>CM059256.1:56014770-57395603 GCA_030347555.1 Lablab purpureus | reverse complement strand
ATATACTTAATCCAAAATAAGTAAAACAAAAAAAAAACTCAATCTAATTAATAAGAATAATGCAACTTAGCTTCGGATACAAACTTGTCTTTTTCTACAACACCATCTAACTTGACTTTTATAAGTAGTTGTTCACTTCTTTCTTACAATTTTATTAAACAATGTATAAAATTAAAGTACCACTATGAAAACACAAGATAATTGATTTTTTTCTTGGTCTTATACCACTCTTATATATAAAATGATTATGTTGAATAATTTCCTCTTAATACATGTCATTTGTTTCTATGAGACATGTATTTCTTCTCTTCTACACACACAAAATAATTGTTGCCTTATAACATTTTATTTTATGTAATATTACTTGAAACAAATCTATTATATTCTCACACATTCATAACATAAAATGTATAATTAAAATAAAATAAAAATTAAAAAGAATTAACATAAAAAGAAAACGGATAAGCCTAGTCTTAATCCATACGAACTTCGAGCTAAACAAGTTTGACTAAAAAAACTTCTTTTTATTTGGACTATTATTTTTTAAGTTTGGTTTGACCTAAATCATATGTTATCTGAGTCGATTTGTTGGATGAAATATGTTTTGACAACTCTAACTATATGGAAGATTTTGTTTGTAGTTAATAATCCTATATTTATGTTTTACCATATACATTAACTTTATTTTTGAAGGAAAAATACAAAGCCCGTAAAATATGGTATAATGAAGAATAAAATCATTAATAAAACAAAGTCATGCTCGCATTTCTTTCTCAATGAATAATCTATGAAGACATGATTATATATATATATATATATATATATATATATATATATATATATTAATGTTTCTTTAAGGACAGTGATTTACACTATCGTTTATATTATCGTACAACTTTTTATTTATAAACATAATTTATATTTTAATTAAATATTTGATATAAAATCAGTTATAGAAACCCAACCTAGAGTCTTGAGAACTTTTTTCTTTCTTAAAGGAAAAATAAGAAGAAATCCTAAAACAAAGAATAATCAGTAGCAAAAGTTATACTTATAATCTCTCGATTATGCAAAATCCAGTTTTAGAAAGAGTAAAGGTAATGAAAGAAGCCAAAAGAATTGTGCATTCCTAAGGCCGTGGGTATGAAGAAACGGACCTAAAATTGATGTATATGCTGAAATTGATCACCATTTTTGGGTTTGGACACAAGGGTGCAGATGCATTTACTTTCACGCAAAGCAATGATATTCTTTATGGTTGTGCAACTGTAAACATAATCTAGTAACTCCTTTCCTTTTACTAGGATCTCCATTTCCCATCTCGAAAAGGTCCAAGGTAAGAGACTGGTGGACGAGGTTTCCCTTTTTCTGGCATTGAAGACACTCTTGAACATAAATTGGATTGTCCGTTTGAGTAGTGGAGCACTAGTAACCGGTTTGTAGAACTCGACATGCCATTCTTAGAGACCCAAAATGCATGTTACAAAGTCTTGGGTGAATCTCATCCTTGAGATACTTGAATTATTCCTGTGACGCATTGTAATTAAGAATGATCCTCTTGTACATATCATCGACCATGAGAGTGTATACTGTGGATTGCCTCTTTACTTTTTTGCAGCTTCTTATGCGTAGGTCGTTTTGGTCCCCTCTCCCATTTGGTATGAAAAAAATGGTGCAAACTCGGGTTGACTCGTTACAGATAAATAGGTTCACTTTGTTGGTCCTATGCAAAACAGTCAATTTGTTCGTTTTTTTTTAATTTTGTGTTTTTTCAAATTTTAAATTATATTTTAATATGTATATAATGTAAAAAATATATTTAATTATATAAATATTTTTAAAAAATTTAATCGATTAATTAATGTTTCTAATTCAATAAATTAAAATAATTATTACTTTTAAATATTGTTAAATTATTCTATTATAATTAATAATTGAAACTTAATTTTAAATATTAATTATTTAAGTTATAATATTATTGTATAATTATATTCTTTAACTAATATAATAATTTTTTTAAAATTATTATTTTTAATTCGAAAAGGACGGTGTGTTAGTCCGTCTCCTTCCCGTCTATGTCCTGTCAAACTAACGAATTAGATTAGATGGGTCCAAATGGATTGGCATGTTAAAAATCTCAATTGGTCCATGAATCAAAATCTACTTTATCATTTTTATTATTAAATATTTTTCAAAAAAATTAATCTTTTCTATTTCTTTTTCACATTTAAAAGGTTATTATGAAATTGCTGTGTTTTTCTTTAATAAACTATTCATCCCAAAGTTACTCTAATCTATAAGTTAAGAGGTTCATTATATCATAAATAAACTTGAATGCTCTAACTTAAGTTTAAATGGACATTGAATTATATAACATTTTTATGTTCAAAACATTTCCCAATGCTCTTCCTTTGATTGAAAAAGCTAGTAATCATGTTGCTCTACATGAGAATTGTCTCTTTTGAATTTGTTTGATTATAGAGCATTGTCACATGTAGATCTTAATAATTTGTCAAGGCTCATCTCAAAATTGATTCTAATAGTTCCTTTATCAATGCAATATTAACAATATAGAAGACTCCCCATTTAGGGGATTTCTTTTGTGCAGTAGTTACATGTTTGGTCTCAAAATGAAGTAATTAGTGTAAAGTAATTGTTATGTGTTAAATTGCCTTAGCACAATTTGAATAAACAAGTAACACCAGTAATTAACACGTAATAGTCATTATGTGTTTGATTTCAAGTCACGTAATTAACTTTAAAAGGTTATAAGTTATTCATCATGATCATGCTGATTTCAATGAAAGTGTCAAATTTCTTGTTATTTATGTTACATATTCGATCTCAACAAATTAACAAAAATACTATATGATTAATATAAATGAAGGTGTAAAAAGTTCATAAAATATTTATAATACATATTACATATATGATATAAACTTAAAATGAATGGTGCAAAATATTCTAACTTGCATGTACAAATAACACAAGTATTTAAAATAATTAAAAAATGATATATATAAAAATTTGTAGGAACAAAATTAAATTACGTCCAAAAAAAATATTTTTAAAAATAATGTGACACTATATTAATATTTTAATATTTTTTTCGGTTGGCGTGTCATATTAGCATACGCTAATTATAATTAGCGTTGGTCTATATTTGACATTAAATTAAATAAATATAATTATTAAAAATAAATAAGGTTAGAGTTGAATTAGAATTGATTAAGGAGACTGTAAATTATTTTCAAATTATTTTATAATTTTTAATGTAATTTTTTGTTACGTTAGAATCCATTTAACCAACTCTACATTATAAATTAGCTGACTGCTAGTATTTAGAAGTTAATTTAATATTTTTTTAGTAGTTATATCCTTCTTTACCTCGTGGAGTTATAAAATGAAATGTAATTTTGTATAATTTTATTTGTGTGGGCTGTGAAATCAAATTCCTGCCTTGTTACATGTGTCATTAAATTAGGTGATGACTCTTTCTTCCCAAATCAGCAGGTTATGTAGGTTGTTTTTCAACTTAGAGTATTTTTGTTTGCGTGAATCTATATATTTTTTCCACCTCCATGCATACTTTAGCCGGTATCAAACTTACATTATATATAGCTTAAGATAGAGTGCATTATTTTCATCTCACAGATAAAAGTTCCCTCATTCCATAACTTGACAAGGACTCCCAATTTATAATACTTCTGTCAAGCCCATATGCCCATGCATGTAGGATCATACACGTGTGTGTGTATATAATATTTTGCATGATTATGTACATCTCACAAACTCAATTAATTACTTGTATCAACGTCATTCCTTTGTGCTATTGAACTTGACCAAAGGAAAGAACTTTGTCACTGGTTTTCGTGTACAGACAAGTCTTCGGAGTCTTGCTTGTGTTATCTTTCAGCTTTTCCAGCTCACTTACCAACAGTAATCCGGCATAAACAGTCACGAGATAATGAATTATGTAACTACACTTCTTATCGATGAGATTTATAAGTTTAAAAGCAACCACCTTCTTTTGTTATTTTGCGTGTGTGCGTGTGTATCAATTAAAAATTGTTCCCATGTTGCTTTTGCATCCAACAAAATTACCCACAAAAAAGGGAACTAAGCAACTAGCATGCATATGTCTGTTTTTCTCCTACCTCCTAGTCATAGGCATAGGAATAGAACCTCTTCAATCAATAAATTTAAATCTCAAACAGGTCCTCACACATCGCAAATGTTTGATCACAAATGGACATAGATTTTTAACCCTATTAAGTAAGACGAGTGTGTCTAAGTTTGCAAAGAATAATTACATTGACACATACCACAACAAAAGAACCAAAGACGAGTACCCCCCTTAAAATGAAAGAAACAAAGTTGAGTTGTAATAAAAGAGAAAAGAAGAAAAGGGAGGGGGAGGGGGCGGATTTCGCCTTAGATTTTTCTTGATTACGGTTATATATTCTCGCTTTGGTGATAAACCGATCCTTGGCATTATTCTGTTGTCGTGCATGGCCAGGTGGACGAGGGATGAAAAATTTCTGAGAAAATGTACCATATCGTGAATGATGAAAGCTATAAAGGAAAGGGAGAACATGTGATGCAACAGGTTGTAATTTTCATTGGCAGCGTTGCAAAACCAAAAGTGGGGTCCAATCTTAATATGCCATCAAATCAGTGGGACGATCTTAGGAAGAGGTGACTTTTTCATGGTTGATGGCTTGATTCATCGCAAGTTCAATACGTGTCAATGGACTGTGGTGGTGCATACTTCTCCTCCTTGTCCTCTTTCATTTTGAATAATCTCTCAAATAGGTCCACAGAAAAATTATGTTGATTATTTATTAGCTCATATACTATGGTTAATGCATAGGATCCTGTGGTTAATTCAGTAACATCTTCAATTCTCTAATGTGTGCTTGCTTGCACGATCCCCAATGCAATAACGTATCAATTGTTTACTTATGGGCTACCTTCAATTGGGTCATCTAAGGCAATAAATTTCAACCCATTTGACGTCACAGGAAGAAAAGTTGGTGCTGTTGATGAAATAATCACATTATCAAATATAGCATTGTGATGTGTCTTATTAAATGGTGACTGCTTAAAGGTAAGCTTGCTGAATTTGAATAGTCATATAGACAAATTGAAACCTGCATTTGGCATTGAAAAGTTTCCACAATAGAGCCAAAAGTGTAAAGTCAAGACAGAGAGAAAAAGAAGCAGATAGGTAATGCATTGCATGCATGAATGATGCATTGCTGGGACAGGCAAGAAGCACTGAGCCCCGAAGACATGCCCCATCCTAAAGGGTTTATGAGCTGAGGAAGGGCATTGAAAGAGCACTGCTTCTGTCACAGCCAGGTACAACACAAGGGTTAATTATATATATATATACACACACACTATACTACTGATGAACTTAGTTAGATACGAAGAAGAATATGGGTCCACCCAAAAGCCCTGACATTGCATTTATTTCTCTTCTGCTTGGAGTTGGGGCGTGCACCTTTCTGTCTCTACATGCTTGCTAATCAGTTGGAGCTCAGCATTCAATATTTTATCACGTTAAAGTCTGAATGTTAGTATTCCAATAAACAATTTGACCAATACAGTTTGTCTCTGAGTTCGAGATTATAACACTTCATTGAACAAATTTTGGGTTTTGAGTTTCTTTAATTAATCCCTGCAATTGGGAAGTTGGGTTGGCTAATTTCAATCATTGGAATATCTTTGATATGGTAAGCAAAAATGAGATGAAATGGAATATAAATATCTATTTGGATATCTTATAATGAGTTAACGCAAATAAATTTATTCTGTGAATTGAAGAAACGATATTTGAGCAATTGTTGTAGGCATTAAAAAGAGAAGAATATATAAAGAAGTTGAAGAAACGATGAGTGTAAATGTAATTTGTCTTAAAACCAATGTTCCGAAACTTAAAGAACGCATAGGTAGGGTTGGAAGTGGTGAGTGAAAAAGTGTATAAATGGATGGGGGTGTAGGGTGTGGTGTGGCTAGATTTTGTTGTGAATGTGAAAATGTAGGTATAATCGAAAGAGAGAGAGAGAGAGAGGAATGTGTGAGAGTAGCGGTTGAGTTACTGTTGGTGCACAATGACAGGGCAATGCAGTGGCACCTTTAATTAGGGGAATGGGTTAAAGACAGAGAGAAGCAGAGAAAGCAGTTCAAATCAGAGGCTACAAAAGGTTATACGGAAAATGGACAAGTTTTCCAGTAATGGAGGGGTCTAAAACAACAGTTCCCAGTTCCTTAGTCGGCCATTAATAAAAGGGGTGGGTCCTAACACTCACCAAACCATAAAAAAGATGACATAGCACAACCCCCCCTTTCCCCTTTTCCTTCCATGTATCTTCCTTTTCTCACCATTCTTCAACCAAGAACAAATCTCATTTTTATTTCCTTTTCTCTTTGTACCTCACGTACTGTTCCCCTTCCCCTCATTCTTTTTCTTCCTTTTCATTATACTAATAGTAATAATAATAACAATAATAGTAAATAATCACTCCACCCCATAAGACCCGTTCCAAAAAGCCTTCTCCACCCTTTTCACCTTTCTGCTTCTAACACTAACTCTACTTCTTGTAGAACCATCTGAATTCCTTTTGACTCAATCGCTTTATCTATCCCTCCCCCAGACCCAGTTTCCACTCTTTCTCTTCACCAAAACACCCGCCACATCAACCCTCCAACACGCCCAAAACTTCAAATCTCACACACGCAATTCCGTGGCATGTATTAGCCCATGTTTCTTCCTCTTTCCACCTCAAAATCCACCTCTTCCAACCACATCTTCGCCACCTTTTACACTTCTTCCCAATCGTGATCAGTTATATAGTGACACCGTGATATATACAACACAACATGGTATTGCATCGGAGGCCCCTTATTCTAGTTATCTGGTTGTTCTTGTTTCTCTTCATATTGGGCCACTGCCATGCCTCTAGAGCAACCAACGTCTTCAAATTCAGGCCTAAATCTCAACACCACGGTCACTTCTCCGGGTTCTTGCCCAAGAGGATGCCTATACCGTATTCCACTCCTTCGAGGAAACACAATGACATTGGGTTAAGAAGTTGGAGATCACCCTGATGAGGAAGCAAACAGAATAGTAGTTTTGTTTTGGGTAAAGGTGACTTCTGGCTTCTTATTTATATTAATTTTATTTTCCCTTCTTTTTCTTCATCATCTCTTTATCAAGAAACAAGGGAAGACGATTAACTAATGTACATGGCGGGTTATTCATTGTCTGTAGTACGTTTGATCATGTTATTTTGTTTCAAGGGATGTAATAGGTATGATCTGTTAGATGGATTTCTCCTTGCTACTTGAAAAAGGAGAAACTGCTTGTTTAGTCTCTAATTTTCTTTCCTTTTTGGTTCTTTTTTGGAGTGTGAATCGATTAATATAGACAATGAGATGGTCAACAACAGCTTCATAGAATTTTCACTTACGTACTTTAAATCTTGTTCTGCTGTATCCACGACACGAAGTTTTCATAATTCAATGCTCACACAGTGGTAGTGTTAGGCATGCATGTGTTGTATTTCTTCAGTAATAAATTATTCAAGAATAAAGGTAGAGAAAATAGGAGGTTAGCATAGTTTTCAAATTAAACTCGTGAACATGAAGATAATTGAATTTAAGGTTAATATGATTAGGATTAAAATTGAATATGAAGACTTATTTCGTTGGTATAGTACAAGTTGTGGCTGGCATGAAACCTACCGCGTTGAAATTACCCGTGTGCGAGCACCATTGAAATCGGGTAAGGTGATATCAGTGTCATGCGATGCGTGCGGTTGCGTGTGTTGCTTTCTTGATTTGATATGCAAAAATAAATATATGTGTCTGTACGTATACATTACACTGTTGAATAATTGATTCAAGATTTTGGAGGATTATCTCAGTATCATACACACGAGTTCAATCAAAGAAATAAAAGAAAAATGAAAGGAAAACCACCGAATTCTTCGTGTATATCTGTAATCATAAAAAGCAAGTTTGCTTTATGCGGTGTTACTTGTGAATATGCCCAATTAACGCCAAAACTTTGGTATAGGTTATTATTTCACGTCATCATAACTTCTTACGATATTTGGAGAAAAGGAGAAAAGAAGTTCGACCAAGAGCATGTAGTTTGAGGAATAATATTATTTTAGCAACACTATAATACTTTCTGTCCCAAGGATTATAGACTTCCAAGTTTCTTAGTGTTTTTATTATTATTTCATGCATAAAAAATAATATCAAAAGTCAAACTGAATCAAACTTTAGATTGTACTGTCTGTCAAAATGTTCACGTTAATTTAACTTGGTCCAGAAATTCGTTGAGCAAAGTTTGTTTGTGTTGAATTAAAGCAAACTTTAATTTTCGTTTTCAAATTCTTCAGTTTAATAAAAGATGAGTTAAACAGTTTATGAGCTTAATACAATATGTATATCTAGAATGGTTTATCTGCAGCTGCTACTATTCATTCCTAATGTAATATTTTCCCTTTTTTAATATTTTATGCAGAGATCTTAATGTTGTGTCCCTTCTTTCCCAAGTAAATAAAAGAGAAAAATACCTCACCTCAAATCGGATAATTTCTACCAAATGAAGTTTCATTGGATTCCACTGGAAAAGACACAATGATTCACGAGGAAGCGAGAGATTAATTATCTTTTTTCTTTTTATCCTTTTATCATACATGATGCAGTATATATTTTCATGGCTTAGATTTCTCGTTTCAATTTACTTGCTCTTTCCTTCGTCTAGACACAGATTAGCAATTGTCATGGACACTTTTACTTAGTCGAAATAATTAGAAATAAATGAAAAGCATATAAAGTACTTCCTAAATACGGATTATTGAATACTTCAAATGTTCATTTTGGCAACATTGCTTCCAAATTTGAAAAACACAGCTCATGAATCTCATCCCATACGCATTCCATACCTCATGCTACCTAACTATGACGAAATCCAAATAACAACATTAAATGGCCCTTTGCTAAAAGTCTTCATTTTATTTTTCTTGGTTGAAAAACCAGCTAGAATCAGATTTTCATTTCAACAGATCACTGTAGCTTTATTGTGACTCGCGTTTTAATGACATACTACAAAAAACCTGGTTCCGTGGCCAAAACTAGGGGAAAAGAAGAAGGAGAAGATATTATTAATTTATTGTAAACAGCTTCCCTATTTCAAGGTCATTTTGCTCAGTGTGCCCACGTAGAAATGGTAATGAAAGAATAAGATCATCAATGAAGATTGAGGGTACCTTTCCCATTTGTAAGAGTTACCAGGCAAACCCTTATCCCGAATTCCTCATGTGATACAGAAATGTCAATGGACTCTTTGAATTCTAATTCTGGAAAAAGATTTGTCTGAAACTTGTTCTCATTTCCCATTTCCAATCCAACTGGCCTAGGGGTCCCTTCACCTTAGCACCATGAATTTTTTGTACCATGTTATATGCTGTTCATATCTACACTAATTTCCAGTGTTATGTTGTCCCAGTCAAACTTCACTAAACAATGTCATTTATTAGGGAATAGACCCTTCTTCAATTTGGCCCTTTGAAAATTATTTTTCTTGATCATTTGCTATACCAGCTGAAGAATACCAAGATCCCTATTTCAAGGCAACAAGTACCATTATACCATAAATAAATAGAGAACAAGAATTAAAAAAGGTTTGGTATGCACTTTATGAGGGAATTAAGAATAGAGTTCGATGGGATTCATTTTTGGATTCTGAGACTCCATGACTATAATATAACTAGGTTTTAAAAATGGTGCTAATCATGGTTTTAAAATCCTAAGACCGCATGCTTTTCCCACGTTTGTCGTTTAAAGGAAGAGAATAATGAAGATTCAATGCATTAGCTTTAATAGTTTTTTGGAAAGTTTAATTTATATGAAGGGATTAAGATGATGTAATAGGTTTGTTTTTAGTCATAATGCAACATCCTGACTCAACTCTCATTTGCTAAGATCTCTAATCAGGTTTCTGTGGCTTCATTCATGTGCCCTGTAATTGTAGGGCCATGAATGATGGAGGTGAGGGACATCTATTGTCAAGTCATATTTCCATATTAATCAAAAGGATTAAATAATTGCAAATGATTACCTTCATGGTAAGTGAATTCATGACCCCACGGTTAAAGCAACACCGGATAATCATACTATATATATAATGCGTATCTCATATTAATCCAATAATTTTTATACTTTCTACTATTCATCTTCGTCTCTCTACATTTTTATTACTTAATTAAAACAGTTAATAAAAGTAAAAATGATTGTAACTTTTAAAATGATTGTCTTAGGTATTGATGGACATCTTAACTATGCTACTAATCCAAATTATCATACTTTTCCACCGGATCTGGCTGAATTCATCATAAAATTTTTATCTACATAATTAAGTACGTCTCACCAAGTTTGTCAATGAATACACAGACCAGTTATTTCATATAAGAAAATTCTATTTTTACAAATAATTAGTTATTCGCAAATATAATTGTTATTATGATTTTGTTGGTATTTAGTGGTACTTAGATTACATTACGATCGATTATTAAAACTTTTAACTATAATAACAAAATTAGCGATCTAAAACATACACTCACAAAAAATAATACACTAGTTTTTTTTATTGAGAGATCAATGAACAATAACTTAATTTTCACAACACGAATTGATCAAATATTAAATCAGGTGCCAATAATTCGATAACGATAATTTTAAAATTGTCAACAATCATTCTTAAAATTTGATATTTTTAACTATGATCTAAAAATGTCATTGTATTTGTATCATACAATAACTATTTTAAAGATAATCATTCTCATGTTATCTCATTTAAATCTATATATTATTGTAGAAACATATAACAAAGAAGATAACACTTCCTAAGTCCATTTTAATGCGTTTAACAAAATAATTAATATATATAATCCCAATTCAATAAAATATTTTTTAAAATTATACAAAATACAATATATTTTACAAAAAGTAAACTAAATTTAAAAAATTATCAAAACAAAAATGATAGAGAACATAAGAGAACTTATTAAGAAAAGATAATAATAACATAAATTAAATAGAGATACGATGATCTTGGTGCAAATAATGAAGCTTCCAAAGGATGACGATGCAACCAATGGTGAGAGAATGAGTGGCAGTACAATTGCATCAGACACTTACGATGAAATGACATGAGTCAATAATAAATACGAAGTGTTCATTATAATTACATTTTGAAGAATATGAAACCAAACTTTGATAGTGATTTTGGATTTGTCGTTGTATGATATATATGACAATAATTTAAAAAAACATCATCATATGATGTATATCTTGGTAGTTAAAAAACAACTATATCATATATTCAATGTTAATTACAATTAAAAAAATTATTGATGTATAGTTCATCTGATTGTAGTTAAACAACAAATGTCATGACATGTTTAATGTTAATTATAAAAAATTATTGATTAGTTTTTTACAATGATCTCCTTATAACTTAGTCATATAATGTTAAATAATTTTTTGTACTACTATAATCCATAAAAGGATTAAAAATAAATATTGTGAGTTATTTAAGAATATAAATTCATTCTAGTTGTATGGTCATTGTGAGTTATTTGAGAATTTTATAATAAATTGCTAAAAATGATTAGTTTTTTTAAGAACTTGTGTGTATATAAAGTTCTATCTTGTAAAAAATTGTTTGTAATAAACTTTTTATTAATGAAATCTTAAAGTTATATTGTTTGAGAAACTTAATGTGAACTAGGTTTGGTTAGAATTTATATAAAATTATTTATTTTAATCTTTTACTCTTTGTGACCTCTTTATTTAATGCACTCACTCTTAAATATAGTATTTTTTTTCAAACTTTAAAATTGATATATAAATGTTTATAATTATTTTAGGCAAAAAATCCACTAAATCCAATAAACTTTTCTCATTGTCTTCCTCTTCTTTCTAAAAGAATTTTCTCTATATCCTTCTAACCTCCTTCATCATCCTTTCTAGTATATTAAAAATAGACATTAAAAAATTAGGTAATGTATACAACACTAATCAATAAAAGAAACCCCACATACAAAAGATAATTATCTATCTTTTTTAATGGTCCATTTATGAACCAATTTATTCATACTTTTAGCATATTTAATTGAATTTTATCATTACTTTAATGCATAAATATTCATTCTTAGTATATGCATAAATATTCATTCTTAGTTTAGTTTTAGAATATGAGTTGTATACTTTCTCTAAAATTGATTAATCTTCTTTGAATAAGTGAATGAAGATCCAAATTTAGACAAAAAATTTTCAATTTATAACATTTGTTCTCCGTAATATAGAATCGCTCAACATAATATAAATGTGTTAAACGAGTCTCAAATTTTGAAATAACAAAATTAACTAAAAATGCATTTAACAAAGTAATAGTGTGTTTCACAAATTTCTTGTAGATAAAAATGATTCATAAAACAATGATTTGCTCAACAAATACTATGTGTGCCAAGTGAATATGTGTGAAAAGACAAGTTCAAACTTATTCACAAATAATTTGGACTTTTATCCATAGGCCATGTAGGAATTTGTATAATTGTATATTAGCAATAGAAACTTTTTAAATGAGTTAGGAGTTACTTTTGATATTTTAGAGATTTTTTCAACCTTTAGAATTCCCATTTCTTTTTAGTTTTCTAAGTTCTTTTGCAAGCTTAAATCTACTCTCGCAAACAACTTTCACATTCATAGTTTAGCTCATGTTCATCTTATTTTCAACTTTTATTTGATTTATTCTTCTCTTCTCTTTAATATATTTACTTTTTGGTCATGTAATTATTATTTTTTATCTTAATTTCTTTCTTTATGAATTTTTAAATTTCTAAGTTAATTCTTTAATTTGATTTTTGGTTAATTGATGTGTGCTGTTTAAATTTCAAAATATTTTGAATTAAATTTCAAAAATATTCAGTATTTAATTGATTATGTTTAGCAAAAGTTGCAATTACATGTTAAATTTAAGATTGTGTATTTACATTTTCTTAAATTGAATCGATAACTTTGATATGAATTGATTCTTGTGATTATAAATAATCATAGAATTTAATGATATATGATGAATTAAAAAAATTTATAAAATTAACTATTGTTTTCATTATATTTCATTCCTATTTTTTAGAATAATGGCAATCGTCTAAATTTCTTCAACCTAATTCTGAAATTGAATTAAAAATGATAATATACATAAATGTTCCTTCTGCATATAATTTAGATTAATTCTTCATGCTACATTAATTTTAAAAATCTTATTTAAAAGAAACGATTTAATTCTTCATGCCTGTTCTGATGTTTTCTTCAGCAGATAATCTTAAATATACTATTATATATATATATATATATGTATATATATATATACATATTTATATATATATATATATATTTGTAGCTTGTAGTTTCGTTTCCATAATATCAGTAACAAGAGAATAGTGCATTCAATTATTTTTGTTTGACAATCACTTAATCTATTTTTTTAATAGATTTTAACATTTTAAAAAAATATTTTGATCTTATTGTTTATTTCTCCATTTTATGTCAGGATATGATAATATGTTCTTAATTTTGGAAAGTTAAGAAGATTTTCTAACCACCTATTATGCATATATCACACGTTATTATGTTTCATAATCAATGCACACAACAATTTTTATAACTTCTGTAAAAATCTAATCTAAACCAAATATGAACAAACTAAATATTACTATTTCATTATCTTCATTTTTCGGACATAAGTAAATGTGATGACTATTGAAGTTTGGTTTGAACTAAAGATGTTTCTTATTCTCAAGAGGTGACATAATGTATCAGCTTTTTTATGTGATTTTTCATACCAACTCAAATAAAATAAATACTTTTCACTAACATTCACGGGTCTATGTACATAAAATACCTATAACTAAAAATAAAACCTACTTAGTCATCATCATTAACTACCACAACTAATGATTACAACAATTAAGGAAATTAGTAAAGATCGATGATTACCAAATAAATAATGGAGGATAAAGATATGTTAGCTCGTGACAACTTTTATTTGATTTCGGTTAACATTGTTTTCTAGCTTAGGCTTCCAACTAAAATCAAACCAATCCAACTATGATTGGATTGGTTGAAATTAGATCATAAAGAAAAAAAAATGAAATAAATTTAAAATATTGTAAAGAATATAAAAATTAAATGGGATACTAAAGTTGAAAAGTCTAAAAATAAAGTAGTGGATTCGTATTCACCCTACAAATTATGGCATCGACAATGTTATACATAAAAGAAAAAAAAATTAAAAGGAGGATAGTTCATAATTTTTAGTCAAGAGTCCATATCTTTGATAAAAAAAATAGAATAGGCCTTTAATATATACTTGAGTATTTTAATAATTGAATAGCTAAGAATAATTTATAACTATAATGTTATGAATTGATGAGTATACATATTTAGATTTGGTTTTAGAAATACCCAATGATCTTAAGATGTTAAATTTTGTCGTTTGTGGTACTAAAAACATTGGTGATTTGATTTTCCTGTTTAACAGAAAAGGTAAACCATGAGAGTGTGATAAGCTTTTGAATTATACTCACCCACGCTTAATAAATGTTGAACATTATTTCAGCAAATGGAATGATGAAAGAGTATAATTGATTGGTGTATATGAGTTTCATGATCAGGATTTGTGAACTCATTCACTGATTACTGTAATGTATTCTCTCGTTCCAAACTTTCTTGTTTTCGTTATTTTCATATATTTTTACTTTTCGACCATTCATTTAATTTTTTTACAACTAATATCATTGCTAATTATGTGTGGTATTGTATATGATTGGGATAATCACTGTAGTTTCGGTGCCAAGCATCCACTTTCTACTTATATTTACTTTTTACTTTTGTTTTGGCTAAACATGAATTACTTAAACTTCTTTGAAGCAATTATCATTTACAATTTTGATATGATATTTGAAATTGTTTAAAATTATAAAAGGTTGTTTATTAAAACAATTACAATGATTAATAAAATTTAATTTTGTGTAACTTATTATATTTTTAAAATATTATTTAATTTTTATTATTACAGTATATTGTTTAAAAATATTATTTTATAATATTAATTTTTAAACAATAACTAATTAATATGGGAAAAGTAATTAAATTTTCATTAAAATATTAATTAAAAATCTCACAAAATATATTAATTAATTAAATTCTATTAACTTGTATTAATGAATATTATTATGTACAAAATGTAAATATAAATTAAATTATTTAAGAGTTATTTAACATTTTTTATTGAAAATAAATTAAGGTTGAGTTGCTTAAAAATGATATTGTTCTGTGGGATTTTTATTTTATATTTTTTTAAATGATAAACAACTTATGAGAGTTATTCTCATTAGATATGCTTTATATTCCTCTTTTGATGCGTTTTAAGATAACTATTCTCTTTAGGATATATTAAGGATTCTCTAATAAAGCACTGATAAGCATATGAAGTAGTATCACTTCCAAGGTTATCGATGAAACTTGAGTTTGCTTATTCATTAATGGGCTTTACATATTAATTTGAACATATTTTTTCACATAGAAAGGGAGTATGAAATTCCAATATGCGAGTTTTTTCCCGAATGTTGTTTTCCGGAAAATGAAGCATTCTTAAAGTCTCTCATCTAACCTTATCAAGTTCTTTTCCTAAATCTACCTTTATAACTATGAAAAATTTGAGTATAGAGTTTGAAAATCATCAATGAAAGATCCACAAATCTATATATTAAGATTATCTCTTATATAAAATGTGTGGAGATTCATAGGATCCACCAAAATCACGTAGAGTACCTACATATATTTTGAACCTCTACCACCTCGAAAAGGCCCTAACCTGCAAGAAAAGGACGGATTCTAGGTCCTAAAAGCGAGGCTGATAGATAAGACTGACGAATACATATGAGATGATTCCAAGGTTTGAAGTTCTTTACGATGCCCTTTTGCATCTGATATTCCACTATAATATATTTAAAAATCCTTAAATGTGTTCATGCAGTTATATATGTAGAAGGGCTGAGTTGGCCACACCAACCTCGGAGATTAGAATTGGATCATTCTGACATGGTTAAAGAGAGGTTGTTGGAGACCAAAAAGGGTTATTTGGTTATACATACATACATACATACATACCTGACCCTAACTCACCTGGCTCTTCATCAGTTTGGTGTCATTGCCTGCGGCTCCTCCCAAAACTAGGTTGTGCAATTTCCCTACTTCAGAACCACGATCACAAAAATTGTGCTCAGATTTTGAAGTTGGCGTCTTGTTATATGATTTCTGCTCTTCGTTTAATATGGGTGCCTGTTTGTTCTTCGTTGCATGCATGGTAGCTTTCCCGCCTTGGGTCTCACTCTTTGTAAAATTCTCCTCTGATTCTCTTTCTCTCAGTCTTGCGTACAAATCAGAAGCACCCTATCATTACCTCAGAACCAGTGTTTTTCACAATAGTTTCATTCAATTCCTGCCTGTTGGGGCCATGAAGATGGCTACTTCTGAAGACGGCGCAACAAACTAGGCCTCTCTATCAACCCTAATTCGGGTATTATCCACCACCGTTGACTTCGTTGCTGATGTTTCGCAGCTCTTCTCTGGTACTTGTTCTTCTACCATTCTTTTTGCTGTTTCTTGGATTTTCTTTGAAGAATCTCGCCCTACATGACCATAGGAACAACATTCCGCACAAATATATGTAGTTCATCATACTCCACATTATACCATTTTCCATTCGAGCAGAATTTTCCAACAACTGGATACTCAGATCAATCTCTACACAGATACCAGCAAAATGGCCGCTATCCATATTGTGTTTGGATATTGTTCGGTTTCCATATCACTGACGCAATGGTTAGAAGAACACCGAACAAACGGTTTCCTCCCTCAAAATCCATTCTCATAATACCTTCTTTCAAAAAATGAAGAACTTGTCCTGGTTGATCGTGTTTCCCCATTAACCTTTCCCTAGAGGAAATTGGCTTTCGTGGTGGATTACCTTCATCCACAGGATCTGGTTTTGGAATATCAGGAGATAAGAAATAGTCGTACCATTACAAAAAACATGATTTCTCTTAGATTTCCCTCTCAGCTATTAACAACAACCTACTGATACTTACTACTACGTTTGTCGTGATAAGAGAAGACTTACAATACATATATTTGTTTAGTATTTTACTGTAAGATAAGCTCCATATGAATCATATCAGATTTGTATATGTTTTGATATACAAAATATAATAATATAAAATGGGATATCCAAAAAAAATGTACATCTTACCAAAATTTAAAAATTAAAGAGGAACGACATCTACAAAATTTAACAAATTTATATAACTAATTAACTTCCATTATTTACCTTTTTTAATAATCATAAAAATTTATATTTTTTAATGATCACATTATCCTTAAAAACAAATTGTAAAATAATTGTTTAAATATTATTTTTCAAAATTAAAACGTAAACTTTGACACTAAAATTAATTAAAAGTGAGCTAATTTTGAATAAATTTACAAATCAAAGTTTAAATTTTACTAACACCATTACACCCAAAAAAATCACTAGATTTTATAGTTAATCAAGTTTTGCGTAAAATACGTAGAATCCATATATTTCAGCTAGGAGAGATAAAATGGGCAATCAGTCTTAAACTTCCGATCGCACCATTGACTTGTCAAAAACAAAGGGGAAGCTCCTCATACCATTCCACACAGTAATATATACATGAGTTTATATGAATACTTTAAGGTGCTTTACATGATGAATGACGCCAGAGGACCTATACTACAAGTGACGTGCATACGTTAGATGTTGATATAACATTTAGGGATAAAGCAGCAATCGCCAAACGCCTTTTTACCCATAAAAATTTCTCTCAAACATTGACTGATGAATTGCCTCTTATTCTTTGAACGGGATATTAACATGGGTGCTATATATCAAACTTTCTTGCAGCAAGGTTTCACTCTGCAGCACTTATTTTCCCTCGTTGAGAAATGAACAATCTGCTCAGTAATGTGCTTCTGACTTGAAAGGGGTCGTAAAGTCGACCACGAACCATAGAATGTTTCCGCAGCTTGTGCAGAAAAACCATTATTGCTAAGGTCTAGTAATTGCAAGTTCTTTGCCTTACCAATAGCAATTGAAAACTGTTGAGTAAAATGGCACACGGGAGATGAATTTCTTTGACATGAACTGGCACACCTGTCGTCAATTCCAGAAGCAGCAGCTTCCAGTGGAATATCTTCACTATCGGCAACTTCCAGCTTATAGTTGTCTGTGTTTAAAGAGCAAAGAACATCTTGATTATCATCAACTTGCATATTATCTAGTTTCTGCTCCTGGTTTTGGGAGCAGCCTTTTACTGATAAATCATATTCTAGAGCAGAATATTCCTTTGGAACAGAATTATCAGCAATATTAAGTTCTTCAATGCAGCTGTTCTCTGAAAAAAGAAAAAACATATTCATACAATAGTAGTTGCTGCAAAAAACGAATTAACCAGATAAAATTTAATGACTACCTGCCAGAGCCTCAACTATGTGAAGGATTCCAGCAAGCCCAAGTTGACACTTTCTAAGAACCAAAACCTTGACGCAGCACTGTGGGTTTACGAGAAGAGAACATAAAGTATCGCTACCCTGTATTTATTAGAGAATTTAAACAAACCATGAATAACAAGACTAGTCACAAAATTATCACTAAAACGTGCACAGCTATACACCTAAATCAATAAACTGCAAACCAGTGTTAAAAGGGTAATTAAATTGTATGAGAAGCCAGATTCTATTGAGTGTTATAGCACTACGTAAATAAAACCAGCCAAGAAAACATGCATTACAATAATATTAGAAATAGCAATCCAGTTACAGGCAACAAACCTCAGGCATGATAGGATTTCCTTCCAGGTTTAGCTCTAGGATGGAACAAAAGAAATTTGAACAGGTGTTCAAAACAAAGTTACATGTTAGACCACAATATGATAGGTCAAGTTTCACAAGCTCTTCATTCCCTTTGAGCAAAGATTCTACTAATTTTATCGCCCCTTCCTGCAGAGTAATGCCTTTATCATCAGGAGATCATTTGGGAAAGGCATGCTGGATTAAACAATAATGGTATAATAACGTCAACGTGCAGTAGTAGGAGATAGGTTTTACTCACAGTTCCTATACCCGTGCCTCCAAGTATTAGTCCTGATAATGTTAAGGTCCCTGCTAGCTTGCAAAGGGTATCAACAACTGGTTTGCCTAGTTTTAGACCACTCATATTCAACTCAGAAAACCTATAATGGCCAAACTTTGTTTAAGTTTATGTATGCTCAAAGAAAGTAAAATTTTTGTAAGTATGATACATAGAGATGGATGGGTGACATTGGTACAATTGATTTTACCTTTTCAGAGTAGAAAGCTTGGACAGAAGATTAACTGTAGCATTTCCAGATACAGGGCTGTTGTATCCTGTCAAAGTTAGATTACCCATTTTGCTGTAAGACTACTTGTATCAGGGATTTGAAGATAATGATAGATTCATCATACCTATACATAGATGGGCAAGTACAGATCTGGAGTCCAATGCATCAGCAACATTTTGAACAGTTCTGGATGTGATACAACAGTTCTCTATATTCAAGCTACAAAGCGCTGCAAAACGAATGTAAGAAAATGGTAGAGGCATATCTACAGCAGGAATCCACATCCACATACAAGCACATTTGAGGGACCATAAACGCATCTTAGCATAAATTTGATATAAACATTTCATAGCTCAGAGTGAGAGCATGTACACTAGAAAGGAGAGAAGGGAAGAACATGAAAATCAGCATTCTTGGATAGATGGCAAAACAATATCCAAATTGCCAGAGGTTTAAGTCATGCCGCGCACCTGTACAGTTTTTTAAGATTGTCGAAAGATAAGATCCACATGCATCAGTAAGACGGTTTCCAGATATGTTAAGAACTTCTAGTCGAGCAAAGAGCAGTGAACACTCGCAAATCTGACAGGAACAAACTATATATTAACAAAGTTGAGCTTACTCGTGCAAAAAGAGAAAATTATTCTTTTATTATATTAACTAAGTGTATAAATAGATTATTCATGTGTAAAAATAAAATAGGTCGTGATTTGAAAATTATTGAAAAAATGGCCTTTGGTTGGGACAAGGCAGGTGATGATATTTGGTGATTAAGAATTGATTATTCATTTTGTTTTTCAGAAAGTATCACAACTAACATCAAGCGTATGCATCCATTATATTTGAGCTCAAATTTTTGACATTTTCCTGTTACAGAAACCATCATTTTAGACCTCGTACCTAAAAATCAGATTTAACAAGAACCAATTTTTGAACAAGGAACCAGGGACACAAGCAAAGATCAAAAGGCTGCAAGTAGTATCATACCTGAAACAATGTTGTCGGGCCAAATCGATTACAATGCAAATCCAGAGTTAAGCCACCGTAAGATTGTCCCGATGCTGTGAACACCTTTTGAAGTTTCTCGATTGTTCCATTTCCTAAAAATATAACCAACTCAATAAAGGCTAAAACTATTTAACAGATTCCCTCGTTATATTTTTATCTATTTTAATTCTTTCATGGTTTTAGTTTCAAATCATTCACTAGTCATCAACAAAAGGACTTGTCACCAGATATAGTCCATGAAATTTGAGACCTGACAAATTTGCTCACAAGACAAATATAGCAGAATCTAAAAAGATCACTAGACAGAAAAAAAATGCACCTAACAAATTGTGAGAGAGGTCCAGCATCGCAAATGACTTTTGGGAATGCAGTGCATTTATCAATGGTGTAATAGACAAATCTTGCAGGTCGCAATCAGACACAACAATTTCGTCATCTGAAACCTGTTAACGATAATAAGCCAAAAGCAATTGTACAAAAAAACAAGAAACAGATTCAGTCAAACATCTGCAAATGAGAAGGCATGTGTCACTGCGCAGTAGCTATGAAGAAATTGATACTGCTAACATCCATCTTACCTCTAAATTGTAGAGCTTGGTCAGTACCTTGATGTTTGGTACCTCAGATAACTCCTTGCAGCAGTCTATGTACATTTTTATCAGGCGCTTGTGAATCCATCCTATAAAGGATAAAAAAATCACGCATCTCACTTGGAGATATATTGGAAAGCTAAAACTTGATGTTAAATACAGTTTGAATACAACATAAGCCTATAACTGCCTTTCGGCTGTCAACTTCCTATATTTATTGCTTCCATAAATTGCAATTTGCAAGATCAATGTATATCAAGTGACGAGTCAAATTAACTTTAATTTTTATCAATAGATAACAACCGCAGCAACTGGTCTAGATATTAAAATTTGTATGTCAACTGAAGTGATAGTAGTTAAATATCTTGAAATGGCATAAAAAATTGAATGGTGATAGCAATGAATAAACAAAGAGCACCAGTATCACATACCATCAACGGAAGCTTCAACCATGTCATTTCCCAGAACTTCCTTAAGATGTTCAACAGTTTCAAGGGTTTCCATATCTCTTCCAGCACATTTTATATGCTCAATAATGGGCAACAAACCTGTTCATAAATTTTGTAAGTACAGCCAGTTGATATAACACGGAAGTTGATAAAACTGCAACTAGAAATAGACTAATATTGAAGAATGGAATCAGTTGCTTGATAGTTTGGTATTGTTTCACATGCTGGACGCCAGACTATTTATCCTATGCAATACGAATGCTTTTTGTGTCTGTTGCTAGAGTCCGAAGTTCTAAGCAGATCCATACAACACCTAAGCAGTACAAGAATTCTTCATATACAGGTTAGGCACAACCGATTTATATATAGCCTCATTTTTCGAACATCTGCAAGTTGGATCATGCAGTGTGACGATGTATGTCTCATTCATGGTCACTTGTTTGGTGCCTCTAAAAGCCTTATTGCTAGGGAACAAATTATGATCCATATGAAGCGTAAAATAAGTAAGATATAAGTAGACTACAACCAAACATAGGCAAACTAAGCTGTGTAACTTGGTGACAGGTCAGCCAACCAATTGAAGAACCAAAATCCTGGAAGCACTCATAGTAAAACTTCCATCTAGCTAGGAAAGAGGAAAAACTCAACATACCCACCCAATGAGAAAAAGACTGACCACTTAGGAAAATTTATTGAACAGGCATTTACCTTCACTTCGGGAAGAGTTAACCAATCCATGTTGACAATAGAGGTTAATCCACGTCTGAAGAATACTTAATGGTAAATAAGAAATTAATCGTAAATCCAGGCTTTAATTAATTTTTCTGTAATTCGGAGTTTTTGCCACCGGGGCACCAATCTTTTATTTTATTAACAAGGAGCATCCGTCACCATTTATATACAAGGCCAGAATACCCCAAACTTCCTTCTTATATTTTATACAACTCTTAACAAATTAAATTTTAAGTCAGCTGGAGATCTTCTGTGCTAATATTACTAATTGACAGCAAACACATGAAAAGTACGGACTGCCTACCCTCTGATCTCTTTTCAGGCGGAAATTGTAGATAATATAAGCATGCAACTACAGCCTTCAAAGAGTCAATGTTCAACTGATCATCGGTTGTACACAATGTTGCTTCAACGTGTACTAGATCATTCCCAATCCGGCATGTAATGCATTTCTGGGATTAGAAAATAGAGGCAGCAAGTTAGAAAATAGTCATTAGATGAGCATGACAATCCGGCAAAGGCATGAACCCCAAATATATTCACACTCGGGTCATAACAGTAGAACTCACGTCATTTTGTGAATGATGAAAGCTGGGCTGGAAAATATCATTTTGTTTGCCAGAGAAATCAGTGTCACATTTAGAACCAGTAGGAAAATTAGCTTCAGCAACTACATCATTGCTCAAAGACCTAGAATGTCTGCCAGTTTTTGTGGCTGTATGTGGACTTGAACATTTGAAAGAACAACCACTTTCTTCAACATTAATTGGACCCTTAGATCCATACTCGGAGATAACCTGCCATCCCAAAAATAAAAAGGGCCAAGTGTTAACATGATCACATTTGAGCAAAGCTCGCACACATGCAACTAAGTGGAGATATCTTTACCTGAATTTTACAAGGACTCGCTTTACTCTTAACTGCAATCAGGACAGTATCAATCAGAATATATTCTTGGTATAATGGAATATTTGCATCAGAGCAAAGCAAGCAACAAAGAAAACATACTGGCATCATAAGTGGGCAAGTCCTCTACCATGCAATCATGATCCTTTCTGCTTGAACACTCCACCTCATCATCATCGTCATCATCGGAAAGGATTACACGGACACGTTTACGACTAACAATTGTCTGATGATCGCTGGTTTGATTTTTCAGACTACTAGGTGACTGCTCTGCTTGCTTGATAGAGTTGATAAGACTTTCTTTGTATCCTGTGTTCTTTTTGGATGAGCTTTTTATGGACTGATAGAGGGACATAAGTGGTGCGTCATCTTCAAATTCTTCTCCAGTAGTCAGAGCTTTCGATCGGGAAATTGTCTTTGGAAAGTAAAAATTATCGGACCCACTGTTTGACAGATAATCACCTGCTTCAGTATCAGTTTCAGAGCAACAATCTTCTGACAAATTTTTAGCTGCCGCCTCTTTTTCTTTGGATTTCTTCAGTTTATCAATTTGAAGCTTCAACCTCCTATAAAAATTATAAATGATCAGCACTAAATTATATGTCCATCAAAAGACCCACGATAATGGAAACAATAATATCAGTTCGCATAGTATGAGATTTTTGCTTCCTGGGGTTTGAATTCTAAATGGGTCCGTGAGTAATTCAAAAAAACTGCAAGAAATGTATATATAAGGAAACAGACTTCCATGATCCAGTTACCTGGTCTCATCCTCATCGTCAAATCTTATCATGTTGCTATAATGCATATTTTCCAATGCAGAGAGTTGCACATCAGGCAGGTCTGCTTCAACAGCAATACTACAACACGATGCAATCAAATCAATGCAGTTCATATCAGACCATCAAAAGGATGCCTCATGGATGTAATTTTTTGCAAGTCTAATCAAGGATAAGTCAAGTGAGTATTGTGTAGTAGGCGGTCAAGTTTCATTCAGCTACTCAGATTCCATTACAGTTACAAACTATTTCTTGCTTCATTAGTTCTCTAATTTCAGGAAATTAAATCATCCAGTAAAGTTAAATATATGGGTATTGTTACCTGTAGCTCTCTTCAAATGCCTCCAGTGCTTCTCTCCAATTGTTAGTAGAATCCAAAACATTACCGATGTTAATTTTCACCAGGGCTTGCCCCTATAATCATTATAAGCAATGCATAAGTGCCAACCAAGTGACAACACCTACATATATCTTTGTATGCTAACTAACTTAAGACATTGACATGCATACAGAAATTTAAGTGTTCCATCAGGATATGAAGTATTATGTCACCCATGTCTGACTAACATGGAAGAAATTCTTATGTACCATGAGTACAATACACTCAATGACCACGATTTTGTTATATAGCATTATAAAATAAATCTTACTACAAAGACTTAATTTTGTTATCACGAGTTCTGTTGTAGTTAGATTGTCGTATTACTTAATTTCTCCTGGCATATACATTGATCCCCAGGGTTAATGAATAGACAAGCAACTAAATCTTATAATTTTCATCTTTTGTGCGAATGGATGTATTCAAAGTTACTTCCTCTCAATTTTGAATATTAATTATAGGCTAAATCGTATATATTTTAAAGATTGAATATATGACTAGTGGCTTGGAGTCGTTTAAACCCTCATTTTGCAACATACTCACGGCATGTTTTGTTCACAGCTTAATTCTAGAAAAATAACCACTTATTTTTTTCGAAAGGTCTTCAGGGAGCTAAAAGAAACAAGTGAAAACGTAAGTGTTAAATTTATGTTGTAGAATGATGAAAAAGCTACCTCTAAGTTACCAATATTTTTGTACATTTCCCAGCTCTTTTTGTACCATTTGATTGCTTTGTTGAATCTTCTAAGTTTCTGGTATGATTCTGCAACATCCAGATATGAACCAGCCAGCCTCTGCCTATCACAGAGTTCACTTGCTATTTTCTTCTTCTCCTTTGCAAATTCACAATGCTAAACAAAACATTGTTTAGTGAGAAAGGTCACACTTTAGCAATTACAAAACATATCATAACTTCAAAAAGTCTCTGCTTGGACACATTATACTAAAAGGTCATTAAATTATCAAATGCCGAGGAAAACATCATATACTTAACAAAATTATCAAAAAGTCTATGCTTGGACACATGATACTAATAGGTCATTAAATCATAAAAGGCTTTTCAATTGAATAAGTTGCACAACAAAACAAACCATGCTTAAAACAACTTCAATGAATCTATACTTAATTCATAGCAAACAAACCATGTGCATGTGTATATCTATTCCTAAAAGCAACAACAGTAGTCTAAACCAAGACTTCTTCACGTGTAGCATACGAAGTAAGACAAGGTGAAATGAAGAAATTGATATGATGGAACATAGCGATGCAGGTCAAGCATCTGTTTCCTTAACACCATAAAGAAAAAGTGAACATACTAAAGAAATGAAACCCACTTGGTGTAGCGAACGCAATTATCGGATAAATTATGAATTGCCTCGTCAATCATGAAAAATAGCAGACAAAATACAAGACAGACATAATCAGTTAACAGAATCATGATAAAGAAACACAAAGATTGAACACATACCTTCTCCCACGCAGAGATCATCCTTGATTTCTCAACAAGGCGTTCAAGAACTGCATTCTGCTGGAGTAGGAATTTCCGCTCATGCGATGTCCCTCTAGCCGCGACTACATCTCTTTTAAGCTTTTTAAGGCTTTGCTCTTCCTTCGTTATATCAGCCATTACCTTAACGGCTTCTCGCACAGTTTCAATATTCTGCTCAATTTGTCTTACCAAAGCATCTTCATCCTCCAAGGACTTCGCCAAACCAAGCGCCTTCTCGTAATAAGCCCTTGCATCTTCGTACCTCTGAGTCCTGTAATGCATTTCACCAAGATTAATATACCCTTTGGCCTCCCCTTGACAGTGTCCAATTCTGTTACAAATCACAATATCCCTCTTGATGTTTTTCCTAGCTTCATCCCAAAGCCTAAGTTCCATATACACATTCCCAAGGTTGTGATGGAGCCTACTGCGGCTATCATCGAATTCGGCGACCTCCTCTTCATCACAAATCTCCAATCCAGTAGTTAAAATTTTCCGCGCCTCATACAAGTTTTCAAGATCCATTTCAAGCATGCCTATGTTGTTGTGCGCGTCGATGTACTCCTTGAGAAAAGAAGACTTGCTGTTCGGAGGATTCTCCTTGAGCTTCACCGCGAGATCCATCGCGCACTTGAAGTACTTCTTCGCGTTGCGAATCGAGTTGTGGTCGTGATCCGATCGCGAGAACAGTTCGTGGTAAGTGCGACCGAGTTGCGTGCTCGCCCGCTGCTGCTCGACGACGTCGTTTGCGTCCCTCGCGAGCTCTAAGTGCTTTTTCTGTGACCGGTAAAACTCTCAGTGTTAGACGGGAAAGGATAGGTTAGGGTTTTGAGAGGGAGAAGTATTGACCTGGTAAATTAGGGCGTTGGGGAACTCTTCGAGGCGGAGGTACATTTCGCCGAGGGATTGGCAGGTTGGGAGCAACTGCTTCTCCGGTAAATGTTTGAGCGAAATTTCGTAATCTATTCGGAGCCATTTGAGGGCTGCCACGTACTCTCCTCGGTTTTTCAGTATGTCGCCGATGACGTTGGCCCACCGCGCCTCCTCCCGGCGGTTTCCCTCAGCTTCTGCGTTCCGGAAAGCCGCTTTCGCCGACTTCAGCTCCGCGTCCATCTCGAAACGATGGAGAAAGGTGTCGTCGAGGGTTTTCTCAGAAACTCTTTTCTTTACTTTGTAGGGTGGGCTTTGCGCAGGCAAAGACAAATGTTGCTAAAGCTCGCGCACAATCTGTTCAAGTTTCGAATGAATTTGCTCTGTCCCGCCAAAAACACTTTCTTCTTGTTTTTCTTTTTCTTTTCTTTACTGTTTTTTAAACTGCTTTTTTTTATCAGAATTTTTTTAAACTAGTTTAATAGTACTTCATAACTATTATTATTAATTTATTGTCATCTCCAACAGATTTTAATTTTATTGTGCTTTTGTCGTTATAGTTTGTCATTTTAATACTAAGTCTTGTATTTTAAAAATTAATGAAATTTATTTCAACATATTCAAAAACAATTTTAAAGAGTTAAAAAAATGTTATTCCGTGTAAATTTGAATTGAAAATGCGTGAATAAATTTTATAAGTTTATAAGATTTGAAATAATTTAATGGATTTTTAAACACAGATTCAAAGTTACAAGAGTTAATTAAAAACTTAAAAAATATAAGATTTAGATTAAAAAAAGTTATTTAACGTGTTAGTTAGTAGCTCATTGGTTATAACTTCATATTTTCCTATATTAACTCTTTATAAATCACTGTCTTCTCGATTTTCTTCAATTCGAATAGTATATGTTTGTTAATTGTTGTATGATTCGTTTGTTAATTTAATTGAAATTTATCAAAATTACGTCCTTCACTTAAAAAAATATAAATGCTGCAGATAAATTTATGTTTATAAAGCAGAAAGAGACTCCAGAATAGTATAAGAATTTAAATGAAATTGCTCTATGAATGTGATCTTTACGTACTCTTTTAAAAATAACGTGAAATTCGTTAAAATCTTTCTTAAAAAATAATATATCAAATTCATATAGTTGAAAAAGAAAAACTAATTATCCGAATTGAATACTACAAAACTTACTTATATGTTGGAAGGTTTTCGTTTAATATAAATAAAAAAATTAAGTAATTCTTTTTTATAAATTTAAAAATTGTATTTTTATGTAAATTAATTTTAATTTATAAGAAAATATATTTTTCTGGTTGTAATTTTCTTCTCAAACCATTATAAAAGGCTTGTCTAAATATACTATAAATATATGTTTAGACAAGACCATAGATTTGTATAAAAAATAGTGTACGATGTTGTCAAAAACTAATTTAATAGAGCAGAGGAACTGAATATATCAATGAAAAAAAAAAAAGAGAATTTGTTGGCAGCAGCTGCCATAACAAGCAAGGAACACTGAATCACACCGCAGTATTTACATTTTAACTTCACCGGTATGAGAGAGAAAGGATGGGACAAAAACACAACAGGTAACTATTAAAAAGACTAGTAAAACCTGATATCCCACGCCTCATCCCAAACACGACAAAAAGAAAACTATTGAAACTGTACTATGATGCCATCTTTTCTGACATTCTCCTTCTAATCTCCAAGATGGCCTCGTATCTTCTTTGGTACAAATCATTCATTGCCTCCTGATACTTCTGTTCAATCATTTCTAACTCTAATTTCAACTCACCCTCAGGTTCAGACGAGGAGGAGACAATGTTCAGACTATTAGAGAAGCTTTCCATGTCCAAAAACTTGCTCTTACAATCAGATGATGCCCCAATTTCAGATGCAGATGAAGATTGACTCCCTCCATCAAATTCTGATTCAGCAGACATAAATGAAACCGTAGAAAACTTATTATCATTGAAGTCAGTTTTTGCAGATGTATACGACTTCTCAGAGCATAGATCATCTGCCTTGGTTGCTTTCTGAAGACCAGCGCACTCGTCAGATAAAGCCCCATCGATATCCATATTATCAAGGTTTTCTTTTGCAGCTAATGTTGCAGATGAGGTAGAGGGACCTAAATCTTCAGTCGAATCTTTTGAGCTTCCTTTGCAGTTTGCCAACTTCAACTCTCCCTGTCGACTCACAAGAGTTTGTTTATTACTAGGAGAAACCAAGTGATCAATTGATACACAGGGTTTCCAGTCAGCAACCAGATTCATCAATAACAAATCTATTAACTCAGCTATGAATTTAACATTATGATCAGTAAGTTCAAGTTGCTCAACCATTTCGCTTGAAACTGAGACAGCAGTGTCAGTGTCAAGGTAGAATATGAAATGGATATTTCTTGCTCGTGCTGCATATAAAAATACCAAAGCATATAACTTTTCATCAATAAATTTAATAACAGTTGTACAAAGCAGAAATCAGCTATATGTTATATATACTTACCACCTTGATCAGCTATCCGCAGGACCAATGATACAGAGTTCTTATCATTTTCTTCACCTTTTAGAAAGAAAATATCACCTCTCTTCTGCCTCCTTATCTCAACACTTGTAGAACATGATGCATCATCAGTGGATTTATCAAATATAGTGATCACTGGAAGCTCACTGGTGTCACCAAGATTCATAGAAATGTCTCCGTTACGTGCAGTAGCAGGACCTTCAGACACCATACAACGACTTTCAGAGGCTCCCAATTTGGGAAGAACAATATGCGGCAATGGAAAAGGGCCCTTCTTTGTTGAAGCATTCATTTGAAGAAACGGGTCCATCAGAAGCTCCTTGGCTGACAATCTTTGAGATGCTGGGACTAGACATTTCTCAATAAATGATTTCATTTCTGGATCTAACACTTTAGAAAGAGCAACAGGTTTTATACCCTGCAAAGTCAAATATCGTGTGACCCAATAATCTTAGTCATAGCCTGTGGAACAAACAAAAGAAACTTGTTAATTATGTGATACTCACGGATGAAACTTTCTTATATATCTGGGCCGAGTTTCTGCATTCACTATAAGGATACTCAGACGTCACCAACTCAAGCATGCACATACCAAACGAATATATGTCAGCTAATTCATTGTAATTTTCATCATACAGCTCAGGTGCCATAAACTCCGGGGTTCCTACCAGGATTAGGTAGGTGTAAATGGAACAAGTATATTAATCAAACAGCGTTGGGACAAAGAATCAAGGTCTATTACTATTGCTATAACTGAGATGAGAAAATGATCAAGTTTTTTTGTTAACTTTTAACTCTGCAAAAGATCGACACATATATCAATAGAACAAGAAAGCGCAGGGAAACAGAAGAGAATACCAATTACACTCTTGGCATTACTTCGATCCAAGAAAGTTGCCAGCCCAAGATCTCCAATTTTAACTTCTCCTTGGTGACCATTGATAAATATATTATCACACTTCAGGTCCCTATGGATAACTGGTGGGTTGTGACCGTGGAGATAGTTTAGACCCATTAAAATTTGTCTTGCCCATCCTTTAACGGCCTTCAAGTCAACCTTCTTGTGTTTTTTACGAAACCTATATCATGCATTGCATCCACTAACAAAAAGGTTGATTTCACAATAAAAAATCACAAGGGTGTTAATAATATGTACAAAATGGAAGGTGAACATACTGTTTGAGGCTACCCGAGGTAAACAACTCCGTGATCATATTAACGGTCTTGCGCCTGTCATCGATCCAGGAATTGTAGAATCTCACTATGTTACTGTGCTTCAGTGATCTTAAGAGGTGCAATTCTGAATATAGCCTATCTAAGTCACCGGGAGACTGTAACACCTCATCAATCTGAACCTGACTCCATGCAACTTCAATTCCATTGACTTCATCAAATGCCTTGTAACTGATTAATTAAGAGTTTTAAAGAAAACATATATAACTAGGAACAATCAAGGTCAACCCCAATCATAAAATGCTTTTTCTTAACCACAAAAAAATGCATAGCATTATACCGAAGACTTAGACACCTCTAGCAGTAAAAAAATGTTTTAATTTCGGCAGCACAGTAAAAACAGTTCATGATAAAATAAAAGCATTGTCTTGTAGTTGCAATGCTGCCAAAGAATCAAAAGGAAACATGTATCTTAAGAAAGAAACGGATACACAGTTTTAAAGGCTCCTCTGCCGATCACTTCTTTGTACTGTTGTGAATGCAAAAAGCAGAATTAGCTTACTGCATTGATATGTAATTCTATTTTTGTCCCAAAGAAAAAATATAAATAAAGGAAAAACAATCATATTACCTTGATGTAGGTGCAAGTAGGATCAATTTCAACAAAGTCAGGATCAGGAGGCTCCAGATAACTGGCACCCTCTTCTGAACTTTCTGTCCCCTCCAAACTCATTTACACGGCACTATGATCCAAACCTACATTCAATTCGAAATCGCCAAATGGAAAACGCAAGCAAACAAAGGATGAATTTCAAATTTGCACCAAGTCGCAGTCAGGAAATTACGTGAATGTAGGAAGAGAGAGAGAAAAATGAATGCAGCCCAGTTTCTCTTTTTACCTGAACAGCGGCTTCGAGAACTTAATTGTCCAAACAGAACCCTAAATGAAATTGAAGAATTAGCTGAACAACGGAGATAAAAAGTTTGGGAATGAAACACGCAGCACTTGTTCTGCATCCAGAAAACACTGCTCTCTATTTATAATTATCTATCTTAATTCTCTTCCCCGTAAATAAATATCTTCACAGATCACAATCATTGTTTGTTCCTGTCTCCGTCATCTGCATTCCACATCGCCGTCACACTCCATCGTACACTGTCCTTGTCGTTTTCTCATTCTTTCATGGGACTAAACATACTAATATGCACTAAAATATATTAACAATATTAATAACTGAAAACATCCTTAATGGGCCTAGCCAATGAAGACCTTTGGCCCAATAAGGATACTGGCCCCAAGATTTAAAAGACGTAAACGATGACGTGTTATGATTTTGGCGTTTTCGATTCAATTGTTTGTGCGAGAATGGAGTTCCTGGACGAGGACGCGAGGCCAAGGTTCGTGTTCCAGTCCGGTGCCGTCTCGAGCACCGAACCACCACACCCGAACCACAAACCTACAAAGCCGTTCCTCTTCGTCACTGTTTCTCTCTCTTCGCTCTTCCTTGCTCTCTCTCTATTCTTCCTCGAATCCGAACCCTTCAAATCGCTCCTCTTCTGGCTCGCGCTCTCTCTTCTCGTTGGCCCCTTCGCTCCCCCCTCCCTCACCGGCGGCGACATCCGCGTCGGCCTCGGCGAGGTCGTCAGCTTCCCTGATCCGGAGCCCGAAACCGACGACGACAGGAAGCCTCAGCAGCGGCGATCCAGACAGCGGAGGCCCGAGGAAGTCTCCGCCGTCGGTCCAGTGGTGTCCGTCAGCGCGCCGGAGAAGCGGGGTGGAGGCGGCGGAGTGGAGAAGGTTTCGACGGTGGTGGAGGAGAAGGAGTGGAGCGAGGAGGATGTAGAGATGCTGAAGAAGCAGTTGGCGAAGAATCCGGTGGGGAAGCCGGGGCGGTGGGAGGCGATAGCGGCGGCGTTCGGCGGAAGGCACGGTGTGGAGAGTGTGATAAAGAAGGCGAAGGAGTTGGGGGAGAAGAAAGTAGATGATTCGGACTCTTACGCGTTGTTCTTGAAGAAGAGGAAGGCTTTGGATAAGAGGGTTGTGGAGGAGAATGGGGGTGAGGATTCGGTGACGGTGGAGAAAGCTGTTGATAATGGTTGGAGTTCTGGTGAGGATATAGCGTTGCTGAATGCATTGAAAGTGTTTCCTAAGGATATTTCAATGAGGTGGGAGAAGGTTGCTGCGGCCGTTCCCGGTAGATCCAAAGCGGCTTGCATGAGAAGATTTGCTGAATTGAAGAAAGGGTTTCGGAGTGCAAAAGCTGCAGCCGAGTGAACGCTCTTCTCCCCAGGATCATTTTTTTGGTTGAATTTTGTTATGATTTATGTTGTTTTTTGCTTTGATGAGGCATTCTTTGCTCCTTTCTCTGGGTAACACTCAAATTCTGGTCGTGTAACTTCATAAAATGCATTGGTCAGATCAAAATTATGTATTCAGAATCTCTTATAGTGAAAATAGATATTTAATATTGACTCCTGGAACTTGGAACTTTTCGGGTTTGCTTTTGTTGATTTGGCTGTGAAATTACATGTGTTCTACTGGGTGAAGCTTTATTGTACTCGTATCTCTGAAGTCTTTTTCTTTGTACATTTATGCTGATGGGTTTACATTGTAGGTGCCGGGTTTCTCACATTCAGGTTAATCGTTCCCATAGTTTAGTTTCTGGAACTTTGATTTAACACTTTGTGCTATGTTGTGGTTTGTTGTTTTATTACTTTTGGATTTTGGGCATGTTTGTTGTAGAGAGATTTTTATTTCAGCGTCACATTCTTTGATTTGTTTTCAGTTGTGTCGTGAAATGCATCTATGTTGGTTAGTGAGTTTGGGGCATTGGCCTTTCAATTACCTCTCTGCAAGGTGCCTTTAGTTTCAAGATGGGGGGAAAGCTCCCACCCAACTAAAGAATATGCACCAGATGAACCAGTAAAACGGCGTGTAAGCTTCAAATATTGCTAATTCCTGAAAAAAGTTATGTTGCTTTGATTGGGTTAGATGAAAAGTTTGGGCATTTGATGTTTTATCAGCTGGTTGGTGGCAATCTTTTTTGTTAGCTGGTCGTCGCTAAATTCCAGTTAAGTGTTCCACATGTAATCGCTAGCACCGTGCACTCTGCAATATTTAGAAAATTACACTAACCTCCCAAGCTTTGTTATTTCAAGGGGATTGCGTGCATTGTTCATACTTTGTGAATAAAAGTGAGGTAGACGTGTGAAATATATTTTTCGAAGTAATGGTTGTCAATGTGTAAGAATAATATATAAAATAAGGGAGGTAGTTCAAACAAGCACGGTGTAAGTGATTTCAATACTACCTTAAGGAGATCTATGTATTAATATTTTATGTAAATTTCTTATCTTGGAACCAGTTGCATGCGGATACAACTGGGTTTTCAAATTTTGATTTCGTGTATATAACTAAAAATTATATGTCAACCACAGTTCTGAAACTTGGTCTGTGTATGTGGCTATTGAAAGTTGCATTCTTTTACATTACTATAATTTTCAAAAGACTTTACCAGTCCGTGACTGCTGGAGAGATTGGCTGCATTGGGAATTTTACTTGTCCGGAACACTGAATGGCACTTGGGGAAAAGGGGGATAAACACCATCTCATCTTTCTTTGTCTGATTGTTTGTATGGTTTATGTTCATTGCAGTTTGCCGAGTTCTGAATGATTCCATACTTCTTTTAATAAAGTCCATAAATTGAACTATTCAACGTTCTAATTAAAAAATCCAGATCTTAATTCTTAGCCAATAAATAACAGTTGTCATTTAAAGCTGGATCTGGTTTTGCATATTACTGACAGCTTGTCTTGTGTGACTCAGATAACACACTTTTTGCTTCGTATTATAAAAAAATGTTATTTCACATTTTGCTTCGAGATTTATGAATGAAATTGATTTTCTTTCAGCAAAAAAAAATCTTTCACCAATCGTATCCTCCCTTTCTGGGTGTAAAACCAAACTAATACACCGCACTACTATCAAGCACCACCATCTCAATTATCTTGTAAAACTTCGAAAATGTAATATAGGATACTCTACATAATTGAATACTGAATTGTCTTATTTCAACGGTTGGGAATATGGATTCACAATACAATTATGCATTTTCTTTTTGAAGTAAACCTCTATTTTGATAAGAGTTAGACATGACAGCCACGCTGATGAAAGGAAAAATAGTCATTTAGCTCAACTAGTTGATTATCAGTTTTATTATAAATTTTTCAAAATACATATAATAGAAATATAGACGTATTAAACAAATTTAAAAAATAATTTACAAGACCTCAATTAATACATCGAAGTGCCCAATTCTCTGATACTCCTACGAGAACTATCCCATTCACCAGAACGAATGAAGAAGCAACACAAAAGCCACTTAACCTATATAAACAGCTTAATAGTAAAAAAAGAAAAATAAGTTTGAAAATTAAAAAAAAAAAAACAAAGAATCAATCTATTTGACTTTGTCACTCGAATAACTCCTTGGTACCCAGATTGAAGCCACGGTCAAAGGCCTTGACTTCCAACACAGGGCCAACCTACCCTTCTCGAATTGGACCCAATACCCTCCACCAAAGAGGCTTACCAAGAACTTGGCTTGTGAAATATTACATGTACTCATAGGAACACATTTAAACCCTTTCAAGGAATAAAATCCTTCCTCCCAAACCTTTCTCTCCTCTCTCTCACAAGGAAACTGCTTCACACTGTCTAAGATTCTGAGCCCCAGAATCTCTTTCTCTATCAGGGTCAACTCCATCTTGTGGTTATCACGTAGACTGCCAGCAAGTGAATCACAGAGTGCAATGTAGTGATGCAAAGCCTCACAGAAGAACTCCACAAAGGACATGGATTTGAGCCTAGAAAAATTAAATAGTTCTTCTTCCACTAAAACCACAAGCCTTGGGGACAATTTGGTCACACCATCCAAAAATATTTTGACCAATGAGAAGCTCCTATTAGGCATCCACTGGTGTATCATACAGTTGACCATGAGTGTTTGACCAAGTTCAATTCCTTGAATATCTTCTTCCTTTGCTATCATTATCTGATCAAACCTGAACGGAAAGTTGATAGAAGCTGCAAACTCTTTGAGCCTTCTTCCTGTTTGTTGAGCAGAAGCAGCACCTTTCTGGTCCACTGTGATGGCTGACACTCTAAGGGAAGTAGTGCTTTTCCTCATTGCAAGGTCAACCATCAAGGGTGGCCACTGGATCCCCTCCATGATGTCAAAATCAATGATGTGAACACTCTCAGCACCTTCTGTGGCTTCTAAGATTGCTTGGTTTGCGGTGAAATGAGCAAATTTCACATAAGGAGAGAGTTCTTGGAGAACCTGAAACACACAGAAAGCATTTGTGTGTGTAGAAACATCATCACGCTGCAACAGTTCAGGGGCATTTGTACTTTTATAATGCAGACCCTGAGTAAAGAAAAGAGCCAACCTGTTCAACAAACCACCACCGGTTTCTAAAGATGATGCATTATTAAGTTTCTCAATTATGTCTGAAGCAAGGGCCCAGTTGTGTGCTTCAACAGCTTCAGCTCCTGTTAACAAAAGATCAGCTAAACTAGTCTGTTCCATTAGCTCTGCTTGGATTCCCTTCAAATAAGAATCTCCTTCTTCCATTGAAACATCCACATTTTCCTCAGGACTAGGGGCAAATCCATGACAGAGTTCAGTCTGTAGTGGATCATTGTGATTCATGAAACCAAAGTCCTGGTTGTTTGTGTGTTGCAGAAGCAAGCCCTCCACGGACTCTTGATCAAACATTTGATCCAGGATGGCATTTGGTGAAAATACATCTTCTGTTTGAAATGGAAATGCATTTTCTAAGCAACACTCGTGGAGTTGGTTAATGTAGGGAGGGCCAAATGAGAAATCAAATTGCTCATAATCCATCACAGATGATGAAAAAATGAGAATTTAAAAAAGCTTAAACAAGGTAGACCTTAGTAGAAACTTAACCAGAGCACTCTTATATATAGACAGCCTAATATTGAATAGAAAATAATTAAACTCTAGTACCATGCATTGAAATCATGATGTCTATTAGAAGTTGATAAAACTACCTTCTAGAAGTAGCTTAAATGGTGGGAAGTGCTTTTTTGAAGTTCTTATGTCCCGTTTGTCTTCGGAACAGGTGGTTTTAAAAATCCATTTTTGAAGAAATGGTATTAATAATTAAAATCTATTAATTGATAATCCTTACTTTTTAATCATTCTTATTTATAATTTTAATTAATAAAAACGTGTTAATAAAATATATTAAAAAAGGCCATACTATCACGAATACTGAAACAGTTAAGTAAGATGAATACATTATTATTGTGGTGTCAATTTATTATTGGTCCAGTACTGGTGGTGGGATTGTTTTAATTGTGGTGACGATTTAAACAAAGTAAAGTTTTGTTTTTGTCTATTTCAGTTTTAGTTATTCCATTTAATAAAAAAATAATGTGCTTCTAGTCTTTTGTTAAAATTTAAAAAACAATTTGAATCTTTTTAATGACTAAAAATAAATAAATTTCTATTTTACCAGACATGGGTCCAATCCAAGTGAGCAGCATCTCATAGCTGAAATGATGGTTCTGAAACATGGTTTACAGTGTTCCTGGGAGATGATTTTCAAGTATAAAGATTATAAAGTAAAATTTGTATCGTAACATAGATTAAATAAAGTAACTAAATCTGAAAAAAAATCTTAAATAAGAGTTTAAGAAGTCATTGTCAATCTTATTAAGTTAATTCATTGTAATTAATCTCGTCCATTAAGCATTTAATTTTCAATTAATAAATTTATTTTTAATTTAATTGAATAGCTATTTCAAATCTTAAATTACATTTCGTATATCTTCAAAGAAAATCAATTCACCATTACTCTATCAATTTAGATCTAATTACAAAAAAAATATCTTTGAAGGGTAATTCATTAAAAAAAAACTAGTGTTACACAGGATATGCAATTTATTGGATGTGGGCATATTGTTTTTTCCATTGTTTTAAACATCCAACATTATTACTGTAATATAGATTTAAATTAGAAAATTAAGTACATCTTTAAAGAACAATTCTTTCTAATTTAACTTTACAAAATAAAATTTACACTCATTTATATATTATAATTTAATTATATTTTTAGCCCAGATGTGATCTCCTACGTTAATGTATTCACAACAACTTTTCTAGGTTTATTAGATATATGACAATGTACTTAAATTATTGCATTTGTTTTCTCCCTTCAAAACTAGTTTAAATTTAATAAAAGAATATGATAAAATCAATTCGAATGTTTAGATGCTAAACTGCACCCTCACACCCCTACAGTGTTTTAACAATAGGAAGGAATCCTTATGGTTAGAGAATATTATGAGTAATGATATAAAATATGGGACCATTTTGTATCAGAATAAATGATAAATAAATACATTGGTAAGAGTGAGTCCAATCAAAAGTACGCAAAACAAAACAAATAACTTTAGGGTGATCGAAAGGCAACAAAAGATGATGAAGATATGAACAGGGTTTGGAAGCATTTAACAATTGACTGGGTGGAGTTTGTGGGAATTTAGAATTGGAAGTTGCAGAATATGAATGAAGAATAGGAGTATATTCCTTGTAGCCTGTTAGTTTATTGGTTTGAAGTTGTCTGCTACAATTTGTTTGGTGAGTGGAAAAGGAGATTCTGACTGAGCTTAAGCAATACCAAAAAGTGAGTACTTACAAATCCATGATTGCAACTAGTTTAAGGACTTGAAAGTTACAGCACAGAGTTCAGATTATAGGATTCGTGGATCCAATCCTACTATTAATTAATCGTAACTGCTTACACAAACAACTCAGACAATTCTCTAATTTATAAGATGTGTTTTTAAACACGACTCTAAAATACAAAATAAAATAAAATCTTATTCAAAACCATGATTTTGGATTTAAATTTTTTCTTTTATGATTTCACAAAATTTGTGTATGCACATATGATTTGGTTTTCTGAGTAGAAGTAATATTTTCATATATGATTTCTATTTTATTAAAATAACATTCGTGTTTCTATGTATAACTTTTATGTTTTTATATTTTTTATTTTTTTTAAATAGTTTTTTTGCATATAGAAGTCGTATTTTGATGGTGATTTTTATTTATTATTTTTGTTCCATAGTTTGTTTTAAAAAATTGATAAAAGCATGTTAAATTTGTATGTATTTTTTGAAAATTGAGAATGATTTGGTAAGAAGATTTTTTTTAAATCTTTATATAATATTGTCTATTTCGGTAATATTATTTTTGCATAATGCAAATTTTGTCAGTAAAATTTATATTTTTTGAATTTAATAATTTTGTAGAAAATAAAAAAGTTGAGGAAAGGATTTTTTTTCTCAACTAAAATAAAGATATTTGTGAAATGATACAAATATGATTTTCTTATAATCTTAAAAATTATTAATATACGTCATATAAATCATATATTGTAATATTGTAAAATAAATACAAGTTGTGAATCACGATTTCTATTTTAGAAAGAAACAAAAATTAGAGTTTTGAACAGAACTTCCTTTTTATATCATAAAAGAAAATATTTAAATTCAGTTTAATATTGAAATACAACTTATTTATTTTAAAATCATATTTCAAACTACAATTTACTTGTATTAATATTTTTAATTTTATCCACTTTTTTAGATTTAGTAAAAATTACCTTATTCTTATAAATTAACCAAATATAATAATTATAATAGTGTTTAGCCATGTAATTATGTAATTATGTAAATTAAAAGTAGAAGTGTTGTGGATTTGAATCTAACTCATTACTCAATATGTTAAAAAAATATTAGGTAGAATTTCATTGTGTTTTTATATTTTTTTATGTTAAATTCAATTCAACTAAATTTACTTTTAATTAAGATAGTCAAAATTTTAAAAATACTTTTTTTAATTAAAAAATATATATTAACAAAAGAGTATTTAAATTAATTTATAAAATGTTAGTACGATAATACATGAAAGACAAATGATGAAGACAAAATATAGATATAGAAGAAATTGTTGAAAAAAAAATTAAGATTTTAATACATATAAAAAAAATATATACAAAAATTAACACTACTTTCAATAAAAACATTAAGACTCACTATATGTTTGTTTTTTCTTTTATTAATTATTTCCATTCAGAGTTTTGCTAATTATGTTATCATATCCTACTCAAAATAACTATAAATTTTTAATTTTTTCCTCAATGAAACCTATCTTACAACGTCATTTAAATTTCATTAAAAAATTGATATAATTTAATTAAATATTTACTTTTGAACATTTTAAACTATTTTAATCTGAAACCTGTGTTGAAACTATAATTTTTTTAGTGAAAAATAATAACGGTGATGTTTTCTATATAAAAAAGAAAGTGAAGAAAAGAAGACCTTTAGATTGTAAAAGCATTAAATGAAAAGTTAAATTTAAACATCATTAGAAGATTAAAATCACACGTTAATCTCAATAAAAAAAAACTTATATGATTAAAACTTTTTTATGATTTATTTCCAGCAGATACTAGTGAATAAATATGGTGAGACTTGATCATATAAGATTTTTGATTTTTTGGGTTAAATTAAGTATGAATGGATACAATTATGGCATTTAAAGAATGAAAATGATAACTAACATGCTTAGGGTTGTGATGATGTAACATGGAGCATCCCAAACTTTTTGTAACAAAAGGGGACAAAATCCTGAGCCGTATAAACCAATTCAATTCACCATGAAATGTTGCGAATATTCTCCTTTTCAATCTTTAAATTATAAACGATGGAGCGATATTTAAATATAGAAATTTGTGATTGTTCCAATAACATTACTTATTTGCTCGTTGCCACACTTGGTTTTTAATATTTCATGCATTAGCTAAGCTATCATCTTTTACTCATGTTAGTTATGGGACCAAATAGTTTCCACGAAAATAATTCACTGTGTAAGAATGGAAAACACATCATAGAATATCATAATTGTGCATATTTCAATATAAAAGAATTTGATTTTTTTAACTATCTGTTGATAATGTTCTAAATTTGTAAATAATTTACTAGTAGATAAATTTATTTACATATTTTAATGCGTTGATAACTGTTCCTAGACTTCACTCCAAATTACAATCTATCACTAATTAGATGTTATCTACAACCAAATTATATAAAAAATAATTATTTCAATATAAATTTAAAAAAATCAATTCTTTCATTATTTTAATTATATCAAATTTATTGTTATTTTTAAAACTTTTAATATATAAATTTTATATATTTGCTTTTTTATCTCATACTTTAGTGTATCTCACTTTTAAAACTTTTAATAATATAAATTTTTAAAAAAAATACAAACAATGTTTAATTATGCTTGAGCATTAGTCACGAATCTTGAATTTGATCCAAGGCTCTGGATTTGATAATATTTTCTATTATTTTCACATGTAACATTATTATAATTAATAGCATGTCAAATTTGGTGTTAACTACCAATCATTAGTCATTAATTATATGTTTCAAGTTGAATTCGCAGTTTAAGTTAACATTAAATATATTATTTTATAGATATGAGTAACAATTAACTTGTGTTAGATTTGATCCTAACTTGTTCAATTCAATTTAATATAAATTCAACATCTAAAGCTTAATATTGATTCATTTAAATTATCAAGTTAATCAGATATCAATTTAGATTATAAACTAACATGTATATAGGGCCAAAAAAATAGAATTTTTTTTTACTTTATTTTAGTTTTGAATAAATAAAATAAATATATTAAACTTTTAGTAAAAAGATTATATATAATTTTTTATAATGTACTAAATTTTAACAAAATTTAATCATATCAAAAGTAAAATTAAAAATTTAACATACCTTTTAACTAAGTTTTAACAAAATTTATTTACATAATAACATTTTGATGTCATAGATAGGTTTCCATAATTAAATTTAAATTCGGTCATTTTTATTAGTGTGAACTGATTTTACTCACTTACCTTGTTTAATTAATTTAAAAGAAAATACTTGTAGATTCTAAAGTGCTCATACCTATTATTTTACCCAAAATAGATTTGATGAAAAAAAATTTAATATATATGCAGTCATAAGCAGAAGTTTCAAGTACTTCTTTTGTCATAAAAAATAATTATTGTTTATAAAAATGTATAATAAATAATATAAATGAGTAATTTTTATATTGAATACAATACAAATAGATAATTTAAATTTGATTAAATGTGGTAATGACTATTTTAGATTTAAAGTTTCCATCAATCACAAACATTTATTTTAATTTATTATATTATATATAAATATATAAATAGATAGAAAAACAGTTGGAGATAAAAAAATGTAAATTGAATTATTTATTAAAAAATAATCATTATTTATTAAAAAATTATGACACGTAAGTGATTGAAAAAGAGATAAATATAAGAGAAAGAAAAATTAACTCAATATATTTTTTAAACATTATTATAATGGCAATGAATCACATTATTTTTTCTTTTTCAAATTAATGTAACAATATTATTATAATAACGTATTTGTGTTAATTATAATTTTTAATCAATGAGTTAAATTTGTGTGATATTAATTTATAAAGAAAAATTATTTATGAAAGAAAAGAAAAATAATAAGTTTAAAAAATATGTAATGTGATAGAAAATTATAAAGTTTAAATAGTAAAATTTGTGGGATAAGATAAGGATGTGAGACATTTAACGTTCTTAATATAACCTAATAAGAACAAAATGTCTTAGGTGTTGATGAGTCACTGTTGGTCCCCAAGCCCACTACAGACTACAGACAATGAATAATCATAGAATCAGCCAAAGTAAGGGTTCGTAGCTGTACTTTGAAAAACATGTGTCTTAAATATGTAATTGTCACATCATGCACCTTCCTAGTATTTGGGCATAGTGCCTCATACTCTTAATTTTCGGACAAACAAAATAAAAGGAAGAATCTGTCTTCCTTCTATATGGCCACAATCAAATAAGCTAAATTCACATTTTTATCTCATAAGCTCCGATTCTTTAAACTTATCACACTAATTTTTTAATTAATACTTCTACTTCATTGTATTTTTAATGACTCAAATTGCATGGTTGGTATAGTTTTTTCTTAAGTTGTTTCTATATTTTTCAGAAGTCATAGGAATATTCTGAAACTTTAAAAAATAACAGTGTGTTTTCTTAAGTTGTTTCTATAGCTACAATTATAGTTTTTTAAGAAAATATATTTATCATCATTAAGGAGTAATTGTTTTTTAAATTAATAATCATAAATAAATATATAAATAATAAATTAAAAATAAAATTTAAATTTAAATTTTGTCATACAAAATAAAAGGTAAAGTAAACAAATTATTAAGTTTTATTTTATAGAATTTTAAATATTGTTAAAACATATTTAAAATTTAAAATTTAATAAATTTAAATAATTAATTAATAATTATGCAATAAATATTCTACAAAATCGATCATAACTCTTCTTTAATAATATATAATTTTAAAATTTATAATAAATTATAATTAAAGTAATTTTTATTATCTTAAACTTGTTTTTTATTATTATTATTTTATTTTGGTTCTTTCCAAATTTAACTATATATTTCATTATTTTTTTTTTTAAAATAAGTTAATATTATATTCATAATAATATAGTATGTATATGATTATATAACTTTGATTTATTTTTTATATTAATTTTATAAAAAATTAAAAATAATCAATATTAAATTAGTTAAAGTGATTAAAAAATTTAAGATCAATCTAAATCAACAACAAAATAAAATACATTTCTTATAGCATAAAATAGTTAATGGAATATAATTAGTTTCTAATAATAAAAAATATGTTACAATTTTTAAATTTGATCTAATAAAAAAATTAATTTTACAATTTCAACTTTAATAAATATTTAAATTGTTATTGTTAAAATTTAATTATATTTAATAAAAAAATTAAATTAATAATGTAATAGAAGGTACATAATCAATCATGGATATAGGCGTAATTGCTTATGTCCTTAATAAATTAATAAATTATGCACTGTATTTACTATTATATATGAGGATAAAATGGTAAAATTACCATATTTCTTCCTCTTCTTCTCACTCTCTTCTTTCTTTCTTATTATTTCCACTCAAATTAATTCAACCAAAAGTAAAAAGTGACTAAATAATCTGCACCCTCAAGTTTGTTTGAACAGAATATCACTCCAACCAAACACACTGATAAACTTCAACCCATACATGACTATTATTAATACAATTATCCTATATTCTTAAACAGATAAAGGTTTAATATATATTTATTTTTTGTCAATGTAATTTTATTTATTTTAATTCAGTTTTCATTTTAGTTTAAATAAGTTAATATAGTTTCTTTTATTAGATTTATATAATAAAAAAATAGAATGTGACAAATTCATAATAACATAAAATAGAGATATTTAGAACCGAATTGATTCAAATAAATAATAAAAAGTGATTTTAAGGATTTATAATCAATTAAAACTACATTTTTTTATTGATTTGGATACTTTATTTTTTTATAATTAAGCAATTTGGATTAAATTGCAGTTCAAATTTCTAAACTAATCTAAATCAAACTAAATCAATGTATATATATATATAAGAAAAAAAATTAATTTATCTAACTTTAATATCTATAAATTTGTGATAAAGAAATAATATAATATATTTAATATGGGAATAAAATGGATAAAATGTTATCTTGATAACCTAAAGAGACCTAGTTTTAAAAAAAATGTTGAAACAAAATAGAATATTAATAAAAAAAAACAATATAAAATAACTAATTTTAATCTTATGTTTTGAATATTATATATTATTTGTAGAAAATTTGTTAAGCTTATGTGAGATACATTCTATGAATTGTTTATTATTTATATCACAATATATAAATATAATACATATAATAATAAAAAGTTATATAATAAAATTATAAAATAAATTTAAATCAAATCACAAAAATTAATTTTTTATTTAGTTTAGTTTTTATTTTCATATTTAAACCAAACAAAGTCGAATTATATATAAAGTTTAAAAGTATTTTTAACTAAAAATCAAATTAAAACCCGAAAAAACTTCTATAATTATATTTTCGCATCTCCTTATTACACTATAATAGTAAAAATGACATTCTTTTATTAAATCTTTTTAAAAACAAATATATATAATATTTATAATAAATAATGTATTAATAAAAAATGTTTTATTAAATATATTATTTATTTTTATAAATACTGTATAAAACAATATAATAAATCCTTATAATAAATTTATTTTGTAATATATAAATAAAAAGTAAAAATAAATCATATTTAATTAATTACTATTTATAATAACTAAAGGTAAACATTATCAGATATTAATTTAATATATTTTTATAATTTAAAAATATTTGTGAGCTTAAAATAAATTTTTTAAAAAATAATAATGATTTAAAAATACAATTAATAAAAAAAGAAAAATATTAAAAATTTCTTTTATTAAATTAAGATAATTTAGAGTACTCAGTTTTTAATAATATTAAGCTTAACACATAACAGTTTTTAATTAAGTTTTCCTTTTTACTAGTTTTTTGTTTTTATTTTAAAATATCGTACTTTCCATGAATTGATCAAATCATTTAAATATTGTTTTTAAACAAATTAATCTAATTCTCTGAAAATATTTTATATAATATTAAAATTTTAACTTTAGAATTTATGCATAGTAAAACTAATGTATTTTTATTTTTATTTTATAATATGTCACATTATTTTATAAAAACTAATGTTATATGTTATATTATCTAATATATTTTGAAAGACTCATATTAATATGTTCTATCACAAATTAGCGATCACTTCATTAAAAATAATATCAATAAAAAAAAATTTCATAAGATAATTGTTTACATATATTATAATAATCATGTTGAATACTACACGATACCATCTCATCCTTACAACACATTCACAAAGGACTACAATACCATACTAGATATCATATGTTCATTCACAATAACATCACATCTATTTATATACTTAATAAAATATATAGGTAAATGTAGTTCATTCAATTTCCTGCATCACTTAAAAAACATCACATACAATGTCACATTAGCGTAAACATTTTGCTTGAACGACAATATTTATGGTTAAGCAAAAATTAAGTTGAGAGTCTCATTCTCATTTTTGTTTGAGCAAAAATCAAGTTAAGTCCAATCTAATTTTTGCTTGAGTTATCAATTTGTTGCTTGAGTTAAAATCCTTCAAAGGAGAGAGAATTTTATCATTCACATTTTCTCTTGAATGACCATTCTATTAGGTGAGATAAAATTCCTCTAAAGAAACATATTAGACCCACTCACATTTTCTTTCTCTCAAGCGTTGCTTGAATGAAATTGTCAGCAAACTGAAAATATTGAACCACTAAACCATGATTTTCGAAAGTGAAAAACATCAAATAACCAAATTCAACATCAATCCAATATACGTATGCACCTATTATACCATTCATAACATCAACAGAATTATTTAAATTTAATTATCTATCAACACAAATTCCAAACAAACATTCAACTATAATTCCTTATTGATTTTCAACATCATATCCCAAATAATCTCTACTTGAATTTTAAATATCAACATTTAAATTTTAGTTAATCCAATAAATCATTTTGTATAAAAAATTCAATATTTACAGTTTACACATTCTAATCAAATACATATATCATATTAGCTCAACATAAAGAATAACTATTTTCAAATTATCAACTATTAATAACTACTAAATTTTAAGATACTCTAACTTGAATTAACTTCTCAATCATACTGAGACATAAACATTAAAAATTCTTACATATGATCTTGTGCTCCTTAAAGAAGAGAAGAAGTCAAACCAAGTTAAGGAAAGAAAAGAAAACTTAATCTAAACGAAAATATGATTAGATCATATTATTCTATTATTTGTTATCTTTTATATAACAACTTCTAATAAGAGAAAAGATGGCAAATGGAATAAGAAACCTAGAGAGAAGATAGAAAAATGTGACAGAAATATTTAGAAAGATGAAAGTTTATGAAATGAAACTCTAAAGGGTTAACATTTTAATTATAATATCTCACACACTTATCTTTCTCAAGATCTCCGACCCTGATTGGTCCTATTTCATAAGATAAATATTATCTAACTTAAACCTCATTGATTTCCAACACATGTTTTGGACTTGACACATACTTTCTTAACTATTATACATGAAAAACATTGTGCAAGTTGGCAAGGGAAGGAGGCAAAACAATCTTATAAGTCATTGGACCTATCTTTTTAAGAATTTGATATGATCTAATAAACCTAAAATTAACTTTTTGGACATTATAGTTCATCCAATACCCATGACAGATGAAACTCTAAAAACACATGATTTCCAACATAAACGTGAAGGTCTCATTCTCTAGTATGCATAGGATTTTTGCCTACTTAGAGATTTCTTTCTTCTTTCTTGTATCTACCTAATCTTTTACATGGTAAGATCCAATAACTTTAGTCCTACTAGGACATTCTCACAATTCTAGTGTCAACATAAATGTGTTTTACATTCTCTCTTATATAATGTCTCATCGTAAGGAGGCATCCCAATGTTTTCTTATAAGTGTTATTATATGTAAATTCCACCAATAATAAAATTTCATCAAGGTGTCCAAATAATTTAACAGATACATCTAAATATATCTTTTAAGAATGAATTGTCTATCTCTTTAAGGATGATAAATTAAACTAAGTCTTAAATGGACATCTAATGCGTAGTATAAATTATATGAAAATCTAGATGTGAATCTCAAATTTTTATAAAATATTATTCTATCGCATTAATCAAACTAAATACAAATTTTTCACTTTTTTATTTTTACTTCTTTTAATTTTATTTTTTTATTCATTCACTTTCCACTTTCTAATTGAGTTCTTAATCTTTAAAATATTTTAAATTAAAAAATATAATAAAACGTTTTATTTTTTTTCCTCTAACAAAAATGTTGAGTGTAATTCTTAAAAATATTAGGACCGTTAAAAATATTTTTGAAAAAGTAAGACACTTAATGATAATTTTTTGCTGAATATATATGATAATGTAATATATATAATTTTAAAAAATAAAATAAAAAGTAAAATGATAATAAATAATTTATTTCATTTTTTTAAAATTACCTAAAGGTTAATATTTTCCGACAGCATCCTTTCAAACAATTTTTTTGGAACAAGTTTTATTTTAGAAATTTTATCTTAATCTTATCTTATTGTTTATCAAAATAACCATTTAGATGGAAACAGGGAAGATACTAGCGTACTTTTTTTATTCTGACAAAATTTTTATTTCAGCTCGAATGTAAGGTAAATCAAACTAAGTCTATACCAAAATGCTGATAAATTAATTGATGACATGACACTCAAGTATTGAAATTCGACCGAAATCAATTAGGAACTAACTTATCACCATAAGAGTGATTTCCTCCTTAAATTTAGGTTGAACTTCATTTCCATTTTTAAAAACAAATTTTGGTCAAAAGAAAGAAAAAAACTACTCCACCCTTAGAATCATAACCAAAACAAATATAAAAAAACATATTGTCTACCGGTTTCTTCTTTTTGGTTTTTAAACTCTTTAGGAATATTTTCCAAAACTTCTTTTATTTTAGACGAAAAAAAGTCATTGAACAGTGTTCAATTATTTTAAAAATCAATTTCAAAGTTTAAAATAAACTGTCTTTAAGTTAGAAGGAAATAAAGTGTCTTAAGTTTTGTGCGCATTTGCTAGCTTTTGATTGATCATAGATATATTAAGTTAATAATCTAGTGATTCGGATTGATGGCCAATAACCTATTGAAAATATTTTAAGTAGTTTTTAAAACTTTCCATGCTTTCGTCAATATACAAAGTGAGCACAAAAGTTTGACATTTAAAGCAGTTTCTGGGTAAAAATTATTTTAGAACATAGAAAAAAGTATATATTTCATTTTTAACTAAAGTGTCGAAGTGTTATATACCCGACCTCGTATACCTTGAACTTGAAAGGTTAAGAAGACATTACCATGAAAAATGGAGAAGAGAACATTTGAAGTCAGGGTACTTGTGAGAAGGTTATTTCAACCTCTCTATAAGAACAATCAACATTCACTGTGTATATAATAATATAATAGTATAATAAAAAGGTAAACCAACCGCTTATAAATGCTGCTTCTGGGGTGCTATATACATTATGTGACTAATAGCAGTTTGAAGTATTTTACAGAATATAAGGGTGTACTATACCTGATCATAGATCAAAACTCGACAGTCATAAAGACTTAATCATCATATTTACACGTATTTTCAAAATTAATAACATATTCTTCAAACGGATGGACCAATTTATCAAGGAAATAAAAAGGCTTAAAGCTGTACATGTGTTTTACTGATTTAACATCAGCATTAACGCCATTCGGTAGAAGAAGCACAAGTGTAGTATATAATGTGTTATGTACTATATCTGGTGCTTACTACCTCGCATAAGCAACAAGTTTTTCATCTCTTTGTACCCGTGGAACTCTTCCAGTGCATCAGCTGTGGTTTTTCTAGTGGCTATCATCCCAGAAGACATTATGCTCACTGGTCTTGATGCCTCTAGGATCTGGGTGGGCCCTTCAATGTTATTGTTCCAGGTTTCAGGGTTTGTACCTTCTTGTGACAGGTGTTGTGAAGTGGAGAAATCTTGACGGAGAGGTGGCGCTTTCTTTAGCATTTGTACAAGCGCACCAACAGCAGCATCATGAGACTTTCTAATGGGAAAGAATCCTCCAGCTTCGACAGTCTCAGCCAAAAGGCCATGATCTAGAGATTCAGCTCTGGTTACGCACAAGGAATCGTGTTAAAATTGCTAAATTAAAACACAGTCTAGCAAATTTTATCTTATTTATAGCTTAAAGAAAAAGGAAGAAATAACCAGTATGCTTTCTTTGAAGTTTGACTCACAATATAGAGAAATAAAACAAGAATTTGTGATTAGCACAAGAATCTAAGTGAAGTTGTGAACCGAGTCACAAACCTAAGAGTAAACCTCTATCTTGAAGGATAACAAGTTAATAGTCAATTAAAATTAGCATTCAGACTATGTCTGCTAGTCAAAGCTCAATTAAATAAAATATTTAACTAAGATTTATAAGAGGGACTAAATTACATAAAATCAGAATGATGGTCCACAACAAAATACAACCGCGTAATTTATGTAGCAATTTCTTTTACATGCAAGCAACACTAAATGCCAAATCAACCAATTAATTCCTACAATACTAAAAGTAATTCCTACTCCGATACAAAATACCACATAATATCTTTGTCTTCAGTCATTTCTCAGACCGCACTTAAACTACTTTATATCTGTCAAAGGCTAATCAACTCCTTTATATCAAGGAGCATTCCAAATGATTGAATCTCCTAAATACAGGCTAAACAATTGGTAGCCTTAAGCAACTAATCTGAACAATAATGGATGTGTAATTTCTAAATGAAGTTACATGATAAGAATTTGGATATTATGGGATATCTAAGTCTCACATCGAATAATTTGGGATAATTGGTTAGATTCTCTCCCCTTAACAACTAACTTTCATGTGGGGTGAGTCCTCCAAATCTTAAAGTATTTATCAATGAGTATTAGAGTTTGTTTTCAGTAACAATGTTATGTCAATCATATAGTATGAGATTTTATCATAAGAATCCACAACTCTCTTTGAAGAAACATCCAGTTTTATCACTAATATTAGAAAATCATGGACCTTACAAACAAATGGGAGATCTCCAAACACACTGCTAAAGGAGATCAGGTAAGATTTTACCCCTGATAAACCAGGATTCTTTCTCATGAGAGATCTAACTTCCACTCTGCAGTAAGTAGTATCCAATATCAATATCATTGATCCTGTTTCTAAAAATGACATGGATGATCCCCAAAACCATAACCTCCAATCCAGTGCCCAATGCTTACATGTCATGGTTCAATTTTATAGGTGTCTCTCAGCCCCTTAACATGTCATGGACCATATATTGTGAACTCTCTGTTACTCTCTTCATGAATGTTTCAGAGGAATTTCTATTTCAACTATGAAAAGATCACGCAAAATATAAAACTGTTTTTCATATTCTCTGGTGCATTTTCGTTTTCTTTCTTGGAGAATATTTTATGGCTTGTTTGGTTTGAAAAGATGTTCTATTTTAATTTGTAATTACCAAGATGTCAACTTATTTTAATTTCATTTTTTGTTTTCTGACAGACTAATCTAGAAAAGTAAACAATGAAAATAACAAAATAGTGTTTTCACCATATCCAATACAAGAAAAATCTTCCGTCATTTTATACAAGAGGTTGGTCATATGTTTGAGAGTTGATGGTATGGCAGAACTGAAGTTTCAGAAGAAAAGCTCACCCTTCTTCATTTACAAAGAATTGTGGACCCCTTAATACAATTTTACAATCAAATAACAGTAAGGATACATATGATCCTGATATTTTATGTATCCACCTCTCTCTAATCCAAGACTGGGATTTTAGACATAACTATGAGGACTATCAAATCTTGTGCCAGCCAAAGAATCACTAGAACTGTAATAGGGAGAGCATGATGGGCTGTGTGAAACAGTAAATAGATTTTGACTGTCTAAATGTTATAGTTTAAGAAACCATTGAAGAAGGAAAAGGTAGGGTCAGCAAATTAATTCACTCCAAATATGTCAAGTCAATCACTTATTTTTAAAAAGTATAGTATTAAATACCAATAAAATACACTTTTAAAGATAGGATAAAATAATGCAATAAAATAATAATTAATCTAATCCATTTCAATGGTATAGTCATTGTGGTAGATATCTCAAACATTTATAAAATTTTAAGTAGCACTTGTACAGACCAAAACAAAAAAGGATATTCAAAACTTTATAGGTAAAGCCATATATTTATGCATATTTGTATTTACCAATTAATGTCAAGATGCTAATCTCTAAAGTGGAAAAGAAGGAAGGAAAAGTTATAAACTCTCACTTTGTAAATACTCTGTCGAAGATTGAAATAATGAAATTAAAACAACAGAGTTTATTTCTTATTTTGCTTCTATCTTCTAACCTGTTAGTTAATTTTTGTTCCATTTCTATATAAATTGTTAAACACAATTTAAAACCCAGACCACAAGTCTGTTAACCTAGACTTTCCCAAACCACAAACACCCAGTGGGATGGAGATGCTCCTGTTCCTGTAAGCTGAATTACTTGCTTAACCTATCCTATTTCTGAATAACAAAATATGATCAAAGAGAAAGACACATTTTAATGCTAGGACCCACCACAATATATGGTAGGATCCACTAGTCATATTCATAAAGATTGTTGTTCTCTCTACAAGAAGAGCATATTTAGTTACTACTTATGAGCATATCTAGCTTATATTCTAGTCTTATGCAAAAGATCAACATAGGCATAAATGCAATATGCAGTACCTGCTTCCTGGATCCGTAATATCATCATCATCCACATCAAATGGACAAGTAAAATCAGTATCATCAAAATCATCCTGATAAGACCTACTGGAGCTTCTGGAAATTGAAATTTGTGGTGAGCTATTAGCTGATATCTTGACTCCAGAATATTTTCGAGACTCATCTTTTCCAAGAGAAAACAACTGCAAAAAGCAGAAGACACCCTTAACAAATCAAATCTATTTTGAACAATGGAAAAGGTACATTTAGCACACAACATACCTTCTCAGCTGTTGCACCAGTTTGCGTAGCATTCGTATTTCTATCAATCTTAGCAGTGCCCCTTGAACGTAAGGGAGGAGACGGAAGCACATTATGTCTATTGGAGTATCCAGGGGAATTAGCAACTTCAGCAGGTATGCTGACAGGAGCACTTTCAGATCGTAAAAGTGGTTTGCATGGTAATGGTCCTGAATTATCGGTGGGAGGTGATCGAGAGGGATAATAATCATCAAAATTTGCATTCTTCTTTTGCATCAAAGACATCTCAGTTGGATGAGGAGGTAAACTTGCAGGGGGGAAACGCCGCAAACTTGCATTATACACTGATGAGAGTGATTCTGAATAAGTAGGGGAAGGTAAATAAGATGGAGGTGAGGCTCTATAATGTTCAAAACTCAAACTGCGCTGCCTTGAAGATGGCAACGATGATGGAGAGCCATGAGATGGCAAGCCTGCCACAGGAAGAGAAGGAAACCTCCTCCACGGATCAGCCAATGGACTCCCAACATAGTCTGCTATAACTTGTGGGGACATTGGAGTCGAAGGTTCTGAGCTCACACCTGAGGCTAACGGGCAATACATCACACTAAGACACAGCCTACCAGAAGATGTATCCACAGGGGTGAACCCGAATTTCTTCATTTCAGCCTCTTCTTTCCGGGTGAAGGGCTCAACAAAAGAAGATACACGGTGAGCAAGGGTAAAATCCCTAATTTGTCCAGAAGAATTAAGCTCTCTGAAAATTTTATAGGCAGGTAAAAGTCTAAGAGTGGAATACAAAGACCTCAAAAGCAAAGTTGATTTCTTATACAAGTTATGCAAAGAAACACTGCTTGACCTCCTACTGCCAGAACTAGAATCCCTTGTCTTCCTACTCTCATACTGCACAACCCACCTCTCCACAATCTTTTCACTCCTTCCCACAACCCCCAAATCTTCCTGATCAGTGTTCCAACCAAAAGGGCATCTTTCCTTCAGCGAAGAACTCCTAGGGAGAACCCTTTTCGGAGAAAAACTCACAGTCACAGGGTCCCACTCCAGAGGCCTCTGCACTAAAATCACATCAATCACTATGCACTCAAGATTGTTCTGGCGCCAGATGTCAATGTTTTCCAACGCCGCCGGGCACTCCCGGAGCGCCAAATTGAACCACTTATCCCTCGGCCGCACACTAGACGAAGATGAAGACGATGAACATGGAGACAAAACAGCTTGATCACCATAGAAATTGCGAGAGGACACATAGAGTGCCCTCGATTCGAGTATTATGTGAAGACTCTTGGCAAAGAACTCGGTGATTATCTGTTCCATCTTTGCAGCATCAGAGTGTGCATTACCATGAGAGGAAGCCATTACCTTTAGGCGTCAACAACCCCACACAACCCTCAGGAACAAACAAAAGGTCCAATTTTTTCACCGTCAGCTTAGACCACCAATTGGAGCGCGTTTTACTGCATCAAGAATCACACACAAAAACTTCAGAAAAATTGAAATGCAACATAAGCACCCATAAATTCTTTTAGTATTACTAGGTTGTCTAAGAAGAACCCGACAACAACAATGTCAAAGGGTGTCCGATTCTACTAAAACAGAAGCAGCGTAGAGGAAAATTGTTTTTGCTCAAGCAGGGATATAGAATTGAGAAAAAACGCGTGCTTTCTTAAAGGAACAGAATTGTGCATGTGAAGAGAGAAATTGCAGGAGATAGAGAAAGTGAGAGACGAGAAATTTGTTAGTCTGTTTACCTGGGGCGTGCATGTGAGAAAGGGTTGAAAGGGTTGCTGCGGGGTCTTATCTTTGATTCTCTTGTTTGGGTTGTGTTGTGTGAGTTTACACAAAACAAAGGAAACGAAAATGAAGAGTGTTGAAGGAAGCAAAGAAAGTAGGACTGGTTGAGGAGTGGAAGAGTGGGTCCCTTTTGGAGTGGCCGTTGTTGGCTAAATAAGGATGCATTCCATAGCATCATTTTAAAGATCAAATCCTATGATCTCTTTCTCTTTTCTTTTCACTTTCTGTTTCTTTTTCACCACTAATTCCCTTGTTTTTAGTTAATCATTATATTTCAATAAAATAAATTATTAATTTTCATCAAGAATAAAATTAAATATTTTACTTCCTAAAATTTTTAAAAATATACCTTTTATTCCTTAAAGATGAGGTGAACATACATCAACTATCTAACAAAAGCTTCTCACTATCATTTACATGATTTATTTTTCAAGAAGTGTGTCATATCTATATTTTCATACAAGTTTATTTGACTAAAAATATTAAGATCACAAATTCTTAAAAAAAAATAAGTCCAACACAGTACAATATAAATAATATACCTTTTTAGCATTATTATTATACCAAATTACTTATAATGTGGTAAATTCACCTTTCTTAATTATTAAGTATATTAACTAACATGGAATCTCAATGTTATAAGATTATTAAAAGAAAAATTTATGTATTATTTAAGGATGATATTATACAGTAATTTTTTAAATAAGTAATTTATAATGTTATTTCAATATATATATATATATATAAATAATGCATATATTGCAAAAAATATAAAAATTATATAATTATTAATGGTAATGTTTAGATTAGTAATACAATAAGGCTAATAATGTTTAAACTTTTTATAACAAAATAAACTTTAAAATAAACTCATAAACAAAGTTAAATTTCTAAGAAAAAAAAAGTCAAACTCAAACTTCATTTTTTTAAAGAATGTCAAACTCGATCCTACCAAAGTCTGACATAATCTAACATACTCTCTCTTCAACTAAATATTTAATTTGGAAAAAGAAAAAAAAAATCAATCTACGTTTATCCTCTAGCATTAAATTAGATATACTGAAAATTTGAATTTTTAAAAATTGAGAATCAAGTAGATTCATCCTGAAATTTAGAATTAAAAGCATAATTAAGCCTTAAAGGTTGCTTCAAATGTATAAAATTTAAAACTAATGCATTTTAACTCGTGAAGACAAAATTAAGAATACACGGATTATAAAATAATGTATAGTTAATTTTGAAAAAAGATATATATGAATGACATGTATAAATATATAGAAGATTATACGGGTGTGGTATAAAAAACGTAACATTTAAAATTAGTTTAATTTATCAGACGACAAAAAACAAATTAAAATATTTTTGAAACATAGAGTTTGATAAATATGGTTAGAAAAAGATTCTTTGACTCCACATGATGTTAAGATTATATTACTCTACTTTATTACTTTTTATCTTTTAATGTTGGTAATTTTTTTCTCCATCATAGCTTGTTTTGTTTATTATAGAAGACTAATATTTTAATATGTAAATAGTACAGGATGAATACTTTTATATGATTAAGTTTTTTATTATTTTAATAAAAATTATATTAAAAATTAATGTATAATATATTTTAGATTCAATATTAATAATTAAACTATGATATAAGATTATTTTAACTATTATTTTAGTCTGGATGATGTACACAATACCTGCTTATTTTAAATCGTTAAATTTATAATAAATAAATATTTCAAATATATAAATTATATTATATTTAAAATTACAGTAAATTACTTTTTAACTTATAAGTTATACTTTTAAATGTATTATAATATATTAGTATCTTTAACCATTGTTAATTTATTTTGAAAAATGTTAAGATTCATTTGAAATAGATATGAAAAACATAAATTGAAAGATATAAAAAGTTGACTCCGTCCTAATATTCTTAAAGCCTCTAAAAAATATTAAATATATTATCATTCAAATATTTGAGTTTATACACAATGAAAAATATTATCGATTTGTTTTGAAAATTCATTAAAATTCAATTTAGAGATACACGCAAAAGTTTGTAGACGCAAGGAAATAAGCGGATAAAAGATAAAATATATAAACAATTACCACTTTAATAATAATAAAAGTGAGGTGAAATTATTTTTTTTCCTGAAATTTAGAACGAAGTTGATTTTGGTTTCTCAAATTTAAAAGTCATTATAATCACGTCAAATTTTTAAAGAAAATATAGTTTTAATTTTTAGTATTGAAGGATTAAAATACTTTTTCAAAAACATTTTCAATTCCTAAATGATAATTTTTAAAATGAAACAAAATAAACCCAGCAAATAGAAAACATTATCAGAAACCATGCATTTTTCTTAATTTGTTTAGAAACATGTTTCTATTTTAGAAAGCAGAAAAAAAGTTGTTTAGAGAGAAATGATGTTTGTATTTTTTGCATGAAGAAAGGTATGATTGAAATTGTGGGAAAGTGTGAATAAGAATAATGCATAATAGTATAAGTTGTCTCTGCTTTCACACCCCAAGTGGCCCTCATCTTCTCATCATCTATCCCATTTGCAGAACCTGGGCTCATGGCCCATTCCTTTTCTTTCTTCCTTTTTCTCTTTTTCATTCCCCTTTATGCTTCTCTTTTCTTACTTTTCTATACCTCAATTTCTTTCTAATATTTTTTTACAAATACATACCGAAATTATTTTGACTAAGAAATTACTCAATAAATACTTGTGAAAGAAATTTTGAGATAATTTGTATTGTGGAAGAAATTTTGAGATGATTTGTAATTTGGTTTTGATTTGATTAAGTTTGTATAATAAGAAAAGTTGTGTTTTTGTTGTAACTTTAGTGTTATATTTGAATGTTATAGTCCTATAATATATGACAAATAAATAAAATTGTTACACTACCAAATTTAACAACTTATATTTGATAAATCATAATTTTACTATGACTTATGAAGTTAAGTTTGTATGTAAATCAGAAGTAAGTGTTAGTCTATTGTAGGATGTATTTAATATAAGTATTTCAAAAAGCATCTATTTGTTATCTTGTATAATTATATTTATATTTATTAGAATTAAGGTTTGTTGTAAACTAGTAGTGATTTAAAATTGATTAAAATTTTTGGATTGATGTACTTGAATTGTGATTAATGTATTAATTTATCAGTATTCTTTCATTATGATTGTGCTTAGTACATGTAGATGAGTAAATGATATTGAGAATTATTTGCCAGTGATTTATCAGGTTGAAATACTTAGTACCTATTACCATCCCTCTATAGAGTGTTTTGAAACAAAAGGAAAGTGTGCATAGTAAAAGGAGGGAATGCGAATAGCAGAGTGAAGAAAAACTTTACCGGGCTTAGAGGGTAGTTTGGGCCCAAACTGGACATCTGCAGTTTTTGAAGCTGTGGAGCAGTCTTGTGATTCAGTAGTTCGTATTTAGTGGTTTCTCTTCACACCCCCTAACTACCACTATATGATGATTCATTCGAATTGAAGTGAATATAATTATTATGGACATCTTCCTCCAAATTCTATTAATTTAATTTCACTAATTCAATATTTTTCCATGTCGTAATAAAGTTTTTAAGTATTTAAGATGAATGTAGTCTTTAAAAAAACTAAATTATAATTTTGGCCCTAATTATTTTATCCTCGATTTTTTGTTTCTATTTTTTTGGTAATTCTGGTCATTATATTTATCATTTTACTCTTAATTATACTTTTTGTTTGGTTTGTTTATCCATAATATATTTTCTTTTAAAAGAAGATCTTTATATATTATTTCTTAGTTGTTTTTCATGTATAAACAACTTTTTTTTAACAAGAATAGATTCTAATGTGATTGTAGAGTCATTTCTCTAATGTAAAAACTAAATAAGAATTGAATTCTAACTCTAAAAACTTCATTATAAACTTACATTGGATACCTTTACTTAAAAAAATGATAAGTATTATGCTACTAATTAACAAACAATGCGCAAATAACACATTTCTAATGGATCTTTAACTATCCTATCCACTCATTTTAATCAAACCTGGTTTTTCTTTAAATTTAAAAATGTCTTTTTTTAATTCTTTAATTTTAAAAAATTGTTTTAGTCCCTCCATCCAAACATTAAAATTAATATTTCAAAAGAAAAATATAAGTGAACGATTTATAGTTGTTAGTCATATAACTAAAATAAATATTTATCAAATAGCAACTACTAGATAAATATCAATTTTAAATTTGGAGAACAAAAAATAAGTTTATCCAAAAATTTGAGAGACTAAAAGCAAATTTAAATTAATACAAAAAATTAATTAAAAAACAAAAAAATTTCATTTAAGCTCAGTGGAAAAGTGGATTCGCACAGAGAATTAATAGAAGCCAAGCCAAGTTTTACGTAACTTGTATGCATTCACCAGATGAAAAGAGAGAGAGATTAATTTGATTGTAAATGGAGGAACATCTAGAAGATACACTTGGTGTAAAATGCAATTAAACCTAAATTTTACACTTTTACATTAAAATAATGTAAAATGCAATAGTTGTTTTGTTCTTAAAAACAAATAAAAACGGACTCCATGAATCTGTGTAAGAAATGAGCAAGTGGTTATTATAGAAGCAGAAAGTGGTTTCCAATAACCTCTCCCATCATAATTCTAATCAACAAATGGTGTTTGACATAAAGATTTGATTTTAGGAGCTTTATTGAAGGAGATATTCTAACGAAGTAGATTGGTTTGCTATTGGAATCTGAGTACGAGATTACCATCTTACTACTACTTGCATATATTAACTCCACCATTACGTGTAGCCCATGTCATCTATTAAAGTTAGAAAACAAGCAAATTTACATAAACTAATTTTACAACAAATTTTTTAAATTTCATGAATAAATATATGTGACAGATAGTTGGAAAGAGGATAATACTCTAAATATGATCATTAACTTTAACACTTTTATTTTAATAGATTTAAAATTAGAACATTAATATCTTTTGAGAGAATGAAATGAGATTTTAAAGTTGAACCTTGTTTCAATAAAAGATACATGCTTATTAATATTTTTTATATTCTGTAGATGGACCGTGATGATATAAATGAAGGGAAAAAAAATCAAAATAGAAGTAATAAAGATTAAGTTTGTGATAATTATTTATTTTTATGTAATACAATTTTATTTCAATATCTTGTTAGTTAGAAATGAACGATATATGTAAGAAAATACATTAAAGACGAAATTGTTTATTTTATAATCATGACATTTATCTTTTAATTTTAATTTATAATTTTGATAAGATGATTAATTAGGACATGTTATAATTTTTCCTTTTACTAGTATTATAACAAATAGAAAACATGATATGTTGAAAAACACGATTAACATATTATTTTTGAACAAGTATATTATTGATTGTATATTATATATATACATACATGCATATTTTTGCATGACTCGTCAATCATATCTAATTTTATTTATAATTTTTTTATACTTACTTATGTATTAATCACTAAGTAATTTACTCACAAATAAATCATACAAAAGTTACTCAGGCTATATATCTATATGTATTTATCTATTATTCGTTATTTTTTAATTTTAAGCATAAAGCCACCTCTCTTCACTCCTCCACACTCTTTCTGGTAAATTATACTTTAAAGTTTTCATGAAAAAAAAAAACAAAACAAATGAGTGTGATGAGCATCTCTCCACATCTTTCTTGGCCACTCTTTCCCTGGTTTGAAAGAAACAATGTAAAATGATAGGTTGGATATTGCGAATGCTGTATCAGCATTTTTATTTCAAATTCACCTTTTTTTTAGGAGAAATGCGCAGGACATGAGAATAATAAGTATAAAAAAATGAAAATTTTATGGTTGTAGGTCTTAATATATGCATGGTAAAGTAAAACTATATATATATATATATATATGATAGATCAAGTGGGATGACCTAATAAAGGCGAACAACAATGACCAAACCACAGAAACAAAAAGAAGAAAAGAAACCTAGCAAAAGCCAAAAGCGATCATTCTAATATTAATTCAATACTGAAAAGAGCTCCACAAAAATCAAACATCAGATCTTGGGACCATAGTTAAATCAGGTTTGCATTAACCAGTGGCAGGAATATTATATATGCTCCTTCCCATGTCCTGTTAACATCACACGTACTCTGCAATTTTAATGTTATTCACTTCTGTTATGTTGTTCTTACTTATCAGTTTTATATATATACAGTGACTCAAATTGTTACTTAATTATTCAAATATGTGAGTTGATGAAATTAATCACGGCTAGAATTTTATTGTTTGAACAGAAATAAGAATCAATAGTGTATGTGTGTGTAAAGGTATGTGAGAGGGTGTATAATCACACACACACACACACAGAGAGTTTAGGGTTTAGTATTATGAATGAAGAAAGTGGCGTTTGAAATGTAGACATGTGGCTGGGAAGTCCCAGTCATGGCGTGTGAAGCACCACACAGAAGTGGGAGAAAAATAAAGAGGATGGATTAAAGAGAGCAAGTAACTGGTGAATGATTATCCATTGCGATTATGGAGCTGGTAGCCGCAATTGCCAAACTCTAGATTAATGTAAGTGGGTATATATATATATATACACACACACTAATTAACCAACCTTTCAGTCTTTCACTTGTTAAATCAATAACTTGTGACTTCTGAGTGTGACTGAATCGTGATGGGTATAAAGGATGATTCCTGTGAAAAAATATCCAATACATACATTGGGAAAACCAGCAAGATCTTCAACAGTATATCACAAGCGTAACAGATAAAAGAAAACATCATATTTTTTTTTTTAGGATTAAATATATTTTTAATCTTTAAATTATTTATTAAAATTATGTTTTATTTTAAGACAATCTTTGGACCTATTTTGTCTTTTTATTTTATAAACAAATGTAAATAATCTTCGATGACAAATAAAAACATTTTTAAAAATAAAAAATAAAAAAACTTAACAAATAGATGATAGTGAAATAAAAAACTATGAAAAAAGAAAATAAAGAGATAAAAACGAATTATGACGTATCATCAACAATTATTTAGACAAATTTATAAAACATAAGAATGAAATAAATCCAAAGTTTGTCATTAAAACACAATTTTAACAAATAATTCAAAGATTAAAAACGTATTTAATCATTTATTCAATTTCTTAACATAGTATATTTTTTAGTCTATTTTTTGTTGGTGAACTTGTTTTGATAAACTTTCTATCAAACATTCGATCTTTCTTTTTATATTGTTTTATTCATATATGATATAATATATTAAAATAATTATTTATTGTAAATAAGTAATCCCTATTTCTCTTCCGTGAACACAAAAACTATCTTTTTTCATTATAATTCATGTTTGTTCTTCTCATTATTATATTGAACACTTTTGATTCGCTCTAAATTTCTTTACTTTTTTTCTTCTTATTGGGGTTATATTAAAAAGTTTAAACAACTTCTATACTATAACCAGTAGTTCGTACCAAGAGTTTGCAAGAAAAAAATAATAATATACTGGTTATTCGATCCATTTATTCACATACATAGTCATGTATGGTGAATTGAAGTCAAATAATATTTCGAATAAGTTTTTGCTTGTGAATTCATGGTAATACGTAATTTTTCTTTGAGTTGTATATCTTTTGTCTTTTTAGGGTTGTATATCTTTTTCTCTTTTCGAACTTATATTTTTACATTTATAATATACATGATTAGACAACATTTGACTAAAGTTTTTAAAGTTTTTTTCTTTCTTCCAAAATGAACATCCATTCAATTTTCACGAAAGTTCCATGTTTTCAACTTTTATTCATTAGAACAATCACTTTAATTTTATTTTTAGTATATTTTATAAAAGTGTTTTTTGATTGATTTTTCTTCCAAGGAAAAGGGAAGTCCCAAAGAAGGGGTTCATTAGACACTATTTTAATCAAATATCAAATTTTCACAACTAAGCTTATAGCTACTATTAATTAAGTCTTTCTCTCCCCTTCTCCGTGTGTGTATATATATATATATATAGAGAGAGATTAACCAAATATTAAATAGTTAAACATTTTTCCTCTAAAAAAGGACATACGTATTGACTTTTTTTAAATCATTTTTAAAAAATTATGCAAATATTTCATTATTGACCTAAATTCTGTGTGTGTATATATATATATATGAACGAATTTAGTTTTAAACATTATATGTAGTTGGACAAAACCCAGAGAAAGGGTGGATGCAACCCTAGACAAATCTACATGTAATCCTTGATGAAGACATAGCATGTGCAACAGTGCATGTTCATAAATTGTAGCTCATTATTACTGGAGAATAGAATAGACACAACATAATCTAATATCATGTTAAGAATGTTATGCATATTATTATCATGTGCTCCGTATATATTCTTCAAATGACCACTGTCTCTGTCGGTAATTCCCTTATCTCTCCCGATGTGGGACCAGAGAAACAATAACAGTAGTAGTGAGATCCAACCCACCAAGATACGGATCAAAGTAGTGGTACTTGTAGTACTGCCAGAGCAAAAAAGCAAAAGCATTTTCTTTAAAAATGTCCATGCCCACTGCTCTCTCTTCCCTGCTTAATTACTCTACACGACTCTAATTTCTTAATCACTACAAACTATACAAAGCTAAGTTAATCAAAAAGAGAAAAATAAACCCCTCTCCACTTGTCTCCTCGTACGTTACCTCATTAAATTTATAATATAATATACCCCACCCTGTAAAAAGTACAGCTGTAGACAAATAAAATCAGATTGGAGATCAAATTTAGCTTAAACATTTTGCCAATTTGATCATTTGTTATCATAAACCAAGGTTCTTTAATTTGGAGCCACATCTTGTTAAATCCACCAGATTCTGATCTATCTACTTGCATCCTGCGAAGATTGCAAGACAATTTCACGTATAGCGGAAAGGATTTGGGACCATTTTTCTATCCAAACATATATTATGACATGACAGCGGAATAACTATTAACATATTGCAAACATCGCATAAATTATGTACAAGGAATGACGCATCAGACATACATGAGATAAGAGCTGTGCGAGAATATACGTTGTGGCATACATAGGTTTGGAATTTTAATACCGAATGAATCAAAGTTTCAGCAAGTTGGTGCTTCAAAGTTTTAAGTATGTTATTGATTGGAATTGGAAACTTTTATCGTAGAGTATCTGTTTAACATATTTACCAAAACAAAATGAAGGCATGCTAATTATCCTTTAGTTTTAGGTCTTGACAGTTCAATGACAGAGAAATGATTTAATGGGTAATTAGTAGACTAGATATTTTATATGGTATCAGAGTCTCATTCAAACACAAACACAGCAAGTAACCAGCTATAGTTGTGATTCAAAATGTTGGGGTAAAGTAGCATTATTCTTTGATAAAATGTAAATGCCACTCGTAACATCACTATCTGTCGGGTAAAGAGGTGTGAGAAAAACAATATTACAGCAACTTTCAGAACTCTTTTAATTCTGTACCAAATAGATTTCCTTTTGAAGGAAAGAGGTTATATATATAATATTTTAAAGTACAGTTTTCGTTTCATTTTATTTTATTTACTTCTGAGTCTTTTACAACTACGCCATATGATTTTCTTTTCACAAGAAAATCTTACAATCAGTATTTTAAGATAAACTTTTCACAATCATGATTTTTTAAATATCTCTACGTGCAGTTACACGTTGCAATGTATTTCTTTATATTAACCACTATTTTTTTTTAAATCCAAATTCTTCTGCAAATATATAATTTATATGGTTTACTGATCGTGAAATAATTAATAGGAAGAAAAAAATATAAACTAACTTTTTATTAGAAGCGGGTGTAAATAATTTAAAAATTTGTAAAACTCTGGGTATTATTTCTCACATATTTTTACTTATAATTCTATTTATCTTTTCATGAATCTTTATTTTCTTAATCGAACATTTTTAACTTGCATTCGTCTTTATATTATTTCGTCCATAATTGTGTTTTTTACACTTTTCAAATACTGTAAATTTAAAGTAAATAATATATTAATTGACAATTTAAATCATTTTTACATTTTTTTTATCAAAATATAAAAGTTATATATGGTAAATTTATGGACTACTTTATAATAACAGCTTTAAAAGGCTTATTAAGAATGAGTTTTAATTAGTTGAAAGTATAAAAAAATTACGTTTAACATTATCATAAAACTTAAACTATAAGGATGTGTGTGGTAGAGAGAAGAAAACAGACAGAGAAGAAATAAATAGAAAATAAAGAAAGAATAAATAAGAAATAAACTAAAAATAAAGATGATTTGATTTAAAATAAAAATATAAGAAAAATAGATTGAAAATTAAATAAAAGATCAAATATATTTTTTTACTCTCTTTAAATTTTTTAAATTTTAGCGTTAATTCTCCAAAAGGAAATTTGTCGTCCAATTGATCTAGTTAACTAATAAAAAAAATAGGTTAGACAACGTTTAGAAAATCAAAATTGTGTTTTTCAAAATTTAAAAAAAAAGGAACAATTTGTTAAGAAACTAAAAGTGAAGAATATAATTTGGAGAAAAAAAAGCATTTATTACTGGTAAATGAATGACATATTAGATTAATTTAATTATAATGTTTACTATATAATAATCAAAACATAAAAAGCTAAAAATGTACAGTTGATGAGTAATACTGCAAAAACAAATTGCATGTAAGATTCTCCGCGTATTTCTTTTAACAACTATCTTTTCTTAAATTTCGAATCCATTTGTTCCATTACAACATAAAAAAGTATATCACTTTACTTTCATTCTTTCTTCGTTTCTTCTACCTCACATGGTTTCTTCTATCTCACAGAAACGTAAAAATAATTATCCTGAGAATTTTGGGTGATCAAGAAATACTTTTGATGTTTCAAAAATAAGAAATCAATCAATGTTCTTTAGACATTAATGATGAATTGGGTAAAATCTCTTCATCTTTTTCACGTGTCCATAATTGAGTATAATGTAGACAGAAACCCGACATTAATATTTGCCCTGAACAGTGAAGAGTGTATACAAATGTTATGTATCGTAATCATATCTAGAAAGAATCTTCTTTTTTATATTGCACTTTTTCTTGGTATGGTGTATATGGGAGCACACTCGGAATGACCAGGTTTTTCCAGCATCTGCCACGTTCACAAACAAATTAGTTGTTTAGCTATACATGGAGAGGATTAAAGGTGAGTCAAAAACACTCAAAATTATTTCTACCATTTTGATTTTACCTGAGCCAAACCTGATCATTGTGAAATTAAACTATGTTTAAGTTAAATTTTGAAGGTGAATTTTTAACTTCAACTTATTATATGAGAAGACAAGCAAAAGAAATTGGCGGCAATAAAAACAAAAACCATTTCCTGAACTTTTTCATGCGAGCCAGTACGGATGAGGCCACTTAGTTCAACTTTTTATCACAGGGACCCAAAAGATGGGACATTGAATCAATCTTGAATGAAGCCATATTTCAATTCATCTTCAAGAAGCTTCACAACTTCCCTTCATGGGTTCACTGTGCCACTTGGCGTATCCTACTTCGTGTAAAGTGGAAATAAAATGGACCCATCGTAGATAGCCAAATAATATACAAAAGGCTTTGTCAGTGCATATCATCATATGCTTCTAATCTATCTCTAACAACCAAGATAAAAAGTTTAATTTCCACCCCTTGCCAAAAACCCCCTTAGGAATATTCTAAAACAACCCACCACTCACCAAACAACAATAATAGTTTCATTTTCTAATCAAAGAAAGCTACCTAGCTAGATATCATAATCATATGTTATACCCTACCTTGCTAACTCCCCCTATATATATATAATTGCCTAAGACCTCAGATAACCAACCTCAAGCTCCAACTAACTCTTCTTCAAGATCCCATCAGACATGTATGCTTCAACTTCCTTTACTTCACAATTGGTCCATGACCTTCTCATGGACTCAAGCTCAAGAAAGCTACTCCTTCAAGACCCACTTCATCAATCAATCAACTCACCTGACTTAGCCAAATCCCCAGATTCCATGATTTACAACTCAACGGACTCATATTTCAAAGGTCGTGACTTCGACGCAAATGTTGTCATGATACTCTCAGTCCTCTTGTGTGCTGTTATTTGCTCACTCGGCTTGAACTCCATCATAAAGTGTGTCTTGAGGTGCTCAAACATAGTCATCAACGACCCTTCAAGTGTGAGCTACAACCCTTCCCCACGATTGGTCAACACAGGAATCAAGAAGAAAGCCCTCAAGACTTTTCCTACCGTGAGCTACTCCACAGAGTTGAAACTCCCAGGTTTGGACACAGAGTGTGTGATATGCCTCTCAGAGTTTGTCAATGCTGATAAGGTACGCATTTTGCCAAAATGCAACCATGGTTTCCACGTTCGCTGCATTGACAAATGGCTAAGTTCGCACTCATCATGCCCCAAGTGCAGACAGTGCCTCATTGAGACTTGTAAGAAAATTGTTGGAACCCAACCACCAGTACCACCAGTGCCAGAAACCATTATAAGGATCCAACCACTAGAACCTGAAGGTTTGGAGCGTAACTATAGGGAAGTATGCTAGCTAATTACTTCAGTACTAGAACGTATGCCTTCAGTTTTTGTTACAGCTAGCTGAACCAATCAACCATAATCAATGCGGCGGTTATTGGGGAAGCAATATTTTGAAACTTTCAGTTGCTTTGTTTTGACCTCAAATGTAAGATATACTAGTTAATTTTTTGTTACTGCATTCTTTTCGATGATATTATGAAGTTATTGATTGGACCAGGTCCTGTGTTTTCACCAAATTTAATTTAAAGGTAAACTATCTGAAGATGAAAATGAAGGTGAATTATTTTGTAGCAGGAAAAGATTAGGGAAAACACACTGTAGTATGCATCTTTTATGGTCACCAACTTCTGTATATCATTATTATCTCCACTTAACTAATATTTTTAATACTAAAACTAAGGTGACCATTTTGAATGAAACAATATGTAACCACTATTTCTCAATCCGAAGTTCACTAAAAATTGCTTAATCCAATTAAGATAAGATCGATATGTAAACGATGAGTAATTTAATAATATTTTGCAGATGCATTACTCTTCCACTATTCCTTTTTATACAATAAAAAAATACACATTTTCTTACCTTCACTTCTTTATATATATTTTTTAAGTGGAAAAAGAGTAATATCAACATTTTAATGTGTAAATTAGTATCACTTGTGCTTGATAACAAGAGAGTAATCCAATTCGTCAATTGTAGTATGTTTATTCCATCTTGCGTCTAAGAGATAAAAAAACCTTCCAATTATTTCTAGTCCCATTATTTTATCAAAAATGGATTAATTTGTCTGTGCCCACAAATTTTGTAGGACAAAGAATTCAAATTATTAACATTGTACACACAAACATAATAAGAAAATTATGGCCGGTGACATTGCTGCTCACACCAATGCTTTAAAAGTTAGTGACAATTAAGGTTTTAAAACATTTGATGGCATAATGCTAGAAGTGAATAATAAAACGCCCCCTGATCATTGCTGTTAACAACTAGACTCCAAGTTTAAAAAGAAAAGATAAATAGAAAGCTGCATACTTTATCCAGTTCATGGAGCATGTATATAATAAATGGAAGCTGATGCAGAAACCACTAATCAACTTCCAATCAAATAAATGCACTAAAAGGGAAATGATGTATCATAGAACTCATACATATACATATATCATCTAAGTGGCTGAACTTTGATTTGCTAAAAGTTCAACGCATGATATTATGGCTTTGATTATGGCAAAGCATTTCACAGCGTTAAAGCAACTGGATAGGGTAATGTTATTGGATGTTCTTGTTATGAACTATGTAAGAGCAAATCAGAGGGTAAGAAAACCAGAAAACCGGGAATAGGTATTCAATGTAAATTCATACATATAAAATGGAAGAGAGAGATGAAGAAAAGGCAAGTTCAAATTAAATATGCCAATAATTCACACCTGAAATCAGATTTAACTGAGTTCTGGTCTAAAAGCTATCTTATCTCAGATTTTAATTTCTTAATATATGTGTCTATATACATATATCCAACTTGCTCTATAAGTGAGGTTACCAGATCAAATTAATTGGTTAAGATCACAATGCGTTTAATTTAGATTAGTTAACATACTTTAACTTTTTGCTTTTTGAAAAATGAGTTTAAAGAAGATTTTAAAATAGATATAGTTTAGGATTATGTTTCCATTTGACATTGTTTTATTTCACTTTATAGGAGAAATCGTAATTATTTAGGGTGAAAATATATTATTTATTGTCTGATTTGGATTACGCTGATGTAAAGTTATTTAGTAAATATAGTATATTAAGCTTTTGATTTAACTAAAAAGGTTAAGTTTTAGACTATCTCTTTTTAATCTTCAAAAAAGATAATCTGTTCTTTGGTTAACAAAGATTTATGCAAATAAATATAAATAATATAATATTATCATTCTTATATTACTTTCTTTTTGTTTAAAGTTCATTTATCTACTTAGACCTATTTGTTAATTTCACAAAATCATACTATAAAGTATAGTTTTAATAAATAAGTTTTATATTTATCAGACAAATAACCTAATTCAATTAAACTTAAAAAAATGCATTGCAAAAATAGATTGACACTTCTAATAATTTGGGTTTAAATTAATTTAATCCTAAAAAATTAGTTTATGAGATAAGAGTTACCCATTACATGATATAATTTAGTTATGTTTTTTTAATGATGTAGAATTTTCAACAAAACACTTCAATCAAAGATTATTAAAGGATATTAGATTTAATGAGATAAAATATTAAAGTGTCAGTGTTAAGATTGAAATATGAGAATGTGGCATAATAAGATTTGCAGAAATCAAAACTCTTGGACTGTATTCAGGAAAGTGCGGTGTAAATGCCTCATCAACCATACACTATTTTATAACTAATTTTATTCTCTCTATATGCAAATAAACCTTTTCTTTTAACCTATCTATACCTGAGCTTATAAAAAATTCAGTGGGCCATGGAATTTTCTTTGTTTATCCACATCCTAAATTGGTTTGGGCTCGTATTGGGCTTCTGACAGGATTTTAAGCCCCATACTTTCTAAAAATGAAAAAAAAAACATTAATTTGTTAAACTTATTAAACGAATAATGTTTAAAAAATATTAAGATTTTAAAATTAATTTATGTAAGAGTTAATTTATAAAAAAAAAGTTATTGAACATATGCTAAGAAGTGGGGATTTTGAAGTGGGGCATAGGATAGCAATAAGAAAAGAAGGTGAAGTGTGAGAAAAGCAACATTTTGGGAAAATATGCCAATAAGGAGTGAGGCAATCCCACCTTATCCACACTCCAACCACAACCTTAAATTACGTTACACTTATCGTATCCACTCCTTATCACAAATCCTAAGCCTCAAACAACACAAGAAAAATAAAATAAAAAAACCAAAAAAATAGAGCCACTAGGATTAAGAAGCACACAGTTTGAGTTGGCCTTTGGTCCTTCCTGCAAATCAAGCTAGTTTTCTTTTTCAACTTGGATCAAAAACACAAACCTTGCATCCACCATGTCTGCCATGAACTCTAGTGTCTTGGCCTGTAACTATGCCAGATCAGGAAGCTCCGACCTCAATGCCAAGCTCACTTCCATGCCTTCGGTTGCATCTCCACCACTATCTGGTCTCAAGTTACCCATGATCAAGGCTCATCAAGCAAAAGTTGCTGAATCTAAATCAAACCAAGGAAGGAGAAGTGCTCTTGTCTACTTGGCAGCTACCCTTTTCACTGCTGCAGCTGCTGCTTCCAACTCTCAAGCCAATGCTGGAATCATTGAAGAATACCTTGAAAAGAGCAAGACCAACAAGGTCTTTCAAACCCTTCTCTTTGCCATTAAATCATGCTTACCCTTTATTTCTCTTTTTCATGCCATCCTAATTTACCTAGTTTTTAATGTATAATTGCTTCAGGAACTTAATGACAAGAAAAGGTTAGCTACAACTGGAGCCAATTTTGCAAGAGCATACACTGTAGAATTTGGCACTTGCAAGTTCCCTGAAAACTTCACTGGTTGCCAAGATCTAGCTAAGCAAAAGGTATATATGCTCTGGTAGTTTTAACTTAATTTTGGAAAATAATTATGTGTTTTTTATAAGTTTTTAAATAGTTTATATAGAGACAAGTTATTAATTCTTTTCAACTATAGTCTTTATCAAACTTGCATGACATGACACTGATTTCAAAAATTTTACTCTGGTTTCTTTTAATGAACGCAGAAAGTGCCATTTCTTTCTGATGATCTGGACCTAGAATGTGAAGGAAAGGACAAATACAAGTGTGGTTCTAATGTTTTCTGGAAATGGTGAGACGGACAACATTTTCCCGTGTCAAAAAAGTTCTCCATGACAATGTATTATTCTTCTTATTATTAATATTATTGCTGCAGTTTATGATAATCTCTGCTGGTTGTAAAAACATTAGAAACTAAATCTTACTCGCCTCTTTCGTTTACACGAAGCCACTCCAAATGCCTTGTTTTGTTCTTTTGAGATTCATAACTTCACAGATTATTTCGTTATCTTGTTTCCAAATCAGAACTCAAACTTATCAGCTTTCTGCGTCTTTTGTTCCACCAGCATTGTGTTTTTGGACAGAATTTAAAAATATACATTTTTCTGAATCATGCTTTACAGAATTAGTTATATCATGTCTGAAAACTCGTTTACAGAAGACAACCATACGCTAATTTTGCCTTCGATGATGCAAAAAGTTAACGTGGGGAGCGTTAAGACAGACATATATACTTTCAATATTTATAAGGAAAACAATTACATGAGAACTCCTTTCTTATATTTATATTTAATAATTTTTTTAATTAAAATATTACATCAGAAAACTGATAGATAAACGTTCAAAATTTTCATCTCCATCTAATATACACTTAAAAAAATAAATTTACAAAATTATAAAATACATCATATGATAAGAAAAAGAAAAGAAAAAAAATTGAATATTCAATAAATAAGTATACATAAAGTGAAAATCTATCTATCATTATAACAACCGCAAGCATTAAACACAAATTAATTATTATTTATTTTCTGCTGCACTAAAATAAAATTAAAATAAATTAAAATAATATTTTTTGAACTTTTGAATCTACTTTTTCTTCACTCCATCAATTTAATTGGTATATCATATTTAAGTATTTATTACAATAAAATTATTAAATATAAATTAATTTAAAAACAAAAAATAATTAGCTATTATAATGATTAAATAAAAAATTATTTTATAAATTAAAATTTTTTAGTATTAAAATAAATTTTATTATAATATAAATTATATTTCTTTTACTATTAATTTTAAAAAATTATGAAATTAGTTTTTATATAATGATGACTAAATTGACTCCTAAAACATAATTTAAATTTGATTTTAATATTTGTTACTAAGATTTTAGTAATTTACTAATTAGATTCTATATCAATCTCTAATTTAGTTAGTGACTAATTTTATCATTTTATAAGTCATTAATATGACTAGTAAAAACAAATTTTTTTAATATTCATATAGAATTAAATAATTTAATGTATTAAAATAGAATAATATATGTTTATAATTAATAAACATGCATAAATATCTTTATTAGAAAATATTTTACAGTTTAATAGTATTGCACTTATAATATCTTTATAGTTATAAAAATATAATAGTAAATATTGAATTTTTTTAAAGTAGCATTATGTATAAAAACTCAAGTTTAAATTATAAATACAACAATAAGAATATAAAAAAATTATATTTAATAATTTTATAATAATAAAATAAAATAAAAATTGTTACAAATTTTTAAATAAATATGTTAATAAATTATAAGTCAATCCATATTAGAGATTAAAAGAATTCAAAATCCACCCTTAGACAAAGTTTGTAGATTTTTTTTCATGTATGTTGTTCAATATTCTCGAAATTACATTTGGATTTATGATACAACTAGTTGCTATAATGTATTCTAATTCAATTGTCGATAGGACAGCTTTAAAGATAACAAATATTGTTTCATTGCTAAGATGAAATGCATTTTCTGATGCAAACTCCCTTTCACATTTTCTACTTTATCATTATTAGAATATTCAACAAATTTTACTTTATTAATAGTTAGTAGTATTAAAACCTTCCTAGACTAAAGTACCTTTAATATATTGTATATTCTTTTAACTTCTAATAAGTGACATATATGTGACTCTTTTATGAATATGTCGATAAATTTTACCCTAAATATAATATTTAGTCTTATTGTAAATATCTAAGATTTTTAATTGTAGTAAGTTGAATTTACTATTTTAATATCATTTTCTGGTTAACTTTTACTTTTATTCAACTAGTGTCCAGTGTGGAGTTTGAATTCTTGATCTTGAAGTTCTTATTTAGAATATCATAACATATTTATTTTGAGATATAAAATTTTTATAAACCTATTAAATGATTTTAATGCTTGAAAAATAAAATATTGAATCCAAATCTATCATTTCAAAATAAACTTTTGTCATAGACATAAAAGCAGGTAGTAAAAATATCTTTGAACTCAATATATTTATTATATAAAGTGTGCTCGAAATGGACATATTTGAAAGTCATTCTTTATAAAATAAAAATCACCTTTTTATACCAAGCTCTTGGTAATTGGTTCAAACCAAATAATGTTTTCTTCAATTTATAAACTTCATATCACTTAACTTGAATTGTTAAACATATATATTTTTTCCTTTAAAGTACTATTGGGTATGATAAAACTTAAATATAAAGATACTTTTTCGTGTTGAATTTTTAAGGTTATTAATTGTGTAATATTCATAAAAAATCTCTGTGTATTTGAAACTTAAGTGAGTTATGTGTTTAGAACTTAAGTAAGTTTAAATTTTACATTAGGTAAAAGTGAACATATTGAACAATATATAAGAAATAATTGTTAAGAATTTAAGTGTGAGGGTGAATGTAAAATTGATAAATTTGAGTTTCATATAAGAAAAAAAACACTCTTAAACATGGACTTTAAATTTCTACGTTAGTCTTTATGTCATGTTTTCTTATATGTTTGTTCTCTTCTCACCAATACCTCTTAATTAAATTTCAAAATTAAAAGATAATATCATACAATATTAATAAATAAGTCTTAAAACAAATTTAAAATAAAATAATTTGTCTTTAATAATATATTAAAAAAAATAAAAATTGTAATTTTTAATTATGTTAAATAGAAAAAATATTTTTATTAGATGTATCTTTTTCAAATTAAAAAATTACTTCCCTATAAAACAATTTAGTTTGATTATTATTATTTTTTAATATCTTCTAAAATGTATAGACTATGAATTGTTTTGATTAGACAAAATAAGTTATTATTCTAAAAATATTATATATTCTTAATTTATATATAAATGTATATTAAAGAAATGTGATTAATGTTCTCCAAAGTGAATATTTTACAAAGTATTATTGATGACCATCCAGTATGTCAAATTATTAAAAAAAGAATATCTTATTTTAAGTATAGCTAATATTAATAGTTGACAAATTAAATATTATTCGTATATACATAGTTAAACGTGAATTCATAATAAGCACAATTTACAATATTTGTATGCACAAATATCTGAATTAAAGACTAAAATAAATCTAGAAATATTTTTTTAACAAATCAAATTTATTAAAATACTATATAATCAAATTCAAAGCAAAACAATCAAGTCGCTTTTGAATTAAATTTTAAAAAACTAATAAGACATAGTCTAATCAAATGAAAATAATTTTGTTGTTGAAATTCCAAATCGCCATTCAATTATATTGATATGCAGTTTTCTCAAATTTGAGTGAATATTTAAGAATTAATTTGCTAACTAAATTTTGTACTTCTTTAAATTTTCGTGACTTGGACCAATTAAATTTGAACATAATTAAATTCCATATATTTTTATAAGCATGTCCACTGAAAGAGTGAGATTAGAAATCTAAAATCTTAATTTTATAAAATTCACACACTGAAAGTATTGATGATAAAAATAAGATTTAAAATCTTAAAATCTTAGTTACAAAATAATTATTTTTTATTTATATTAAATATAATTTTATATAAGAATACTAGTAAATTAAAATATAAATAACATATTATTAATATTTTTATAAAAGCATTTACATTGAATAAAAAAATAGATATTATAAAATAATATAATAAAAAATAGATTCAATCCTGGTATTATTATATTTGAAGTGGATATACTTTATAGTACAGTTTACTTTGTTCTTGTTTAGTTGCATGTGAAAATCAAATATTATCTTTATACACATTTGTAAAAATTATGTACACATAAATTTAAGAAAAATAAAAGACAAAATATTTATACCTAATTATTGATTTTTCTAGAAAAACATGTAAATAGCAGAGGAAAAAGATTATTTAAAATTATACACATATAATAAAATTTAAAAGTAAACTTTTAAAACAAATAATTACTAATTTACTAATAGAAAAACATTTATTATACAGCGGGAAACTAAAGAACTAGGAAAATTTAGAAGAGGGAATTTTTTCGTCTTTGCTGCGCGAAACGAAAACTAAAATGGGATGAATCCGTGTGATATCTGAAAAACAACATCGTGACCGTCGGATAACCCACACACGGATTGCTCTAAATCCAAAGCTCCAAAACGTAATTTTTTCCCTCCAAAATTTCAAGATCTCACCTATATAGTTAAAGCCTTTTCATCTTTTCCCTCATTCGATCATCATACTCTAAAGCATTCTCTGCCCCATTTTTCTAGAATTTTGTGGAAGTTTCCAAATGGCCCGTACCAAGCAAACGGCCCGTAAGTCTACCGGCGGCAAGGCTCCCCGAAAGCAGTTGGCAACAAAGGCAGCTCGGAAGTCTGCTCCGGCGACCGGTGGAGTAAAGAAGCCCCACAGGTTCAGGCCGGGAACGGTGGCTCTGAGGGAAATCAGGAAGTACCAGAAGAGCACAGAGCTTTTGATCCGAAAGCTTCCCTTTCAGCGATTGGTTCGTGAGATCGCTCAGGACTTCAAAACGGATCTGAGGTTCCAGAGCAGTGCCGTTTCAGCTCTCCAGGAAGCTGCTGAGGCTTATTTGGTTGGACTCTTTGAAGACACTAACCTCTGCGCCATTCACGCTAAGAGGGTGACCATAATGCCCAAGGATATTCAACTCGCAAGAAGAATCAGAGGCGAAAGGGCTTAGTTTCTTGGGTTTCTTTCTTTCATTTGGGTTTAGGGTTACGTTTTCTTATTTAGTCTGTGGTAGATTCTGTTCCTGGATCTTACGGGGATTAGCATATGATGTGTAGATTTTTGTTAGGGTATTCCTTCTTCTGTGTAGTACCGAATATTTCTCTGCTTAATATAAATCTGTCATTTTCTTTCACAGCCACTACGTAGGTAAATAATGTCTTTATTATCAAAGTTCCTGTTTATGCAGTTTTTGAATTATTCTGTTGTATTTTGAAATCTATTATTTTGTAAGCAAAGAATGATTCAAACGAAAAGGAATAATTATTTTCTTTTAAGCTCATCAAGATATGGGTTAATATTACAGTCAAACACTAACTTTGGAAATGAATAATATCTTAAATAAGGTTTATTATAATGATATTATTTTAAATAATATATAGTTGAATCATTTATCAATAATCCATGTATTCGCAGAATGAATTTTAGTTAAGTTGTGAGAGAAAAAAAAACAATGCAGTTGAGAATCTATTTTTTTAGTTTAAATAAAAAAATATGAAGTTCTTTAATTATAAAATTAAAATTATAAATTAGTTTCACACTCTTTCACCTTTCGATACGCACATTCTTCCTTCTTATCACTGTTTCATTACTCTCACCCTAAATGAATATCCTATCAAAGTAGTAGGTTTCGAAAAGTAAAGGAATCTTTAATATAAAAATGATTGCATTTTTTCATATAATATGTATTTATATAGATTATGTATTTTTAATATTATCTTTCCTTTTTCTTTTTTCTCCTTTTGAGACCTATTACTTTTTTTTCCTTTTTCAATAATTTTAAACCAATTTTTTTATTATTATCTATATGAGAATTTCTTAACCATTTACCCTTTTTAATATATTATATTTATTTGAAAATTTGAAGCTGAATGTGCTATTTTAAAAAAAATGATTAGTTAATAAAAAAATTATTAATTAAAATTATTTATTATATATTTAGAATAAATTTATTTATTTGAAATAGTTATTGATTATGTTAAAATAAAACATTTATGTTATACAATAGACAAATTAAAATATTTGTGAAATTTATTTAAACCATCTTAAATATATGACTTGAATAGTTTTAAAAACTAAACTAAAATCTATCTCACCAGACATACAAAAAGTACAAAGGGACCGAAAAACGAAAAACTTATTTTTCTGAAGAAAAAAAAAGGCAAAAGGAAAAAGCTAGAAAATAGAAACGATGAATCCGCGTGATATGTCGAAACCATATCTTAACCGTTAGATTCAGTGTCACACGGATCACTTCAAATCCGAAGCTCTCAAATGCAAAACTCCCTCCCTCCAAAATTTGAAGCTCTCACCTATATAATTAAACCCCCTTCGCTTCTGCTTTCACACCATAGTCATTCCCAAGACTCTCTCAATTTCCCATCACCACTTCAGATTCTTCTAGAAGCTTCTAAATGGCCCGTACAAAGCAAACGGCCCGCAAGTCCACTGGAGGCAAGGCTCCTCGGAAGCAGCTGGCGACGAAGGCCGCTCGGAAGTCTGCTCCGGCGACTGGCGGAGTGAAGAAGCCCCACAGATTCAGGCCTGGAACTGTGGCTCTGAGGGAAATCAGGAAGTACCAGAAGAGCACAGAGCTTCTGATACGAAAGCTTCCCTTTCAGCGATTGGTTCGTGAGATCGCCCAGGACTTTAAAACGGATCTCAGGTTCCAGAGCAGTGCCGTTTCTGCTCTTCAGGAAGCCGCTGAGGCTTACTTGGTTGGACTATTTGAAGACACCAACCTCTGTGCCATTCACGCTAAGAGGGTCACCATTATGCCCAAGGACATTCAACTCGCCAGAAGAATTCGAGGCGAAAGGGCCTAGTTTCACAAATCACTGTTCTCTGTCAAGACTTCTTCCAAAGATTTTACTGTGTACTTAATTGTATGAAATGATTTTAATCTTTCTCATGTTTGTCTTTTCTGGTAGTCCTATACTAGATTTAGATGCATAGACTGAGTAAAAAATGTTTTTAACAATAATTAATAGTTAACAATATTCTATCCATTCTTTTCGTGTTCTCTTACTGTTGGAGATGCTAAATATTCAGAAACAGAATAAATAAAAGCTAATTCAGCCCTTGAAGGGGTATACAATTGAAGAGAGTCTATATGTTATCCTCAACATTACACTACATTTGTTTGTCGATGCAGAGTATCAGCCTTCTTCAATTATTATGCATCATATACTGTTGATTGTTTGAGTTCTTGTTTCTTGGTTTTTTGCTGCTTCATCAGCTGTGTAAACTCCTTAAAAGCTGTATAATGAAGAAATAAGATGAGTAACGAATGTAGCTGAAATAATAATGTTAGTTTATATCTCATACCGTAATCAGAATCATGAGGTCCTGGAGAGGCTTCGGGATGGTATTGAAGAGACATTATTCTTTGAGCAGGGAAGGCAAGGCCAGCACAACTTCCGTCATTAAGATTAATATGTGTAACCTCCACTCCCTCTGGCAATGTGGCAGGGTCGACCGCATAGTTGTGGTTCTGCCATTATTTGTGGAGGTCGAATGTTAAGGAAGTGAGGGCATTATTACTAACCTTCTTCAGCAAAACACTAATCTAAAACAGATTATCTTTTTCTCTTTAGCATAAACTAATCAATGTTCTAAAATACACTTGTACCACAAAATTAGTGTAGAAAGTTCATTACATGTCATACCTGAGCACTAATTTCAACATGGCCTGTTCGAAGGTTACGAACCGGATGGTTCCCTCCATGATGACCGAATTTCATCTTAAAGGTTCTGCCTCCTAAAGCCTGACCTAGCAATTGATGTCCCATGCAAATTCCAAAAACAGGCACCTTTCCCAGAATTTTCTTTACTGTCTCAACGGCATAAGGAACAGCAGATGGATCTCCAGGGCCATTGCTGAAAAGCACCCCATCTGGATTCATCTTCAATGTTTCTGTTGCTGGCCACGTAGATGGTACAACAGTGATTTTACAGCCATAAGACGCCAAGCGCCTAAGTATATTATGCTTGATTCCAAAATCATACGCAACTACCTATCATTCATTCACCACATTAGGTATAAATTAATAAATTAATGTATGCTTTAGGGAATACTTTATTCTAATACTTACATGAAAAGTCTCCTCACTCCCCCTAGAACTAAAGCCCCATTCTTGCTTTGTTTTATCAACCCATTCATGCACAGTTTGACATGATACTCCACTTATTAAATCAACACCTGAAAAAGGGAACAGTCACACACTTCCACATTTAAGATGTTTCAAGAGCCTCAAAGATTCATATTCTTACCAACAATGTCCCAAGAACGAGACATCTTATGTAGTTCCTCATCTGTTATAGAATTGTCAGTACTCAACACACCCATGAGGCTGCCATCTTGTCGTAATCTGCGTGTGATAGCCCGTGTGTCAACATCATCTGTTGCATCATAAAGTATCACGAAAGTTAAAGCCAAAACCTGAAGCTACACACGATTTTATCAAAGTAACACTCGTGTAAATTACATACAAATTCCCATGATATTCCTTTCTGATAAGTAATCACCTAGTGTTTCTACGCATCTCCAGCTTGAGGTACTGCATATATTTATTACAAGGACAAAGAAAAAGTAAGCATAGCAAAAAGTAAGGTTCAATCAGTGAAAAGCTTTTGTTGAGCTTGTAAATTAACCTGATACTCAAACTTCTAATTACTAGACCAGCAAGGAAGCACTGTCTTGATTCCTCATCATCTGGCAGTCAGAGCATCAAAAGGTACGTTTTAGACAAGTTCCAAGAACGAAGATTCATGCGACTTCGAATTTAAATACTTACCAAAATTTACACCAGTGTTACCAATATGCGGGTTTGTCATCAGCACAAATTGACCAGCATAACTAGGATCTGTTAAAATTTCTTGATACCTGCAGTGAGCAGGTATTACAAAAAGTTAACATTAAACATCCATATATCTATATTCAGATCTAATGCATGTAAGATCTATAATACTTCATCTCATCTCACCCAGTCAATGACGTATTAAAAACAACTTCACCCACTTGGGTTCCTGAAGCACCAAACGACTTTGCTTTCCAGATTGATCCATCTTCTAACGCAAGCCTAGCATCCGAAGTTTTCCAAGGCCTTTCTCCATTGCCTACATTTCAATCCAAAAGAAAAAGAACTTGATCAATTTCTTGAAGCCCCATTTATAAGCGAAGAATGTGTTCACTTCAAGTGCAAACCAAATTATAAACTAAGAAAAGGAAAAATATCTTCGAGTAAAAATCATGGCACATGAAATTGGTTTATTAGTAAAGAAAATGAAAGAGAAAGGAAGAAAAGAAGAAGGGATTACTAGCAAAGCATCTGATAGTAAAGAGGCAAAGCTTAGGTGGCAACTTGGAACCGAGGAGGTGACTCACAGACACACCGAAGCCCAAAGATTTTGCTGCCATTGCCACTCTGAACTTTTCTGAAATCACTTCAGTTCAGGTTCAGCTATGGTTTTTCTTTTATTTTTATGAAAGTTGTCCTTTTATGTTTCTTGTTTGTTCTGTCGTTTTGAGAACAGAGACCACTTATTTTCATAAACATTTCTCTTTTTAATTTTTGATGTGTCTGTTCCGTCTGCATCTCCTTTTCTTCTTTGGTTTCTGAAAAAGGGAAATTCCATTTGAGTGGTTCACCAAGCACTTCTGCAATTCTATTTTTTTGCACCATAAATGTCAAAGGAGTTGTTGCAAAGAATAATATTTGTACCCATATTACTTTTTAAGTACTCCGTATTAATTAAACACAATAATTTTCTAGTTAATCTCTTTTTCCGTTTAAAAAAAAAAAAAGCTCGTGTTCATGTATTTTCAGAATAAATAAATAATGTCTTAATTAATTAAATTAATTTCACTATAATTATTATAAAATGATTATTGAGCAAACTAATTTTACTCAGAATTACCTTTGAAATAATTATATCTCATGAATAAACAATGTCTTCAAAAAATTAGGATTCAAAGCTAATTACATTTATTATGTAAAAACTAATTAAAGGATGGAAACCGAAAGGAAAATATAACGAAAGAATCAAAGTATAATTAAGAAAGAAATTGGAGGATGGATATAGCATGATTACTTATTCAAGTTTATCTATTAAAGAATGTATATTGTATTATGGAAGTTTAAAAAATTCCAGCAACACTTTATTTGAAATTTTGACAACAAAGATATAAAAATCTCTAATATTTTCTTTTTATTTTTTCCCCTAAAGTGTACTTAATCTAATTTTTATCACTAGTCTATTTTTTTTTGAGTTATTGAACCAAATTAAATATCTCTGGTTCCATATTCAACTGTAGATTCTACCTTCTTGATGTCATATAAAGCATTCAACACACAATCTGGTAATAGTTCTTGAAAAACATCAAAATCAACTTAATGATAACCAACATATGTGCTACTTGTATCCATGTCACAACTTCTATCTATCATATCCTACCACCTTATCAACTAGCCCTCAACCTTAACCTGCTAACCATCAACCATAATCAACACCTTTGCCAAAAGTAGAATCCTCACCACACAACTAAGGTTGGGAGTGAAAAAAAGATAAATTTAAAAGAAAGGAGAGTAAAAAGTGATATTATTTATTAGAAAGTAAAAAGAAATGAATAAAAGTTTGGTGAATACTTTAATTGATACGATACGTTAAATTTAATTGTACGTCAATGTATTTAGAAAATAATTTATAAAAATAATTTTTTTAAATAATTTAATATAAAAATAATTTTTAAAAAATATAGATCAAAATTAAATTATTTTAAATTAAAATAAAAATACATCAAAAAGTTATTATAATCTTTTAATATACTAAAAATGGTTTATATTAAATAAAAATATATTAAAATAAATTAATTTTAAAAATAAAATTTAAATTATTTATTTTATTTTATTTTATAATATTTTTTATTTTAATTATATCTTAAAGTAGTATAATTTTTTTTATAAAAAATTTATGAATGATTTAATTGATATAAAAAATTTAAAAAAAATATAAAATGATATATTTATAAATAACCAAATTATGATTATAATTATTTTATTATTGTTGTTATTATTATTAATAAAAATATTATTATTATTATTATCATTAATTTTTTAATTTTTATAAACATTTTATCATAATATAAATATATATATATTAATAAAATATCAATAATTAATAAAAATATAAATATTGCATATATAAATATATTAAAAAATAATTTATATACAATTATTACCTTATATATATATAATCAATTATATATAATATTCAAATCTTTTCAACTTAGTAAAGAAAGTAAAATAGGAAAAAGAGTACGTTTTTTCTATATTTATAATAATATTTTTATTTTTTTTGTTTACGTACTTTCGTTGCAATTCTGCTTTTCATATTAGTTTTTTTGGCTCTTAAATACAATAAAGAACCAACCAACTCCTTTTACTCAAACATCTTCATTATAGCTTTTCAAATAGTTACAGTACAACCTTTCAGTAAGGAAATACCATCACCTTGAACAAATACTTGAAACCATTCCATAATCAAAAGATGACTAAATAAAAATCCAACCAACACATTTGCAACCATGATGATGAACCTTCTACCCTTTTTTTATGACAAAAGAGGGACAGTTTTTAGTTATAAAAATGATGAACATACCTTGTGCCATACTGTATATTGACACATTCACTTGTTTTTTTTAAATTTTGTTTTTTATATGACACATGACTATTTTTACTTTCTGTTTTTCTTCATTCTGCTTTTGATTTCTCTATTTCTATGTGTTGGGTGTAACAGATTTATCAATACTCTTTTGAGTTATCATCTTGATAAAAAACACACATTTTTATTTTCGTACATTATGTTTGCTTTGTATTACTCTTTAATATATTCATCTTCATTTGATAATTGTGTCTTCTAAATATCATATTTTAATAACTTTCTTTCTTTTTTATTTGGATACCTGTTAAATCTTTTTTAATTTTTTTTTTTACTTACATATATCCATATATATATATATATGCTCTGACATGTCTTTTAACATCAATGTAATAATAAAATGTTAGACAAGATATTTTCAGTAATAAAATGTATATTAGAATTAAAATGTAGGTATAACTTTAGTTAATATAATCTTTTATAAGTAAAATAACATATAGTCTATTATCTATATAATCTATAATTTTTTATCAATAGTCTCATCCAATGTTTAGTGCATTGCAAGATCTATTTTGAATTGAAATCAATACAAATATGAAATGAGTATCTTTGTTTGATTTGATCTAAAACAAATCATACCTAAACCCTAATATCTAATACAAAAGGAAATATATTATTTATATCAATTTTGTATTTTTGTGTAACATATATACCCAAATCAAAGATTATGTAACATGTAAAAAGAATCCTCATCTATTATTCAAGAATTCATATGTTGGTCTAAACTTGACCTTTTGTCAAACCTTTTAGTATTTGGAGGGAAAAAAATTGTAATATCCTTCATCAAATGAAGTTTAATTTTAGTCATGTTTCATTATATATCCTCTTTGTGTGAGTTGTTTTTGTAGTTTTTTTAAAAAATCTTTTATTTGTAACTAAGATTGAAAATATTGAAGAATACTTGTAAAATTTAACAAAAATATAATATTAGGCAAGAATATAAATTATTTATGAATATCACAATATTCATTTTAAATATAAAATATTATTTTGAAATTAATACTTTTATGAAACCTATAAATAACAAAGGACAAAGCTACACGCAAAATGAATCATTTTAAATTTAGACTAATATAAACTCAATTTTGCACCAAGCCTTATAGATTATTGAGAGAAAATAATTATAATATTTTTCACCAAGTCACATTTGATCTTAGTCCAAGAGCATTTCATTATGTATATTTTTTAAAGTTATTCCTATAATTTTCATTTTGTTTGTAATTAATAGTGATGACTAAAAAATATTTATGAAAATTGAAAATGATTTGGTATTCTCGATCCCAATAAGAAATTAAAAGAATTTACAAGAACTGACATTGTATACTAGTGTGGGCGAAAAAGGGAAAAAAGATTTATTATATTCTAAAAATTTCTTGAATAAAAATTTAATGTAATTAGCATGAACTGAATAAAAACATTTTTTATTATATTATATTATATTTGTATATTATTTATATTGACTTTATCCTTCTATTATGTGGTGTGCTATCTATTTTCCTTCACCATTTAAGAATTATTTTAAATTATATTCAATATATTGCATATGTAACTTGTTATTTTAATCCAGAAATTATTTATAGTTTAATAAAAATATAAACAAACCATATTTATTAAAATAAATATTTAAAGCTAACTTTTTACTACTAACTGAAAATATTATTAAGAGTGTGATAAACATTACTAGATAACTTCACACAATAATTTGAAGCATTTAAAGATACCATGTTATACTTTCTAAAAGAAGAAGTAGATGAGCACGTATAAATACTAGTTACTACAAATTATCTATTTTTGTTGATAAGAAAACATTAAGACAACAATCGGGAAAATGTAAATCTCTTGCAGCCATCGAACATAGGAATAGAAATAATATGAAGGACAAAATTAAATTTATTATAAATACCTACAAATTTACTTGTCAACAAAAGTGATTTAAAAATGCTGCAAAAGAAGAAAATGAAATAATTGCCTTTAAGAAGAAACCTAAAAGCCTAAAACATACTGTAGTATTATTGGAGAATACTCAACAACTTACAATCAATTTCATTTACAAATCTTCATTGGGCAAACCCCATTTTTAACAAGGAAAAAATGAACAAAGTGTATACTTGGCAATTTAAAAAAAAAAGATATTTTTTAATTCCAAAATTTGTAACTTATTATGTAATAATTTTTAACTTCATTGACACCTTTTTCTTTTGTAAGAATTGATTGTTTTTATTCAAAAATTAATTAATTACCTTAAAATAAATTCTTAATAAATTTTTATAAACAAAAAAATCAATTAAGATCCTAATCAGTTATATATATATAATCAGAGTAAATTATAATTACAATTTTTTGAAATTTTCTCTAATTACATTTATATATTTTTGTTTTTTATCAATATAATTGTAAATTGATCTTTCATTACATGTTTTGCTAAATAAATGCAAGTGAAACATAATTAATTATATAGATTTAGGAAAAGATTAAAATAAATTTTAAAACCAAAACAAGTATCTTTCATATACTAATTTGGTTCTCGGAATTAAGTTAATTACAATATTTTGGAGTAATTATGATTATAATATATTTTTTATTATGTAACAATAATATTTTCCATTACAAGTATAGTATTTTTAAAGTTTAAGAAAATGTATACATAATGTAAAAGTAGATGAAAATATGATGTTTTTATGTAATGAGAGAAAATAATTTAAATAAAAATGTAAGGCAGTAAAAAGTGAAGTGATTAAGCTTCAGTGCTTTCATTTTAGGAGCGTATGGAGAACGCAAACTGAGAAGATATAGAAAGCGAAAGAAGAGAAAAAAAAAATTGAAGGGTGAGAAAGTAGAGAAGAGAAGAGAGATGGGTGTGACGAAGGAAGACGTTGAAGCATCGCTGAAGGCCAAACTCAACCCTTCTCATCTCGTAAGCCTTTCTTTTCTCTTTCCTTTTCTTATTCTGCATTTCCCTCACTCAAACCCACTGTGTCTGTTACTTCTTTTATTTATCAAATTCAGAAGCATTTCACCCCTTTTTGCGTGCTATGCCACCTAATCACGTTGTACTTTGCTCATCGCTTCCTTTTATTAATTTCTTTACTAACTTCTAATTAATCTTTGTCAAGAGTTCTCCAAATTCACCGTTCTCCAAGTTCTGCAATCAATTAAGTTCTCCTTTTTTTTTTTTTTTGTTTTTACCCAAATCCCAAAAGGGGTTTCGCTCTACCAAAATCGCTTCTTTCGTAGCATTGATATAGAACTAGAAATTTGAAGACTTGTTTGGATAAGAAAAATAAAACAAGTTCTTAGCTTTTCTCATATTAGTTTATGTATAAATTAATTTATAATACTTTTCTCGTATTAGCTTTTTAGGTTATGGAGAAACTTATTTTATTTCTCTTCTCTTAAAAATGGTTATGGAGAAATTTCTCCAATCAGGTTCTTAGTTTCTAACAATAAATACCAAATTATTTGGTTTATCTAGAGAACCAATGAATTGGTTTGTGGGTAGCAATTCATGGTTAAGTTGCGAATTGTGTCACTTCCATTCTTGCAGAGTTAAGATGGGTAATGGGTGGAACTTGGAGTTGATGAAGGTGGAATGGGAAGTGGAGATGTGGCAGCCCAACTGGAGAATGGGTTTGCAGCACTATTGGGACGGAGTGAGAATGGGAATGCCCAAAGAAGTCCATTCACACTGTGCAAATGATGATGACTGTGGATGGTTATGTCTGTGTGTCCAATAGTTCTGCAATTTCTTTGTGTCTTTGTGTATTTCTCTTTGATGGGTGTGGGAATCCGAGAGAAAGAAACCCTTGCATCACAAGGCAAGTACAAAAGCATACCACAACCGACAAGTATATCGCCACGTACTGCATACTTGGCAAAGTGGCTTACAGCATATCTAAATCTGTAACATGTACCACCGGAATTTATATCTTTGGCTGTCTGATTTCTTTTCCACAGGATTATACTTCTTTGTTCTTGTCCTGTGCTCCTTTTAATGAACTTTAGTAATTTTTTGTTCCGAGTTATATCCTTGTTCCATGTTTTTTCTCGCACAAAGGCGGAATGATCTTGTGCAAACTATCTCCCCCGCCAACTTGGCTGATCCATGAAGGGTAGTCAGTTCCTTATCTGACTGCAACCTTTTCAAGATATCAAAGAGTTGCGGACATATAAACTTTCTTCTCCTACCAAGTTTATTACCTTTGATATTGATTTTAATTCCGTAAGAATACATGATTCATGTTGCTTCTGCTTATATGTTGGATCTTGGTTGTTTAGATAATGCATTGAAATTTTATGCAATCTAAAAATTTCATGTTCTATAGGCTACCTGTTATTATCTATGACTATTAGAAATCCATATAACAATTTTGGATTTTCCTTTGTCACTTGACTGTCTGATTGACTTATGCGGTGATCTTGGATTTAGTGTTGGATCTTGAAGCTTTCTGACATGTCCAATTATTGTTAACCTTTACGACAAACTTACTTTTATTGTGCTTGGCTTCACTACAAAAATTTCTTTCAGCGAGTTAATGTAGAGCTTCCCCCTCGCGTGTCACGTGGGGTCTGTAATATTGAATTTGTTGTGCATTAAATGTGAAAATTTGTTAAACTTCAAGGGTTTAGGGATTGTCTCTTAATTCTAGCTCCTTTTAATAATGTCATAGTTTGTCTAATTTCATGACAGTTACGTGTAACAGAACAAATTTTATGCACCAAAGATGAAATGGGCCAATTTCAGGGGTGTACTGTTTGACACTCCTCACTTTTCTTCAATTCTTCCTTTCTAATTTTATTGTATTTGTATTTCAGGAAGTGGTTGATACATCTGGAGGGTAAGTTTCTTTCCACTTACAGACCTTGTGTCTTCTACTTATAGCACTGTTTACTTCCTCCTTTTTAATCTTACAATCTTATTGTTTTCGCGTTGTGGCTATTAGGTGTGGTGCAAGTTTTGTAGTGGAGATTGTATCAGAACAATTTGAAGGCAAAAGGCTACTGGAGAGGCATCGAATGGTGAATGCTGCCTTAGAGGAGGAAATGAAAGAGATTCATGCTCTCTCCATAAAGAAAACTGTTACCCCAGAGCAGTGGAAACAACAGCAAGAAGCCAACCAATCAAATGCTGCTGCCTAGACCATATGTTTAGGTTACAGTAATAGTTATAAATAAGAAATCCAGTATGTTGCTGACTGTGGACATTTGTTTATGAATTCTAGCTCTATGTATTTTTATCAGTATCAAATTTATAATTGTACAACTAAATTTAAGTTTACAAAATTTCTTTTTTTTTCCCGAAGTTGCAAGTAACACCCTCTTTAGGTAGTAACTTTTACAACAACTATACTTTGTCGGGCGACCCCCCTTCAAGTAGAAACTTTGAAATCACTTGTAGTCATAAAAGACCCACCTTTCGTGCCGTACCACCATTTATCGTAACCTTAACTTTTTGGTTATTTTAACAAGTAAAATATGAACTAGGATACTTTTTGCGTGTCTAGATACATTCATTTTTGTTTCTTTTAGATCTTATTTCTCACTAACTGCATTCTTTCTATGAAAATTGTCGACTTGCAAAATTTTGTTCAATTGAAGGACTTGCGTTTTACGGACTGTTGCCGTATCTTGTGTATCATAGAGACACTTGAGAGTACATAATTGGATGTCTTTTGCGCTGCAGTTTTCCATGTTTCATATTTGTGTCTGCTTACCTCACTAGCAGGTATACACACACAAGCTTCAGAGATGTCTTTGCACATGTGCCCTTTCTTTGTAACTATCTAAGTCGCATTCCAACTCCATCAATTCATAAATGTTCTGAACATGAATCTTGTATGCAGCGTGAAAGGCCGAAGCCAATTCATAAATGTTGAGTATTTGTTATATGAAACTTCACAGAATAATGGTGTTTCTTTTTTCAATCTGCAAAATAATGGTTGGAAACTACTTTCCCGGCTGAAATTTTTGCTATCGGAACATGGGTCACGTAGAAGACCACCGTACTAGGTATCTATCAACTGGATCTCGTGTCCTTGGAATGGGAAGTTCTAAGCCACATGTCTCGATAGACCTATCCACAGCCTTTAATACAAAAGGAATGCAAACGTGTCATAGTTTCCCTTCGGCCGAATATTTCAGCCTGATAACTCCTTATCACCAGAAGAGATAGAGCAACCACCCTCTCCACATGAAGATTCAATGATCACTAAGCTTGTGCAGCCTCCAATGTCAGATTCTCATGTGAGTCCTCTCATTTGTAGAACCATGAATGTCATGAAGCTCCAAAATTTTGTCCCAGTCAGGAGTCATTCAAGAATAAACACCTCAAGATTTGGTGAGAGACCATTATGGTTTAGACCCGTTACAATCATTAAAGTTGCAGAACACAGTTCTGGGTCAGGCTTAGTTGAGCTTGAAACACTTGCCCAGAAGAAAAGAGAGCTTTACCAGGCGGTGGAAGGTACACACTTGTATTATTTTCATCTCCCTTTGTTTTTATGAATTTCAGGCAACACTCGAAAAAGAGTAATATGATTGAAACGGGTTGCAAACAAACATGTTTCAAGGGATCAATAGGGGAATTTTTGGAATGCCCTCTGCCAAGAAATCTGAAATTGAAAGTTTGGTGCAGCAGCTAGAATCTCTGAATCCTACTCCATACCCAACTGAAGAACTTGAGATGGTAACATCAACCTTTTGTCATTGACATATTTAGAAGCTAAAATAGTATGTTTTTAGAGTTCTGATATTTAGACAGAACAAACACCCCATTTGACACCACTAATTTCTCTCTATCTTTCTCTTCTTATCTCATCATATCACACATACTTCTCTTTAGTCTTTTTCTCTCTTCAGGTGCCTACTAGCATAAGTGTCATGAAACATTTTTTGCGTTTTTATTATGGGCAGGTAGCTGGGTGTTGGAGGCTTGTTTACAGTACAATCTCAATTTTGGGATCAAAGAGGACCAAGTTAGGCCTCAGAGACTTTATCTCACTGGATGAATTTTTTCAGACAATTGATATATCCAAGGTAAAAAGACGACGTAGTTTTCAATTAATGTAATATGTGGCTTTTTTCTTTTCTTAGACTTGATATTTTAGTTGACATCATTGGAGCTCAGAAGACATATACAGTATTTTTACTTTTTAATGTACTGAGTTTAAACATTGGTAATGTGGGTTGAAAATGGAGAGCAAAGCAGTTAACATGATCAAGTTCAGTGCAAGGGGATTGAGTTTGTTGTCTGGACAGCTTAGTATTGAAGCGTCTTTCAAGATTGCTTCCACAACAGTTAAAACTCACCTCCTTATTTCCTCACTTTTTTCTCTGTAAAGCATTACCAAATAACTTCCTAATTAGTTACTGCTTTGAATTTGACAGAGGGTTGACATAAATTTCGAGAACTCCACTATCACTCCTGATCAGGTATGTTACCCATATATTATTATTCTACCTTTTTTGGCTTAATCGAGACATGATATTCATTTGTGTAAATTTGAAACGAAAATAATGTGTGAAATAGTTAAATGAAAAATAAAAAGTGACCTTACTTATGTTTTATGCATTTTATTTTTCTGTAATTTTTTCTACTGCCTGTTTATGTAAAACATCACCAATTTATTATATTTATGTTAATTATTGAACACTCAGTTTTATTATGTAAAATATTATGAATATTAAAACCGAATAATTAGACTTAAAAGAAATTTGAGTCAATTAAACTACTTTTCCTCTTTGTGTGTCAGTTGATGAATGTATTCCGGAAAAATTATGATCTTCTGCTCAGCATCTTCAATCCAGAGGGATGGCTGGAAATAACGTATCCTAATAATTACATAGTTAATCTTTGAATTTTCTGAAATTAAATAGTTATAGTTTCTTGCCATTATTGGTATTGATGAAATTTGTTGTTGTTTCTGAAGTCTATTATGGCATAGATATGTTGATGATTCGATGAGAATAGGAAGGGACGACAAAAGCAATATCTTTGTACTGGAAAGATTTGATGATAATAATAACTCGTAGCTACTTCTCTTCTTCTTCAGTGTTCAACGTTAATACTATGCGACCCATTTTTGTATCCTTGCATATGCTTTTGATTTCAGAATTTTGTTGGCCAAGATTCTTATACAAATTATTACGGTAGTAATAAGATTGTTATGTTGCTTAAGAGAAGCAATTAATTTTCTTGTAACACTGCTTTATTACTACCCTCAAAGCAGATTTTCATTAAAAATGTTATTTTAGTTCAGTGTACTCTTCAAGGGAAAGAAAGAAGATCCTTTTCTCAAGCACTAGAAGACCTTCTAAAGAAAAAGTAATGGATTTGATCTTGAATTTTGCAAAATAGTAAATATATAGAAAAATATTAAATTTTTTGACACTTATGAAGAAGTAATTATTAATTAATCTGTTAGAAGATAAGAATAAAAAAGGAAAGGAGGTTGAGAAGAAAAAAGAAAAGGGGTGTGAAAAGTTAAAAGTGGGTGCAGATAGCAACAACTGGAACATTTTCTTTATAAGAGTCCAAGTATAAAGTATCTAGTGATGCTTTAGAGGTTTCAACATTCATATTTTCTGGAGAAAAAGAGAAGCTCCAATGAATATATTCAAAGCTGTATATAAAAGCACAATAGAAGTGAATGCAATACAAAGATTCAAGAGAATATGAACATGAATTACTCTGTGTTTTCCATTTTGTACTATAGTTTAATATTAAAATAATGACAGTTAATTTTTTTTTATCAAACATTTATTGTTTTATTTAATATATATATATATATATTATAAAGATGATGCCATTTATATTCTTTATTATGGAAATAATTGTGTTCTCCTTCTGGGTAAAATATTTAAATATCATTTGTAAGTCCGTTCTCTTTATAAATTGTTGTTGCTATTTTAAAGATTATAAATTACTATATTTGTCATCAAATGACTATTTTTATTTATAATAATAGTAATATGATTTTATTAGTTTTGTTTTATATTTATTTTTCAAAACGATGTAGATATTAAACTTAAAGATACACTAATATTAAATTTTTACATTCCAATTTCAAATTTATGCTCAACCCGACTGTATACTAAATATATAATAAAAAATATTACTTATTTAATACTTTTGTTATAAAAAAAATAACTTTACATTTTATCATATAATTATTTAAAATATAAATCATTAGTAATATCATATTGTTGAAAAATATTTATATTACATTTTCTCAATACCTTATTTTTTTAAAAATTACTCAATGAACTAATCCAAGTCATTGGATGAAAACTAAAACTAAACTCAACCAAATGAGGACCACTTATTATAAGAATACCACTATTCTTGATTCGTGCTTTCTCATAGATCACATATATATTTGTTTATGCCGTCTAAATTTTTTAGTTATGGAAAAAAAGATTCAACCATATCAAAGACGGCTTGAACGGGTCAAGCAACTACAATTCAACAGAACGATTAGGTCAGACAAAAGGAAATATAAATGATATTCATGTCGATTTTGTACGAGATATTGGTTTGGTTGATTTTAGTATTTATTAATTTGTCAATTAGGGTTGATGAAAAGATAATTATTATTGGATTACAGTGATAAAGAATCTGTAAATGACTACTATATATGTATCACCCTCCCTACCTTAAGGCTAGGTTTAGAATTGGTTGAAAGGTTAATACATGTGGTGTGAATGAAAGAAAGTGCAAAATGAGTTTGTTTATAAATTTGATTATGATTATGCTTAGATAGAAAAATTATAAAATTAAAAGTATGTACTTCCTACCTGCACGAAACATTGAGTGAAATGATTTGACAATCCAACTTCTCCTAATAAATAAGGAAAAATCCAAATTAAAAGAGACAGTTTGAAAAGATTTTATCATAACTCCCAACTAAATAAGAAAAAGACGATTATTAAGATAACATAAGGCAATAGAACCAAATACTTGTTGTTAACCTTCCATTATTAAAGTTCTTTCTTTTTCTGTAACAAAAACAGTTGAGAGTTCATATATTATTTTCCCTTCACGTATTTATTCTTCAACCAGTTACACTATAACTTAAAACATTAATAATTATGAATTTGAATTTGCATTAAGATAATGTGTGATCACAGAAGAATGATATTATAACAAGTGTTTGAAGTATGAAGATGTGTGGATTTGAGATTGTGAAATGGGAAGCAATAGCAATACGTGAGAGGAAGTAATGAGTATAATGCTATTGTCTAAGCAAAATACCAAACATCTACCAAAGCCTCCACTTCATGCCTGTCACTCCAACTCCCATCCAGCTGGAATCACCACTTCAATCTCTACAAAAATATATACAAATATTGCACTACACCAAACACAATCATCAAACTTTACAAAATTCATCTCAATTTTTTCTTCATGCATTACTTTATATACCAACTTCTTTTAATTTATCAAAAAATTTACAATTTTAAATTTTAAATTGAATAAGTAAAAAAATAAGTTGTATTCTTTTTTGTCTCGAATTTCTTAATATTTTACAACTATTGTTAAATTTCATTAGAAATAATCAATAATCAATTGCCTCACTAATATTAATGAGATGAAAGGAACGATAAAAATAATAATTATAATATAATAATAATATTTGGGGTTTTGTTATTGGATGCGTGGGTGGTTTGTGGGGACATAGCAGAACCTAACAGAACAGAAGAACAGAGAGAGAAGGAAATTACTACAAACTATGGTTTTAAATTGCTTAAACTTTTTGAGCCATGGCATGCTCTTCTCTTTTCTTACTCTCTCACTACCATTGATTTCCCCGCACGTCCCTCTTCTCTTCTTTTTTCGCACTCTTTCCTTTGCGGTCAAAACGAGAAACCCACGGACACAACAATTAAGTCTGAGGAACAACACCAATGGGAGGATGTGCGACCAAGCCCAAGGTTTCCAAAGAAGATCTTCAAGGTAACCCCAAAGCACCCCAACCCCAGCCCGAACCTGAACCTGAACCTCAACACCCTCTCCAAACCAAACCTCCAAACAAAGACAACCTTAATGTCAACGAAATCGTCGACGAAGACCAAGCAAGCAAACGACGCTCTCTCAGCTTATTGTTCAAGGAGGTACGCACTTCTCAACACTTTCCTTTCCTTTCATTTTTTCCTCCTGCCATAGAAAAGTAACTTTTTATTTTTTTATGAATTTCCAATTATTTTATTCTGTCCTGTTCAAATTTTCCCAAAATGATTCTATGAAGATGCTTCCACAGTTAGGACTGTGTTTGAAATTTCATTAATTTTTTTTTTAATGGATGGAATGGAGAATAGTTGTAGAATTATTGGTTGTGGTTGGTTGTTGCTCCTTTTTCTTTCTGGGTTGCTGGGTGAACAGATTTTCTTGTGTGTGATTCCGTTCCATGCGAAGAAAAGGAAATGCTTACTTACTTATTTACTTACTTACACCTTTAACTCATTCACTGCTACTTTATCGTACTTATTCTTGGTCCACTTTCCACCTTTACCCAACAAAATCACCCTTCTCCAGGTTTAATGCCAAAAATTTTAGGGGTAGCTGGTTCCTACCTACCCCAATCATGCGCATCTACAAACATTTAACAATATCTTCCTAACTATTTATTTTACTAACAAAATCACCCTAAACACTAAAATTAATTCAAAACTACACCTCTTAATCACGTATTATAAATAAACCTTTTAAAATTAATTATACTAAATTTTAAATATGGTCAGACACCGAATACATCACCAAGAAACGTGCGATCCAATTGATCACGTTTACCGCTATCATCGTTCTCATGCTTTCATTATAGTAATTAATTGGTGTGTCCATTCACCACAAACATCAATGATTGCAAACAAAATGCTAGGACAGAGAGAATGAGGGTATTTGATTGCTAGATTAAAACTTAGGATTCACAAAATATATTTTACTTTTGTTAATGCTATCCGATTTTACTCTGTTTCTTATATATTATTATAAAAGAAATAATAAAACAGAAAATAAAAAAAAAGTATTTTTACTACTAACTTTTATAATTTCGAAGCAATAAAGGAAGTGATGCTTTATGCTTAAGAAAAAAAGAGAGTAATAAAGTATAAAACTTCCTTTTTTAGTTCTGAAATCTTATGATGAATTCGTCTGTCTTCCTTTTTTGAGAAGAACAAAATAATAGAAGTCAAAAGTTTGACTATTACAGAAGTGGAGCCTGGACAAACAAGTGGACCTAGAAATGTTATCATGTCCATGTATATCTCTGCATGATTGGTGGTGTGTGGATGTCGTACAAATAATGGTTGGAGTAAACCGTGGATTTTAACTTGTTTCGTTTTGTACCATGTAGTGTTTAGTATGTTTTAATTTCCCCAAACTCATCAACTATTGAAGATGTATTCTCCTAATAATGAGAGAGCATATATCCATTTTTCACGTGCTAATAAATATTATATGATCATATATAAATATAAAGCACAACTTGCTACTTGATTTCTGTTTGATATAAAAAGGGATTACAAGAAATTATTCTGTTTTTGGTTTCCATTTCTTTCCCAGAACTTCTCTCCATTCTCTTTAATGCCAATAAAATCAACTTTCTTCGTTAGAAAGTAATTGGGGAGAAAAGAATAAAAAATAAGTGGGCCACGCATTTTTAATTTTTTCAAAATGGAAAGAAAATGGGAGCAAATGTGATTTTATACATTAGAAAACTAGGTTGCAGTAGATAAGGTGTTGTTTTTACTGTTTTTGTAAAACAAAAATGAGTTTCTTTTCAATATTATGTATAATTTTTTAATACACGTTTCATTAAGCAAATTTTCGAGATAAAATTTTAAATTTGATTGAAGAATAACACATATTATAATACTAAAAGTATATAAGTTTTATCATCAAAATATCTTGTTTCTGTAGATATTTTATTAAAATTAATATATATTACTTTACATACTTAACTTTTTTATCTTTTCTTTCACTTTCTTCCCTAAATTAATCATGCCCTTATTGCGTTGGCCGTGCTTCTATTTCATTGGCAGTTGAAAGAATCTAGAAACAAACGAAGTATGATGCTAAACTATGAAAAGTATCTGCACCAATCTTTTTGACACACACACAAAGTATAAATGAAAGTGTGGCACTCATTTTCACGAACTTAAAAAGAGAAAACTAAAATATGTATTTTGTTTTCTGTAAATGTGACATTTTTATATATGTTAAATTTGCTTTGAGGTATTTTTGTTTTATATTTGGTTAAAAAGGACCACTTTATTGTGAAACTTGGTTGAATTGTTGATGCGATGAATGGAATACTGTATCAAATTATTCATGGCCTGCGCCGTGATCTGCTTACAGATTATTTTTAGTAAATTTTGAACACATACTGTTTCAATAAATAAAGGTAAAATTTGGAAGCACATTTTCATATACCCTTCAACTCTCCCACATTATCATTTCAGCTACCCTACATAATTCCCTGAATTCAAGCATAATTATCAGAACCAATTATTAGAATTGCATTACTAAAACTGCGTAATAGTATAATACTATAAAACTATAATAACCTTAGACAGAACCCATTTGGACTTTTTGAATTTATCACAGTAAATTTCAAATTTAACATCATAAATAAATTTTTGTTTTATAATCTTTTTATCAAGCAAGTGCCTAACTTGTGTTTCGTTTTGTAAAAAATGAAAGCGGAAGAAAAGAAGGACTAAAAATTTTTTCTGTATCAGTTCCTACTTGATCGTTATCCAACCATTCTAAGGAGACTATTTATGACTCTTCTTGCACGCAGATTATCCACTAATGCCGTTCCTCAGCACTTTCTTATCTTATCTGGTTTATAACTTTGTGTGTGTTGCAGAATGAAGATACTAAGGTTTCCACAGAAAATGAGAAAGCCGCAGTGGAGGAGACTGTGAAAGAAGTGTTGGACGACAATAAACCCGCTGACGATACTAAAAGCAATGAGCCAACAGTTAAACCAGAATCTCCAAAGGCAGAGGAGAAGCTGTCCGGGGAAAGTAAACGCAATGAATCCCCAAAACAAGAATTTGAGACTGTGAAAATAGAAACATCACAAACTGACAAACCTTCAGAAGGAAGTCTTATCAATGAAGCAGCTAAGGAGATAATGAAAGTAGAGTCAGCGGCTGATAAGCCTTCAGAGGTAACTGGTACAAGTGAACCAGCCAAGGAAACAGTGAAAATAGAGTCAGAAGCTGAGAAACCTTCAGAGGTAACTAGCATAAGTGAACCAGCCAAGGAAACAGTGAAACTAGAGTCAGAAGCTGAGAAATCTTCAGAGGTAACTAGCATAAGTGAACCAACCAAGGAAACAGTGAAACTAGAGTCAGAAGCTGAGAAACCTTCAGAGGTAACTAGTATAAGTGAACCAGCCAAGGAAACAGTGAAACTAGAGTCAGAAGCTGAGAAACCTTTAGAGATAACTAGTATAGGTGAACCAGCCAAGGAAACAGTGAAACTAGAATCAGAAACTGAGAAACCTTCTGAGGAAACTCCCATAAATGAACCTGCTAAAGAAACAGTGAAACCGGACTCAGAAGTTGAGAAACCTTCAGAGGAAACTCTTACCAATGAACCTCCTATGGAAACGGTGAAACCAGAACCAGAAGTCGAGAAAGCTTCAGAGGAAAAAAATCAAAGCAGCGAGCTAGTGAAGGGAGAACAAGCACAGACTAAGGAGACATCTTCAGAGGAACCACAAAGCAATGAACCCATCAAACACAAAGAAGAACTTATTGAACCATCAGAAGCAGAAAAGCCAAATGGGGAATCAGAGAAGAATGCTTCAGAAGCTGAAAAACTTGAGACTCCGATTAAAGAGAGCATAAACACAGAGGTGGCTCTTCCTGAGGAGAAAGTAATTGAAGTAGTTCCAACTGATGCAAAGTCTGTGGAGAAGGTAACAAAGGTTGCTGATGCTGGCACTGACAATCATTGAAACCTGAAATCTGAATGAGATCATGAACAATTAGAAACATTGCAGAGTTGCAGATTGTTCTTTGTTTCAGCGCATCCGAATCATTGTGTGAGATTTTCCAATTACTTTTCCTCGTGTTTTTTCATGTGTAGTTTGAAGAACCAATTTTTGTTTTTGTCAATCCATTTTTATTTTTCTATTCAATCATTTCTTATCTGTATTGGTAGGTAAAGTTCACCAATGTAAATTGTAATTTTGTTGTGATGTGCGAGTGGGAATTCCTTGGAGCTTTGTGCAATAGTACAAGTAGTGTACGAATGTTACATGAATCAAGCTGAGCAAACTAGTTATTTTTGGTTTATAAATCTAAGTTTAGTTTATTACTATATATAATGTATGATAAATCTTTCTTTTTGTATAATTAATATTAATAATATATAAATGTATTAAATGTATTAATTAGTTTCGTAATTATAATAAATAATTTTAATTATGATATAAAAAAATTACCATCGTTATTTTTTTAAAAAGAATCAATGAAATATAATTTAGATAAAATATGATATGTTGAAAGAGATACACAGTCGAAAAGATTAAGTAAATAGAGATAAAATATATATAACCTGAGAAGATTGAGAGGAAAAAAATGCTTCTTGTTTGAGGAGGAGGAGTTAATGTATGAAATGCAACATGGAATGATTGAGAAAAGAGAATATATTGAGATTATCTTATGGGGTTGAAATTATTAAATTGACAAGTCTTTTTGAGAACTTTATCCCATTCCTTAAGGCTTTAATCTCACCTCATCACTTGAACGTTCAAAGTCATTTAAGAACTTTATGCCAATCCTTTTCAATTTTTTCTAATTAGCAAAACAAAGTTCACTCTCTCAGCACTCTTGCATTAATCTTGAAATTCTCAAAGAACACACAACCTTCAGCTTCCATTCCTAAAACCTATACAAATTGTGCATTCCAAATCTTAGCTTAGATCAAAACATTTCTTTATAATAGTTGACTAAATTTCGCACAAAGCAAACACTGAACCTATGAAAGGAAAATTGAAGCATAATGAAGATTCAATATACGATGAAAGAAGAGAAAATAATAACAACTTAACGAAAAAAAAATTAAGAAAAACTATAGAAGTTCTTAGCTGAAATTCTACACTTATTCCTAATATATATATAAACCTTTTTTATTATCATTCCTATTTACTAATATTGTCACATACACTATTATAGGAAACTTATCATAGATCATTTTTGTATATCACACGATTAATGCACACTAATAGAAACCAAAAGGGAGGATAAGAGTTTTTATTATTATGTATCTGAAATGGCATTATATGTAGAGAAATATAAAAAAAACAGTTATTAATCACTAATATTTTCGCTCGAGTTAGAAGTCATTACTTTGGACAATAATTTTGTGAAAATTGTGAGAAAAAGCTTTTCTGAATAAGTCAATAACGCGATTATTTCTTTCCCAATAAGTAGGAAGGTGTGAGTCAAAATTAACATGAGACTTTGAAATTGATTTATCTATAAAATCAAATTTATTCTTGTCATTAAAGCCATATGCATGGAATGGAAGGATTCTAAAATTTATAGTCGCCTCTGGTGAGTGGTTGAGATACCAATGCTGACCTTGAATTGTCCACATAGGTGAAGAGGCAAGGGTTTGAGAAAATCCTTAGACATAAAAGAATGCAAAAGAAACAATAAAGAGAGTGGAAGGAGTAATACCATGATAGAACAAAGGAAGAACAGATACCTTTTCATTATTACCTATCTGAAAGAGTGCAAAAGATATATATAGAAAAAAACAGCAAAAAAAGAAAAAAAATCATTCATCACTAATGCACTTTTGTCTTGTGGATGTATAAGATGCATGTGAACTTTCAAGAGGTGGAGGTTTAGGTGCTTACACTGGAAATGAAGAAGAGTGCAGGGCAGCTGAAGAAGTTCATGATCTGCTGCAGAATGGAGGAAGGACAAAGAGAAAGAAAAAAAATGGCTCATACTAGTATTTTAGAAAAATTAAAAAAGTTATATATGACAATAATATATATAAATCTTCATTTCATATATATATATATATATATATATATATTTAACACTTTTTTTTTTAATTTTCTTTTTTATCATATTATATGTTTTATAAATCTATTATTTTCTTTCACTCTCTATTTCCATTTATATATTCCTTATACTAGTAAGTGAATTCTTGCTCTCCTTTATATAATTTTTTAATATAGTATTCATTTTTATATTTCAATAAAATAAACAAAGTTATAAGCTTACTTTAGACGGGAAAATAATATTATAGTAATTATTTATATATAAAGATATGCTGTTTATTAAGGTTGTTTATGAAAATAATATTAAAATATTTTTCAAAATAATATTAATTTTTATTTAAACATCATAAATATGTGTTTAAGTGAAATAACATTATATCCTTATTTTGTATAGAAAAAGTTCCAGTAATATTTTATGTATAAATATAAATAAATACTTTTTATTTAATAAAATTATACTAAAGTTTGATTTTCAAAAATAATATTAAATTTTTATTTATATTTAATAAATTTGATTTTGGAGAATATCATTTACACCCTTATTTTAGCGGCATAACAAATATTTCAATATTCTTTCTTATAAGATTATACTTTTCAAAATTAAGGTATTTCAAATAAGTTGTCGAAAATTTCTTTACGAGATATTTAAACGAACTTTTAACTTATTTAATTTTTTTCTATTACTATTTTTTATTAGGAATTTATATATTACAAATTACTAGTTATTTTGGCCAACTTTTAACTTGTTTAATTTATTATTATTGCTTTTTACTTTTTAATATATTTTTTATTTTTTAATTTACTTTTATATATTATTATATATTTTTATTTTATAAAAAATAATTAATTTTTAAAATAATTTTAATATTTGTTTATTACTTTTTAATTTTCATGTCATTTTAATTAAAAAAATTTAAAATTACAATTAATGTTATGATAAAATGTAAAAATGATTGAAATTTGTAAAAAGAGACTTAATTTATAATAGAAATTTAAATTGAGATATAAAAATTTAAATATTTTAAAATATATAAAAAATAAATTTGATTAATATTTATTAAATAAAATTATTTGTACAAATAGAAAAACATATACAAAATTTAAAAAATAAATAAATGTACTAAAAAAATAATTTTTTAAAAAGACCTAAAATTATAATTTCCTAATATGATACTTTTGTTTAAAAAAATAGATTTGAGAGGAATGAAAAAGCATCGAGTCGTAAGGTTGATATTTTAAAACCTGCTTTGGTCTAGTCCATTGACTCTTTTTTATTTTCAAATTAAAATAAAAAATTAGTTTAAAAAATTAAATTTTTATATTATGTTATTTAAAGATACAAATAAAGATTAATATTATAATTTAAATTGTTAATATTTACAAATTAATTTTTAATTACTAATTATAATAAAATAATTTAACTAATAATTTTATTAATTTTTAAAAAAAATATTAATTAACTAATTAAAGATTTAAAAATATTTACATGATAAAAATTATTTTTAATATATATATATTAAAAATAAAAAATTAGTTGATCAACCCGTCCTACATGATGAGTCAAAATGCTTAACTCAGTGACACCATGCAATATATGCTTTTGTGAACCAATAACAAATTTAATAAAAATAAAGTTAGATTAATTCATTTTCTCACCCTAATTTACTAATTTATACTTTAAAGCATGACTAAAAAAATCAATGTGAAATAATTGAAATACATATATAATAAATTAAAAAATTTATTACAATCCCAATTGCATATTGATATTTTAATCAATAATTATTATTTTTCTTTATCCTTCTAAACACACTCCTTTTTTGAAAATTCAAATCCATACCAAGTATTATTTCATTCATATGTAATTGTTGTCACTTGTTTTAATATTTTATAAAAAATATTTATTGCTAATATATCAATCAAATCAGTAATGTAAAATCTTTATAAAATTTAATTAAACGAGAGTCACAATGTGTTAGAAGTTAACAGTCAAAACACATCACCAAGTTCCACTGCCAGCCCCTGAATATCAAAACTTATACTGATTTTCAACTATTTGTAAAAATACCATTATTTGAATAAGCAACCCTAATACAATACACAGCAAATTAAAAGCCTTCCAAGCTAGTTCCTACAACATATGAATGCCAACACTGATCCAATATTAGACTTAACTGACACCGAACCATGTTTTGCACTTGGAACATGTATCTCTGCAGGCTGGTTTCTAATTAAAAGCACTAATTATTGACAGAATTTCGGCACTAATCCAAACTATATACAGTTAATATATGCCTTTACAACCATACATTTTTCTGACAAACTAACACTACGAAATAATATACTATTCAAAGTATATGATAACACACTCTCTCTTCTCTAATACTTCTTTTATGATTCTCATAAAAAAGTCTTAGAAAAAGGATACTGAAGAAAGTTACTGCTGCTGTAAGTATATATATATCATGTGTCATAGAAGTTGTGATTTGTGAATCATTCTAACTTGATCCCTCCTCCAAATCTTTGGAAGCTTTTGTCATTTCCTCTCTGCTCTTCCCCCACAGCACGCAGTAGAGTCCAATGACCAAAGCGATCCCACCTAAAAGGCTGCTCAAACATCAAAAGCAACCACATAATTAATTAATAGATACTTAACAAACTTCAATTAAAGAAGAAAATAAAAAAAATGATGACTTGGTAGACACTCTCCTCTCGTATTATTACTTGGACGATTTATTAATTTTTAGAAAATCTTGTGTTGAATTTTGACCGAGTGTGAGAACTAGTCGAGTTAATTATCATGGTGAATGATATTACTCTCTCACTCATTCAATAGACGAAAAGACTTGTTTCTTTATTGGGGATATATGTATTCAAAAGGAGTTAGGGAATGTGTGAAACATATGGGAAAGAAAAAGAGAAACAAAAAGGTAGTAAAAGTTGGGATGAGTGTGGTGATTGATGAATAACCTTCCCAAATTTATTATCTCGCCCAAGATAAATGTGGAGGAGAAGATGGTCATGATAAGAGCCAATGGTGTTGCCATGGCCAGAAACACTGGTCCTTTCTTCTCTATAACCCATGCTTGTAAGTAATATGTTACACCAGTCACCATAATTCCCTACCACAATAAATTAATTCCAAAATTAGTCATCACTTCAGAAACAACAAACTAATCATGCCTGAGTATTAAGTGAATATAGTTATATATTTAATAAATTTGTTAATATTACATAGAAATAACATGTCAAATTATTATGTGAAGATTTAGAGGATTACGCAATACACAACAGCAAGGAGTCTGACATTCCACCCCAATTTCCATTGCTCAATGTCTCTTTCTACTGCCAAGGCAATCCCTAAAGACTGAATCGAGCTTAAGAAACACTGAAGAGTTGTGAGGAGCAACTTTGAAGGGTAGCCTTTTATGACAAAAGTCTGGTCAATTAGCAACGAGAATATTGATAAATGATATGAATTATGAAAGAAGAATACTAATTGAGGATATGAATCTTGAACTGTTAAGAAGGTGAGGGAAGAAAATTTACCTGTAGCACAAGCCACATTCCCCAAAAGGTGCTGGAGAGGAGCATGAGGAAGCAACCCTTAATCCATGAATGAGATGCAACATGACCCAGGTGTTGTTGGCTTTTATGATACCCTAAAAGGTGATAATGTGTTAAAAGTTCCAAATGAGGACCTTTATAGAAAGCAAGGATTGCTGCTCCAGTTAAGCATGCCACTATTCCAACCAACTTAGCAGCACCAGAGGCACTCTTTAGTTGCAAAACTTCTATCCTGAAACAAAACCAAACTCTTATGTCAGAGATGTTTAAACACCTAACAAAATTTCCCAGTTCAGATTGAACCATTTTTCGGTGGACATAGATATGTATATATGTTCTGTATTGCACGGACATAGATATGCATATTAACGCACGTGTTCATGTATAGCATGGACTTTTTCTTTTGTGAAAGTGTCGTTTCCCATAAAAACAAAAAGGCACATAATTGGACAGCTATGCATTAAAGGATACTGTGGCTGCAAAACCTGAGCACAAACATGGACCTCGTTACTGCAACTAACTGGTCCAATCTGAAAGTTACCCACTTACACGAACAATACATTCCAAAAGCTGAACAATGAAAATGAGTGCAATTCACTTTCCGAGTTGGAAACGCCAAAACCTTGTCAGAGCAATAACTCACAATTGTATTAATGTTGTTTTGGGTACACAATAAGATAGATAAATGAAAAGGATGAGTGGTAATAATAAGAACTAAAAGTGTTTAGTTAAAAGAATATAACTAAAAATAAATGAGAAATAATTAAGTAGATTTTATTATTTCAATGCAGCCTTCTTCGTCAGTTATCACCCACCAAGCACACCGTAAGTGTTCTCAAAAAATAAGACCAGCAAACTTCTTATTCAGAAATAAAAGGCCAACGCATTCAATGAAAAATGTAGTACAATTTCAAAGGTCGTTTGTCCTTGAAGTTTTCGTCATCCGACATGAAGGTACCATAAAAAAAGCTTAATTTATATCCGTGTATAACTCTCCCCCCCCAGCTGTCCCTTCCCTTTATTTTTCCTCAGAAGTGACCACATAATAATGCATTTTGTTAGGAAAAAACTCCTCAGCAAAACATTTGGGGGCTTTCTTTTTAGTAGACAACCAAGATATTTTTAATTAGAGGGAGTACAAGTGTTCTCCCTACGTTTGGCTTTTCTTAAACTTCTTTTTCTTCTCCCAAAATATTTTAATCATCATGTAAACTTTAAAAGAGATGATTGAAAATTGAATGGAGTTCTAGTATCAGGAGAAGCTTAGTAAATATCAAACTCTATTCAACACCTAAAGAGGACAAGAAAGGAAAAATGTAAATATAACAAGTGATATGTGATAAGAAGAAAGATTTTAAAAAACCAATGACTGTTGTTGGTGTGTTGGATATAAAGAGGGGTTCATGTATCATCATCAATCTTCCGATTATACTTCCTTTTAGCCAAGGGTTATAATTTTTCTTATCGTTACATTTTGGTTATTACAAGATGAGGTGCTTTTAGGTGCTTCAAGTTTGTTGACCATAAAGAACCCGTGAATCTTAATCACCAGCAAAATCTCCACTAGTATCGAATATTATCTGGTTTTAGGATTTTGACAGCAAAAAACTCACCCATTTTGATAAAATTGCGGTTTTCTGAGAGACTTAAAGTCCAATTTAAGGTTAAGCTAGGTGGGAAACTAACTTGAGTTGAATTAATGAAGTACAAAGTTAATAGTAATATACGATCAACTAGATTCTTCAACAATAATAGTTATTGCTTTCAGTCATAGTTAATCTGAACCAATACCATGATCAGCAAAAACAACTAACTCCTAGGGTAATATTCTACCTGAGCAGGAGTGCTAAGAAGAAGGTGATGACTGGGAGACAGTTTGTAATAGAAGCAGCCAAAGTAGCAGAAGTGTAAATAAGGGCAATACCATATATGTCCAAGCTGGCAGTGATCCTGAAATTTATAATCACCGACAGTTTTAATGAATTCAAAAAGAAAATTCAAGCAATAACATCACGTGAATCATATTTCAATTGAATATATATAGCGTAAAGTTTAAACCTAGCTAGCTTTATACATGTATCAGTACTCTTCAACTTTGATAAGATCTAAGCATAATAGCATCAATTACATACTATTCAATTGAAGTATTTAATATTTCGACATACCCCAGTAAAGAAAGGAAAAAGATCTTGCAGAAGGTCACGAATGACAAAGGGGGTGCAGTTTTCCTGGTTTCAAAAATAAAAAATCGCAACATTAAATTGAGAAAAAAGAAGTTGAACTTAGCTAGTTAGATATATATAAATGTAATATATGTTCATGTAACTTGTGTTGTGCATACCATTCAAAGAAGAAAGCGAAAGGGATGAGGAATATGGTGGCTGCGGTCTGTCTATAGAAGACAAAGATGAAATTGTTCATGCCATGGTCGAATGCTGCTTTCGAGAGCAGAAACATAGCAGTGTAGATGGCTTGTATGAGGATCACAACTAGATAAGGCTTGTTTCCTTTCATGGTGTTTTTTGCTATGATCGGTGACCTAATTTAGGGTCCGAGATGAGAACGAAGATGCATCACAGTTGATGACAAAGATGTTTGTGCACAAGTTCCACCTTTTATGGGCAATTGAGATATTGCTCAAAGTAGTGAGGAGCACACACACTGCCATTGGCTTTTGTCTTTCTATTATGGGACGTGTGTGGTGAATCATAAGCTTCTTTATTACATGTTGGGGGACCACCCTTTCTCTCTACTATTACGCTCCCAAACTTTCATGCATTTAATTTCCCACTGCATTGAGCACTGCTACACCTTGTAGTATCAACAAATTTAATCAGTGTCACATTTTTTGTTTTTTCACTCACGTGCCACTATTCTTTTCAACTATAGTATTCCTGTACTTTAATTCACTACTTTTTCTGTAATATTACAGATACAGTTTGTTTTCAACCATAGTACTATCTGATGAAATAAAATAAATAGTACTACTTTTAAACTGGTAAAGTAATTAAATTAACATGACTCAGAACTTGATGAAAGTTTGTGTATTCACGGATCAATTTCTTTTTGTCTCTCCTAAGGGCACGAAGGGAAAACAAAAGCTGTACTGTAGTCACTTTCTCTGAATTTTCTCTGCTGGAGTACTGGATTGACAAGAATGAAGTAAATTTGGACTCACTCTTTAACACTTTTTTTTCTTTTCAATTTCTTACCTAATTAATCAATCAGTAATTCACATTTTTTTCTCATTCTCTTTCTCAACTTTCTTAAAGGAGAATTGTTTTCAGGTTTTCTTAAATGAGACATAGATAATTAAATATAGTATTAATGTTAAACATAGAATTGATATTCAGTGAACAGAAAAATCAGCAGGAGGAGACGATAAAAGAGGAGTCTAGCAACTAGTATATAGGATGGAAATTCAAGTGTAAATTTAATTGAGTTTTATATTACTTAGTTGAATGTGTTGAGCATCATGCAAAAAATAAGATTCATAAACTGATTAACTTAGTGACTTTGGAAGTAATATCAATTTATTTATGTAGATTAACTCATGGCTGAAGTGTGATAGGTGAATATTCACTACTTTTAAATATTTAATCAATATTTATTAGTTTTTAGATGTTATTTAATATTATGGATGTTGATGTACATATAGTGGTATTAACTTACTTAGCCTGGTTTTTACATGCAATGTCATGGATTGGATAACGAACTGGGGTCTCTAATTGGTTTGTGTTTCTTTGATACAGTTCAGCTTTTTAAAAATGAAGTTTAAAGATTGTAAATTAAATATTATCATGAACAACTCTTTTTTTAAAAAAGATATACATGAACATTCAGGATGCTAAATGTAATTGGTATTATAATGTGTTACTCTGATTTAAATAACACAAGAATTAATCTGTTTCCATAATGAAATATGTCAACAGAGGAACCTTAATTCCTTGAAAGAGATTAGATATTACTGATTTTAGTTGTGAATTTATCTTGTTTATGTTACTACTGATTGCAATGATCAATCATGGAACTAGTGCAACTTTAACTTTATAACAAATAGACTTTTCCCTTTATAAACATCGTCGTGTACTAATGATAATTAATTGTTAGTGGTTGTCAATCACTTATTAATTTTGTGCGTATGTCTATTTATTTATGTACACATTTTTAATATAAATAAAATTTATAAAAAATATTTTAAATATATAAATCATATGATAATTAAATCTTATGAAAGATGCATATTTTAACATATAACTTATATTTTAGTTTTATGATAATGATACTAAGGTTATATTTTCCTATTCGATCATTTCATAAAAATATAAAAGTTTAATTTAAAAATTAGATGAAAAAAAAATAAAGGGGATAGCCAGTTAAGAAAATAGAATATATGATGATGATTAAACTTCTGAAAATGTTTTGGCTTAAAAAAATCCTTAAAAACATTTCGTCAAATAATAACTCTTTAATATATATATATATATATATATATATATATATAATAGATATTTTAATTATAAAGAAAGAAGGTAAATAACTAAAAGTTATAGTCTTTACGGCTCCACATCAGTCAAGTAAAAGTGAATTTAAAATCATGTGTTACTTTTTTTTATCTAAACATTTTAATCCGAATTTCATAACTTGAATCACCAAAGTATGTCTTGGCTCTAAATATGATTATATATTTTACATATTAAATATTAAATGATTTTTTTATTAAAAATGAATGTTATTTAAAAATTAAAAAATTATATATAATAGAAAATATACTAATAAAATAAATAAAAAACAAGATTAAATATTTATCATATATGTAACATTTATAATATTTTAATTTTAATATATTTAATAAATATTAATCATTCTCAATTCACTATGAAGAAAGATTCTATTAAGAGAACATTTAAGAATATATTACCTATTTTATGCTTGATTTAACTTGAATAACTAAAGAGTTACTTTGAAAAAAGTTGAAAAAAAATTTAAGTTTAGTTAAAAGTGAGTTAAATTAATTTGATTTATGTTTTATATTTTTATTTTAAAATAATTTTTTTTAAGAAAAGGCATATTTAAATGATAATAATTGAAAATACTTTCAAATATATAATTAATAAAATAGATATAAATTTTATAATATAATATAAATATTATTTATTTTATTATTTTTAAAATACATCTAAATTGATAATATATTATTATTAATGAAAATAATGATAATATTATAAATTAAATTATAATAATGTTAACATATTTTGATAATAATATTAATTAAATTAAAATAATAGGTAAAAAATAATTAATTATACGTTTTCTAAATTCAAATAAAAAATATTTAAATCTCTTTTTAAATTATTGTTTCATTCATTATTTTTGCGTTTTTAAAATTTTTATGAAACTCAAAATATATAACAATTTTTTTATTAAAATAAGATATATTTATTGTACTTTATTTTGTAATATATATATATATATATAAATTAGTTAAAATTAGATGAAAATAATATCAATATAGTTAATAATAAAATATTTATATTATTTAAACTTTTAAAGTTTACTCTATATATAAATATGTTAAAAGAAAGTATAAACTAATAAAAAACACTTTAAATTTTCAAGATCTAAAGTAAATATAAAAAATATTTTTTTTGAAATGAGATTTAAAATTGGATCTCAATCCCATCGTAATTTTGAAATTATTATCATATTTAAATTTATTTATGAATATTTAATGTTAAAATAAATTTTAAAACTATTTATATATCTAAATTTATAAATATTTAATATTGGTACGTAAAAGAGTAAGTTAGGCAGATGAAAATAATAATTTTAATTTAAAATTAAAGTAAAAAATTTATTCAATACAGTTAAGAAAAAATCACCAAACATAATCAGATAACTTTCAATAACTATTAAATATCCGTTCGAGTCACCAAATAACTATCCAAACAGAGGGATAGTAGTATGAATTGAAACTAGAAAACATTTAAGTAGTAAAACTACTTTACTCACCACTGAAAATAAGACAGAGAGTTTAATTCTATTGAAAATTTAAGCATAATTATTTGGCAAACTCAATAGTCTTTATTAAATGTTTATTATAAAACCTTTAACAAAGTATAAAAATGTATATTAATGTTTATCGAAGTAAATATGATAGATGACATTATCTGAAAATAAAATTAAGCATTGAGAATAAAGAAAAATATTGGTGAAGAGTGTGATCCTTGGTTGATTTTAGTTCCAATAGTTTATGAAAAGGCCCACAAAGGCACTGGGTCCTAATTCCTGCTGTGTCTGCTGGTGTAGCATTTGCTGACAGGAGAGAAAAAAGAAAGGGAAAAAGACAAAGGGTGCAGCTACTTTAGTTCTTGCAAATTCAGCCACGAGTCTAAACTAGGGTGCTCTTCAGTCTTTTTGAACGTTTGTGAAGTAGCTTTTGGACGTAGAAGAAAAGCAAAGAGATGGTGATACGTCATAAGTGCCTAGTTGCTTTCCATGCAGATATAGATGAGATTGATTTATTCATTACTTCATCTTTCACAAACATATATATATATATACACACACACACATATATATATATATATATATATCATCACAGAATCTAAACGCAGAAAAAGCTGCAACGCGCTTCCTACTGGACCATTCCCATTCTGTGGAAGGGATTTTCCCAAACTGGCTTAAATCTATATCAATATCTATATTCCATATACATTTTTTGGCTAAATCCAAGCACAGATTCTAACCATAGCCAGAGGTTGGCTACTTTTATCAATCGTAGATACCATATACCAACTTTCAAAACCTGCTTACTGCATTATTCTCCCAGCAGATAAATTTGTAGTTTCTATTACAATGTCTAAACCACCTTCTCCAATAAAAAATAAAACATATCAAGTTTCAAATTTACTTTTTCTTAAACTAAAATTAGCTATATAAAACTTAAGAATGGATTTTTTAAATATTTAAAAATGTTACATGAAGAAGCTTTTAGAAATTGGCTCACACATAAACTAATTTTAATTTATAGAAAAAAAAAATTCATTTTTTCTTCTAAAAGCTTTCATGAAAAGAATGTGCTAACTAGAACACGTTCAAATTTGATGTATTGTATAGGGAAACTATCTGTATACAATTTATGTATTCAATATCAAGAACTCATATATCTATTAATGTATGGGATGAAATTCCAATTTTTAGTGAAGTGTTGTGATTTTCTTAATCACAAATTTTCTATTCACGACATTAAGAAACAGAACAGATTTTATTTTAGGAATCGAAGTCAAAATTCTACTCGAACTAGTTAGATGATGGTGTTTAAAAATCAACTTATTTTTTAACATGTAATAAGAAAATTATGGTTTAATAGACATTTTGGTCCTACTATTTTATAAGAATTTGTAATATTTTCTCATGTTTATTTTTTTTTCAATTGAGTTCCAAATTTTATTTTATTTTTTAATTGAGTCTCAAATTTCATTTTTTTCTCAATTGAGTCTCAAAATTTTATTAAATCTGTCAATGTAATCCTTTTTGTCAAAAATCCATAAATTATAGTGTTCATATTTATGTTTATATTTGTACCTTTTTGTCATTATTCACGTGTCACGAGTTAACTTGGATGTGTTATGTCTCATGTAGTTAACACCGTTAACATTAATCTAACAGAGAAAATCATATTGAAGATTTTAATAAAATTTAAAACATAATTGAGAAAAAAATTAAATATGAAAAAACATTACAAATTCTTATAAAATATTGGGACCAAAATGCCTATTAAACAAAAAATTATTAATAAGGTTAGTATCTTATTTTAATTAGAAAACAACGTAGTTTTATTTGAAATGAAGAAAAAGATGGAGTTCCCTCCCCCAATAAAATAAACAAAACTTGTTTCATTCCTCAGTATGTCTCTTTCATGGGAAAAATGATTAGAACAAAAAAGAAAGCTTAGGATTCCTGGTCTGTCCCTTTATTCATATCACGCCCGCTTTTAGCAAATTAGGCTACATGTGAAAAACCTTTTTATATATATTTGAAACAAAAACTTTGAAAACTGGGAGGTTAAAGCCAATTTAATAGTAGTCAAACAAGTTGTTAATTACAAGCCATTGATTCAATTTCTTATAAAAGCATAAAGCCACGTAGTAGTAGCACATTAAGCACATGAGGAATTATATTGGAACATCTTCATACTCCATAGACCACCCTCTCTGTCATGTTAATTTCTGGTTTAACCTAATGAAGAGCCTTAATAGTATATAAAATATGTTTAAAATAGGAGTTTAATTAACCTATTTACAATTTTCTACTTGATCCATAGGGTTGGATGAATAGAAGTAGAGCATTGTTTTATAGCCAGAATCATTGTCATGTACATAGATAAACTCTTTACGTAGATTTGTTGTTTTGGTGGTCCCACTATCCATCTCAACATAATTAAAAAGTGAAGCAAAACTCCATGCAACAAAGAGGAGTTCAATTATTAAGTAGGGTTGTGGCCTGTTAACATCAAAATATAAAAACTCACCATGAACTACAATGAACATGATTATTTAAAAACGAATTCTTCCAACTCAATTAAGCACTTCACTCGACAAACCAAGTCCACTAACCTATTGTTTAAGGCAAAGTTTTTGCACTTCCTCACTCCTCCTCCTCCTTTTCAAATTAATTAATAATCAACCCTTGTGCTTCATATAGTAGGTTTCTAGGTTGGATTCTTCCTAATCATGAGTTATGATATATATATATATATATATATATATATATATATATACATGCTTTTTCATCAGTCCTTTGCAACACGTTATTCATGTGGGTACGAGTATTAGTGTGTCGCACCCTACGTGATTCTCCTCCATAGACTAAAAGCCACACTCCAAATACTATATAACCCATTCACATTAAGAGGGTTTATGCATGAATTGAACCATTAATAGGATATGACATTCACGATTAAGATAATGAAACATTCCCAATTGGTGAAACAAGACAAATTCATAATGTCAATCATTGAAGACAATTCTCAATAATGCAAAAGGCAAAACGCAAATACCAAATTGTAATTGATTATTTACATAGTTACACTCATCTTTTCACGATATTTTCTAGGAAAATCATATTTATATCTTGTTTTAACTTTTTTACTACACATTTTTAAAGATTGTTAATAGAAATGAAATTTAAACTTAATTTGAGTGCTACAAATTGTAAGATGAAATTTACACTCACTCATATAATATAATTTGACATTTGAAAGATAGTATTTACACCCATTTATATAATGTAATTTGACATTATTTTCAACTTATGTGAAATTTTCAACACACTTTTCATACTGAGAATTGATCATCTCGAACTTGTACTATGATATTAAAAAGAGAACTTTAAGCTTAATTCAATCTCACACGATCGACTTACAAAATGAGATTTACAATCACTTATACATTGTAATTCGATTTTATCTTCAGTCAATATGAAATTTGCAACAAAGATTAAATTAAATAAATAAATAAACTTTCGAAGTTAAAGTAAAACAAAAAATTGAAAAAAAGAATTAAAAATATATTTGTGGTTGATATTTAAAAATACAAAGGAGACATCATAGAATGTTGAGGACATGAAACAAAGTTATTCTCAAAAATAGAAAAAGGTTTTCTAGATGGAAAGGGAGACAATTATCTTTCGTTTGAAGTTTGGGAGTTTGGAAAATTTTCTTAGAGAGTAAGCATATAAAAAAAGATCACACCATTTCCAATATAAAATTTTAAGGCTCTATGTCTATGGGTCGTTTCTTTACTTATGTACAACTTAAATTTATCATTTATACTCAATGTGAGACTTTATTCTCACTCTCACACTTGAATTTCTAATAGGAAGAATTGGAAAAAAAATGTGTATGTCTAAAGAAGGTGGAAGGCTAGCTATTAAGGATGTTCAAGATTTTAGCATTGAACTTATAGTAAAGTGAAGATCGATATATGCCATGGAAAATCATGATCTATGAAAAGAAATTTTAGGATCAAAGTGTAGGTAGTGGAATGAAACAAACTAGGGAAAGAAGGGAAGAAAAGTATGAATACAAGTGATGGAGATATGTAAAAAAGATCACACAAATAAATTATAATCTAAACTAATTTGAGTAAAATGTAACATGAAAATTAGATAATCACACAAATATAAGCTTCTAGAAAGATTGATCATTGAAGAGTCCCTTGTGAACAAATAACCAAGATTATATCTCAACTCAAACTCGTAGACGTACTCGAGTTAATGATATGAGTAAGAAACAACAGTTCTCAATACATGAATAACTTCAATTACAAGTTCTTATCTTAAAAATAAAAAGATTCGTATGAAATTATCAGAGACAAATTACCCATATATCCGAGTAGGAAAAAAAGATATATCTAAAAAATACATAGTTAAATCTGCTTACAAAATTTTAAAGAATAACAATAATTGGGAGAAAAACAGTTTTTTAAAAAAATAATGATCCTAAGTATAGTACATTTTGTGTGAAGATTAAAGTTGAATAATGTGACAAAAAAAAATAATCTCGTAAAAGAAAGGGATAATTATCTCAAATGGTTTATGTGAGTTATGCATTTTAGTGAATGAGTCTTCTCACCAGTTATATTTTAAATGCAAAGTGTCTAATATATTGTTGAATCTAAGTAATAGATGGTTGGGCATATCCAACTTACAGGCTATGTGAATTGAGTTAAAATGGTGCTAGCCTCAACCATTGCACGTTAGTGGTTGTTTTGTCCCTGTGAAATGTGATTCGGTCGTAAGGTTTCCGTAAACAAAGTCTCTTTTTATGCTTTTACTTTGAATGACATAATATGATGCAACTTTACTAATGGGTTTTCATCTATAGTAGTATCGTGTAGACTTATTTTATAACGTAACTTGAGTTGCTTCTCATCAAAGTTTCAATTTCTCTTGATTCTATATATTCTTTTTAATGTTTGGAAATCAAATTTTGTCTTGGTTCTACTTTTAACTTTAGATTTTGATTTGGGAAATAGTCACTACTAATTATTTGTGAAGTATGTGAGAGGAAATGAGTGTGCGAAACCAAATGTGGATAATTCTATGGATTGAGCAATTGAGGTGGAATATGTGGTTGTGTATGTACAACTTTTTTAACACAAAGTCCCTTTTATTGTTTTTTAATTTGACCCAAAAAAAATAGATATAGAGAGATGGCATCAATTGTGGTCCAAAAGACCAAAAACATAATCTCTCTATGCTAATAACACTTATACTTCTTCTCACAACAACATAACTTATCAAAGGATTAGGGTTTCACAAAACTTAAAACACTACTTTTATAAAACAATAATTATAACATTCAACCAATTTTGTAATATTCAATTAGGAAGACAATGATACTCAACAATATTTAATTAAGATTCTTTTTAGAGCTTAACAAAACAATTGTTCATATTCATAAGTGAAAATTTGATTGAATTACTTCTAAAAAGATTTTCATGGTTTCTACTTTTATTTGTAACACGTGACTCTCTACAAAGATGTAGTATCTCTTTCCACCACTTTATTTTGAGACGACTTTTTTTAATTATCTCTTTTCTTCTGTTTCTATTGTTTGTTAATTCTTTTTTTCTTTTTCTAATCACGCATAATATTTTTCTCCTTTTATTAAAGGTCATTTAAATATTCATGTGCATCTTGATAATTTTTTTCTGTAATGTTATTATGTTGATTTTTCAGTTGAACTTTAATAAATAAATTCATACTTTCTTGTACTCATAGATAATAAAAATCATAGTTTTAAACTTATTATTCAAACTCAGAGGAAAAAGATATATAATGCATAAAGGACGACTTAAAATTATGAAATTATAAATAATTGGCTATCAAAATATATTAGTTTTATTTTCTTTATCCAAATCCTGACATGTTTTTGATTGATTATTTTAATTTTTTATGTTTTTCTGAAAATCCATGAACTTACTTTAAATCTTATAAATTCATAAATTAATTGCAATTAAAACTTTAAGATAATTTTCACACGTAGTCTTTCAAATCTTGCAAGACTATTTTATATTAAAATATTGTTTTAAAATCTCAATTCAATACTTCATTTCTCTTAATTCTTAGATTAAAATAAAAAAATATCATCACAAAGTTAAAATTGTAAGTATAAAATTATTACAAATTAGATAAGAATTATTAAAATTTAGTATTTTTTTATTTAACACATGTGTTAAGGATAAAAAATATCTAAAAAAAAGTTTAAAAAGTATAAAATTATAAAGAAATAAAATTTAATTTTACTTGAATGTAATTGAACACTTTTTTATCTTAATGAGACTATCTCTATTACAGGGATAACATTCAGAATTATAAGTTCTTTAAATCTCTCCATTTGAGTATTTTTTTTATATGATATAAAATTTAAGATTATAAATTATAAGAATAAAAAAATAATTCTATGTTTTAAAATTTCTTTTTACTAACAATTAAATAAAAATAATTAAAGTGTAGATTTTATAAAATTTCTTTAAGAGATTTTAAAAATAATATAGGAGAGTGAAATTTGCAAAAACGTAATCTAAGACCCTATCTGAACTGAAGACTCAGTAGAATGATTTTTCAATAACTATGGAGTTATGACTTTTATGAACACTACTTTTTAGTGGACCAATCCAATAACAATCAAAATTAACAAAACAAACAGCTTTACTTACATATGAACCAAACTTATTTGATGGATATTTTAAAATGATAAAAAATATTATATGTTCATAAGAAAATATTAAAACCAGTTTAAATAATATAACTAATCATAATTATTAAATAAAAATATCTAATAAAATTTACATACTAGTTAATTAAATATCCTTGAGTCATTTATTAGTATTGAGTTTAATATTAAATCTTAACTTAATTTTGATTCCCACACTTTTAATATTAGATCTTTATGTCCACTAAGTGAAGAGAATGTTAAATTATTTTATTTTAATAATAACTTATGTAATTTATAAAATTATTTTAGTGTAAAGATGTATAATATGATTATTAGATTATAAATATATTAAAATCATTAAAATTATTTTAGAAATATTAAAATTAATTCTTTTTTTACTTCATTAAAAATATAATAGTCTTTTAATAAATAGTTTAAATTTTAAATTGTTTAAATAAAAAATTTAAACCTTGAAATTATTAGAAGTTATTTTTCAGTAAAGGGTTATCGAAAATTATTTTTCAATAATTAGTTATCATAAATTATTTTTTAATTATTCTTTCTCCTAGGGGTTAGGTTTTCGAAAAAAACAAAAGGGTAAAAGGAGAAAACCCTTAGAGATCTATTTCCATATCATCAATTCATGTAGATGTATTCTTTTTTTTGCCTTTCCTGGTTCATAAGAAGAAAGAAGAGAAAACCAACATAGAATATATATGATTACGTATTTACCATATAATAAAATAATAAAAGAAATATTATTAATAATAATTAAAATAATAATAAAAATAATAAAAATCATTAATAATATTAATAAAAGTATTAATAATAATAAAATAATAACAAGATAATATAAATACAAAATTAAACAGAAAATAATAATAATCAAAATAAATCTATAAAATAATAATAAAACCATAAATAATAATAACAATAAATTTATAAAATAATAATAATAATAATATTAATACTAGTATTATAATTTAATATTTAATTAAAATTGATTTATAATAATAAGGATAATTTAGTCAATTTATTATTAAATATATTATTTTATAAATTTTTAAAATTTATTATATCAACTAAATCATTTACAATCTTTTATAATTTTTTTCTTTATTTCTCTTCACTTCTATTCCCTTCCTCTTAATCTAAACCATCTAATATTTTTTCTATTTTTCTTTATTATCTTTCTTTTCCATCAAATAGAAAAAAAAAATATTAATTATTTGTCAAAAAAATAATCTTAAAGCATTTTGAAATAAATTCGTGTAAGTTCTTTAATTTTTTTCAGATAAATAGATATAAGAGTTAGAGTACACTAAAAATTATGTTATCTAATACTTCTATTAAAATAAATATTTAAACTGGAATATAAAATAATAGAACTTAAATTTATTAGTGACGTCATTCTCATGAAACAGAATCCTTTAACCAACAGAAAATGGGTCCAATCAATTATTTCTTAAATTTTATTCATAATATGTATATGGTTATTCGATAAAATGATCTTACAGAAATCATGCAACCTTATTTAAAATGTATTTATCAATGAACATAAATGTCATCTTCACAATTTTTCTCTTAATCAACAGGTTATACATGTTTGGCATAACTCCCTTTCCCAGTTCCACAAGAGCAAGAGCCACAAAATATTGTGAAGACCTATTTTCAATATATAAAATATTTTTCTGAAATTGTTTAAAATTTGCTCTTCTTCCTTTTGTCTTATAACATGAAACAAAACTATTAAATTTATATATTAAAATCAAATCTAATCAAACTATACAACCCATTAAATACAATCCAATCATCAACAATTTGTAAATTATAGTTACAAAAACGTTTGTAGAAAATATTCAACTATTGAATTTGGCTGGCTAAAATTGTTGGATGTTTATTAAGATAGAAAGAAAAAAACTAGACTATCCTTATTAGAGCACCAAAGCAAACATTAACATACCCTTCAGCTCCAACACAAAAGATTATTGGCTTAAATCTCCAAAAAAAAAAATTCCCTTCCCCTCCACTTCATTCAGTTAAAAGCATCATGTGCTCCACACCTTACCCACATTTCATTAAAAAAAATTGTTTGGTACAAAAAAAAATAATGAATTTATGATTTTTTCCGGGGTTAGTGTTTTTTTAGTAAAAGGAAAAGACACTAAATGTACTATGGACACCAAATATATTTAGAGAAAAAAATCATAAATTTATAGAATATAAGATATAATTAAAGAAAAAAATAGAAAAAAAAAATATTTCGTTATATATATCAAATAGAGATATATGTCTACGGTTGTTATTTTTTAAATAGAGGATCATAGACTTTTCGGACAATGCAACATCACCCACCCACAAAATGCCTTTTTAGACGCAACAGGGCACGTAGTCACCAGTGTCTTCCCTGACTGGTGCCACCTTTGGTTTTGCCGAAGAAGGCATTCTTGGGTTTTGGTAACTCATGGAGGTCCATCACCTGAATCGTTCTTTGTTTTTTGGCTAGACACACAGCACACAGACAAAATAGTAGTCAGTGTATAACCTTTTAGTATGCTTTGAAACTAACTGACGGAAGAAACAATACGTAGATAGTACGAAAATGAAAATTAAATGAAGTAAAAACTTCACCATTTGCAACCTCTTTGTAGTTCTCTTGAAGTCGTTTTCTCGCTGAAGCAAGTTTATCCAACTCAATATTGCTCTCTCGTTGTCTCTGAAATCATTCAACTAGTCAGGACTACTCACACTATGATTTTGCACAGCCAATGCATAATGGAGCTTTTATTACTATAGTTTGGTTTTAAACTTGTCACGTGATTTTGAAAGAACAACCTCCAAAATTTAGTAGCCACATTTAGAAGATCAGATCAGAGACTCCAGAAAGGTTATAAATTCATATCAATACGTTTTGAGGTGCAAGAGTAGGAGTAGTAACTGATGCCGATGGTTTCAGGGGAGATTCTTTGCGAGGAATTGCTTTTGGTTTTCGTTGTTGTGGTTCAATGTTGTTGTGCTCTGACCGAAAGCTCTCATCTGTGTGAGTAGGAAACATATTAGTACATCAAACAAATTCAAAGGAGATACAAATGAAGCTTGGAATCTAATACTGTACTCACTGTGTGGATTTGGTGAGTCTGCAAAATCGGGAATCTATGAAAGGAATAGAATATTAGAAAGACAATTTGTTAAGAAAGAAAAACTTCTTTCCACGGAAAAGCACTGAATAATGATCAAAAAGATTTCTATAACCTGACGATGCCCATTTTGTAGGATTTTCTCTTGTGTCGAGTCCTCGTCTGCTGACATACATCGAATCTCAACATTTTCATCATTTTCAACTTAAAAAAGCCAAAATCCTTCATAACACGTTTTTTTTCATTACAAAAACTAATAAATTTTCCCAAACAAAGATTAGTTTACCCATGACAGCAGTACTCGCTTCTCCTGGCGTCTTCAACTTCACCCATTCATCTATAATTTCCTTCCATTTCCTGCACAAAGACATTAAAGTAACAACACAAATGTTCAGCAAAATGCATCCATTAAATTGTTGCAATGCACACAAATATCAATTAACATTCATTATTCACGTCTTTTAAAAACCAACAGAAAATACTTAGATTCAAAACCTGACGAGCAACTTCACCAATTTCTTAACGTCATTAGACGAATGTTTTCGCAACCGATTCACATGCCTCCCAATGTCAGTCTCCTGCAGAATCAAATTTACATGAAATTAAAATATATAAATAGAAAAGCAAAAAACAATGAACAAACTGAATGAAATAAAATAAGTTACTTCTAAGGCTTGGAATGTAATATCCATGTCTGCTAGATTCTGCAGCAGCTCCAACAACGAATCTTCAGACTAACGAAAGAAATAAAGATTCGCAATTAGAGACACGATTAAGCTAAAAAAACTCGTAAATAGAGAAATCAAAGGAAAAGACCTGGTGAGGATCTTCAAGTTGCTCTTTAATCTCTAGAATCTTCTTTTGTTCATCGTCAAACAAGACTTCGTAAGTATCCTTTTCGTCCTCCGCGGACGGATTGCTTTGCATCGCGATTTCTCTAACGTCGTCGTCATCACAATTTGCACACCGCGATGATGACACGGAACTCGTCGCATAGAGGCGCTCCACGATTCCGTCTCTTCGACGCTTCAATTCATCACCATGGTCAACAGACGCCACTGCGATGGCGACATCCATCAACGTCCAAATGTCGATGCCCGCGCTCTCCAATATGGATCGAAAATCCTTAGAATCCATCTTCCAACCAAAAAACAAAATCGACCTAACCAAATCCTCCTCTGTAAGAACACAGATCCACCACAGATGCAGACAAAACCAAAATATCTATTCTCTGGGGAACTCAACAAAACAACAAAGAAAATAAAATTATAAAGTATATTCCACAGGACTCTTTTATTTTTTATATTATTTTGAGAAATATTAATTATTAATTTGATGAAAAATATTTGTTTCTTGCGTGGCTGTGGGGCAAGAGAGAGATCATAAAGGAAATAAAGAAGAAGAAATTTGATAATGAAAATACGAGAACTAAAAAATAATAATTCTTTAAAAATTCAATTTTTTTTAATTTTATATACTAATATCTATTGTTATATTTTTGTATGAGACTCAAACTATTATTTTTCTAGATATAATATAACTTGAGGTAAATAATATAAATACTTACTTGGAAGGTGATTAATGGGATTTAATGCATTAAAAAATCATTTTCTATAATGTGTAGAACAATAATTTATGTTTTATTAGAAGAATTCCTCACATTTAAAATTTGATAAGTATTGAATATGAGATTTAAATATATTATTCAAAGGAGATTTTATTCTCCTAGCATTTGTTTTTTTTTAACATGGATTTAAAAGAGAGTAAGAAGGATGAATTTAAGAGAAAAGAAAATGAAAAGTGAATTTGTTTTTTTAGAGAAAAGATAAAAAATGAAAAAAAAAAGTTTATGAAAACTTATGAATAATTTAATTAATGTAATAATTTAAAATCAATTTTTTAATAAATAATAATTAATTATATTAAATAAATAAATTAAATAAAAATATAATTATTGTAACATAAATATATATGGATTAATGCACTTTCCACTTAATTCTTTTTTTCACTAAAAAACATATTTTGAAAATTTATTTTTTCATTTTTTGTATTTTTAACTTTTAATTTTATCTTTTTTTCTAACTTTCTTTACTCAACATCTTTTCCTTCTATTCTTCTCCTCAAAAGGAAATGGAATTAAGGTAGAGATGTTTGAATGTCAATATAAAAACGTTTCCACATTCAAAATAAAATATATAGAAACTATAATTATATATTTTTTAATAATAGATTTCTAATCCAAATTTTTTTATTTTATATGTTGAAATATATTAAAAATCATATCTTTATAATTAGTGACTATGATATTTAGGCATGGTAATGTGAGTTGGTCGATTCCATTTAGATCGGTCCCACTTATGACCCATAAAAACATATCACTGCGTCTTGTTCCATATCAATTTTGTAGATTATTTTGCTAGCTTACATAATACTAGGTTCATTAGTATTGAATGACATTATCTAAAAGCATTCTAAAATTACTAAAAAGAAAGAATCACAACATAATATTTTTAGCACACATATGCTAAACATAATTTCAGGAATTGATTCACATTAATATCGAGATAGAGACTAAAAAAATTTAAATATAAGAATATGTATTAATCAATTCATTTTATTTAAATAAACTTTTATTTAACAAGTAAATATTCACATATTAAAATATAGAAAAACTAACTGAACTAATATTACATTGTAAACAGAAATTAAAATAATTAAATAAATAAAATTTTTATTTTTGCAGGTCATGTGAGTTAGTCCATCTCGCCCCATTCATGGCCTGCAAAGGTTGCAGGATTATACAAGACGAGCTTAAACCAAACTCAAATGTTCAGCTCGTTCGGTGTTTTAGTTAACAGTTTACGTAACTCACCCCACTTTGTCATGTTTAATGCTATTTATTTATCATAATTATTATATTATAAAATAATCTTTATAATTAATATTTAAGTTAAAAACCAATAAAAAATATTAATAAGTTTAATCTAAACATATAAAACAAGTTTCATCCACTTTAATACAAATTATTCTCTATAATTATAATTAAATTAACTTATAATTTAAAATAACTTCTCTTATCTCACAATTTTGTGTCTCAGATAAGTAAAAGGAAACTTAAATACAATATATACATATAACTCTATATATTTATTGAAACATGATCAAATTCACTATATATAGTGTTACACGTCATTTTAAATTTTAAAACGTGTATTCAATATGCAACATACTTCTCACACAAAAAATGGTAAAACCATTTCAATAAGTGTCATGCTGAATAGGACTTGTGTAACTCTTACCCCGTTCCACCTATAGTAACTATTTCATCAAGTGTTATGTATTTCAACTAAATTTTCAAATCATTGAACTTTTTTTGAGTTTATCAAACTTCATTTATCTTGAATTTATTTTAAATATCTTATTATTAATATAAATTATTTTTCTTGAGACATTTACTATATATTAAATTATTGATATTTGAGTTTTCTTGATTTTTATTAATATTTTCATCTTTTAACATTGTTTTTCAAGCAATTTTTTTTCACAAAATAAAAACATAAATTTAAAGGAATATTTTACTTTAATTAATTAATCAATTAATCAACTTTAAATGTAAATTAATGTATTTATTAAATTTAGGATTAAATATATTTTTAATTTTAAATTATTTGTTAAAATTATATTTAAGACAAGTTTGTAATCTATTTTATTTTTATAATTTATAAATTTAATAATTTTCAATGGCAAATAAAAATAATTTAAAAAAAATAATAATAATAAAACAAATTTCAAAATAAATGACAATAAAATAAGAAATTCAAAAAAATTTAAAAAATTCTGACACTTATTTATAAAATATAAAAGTGAAACAAATATAAAGTTTAATTTAAAATAAAACATAATTTTAATAAATAATTAAAGTACCCAAAAACATCTTTACTCTTAAATTTAATTATGTCATCTTATATCTCTCCTTGAAATTGATTTAACATGGGTTTTTCTAGTTGTGGTGTCGTGATAAATAATTTATACATGTTGAATTGAATGAAGGCATCATATGATTTTGCGTATTTAACTTTGCTCTCTATATTTTTCTATTGTTAACATGAGCTTTTTGTAGTTGTCGTGTCGTGATGAATAATTTATACATGTTAGGTTGAATTGAATGAATGGGTCATTTGACTTTGCGTGGCAATGAGTGTTGATGAGAAGAAGGGTATTGAAGGCACATTTATAGTTTCAACTACATTTTTCATCTTTTGTGGGATATTACAATGCATTCATCAGTGGATTACAACTATTACATGCACCAGCCCACCAGTTTCTGCTGCTAAACATTTGATTCCTGCATTAACTTCAGTTGCTCTAAAGTAGAAATCATAATGTCGGGTAGGTCATATTATGTTTAGTGAAATATAAGAGAAACATAAGATGACACATTTAGTTTATATTGTGTTTTTTTTTTTAAATTAAAACTAACTTTTAACTTAATATTTATGATTTGGCCATTACATGTAGATTGCATTAAGACTTACACTATCAATAATATTTTATATGTTTTAATTATTATGTCATCTATGAAAAATAGGGTTTGCCAATTTATTGTGCTATCAATTGTCAAAAGTTGTTTTGAAAGTTTGATTATAAAATCATATTTTTCAGAAGATTTGAATTATGTTTTCAAATGCTATTTTATATTAATACGACAATATATTCTAAAATAATAGTTTTTTAAGGTTCTTATACATATTTAGAAAATATTATCAAATATTCGAAAAAAAATGTTGCTTTGAATAAATTGGATTTGAAATATATTTTTTCTGCTGTTGTAATTTTTTTATTTATTTTTAGAATAATTATTTGAGAAATGCACTGCGTAATTATTGCAAGTACAATTAAATAGAAAATTACAACTACATATATTAAGTATTAAAACTGAAATAAATAACTAATTGTAATTAAATTATATATATATATATATATATATATATATATATAATCTATCACTCAATTTATAACAAATTGGATGAAAATTTAAATCGAATTAAATTTGACTTAATAGTAAAATTTCAACCCAATATTCTTTTGGATAGGATGTTATTTTAGTATTCTACCCAATATCTGCTGATAAATTTATATACATTAACAACAGCTCACTGATTTGGTGATGCTTTTTATGTGGTATATGTTATGGTACAGTTTTAAATACATTCATTGTATTATTGGATTTTAAGTTACATTTCTTGTAATGTGTCCTTCATACATTTTATTAAAAAAAACTTATTGTATAAAATTTAGTTAGTTGAATGTTTAAAAATATAAAATTAATTTCACAAAAATTGATTATTAATTTATATATATATTTATTTAAATTTTTTTAGAAATAATTATATTATATTAGTGACTAAAACCATATTTAATATTTATTATATTTCTTACATAATTTATAGTTTCAATTTTTTATATATTTTTAACTTTATTTTAAATTTAATATTTTGCAGATAAAAATGTAAATTTAACATAGATATTTTATATTAGAAATACTTTAATCTTAATTATAAGAAACATTTTGAAACAATATATAATAATTGGTCAATGATGATTTACTATTTTTTTATTAGAAAACTGATATATTTTTCATATACTAAATATTATATACTAAGTGTTAAAAAATATAATGAAAATAATAAAAATTACAAAAATAATCATTTTTAACTTAATTAAAATTTTTAAAAAGTATATGACTACAATTTTTTATTATATTATACAATTTTTTATCATATAAATTTTTTTAGTTTGTTGGTGAATTTAATTATAGCTAATTTAATTATATTTATTTATAATATAAAAAAATATGAAAAATTTGCGCACTATATATAATTTATAACTTTGAAATAAATTAATAAGTATAATTATGTAATTTATTCTATTATAAGTATAATTATTTTAAATTCTATATGAATTATGTGCGTGTATATATCTATATATATATATATATATATTGCTAATTTTTATTTAAACAATATCATTTTAATTTTTATACGCTGATAATATTTATATTATCATTCAATTATAAAAAAATGGTAGATATAATTGTTATGAAGTATTTCATTAGACAAATTTATATCACGAAATGTAAAAGATATCTGTATCATTAATAAATATATTTTATTTTCTGGAGTATATTAGTTTAATAAATAAAAGTAATTTTTTTGTAAAATTTATTTTGTATACATTTTTTATTTTTAAATGGTTAACTAATTAAAAATCACAAAAAATTAGAAATAATAAGAAAAAAAGGTTAAAAATAAAAAAATGATATACAAAATTAATTCTCTTTAAATGATATAAGTTACCCTAGTATAGTAAATATACTTAAAAAATCGTTTAACTTATTGTTTTTAAAAGATTATTGATTGCTATTTAAAAATATAATAAAATAATTTAAATAATTACATATTATGATAAATTCAATAGTAAATTTTATTTCCCAAAAGAAGCAAATTGTTTTCTATATAAACTGTGCCATTGCATTGCATAATGTCACATTACTGGAGAAAAGGGTCCAGCGAGTTAAGAAGAAGAGAACAAGAAAGAACACATGGCAAAATCTCCAGAAACTGAACTTCCTCACAAAGCTTTTGGATGGGCTGCTACAGACGCTTCTGGGACCCTTTCCCCCTTTCATTTCTCAAGAAGGTTTTTTATTTTAACATTTTACTCCATTTCTAAGCGAGATTAATGCTGCTTGAGACCAATCTCACCCGCAATTCATGTGATCATTGTAGGGAAAACGGAGTTGATGACGTCACTCTCCAGATTCTGTTTTGTGGGGTTTGCCATTCTGATCTTCACACTGTCAAAAATGACTGGGGTTTCACCACTTACCCTGTTGTTCCAGGGTACCCTTCCTTCAACTTCAATCTTTTTCATTTTTTAATTTTCTTTTTGTACACTACATAATTCGTTTTTTCTTGGTGTAATTATTTATCTCCAAACAAAGATTTGATCATAGAAATATAAACTATATAATATGTTATCTGTCATCATTTAGTTTGAATGTGATGGGACACTTACAAGAAAATTCACCCTCCCCTCCATCCATCCTTCAACCAACGACAGTTGCGGCTTCAAATTTCATCTCAATTTTTAATTGACTTAATTCATCTTTGGATTTGGGTGTATTAACAGTAAAAGAGAATAATTAATAGGAAAAAACCAAATCTTTTGTGAATAAGTGCCTAATCCAAAACGCATGTTGTGTTTTACATCACCTCACATGGACTGTGTGTATATTATATTATATTTGTATATTTATCTCACTTTACATTCAGTTTGTGTTACATAATTTAGATGTGGTCGGTGTATAAAGTAACTTGACCATGTGTTGAAACTATACGAACAAATGGTCAGAAGACGAAGTTAAGTGGGATAAATTACTTTTTAGTACTTAAATCTAGATATTCTCTCATCCTAGTATTTTAGATTGAGCTATTATGCTTAAATCTTAACATAACATGCATGATTGTTAAAACTTAAGGGTGTGTTGATTTCTATTTCTAATCACACAAACTTTTTCGTTTTTAAAATGTTAAATAAGGTTGTTTGAACAGCTTGAGATATTGAAAGAAGGTTGAATAAGATGGAGAGTGAAGAAGATGAAAGAGATCTTCTAATTGTTTATTTGGTTTCTATAAAATTTGGAAATAATTTTAAAAACAGATGTATTTTGAATGAGAAATTGGTTACTGAGTACTGTGAAATTGCTTTAGGAAACAGTTTTTAAAATCAGGATGTGAGAAGAGAATCAAACTGACTCTACTGCAGTTTTTTTTTTTTGCAGTTTTAGTGATGCAATGTTCGTTTGTTAAATATATCAAGTAGATTAATTGTCTTGAGTTGTACTGGACGTAACATTTCTTGCACGTGTTTGTGCAATTGCCAAAGGATATTTTCTTTTGAAGGTAAAATCAGAACGTCTGAGATCATCTTGCATTGACTTTTGTATTTTTGGTTTGCAGGCATGAAATTGTTGGTGTCGTGATAAAAGTTGGAAACAATGTGAAAAATTTCAAAGCTGGTGATAAAGTGGGAGTCGGTGTGATAGTGGAGTCTTGCAAGGAATGTGAATGTTGCCAACAGGACTTGGAGAATTACTGTCCCCGCCTTGTGTTTACCTATAACTCTCCTTATTATGATGGGACACGAACCCAAGGTGGTTATTCTAACATTGTGGTTGTTAACCAGCGTTATGTGCTTCGATTTCCTGACAACTTACCCCTTGATGCTGGTGCTCCACTGCTGTGTGCGGGGATAACTGTGTATAGCCCTATGAAATATTATGGGATGACAGAGCCTGGCAAACATTTGGGAGTGGCAGGGCTAGGTGGGTTAGGCCATGTTGCAATCAAAATCGGTAAGGCCTTTGGGCTGAAAGTTACTGTCATTAGTGGATCTCCACACAAGGAAAGTGAGGCAGTTGACAGACTTGGGGCTGATTCTTTCGTTGTCTCCTCGGACCCTGCAAAAATGAAGGTAACTGAGATACAAGACTAAAAAAGCATTCAAAGGAGGACTTTTCATCTGGGTTCTGATTATGATGAATTTACTGGTTCTTCATAATGCAGTTCCATAGGAATTTAGCAATGATAATTATTCGTATGCTACCGTTGGGCGTTGGGCGTCTCGGGTAGCGACTAATTTATGCTTTGCTTGATGCCTTGATATAATTTTCTAATGTGGAATGATAGTTTTTTATTTATGTTTAAAATTTAGGTTATAGTAATTGCCATATTCAAAAGCTATCATCAAATAGTTAGTTACTTGCAAAATATAAAGCTAACTAACTTAGAGAGGTGGAAAAAAGTGTGGAATTGAGTGATTTGAGACTATCATTACCCTATAGATAGAAAATATAATATTGTGGTGAAGAACAAATGTTCGGAGCGACTTAGCAGCTGTAGTCAATATTAGCCATGAAGTGTGTGTCTCAACACGAGAAAACCTCACCTCCTCAGTTGATCAACGGAATGGGATATACACTATTCAAGCACTTTAGAATATGAAAAACGAACCTTTTAATCTGCTTCTCCATGATAATCAATAGTAAAACAATGGATTGACTGGTCATGCAATTTCTCACGATGTCTTTGTAAATTTGCGCGTACTCTAAGCAGGCTGCTATGGGAACCATGGACTATATCATAGACACAATTTCTGCTGTTCATTCTCTGGCACCACTGCTTGGTCTGCTGAAGCTGAATGGGAAGCTAGTTACTGTGGGGTTGCCTAACAAGCCTCTTGAGGTGCCTATCTTTCAATTAGTTGCAGGTAAGCCGTCAATCATCTCCAATCTGGTATTATGTAACTTCTGTATGTTATTTGCAAGTAATTGCACAAGGAGAAAATAACTTGATTTAGGCACAAGTTATACCGCACAATAGCCTAAAGTTAAAGACACTTAGAGTGTAATGCTTTCCCAGGAAGCTAAATGGATGACAGATTTTAATTCATTGTAGATTCTAGTTTTCCACAATTTGAGCAGGGCGACCTTCATAGTAAACAATAGTACGTGGATTTGATGAATAAAAGAAATGTTAAGTTTTGTTATGTATCATATGCGTGTAGGAAGGAAGCTTGTAGGGGGGAGCAACTTTGGAGGGATCAAGGAAACCCAGGAAATGCTTGATTTCTGCGGAAAGCACAACGTAACTGCAGATATTGAGCTGATTAAGATGGACCAAGTCAACACTGCCATGGAAAGGCTTAGCAAAGGTGATGTGAAATATCGCTTTGTGATTGATGTGGCCAACTCTTTCTCAAGTTTGTAGAAGGCAATACATGTGTGGCACCTAAGAGTTGTCTCGGTATATTGGCCTTGGACCAGAACATCCTCTCTTCAATTAATATTACTTTGTTTCGGTTTTTAATTTATAGTATGTTCCTTTATCTTCATCAACTCGTAGACCAAGAGTTTCACTTTTGTCAAAAAGAAATCAAAATTTTAGTTATTCGAAGTTTTACACCAGTGGTTATGATTAGAAATGGATTTGAAGAGTTTACTATGCCAGTTGGCTTCAGATAAGTTAACCAAACGGGATAACGATGTAAGTCCCATCTTGGCTCACATCGTAGTCAATTGAAGTTAGCGGAAACATACACAATCTCCAATACTCAATGATAATCGTCAAATTAAAAAGACAAAAGGACACTGATTAAAAATTTAGTACTATAGCAGAAATCACACTCTCGGAAAGTTATCAAATATTTTTAAAGACTAATAGCCATTTCTCTTATTTTGAGATGTAGCCATTTTTTCCATTTTATATAACTAACTAAGAAATATAGATAGTGTTCTTATTTTTCTTAAAATTATTATCTATTTTATTATTTTATTATTATACCATTTATATATTTGTTAGTTATTTTTTCATTTAGTATTTTCTCTCTCTCTTTAATTTTGTAGAAAATGTGCATGATCTTAAAGAAAGTATAGGAATTATTGCAGTTTAATTTGGATAAATTATCAATATGCATGTTTTTATGTTGTTAACTAATTGAAAACCAGCCTAAACATTATTTTTAATAATAGTTATACAAGAAAATCATATTTGTTATACTTGAAATGATAAATCGTTTTTATAATTGTCATTTAAAACGAATAATAATAATAAAACTTATTGTTGTTATTGTGGAAAGGAAGAGGTCTTAATCAAAGTAAACACTTAATAAAGAAAGATAATAATATAGATACAAACATCTCAATGGTAAGAGTGGTTTCAATGGTAAGAGTGGGCATGGAATGAATTTTATATACAGGAAAATGTTAGTTTTTTTTTTTCTACCTTTAGAATCAAAAGTGTAAGTATATTTTCATAAGTTCAAATAAAGAGTTTAAAATACACGAAGAATAAATATATAATTTAAAAAGGTTAAAAATAAAAAATTAAATAGTTTTTTTTTATTTCTGAAAAATGTTTAACTCTAAAATTTATTCTCTCTTTTTTTCTTTAAAGTTTTAGTTAATAAAAATATTTATCATTCTCAAGATATGACTTTATCATCTTGAAGGTAATTGAATTTAAATAAAAACTATTCAATCATAGGATAAATAAATTTTTTTTTTCCTCTCAAATCTTAGATCTTTGTTTTTGTTTTCTATTGATGGGCTACAATTTATTTTGGCATATGTGATTTGACCGAAAAAGATAAAACCAATTCATGTAGGTAAACGGTGATATATTTGGTTTTTGAATCAAGTTAGCAGGTAGTCAGGTTTTTTCTAATATTTTTTTATCTTTTGAGTGTATACTTGAAGAACACAATGTTTCAATGTCAGAAAAATTAACTAAAGTTCATAATTAGATTTGATGTGAAATTTTGCAAACCCTAGGTTAGATAAAGGTAGATGAATTGGTGTGATATTAGATTGATAATGTTGAGTTGATTTTATGGATAAATAAGATATATATAAACCCTTGAGTTTGTGTGTTATTATTAAACTTTGTAAGTTGAAATTTTAATACTAAAATTCTTTTTATTATCTTAGTTGGTACATGAGCACATAATTTATGAGTAAATGAACTTTATATTGACAGTTGTGGTTATAGTTGTCTACCCATTATTGAAAGAATTGATTATTTGAAGCCAATTGAATTGATACAATAATATTTTGATTTGTAGAAAAAAAATGTTTATGATTATATAAACCCAAAAATGACGTTTAATATAACGATAAAGTACATTATGACTCAGCGATGTTGTTAGCCCCTACGTGTATATCAAATTAATAAGTGTAAGTATATATTTGTTTATAAGTTTAAATGAAAAGTTTAAAATATATGATATATTATTTTAAAAGGTTATAAATAAAAAATTAAACAATTTATTTTTTAACTTTTAAAAATGTTTAACTTTAAAATTTATTCTCTATCACTTTTCTTTAAAGTTCTAGTCAATAAATAGATTTATCATTTTAAATAAAGGTAATCAAATTTATCATCTGGAAGGTAATCAAATTTAAATAAAGATTATTCAATCATATTTTTTGTTAGAATAAGTTTTTTTTTCTTTTAGGTCTTAGGTCTTTTTTTTTTATGGACAGGTCAAGTTTTGAATTCACATGTGTGATTTGAAAAAAAATTGAATCTGTTTGCAGTGAATATATTTGATTCTGAAATAAGTTGATGGTAAATTAGAGTTTTCTTAGTTATTTTTTATCTTTAAAGATTTATTGTTTAAAATTTATATATAATTTATTGAGTTCTTGACAAAATAAAGTATATTATAATAATATAGATAATTTGAGTAAGAGAAAAATCATATTAATTTTCTTTTCTAACTTAAGTTGTTTAAGAAATAAATAATTTATATAAATTCATTATTTTTAAAATATATTGCTTAACTATGTCATAAAAAAACATTTTAAAATTTCAATCTAATAAAGTTAATAACATTTCCTTTTTAAGTGAAAAATGCAAATAAAAATATTATTTGAATTTATCTCAATTAAAATATTTCGATTAACCACATATATATATATATATATATATATATATATTCTCATTTTAATTGTTTAAAAATCTCATATTAAATAAAAATAATAAAATTGAATAATATATCTTATACATTATAAATGTTGTTTTATATATTATAGTTATGGAAATAATATGGAATGAAATTGATGAAAGGAATTCATATTAAATTATTTGAATGAGTTCTAAATTTAGTAAAAATATATATGGAATAAAGAGGTTCTTGTAGCTTGGTTATGAAAGGTGAAAACTACTTTCAAAACATAAATATGTTGTTATATTTTGTAAATTTTAAATATATTATGGAGCGTTATGAGCTATGTTAGTTTATTTATACGTTAAGTTAGACTTTCATAAAATTTAGTATATGTAACTTACATAAATTAATCTATGTTTTAAAAATAAAAGAATATTTTCTTATTAAATTATTTTAATTGTTTTAAGATTTTTTTTCGTAATATTTTAATTCTTCCTCAGGGCAAGCCATAAATTACTCCCAACTTTTTTTCATAAATATTCTTAAGAAAAAAGTTAAAAACTGAAAAAAGAAATGTGTATATTAAAATTAATTTTTATATAAAATAATACGAGACAACTTCAATAAATTGTCTTTTTTTATAGAGCTTTCTGGTATGTAACACCAAGGACATTGGGGGCTGCAACTAGGTTTGGTGATTATAGTTGGTGCTTCAGCATCGATGAAAAGTGTACAAAACACTTTTACTATTACTTCATTTTTCACTCATTTTCATTATCCTTTCCTACTGCTATAATGAAACATCTACCATTATCTAAAGTACACAGCAATGCAGTGAGAATTTCTTTTGATAAAAACTATGATAAACATATTAAAAATCATAGAAGACATTGTTTATGTACTCCAATAACTATGGAATACGAGGTGACATAATTATGAGTGTGAAATTGGAGGAAGGTGAATTTATTCCATAGATACAGCAGAGCATTGATAAGAGAAAGAACAGAAGGGACTTCTGTGATGAAGATGAATTGATATGGTTTTATTTAATAGATTGGATGAGAAGGTGACAAAGCTGGAGTTGGAGCAGCATCCTCACAGTAGGCAAGCATGTAAAGAGCTTCCTGGTAAGTGTAGCCCAATGAAGTGAGCATTGAAGGCCAGCAATTGTGGGTTATGACAGTAATGGCACAACAACAGTTGGGGCCAATATCAGCTTCACCATTGATGAAGAAATGCATGATCTCATTGGAACATGATTTCAGCTCAACAAGGTTGCTCCAGCACTCCACCATGTTGTTGTCCCTTGTTGCTGTTCCATATGCATCAAACCATGCAAGGACCATCAACAAGAGTATTCCATGTTTGAGAGCCATCAGATCAAATCAAATATCAAGTTCAGTCTTCTGTGAATTCCCTTCTTAAACTATTTTTTTTTCATTTATAGGACTTGCTGCATTTATTGGATCCGTTTGGGCTAATTTGATTCCTTATAATCAACGCAGTCCAATGGTTAATTCAAGAAAACAAAGGGTCTTTCTACAATTGTTTGTAACTGCATGCATTCCACACTGAATGCAGTGGAATATGGAAAGAAACCACTTTTACTACGATTACGAAGTGTTATTAATTGCTTTAAAAAAAATAGAAAGTATTATTAATTTACTTTCTTATTATAATTCTTTTTTTTATCCTAATAAATAATTTATTTGTATGAACTAATTTGTGTTTGTGTTTGTCTTTTGGAGATTAAAATATTATTAAGCCTTTATTTTTAATATATGAAAAATTTAGGTAAAGTACGTGATATCGCTATTTAAGTATGTAGAAGAAAATTAAAATTTTAAAACTATATTTAAAAATGTTTATATTTTTCATCGCTTTAAGCATGAAATGAATTTTTTTATATGTCCAACAAAATAACTATATAATATGGTGTCGTGTATTTAAAATTCAAAGTCCACTCCTATACCATAAAATTAAGAGAACCAGCTTTGTATTTTTTTTTTCGTAAAAAAATGTAGTAAAAATTTCAATATATGAAAAATAGTGTTAGTGAATAAAAGAAAGTTTTTTTATTATTAACATCAATACTTCGTTTTGATTATTTTACAACTGTCTATATAAAATAATAATAATAATGTTATTATTTTAATATATTATGTATAGTTAACTTGTTACTTTATTTATAAAAATGATAACAACTTATTATATTATATTATATTATTGTTTCATTTGAAATGTTTTATTAGAAAATATAAATATTGTTGTAATAGCAGTATTATTATTTATTGTAACAAAATGTTATTATTTTATTCTCTTAAACATAACCAATTCGTTATTACCATTTTACTGATATATGTCTAATCATAATCTTAAGATTAAATCATTAATTTATCGCTCTAAATACTTACATCCTATTAACTTAAAACTTTTATTAATATTTATTAAATTAAAACAAGATGAAAAAAGGGACATTTCCCTTTTTAAAAACTTATTTAATATTACAAATATTTAAAGAATCTAAATTACCTATAAATAATTTTGTTAAAATTGTCATAAATTTTAGATTAAAGCATTAAAATTTATTTCCCTGAGAACTTACTTGCTCTTAATTTAATTTTTTTTGTAATACTATTAAGTTTATGTTTTAAAAAAATTATTCAATATTATGAATTTAAAAATTATGATGTTTAAGTAATTTTTTATAAAATTAAATAATTTTGTTATTATTTTCTAAATAAACTATGTATATCTATATATCTATATATAGAATTTATTTTAAAATGCATAATGATAAACAATACCAATCTGATTGATATTAAAGTGAATAAAGTTTAGATGAACAGAAAAAAAAATTATACTTCTATAACACACTTTCGAATTAAAATACATAATGATGGTAAACAAGAAAAATCCGTTTCGTATAATTAATATTATATCTGGTTTTGATGGTTCACATTTACACAGGCTCGGAGGGAGAGGAGTCAGCGGTTTTTTCTGATTTCTGCACTCTGGGTCCTTTACAAGATACGGCAGACTGGACTTACCTTTGGATATTGGGCCCAATTGGTTTAAAAGGTAGCCCAGTTCTAACCTTCTCTAAAGTGAAATGGGCTTGTGGATTGGGCTGAGGTTCAGAGTACAGTGAGACTAAAGTAACGCAGGGCGGTGGCGGAGAAGGGGTTTCACTACTGGGAAGTGAAGAAGAAGAAGAAGAAGAGATGAGCGAGGAAGATCTTCCGCGGAAAGAGGCTAACGTGCTAAAGGGTCACGAGGGTGCCGTGTTGGCCGCGAGGTTCAACGGCGACGGCAATTATTGTCTGAGTTGCGGCAAAGACCGTACCATACGCCTCTGGAATCCCCACCGTGGAATCCATATCAAGACCTATAAATCCCACGGCCGTGAAGTCCGTGATGTCCACGTCACACCGTACTCTCTCTTTCTCTCAATTGCATTTCTTCAATTATCACATTTGTATATTAGAATGTAAATTGTTGTTACTGAATATAAAATTTATGCATGTTCAAAATTCAAACACGCTTCAATTTGTAGGGTTTCGTAATTTGAACTTTGAACTGTCATGAAACGTAGCTTCATTCAATGGCAGTTCATAATAATTATTTGCGTGTTGTTACTGTAGGGACAATTCCAAGTTATGTTCCTGTGGTGGAGATAGACAAATATTTTATTGGGATGTTGCTACTGGACGTGTAATTAGGAAATTTCGTGGCCATGATGGTGAGGTGAGGTATCATTCCGTTCCTTGTGCAATGTCATATTCATTTTTCCATTTTTTTTTTTCAATTTCAGTTGTTTTCTCTTTGAATAGGAACGAGGAATGGTGATATCAATAAACCAATTTATGTTTAGTTCGTTGTAGTTTATCCTTTGGTCTTGCTTGCTTCAATGCCGTCTTTGTCTTTTACTCTAACACATAACACTGGGTTCTGATTGGATAAACTTCTTCATATGTATTTACTGGAGAGTATGATAAGCTTCTTTTCCGTAAGTTAAAATTAATTTATCTATAATTTTATTTCTAGAAGCTTTGTTTTATTAGTTTCTCCCAAAGTTTGTTTTTTAACTTTATACAAGTTACTTTTAACTTATGCGAGTAGATTATTTCATTTTTCCTTCTTTTTTCTTCTATTAGTGGTGTCCATGAAAAAGGTTATCTAAACATGGTCTAAATGTATGCACCGGTACAGACCTATGCGAACACCTTCAACAAAAAAACTACTGCAATTACTTTTATTTTCTCGTAAAACTCCATCCATGTTTAATGTTCATATAGTGATAAAATTTAATATGGAAATAAAAAATGAAGACCATTGAGAGTTAAAATGGTTTGGAGTTATTGATGGTTGCTATCGCGATATATATTGACTCGACCTTTTTCACTAATTCATATTTTCTTCTGCAGGTTAATGGCGTCAAATTCAATGAGTATTCGTCTGTTGTAGTCTCAGCAGGCTATGATCAATCGTTGCGTGCTTGGGACTGCAGATCCCACAGCACCGAGCCGATTCAGGTTGATTCCATGAACATTTTTCTTCTTCTGTTACTTATTATGTGCACTGTACTCTATTTCTTTCTACTGGCTTATTAATAGAGTTGCCATTTATATGCAGATTATTGACACATTTGCAGATAGTGTTATGTCTATTTGTTTAACAAAAACTGAAATTATTGGAGGAAGTGTTGATGGAACTGTTCGAACATTTGACATGCGAATTGGCAGGTTTCTTGCAGCATAACTTCCAGACCATTATTTCTTCTTTTTTAAAATAAAATATAAGGGATACGCAATACACTGCTGTTGGACACTTTTGTTGGTGCCTTAAAATTTATTAGCACTTATGAAATTCTACTGATGTTCTCTTTTCTATCCACCAGAGAAATTTCTGATAACTTGGGGCAACCCGTCAACTGCGTATCAATGTCAAATGATGGTAACTGCATTTTAGCAGGTTGTTTAGACTCTACTTTGCGTCTTTTGGACAGGTATGTTTGTGACATTTTGGGAAAAGTTACTATTGGTCTCTATTCTTGCAAGCTTCATATTACTTTTTTGTGACAGGTCCACGGGTGAATTGTTACAAGAATATAAAGGACACACTAATAAGGTTAGTCTGTAGATGCCTAAATCTGTTTTTAGCAGTTCCTTTTTTCTAATGCTCTGCATATGGCATATTTTAACAATACAGTAAAGTACCTGGTCCATATATCTGCATTTTTGTATTGATATTAATTGGTTCCGTTAATTGTTCACTCTTAAAAGGGTATTTCTAATGTGTTTTTTAACTTGTGAGTAACTTTACATTTTACAGAAAGTTTTACCATTCTTTTGTTCAAAATTTTGATAATTTCTATTGGACTATCCTCAGTCTTACAAATTGGATTGCTGCCTTACCAATACTGATGCTCATGTAACTGGTGGCTCGGAGGATGGTTTCATTTATTTCTGGGATCTTGTGGATGCATCTGTTGTTTCAAGATTCAGGGCTCATACCTCAGTGGTAATTTCTTTTCAATAGTTTACTATTTCTGGAAGAAAGCTGTGAAAAGATGATGCTAAAAGAACGTTTTAGATCTTCTCTTCATTCCTAATTTGAACGGAATCATGATTATGGATGCTTCAAATTTTCAATTCCTCCTTAGGCATCGACGAAGGAAAACTGTTGGCTTGAGACCCTTTAACAAAAATATTGTTTAACAATTGAGTTTTCATTCAAACCATATATGATTTATCTCGCTAGTTTAGTATGATTTAATTGATTTCTCTCTCTTTTTGAGGAAGCCCCGCATAATAATTGTTATCATAAACACTTGATATAGTTCAAATAGTATAGTAACTTTGTTATTAAATAAAGTTTCTTTCTCTCTCAAAACCTCTCTAGCAGTTATTCTTAATAATATTTTGGTCTGCTTCTGATTATATTTACAGGAACTTTGCTATTGCTTTAACTAAAGCTCCTTATGCTACATTTGATTATTATCGTCAGTTTCAAGTCTGATGATAATGCCATCATTACCTTATGCTGTGGGATGAGATTCATTTTGTTCCATAAACCTCTGCTTGTTACTGCTGGGACGGATAGCATTTTGGGTTTTATCATATAATTGTCGTTTTACTTGTAGAGGTGCAAAGCCTTGTGTACAAGTTTTTTTCATTTAACTAGTTATTGAAGGATGTTAGAATGATATAATAATGCATATGTATTTTCTGTCAGGTAACGAGTGTTAGTTATCACCCGAAGGAAAACTGCATGGTAACTTCTTCAGTAGATGGCACCATTCGAGTATGGAAAACATAATAACTAAAACGCAATCACGAAGCTTATTTGGTGTGTCCATGCGGCCCATACCAATTAGCATAATGATGATTGAAGTCCAACAGAGACGATATATATATATATATATATATATATATTCGGCAGATTTGACTTATATGTGCTTTTAATGTGGAAGATGGTAAAAGCAAGGTGAGTCTGTTGATTGCAGCTTCTCTGATACACAGTCAAATCGCACAAAGTTTTTGACTATTTTGTCTTCAAAAAGGGGCGGGGTATTGTACGATTCACTTGTGTCCATAAAAGTAAAACGATTTGTATTATATCCGTTATGTTGTGAAAATGAGTTTGTATTCTATCCGTTACGGCTGGGTTTGTTGGTCCTGGGTTTTTACTGGTATAGACGGTGAACAAGTGGCTGCGATGCGCTCATACGTAGCTACAAATCTATGTTTTGAATCAATCCAATCGGTGGTTTGTACTGTTCCAGTGATCTTACACACTTGCACCCAGTTATTCTAATTTGTGGGCTTTTCGTTTGAACCGGGGAAAAAGACACTCATTCAAGTTATTGATGTAGACGTTTTACACTGTTTATTTCATTTATCCTTTATTTAATTTTCTTTTGCCATTATTTATCACTTTTCATTTTAGTTAATTATAATTATAAAGGTCTTATTAGTTAAATTAAATGTTAAACCTTAGCTGTCTTTTCCGCATGTCATTTTTCTTCACCAAGTCCATAAACTTGTTTATAATATTAAGGTCTTTGACAATATAAACTGTTACCCACATTATAATCATAGTCACGATTCATGCTTAGACTTTTAGAATCATTTTACTATAAAATAAGATCTAATCACGGAAACGTTATCAATATTTTTTCCTCTGTCTTGTTAATAATTTATGTATAAATTAACCGACACGTTGGGTATGAATCAACACGTGTGCTTTGTGTTCGTGTTTGGAAGCAAGGTAATTCAGCGACTCATGCCCCATGTATGGATACAAGTCTTGCAGAAAGAAAAAAAAAGGTTGTAAAAGCAAGAACTGTGGACTTAAAAGTCACTAGCAGAACTAAAAATAGTTTCTCTTGAGGTCTGGCAGAACGTGATACAAATTTTGTCCAGCCAAACAAGATATAAACTTATTGTTGATGTTTTGATTAATTTTTTTAGTCTGTCTGTCACAATTTCCTGACAAGAAGGATTCTCTTATACATGTGGCTTGCAATTATAACAATAATGATATTAGTGGTAGTTATTGTCATTATCATCGTCATGATTGCATCTCGTAAATAAATATTTACCAAAATTTAGGTTGAATATAAAAATATTTCAGAACTAAGATGTCAAAGGAACACGGTTTGGACATCAATTTGTCTAGGTAAAGTTTATCTTTCTCAGGAACGTAATTAGTTAAGAAAAAGGAGTTAGTCGCAATTGTCGATTTGGTACATATTGGCAACTTTAACTAATTATGTTATGCTGGTTTGGTTTTATTCTGATGCCTTGAGCCACCGTACAGTTTTGATGGAGCTGCTCATACAATCACGTAGTGCGTATAATTTCCGTATCTCGCAAAGATATGTTTGATGGGCATTCGATGCTTTAGTATCAAATGTAGTATACTACTTTTTTTTTTAACACGAATCCAACTAAGAACTAACAAAAATGTATCGTGTCGTACAAATATTTAGGCATACTTTTCTTAAGAAAATGTCAAATAGTTGAAAATTGGAGTGTTATAGGGTGAAAAATGACAAGTTCCTGAAAAATTTAAGAAATTGGCAATGACGTATATGAAATGCAGAAAGGCATTAGGGCCTTGATTTGGATGCTTGTTATAATGGAGGTGGTCAACGGAGATAAAATAGAGTTTGATGGACATGTTATACCAATCGATGTTATGTATATTGAATTGAGTATTGATGTACTCTAAAAAGTAGGTGGTGTGTCCAATTTTACATTTCAATGAACCAGGTAGACTTGTATATGGAGTTGTCCAATTATAATAATGAAGGCCCTTTACTTGTTGTGGTGTAGAACCTTTGTATTTTTATTTAAAGCAACTGAGAAAAAAAACAAAAAAAGAAAGCTAAAGATATTTTTATAAAACAAAGAAGAGAGAGAAGAAGAAGGAGGTGGCACCGACACTTTTGTTTTGATAGGTAGCAGCGTCCAACCAATCATCTATATATCTGAAATCCATTATATAATAAAAATGAATCAATTTCCCTTATAAATAAAAGAAGACCAAGTTTTTTTTTTGTGCCTTAACTCTTTACTGAGCAGTAGCTAGCAGTAGCAGGGTTGCAGTTATAGGAAAGAAAGCATTGTACCCATGGCATTGATGCCAAAGTTCGTACGAAAAAATGAAGATGAAACATTTATAAGAGAGAAAAAACATTTACGTAAATGCTAGGCCATGAGAGTATAAGTTAGTAAGATAGTGATTGATGAGATTGAGGATGTGAAATATGTTGGGTCCCACATATTGCCCCAGTTTTTGTGTAAAGTGTTATAGATTTGGTGTGGTATGTGTCTAATGAACAGTGTTTAGGGCATCGTGTGGTTCACACTTCACTTTCCACCCAACACAAGAGAACACATTGCCAGCTGTTACCTCTTGTTCTTCATGGGCCCATGCTAAATTATGATATTGGAACTTGCTAGGTTGTCCCTGGCCCCACCTCCCTCACATGCTTTTTAACGTGCCTTGTTCTTATGTTATTGCAAAACCCTAACCCTAACCTTAACCTAATTCTAATCACTTTTGCAATTACCTCAACTTGCCTTTTTTTTTTCCATTCCACACACGTTCCTTGTTTTTCAGCTTGTGTCAAGTATTGAGGACTATTAATAATTGTGTTGTGGAAAAAAAATCGAAATTGTTTAGTTCAGTGTTTGTTAGCTTTTTGTTACTCGCGTTAAGGATTCAGCTATTTTAATATTATACATCCTTGAGTCATCACAAATGATTAAAAGTTTGCTAAAAGTTTGATTGAAGTAAAAAAATATATGATCATGTATGATGCTTGAATCACAAATGAAATTGAAATTCAATAATTATTAACCAATGTCTCTTCGTCTTCTTTTTATTAACTCTTTCTTTTGGTTGTTTTATTGACAAAAGGAGCCGTACTACTAACTTTAAGATTTTCTTCTCTTTTTTTTCTACCAATGAAAATGACCTTGTTTTGTTGATGACCATTGTGCCATTTTGCCTTTCCACAACCAAACATTAATGTTAACGTTTCATTAATTGAAATTTTGCAACAAACAACGAATCCCAAATCAATTACAGTGGGATGAAGGTATCAATCCAGAAAATTTTATGAACCAAAATCTCTGTTGTTTCTGGTGACGTGCCTTTGTTTCAGGAATTTTATGCCCTTAATTAAGAGTGAGTTATTACAGATGTCACTTCTAAAAGTAATTATTATATAAATTAATTACTTTTAATTATATACTATCACTTTATTTCAATTTTTTATTGAGAGTCTTTACTTTAAAAAAACGTTGCAGATAAAGTAAGAAATTAGTCTAATTAAATTTTATATTTAATTTTCACAAAAAACATTTATATGTTTGTTAAGTTGTGTGTACATTAGGGTCTTAAATTCAATCTTCACTATTGTCATTGTAACAAAATGTTGCCTATTACTTGTATATGCCAATATAGTATTTGTATAAAATAAATAAATTATTAAATATCATATCATTAAAAATCTAAATATGATAAAATTACATTATATAAAAAATAAAATCCACAAATATTAAATTTCTCATGAGATTATTCTCTTTCATTAATTTTTAAATATCTCAAAAAATATAATTTTTTTAACGACTATGTCAAAAGTTTTATTAGTCTTTAATTTATTTATTTTTTACAAATTTTTCAATAGTAGAGTATCAAAAGTCTAGTAAGTCTTACATTTATAAAAAAATATAAAAAAATATTTAAAAATACTATAAAGAAAATAAATTATTCCACTTTAATTCAATTTATCCATTATTATATATATTATTGCATCACTTCATTAAAATTAGTATATAATAAAATATATCAATTAGCATATCTAAATTACATATCATATTTTTATTTTAGACAACATTGCAAAAAGTTATATATATGAATAATTTTTATTATGTAAAATTATATAAAATATGTCAATAGTTTAAAATTATTTATTATATTTAACTAGTATGAGACATGTAACATATCATCACACACAAACTTTCTTTCACTTCTCATCATTTTATATGATATAAACCTTTAATAAATTTAGAATAACTCGTTTTATTAATGAGTTTTATAATTACACATAAAGAACCACGATATAATATATATAGTCGCACTAAATCACACTATCATACATATATTCACATACAATACAATATATATTATATTAGTAAACATTTAATTAGTATTATCATATATATATATATATACATATAAATTACACTTGTATTTCACTAATTTATCATAACACCATCACATATACATTATTGTCCAAAACATCCATGTTAATCATAATACTAATAAAAGATTCATTTACATCCATGAATTAAAAAAATATATTAATTTTTATTATCCAAAACATCCATTTTCTTACATCATAAATATTATAAATTACTTTAACTCAAAACAAATATCTTCAACTCCAAATTTCATTTGACATGAATTAATTTTATAAACATCACTTTTTTCATATAAATATCATATGCATAAAATTTTATCTTAATCTAATCAACAATACATTTTACATATCTAATTCAATATTAATAAAATATATAAACCTTAATTAACTCCTCTTATATAAAAGTTACATGTCTAATAATTAAATAACTCCAAAATATCTCACACTTGCCATTAAAAACTTCATGAAAAAAAATCAAATCAACATTAATTTACCTTTATCCATATAATGATCCACCTATTTTAATCAACTCTTCTTCATCTCCTAATTTGTATACTCTATTAAGAAAATAATGAGATGTTTTATACTATAATCTTAAGAGAAATTCATACGAAGTGTAATTTATAAAAAAAAAAGATAAAATATTATTTATGAAAAAGGTGAAATTCTCGTTAAATGAAAATTTGAACTGCTATAAATTATCTGTATATGTTTTTATTCTTTATCTATTAAAAAATATATATCTCTAAAATAAAGCCACTGTTACACTTCATTTATTTTTCTGGATTAGATTAAACTAATGTATGCATATTTTTTTATAAAAAACATTTAATTGTTTCACTTTAACTAAAGTGTGATAAGCTAGCAGAAATGAAGAGGGTTACTAGTGTGTTTATGCATATGATATTTATATGAAACTAATTAAAAATAGCAACTGTTTATTCTAGTCATTCAAACACGTGATGAAGTTATATTAATCATTTATTTATCGAAGACATGAATATACAATAACTAATATCACGTCTTCTCCTATTTTAAGGGTTAATTTTGTATTGTTTTATACTGTCTTTGGCGCATCATAATAGCATTTACTTCCATTTTTTTTAATTAGTCATCTACTTTAAATTCATAGTGTACAAACATATTACTGTAATGAACACTTATCTTTCAATGTACTTGAATTGCAAAATATATAACAAAATAAAATGTTTAGAATTATAAACAAATTATTTATTTAAATAAATAATATAAACAATACGTAGATTTAAGAAAAAGAGAAAATTTAAAAATTGGAAGCATATTTGATAATCTGATAAATTTATATTTAAGATTAAAATTGTTATGATATAAAATTTAAGTGTTTTTTAAACCTAAGTTCTTGTTAGTATAAAAGGAAAACTTCTAAAAAATCAAAATAAATTATTAATATTACATTTTTTAGTTTTCAAAAATAAATTATGTACAAAAATTAACATTTTGATGAAATAAAATTTAAGATTTGTTCATCATCACTAAGGAATTGCTTAAAAATGAAACGTAATTTAAGATCAACCTTCATCATATAAAATCTGTAGAGTATGTCAGATCTTAACATTCACTAGCATAGAATATAATAACTATATTTATATTATTTATATTATTATTATTATTGTTATTATTATTATGTTTTATCACATCTTAACATTCACTACCATAGAATATAATAACTATATATATTATTATTATTATTATTATTATTATTATTATTATTATTATTTATTATTATTATCATTTTATTATTCCTCCTTAAGATTTTATGAACACAGATTATTCATTGAGTGTTTTTCTCCATTCATTCTGCTTGCATTCTCTTACACATGACATGTTAATTTCTACAACGTTCTGTAATATTGATTCCAAACATTTCAACTTCTAAATTATGTGGCACGATATCTTTTATTGTACTTACTTCCATGTCACATTCTTTTGTATCTTGCTTAAATTACAATGTGTGTACTTTTTTCTTGGTTTTATTTAAAGAATACTTTTTATTTTCAAACCCTATCTCTAAAAACTAATATTAAGAGTTAATTATTTTCTTTTATTTCTTAGTCAAAAATATATTATTTTGAAAAATAAAATTCAATAGACAATAAGCTTTTGATGGTCTTTTATAAATACATCTTTGTCTTGAATATAACAAATAAAAACTTAACAATTATGTTAGAAAAATCCTGGATATCCAAGTGCTTATCTTCTCATATAATTTCAACATAATCAACCTGAGTATGTTTACTCTTTAAAGTTAGGACAATTGTATTCACATTTAATTACAGGTTTTATTTTTTCAAGTTGATAAAAATTTGTTAATGTTGTTATTGATATTTTGATTAGGGTACATAGTGGCATTGAAGAAAACCACTCTTGCACCTAGTAAAATTCATCTAGATAATTGAATTTTCTTAAAAGCTTTTTAAATTGTATGTCATCTATTTCACGTTTTACTTATTTTTATTAGTTTAAGCATGATCTTACAATTATATGAGTGTCTCTTAGCAGTGTTTACAGTGACAACATTTTCTCCATATATACCACTTCTTGTAAAAGTTTCAAGAACATGTTTTATAAAGTCAAATGCTTAAAAATTCATATCGCTAAATTTGTTTGTTATTTTACTGGCAAAAGAAACCAAATAAATTCAAATCCTATGCTAAGTACATGTTGAATATAGAATATATGATAGATATTAAGATTTTGAAAAAATTTCATCACTCTTCTAAAAAACCATTTCAATCCAATTGAGAGTTTTAAAAGGATAGATTTTTTTTAGTAAGAATTGTAATTGTTTCTATTATTATTATTATGGATATTTATTAGTATTGTGGTTAGTAATTATAAAAAATATACTCTTAATCTTATTATTTAGCCTAATTATGAACATGTTGTAACAGTGACTTGTAATATGTATATATGTTGTTGGCTTCATGAATGAAAGATAACAACTTTTCTTTAAGTAAATCTTATTATTGGAAAAATTTTAGGAAGAATTAAAAACACTATAATTTTTTATTGTACTATAACTAAGAATAATGGTATTGAACACTCTTGTGCACTACGAAAGGTAAATCAACATGAATATCTGACATTACTCTAACATAGTTGCAACAAGTTCCTAACATTTTGAAATATTTTCAAAAGTAAAAGATGGTTAATCCAAAAGAAAAAACATTTCAACTTGTAAAAAATTTCTCTACATACAACTTCCACGAACAATCACATTATCCTTGCCAACCTCTGAAAAATGACAATGTGATTGTTCATGTTACATAACATATTATTGATTTTTTAACTTGCTAACCATCAATAAATAATATCGATAAAAGATTAAAAAAATAAAGTCATCTTTTAAAGGATCAATATGACTAAAAAAAACTCAAAAACTCCCAAAAATTATTTAAAGATTCAATTGGTAAAAGTAAAAAAAATCAAAATTACAAATAATAGAGAAAATTAAAAAGAAAAATAATGTTAGTAAACACTTATCATTTTATAAAAGAATTTGAAGATTTAATTCTTGGAGGACGATAATAACCTCTCAAGTAATTATAAAAAATATTAAAAATATTAAAAAAATTATATATCTTATTATTTTTAATAAACTTGAAAGCCTTTCACCTAAAAGAAATTAATAAATTAACAACTTATAAACATTTAAAGATATATTTTTACAATGTAATGTATTTTTATTATCATGAATGAAAGTTTTTTAAACTACAAAAATATCTCCTTCTCTTTTATTTCTTATATTTCTTATAGCCAATTTGAGTTTAAACATAACTTTGTTATCATTTAAGTTAAAAATAATCAATCTAAAAACAATTATAAACGAAAACTGAACCTAGAACGCTTCTTATTGTATTTAAATAGAATGTTATATGTTTAAAATTAATTAACATTACTTTATTTTTATGATTTGATTATATTATATTTATTAAAATAAGAAATTGGAATTTTAAATGTAAGGTTATTTAATTTATTTATAAACATGAAAGAAAATTGAAATATAAATATAACGATAATTATAAAAAATTTCACAAACATGTCTCCTTATTTAATAATTTTTATTATAAAATATTTAAAAATGATATTATGAAAAAAAAATATAAAAAATTATTTAAACCAAATTTTTAATTTAATTTCAATTTTATATTAAATTGAAACTGAAATAATCTAAATAACATTTAATTTTAGGTCTGATTTGTGAACAATATATGTATAATTATATTAAGAAAGTATAGAATAAGTGGTTCATTTGGTGTTATATGCATCTACATGTACCCATTTTACCCATTATAATGGAATAATAATTTAACGTAATAAATTATTAATGCTGTTTTACTTCTATGTATATGCCTCAAAGTTAATTTTTAATTATATTATTTTCTAATTTGGGAAACCATGTTGTCTTATGTTTTTAGTTAAAATGTACAGAATTAAACACACCATTTATAACTATATCTGGCTAGTAATTTCAATATAACTTTGAGATGAGATGCAAAATTATTGAACTTATTTAGAATATATGACAACAACATCATCAGCTTTTAGACTTTCGATATATTTGAAGGATAATTTTAAAGCTCATATTTAAAATAATTTTAAGTATTTGAGCACATAAATTGTTTTACATTACAATGTGTCAAAATTAAACAAATTTATTTTCAAACCAAAATTGTCTTTTTTATGAAATCATTATTCATTTATAAATTTAAAAGTTAAATATATTTTTAGTTTCTGAATCATTTATTGAAATTATGTTTTGTTTTTGAAACAAACTTTAAATTTATTTCGTTTTTATATTTTAAAAATAAGTATAAATGATTTTTGATAATAAATAATAAATAAAAATATATGTAAGAAGAGGAAAATGAGAATAAATAAGAAAAACATAATAAAAACTTAAAAGACGAATGATATTGAAATAAAAAATTAAAAAAAAAAATAAAAATAAATTTCAACACATTATAAAAATCATCTACACGAATTTATAAAACATACAAACGAAATAAGTCTAAAGTTTTATTGAGTGATAAAACATAATTTTCACAAATAATTTAAAAATTATAAATATATTTATCCTTAAATTTAATAATAATATGACTTAAATTTAATAATAATATTGTGAATGGTGGTGAGAAAATTAAATAGGTGTAGGGTATGTGGAGAGAGTGTGAGGCACACTTTAAAGTGGGTAGGACTCTACTTTAGGGGATAAAAACTTGATTTATTAATTATGAAGTATTGTTTATTAGTTAGGGAAAAAATAAACACAAAGTGGCTAAATACAGTGCATATTCTAATGTAATGTTTTGAATTAATAATTAATAATTAATAAAGTAAAAGCAGATAATACTAATTCATGAAGTAATCATACGAAAATCACAATCACAGTTGTTTTTTGGTGACGTGGACTAACTTTTAAGAATCAACGAAAACGACATTTTTAATTATTATTTTTATTTTTTATTTATCATTCTATTAAAATATCACCACCGACAGCGGAAGCTGCCCATGTGGCATAAAAGTCGTAACAATATTGTAATAAAAAAATAAAAGGAAAATAAAATAAGAGGAAACCAATGGGACGTTATGCCAATTATTAATTTATTTTGTTATGCTTTCGTCATTAAAAATAAAGAAAGTAATTATATTGCTCCAACAAAAGAAAAACATGTTTTACATTATATTCGTGTTCAATCACTCTTTTACTCAATTACCTATTTTCATTATACAATTGATTACATTACTCAATTAGGATAATACAGTTTTCATGACAAAATTAATCAGATTACCCAATTAGGATAATATACTTATAGAAGTAAATATTATATTTATTATATTCAGGAACTATTTTAAAAATTACTATTTGTAACTTTTCAAAATATTAAATAAGGTTTATCACCCAACAAGCAAATCAAAAGACGCATATTTAAATTAAGTGATAAATATACAATGATATTAAATATCGATAGTAAAAACAGTGACCAATAGTAATTTCTACTCCACTTCAACGCGTCTTTCTCTAATTTTATATTCTGTTTTAATTTAATTTCCTTGACTTATATTTTTAAGCCATATTTTATAGTTGCAAGAAAAAAAAAATCTTATTAATTAACTGCGTAAGAATTTTTACAATGATGGAAAGAAGATGAAGAAAAAAAGCAGAGTGAGGGAAAAGAATAATAAATGGTGTGTTTTGATGATCAAGTACAGCTGGAAATTATGTGTAATATGTGTATTGACTTGAAGTGAGAAGAAAAAGGTTGAAAAGAGAATATTGTGAGGGACAATTATGAATGGGTTGGCTAACCCACGTTATACTATAGGTTAAAAATTAAACACAAATAATAACTAAAAGTTAAGAATTAAGTTAAGCCAATGGACCCAAAGTCAATCAAATACATAGATAGATCTAATCTAATCCAACAACTTCAACCCTTCTCCCACACACAATATATCAAAATTGTTATATAATAATAGTAATCTATATATTATTTTATGTTATGTTCACAAACTCTAAATACCAACCATTATATACTTTAATTACCTTGTGGGATACTCAATTTGCTTATATACCATTTCCTTTCATTTTTGTTTCAATCAAACGTAGACTTCACCTAACATTAACAATTAAGATTAGTTTTTCCATAAGCCAATTTACTAAATTATTTAGTGAATTTGTTATATAAGTAGTACATATATATGTAACATAATCAAGTTTTCTTAAGTAGTAAAGTGTGTCGGTTGATATTTTTTATTTTTATTTTTACTTGTATATGTGTTCTTTAAACCTTGAGAATAAATTTATGCTTCCCACTTTTTCCCACATAAAACAACATTGTTGTGTTATTAAGAATGTTAAGACAAAATATTTTAGAAACCATTCAGCTATTATTTTAATTAGAATTTGGGGGAATTTATTATGTCAATAGAAAATACATTAGAAATAATTTAAATATAATTTCTAGAGTAACTATTTTAAAATTCAATAATTTTATTATGTTTGCTATAATTTATAATTGAATGGTCCAAAAAATTATGTTATGCTTATATACTTAAAATATTTAACAATAGATATTATGTATTCAATTAATGAATTGAAAAGTAAATTGAAGACATAAATAGAATATTTGGTAATTAGGAAAGAAAATGATTAGATGAAAACTTATCTTTAAGGAAAAAATCTTCATTCTTTAATAAAAAAAATGTACTAACTAAGTAAGAAATATTATTTGCTTTTGTGAGAAAGGAGTGTAAATAATAAATACATTTTTAACCTTATATTTGAGATCCCAAAGCAAGCAAGTGTACACTTGCTTCATGAGTCAGCTTTGACAATAAGTGAGCAATTATTTTTTAAGAAAAAATAAGCAATGAAATATGTTTTTGTTAAATAACTTGCTTAACATTGTTTCGTATTCATTGTTCTAGTTTGTGTTAATAGCAAGTAAAGACTTGTTGTTTTTGTGTCAAGTTGCAGTAATTTTATTTATTTATTTATTTATTTCTGTTGATAGCAGTTAAGTTAATTTTCTTCTCACTGCACATGCACATTTCTCTATTGCACTATGTTGAATGGAATAAAAAGGTTGACATGTTCTTCTTGTCCAAATGGTATGTTAGAGTGAATAAACTATTGTGATGCTTCATTTTATTAATTTCCGGCATTCTATGATTTGATGTAATGTAATATATTTTATACTTTATAGTTTCTATGATCTCAAACATGACAGTGTAGTGAATGTAAGTTTGCCAAATTAATGAAATAAATAATAATGAGCATACGAAGCATGATCCATAGCTTGTGCAAGAACAAAGAAATTAGCCAGAAGTCATATATAATTAGTCAATAATTAAAGGTAAAAGGATTCTTAAGGTTAAGGAGTTCAGATTATTATATATTTGAAGCATGATTTTTGTTGAAGGTGTTTGGTGTGGAATTTTTTTTATAATGCTACTTTATTCATAGTGGGAAAAACACAATACTTGTATTATTTAATTGGATGGTTGTGATTCTTGTAGATTTAGTTCAATGCTGTAATTCACAATGCAAGTTGAATTTTGTTGTGAAAATAAATATTTGGTGAAGAAAAATTATAGTAAATATTACTAAATAATAAATTAATAATGGTAATAACAATAATGATGATGTGCACATGTATAAATTCATAATTAGGAAAAGGTTCATAGATAATGAATGAAAAGAGGGTCAAAGGGCTTAATGTGGAAGTGAAGATCAGAAATGAAAGGACTTAGCTCAGAGAAGGTCGTTACATTCACCAACATAGACAAAAACACTAGCTTCTAGGACAAAGGTATAACAGAAGAGAACAAACTTACAAACATAAGGAAAATCTTGTTCAAAATTTTCAAAAAATTCTTATTTTTTTAAACTTATCAGATGCATGTTACAATTAAATTTAAAAAGACTTTCTATTTAGAAAAAAAACCATTTAATAAGCATTTCGTGTTTTTTTTTCATCTAAAAGGTTCTCTTAATTGCGAAAAGTGATACAAGTTTAGAAGAAAACCATGCTATTATTGTTCTATAAGAAAACCTAGTTAATAAAGAGTCGAAATATTTTTACATTGTTAAAAGGTTAAAAACCACCTTAAATATAATTTTCAAAATAATTATAACAAATATTATCATCAGTTTTTATGACAATTATTAATTGCTTAAAAAGTGATATAGTTAATAAATATTAAAACTATTAAATTTAGGATGAACGAAAACACGAGATTATAATTAGAAAACATTGTAATCTTTACATTCAATGAGACTAATTAAAAATTTTCCATTCACAATCTTTACTATTTGTTTAATATTTTTTACATTGCAAAAAGGAAAACATTTTAGTATTAACATATATAATTTAATTGTAAAATTGATAAAGTTAAGGTAAACATTTACAGATAAACAAACTATAATTATGTTATACTTTACGATAAATCATGTAAAATGACAGAAACATACACAAAACCAATTCCATCATGTGTAGAGAGAGAGAGAGAGAGAGAGTTTTGTTTTGTTGTGGTGAGTGTATAGTTGTAAAGAGAGAGCCGCGTGAGATGATCCTACTTGCCAGTTCTTTGCCAACCCTTTTCTCTCTCTCTCTCTTTCCTTACACTTTCTATTCCAATCTAACAAATGCCAGTGAATTCTGATCTCAACCCAATCACAAAATTAAATAATATTAATATTAGTTAAAAAAAAGTAGAGAGGCAGGGTTTTCCAATTTTAACACAGACACCACAATCCTGTAACCAAACACACCTTCGCCGACGAAAATTTAACTTTTTTTTTCATTTTCAATGCAAATTACACATTAATGTAATAAACCCAAAAAAAGAAATCAATTTTGGGTTTAGCATTATTCACCAAACTCCGGTGGGTCACAGCCATCGCCACCACCACCCCAACTTGGCCCCACCTACCACCTCACTCTTTACTAACTCCTACTCCTAACTCCTTCATTTCTCTTTTATTTTTTCTTTTTTTCTTTTTTGTTTTTTATTATAATTTCGGTGTGTGTGTGTTTTTTTCCTCTTTTTAATAATCCCAGCTTTGATTACTTTTTTCTCTCGATCTCTCTGTCTCTCTGTCCCCCCCTCCGTCTCTCTCTCCCTCTTGTGTTGTATCTCCTTCTCTCTTACGCGTCTTCATTTCCACTCACATACATACACAAACACACACACTCTCTCTATCCTCTTCTCAGCACTTTCTCTCTCTAAAACTCATAGATTAGGACCAGCCGACGGTGGCTATCTTCTGAAGGAATCAAAGTGCACACTGCACGCACAACCCAACACAGTCCTCTCTCTCTATTTAAAAAAAAAGGAATTGTATTTTGGTGTTTTTTTTTGTATTTTTGCCCGCAATTGGGAATTACGTGTGTGGGAAAAAAGGAGTGATTTTGGATCCGTTCTTGGGTTTTGGTTTTGTGTGGGGGAAGTGGGTGTGATGTGGGGGTGTTGAGCAATGCAAGAGTGGATCTTTTTCTTCTGAAACGAAGAGGTGTTGTGGATTTGAAGAACGACGATAACACTTGTGAGTTGAAGAGACAGTTATGCACACAGGAGGTAGACTCGTTGCTGGTTCCCACAACAGGAACGAGTTTGTGCTCATCAATGCCGATGAGAATGGAAGGGTAATCTCTGTCTATCTTTGTTTTCATTCATCTCACATAATCTGTATAGGGTTTTTAGGACTTTTTGGTCCTTATATTTTTGTTTGTTTTTTTCTCTCTCCCGATCTCATTTTCTCTCCCTAAAAGTGTCTATCTTTCTTGTATTTCTCACTGTCGGTGGTCTCTTGGAACAGTTTAATACGTCGTCTGAGGTTATCTTGTTCTTATTTCAAGCTATTAGTTTACCGGGAGGGGTTTTTTTATGAACAAATTTTGAGTTTAAAATTGGAGTTTTTGGAGATGAACCTCAGATTTAATTGATCGTGGTGCGGTTTGAGGGTTGACCCTTCTGTAGTGTGTCTACAATGTGTGAACATTTGGGAAGGTTGTGTTTAGTTTCTCTCCTGATATTGGTTGAAGATTAGTTGATTAGTGAGGGTGGAACAATTGCCAATTGTTTTATCAGTTATTTGAACTTAGAAGATTTGATGCTGATGTGGTTTGCTTTGAAAGGATCAATGGCGAGTATGTGAATAAACTTGTCTCTTTCCCTGACTGTGTGACTTGGATTTGTACAACCTTTTAGTAGGGTAGGATTTTGTCAATGTGAAATGTTATTGGTGGTTTTAGTTTATCAGAGGATTGTAAATCAGGTGCTAATAACACTGAACTCTTGTTTTCGTGGTTTGTTTCTGCTCAGATTAAGTCTGTCCGAGAGCTGAGTGGACAGATTTGTCAGATTTGTGGGGATGAGATAGAGGTCACTGTGGATGGGGAGCCCTTTGTTGCTTGCAATGAGTGTGCTTTCCCAGTTTGCCGGCCTTGCTATGAGTACGAAAGGCGCGAGGGAAATCAGGCCTGTCCTCAGTGTAAGACCAGATACAAACGTATCAAAGGTGAGATTGGTTTTTGTTCCTTTCCTTGACTCTGGTATCTTGTTTCTGTTGTGGAATTTTTTCTTACAGCATTACCGATGAATGAATTGCAGGTAGTCCCAGGGTTGAAGGTGATGAAGAGGAAGATGGTTTTGATGATTTGGATAATGAGTTTGATTATGGGGATGTTGATGCTTTGGGCACACAGCCAATGTCGGAATCCTTGTTTTCTGGACGTCTTAACACTGGGCGAGGTGCTAATAACGTATCTGGCGTCCCTACAAACTTGGAACATGGCTCGGCCCCTCTCAATTCTGAAATACCGCTCCTAACTTATGGGGAGGAGGTAGTTAATCTTCGAATTTCCCATTTGGCGTCTCTGATTGTTTTTCTAGTGGGGATCACTTCACACGGGCAACTGACTCTGATGAATTACCATTTTTATTATTTATAGGATCCTGAGATATCTTCTGATAGACACGCGCTAATCGTCCCACCATATATGAATCATGGGAATAGAGTCCATCCAATGCCTTATAGTGATCCATCTATTCCATGTAAGTCCTGTACAATTGTGTACTTCTGCATTGTTAAATTGTCTTTTTCGAACATATTGTGAACTAGTGCTTCTTTTGTTATGTAGTGCAACCCAGACCCATGGTCCCCAAGAAAGATATTGCTGTTTATGGGTATGGAAGTGTGGCTTGGAAAGATCGCATGGAGGAATGGAAGAAAAGACAAAGTGACAAGCTTCAGGTGGTGAAGCATGAAGGGAGCAACGATGGAGGTTTTGGTGATGACTTTGAGGATGCTGATTTGCCCATGTAACTCTCCAACTCAAACATTTTATTTGCTTTATTTAAGTTTCTGACTATGCTACATAATTGGAGTGGACAATAGAGCGCCTCTTTATAACATCAAACCCAGTCCATTTTGCATTTGGAAGACATTGAGATTTGAAACCAATGTAATTTCCACAAGCAGTTATTGAATTCATGCATACGTCATAGCCATGCAATCTGTTGTTTTATTTGTGTGCATTGCAGTGTATGTGTACTTGGGAAAACAGAATGCAAGTTTGACTAAAATAGAATGATTACGTTTCTCTAATTTTTTGTCATGTATTTTTGCATTGTGTATTAACACTTTTTTTTTTCAATATATTGTGCAACAGGATGGATGAAGGTAGGCAACCACTTTCTCGGAAGCTACCCATCCCTTCAAGCAAGATAAATCCTTACAGAATGATTGTAGTACTCCGTCTTGTGATCCTTGGGCTTTTTTTCCATTATAGAATTCTGCACCCAGTTAATGATGCATATGGCTTGTGGTTGACATCTGTCATCTGTGAAATATGGTTTGCTGCATCATGGATAATGGATCAGTTTCCAAAATGGTACCCAATACAGCGAGAAACATACCTTGATCGTTTGTCGCTCAGGTAATTGTGCTTACCTACCATATCTGGTGATTTTTTTTTTATTTCTTGATTTGCATTTATTCTGTACCAGGTATATCTCATTCTATCATTTCATCTTTAACATTCTAGTTGCTCAAGACTGGTTTTTTACATTGCTGCAGGTATGAAAAAGAAGGAAAGCCATCTGAGCTGTCCAGTGTAGATGTCTTTGTCAGTACTGTTGATCCAATGAAAGAACCCCCATTGATTACAGCAAACACTGTTCTATCTATCCTTGCTGTTGATTATCCGGTTGACAAAGTTGCATGCTATGTCTCAGATGATGGTGCTGCTATGCTTACTTTTGAAGCATTGTCTGAGACATCTGAATTTGCTAGGAGATGGGTTCCATTTGTTAAGAAATACAATATTGAGCCACGGGCACCAGAGTGGTATTTTGGTCAGAAGATGGACTATCTGAAAAATAAAGTTCATCCAGCATTTGTCAGGGAAAGGAGAGCAATGAAGGTGTCAACCTTTTCTTTTACGAAACGTGCTTGTGCTGAAAGATGCAAGCATTTCACTGTGTTAATGGTCGTTTTTATTTTTGTTCTTACAGAGAGATTATGAAGAATTTAAGGTGAGGGTTAACAGTTTGGTGGCAACAGCACAAAAGGTTCCTGAGGATGGATGGACCATGCAAGATGGAACTCCTTGGCCTGGAAATAATGTGAGGGATCATCCTGGCATGATTCAGGTGAGAAGATATATCAGTTTATAACAGATGCCAAGTAGTTTTTTGTATATGATGTTTGTTGGGTTTCTGGTGAGATGATTTTGAAAACCTCTTTTTCCCTATATTTTGTTTTCTGTTAGATCAGTAAGAATTTTAATTTTTTAACTTTTGAAAAGTGATATTGCTCTACTCCCCCTGTTTAAAAAAATTCCTTTGCGATGTTCAAACTAATTTACATTATTGCATAATGCACTAGCGCATTGCAAGTAGACTTGCTCATGCCACCATCCTGCATTGGCTAGAGAATTTGAATCCTAGTTCCACATTTCACTTACTTCTGAGTTAGAAATGCTGACATTCTTTCTTGTTTTTTACAGGTCTTCCTTGGCCAGGATGGTGTTCGTGATGTTGAAGGAAATGAGCTACCTCGCCTGGTCTATGTTTCTCGAGAAAAGAGGCCAGGCTTTGATCACCACAAAAAGGCTGGGGCAATGAATGCTCTGGTAAGTATCGAGTCACTTTTATTTTGGTTCAGTCTCAACTGATGGTCCATTGGCCTTGATAACTTATGTTGTGATGATAATAACTATTTCAAGGTACGAGCATCAGCAATTATCACAAATGCACCTTATCTTCTGAATGTTGATTGTGATCACTACATAAACAATAGCAAGGCACTTAGGGAAGCTATGTGTTTTATGATGGACCCTCAGCTCGGGAAAAAGGTTTGCTACGTGCAATTTCCTCAAAGATTTGATGGAATTGATAGACATGATAGATACTCAAACAGAAATGTTGTATTTTTCGATGTAAGTTTTGTCTTCCCCTTTCTTTGCTTGTTTGAATGTTTTTCTTTCAGTCCTTTAATATCAAAATTGCTAATTCTCCAATTGAAAACAGATCAACATGAAAGGATTGGATGGGATACAAGGTCCAATATATGTCGGAACTGGATGTGTTTTCAGAAGGTATGCTCTATACGGATATGATGCACCTGCCAAGAAGAAACCACCGAGCAAAACTTGTAACTGTTGGCCAAAGTGGTGCTGCCTATGTTGCGGATCTAGAAAGAAAAAGAATGCCAACACTAAGAAGGAGAAAAAGAGGAAGGTGAAGCACAGTGAAGCATCAAAGCAGATACATGCACTTGAAAATATTGAGGCAGGGAATGAAGGTTAGAATTTTGAACCATGTGTCCTTACAAATCAAAATGCATACTGTGAGAAAGGTCCTTAAGAACAGTACTATTTAAATTCTTTTTAGGAACCAAGAATGAGAAGACATCCAATTTGACTCAAACAAAGTTGGAGAAGAGGTTTGGACAATCTCCAGTATTTGTAGCATCGACACTCTTGGAAAATGGTGGTGTTCCGCATGGTGTTAGTCCTGCATCACTTTTAAAAGAAGCCATCCAAGTTATCAGTTGTGGTTATGAAGACAAAACTGACTGGGGAAAAGAAGTAAGTACTAAACAAATCAATTTGTTTGGTTAGTTCTTTTTGAAAAATTACCTTGTCTTCTATTTCTTTCTCGTGCTCATAATTGTTGGCGTATTATCAGGTTGGATGGATATATGGTTCTGTGACAGAGGATATCTTGACTGGATTTAAAATGCATTGCCATGGTTGGCGGTCTGTGTATTGCATCCCTAAGCGTCCTGCATTCAAGGGATCAGCACCTATCAACCTTTCAGATCGTCTGCACCAAGTTCTTCGGTGGGCCCTTGGGTCAGTTGAAATTTTCTTCAGCAGACATTGTCCAATCTGGTATGGCTATGGTGGTGGGTTGAAATGGTTGGAACGATTTTCCTACATAAACTCAGTCGTATATCCCTGGACTTCTGTCCCGTTGCTTGTCTACTGTACTCTACCTGCCATATGCCTTCTGACTGGAAAATTTATTGTACCTGAGGTATGCTTCAATGCTGTATCTATTATTCTGTTTTGTCAGTGGAAAATAAATCATGTTTATATTTTCCCTTCCCCATCTAAGGAATTAAATCGATTGTTGAGATTTTCATTTTTGTCAGGTCAAATGGATTAGAAAATGGAAGTTTAAGTTTCATTTACAATTTAAAGAGTAGTAACTTTTGCTAAGAATGATGAGGAACTGTGTTGGAAAATCAAAGAGAGTAGATTTCAACTACATAGTATGTTATGCCATATGCATATAAATCATAATCTCGGCATCTAATTTGATAAGCTACGGTTATAACTCATTACAGGAGCCAAACTCGTACTGTATATGTTGGAAAAGTAGAATAAAAATGAGTCTGGAACAATTAGATATTTATTTAGCATCTGGAAACTATTTTGTAGGTTATTGGCATGGCATGTTACTATGTCATTTATAATTTTAAGCACTTGGATTTTTTTACTTGAAATGATAAAAGCTATAGAATTGGTTGCTAACATGGAATTTTGCGTCTGAAATGCAGATTAGCAACTATGCAAGTCTTGTGTTCATGGGCCTCTTCATATCCATTGCAGCAACTGGCATCCTTGAGATGCAGTGGGGCGGAGTCTCCATAGACGACTGGTGGAGGAACGAACAGTTTTGGGTGATAGGAGGCGTTTCTTCCCATCTTTTTGCTCTATTTCAGGGTTTACTGAAGGTGTTGGCTGGTGTGAACACAAACTTCACTGTGACCTCAAAAGCAGCTGATGATGGAGAATTCTCGGAGCTGTACATCTTTAAGTGGACATCACTCTTGATCCCTCCAACCACTTTACTGATCATGAACATTGTTGGGGTGGTTGTTGGGGTATCAGATGCCATCAACAACGGTTATGACTCATGGGGACCTCTCTTTGGTAGATTGTTCTTTGCCTTGTGGGTCATCATCCATCTCTACCCCTTCCTCAAGGGGTTGCTTGGAAAACAAGACAGGATGCCAACCATCATATTGGTTTGGTCAATCCTTCTGGCCTCCATCTTGACTCTGATGTGGGTGAGAATCAACCCATTTGTGTCAAGAGATGGCCCTGTGTTAGAAATTTGTGGATTGAATTGTGATGAGTCGTGAATAAAGAAAAATGGTGGTGTTAGTTATTTTTCAGCTACACTGGTGTTGAAGAAAGAATTGGTGGAATGCAACAAGGGTGGTTCAGAAAGTTGCAAGAATTTTCGGATGGAAGTTTTTATTTTTGGGGTGTGTAGAGAGAGAGAGAGAGAGAGATAAGAGAGGAAGGGGAGGGAGGGGCTGACACATTGTTACCTTGTAATAGGGGTTTTTCATTTATTCTTTCATTATATTTTCTGTGGGTTCTAGTGTTATTCTCTTTCCAGTTTCATGTATTATAAGAAAGAGGCATTGAATGATAAATTATTCCCTCTCCAACATGGGGGATTAGCTGTCATATTTTAAGGTATGGTTATTGTTCTTGTTCTTGTCTAAACCTTTTGGTCATTTGTAATACCCTCAACTATGGATATTCTTATTCTTATTCTTCACATGCCTTTTTCTCTTGTATTATTCAACACTCACCAATCATTTTCTTTGCACTCAACTTCTTCATCAAACATGTCTCCTCCACACTTGAGTTTCTAATTTCCTGCTCATCGTCACTAAAAATAGTTGGAATTTGAATTTTTAGGCTTCCTATTAATAACCTGAAAGAAGGAAGATCAATGTACTTACTATGATAAATCATTCAATACTTAAATAAAGATAATTTGAATTTATTAAATTTTATGTTTTCGTGCGTGGTCATCAAATGCAAAAGTTATTATTAAATACTAATTACGACTATTGAAAAACAACTCTTACATCGCTAAAAGTTAATCATTACGTGTTCGGTTGAAAAATAATGTTATTGACATTGTTAAAAAAATCTTGAACAGTATAGCCAAAAAATAGCTATGTTGGGTAAGAAAATCTTATCTTAGTTAAAAAAATTCTAATTAATTTTAGCTCAAAGTAATATTTACTATATGAGTTACCGATTTCGATTTGTTAATATAGAAAATTCTAGTGATCATTAGCTAATCGAGTTTGAACTAAAATAAACTTATTTGATATCATCTAAAATATCGTTTAAGAGAGATGTAGAATTTGAAATTCATACTTTTTAGATAAAATTTAAAATTATCTAATTTTAATTAAATTATTCTCTAAAATTCATTAAATTTTTTAGATTAGTTAAAAATAAATATGATTAAGATTACTTTTCTATTGTTGTATAAGATACATCAGATTGTTTAAGATGAGTCTAAAGTAGATAGCAAACAATTGTAAGTTTAACAAACCTTATGATATAAATACTTAAACAAATATGAAGTCCAAGTGAGAGATTGTTAAAAATTTTATTTTTAATAATTAATGTGCACTATGTATGTTATCTGTAACATTTTTATTACCTATTTATACTTAGTTGGGTTAAGTAAAAGTGATTTAATTTTAGTGAGCTTTTATATTGTAAATAAAATTGATATGAACTCAAATAAATAAATATCAGAGTTGACTCATAAGAGATTAATGAAAATCTTAATAGTATTTAAAATCATAAGGATGATCACGATTCTAAATATGAAAATTACAAATACATGTTTCTCTCTTTTCCTATCACATGAGAAGTATAAGTTTTGTTAAGAAATCTAGTGATTTGACTAAAGAAGATCATTACACCAAAAAAAGACTATTCCACTGGAATCTTTAATCAATGTCAATATGAATACAAGTATATTTTAAAACTTAATATCTTAACAAACTTATGCAATGTTTTCTCTCGTCTATAATTTGATATTTGCTAAAGAAATTTTGGCATGTAAATGAGACAACAAGGGGACACTTGGTTTGACAACATGTGATGATATTTTTATGGACACGTGAGAAAATATCTTGGCAATTTTACTTCTTATATGAGTATAACTTTTGCTTTCAAAGTTGAATTAATGGAGATGATTCTTGTTATGGAACTTGTCATTGCTCATGGTTGATTTAATATATTGCTTGAATGCGACTCAACACTTGTTCTTGAAACCTTTCAAAAGTTTAATATTGTTCTATAGACTATTAAAAATCGTCGAAATTGTTGTAAGATTATATGTAATTCTATTCATTTTTTTACTTCTCATATTTTTTGAGAAGGAAATAGATGCATTGATAAGTTGATAAATCTACTATGTGATTTTATATTTAACAAATTGTGTGAAGGAATTTATCAAGGTTTAGATTTTATTAACATACATTAGCTTTAATTTGATGCTACCATATTTTTTTTTTAATAATACTTTGCTCCTCTTCACAACAAATAATTGTTGAGTTTTAAAAGATCTTACAGTTTGATATATAGTGATATTTTCATATGTATGACCTTTAAATATACATCACCAAACTAAGTACATATGATATGAAGTAGTAAAATAAACCAATTAAAATTTAGATTTATAAAAATATGAACATTTGTAAAACGAATTAACTAATCTCAAATTCTTTTCTTATATGTCAACTTGATGAGTAACATTGGGTTGACTTATGATATTTAGTAAATTTAATACAAACCATTTTAGTGAGTTGGATAGATTTACTCTTTAGGTTGAAGTTGTTTTCACACCCCTGATTTCGTGTGACACTGTATTGTCATGTGTTTAATAAATTTAATGCTCATAATTTTATACATGATCGTGTCATTCCAACTTTTGGCAAAATAAAATGTGTCTTGACTTGAAATACAAAATGTGAGTAAGGGAATTAACAAGTAATTAATTATCCAATTTTGATATCCTCATCCCTTCTTATTCTCTTTCTTTCTCATATTTGATATCTTTGTTTCTATGTGATTATTAAATGAAAGGGGGGAAAATGTGGATTATTCTATGTGATATTTACATAATTAATCATGTTATATAATATAATATAATAAAATAATAAAATATTTAATCAAAATTAATCTATAACAATAAAAATGATTTGATCATTTTATAACTATATCACTTTATAATTTATTTTTAAGTTTATTACATTAATAAAATTATTTATAATACTTTTTATTTTCTCTTATTTTTCTCTTTTGTTTTTCTCAACTTGAAGAACAATATTTTTCACTCTATTCACTTTGTTTGTCTCATTTTTCACTCCCATATTTTGATTGTTGAATTCAAACATGAACTTAGTCACTTGAGAACCCGAAGCTTTTATACTAATGTGGACATGAAAACTCAATGGTTCTCAACAACTCGTGTAACAAGACTCCACATCCGATTTCACAGCCATTCTAAATTGAATTCATAGACCAACTTCACATTAATTCTTAACAATTCCATTCTGATTTTAGTGAGTTGTTTGATTGAATAGCTGAACGAAACTTGTGAATTGTGCGTTTTTTTCCAAAATGGTCAATTTCTCATCTTGGTTATTTGAAGTCAATTCAAACCATTTGCAATTCAAAGAGGGTTTGGAATGACCCAATGTGTAAATATATATAAGAATTATCACCTCAACTCGTCAAATTAATAATTTTGATTTACCCTGAATGAATAAAATATTTAATATTACGCTTGATTCCCATTTTTTATTTATTTATTTTCAGTTCAAGTATTTTTAATTAATATAACATTTTCATTTTCACATAGTTCTATAAAATAATGAAGAAAGCAAGTCACGGATAATCAAAACGGAACATAAAAAAAAGTTGTCATATTTGTAGTTACCATTGCAAACTCGTGAATTGAAAGTGAAATTAAAAGGCAAATAAAGAAGAAGGCACTGAAGTAAGATTTTGTAAGATTTAAAGGTCTTCGAACATTTTTTTGTGGTGAATTTCTTCGAGATTATTAGAGACTAATTTTACTTGCAGTGACTCTTTTTGGTGGGAAGAATTTTTATATGTAGGGAGAATCAAACATAAACTCTGCTATATATAGTTTCCTCAATGTTCAAACATAAAATATTTAATCATTACATCTAATATTGTATTATGTCTACAAAAATTTTATATGTATATGTAATTAAAAAAAGACAATCTAATTTGATATCATGTTAATTGCAAACAATAATTAATTTTCGTAGTGTGAGGTGTGTGTTGTAAGTTCTGTAATATAAGTACACACTACAAACAATTTATTAAATGCAAATTAATTTAAAAAAATTTAATTAAAGTATAAATTAATCTTTAGCATTAATTATTAATATTTTATTTAATTATTAAATCAGATTTTAAATTAACTTTTAATTAAATTAGTGATTAATTTTGTCGTTTTAAAAATTAATAATGTGATTTCTGGAAACCATTTTTCTTATAGTGATGTGCAAAGTTCTTTGGTGTTGCATAACACTTCTGATAGGCAATTTGAAAGAGTTGAGAAATGGTGACATGATAATTTACACAGTTGCTTTGCTTCCACGTTCCAAACTCCCTTACTTGCATAACTTCATATGCTTTGTTCTCAAGGAAAGCGCGTTACAAAAAACTGGGAGAGCGTTTTTCATAAATTAACCTTTCATTCTTTTTATATAAAGAAAACAAGTTTACTTAGTCAATGCTTTTATTTAGACAACCCAAACATGAATATTTGTGTCTTTAATTCCACATTTTCCTTTTCTTTCCTGAAAATAAAAACTTATCATCTTTAAATTTTTTACCTTTTGGAGTTAACTATGAGTCACATTCAATAAAACTTATTAACAAAAACAACATATAACAATAAAAGATGCAAACATTCATGTTTTAGATGGAATGTGGTATATATATATATAAAAGATGCATGAACAATTGAAGTAAATTAGGATTTTGGATAAGAAAGCAACAAAAACTGTCTTTTTCAGCTAGCTTATCTGTGAAAACAACTTGAACAAATTTGAAGATTTCTAAGTGGACTCTTTCCTGAGAAAAATAAAAACATTTTCGTCTAGAAAAAGAAAAAAAAATAAATTCCACATTTCTTCGTCAAGGTGTGTTTCAAAATTCTACAGAAGCAACGAATTAGCCTTATAATAATAATATTATTATTATTATTAATAGTTTTATGTTGCCGATTCCTTGACTTGGGTCAACTCAAGGAGAGCTATGATAAAAAAGAGTAAAGTCTCAAACCGTTTTGGACTTTCCACCCATTCAGACGAAGCCTCTTTAGGACAAGTTTTGCTAATTATAGTAACCGTTGGATTGCCGACCAATAAGTCAAAGATGAGATCATGGAGAACAATCCAACGATCGAAGATGCGTTAAACAAATTATGGGAAAAGTGAACAATATTAAGAATGTCAGGTTCATAGAACCAACCTCGTGGTTTCTATCTAGGTGGTCTCGTTTTTTTCTAAATTAAAACTCACACAACAAGTACCCACAAAACACGCTAATATCATTTGTTGAGCTGCACAGAGAACACGCATATGTATATAATTGTTTAGTGGGTTCAAAGTGTTTAACACCAAGATCTAATGGCAGAAGCACGCTCTTCTTCTTCTTCTTCTTCTTCTTCTTTGCGTAGGAGTAAGAGCGTGAAGGATCATAACTTGATGATGATAAGTGAATCTGAGGTGGACGCAGAACAGAAGCTTATGCAGCTCAGCGGTGAAGATGAGAGCAACAGCATTAGAGGAAGCAAGAGGAGCAGAAGCAAGGGCGATGAAAGTGTAAGTGATATTATAATGGCGAAAATAATAGAGATTTTCGGGAATGATATTGAGGTTTTTCCAGCAAAGAAGCAAAGAAGATATCGGTCTCTTGTGAGTATATACATGGTCACAAGGCCTGTTAATGCTGCAAATGACACAAGGGTGAAGGCATGAGAAGAGAGAAAGTAAAACTTGGAACTTGGGAAGTAGTTATGGTTTGGTTTTAATAATTGTTAACTGGGTCAGTCCCAGATTCTTGTTTGTGGGAAAGCTTCTCCCGCAACTTCATTCTACTCTTTATATAGAGAAATTTCTCGAGTCTCAACAACAGTTCTGCGTTTAGTTAATCTGTCATATTGTGCATATTATAATGTACGCATCTATCTATAAGTTGATGATGCAAAGTATATGTATCTTGATTTGCGCGGTTCAATTAGTTTGCTTGCGTTTCCTTTTATCACATTAGTTCACTAACTTCAATGTTTAACGTACTTTTCTAGCTTCTTCTGACAGTAATTTTCTAGCTTCTTCTGACAGTAATTTTCTCTCTTTTTTTGGTTTTGTGTTGATGGAGGAAGGAAAGAAAAAAATTTCTCAGGTTTACACTCACCATATGCAATATTTGGTGTGTTTTGTGAATGGAGAAAAACTATGAAATAATGAATGTGTAACACATGGTAATAGTAATTTATTGGTTTGTTGACATATTGCAAAATGCAAATTAAGGGTTCAGAAGTTTGGGTTATGAAGAGTCCGTGGATAGTGATGAAAGTTGACAGAGATGAACACTTGGTCGTGCTCTTCTAAGAACCCTTATTTGCTTACGTTATAACGTTGGGACTTTTTGTTCATGGTTTTTGGTCTCGATCTTGGTTCCACGAACATCCAAATTAACAACACTTTGCTTGTCTGTGTATTTATGTTGCTATGTTAATGAATGAAAGACAATAGATTTTCTTATAGTAAACATAAGTATCAGAGTCTCATTTACTTCTTAGTTACTTTCTAAATTATAAATGACTTTTTGTTAGATATCAAAATTTTGTTGCACTTGTAATAATCTAAGAATTTCAAGTTGACAGGAAAAGTATTCTAGTTGGCGTGTATGCTACAATAGCTTATGAGAACTTTAGAAAAAAAGAGTCATAGGTTCTGCAGAAACTATCATTCAAAAAAAAGCTTTTGGAAGTAAATAAGTATATAAAATTAAACATCGTTCAAATAGGAGTATAGAACGTTTGAAAGTGAGATAAAGTTTTTACAAATACCTTAAAAAAACTTAAATTTCTTTTTCGTAAATTAGACATTTAGAATCTTCATGCTCCAACTTAAGAGATATTAAGATTATTAAGATATTATATTTATAATTATTTATTATTATTATTATTATTATTATTATTATTATTATTATTATTATAATAAGTAGTTATTATAAAAAATATTATTAGCCTTTAGTGGTTATAATTATGTTTAATTCGGATGGTCTTAATTTATGTATTAATAACTTATCTATATATTTATATTATTATTTTAATGAATAAAAAGCAATGAATTTTGAGACATTAAATTTTATGAGGTTAGTTTTATTTAAAGTGAATGTTATACTTACTAACATTAACATTCTTATATTTTAAATTAAAATTAAAATATTTAACTGTATTAAATAATTTTAGAATTACATAGTGAAACTTAGGTATCTCTGTCACCTTTGTCCTCCAAAATCTAAACACCTTCATCTTCAAAATACTGTATACTATATTAATCGGCCTCTATATTACATAAAAAAACAGGTTGAATAGAACCAAAATCGTCCATAATTATACATATTGCACATCAATTTTTCAATAATAAAGTGATTGTTAAACAATTTTTAATTAGAATAAGTTCTTAGATTTTTAGAATTAGAAATCCAAATGAAAACAGCAACAAGAAAATATTTGTATTCATGCGCTAAACTGGTCACAAAACGTATATATACCATTGCTAATATAATTAAATTATCCATCATTGTAGTAACTCATTTTAACATTTCAGATGTTTTATTTATTTTTCTTTTATGGATTTAATGTGGTTATTATTATAGATCAAAATGAAAAGGCAATAAAGGTAAAAGGAAGTTGATGGATTTTTAAAAAATAAAAAAAATGAATGAGATTATATGGAATGGAGATAGAATTGACTTAATTAAAAGACGTTAAAGGCTCTCGAAAAAACCACGTGATTATAAAATAATTGATAAAGTAAGAAAAGAATAATAAAATTAGAATATTCAAACGACATGTCATTTATAATTCAGATTGTAACTATTAATATACAGTAGAAATGGAACATATTTTGTATCCACTAGAATATTATTAATCCTCATTAATATATAGAAGAAGATTTTGGAACATATTCTATATAAATGCTATAAACTTCTTTAACATCTATTATTTTTAATTTTTATGTGTTTTTTCATTTATTGTATTTATTTTTTATTTTTTATTATAAAGTGAGGTTTAATTTTACTTGTGTACACTAAATTAATCTTATTTTAATTGACGTGAGATTTTTAATATATTTATAAAATTTAGTTAGGTACTATTTAATTTGTATATTGGTGTATGATGTTTATGTTTTAACAAATTGGTTTTTAAATTCTTATAATAGCAATTTAACTTTTATTTTGAACCTTCACATTACCATCAACATGCTTAACCGAGTAAAAACATGGCACTAATATGAAGCGAATCCTGTTTTGTTGTGTTTGTCTTTACGTTTTAATTTCTATATTTTGTATTATTTAAAAGTTTTGTAGTTGACATAGGAGCATAAACATAAATGCTCTCAAGTGTTTGACACAACGAGAGTAAAAGGATGCATCAAAGGTTCGATTATCATATATTGTTTAAACATTTGATCCTTCACATTATATACTATTCTTGTCTTTTAGTTCAATGGGGGCTTTTCGTTAAAGATAACAGCAAAGTATATATGCAAAAATATTTCCAAAAGTTTAAAGTTTTGGGTCTTCATTGAGTGAATCATTGTTCAAAGTTTGCGCGTGGGAGAGATTACTACAAGAGAAAAAAAAATGAATCTACAAGGTATTTAGACATCAACTTTTAGTTATTGCTATTTTATATATAAGAAGGGTTTTATTAAGTCATAATAGTTTTGTAACATTTGTGTAGGGTAGAACTTGAATTGAAGTTAATTTAACTTTTTCTTATGGATAAAAAAATTGTACCAAATCTTATGGTTAACTTACTTTTTAAATAAAAATATATAAATCTAAATTTTTTCGTAATTAGTCTTCATATAAAATACCCACCCAAACATATACTAAAGTAAATAAGCATATTTCTTTATAAAACATATATATAATTTTTTATAAATATATATTCACATTATACTTTTTTATAAAAGACAAAGAAACTATGAAACATATAAATCTAAAGCAAATAGAATTCTTTAGTTAAATATGAAAGGAACAAGCACACAGGAATGGTATATAAAGGTTCATATAGTAACAAAATGGATAGGAGTTTGATTATATTCTTGTTTTAAGTGAAATTTCATTAAATAATTGTTTAAACTATTAATTAATTTATTTTAAAAAAATTAATAATAAAAATATATTATTAAGATTCAATGTTAAAATAATACTTATTTTATTTTTTTAATGGTTAATATTAAAGAAAAGAAGAAATCATAATTGTATAAATATTAAAATATAATATTAAATAAAAAATTTATAAATGTAAAGTAATTATAAAAAAGAGTAAATAATTAATAAAATTTCAATACCTCTACAACGAAGTTTATAATTGTTTAAAGAAAAAAACACTTCAACAATTAAAGTGAATTTAATTGATATCAAATAAGTTGATTTAAAGAGAGATAATACAAATATATGTAATGAGATAAAAAAAATTAAATAAAATGAAACTAAAAACCAACGAAAAAAAAATAAAAGAAGTTTTTCATATCAGTTAATAAAATAAAGACTTATATAATTAAATACTTGATAATCAAACATCTTCACGTAACAAAAAATAAATAAATACTAAATATATTAAAAAAAATGATTATATGTGTTTTTTATTTATGTCAACAAAATTAATGTTTGAGTCAACTAGTTAAAATAAAAAATAAAAAATTATGTAGTAAAAAAAAGAATGTTTGAAATGAATCAAAGCAAAAGATTAAAGAAAATAAATAAAAAACTTTTTACATTACCTAATAACTATTAGTGTTTCATTAATTTAAAAGGGAAAAAAATGAATTGGTCATTCTACAGTAACTCAATTCACTTATTATTATAGAATAGATTTGGCAACTTGCGATAAATAATATTTTATGGAATAATATATTTTTCTAGGAATGTCAACAAGACAAGAAGAATGTAAGTTTAACTATATTAATTTTTATATTTAAAGTAAAAATTCATATTTATTATATTCTTATTTCGTCAAAAAAAATTATATCATGCTACCTCTGTCGTCTTAAATATTAATCAGATATAATATTATTAAAACTTTAATGTAAAAAAGACATACACTTTATTTTTTTAATGTCAAATATTATGAAATAAATTACAATTAGATGAATCTTAAAATCAAGTACTAGCTAATAATTGCATAACCTAAATTTTCGGACTATACTACGCTAACATTCTATTTGTTTTCGAAATTTTACTGTGTCTAAAAAAGAGAAACGATGACAAACTAAGTTTACATTTGATTATTAAAAAAAACAGTGATAGATTTTATGGAGAAAAATGTTACTCATCCACTCTCATTACGAAAAGAAAAAAAAATAATATAAATAATCAACAATACATTTTTATCTATATTTTATCATGTAAATTTAGGTGACATATTACGTTATATAACAGATCATATTCACGTACGTTAGATAAAGTAACATAATTATAAACAATAATAAAATATTAATAATAACAAAATAAATTCAAAGTCGCAAGACGAAATTGATCAAGCGCAAAGCAATAGATTAAATTAACAACATTAAAGTTAAATTGATTGCATTTCCGTTAAGTTTCAACATATAGATGATAAGAAAAAATGTTAAATAATAAAATATAACGCAAACTTACAGGACAAATTATTAATATTTCTTTGAAGCATGGTATTAAACTTTGCTAAAATAACAATTTTGTATATGTTAATTCTAATTAAATCAAATCCACTTAAATTATATTTCCCAATAAATTAATTAATAATACAAATATTTTGAAAAAATGAAAAAAAAGAATTTGCTAACACTCACTAAATATGAGAAATACTATTTATTAATTTTTTTCCTAATATACTTTCTTTAAGAAAATAGATATAAAATTAAATTCTAACAATATTTATCTAAATAGACTCATGTTCACATTAAAAATTCGCTTATCAAAGAGATAAATTACCGACTATAGACATTGATGCAAGATACTATAGACATACAAGCCACTATAAACATACTCAATTTGATTTCCATATAACCAAATTTGAAACTGTTAATAATACTGAATCTACTCAAAATTGGATTTCTGAAAAGTCAAACTTCCAACAAGTACTGTTAAACTCAGAAAACCCAATAGCAATTCAATTCAATATTTATCTAAATTGCTTAAAAATAAAAATAAAAAAACTGACTAAAATTCTCTAACCAATTTTTCGACACCAACATTATTTCTCACGGGAAATTCAATTATCTAGAGACCAAAATTTTCAACATGATAGTAGACAGTTCTATTCTCAAATAATAGGCATAGGGTTCATTTGTGGAAATTTTTTTAATGGGTTTGTCCCCGAAAAAAAATCGATGATCCAGAGTCATCCTTTTCTATGGTAAAAATGTACTCAATGACATTCTTGAACATTTCATTTTATATGATATATGATGAACTCCTGATGATTTTATAATTTTTAATAAATTCCAATCGATAAGATAAATGATTAAGGCAATATAAATTATATTCTACATTACACAAGATGAAACGGTATGGGAGGATTGTTAAAATGCATGCGCAACGCTAAACTGATCATAAATATCTCCAACATCAACGCAACCATCTCTGTAATCTAATACAATTCATGAATCAAAATCTATATAAACTAGAGCTTAATTTATGAAAAACTAAGACCTCAAAATTATGCATATTGTATCATCAGGAGGAGCCCCGAGGCATGTATGAACTTTCTTCACTCCCCTTTAAACTTGGCTTCATATAGTTGTGGTTGCTGCAAAAGAAATAATCTGTTGAAATACAGATACAAAGTTCTTCTGTATAATAATATAAATTTAAAGGGAAAAAGAGAAAGGGAACAGATAAGGAAAGGACACATAATATTATGATAATTTGATGATCGGATGTGACAGAAACACTAACATCTTAGATTGATACATTGCATAGAAGGACGGATTCCTTGTATTCTAACCCATGGAAGCCTTACTAAGCTCCTAATGTTTTATAAAATATATAAAGAACAAAGAAAAGAAATCACAAATATTAACAAGCCAACGCGTTACAGACACCCCAAACATTGCAGGAAAGACGAAAGTAAAACAAGACGTCCCAAACACGGGGATCTGAACTGAAATGTGATAAAATGCACAAGGACAACGAGGGTAGGATGGTGTTCGGACTAAGTAAAACCTACATAGACATCTGAAAACAAAAAACTAATCCTAGCAAATAAATGCCTCAATTAAACAAGTTCAACTCCAACTACTTCACCAATCTGATGAAAAGTACTAGATAATCCTACTATAGACTCGTGTAACCTAAGGTTCTAGAGATTACTAGATTATTCTTTATCATATATAACATTTTCAAGTACACAAAAAATAAAGAAAGTAGGGAATTCAAGAATATCAAAAGATTACCATGAAGATGGCTGAAATTAACCTGCGTGCAAACCATCTCATGTGCATTGCACGTTGAGCAGCACTTGCTGCTTCCACTGTTTCAAATCGCAAATAGACAAAACCTGCACTTTTTCTGTATACATGGAAAACCAATTAAAGAATTGAAAGTTGTAACTCACATGAAAGTGGAATTAATTTAATATTAATTAAAAGTTGAGGCATACAGTAAAATCGTTCATGATTATTGAAGGGCGTTACACATTTATGAACTTACTTGTCAACAAAAATATGCTTCACCCGGCCATATTTAGAACACTCTTCTTCTACATCTTCTTTAATGTCTATATCAAAATCTGGTTCCGACTGCATTCCAGTGTTTATCATCATCAGTAATTTGCCAAATGAAACAATACATGGTAGTAAAATAAAATCAGTCAACCACAGACCTCAGTGCTAGGATCAAACATATTCTTTAAAAGTAAACACTCGCTGGGGCTTCCTACAGGTTCTACCACTGGGGTAGGCATCACTTGTGCTGGTAGAACTGGTGCACCAATGGGTAAGCTAACAGCCTGCTGAGCAGGAACTGAGCCATTCACAACAGGCATACCCATGCTGCAAAATTGAAAAATGTGAAGATAACGATCAGAGTTACTAAATATGAGGAATACTATTAACCACAAACCTCGCAGAAATGTCAGCACCAGCCAGCCTCTGCATAAGCAATGCTCTTGAGTGAGCATTTAAAGTCTGCACGGCAGATCACAGCAGATAAGCAAGGTCACATCATTTTGAATAGAGATCATTGCTATTATACCAGGAATATAAAAACAAAGGTAGGAACAAAGAAACTTCCTTAACACCCTCGGAATTGTCCCCAACTATAAAGAAAGGTGTCATATGACGGAACAAAACAACAGAGTGAAAGGTGCAGAAATAAAAGATAGCCCTTATAATAGAAAAGAGGGAATGCTGAAAGCACCGGCTTCTATCCTATGTCCATACTTATAACCTAAGTGGAAATCCTCACCAGCACTAAAACTTCAATGTGGGTGACAACTATGAAGTACACACTCCGACATTAACACTGACACTTAGACGCGTGTGTTTGTGCTGAGAGTATATATCGAGAATTTAATTAAGAATTTTCACCTTTGAAAAATTAAAGTTGTTAAGCTTTCCAATATTTATGACAATTGGATATGCAAAGAATATACTAAGAGGGAATGTGTGGTCACTTCACGATGCAATCTTTCATCAAAAAAATCAAGATGAAACATATATCTTAAGACAACTAGTTAAGCACAATAAAATGAGCCTCCCAAAAAATTGCCAAGAGGCATCTTTTGCTAGTTGCTTCAAAACTATTTAATCTAGAGTTGGTGACCTCCTACATCATCATTATTGAAAAACTTAGTCCCTAGTTCTGATTCATCAAGTGACAAACTAGCATCTATATTTTAATTTTCTATTTTAATGTTTATTAGACTAGTTTAAAGATTTAATAATTTATTATTTTAATACAATTTAAATTAACTTTTTTTAATTTTTTGTAGGAGTTTCCTACACATGTTAGCTTGATGTCCATGTCCATGTTCACAAAGGTGTGCCCGCCATGTGTTGGATGGTGAGGTGTTCAGCACACGACACGCCCTCATCTAACAGCCCAGAAAAATATCAACATACCTAATCTTTGTAACTTCAAGGCCCATTATGATAAATCATTCTTGGGAGATTTTGCTTTCTAAGATTGTTTTTAACTACTGGAAGGGAAAAAAAACTCTTTCTTAGGAGTTACATTGATGATTATACATTTTTTAAACATATTTTTTAATAGAAAAAGGCTTTAAAGCATTGAAAGTAATTTTGAAATATTGTATGATGAGTGTTGGAGATTCTATATCGACTAGAGATTAAGTCAATTTAGTGTATATAAGTGGGTGCAAACCTTACCTTACAAGTCGGTTTTGTGGGATTGAGTTAGGTTTAAAGTTCTCTTTTTAATATAGTATCAAAACCATATAAAGTCCAGCCTAGGAAGATTATTGGATCACCCGCTATCGGACCACCTATAAATTTATAGTCCCACACTCGAGGTGTCAAGTCTTCGGCTTGAGGGGATATGTTGGAGATCTCATATCAACTAGAGATAAAGTCAATTTATAAGCCAGTTTTGTGGGGTTGAGTTAAACTTAAAATCCACTTCTTAATAATGAGCTATGCATTTACAATTTTCGATATCATGCCAACTTGCAAAAGCCAGTTTTGAATACTTCACATAACAAGACAAACTTACCAATCCACCTTCGTCATCATCCAAGTCTGCAGATTTTGCAGTGGTATCTTGGCTTCCAACATGATCCGTTACACATGAGACCTGAATTTGATGAAAACATCAATCAAAAGCACATGAACTAGAAAAATTGTCATCGACCAAATTTGAAGATGCCATGTCAAAACCAAAATGACCAACACAAAAATTCTACCTTGATAGTCCTGCCGGCAATCTCCAATTTTCCATTTAAACTCTGAGCAGCCTTGGCATGTTCAAGATGGGTAAACTGCCCAATGAAATCAAATTAAAGAGCAACAGAAATATTTCATAGAGCAATATTTTTCAAAGTTAGGTATCAGAAACGAACTTGAACAAAGCCAAAACCCTTGCAGTGACCTGTTTCCAAGTCAAGAGGCAGCTGGACAACCTCCACAGGACCAAATGGCTCAAAAATCTATAACAGAAAAAAAATGTCAAATGATTGATTAAAATGTAACAATAAGATTCAAATTGGTAGCAACCTATCAAAAACTAGATCTAGTTTAGAAGAACTTCATTAAATTGGTATTCAATAAAATACTGTGCCTTCCTGACAAATATAGTAAAGACCACAAGAGAAATATGTTGAACATCTGCATTCTCACCACACAAGCCAACAAAACAGCAACAAAAGATAACTACCTCTCGTAGCTGACTCTCAGTCATGTTGAAGTGAAGATTCCCCACATACAATTTTCTGTCCACAGCTCCATACGGACCAGCTACACCAGCCGCTCCGCCAGAAGCGTTAGATTGAACAAGGTTCTTTTCAGCTTCAGAAGGTTTGACCATCACAGGTTGTCCAAGAAGAAGTTGACCAGAGAGAGCAATAGCCATCGGCACTGACATTGCATCATAAAATTCAATATACCTGCAGCCTCATCAAGAAGTTGCACCAAGTTTTCAGAATCAAGAAACAAATAGTTGCAATCAAAACTTACAAAGCATACAGCAAAGTGATGCAGGGAAACAAAAACTCTAGTGCAGACAGCTCAAGCTGAGTTCATTTGATGTATCTGACTTGTAAAGTAAATGTTAGCCTGTCATAATAAACATAAAAAGCTAAAATATGTATTAATTATTAAATTGGCAAGAAAATAAGAGAATACCGTATGAGAATAAAGATAGGAAACCATTGAGAGAGGACGAGAAAGAATTAGCAACAGTAATACATTTCCTTTGCTTATATATATGTAATTATGTATACATGCGACAAATCAAATCCTAAGATAAGAAATCCAACCTAAAATTGGCAGTTGGCCTTACAATAACTCTTTTGTCAGCTAATTCTAAAAAGTCAAACATAACCAAATCCATTAGCATCTCAACTAGATACTTTCTCACCAAAACATTGAAGAATGGTAGCCAGAGCGAGAAAAGGAGAGCAAAACTTCCTCCATATCAACCTTATGAAGCCCCACAACCAATACATGGGACTTCCAATTAATAAATGGAGGAAAAATAAACTAAAAAGGGTCATCAGCATACAAATGAAATCCTCATTGTATGACATGCAGAGGAAGGAAATGGGGAATAGGACCAAACAAAAAACTAGGATTATGTCATCTACCTTGAGTGCGCAGCATGAATTGATTAAACATGAGTGCAAGGTATTCCCACCATCCCTCATCATTATCGCATTGCTAGTCCATTTAAAGATACAGTTAAACATGATTCTTGGAAGTTGATATCCTAATACCACAATAGCACATACACAAAAACAAGAAATTATTTAACAATAAAACACATACCCAACTCCTTTGGATCGTCTTGAGTTCCTATCCATGATCAGACGGACATCTCTCACCTGAAAGGAGAGAACATTAAACACGACAGATAAAGTATCATTTACAGAAGCAAATATAAGATATTCCCACCATGCAAACCAAACATCAAAATGAAAAATATCATCATACACTCCCATATTCACCCGTTGTACAAACAGACTGTTGAGACATAATAAAGTTGCTATCCTAATTGAAAATGAAGGAAGAGTACAATATACTGCAACAGAAACCAAATGTCTCTGAGTAGCATACTGGTGAGAACTTATAAATTCCATGTAATTTGCTAACAACTATCATGATTGAGAAGCAACAATACACTAAATATAAAACAAGATGATAATAATAATAATAGTTTAATATGAAAACAAAAGTCATTACAGTTCTAACAGAACAGAATGGTTTGATAGGCAAGTGATCAAAGTTCTAATGGCAAAGTTAATATATTTTTTAAAACAACTAACCTTGCCAGCTTTCGAAAAGAACTCATACACATCCCTCTCTGTTGCTTTTAATGGCATCTGAAATCACCAGAGCAAATAGACAATCATCAGAAAAAATGCCAAAATCAAATAAGTCAAACCTATAAAACTCTTACAATTTCATGAAAATAAAAAACACGTCCACCAAACAAACCTGGTAGGCAAAAACAGTTCTCTGGTCTCTTTCTGGATCTGCCTCAGGTTCAACAGCCTCTTTCTTATCCCTAAATCTCCTGTAACACAAATTAAAATTTAGCAGTAAAAAAGTAAATAGAAAATTTATTACTAGTAATTTTCATGTTCAGATGGGTTTATAGCATAATTCCAAACATATACTGATGACAATACAGTTCAAAATGGCACCTAATCTTGAGAGGGGGTGATGTCTCGATATCTAACCATGTAATCCTATGTACTCTTTATCACATCATCCACCAAAACATCACTTAATAATCCTTACAATATTTATGCATACATCACAGAAACTTTGATTAGGATTTTCTTACTTCATTGTCTTTCAAAATAATAATCCAGCATTGCAGTAAATAACTTTATCATAACACAAACCTAGCTTTTCAGCCCATTAGAAAAACATAATATAATGATACTAACACCCGAAATTAAATAACAATATAATAAATAATACCTACATCATGAATCCTGTTCAACCTCAGAATCAGAGTAGTCAAATGAATGCCTAAGGCCCCAGGGCAATGCAGAAGCAGTGTCACCAGCTATTGTGACTGCAGGAGTACCTTCCGGTTCAAAAGACACATTTTCATAACTTGTTCATATATCATACTGTAGGGAAAAACCTAGCCATCTAACTTTACGATGTGATACTGACGGTTGTAAAATAGTAATCATATTAACAGAATAATTATTTGTCAACCATTGAACTCTTAGCAGCAAGGGCCTAGGCATTTCATGTGTAGCACAACGTAATCTTGATTTATAAGAACAAATGTTAATGTTCATGATGGTACCACCACAAGACACTAACATATGTCCGTTCTCTATAGTAAAACATGTATACTTGCAAGTCTCGAGTAAAATCCCCTAGTGCCTTAAGGGTACTTATCAGCTTTGACTGCGCTGCTTGGAATAGGTCATCTAAACTGATCCCGGTCACTGGAAGTGATATTAAACACTTACAATAGTAATGAATCTAATGATACGAATTATCTGCGTATCCCATCTACCAGACAAGGTCATTAATGAAACTACGTGAACAACACAATCATACCAGAAATGCATAAAACCTACACTCAAACAATAAAAATCCTGTCGCATTTCTTAAAACCAAATAGACCTTTCATGAGAAAAATGAATTGCTCAAACATCAATAGTTCCAACCAGAATAGGCACACAATTCTGGCACACACCAATAGCCATGCCACCATGGGCAACTTCAAACGAAAAACTAAAACAGATTTCAAGTAAATCAGTAGCTGAAAAATAACAATCACACAGCGCATACTAAAATAAAAATACCAATCCAGCGCCAAATGCAAAATCACATCACCAATGTACATTTTTTTTCTGATCATCAGTCAATCAATTCAAACCACTCGCGAGGACAGTTGATGAATTGAACCAACACTGAACTCAAAAAGTAAACCCTAGTTCACAAGCTAATTGCAGAAAACACAGAGGATAAAGGAATTACCGTCCATCGCGCATTTCGAAATCTCGCTCCCGGTCTCTGTCTCTCTCGGAGCGACTCATGCTCCTTCTGGATCTCTCTCTCTCCTCTCGCTCCCTGTCCCTCTCTCTTCTCTCGCGCTCCTTTTCCTTATCCCTATCACGATCTCTCCTATCCCTATCCTTCTCCTTGTCCTTGTCCTTATCCTTATCCCTCCTCTCTCTATCCTTGTCCCTCTCTTTCTTCTCTCCGTCTCTCTCCCTTTCGCCCCTGTGACGGCCGGAGGAACGGTCACGTTCGCGGTCTCTGTCCCTGTCTCTCTCTCTGTCTCTGTCGCGATCTTTCTTGGAACCACCGTTCTCGTCGTCACCCCTCCTCTTGCTCCTCCTTTCGTCGGCGTGGAGATCGTCGTCCACGTCACGCTTCCGGTAACTCCTCTCGCTCTTTTCGGTGATCTCCTTCTTCTTCTTAGAGGAATCTACGTCTTCCTCCACTGTCTTCTCCAGGTATTCGTACTCGTCGAAGTCCATTGGCTCCTCTTTCCCTCAAATTCCTCTTCTTCTGCCTGGAGGAGACACTGTCTCAGCTGAATTCAGAAATTTTAGGGTTTTAGGGTTTTCTTTACTCTTTCAGTCTTTGCATAGGATAATAGATGGTGATTCCTCCAGTAACAGTATTATAGAAGCTTCAATTCATACCCCAATAAATAACTATTTTATTAAATTTCAAATAATAATTGTATGATTTAGAATAATTACGATTTGTAAATTTATAATAAAAAGTTATTATTTGTAATATATATCTTTCAAGGTCATAATTTATAATATCTACTAATATTTTTTAAAAATATAAAATATATAAAACCTATGATATTATCTTGTTACCTATATTACAATACTCAATTAGTTAATTAATATTTTTTATTTAATAACTTAAATGATTATTATTTGTATGTATTAAATTAATCTATAATTTATTATAACTAATAGGTGAAACATTTACTTATTTGAGTTTTAATATTATTTTATATTTACATTTCTCAAATAGCATAATATAATAAAATTAATCTCGTAAATTATTCTATTTCAGTTTTAATTAAAAATTAATATTAATAAAATGGATTGATAAGTCAAAGGTTGAAAATATCAATTCATCCCACTTTGTGATCTATTATGTTATTGATTAATTAATATTTAACATTGATATTTATTGATATTTCTATATTTGTCGTGTGTTTTTATTTAGTTTTTGTTTATTTAAATTGTTATGAGTGTGGATAGAGTTCACACAGTAAGCGAGTGTCAATAGAACTAAAAAGTACAATGTTAAAAATACAATAAAAGAATAGTATGTTTAAAAAAAATGTTAAATATGTATATATGACTGTATCACATGAATATAAATATTTGAATAAAGTTCTTTTATGAGTTTTTAGTCTAATATTATAGTTTATTATAATAAGATTTGGTGTATGGATTAGTTAAATAATGTCTTTAATAAACCCTTTTTTCTTATAAAATGACCATGTACTTAGTCTTTCGGAAAAATATTATAATCAATAAGCATTGCAATTTTATAATAAAAATATAAAAAATAAAATTTGATAATAAAAAATATAAAAATTGGTTTCATTTGATGTTAAAGTATGCTTAAAGATAAATAAGTTGTATGTTTCCATTATAAGTATTTTTGTAACATGAGAGTGTTAGTGATTTGAAAAATAATATATTGTTTGTTGGAATTTTATGATATAAAAGAGTTTTATAACAATACACAATACTTTGTGGTACATTACCTATGTAATTACAACCATGTGCCTTAATTTGAAAACTAAATTTTTAAAAGAAGACATTGACCTAACGTAACTTTTAAATACTTGAATATGATAGCAACCAATGTTTTGGGATTGGACATGAATTTATTTACAATATATATTATGTGTATAGTTATATTTAGAATTTTCTATTAAAATTAAAATAAAGATCAAGAAATATATTTGATGTTAAGTATTTAATGTCATCAAAAAATGAGATAGCATATTTTTTATGAGTTAGATATTCTCTTACTTTGAATAAATAGGGTTTAAATCTAACAAATATTTGAGATCCCATATAATTTTCAACTTCAATGTTTTTTTAATTATTATTGAAATTTTAATAAGAGCGGGTACAATCAGGTATAACAATTATTTAAGTGTAACAATTATAATGTCATCAACATATATCAATAAAGTTACAAAATCTTCATTTGATCCTCAAATGAAAAGAGAGTAACTATCTTTAGATTAGAAGAATCATAATTAGAAATAAAAAAAAAACTTATTAAATTATTGACTAAATGCTTATTTGAGTCTAACAATGGATTTGTTCAATTTGCATACTAACTTTTTCTCTTGTATTTAAGATATATCCATTACACTTATGTCACATAGGTAGTTTCATGTAAACCTTCTCAAATATTTTTTATTCAAAAAAATTATTTGTGTATAGTTGTAACATAATCCAAATTTTAACAATAACAATAACAAACAAATGTCTTCAGAATAGTTAACTTAATACTTAATGAGATTGTAGTATAAAATCAATTTCAAAATTGTTGATTATATCCTTTTAATCCCATTGTAGCTATTAGTTTATCAAGAGAGTCGACTTCCTTGTTTTCTAGCTTATAAACCCATTTGCAACCTATATTTTGCTAGGAAGGAAGACAATTTGTTGCATATTATTTGCTTCTGTGACATCTATTTCATCTTGGATTGCTTTCCTCCATTTAGGAAAATTGACATATTGGTTGTAATATGCATGTTCGTTGATATATGTTTGTTCAAATATGCAAATTTTACCTAAGGGTGATAAAATAGGCTTGAGTCGATTCACTTACCCACGAAATTGACGAAGCAGGTTGGGTCCCGACCCTTTTTTAATTAAAAATTAAAATAGAAAATAATAAAAATATTATTTTTTATTATATTATTTGAAATTCGTAAATATTCAATAATATTGTATCTTAACTCATTAACATTTTTTAATTAAGTTCTAATTATTAATTATAGCGAAGAAATTTAACATGAAAAAGTAATAATTATTTTAATTTATTCAATAAAAAACATTATTTAATCAATGGAAAGATTAAAAAATGTTTATATGATTATATGTGCTTTTAAATTACATATATATACACACATATATATATATATTAAAATAAAAAATATAAAAATCAAATTTTAAAAAATAAAAAAAAGAAGCGGGCTGGTGGATTTTTAGCCCATTTTACCTTTACGGACCAGTCCAACAAGCCCCATTTTTGGTGGGCTAGCGGTGGACGGAACTGACCCACTTTGTCATCTCTAATTTTACCTCCCAATTTTCACTACATTAAAAAAAGGGGAGATGAATTTAAGTTGAAACTTCATATCTTTTCAATGTTAATGATAAGGTTTATATTTATATTATAAAAAATTTATTTCATCAAATCAATCTTAAAGTTTTGTCTAGTGATCCTTATTTGGAGTCGAGTAACACAATTTAATGATAAGATTTTGGTTTCACGACATTGTCTTTTTCTTTTCTCATGTCAACTCATTATTTGTTTATGTAATGGTCATAAATAAAAACTTTGGCTATAAGTAAGTGCATGTTAAGGTTAGGAAACTATAGAGAAAGACCTATTGATCAACTTTCAAAGGTTTTCAAAGAAAAAAAAATGACAAATTTTTTCGTAACAATCCATAATTAAAATTCCACCAAAGCTTAAAAGTCCGTAGGATATAGTTGTTCCTAATTATTCTTGCCAAATAACCCAAGTATCACCTTAAACAATCTATGATGAAGTTTTAATTGCATAACCATATTAAACAAAAGCTTACAATTAATACAATACTAAGATTAACTTATATTATATTTTTAAGGAACATTATTGTTTAATCTCATTTTTAATTCTAATTTAAGAATTATATAAGGTTTTAATTATTCCAATTTTTATGATTAAAATATATGAAAAAACAATGGTTAATTATCCATTTATTTTTATTTATTATCATTATTTGTAACTGCAAAACAAGTCCTACATGACTTTCTAAACATTCAAAATACAAATAACTATTAGGAATTGATCTACCATATTATTAATTAAATTCAAGAGTGCAATCACATAATCCTAAATTTCAAATTAATATGTAATTGAAAGAGTTTTATTGAATAATATCAAGCCAAACTTCAAGTACATGTTAAGTGTTTTGCGTCTCTTCGCTGCAAATGAGTACATGTAGTTGGTCGTGCAAATCTTCTAACCTAGTATTATAGTATTGCTAAACAAATTTCAAATCTTTGACAAATTGTGCTTGAATTATATGATTTTTCCTTATACCATGTTGGTAGGTATTTATAATTTTCATTTTAATTGTTTGATTGTTTTGTTTTTGTGGAAATGAATTTTTATGTGTGTTTTTAGACTATTAAAAAAAGAAATGACTATCTCTATGTTTAAGAAGACAAAATTGTAGTTTGACTTGTAAGAAACATAAAAATAAGTGGTTTGAAACATTGTTTTTATCCTAGCTTTTATAATGTAGACCAAATATTTTTAAGAAAATAAAAAATATTACTTTAATCACGATGTAAAGAAATAAATTATCCTTCAAAGAGTTTGGAGACTTTTTAAAGATGAGTTTTAGTTAATTTTTTAAAAATAAAAATAAAATTTATACAAATAAGTCTTTTTAATGTTTAAGTTAGTTAGAAATTATAAAATAATAATAATAATAATAATAACAATAAATAAATAAATAAATAATAATTCAATTGATATTTATATATATTTATCGGTTCTCAATAACTAACATAAAATATGTTAAATTATAAAGGAGTATTTAAATATCAATTTTCAATTCAATATTTAACTGATTTAACTAACATTCGTACTAAGTATTAATAATTACAGTAATTGAGGTATAGGTTAATATGAATTAGGTACATATAATAATATTGTATTATATAATATAATAAAATGTAACGTATAAACATATTATACAATATAATAAAACATCGATTATATATAGTATAATATATGAAAATATATAATAATAATAATATAAATTATAATGTGATTATTAATATTGAAACGAGTTTTAGGATACATTTTGCATTATTTTATTTCTGCTGTTATATTAGAACAAAAATAGCTGTATAACCTAAATACGTGTAATGTGAACAAAAGTCTTTAATGGCGTGTAGAGTACCTTGTGCGATAATATGAAATGATAAGAAAATAATTTGTAATAAAGTATAATTTTTTATGTTCGTACTCTTTCCAAGTATAAATATCGCAGAACATAATTTAAATACTTAAAATAAAAAATATAAAAAATAAATGTGCATACTACCAAACAAAAGACAGAACAAAAACGAAAATTGTAGCAGGAGTACTTTATTTTCTACCGTCGTATCTACGCTAACCCTCATCACACATGGAACACAATTTCAATGGCCATTCACGAATCCAACGGTCCTCAGGAAACAGATCAGAGGGACGAGGAAGAGTATAAAAGTTGAAAGGAAAAGAGAGCAAGAAAACGGCTCCACTTAATTTAAAAAGAGCGTGGTCCCGCATCAGCGTAACCTGCGATGTGACGCTCCCACCATTTCATTCAAGTTCCGAATTCCAAATCCAACGCTCTCGCGGGAAAATTTCGAATCGCACGCATTTGCGAGGGAACCCTCATTATTCGGCCCAAACAAACAAAAACACAAACAATTATCTCACCCTATACTTACTCTATTTATACACTCGCGCCTGCGCCAAAACTGTTCGACGAAATTCTCCACTGAGAAACACCGATAACGAGAGTAGACAAGATGTATGTGGTGAAGAGAGATGGAAGGCAAGAGGCGGTGCATTTTGATAAGATCACCGCGCGCCTCAAGAAACTGAGTTACGGTTTAAGCACCGAACACTGCGACCCCGTTCTGGTGTCTCAGAAAGTGTGCGCTGGTGTCTATAAAGGTGTCACCACCAGTCAGCTCGATGAGTTGGCGGCGGAAACTGCTGCTGCCTTGACCGCCAACCATCCTGACTATGCTTCCGTCAGTTTCCTTTTCTTTCTCGTGTTTTTTTTTTAATTCCTAGCCGTGAATTAAAGGCTGATATCAGTGTTTTGTGTTTTGTGTTTTGTTCAGCTCGCTGCTAGGATTGCCGTTTCGAATCTGCACAAGAACACGAAGAAGTCGTTTTCCGAGACGTAAGTGTGATGGGGAATCGTTTTCGTGTTTCGTTGTGATGAATTGTTGTTTACAGTGGTTGAATTGTGGATGTTTCAGGATCAAGATTATGCGTAATCATTTTAGTGAGAGATCTGGAATGAAGGCACCTCTGATTGCTGATGATATCTATGAAATTATCATTAAGGTAATTCTACTTTTGTTGCTATTCGAAATTTTTGAGATTTGGTTTGTCTGATTGTTTTCCCGTTGTCTAAATGCTTATGTGTAACGGATCTGCTGTAGTAGTTGGTTGAAGTTTCAAAATTGGGATTTGAAGGCCATTGGGTGTTTTAGTATAAAAACTGATTATGGCTTTTATACTGTGAGCATCGGTGATTTGGTTTGGATTTGCGATGTCACATGCTTTTAATTTTGTTTGACTGTTGTTTTGGTATGACGTGAATTTCACTTCTGTGTTGATTTCTGTTTTGCTTTAGAATGCTGCTCGACTGGACAGTGAGATAATATATGATAGGGACTTTGACTATGATTACTTTGGTTTCAAAACCCTTGAGAGGTCCTACCTGTTAAAGGTTCAAGGAAAGGTTGTGGAAAGACCGCAACATATGTTGATGAGGGTTTCTGTTGGAATTCATAAGGATGACATTGATTCTGCTGTTAAGACTTACCACATGATGTCTCAACGATGGTTCACTCATGCATCTCCAACTCTTTTCAATGCAGGAACACCTAGGCCACAGGTATGGTATATGTTAATGCACTTTCCCTAATTCTCCCTCGTTTTGTAAGCATGTGCTGTGATGTCTGACCTTATAGTCTATATGATTAATATAGTGTTGTAATTTGGTAATCCTGAATCTCATTTATTTGGATCTGCTCATGTGCTTTGGCAGTTGAGTAGTTGCTTCCTTGTGTGCATGAAAGATGATAGTATAGAGGGAATATACGACACTTTGAAGGAGTGTGCTATCATTAGCAAATCAGCTGGAGGAATTGGTGTTTCTGTTCACAATATTCGTGCTACAGGGAGTTACATCCGTGGTACAAATGGGACATCAAATGGTATTGTTCCAATGCTGCGTGTGTTCAACGATACTGCTCGTTATGTTGATCAAGGGGGAGGCAAGAGGAAAGGTAGATTGTTTATACTTTATTGACAATTCCTTCACTTTAGCGAATATTTGTTAGGTGCCTTTACTTACAATGTCCCATTGTTCTTGTAGGTGCATTTGCTGTGTACTTGGAGCCATGGCATGCTGATGTGTTTGAATTCTTGGATTTAAGGAAAAATCATGGAAAGGTACGATCGAAGGAATTCCAAAAAGTAGCAAGTCACATTGTGTAGTTATGGTCCTAGTTCTTAATTCGTGATTCTTAGAAAATAGTCCTATTTTACTGATATAGCCGCCTGTTAATGCTATTTGTGCAGGAAGAGCATCGAGCTAGAGATTTGTTTTATGCTCTTTGGGTCCCTGATCTCTTTATGGAAAGAGTTCAGAGCAATGGACAATGGTCTTTGTTTTGCCCCAATGAAGCTCCAGGTTTGGCTGATTGCTGGGGTGAAGAATTTGAGAAACTGTATTCTCAGTATGAAAGAGAAGTAAGTTTGGTCTATGTTGTTGGTTTGTTTCGCATGTTTTGAATTCCTCTTGCTTTTTATTTTAACTAAATTTATTTTGTACATAGGGAAAAGCAAAGAAGGTTGTCCAGGCACAGAACCTCTGGTTTGAAATTTTGAAGTCCCAGATTGAAACTGGAACGCCTTACATGCTTTTTAAGGTGGTCTACAAATGCTTATTTGGCTTTATCTAAATTTCTATTTCAATGCATTTTATATTTGTTTTTCATTGAGTCTTATCATTTTCTATATCCCAGGACACGTGCAACAGGAAAAGCAATCAACAGAATCTGGGAACAATCAAGTCATCAAACTTGTGCACTGAGATAATTGAGTATACAAGTCCAAGTGAAACTGCTGTGTGCAACTTGGCATCAATTGCTCTACCACGATATGTAAGAGAGAAGGTAGGCATTCTCTGGCATATTTGCTATTTCTGTTTTATGTGTTAGGTTCGCACATATTTAATTTGTGGGTCGGGGCTAACTTGTTATTTCTGTTTTTTAATGTTTATCTGCTTACTGAAGGGTGTGCCTATGGAATCTCATCCATCTAAGCTTGTTGGAAGCAGAGGCTCAAAAAACCGATACTTTGACTTTGACAAATTAGGAGAGGTATAGTATCTAGTTATTCTTCAACCACAGACAATGCCGGATGTTTCTAACATGTGCACTTATATTGGTTATATCATTATGTGGCTACTTTTGTGATGGTTGTGTTTTGTTGGTTGTTACTAATTATAGGTTACTGCAACGGTGACAACAAACCTTAATAAAATAATTGATGTTAATTACTACCCAATCGAGAATGCTAGAAGATCAAACTTACGACACAGACCCATTGGTATTGGAGTTCAGGGTCTTGCTGATACTTTCATATTACTTGGCATGGCATTTGATTCACCCGAGGTAAATAATTCGTGGGCTTGCTTACTCATTTACAGTTTAAGCTAGATGTTCTTCAATTTCATAGGTTACATGGTTATGGGATGCAGGCTCAACAGTTAAACAAGGATATATTTGAGACTATATACTATCATGCACTGAAAACTTCATGTGAATTGGCTGCAAAAGAAGGTCCTTATGAATCATATAGTGGGAGTCCGATGAGCAAGGTATATTGTGAAAGTCTTTTCTACCCATACTTTCTTTTTTTGTCTTGAGCTATATTCATAATGCATTGGAGCACATGTGCACATGTATATTCAACTTAATTTTTAGGCTTGCAGTTATAAATGTAAACATCCCAGATGTTTTTATGTAGTGACTTGGGTGATTTTTCTATGTGCAGGGAATTCTTCAGCCAGACATGTGGGGTGTGATGCCCTCAAGTCGTTGGAATTGGGATGCACTGCGGGAGATGATATCTAAGACGGGTGTGAGAAATTCGCTTCTTGTTGCCCCTATGCCAACTGCATCTACTAGCCAGATTCTTGGCAACAACGAGTGTTTTGAACCATATACTTCTAATATCTACAGTCGCAGAGTTCTAAGGTTTATTCCCATCCCCTTTTATTTTAGTTTGACAACTTGTTGATCTATCTTGCTTCTTAACTGTTTGTATTTCAGTGGTGAATTTGTTGTAGTGAACAAGCATTTACTTCATGACTTGACTGAAATGGGACTTTGGTCCCCTACAATCAAGAATAAGATCATCTACGAGGATGGTTCGGTTCAGAAAATTTCCGAAATAACCGATGAACTAAAAGTCATATACAAGTACGGGAATTGTGATTTTGTAACTTACCTAAACTTCACTCTTTAAGAAATTTATTGCTAATTCTGGCTGAAATTGTCAGGACTGTTTGGGAGATAAAGCAAAAGACATTGGTTGATATGGCTGTTGATCGAGGATGTTACATAGATCAGAGTCAGAGTCTAAATATTCACATGGATCAACCCAACTTTGGAAAGTTGACTTCTTTGCATTTCTATGCGTGGTCAAAGGTATTGACCTTTTCATTCGAGCAAGTTCAAATTCCATCTTCAATAGATTATGTTCATGATTTATTTCCTATAAAGGATTGTGTTTGGTGATGTATTTTTTATGTTAAATTTATGTTTGCTTTCACATTTTGACCTTTTAGTGACAGCGGATTCCAGAGTGAAACATTTAAAATATATACATCCATACACTGCCTACGGCTGTGTTTATTTCTCGACTTTCCTTTCGAATTTAGATACACACTACTAGATGAACTTTATCTTGCTTTGTGAATTTTTATACCAATTGTTTGATGTTTATTGCCTTTTGTTTTTGACACGAAAGGGTTTGAAGACTGGGATGTATTATCTGCGATCACGTGCAGCAGCTGATGCTATCAAGTTCACTGTCGATACCTCTATGCTCAAAGTAATAATAATTCCTTGTCATCAATCTATTCATTTAATTTACGCATTTGATATTAAATATTTGTATTGTGTGTATGCAGGAAAAACCTGCGATTGAGGAAGAGGATGATAATACCAAGATGGCACAGATGGTGTGCTCTCTAACAAACAGGGAAGAGTGCTTGGCTTGTGGAAGTTAAAAGGCATTCCAAGTTAAAGTGCAGGCTTTGGCATTGGTGATACAAGGTTGTCGAGGATTCTAAATTATCTTTGCCATGTATAGTAGTTGTGATGTTAAATTTCATTTGTATATGTTAAATAGTTAAAAGATGTAGTAGGATGTTATTTGTGTTTTTTAAGTTGGATTTGTCATAGAATTGATTAGGTTACTGTTGGTTCAAAGTTTAATGATTTAATTGGTATTTGTATTATTAAATAAATATAATATTACAATTTTATAATATATTACTGTTTAATAGGGGTATACATGGAAGTTTAAGTCGAACATATTGTAATATTTAAATTGTAACAAGTCTGTGAATTAACAATAATGGTTTCAGTTGAATTAAAAAATGATAAATCAATGCACTATACAATTATAAGAAATAAAGATATAAAAGATTGAAAATGAATATGAATGAGTAAATTGACTTTCATTAGAAAAGTAATAAAATTGACCATCAAATGATGGAACCCAGAAAATTTGAACACCAAAATACAGGATTGATCCGTTTGTATATGTTTTAAAAAAAGTTGTTTTTAATAAAATGAACAGTTATATATATTTATATTTAAAAAAAATTATTTCCTTTTTAAATAAGTATTTGTAAATACTTATACTTAGTTTAAGATTAACTTAAAGTTGAGGGAGAATATAAAATTAATTAGATAGTATTAGTTCAAATTGGTCTAGTTTGCTTATTGATTCACTTTTTCATAAATATTAGGCTTTATTAATTTAGTTATGTATTAAAATTTATAATTTAAAGATTGTTTACTAAAAAAAACTACAATCCAATTTTATTGTAAATTTCGTCAAAATAAGATCTAGATTTTATAAGAATTTTCTATTAAAAATAATATAAAAATATAAATATAAATGATTTAAGATTGTGTTATAAATAAAAAATCATTTATTTATTTAAAAGTACATTTGTGACAATAATTAAATCAAACATTAATTAAAATGTGAATATTATAAAATTGTTGTATTAAATTAGAACTTACAAAATAATGTGATATAATAAAAAAAATGAAACCCTAATTCCTGAAATGGTGATGCTAAATTTGTTTTTAGAGATTAAATTAATTACATGATACGGATGGTAAGTCAATTTAACATTACTAAAATCCGAAAACTACAACCAATTTGATACTTTTTTAATATAAGACATAATAAACAAGATTTGATAAATGTATCGAACAGTGTTTTAACTAATAATATATTTAGGACACTTGTCGTGATCCATATTCAAAATAAATAAAAGAAAAAGAATGAGAAGAGTGTGATTTAACTTCAACTAAACTTAAATGAGGTAAGTGAGAAATGCAATTTTTTTATACATCAATTTTGTATGCATTTTATAAAGAAAAAGACAAAAATGGTTAAAAAAAATGATACCATGAAGAGAAAATAATAGTAAGAAAATGTCTAAATATGTTTGATAAAGTAATATTATGTCCCCTGAATATTTAATCTAATTACATAATTAGAATTAAAATTGAAGTATTTGACACGTCTGATATGATTGAGTTTATAGTTTATTTTTTTATTTTTAAACAAAAAATGCGATTTAAAAAAATGAAGTTACGCTAATTTTAAAAGTGAAATGTTTTTTACATATTTTTTCTGGCTAGTAAAACTGAATCAAACTATTCAACCAATATATATGCAGATTTATACTACCTGTAGTTTATATGTAATAAATACATATGTTACATAATAATATGAGATAATTATAATTATTTAATAGACCTGTTTAGACTATTTATATAATAAATCCACTAGTCTTTTAAAGATTTTTAATAAAAAAAAGAAAGTATTTTTAAACAATCTCACAAACCAGACTATCATGTATGTTAGCTTTAAACTTTATTTTTTTAAAGCCAGACTATCATGTATGTTAGCTTTAAACTTTATTTTTTTAAAGCAAATTTAGATCTACTAGTCTCAATTTTAATAATCTTGGTCATGATTGTTGTTAGTATTATACTTAACAAGACTATTATAATTAACTTTTATATATATATAATGAATTACAAATTTTTTCGGACTACGAAAAAAAAATTATAAACTTTACGAAACATTATATTCAATAAAAGTATATAAAAATATATGATATATTAAGAATTTACAAAAATATATTTACAATTGTATGAAAAAAAAGGCCATGTAGGGAATAGTTACAATGACAGATAATAATCAATTTAAGTAAATAAAAAAAAGTCATATCATCCTAATTTTATTTTTATCTCTATAAGTCTATAAACAGGGAACCTATTCTTTAGTTTTATGTGATTTTGGACCGTTTGTTGTCAAATTTGAAAGTTATTCTGTTGAATTTTATTTTGGAAATATTTCACAGTAAAGGAAACTGTACTTTTCTTTTTATAAACTTTAGAACATAAACCCATAAATTTTCCAACTTGTACTTTGGATGACCATAAGTTAATGGAAAATTCACAACATACATTCAACTCCACCAAACTTTTTGGATATCAGCTTTGTTTGAAAATAAATTTTAAAAAAATCCAGTTTAGGCTTTGAATCACAAAAAAAAAAAATGTTGTGAAATAGACAAGTTATAAACTTTAGAAGTTGACACTTCTATTATGAAATTTTCTTATAAATAACTTAAATGAATTAATTTTAGCATTTGATAAGAAATGTTTGAAATCAAATGACTATAAGTTGTGAGACTATGTCCCAATTTAAGGAGCAGTGAGAGAAACATACCTAGGATCGATAGCCTATGCTCATAAGGTATACTAATATTTTCATTATACATTTTATTAACTTTGCAATCACATCACTTCATAAAAACACATATATATATATATATATATATATATATATATATATATATATATATATATATAAATGGATAGTGTGAATTCAGTTCTTAAACATTTTTTTTCTATATTTTTCAAATTTGTCTGGGTTCTTATACGTTTAAATTAATAAATTTAGTTCTTAAACTTTTAAAAATATATAACTTTAGTAATGTTTTATAACAAAATTTAATACTTAATAACAATTTTTTGTGTAACTAAATTAATAGATAAACTAAATTTGTATATTACAAAAATTTGGTTAATTTGTTTAAGATTAGAAGCTGAGAAAAATAAGATGAAATCTGAATATTTTATTAAGATTTATCACTACATACAGCTGCTTGACAAAAAGTCAGATAATCATGATAAAATTAGACCAATTCACTTGCCGATCCACCAACCCGTCCTTTTAACATACCAAACAAAAAATTGAACCCGTATTACGAACCAGTTTCGTTTGATGTTTTTGGACCACCGTCGAACCGGGCAAATAAGCCTAATTTTTTATGGGCCTTATTTTTTTTTTATCTGATATTGGGAAGTGTAGTGTAACATCCTATGCAGAAATCGATAATCGAAAGCGCGTATCAATTTTTATTATTGAAGAACGTTTGTTTCAGTACCATTGTAGTACTTCATTCACATCACGACAAATGATGCCGCGTTGTATTTCGTTTGAACAAACAAATCGTTGACCCAAACCTTCCCAAACTTCTATCCACTTTATGACTCAAATTTAAGCAATACATTTAACTATTTAAATAAATGATTCCACAATTCCAATTTATGTCTGCTCAGATATTAATTCCACACCACGTCGGCAAAATTTTAATACCAGATTATCATTTAATTATTTCTTAATCGTTTTCTCCTTTCATAACAATACTTTGTAGCATTACTTCTTAATAGGACATTTTTACTATGGATTAAAATTCATTTAGCCTGTAAAAAATGTAAACAAGTTTTGGTGATGGAATTTATAGAGATTTAAAATAAAATATATAAAAATTAAAAGTAAAACCTATTATTCTAAAAGGAAGTCAAAATTAACAAGTTATTAGTTTGAGTGGTCTTAATTGGGTTCAATCTCTTAAGTTAGGTTTTTAGAAATATAGTAGATTAAAATATTATTAGGAGATACTTTATAAAAGGTGGTTAGTTAGATTGCCTAACACAATTAATCATAGACGAAGTTAATAAATACCTCATATCGATAATATAATATTAAAAAAATTGACCAATGTATAGTTATACATTTTTCTTTTTCATATACATAACCCACTGTATCAAAAAACCAATAAACAATGACTAATTTATGCTGATATCACATAGTTTATATTAGTCAAACATTATTTTTACACTAAGAAAGTATAAGTATACATTTGAATGATTCAATTTTCAAAAAATGTCTAAACAATAAGTTAAATGACAAGTTGGTTTTATAATAGTGAAAAGAAAAAAATAGTTTATATATATATATATATTTATTTTGTAGTTTCTAAATTTACAATAGTTTTTTTAGTAACATAAATATAATCTAATATGAACATACAAGATGGATTGAGAAAATTCAAATAAGTTAAAATAAATTTATATAAAAAATTTCATTATAATTTATAACTTAAAATGATAAGATATTGAGTTTTTGATTTTTTTATTAACTTTCTCATTTATATTCTATTACTCATATTTAAATTCTTAACTTTTTATATATTATTGAACTAACTAATATTGGTGAGGTGAACACTTTTTGTTAGAAATTAAAGACCGTATCGTGGATTATAATTTTAAAAAGAATTATAATTAATTTTTGCATAATCCAAATGACCCGTTGACCGGAGTATATAAGAAAAAAACTTGGTTTTGGTTTTGGATAAAGCGTACGGCATTATTGGCATTTAGCCAAAAGAGAAGTTGGATTTGAAGACTTGATGTGGTGGACCACGTTTCTTAAAGAGATCTCAAATAACCCATAAACAAACAGGTAAACCTGATTAAGCCATTAAAACTACTATAATTTAAAAAACTCTTTGTTTTCTAATGTGTAACATAATTAAAATATGATAATAACCATTATTATAATAAAATCATAATTAAGTGTGTAAGATAGACCCTTGAATTTTAAAATGATGTCGGCTACAATACATCACTGTTGTAGCCTTTTTTTTGTGAGCACCGTCAAGTTGGTTCTCTCCACACAAAGGCAACCTGGTTTTCAGCTTTCACACCTCAACCCTTTTGACCCATAATAAATCCATCAACCTCAATTTTTTGTATGTGTCCTTAGTTCAACTCCTTGGGAAACTAATTAAAGCAGAAGGAACCAACCCAACATTACCTTCATACTCCTTACACTTCTTTTGTATTCTGTAATCTTGCATTTATTTATTTCAGATATTTCTGTACAAATTTGTTTGTTTCTTCCTTAGTTTAAACACCGACGACTCTTCGTGGCGGCCACAGCCAATTTCAACAATTTTGCTTCCTTTGAAAAGGGTTGGTGGTGTTAGAGTTTGGCTTTGAACTTGGAAGGTGGTGCATGCAGAAAGAAAAGGGGTGAATTAGTTATATGTGTGTGTGTGTGTGTATGGCGAATGATAGAGAAAAGGGTAACGAGGTTGACGAGAGTTACTATGGTGAAGCGAGAGACTTTCACTCGTTGTCAGTGCCAACGATGTTTTCAGGGTTGAATAGGGAGAAGGAGATGTCAGCCATGATCTCTGCTTTGACTCGTGTTGTCCGTGGAGAGGAACATGGTCATGGTCATTCCCTTCTTCATCAGAAGATTGATAACAGTGCAATTGGTGGTTGTGGTGGTGGTGGTGGTGGTGGTGGTGGTGGTTTTATCATAACATCAAACATGGCTTCAGGTTCCATGGCACCATCATCTTCTTCTGCATGTTCATCTTATTGTGGAAACTCTGTTCTGAAGAGAAGTAGGGAAGGTGAGAATGGAAGTGATCTCTCACGTGGAGCTGCATTCCCTGCTATTTCAACACGTAAGCGCCAAACTGTTTTATAGTCCATATTATAGAATATGATAATTTATTTTTTGTTTTTGGGTCTAATAATATGTTGTTGGACTTATAATTGAAAAAGGGTCGTAGTTGAGGACCTACATATAGAATATAATATTTATACGAGTTAGGATGTTACATCATAGAAAAGTGGAAAGAGATAGTTTGTTTTTGTTATATATATATGTATATGTAAATGTATATATATCCAACGTTGGATTTGATTTGTGTGGAATACAGATAGAGACGGGGAAAGTTCAAGCAGGGTGAGGAGAAGGGAAAGTGGAGAAATGGAGAATAGGGTATACGATTACGAGTACAGGGCAGAGAGGGTGAGAGTGGAAGAGGAAACGAAGAGGAAATACAGAGGAGTGAGGCAGAGGCCATGGGGGAAATGGGCTGCGGAAATAAGGGACCCATTCAAGGCATCTAGGGTGTGGTTAGGAACATTCGACACTGCTGAGGATGCAGCCAGAGCCTATGATGAAGCTTCCTTGCGTTTCAGAGGCAACAAAGCCAAACTCAACTTCCCTGAAAATGTCAGGCTCAGACAGCAGCCACCTCAACCGCCACCATCACCCCTCTTCTCCATTCCGTCTACAACTGAACCCATTGTTCACACTCAGCCTCAGGGTTCACGTAATTCCGGCAACTTTTACGAATATTGTTATTCGCATGTTCAGGAGTTTCCCGTGAGCCTCTATGACCAGGTTGCTGTTTCATCGCCATTCTCTATGGCCAATTCTCATCTTCAATCTTCATCTTCCTATTCTTCTTCCTCAACTATCACTTCTTCCCAACCATCTCTTCTTCCTTCCCTTTATGCTACCCACCTACCCCCATGGTCTTCTTCCTCTTCCTCTTCTTCTCCTGCTGCTGCTGCTGCTGCTTATACTAATACCTCTCCTCCTTCCGGCTCCTAGTTATATAAATCCCATTTATTTTAACTCTCTCTCCCTTCTATCATTCTTATTCTCCTCTACAAATAATCCCCCTTTTCACACCAAAATGTTGCCTTCAGTTATACTCTAAACTAGAACACGCTTCAACACTTCTATGTGCATAATAATAGTTTTTTATTTCTTAAATCCACTCTTCCTACTGTTCTAAATGTTTAATTTTGTTGCTTATAAAAGTATAATTTCACATCTTTAGTCCCATTAGTACCTGAAAATATTGGTTGATATATTCGTGATAGCAGTACCAGGCACTCAAATTAATATTAGTAAGTTTTTTTTACTCAATAACAACAACATCAAACAATAAGTTTAATACTCATTAATACTGAAAGCATAGCACTTTTGTTCATTATTAATAATTTAGTAATACATTAGTATTTTTATCTGAAGATACTCAATTCAGAAAAAAACTAAGATACCAAATGTGCTAATAACTTCTTATAATAACTAAAATAACACATTGACAACACCAATGAACACAAGTGACTTTAACTCTAGTTTTATTTTCTTATTCAATTGTTCAAGACGATTATTTCTGACTATTTTTGTGGAATATCCCTTCTCAACAAAGTTTCATTTAACGCATGAATATTATAACTCAACTTATTTAAATAAATTTAATTTTATAAAATTAATTTTGCATAGATAAAAATTTGACTGCAATTTATGTTTGAAAATATTCATTTGAAAAGTAAAACGCTGTAGCAAACTTTACCTTTATAAATGTATAAATTTCGAAAAGGATATATAACCAAAATTTACAAAAAATGCACTCCCAACGTGTGAAGAGTTTGACCTTCCTCAAACTAAACCATTGTCCCTTCTTGTGTATGTGTCACCACCACCTTATAACAAACAAAAACATTGAGCCCCATTTTGAAAAAAAAGGTGTACTGATGTACCCTGTCAGCAGCTGATGTTGACCACCACGTTGATATTTTAGGTGAGCAACTTCAGTTTAGAACAAGAAACATAGAAACAACGGTTAAAAGTTAAAACCTGGATTCGCAAGTTTCTAGAATCCTCCAAATGGCATGGTCTAAAGTCTAGACAGAGATTGTAATTAATAAAAGGACACATAAAGGACTTTCAAATTAATTATTACTTGCGTCTGAGCACGGTAATTTCAATTTAATTATGACTTTTAAGTATTCTCCAAACCAGGAAACGAAGCAAACCCAGATCACACGTTTACAATAAATTTATATCAGTGACGTGCAAAGCACAAGAAAAAATTCCTGTGCAATAAATTTGTAACTCAGGGCCGTTAACCAAACAATAAAGTTTATCTTCCCTCGAAACTCCTCCCTCGACGGAGCCTTCGAAGACCCCGAAATTACGTGCTCGAACAATAGATGCATGCATTGCACACAGCCAGCAAATTGTCATTCAAGGAAAATAACATGTCCAGATTGCACAAAAAAATATAATCGAGAAAAAAAGTACAGGAGGAGTAAAAATCAACAAGGCAAAAGAATATAAATGAGCAAACACTCAATTTCTAGCCACTGCTTCAATCAAGATCGTTTAGGATCCTGTCATAAAGGCAGTGGTAAGGTATGATGTACCAGTAGTATACAACAATGCTACTTACTAATATGCATATATCCAGCTCTACCCTGAACGCATGCGCCACAAAATATAAAATGAAAAAGGAATCGTCGTTCTACGAAATTCCTCATCAACTCGGTCGGTGATAATTTAAAAGAACATTCCTGAAATAGGCAACTTCGGTACAAAATCACGTCGATATTAGGGTGCCCCTGCAATTACGAGAAACAGGCATTATGGCAAAATAGGAAATACCTGAGCCGTGAACAGTCACGACTCTACCCTTTTCCTTAATCTAACTTCCCTTCCCGTGTCCTCAACTACCTCTTCAGAAAAGGGACAGATATCTTACCTGTGATTGTAATTGCTGATATGGACCTTCTTAAACCTTCAACGCAGCTTTATGGACCATGGTTTCCTTGTGTATTTGATGACAACTCTTCTCCACAAGATCAAGCAGTTTATCCAAGTTTGCTGCCCATGAGTTAAGAATATCATTGCTATCCTTTGCTGTCTGGAAACAGACTATTCCCATTGGCCTATCAATCTTTGCCACCAGCGCCTTAGACACTACCATGTCTGAAAGATGCTTCTCAGCTTCCTGAATTTTGTATGAAGTGTAAACTAGAATCATCACTCTAAAAGAAATAGCATTTTAAGAAAATGAAATAAATTCGGTTACAACATCCATATTCACATGCAGCTCAACAATAAACAAAATAAACCACTAGAGGTGGTAAGCAAAATCCAGCAACACCAACAAAAACAGACCCTGCCAACCACCAAGATCATAATTTTTCCTTTGAAACACTAGCATCCAGTGGCAGGCCAGGTGTAACCACACACCATTTAGAAAATATTTTCACGTTAACACTTAACTTAAAAGCACAACCGCAACTACAATCACAAACCTGTACACTGAGACACAAAAGCTCTGCAAGTCTCTTCAATGTAATTCTTGCGTAGTATTTTGAAACAACAAGAATATTCTGAAAGGTAAAGGTTCCGTATTAATGCTCGCAAAAGGAAATACAAAACATAATGCATATCACACAAACCGACCAACAAAATTGATAGCTTGAGAACAAATATAATGGTATCAGTTATTTTGTATTTACATGTTCAATTATCCTTTGCTTCAGATCTTCCGCTGCTTTTTCACCCAAAGATTCCCCAGAAGCCTTTTCGTTCTCAAAATCGTTCTTATATGTATCCCATAGAGTTGTCCATTGGATAACCTCCATGGTAATCAGCTGTTTCAAAAGCAACCTACATGCAAAATATACATCGACAGGCACATCAAATGACAAAGAAATCCTAAAAATTTAAAAGAACATGACTTGGAAGACGTATGATAAAACTGGAGATAACATACTTGAAGTTTGGAATCTCGGATAGATTCTTATCCTCCAAAGTGGAATTCAGAAGGCTTGACTGCATTGGATCATGTGGTGCTAGAACCAAGTACCAACATATTTTCCTTAGGATCTACATGTACAAAATAATATTAAGAAAAACATAATATCACATAACATACCTCACAGCAACAGAAAAGGTAAAAAAATAAATAAAACAAGGAGAAAGCTTACGGGAGTCCACTTGGCAGGGTTTTCTTTGACAGATGGAATCTCATATATTGACTTGTAGCAACGGCAAATTTCAAGATAATCATTATTGTGGGAATAATACCTTTAAAAAGAAAAAAAAAACAGCATAAGACAACTTAGATTTTAAAATATCATCTGCAAGCAGCAGCACAAAATAAGTAGTTAAAAAATATGCAGCATGAAGGTACAATAAACAAACACTCATCTACATCGCTTCACATTATTGAAGTCTGAAAGTTATATAGAAGCATTGGACCATATTTGAAAAGCAGTGGCGATTAGCTGGTACAATATACCCCCAACTATGGCAAGTTTATAGACTTTACTATTGTCAAATTTTACAAACCATAGCCCAGACATGTTCAAAATTTTAATTCATATAAACTAGAATTGAACAACAAAAACAGCATGAATGACAATTAATAAAGGACTGAACATGACACACATTAAATCTTCCCATGGCATCATAGCTCGTCCAAATCCTTGGCAGTCAACATAAAACACATTGATATACTAAATATGGATAAATCAGAACATGACACAAAATTGTAAATGAACATAAATGGGAATTACAAAGTTAACATAAAAAAGGTCTTGGTTATCAGAGAATTGAACGTAATTGATAGGAGCCAAAGTAGGCCGATCATTATCATTCAAAAACAATTATCAGTACAAGACACACTACTAAAAGAGGACAAACGTTTCTCACAATATTAAATAACAGTTAGAATTCGTCACAATTATATTCCTTACCATTTAAATAAAATATACAGACTAAAACATCTCCTTATTCCTAGATTTAGGGCCAACTTAGTTGATTTTTAGAAGAAAGATGCTTTTTTAATTGAACAATGCTTCAAAAAATTTATAATAGTTATGAAAATCTCTACAATATATTGGTTTAGTGCTTTTCACATGTGTGTGGAAAAGGAATAGTTTAATAATTGATTATATCAATGTTCAATGACTCTTACAATAATTTACAGAAACATGTTTCGTGTTTGGATATGTTAGCTGATAAGTAAATAATTTATATGCAAGCGAGATTATGATACAAAATAAATAATTTATATTACGCATAAATGGTATAAATTTATAAGGACTTCATAATTAATAAGTAGAAGTCCTAAATTTAAAGCTACACAGCCTCTAAGAGAAAACAGAAGGGTAGAAGAGGTGCCACCACGTCAGAAAGTTAGAAGTAATGCCACAAATTATGGCAGAAAGGTGGTTTACTCGGAACAGAACACATTAACCAGAACTGGAGTTTCAGATTGACCAAAATTTGATCCTCTAGTTATTTGTGTTTGTTCTTGTTACAGAAACAGAAACAAGGTGCGTTCCCTGAATTCTTCCATTTCAACTTCGAAGTTTAGTAACAAGGCTGGTTTAACTCTTCAACAAATTTTTTTCCTTACCAGACCATCAAACACAATAAAATCTAAACCTACAGCAAATGAAAAGAAAGCCATGTTTTCCAATCTGCATTTCATCTTTAAATACCATTGAAACAAATCACAAGAATGGTCTACAAAAGTTAGTTCCATAGATTTATTAAAGAGGACAACACATAAATCTTTAGATGCACTAATAATCCCCATTGTATTTGAAGAAACCACAACAAATGCAAGCGAGAGATCTGAGAGTGTGAACGCGTATTGCAGGTTAGACAGTCATTGGCACTATGCCTTATTCTTGGGGAACTAGAATGCATATATTGGACAGACTAGCAGCAAAGTTTATAGAAGCCCAAAAGCAAGAACAATTTTCATCTTTTAAATGATTTGACTTATCTCAAATAAAAAGGAAAGTGATATTAAAAATACAGGGGAAGGCACAATATTTGTAACTACAGCATGATAGAACAAGAAAAGGAGAGCAACATGAAGTACATATTCAATTACCGAATCATTAGCTCATAATAGATCTGCTTCAACTCCAGCAAAGATGGTATATCTGCTGGGGCCTCTTCAACAACATTGTCGCCTTCTTTAGGCTTTTTCTTTTCCTTAGATGTATCGGCATCAAATACTCTTGGACTAATCTTTCTAGAAAGTATTTGTGCACGAACATAATCCTCACGGTCTAGACACAAACGAACCTACAAAATTTGACATACAAGACTCTTAAGTCAGCAGCTGAATTGCAACACAAAAAATTAATGGCCTGCTATTGCTGTAATCACAGAAGGAAACACAGAAACATGTCTCATACTTGTTCGAGAATGAATGCAATCTTCTCAGTCTTGGCCATGGCACCAAAAGTTTCCACCTGTTAAAATTACCCATTCCATTAGTAAACTGAAAACTAATTAATTACATTAAAAAAATTCCAGGTCGCATAAAAGCAATAAAAAATGACACATCCCCACTGACCGCAATTTCTTGCATCAAATCAGCAGCTTCAGCTATATGCCCTTGATCTTCCTTGATCTTCGCAAGTTTCTTGATCAATCGAGCTCTCTCAATTTCCACGTATATCTAAAAAAAACAATACAACATTTAAAAGGACATGATGGTATAACAAAAATGATTAAGAAACACAAGGTTCAAAATAAGCACACTCACTTTCCCTGCAGACACGCTGTTCAACGTTTTGATGAGTTCTATGCGAGTTTCAACATCTGGTGTCTCATCAATATATTGCATAGCCTGCTGTACCATAGCTGTTACAGCCTGCAAACATATAACCATCTCATTAACGACAGACAACTCCATGCTTCATGTACCATTCATGGTTTGAAAAAATTTAGCCCACTACATTACGACTTAGGGACCCTCCGTGATCGCATTGTTACTAATTATGATTGCATGTGTCAACAATTTTCTTTTCTACAATGTTAAGTATCACGACGTATCTACGACCACAAATTAAAACCTTGGTACCATTTACAGAAACAAATAGAAAACATTTGAACTATACTCTTATCAACGAGGAAGCCATAAATGTGGTTTTTCACAGAGCCTGCTCGGCCGAAACTAAACAGTAGAGAACTAACATTCCCATCAAAACCCATAGTTCATATACATACTATAGTCAAAACCAAATTTCCGTCATTCATTCGCCCAAATTTACTTAAAGCACGTTTGTAAGTACACAATTCCCATTCTAAATGAACAAACAACTACCAATATTTCAGAGCGAAGTAAAACCCTAAACCTCCTCGCACACCACACCACTGTGCGATTTCCGTAACCTAAGATGGTTTTCTACACATGAGTAAAAAATAAAAATAACAATCGAAGCTCGGCAGCAACGAGAACCTGTTTAAGCTGGCCACGTCGTTTGGACAAAACGACAATCTGGTCATTAAGGGTTTTCCAGGCTCGCGCATCGAAGCAGAGCTGCAGAATGTCAGTGGCCGCCTTTCTCGTTCCTGCCACATCACCTGCGAGTCTCATCTGCTTCTCCACGTTCAGCAATTGCTCTATCGCCGCGTCTAAATTCGCCTACAGAAAATTTTCATGGAACCATCAGAGGAAAGAATCGTCGAATTTCGGTTCAGAAAAGAAAAATTAGCAACAATATTGGCACAGAGTCGTCGTCGAAGGAAAAAAGCAAAGTGCGAGGCAAAATTAACGATGGAAGTGTGAGAATAAGAGTAGAAGACGCATGCAGCAACAAAGAAAAGAGAGAGATCTGAAATGGCTTCGATCCATGAATGAATTGAGTGAAAGGGGAAGGAGCGTGGAGAAGAAAGAGTACCATGGTTGGATTGTGGGCGAGGGAGAGATCTCCGAAGTAGTCGTCAATTATTGAAAATTGAAAATAGAAGGAAAAGTGGAAGAGGGTAGAAGAAGGTGGAGAAATTGATGGACGCTCGTTTTATACTATGCTCAGGCCCACCCAGGCCCAACAACCGTCTTAATTCACTGGCCCGATCCGTTTCTGTTTACAATTCTTGAATTTTCAACCACTTTTTGTTTAAAGAAGTTATCTGAAAAATGTTTTTGAGTTAATTATTTTTTTTGAAAAAACTATTTTTTTCATAAAAAAATACATTAAAAGATGAAATTTTTGAACAAATAATCATAGTTATAAATATTTAGATTTGTAAAAGTAAATGATTTAAAATAACCCTTTTTTCCAAATTTTAACTATTGTCTCAAACAGAAATCATAACCATTTTTTTTCTAAATTAAAAACATCATATGTGCCCCTCTTCACAAAGATATGTTTTGTGAATAATAAACTTAGGTTGGATTGCTGGGTGAAGCAACTGTTTTAGGTTGAAAAATAACAATAAATAAATTACCAGAAAATACATAGAAAATTTGAAAGACCCTTTTTATCTATACATGTAAATTAGAAGTGATATCATTGCTTTGAGATGCAATGTTCCCTTTCTCATTTAAAAAAACCTTTACTCTTACTGCTAGTTATATGATTAGGAATTTGACAAAATCATGCAACATGTGTGGTTGAGTGACATCCTTCATTGAACATGGAGGCTATACTTTTTCTATTAACGATAGTACTTACCTTTTATATTTAGTGGAAATAATATAATGATTTAACATAAATTACCATAATCTATTAAAGCAAAAGACTGATTTGGAAGCATAACAGGAGAGTGAAATTTTTCTTTTAAACTAAAAATTCATCTCATCTTCTTTTTTATATTTAGCATTAAATTTTTATTTCTCATTCACAAATAGAATAATAATGAAGGATAAGTTGGATATCTATACCTAATTTTAGGGTATTATTTAATGAATATGGAGATTTACATCAAAACCGAATCATAACAATTTGAGTATGACTTCTTTGATGATATTTTAAGTGATGTGTTTTTGTAAAAGTAAATTAAGTTATTTTAAATTTAATTTTTATAATGAATGATCATTAATTTTATTTAACAGTTAAAAATTAAATATAATTTTAATTTAAATCATACTAATTTTAATATTAAAAAAATTATTTTTTTTCAAAAGTTTTTATGATATTTCAATATTAGTTTCTCCACCTATATCAATATTTTTTTAAACATCAACATTTCATCAACAACTTATAGACAAATTTTTATTTTTTTTATTTCTTTCAGGTGAACTTCGAAAAAGAAATAACAAATATATTTTAAATAAATTATAATTTTTAGAATAAATTATAATCTATAATTAGTTTAAATTTATCAAAGATAAATAATTTATATTTATAAAAAATAATTATATATATAAACAATAACTTATTTATATATATCTAAAACTATTATTTTTTTATATATATTTATATTTAAATATTAAAAAATAAATTAAGAGAAAATATAAATTTTTTTAAGATGAAATATTAATCGAATGATACTAATTTTCAAATGAAAATATTTTCTTTTAAAAAAGTTTGTTTATTAAAATAAAAAAAATTATATAAAAATTAGTGTATTTTTTGAATTTATTTTAAATTTTAAAATTATTTTTATTACTTAACTGTTAAAATTTAATTAAATTAAAAAATATAAATGTTTCATATGAATAATAGAAAATCACCATAATTTTTTAAAAAACTAAAAATTATATTTAATATTTCAACTGTATTATTAATATAAAATTAAATATTTATTTATTATAAAACTTAAAACTACATATTCTATTTTTACAGCAAAATTATAACACTTAAAATATTTAATAATTCCTAGTTGGTCTAGCTTATTTCTCATCCCTTACTGTGAGAACTCAATATTTGAATACTTAGCCAAGTATTCTTTACTCCAAAATATTAATTATGTGGTAAATAAATTTTTTACCAAACTAAGAGAAATATCATTATCTCAAAAACTATTTCTTGGTACAAAGAGAGAGCTAAACAAGAAATGTTCTCTCAAACTTGTATTTAAACACAGTCTATGTGGTTCTCACACAACAAAAGAAGGCTCCATAGAGAAGATTAAAAGCAAACCCAGATGAATTTGCTGAGTCTAACTTGGAGGACTATTTCCCTTCACTCTTTACTGTTTCTATAGCCATTTAGTTCTGGAGCGATCGCTGACCACGGATAAATCCCAAACCGACCCTGCAATCTGAAAAAAATATGAGCTTTAACGAAAGTCCAATGGGTTGGATTGGCGTAACGGTTGGTGGCCTCGTTGGTATAGTGGGTGCGATATTGACGCTAAAAGATGGCAAAGTGGGGATTCCATTAACCTTCGCTGCACATGATAGTAGCCCCGACAAGTCTCTATTTGTTCCTGGTTTGCAAAATCTCCAAAACAATTGTTTTCTCAACGTTGTTTTGCAGGTAAACTTTCGATGTTGCTTCTCTATTTCTTCAATCCCCAAATGATTTTTTATGCTCGTATTGTGCAAAAATTATATTTTTATTGCTATTTCTTTGTTGCAGGCTCTAGCCAGCTGTTTTTGCTTTCAGGGCTTTCTTCATGTTGCGATGGGAGAGTCTGGGAATAAGGACCTGGATGAAAACATGCCTCTTTCACTTTCTTTGGCTACTTTATTAGAAGGTAGAAGAAATTTGACTAAGCGGATAAAGTACTTTATAAACATTTTACAAGAAAAAAGGGAAGTGAATGAGTAAGCTAAGCTGAAATTAGCATAAGGACAATCTAATTTGAAGAAGATTTATTGTAATAGTTTCTCGAAAAATTGATTTTTGTGATTGTGTTATGTATGTGCAGAGCTGAGTTCAGTTAGTGGGGAAAAGGTTACATTGAGTCCACGAAAGACTATGCTCGCCATGTCGAATTACATTCCAAACTTTAATCTGACTAGTCAGCAGGTAGAATTGTGTGTTTTATTGTCTGATTTATAGTGTATTTGCAACTGCATCGTACCAGCTTGTACTCACGTCCACTTTTCATGCTGAAGGCGGAAGCTCTCCCAATAGCTTCTGATTTCCATGTTTTTAACCTAAATTTTGAGTTTTGAATGTGGAACCATGAACATGGTTAGTGGCTTAGTGATGTTTTAGTTCTGTCTCAATCGTGTTTGGTTTTTGTGATTGTAGGATGCTGCTGAAGCTTTTCTCCATCTATTGTGCTCTCTAAGAGAAGAATTTGGAGGTTGTTATGCTCCAAAGATGAGTTCTTTAGCAGACATTTTTGCTTCTAATAATAGAATTCTTACTCCAATACAGAGGGACTGCCAAAGTGAGCAGGAACGATGGCAACAACACTTCCTTGGACCTTTTGATGGGATTCTTGCAAGCAGCCTGACCTGTCAAAGTTGTTCATCCCAGGTACATGGGACTTTTCTAAATGCAGTACCATAAATTTTTCTGCATTAGTTGGACATACACTGCATGGCCTTTCTTTGTAATTGTAATGTAGGACTGCCTAAAATAAGATCTTAGGATAACATCACAGCCACTTAGTAAAACTTATAGGAAAAAGTAGTTAGTAATTGATAAATATCCAAGCGCTTGGGGAAACCACCCTCAAAAGCAATAGCTATTAAAGGAGGGGAAGAACCTAACACTTCAATACACTACCGAGCATCTCATTACTTAATGTGGGACTTATCCAAGTTCATATCACTAATTTAAAATGGTTAGCAATGAAGAAAAATATAGGAATTAAGGTTATATGATGATGTGACTTGGGTTTTAGAAGCCACTAATGACTTATTTTTACATGCAAGTTATGGAAATGACTGACGCCAACTAACTTAATTACTCCAAACTTGCAATAAAGTTACTAATGACTTGATAAATGTACTTATTGGCTGCATATTCAGTTGTGTTGACTACTATTTAGCTTTACATAAATATATATTTTTGTTTTGTAAAATAACTCCCCAGTTTCCTCTATCATTCTCAAATGTAATTGTGATAATATCTCTGTGTAACATTCATGTACTCTTTTTTAACTTAATATTTATTCAGTGCAGATCTCAATTAACTTGGAACATTTTGATTGTTTGCCTCTTTCACCTGTGCTTAGTGGTACTTCCACCATAGTAAGTTTTGCAACTAATGTAACTCATACTGTAGCTTCAATGTTATTTCTTTTATAATTGAAGTGCTGCATGCCTCCTTTAGCTCCCTGATTATTAAATGTGACATGTTACAGAGAGTTGGTTGTACACTGGTGGATTGCCTGAAGCAGTTCATTGTTGCCGAACATGTTGAAAATTACCGGTGCAGCTACTGTTGGCATAATGCCGCAATCAAATATCTTTCTGTAATGGAAGGAAATGAGGTCCTCCCTGTGTGAATATTTTATTCATTTAGAGATTGATAAAGGCTGCTTAGGGGTGCATAGCTGGTGGTTTCCGAATCCAGCATCTAATCTTTGTGTTGTCCAATATGATTTCTGTGCCATTGTTACTCAGGTAGAGCTCGAAAAGCTAAGGAGATGCTCTGATCCAGAAATCTGTGATTGCCGAAAAATATGTAATCTTGATAAACTACCTTGGTCAAACAGGTTTTCACATACTCTGAAGCAGCTAAGTATTGCTAGGTGTCCAAGGGTATGCATACTATGTTTTCTGATCAGGCATTCCTCATTTTCTCAATAACATTTTCTTCTGTAGTTCAATGTCTGAACTACTGAAACATGATTGCCTGGTTGCAGATTTTATGCATCCAGTTGAAAAGAGTTTCTATGAATGTCTTTGGAGAGCTAGTCAAACTACAGGTACTTGAATCTCTGACATATTGGATTTATCTCAGTTTTTGTCTCCTCCCAAAAGGCAAAGAAAAGTTCCCTGGACCTAATGCCAATTTGATTGTGCTTTTATTTATGACGTAAACCTGACTGTTATTCTATATTATAGATTCAATGAACTGAACAAAAGATGGTAATAATTGAGTAGCATATGAATATTCATTGGGTTTCATGGTAGAAATTTCTGTCTTGATATGGAAATGCAGGGCCATATTTCTTTTCCGTTGATTTTGGATGTTGTGTCATTCATGACAACTTGGCTGGGAGTAAAGACACAGGACATAGATGTACAACGTTTATCATTAAATTTGAAGTACAACAGAAGAATTTTTTTGCCAAATAATTCTGATATGCAATCTGAGATAAGAACACTGAAATTTAGTGGCCTTTATGGAGCAAGGAGGGAGCAGATAAATTCAGATGCTCTTGATGACAGATTTATCTCCCCTGCAAATGGACTGGAGCTTCATAGTGACACTGTATTTCCCTGCTCTGGCTGTTCAGAAAGCACTCACTCAGATGCACATACGCAATCCAATGACAAGGTTGGCTTAATTTTTTTTTTTATATTGATGCCTTTAATTTACACTGAACTGTGAAATCCCATATCCTTGCATCTTGTTTCTGTCCATAATATGCCCCCTTTAAAGAAGCTTCATGTATTATCTTATTTGTCAAGCATAAACTAGAAATTTATTTCCTCTATATAGCATCTAAATGAAATTAATTATCTTATTTAAAATCACTTTTTTATTAAACTTTCCCAAACAAAAACTAAGTCTGATTGTAATCAATTATTAAAATAATATAATTTTCGCAACTGTCCCAAACACACCCCAAGTTGTTGATATGGTTTTCGTTTTCTCACTACACTGTGCTTTATGCAGGTAGATGCTTCTTGTGATTTAGTTTCTGAAGAAACATGTTTGTATCAACTTGTTTCTGTTGTGGAACACTTTGGTAAAGCTGGAAGTGGGCATTACACTGTTTACAGAAGTGTAAGAGGGAAGTCCTCAGAAGATGTCTCTGATGATGACCTTAATCAAACTCCAATGCATTGGTTTTCTATTTCAGATTCTCAAGTGCATGCTGTTTCAGTGGAAGATGTTCTTTCCAGTGAGGCCAGCTTGCTCTTCTACGAGAGAATTCCAAGGAACTGAATAAAATCTTTTCTTTTGTTTTGAGAAGTTCTGGGTTCACAAGATGCATTGGTTACTATGTTCTGAAACACAGGAGTCCATGGTGTGCCGTCTTAACTCAACACAATTGGTATAAGAACGTGCTGAGGTTGTTCCAAATTGCTTGACAATCTTTTGAGGAGGGTAATGAAACAATAAATAACTATACCTGGAATTTGTTTTTGTATGCTCAGCTAATTTTGTTCCCTTATTGTGGTTATGCCCATCAAAAGCTTTTTTAGTTGCAGACTGCAACAGAAAGCACTATTTTTTATAAACTTCATTCGATTAAAAGTGATTTTTAAAAGAATATGTTTTAGGGCTGACTTAATTAGTTTAAAGAAAAATTAAAATATAAAAAATATTTTATCTAATCATCCAATTATAAACTGTTATGGATTATAATTTATTGATTTTTTTTATAATTTTTATATAATGCTGACAAGATTATCCATATATAAATATTTGGTACTATAAAAACATTCAACCCATGTCCCTGGTTACTGTTTTGTCAATTATGAATATTTTTTTTTTCTCTTTTCCCCCTTCAAGGTCTCATTGTCCAGTTATTTTAAAAACCATACTAAAATCCTTTTTAAAGGATTGATAATTTAAAAAATATTTGAACTCAAAATTTAGTTATACAAATATAAACAAAGTAATTTTCAAATGTTTTCAATAACAATAACACTTATAATGTAATTAAGCTTTTATATTACATAAAATTAATGCACAAATGTAACCTCATGTTATTTAAATATTTAAATTTTAAATTAAATGTTTAAATATCTACATTTTTAATGAAATATTTTGCTGTCATTTTTCATTAGTTGTTTTTTTTTTCTCCATTTGTAATTAATTTTATTTATGAGACATTATCCCATCCCTGCGGTAGTAGTTATGAATTTTTATAATATAAAATTAGGAGATATTTTAAGTTTTTTCTTCTTCTTTACAATGCCTGGAATCAATTTATTATATTCAAGTTTGATCCATCTGCTTTTGTTTTCATTTTCAAGCAATCCAGTTGCATTTTCTTTTTTTTTTTCATTATGTGCCGTGTACAACTTTTTGTTGTGTCATGTCAAATCAATTTATTGAATATATGAAAATATTGTTACGAAATATTTACTTGTGACTTATATTTATGCATTTTGAATTTACTTAAGGAGAATAAATAATAAAATTGACACAAACTTTCAAGTGGAAACAAGCTATTAAATACAATTTTAAATTAGTCAATAATCATGAACTTATTTACTAATCGCGTGTACTAATTTACTATATTTAATTTCAGAATACTTAATTTATATCTATTTATAAATAAACAGTTTTTCTTATAACTGTAGTTGTATGTGTGTAATTAAATTTTCTTATATATATATATATATTACATGTTTAATTTTTTTTTATTTTAGATCATTTTAATTTGAAATCCGTATATTTTTTAATTTTTATTTTACCACACAACACATGGAATGGAAGCCATATTGGAATAGTTTAAAAGAGGAGGTTTGATTAATAAACCATATTTTTTTATACATAGAAACCATAGTTTTCTACTTCAATAAAAAAGGTAACAAAAACTTCTGTACTTATTATTAATGTTTTAAATTGGACTGATAATTGAAATCGATAATATTGATTCATATATATAGTTCATGAGTTTACTCATAGTTGAACTGAGATTGAATTAGTATAATAACTAATTTTAACATGTTATAACATATTAAACAAAAAATTGACACAAAACTTTATAAAAATTTACAAGTAAAGTTTTAAATTGTAGTAAAAAGGAGTGGATCACATCTCTTTGGAAATAAAATTCATAGTAAATAAAATGTTAAGAGAAGATATTTGATTGGTGAATATAAATTTAAATAATTTTAAAAGTTATAAACAAAAGGTGATGGAGTATATGTGCGTAGGTACAAGTTTATAGTAGAAGTATCAGTATTCCAAAATTTGAACTGAGTAACGTACAACTGCATATTTCCATTTATCTAGTGCTATCTGGGACAACTATCCTTAACCTATGATTTTCGTGTTCTAGATAATTACAACGTTATATATGCAGAATATTTCAAGACACAGGAACAATATTCCCAGTACATGATGCCACAAAATTTGCATCAATTCAAATTGTGAATTGGTGGCTTCCTTCTGACTGGACTGTAATCCATTGAGAACACTTCGTCTGCATTATCTTTACCTTCTCTAGGCTTAAAGACATGATCATGTGTTGCCCTACTTCTAACCATGTTGCTTTTTTCTTTCAGTGTTCCTGCTGCATATAGAAAATCATCTTAATATATACATACAGTGTCTATGTTATATATTATATAATAAAATATTAAATCTATACCTCTAACATGGATAGAGATGAAGCAGAGGAGGAAGAGAGCCAGAAGTAGAATGCGTTTGGTTTGCAAAACCATGTTAAACGATCATTAGATTTGAGAATTGTGGTGTGTGTCTAATTTTGTTGGTGTTTATATATAGAAGATGATTATTTGTGAGATCCTTTATATAGATTTAGCAGATGCTGACTTGCTTGTAGTTGTAGGAAGTTGCCAAGAAGATTATTTGGTATGCGCCATGGTTGTAGTTAGTGCAAGAGATACATGGTCTACGAGGGTCACCATCACTGTTTTCTCCTGTCTCACTTGAAAAGACTTCAGAAAAACAAAAGATAACCAAAAAAAAATAGAAATGCATGAATAGGTACCTCTCTTTCCCATATATAATATAAAAAAATCATATATAATATAAATACTCTTTATTTCTTAACCCTAACATAACATTTGAAATTCTTTCTATTTTCCTTTCTATGATAATGCATAATTTGTAATATTTTTTTCTTATAATTAGACTTTATGATTTGATATAAATAGATTGAATTCAGTTTATAGTTTATTTCTTAATAAATATTAGAATTTATCCTAACAAGTATGTTGACGAAATTAGATCAAATTTATATATATATATATATATATATATATATAAATATAAGTTAATATAAATTTTATTTTATAAATTAATTTTATAAAATTAAAATTAGATTTAAAGTTCATTACTTTTTAATATAATATAGATTCCATTCTAATATAGTTGTTGAGTTTATCCAAATTTTTTTATAAATTTTACTTTTTAATATGTGTCAATAATAATTAATACAAATAGTATTTGAGATGTGATGCTAATTTATATATGATAAATGTGTCTTGGAATTATTTATGTTTTCTCTTATTTTTATTGTTTTATTAGTAGTGATTTTTATTCTCAAAATTTAGGGAAACGAATTCATGGTTTTCATCTACTTATTACCATTGATAGAAATAATGAATTTATTATCCATGCAAGTCACCTGAAAAATACATTAATTTCATTAATCATTTATCAAGAAGGAAAATGTTAAGTTGATAGCAAATTTGATAAAAATTCTCCTTTATTTTATTTTGGGAGCGTTGTTGTTGGGATTTTTGAGAAAAATATGTGCAGTTAACTTTTGAGTACATAAATTTTCTTCTACATGAACAGAAGAAAAGTGTAATGTAAAAACTCAAATACTGATAGTATTATTTTTAATTTAGTCAAATTAATAACTTTTAAATCTAAATTATATGATTATATTTTTATATTTATATTATTCAAATTTTTTTCTTAAATTTCGGGTCCAATATTAACTTCAACCCAATAACATAATTCGTTTTCTTATCCACATTATGAAACACATTAAATGCAAATAGCCCTAGTCTTTCACTAACATGTTCATGGAACAGAAATTCGCAGGTTAATAATAACTTCTTCTCCTTCACAATGTCTATATCCAACATCCTTGAATTGACTTATAAAGTCATTTTCATAATATTTATCTTGAAAACCATTTCAAAAGTGATGAGTTAACTAACGTTATAAAATCAAAGTATTATGATAATATATACTCATAATAGTTAAACTTGTTTAATTACTTTTATTGATGTTGTTTGAATCAAAAGATGTATCGTTACTTGAAAGTATATATAGTTCCAAACATTGCTTAGATCACAATCCATCTTAGACCTAACTAACAAAATTACTCTCTTAAGTGTTTCCTAATCTTTAACTTCACCATCATCACCACCTCAAGATTTTATTTTTGAGCTTTAAATTTGCACCCACATAATGAATGAACCATGCATCATCAATTGGTCACACCATGCAACAATTCACGAACTTGTAATCCACATGTTCATGATGAAACTAAACACCTATGTGAAAACTTGAGCCTAGTGGGAACCTCTCTATAGGCACAATGCAAGTAATAGACAATTTTATTTTATATGCAATTCAGAAATAACTTCAATTATTCCAAATTCATGTCTTCACATCCCCAATTCACGGTTCATGTTCTCTTTTTCCTTTTTTTTAACGTTTATTTTTGTATCATGTTATATATATATGAAGCTTTTTAGAAGTATTATGCTACACATATTTCAGATATTGTTGGTTTTAGGACTTATCACAATTTTATTTAGGTTGAAAAGAAAAGAAATTTATGAATTATAACTTGATTTTCAAGAGAAGTAAGACTTTTAGAAAATATAATTATTTTTTTTTTTAAAAAAGCTAAGAAATTTATCCCACCCAATTGCTACTATTTTTTTATTACAATATCTTAATAAATAGTAAATAACTATGTAACTGCAATAAGTTTCTTCGGATGAGTTTTTTCATAAACTTTTTTAAAAAAGAACGAAAAACAAAATCAAATCAACTTCTTCATAAATTATACACAAATAAAAATAAAAAAAATATTAAAATTATATAAAAACAGCTCTCAAAAATAAATTATGTATAAATTAATTTAAATTTATAAAAATATCAATTTTAATTTTTAAAACAAATACAAAGATAAAAAAACTTGTCCGGACCAGTTCAGTGTCTATTATGAATTTGGGAAAGGATAAACGTGAAATTTTGGATAACAAATTATGTTAATAAATAGTTATTTTAAAAGAAAAGTAAAGGAAATAAATTGTAAGCAGCCTTATTTCATAAATTTTTTTGTCTTATTTTATAAGCAATTTATTAGAAAATATATTAAAAATAATATTTTATATTTTAATATTCATTTTAAAAATAATAAAATAAAAGGTAATTTTGGCTAGACATTATGATAGTTTAGTTTTTGTAATTGAATTAGTAATACATGGTTGTAACTTACTATAATAAATTTATTTATACTATTAATAAAAAATATTATTTTTATAACATTTTTTATATATTTTTATTATTTTATTTTTTAAGTTTTGTAACTTTTTTAAAAATTCAATCAATTACTCATATAAAAAAATACTACAATAAAAATATAAAAATTAATAAAAATGATTTTTTTATAATTTTTATGGAATTTTTTTACTATTTGGATAATATTTTTTATTTTAATAATTATTATAATAATTAATTTTTTATTTTTCATCATCATAAGAAAAATTTCCACCAGTTTGAAATAATTTTCTCACAGTTAATTGATTTTATGTAAAAATAATAATTTAAGTGCGACGGCTAATAATTTATAATAACTCTCTCTGAGGTAAGTGTACAATAAACACCCTTTTTACGCTACAAAAGTGTGTGTATATATATATATAATTATTTTTAATTTACAAAATATATATTAGTAATATTATATAAAAGTTTGTAAAATATATGTTCATGGAAAATATAATTAAATTTGGATAGCATATAAATAAGAAAAATAAATATATACATTCAATTCCATTTTAACTTATCTGCTTTGAGATATTTAAGTTCAGATAATTGGATGATACATTTCAGTTAAGCCTTTTTACAAAAAAAATGACTAATTTAGGAGTGATGCAGTAAAAATAAATAATTTCTATTTTAATTTTAAAGTTTATTAATAATTTACACGTTCTATTTAACTTCAAGAAATAAACCACTTTCAGGATAATTTATGATTGAGTTAAATTTTCCTGTTCTTATATCATAAATCAACTTAAACCTGATTTAATTGTTTTTTTTTATTTAATTTGAATTAATGACAACCTTTTTTACCCTTTTTATTTAATTTTTGTTTGTAGTCTCACACCATAGGCTGATTGCTCAATATATTGGGTTGTGTTGGAATATAATTACAACATTTTCCATTTATTAGGAGACAAATTTGTAAACATGTAATTAATAAATATTATTCATAGTAATGAAGGTTTTAACTACACTACCCATATATAGTTTAATTGGTTTTGTTAAAAAATAAGTTAACTATTTACTCATCATCATCAAGGTTATTTGCTAGTCATTATATATGTTTTCACTTGATTCTTATTTGTATTGAAATTTTGTATTTTGAATGAAATTATCTAAAATATTTTTTTATTTGTTATTTGGAAATAATATATATATATATACTGGGTAATGCTCATTAGATATGTTGTTGATTTTTATTTTGATCGATTTAAATAAATTTCATATAGATTAAAGCCTCATCCCAAGAAATTACAATATCTAATTTGATTAGCAACCCCTAAGCTTTTCTTATAACTTAATTTTGATATTATTAATTATAAAACATTTTCCTACATCACCTGTCAATTCCTTCACATATACATCCACCAACCATATACATTGTTTTTGGACTTCAGATTTCAAATATTTTCTTTATTTACATTTTTCTCTACTAAACATCAACCTCTATTTATCAAGACCCCTGTGGAAATAACAAGTAACATAGATCAATCATTGAAATACTTTTGTTCTTTTTCATTCACTAAATTTTATATGAAGGCAACAAACAATAAAAATAAACTATAATTTTTATTCATTTTTTCTTATGTGATATAATTAATTAGTTGTGAAACAAAATGATTAGATCATGATATAAAATCAACATAATTTATTTATATTTTTCACAAATATAATAAGAAATGAACATTATTCAAATATTTTGTTAAACTTCATGGTTCTCCTATGTTTTGAAAAACTTGTATGTAGCTAATTATTAAATAGGACTATGAAATATTGTGGATATGTTGTAAGTTGAAGATATAATAGAAGATAAACAAATTGTTAAACTTATATTTTAAGTAATTAAATTTGTTGATGATAATTATTTATAAGATATTTAAATTTTATTTCAAACATATAAAATACGAAAATATACCATTAGTATTTTAGAAACTCATAATACTAAAATAATTTTGATCATATACTATTCTAATGATAGAGATTATTTATTATAAATACTAGTTAATGATAGAGATTAGTTATTATATAAATACAAATACTAAACAATGATAAAGTTTAATGATTTTTATCGTGCTAACATAACCCCACACATAAACATAAGCATGTTTTAATTATCTTGACCTTGATTAGAACATTAAATTAGAAAAAACCAACGAGATTTTGAATAAAAATTAATTATCTACTAAATTGATAAGTATTTGATATTTATTTTATAATTTTTTAACCATATTATTGATATGAAAATTTTCATAACTTTTGTTAAAAAAACTTAAAGATTAAATATTTTTCAAGTTAAATTATTCAACTAGTAAAAAATTTGATGTAATCTTTATCAATTTTCAAATAATATTTTCAATGTTTTTCAAGTCTTCATACTTTTAAATATTTTAAATTATTAAAAAAAGATAATTGTGTGATATAATAAGTATTGAATTAAATATATTTTTAGTCTTTGAATAATTTATTAAAATTGTGTTTCTTTTTTAAAAAAAACTTTGGACTTATTTCGTCCTTGTAAATAATTTTGATGACAAATAAAAATATCTTTAAAAAAAGAGAAAAATGAGAGAAAAAAAAGAAAAAAAACTTAGAAGATAAATAATAATGAAATAAAAAATTACGAAAAAGAAAATAAAAAAATAAAAAAAAATTCTGACACATCAAAAATTATTTACATGAATTTATAAAATACAAAAGATAAAATAAATTTAGATTTAGTTAGTTAAGAAACTAAAGAAAAGATAAAAAGTTCCAATGATATAACCTTAAAGAACTATTAATTTTGAAGATGATATAAAAGATTGTAACTTTCCTTGTAGGGCTTCCAAATTAACAAATAAAACATTGAATCCGCATTATTTGATAGGTGGCTAAGCTAGTAGCACTGATTGAATTGCCTTGGCGTTGAAGATGATGCAAAGGAAATGTGGTTTTTTTGTTTGGTTCTATTGTATTATTCTCCTAGGGTTAGATTGCATGCATAGGAGATTTGACTAGTTAATCATGGAGGATGGCAGTATTTAACAAATGGAGGGAGAATAGGCAACATTGGTGAAACTTCCATCATTTTCTGACAAGACAATGGACAATGTTTTTGGTGTTTGGAGAGGATTAGGATAATAGACAGTGTTTCTATGAATCACATGGGAAGAATCCATTGGTTATGAACTAGGTAGGGCTCTTTTGTCCCCTATGTATTGGCCATAAACCAACCTCATTTGGGGCTATTAAAGTCATCATCACACACTCTTCAATAGATACACAGAATGAAACTGTTACCAAAACCAAACCCAGTAGCCAAAGCCATTCAAGAGAAGAGAACCACATTTCATACCATATCTCTATGTCTATGTAGCTATGGTGGGGCAAAACTATTGCCACAAACTCACAAATTAAACAACTTTCACCTAACTCATTTTAAAAGTAGCTTTCTTTGGCTTCATAATATTAACTCATAAACCATCAAACAATTTAACTTTTTATGCATTAATATCACATAACTATTACGTCATTAAATTTGTACAACATTTTCATTATAAGAATTATAAAATTAAGACTGTGATTTTATGAAACTTTTATATTAAAGTATGTTGAGATAATAATAAAAAATAAATATTAAATAAGATTTTAAATTATAAAATAAAATATTATTTATTTATATTAAATATAGTTATGATATAAAAAATTATTAGATTGAAATGTAAAAAGTATAATATTAAATAAATTTTTATAAAAATTTTGTATTGAATTCTTTTTAAATAATATGATATAATAAGACTTTAAAAATAAATTAAAATATCATATTATAATTCTTACAAGATTCGCTTAACTTATAATAAATTCATATATAACTTATAATAAATTTATATATAATAAACATATTTTTTTTATCTTTTAGAACATCTCCAAATAGTACTTATTAATATAGTTTTTATTAATAAAAGTATTAATTTATCGTGAATTCAACAAACATAAAATTTCTTAAAATTGAATTTGTTTGTATAAATAATTTATTCAATTTTAAGAAACTTAAAATTGCTGGATTTTTTATTTAAACAATGTATTTATGAATATTAATTTTTGTTGTGAGAAACTCTCATTAAAAAAACATTTTTAGGAATCTCATCTCTTGAAAGATATTCTGTAACCTTCTATTAGTCTTTTCAAAGTGCAACTACCTGACATCCTAATCCTATAAAGAAGAATTTCATCTCTTATGCTTTATCTAGTTGGTGAAAAAATATATAAAGAAATAAGAAAAAAAAACTCGAAGGAAGAGAAAATAAAGTAAAGAAAAAAATGCATTTGAAAACAGTAGTGAAAAACAAAAAGAAAAAAAAATCTTTTAGTTCGTTTAAAGAAGTTAAAGAATGAATTAAAAGAAATATAAAAAATGTGTAAACATAATTTTACCTTTTATGTGAAAGAAATGATGATAAAAATGAAAAAAAGGAAGAACATTTCTCATGAAATAAATCATTCCTCATGTGGTGAGAATTTTTTATGTGTCGTGAAAAATAAAAGTTGGTCTTTATTTCTATGGTGTTCCAAATGAATCAATGAGAAGTTTATATACCTAATCATATCCTCTTTATTTATTTTCATTTTATTTGTATCAACACATTTACATTACTAGTATATATGTACTGTGCACTACATGTGTATTTTTGTAAAACATGTAAAAAAAATAAAATAATACTTAAATTTTTAATTTAATTTATAAAATCATTTTTTTCATAATTTCACAAAAATTATTTTAACAACAAAATAAATTAAAGTATTACATATTATTTTTAGAATACATAAAATGAAATGTAATTAATTGTGAAGACAGAAGAACACAAGAAAAGAGTTTAATCAAAATATTTTCAAAAATCATTCTCAAACATGTTAAAAACAAACAATATATATATATATATATATAAACTTCGAAAATTTTGAGCAACACAGGAAGACACAAGTTCTTGAAAAATAGTGTGTCTTGATTATTCAGTAAATTGAGGAAGTAAAGAAAGATACACAAAGCCTTTATCTTGATCCGTCTTAAAAACCTGATAACCTTCACTCTTAAAAATAATTAAGATTTATAATAAAACAAACTCAAAATTAAATTAAAATATGATATAATTATTTCGAACAATCCCATTCATATTTACTCTTACCTTCCACCATTAGTTGCACTGCAGGTGATTTCTTAATGAATGGTGTTGTTCTTTTGCTCCTCTGCAACATCAGGTATCTAGCTTTGATTAGCAGAAAATGTTTACAACATATTAACATGTGTCAATGCCATATGAAGTAAACACACACACAAATACGTATATATATATATATACATATATATATATATACATATATATATATATATATATATACATATATATATAAATATATATATATATATATATATATATATATATGGGTGAACTTTTTGATATTTAATTTTTTGTCCTCACATGTCCTTTATTCCGAGATGCTTAATATTTTGGCCGAAGATAGAAGACTAAATCAATGGTATCTACATATATCTAATTAACTTTATTCTATTCTTCTAATATGTTAATAATTAAATTCAAATATGTCCAGATGCCGAAAGTTCTCCATGAACATATGTGCTAATCAAACTTTTAAGTCCTATCCTGGTTTGATTTGCTCTCCAAACATGACAAACTCTTAACTTTTGATTATGGATATATGTGCATAGTTTCTCCAAATACGATGTTCCTCTAAAAAATTGTCTGCATTAGTTATTCCGGCAAAAAATATGCACTCATATAAGGTTTGCATAGGGATAAGGGTGAAGCATCTGTCTTGTTTTATTCACATCTGCAAAGCTATATTAAATGTCAGTTGTGGCTTAAAACTTTGAAAACTCTTCACAGCAAGCTCACCTCATATTCTTTAGCTTCAAACCATTTACTCACGAGTTCTGAATATATATATGATTTGGCAACATATAGAATGGTTCTAACTTTCTCAACACAAGTCCATAATTTAAGTGTGGATTTCCTAGCTTCAAAGTCCAAACAATATCTATACATTGAAGGTCCTAGAATATAGGACTGCAGATTAATTAACTAAGCACTGTGAGATATTTATTGATGCCTTTTATAACAAAAAAATGAAGAAAGAAAATGGGAAACTTCAATTATGAATCGGTGGATTCCTTTTTGCAGGTGTGTAATCCATTGTATCCAACTCATCATGGCTTTCTTTTGCACCTTCATGTTGTGGCTTAAACAAACCAGTTTGAGCCCTCTTAACTGCATCATCCTTAATCTCCCTCAAACTTCTGGCTGCAAGAAATTAACCAAAACTACTTTAGATATTGTATATGCACATGATTTGGTAACATGTTGGACAAAGTAAAAAGTCGCAAACATAAAAACTAAAAAACTTACCTCTGGCATTCATGGTGGTGAAGCAAAGCAACAGAAAAACAACAAGAAGTAAGTGCTTGTAATTTGGTGACGTAGCCATTAACTTTAATTGCTCAACTCTAGAGTTTGTTTGGTATGAAAGTGTGTATAATAATAATAATGACTTTGCACTTGCACAAGACATGGCCTAGTTGCCCTCTTTTTATAGGAGTGGGAATAAGTAGTTACCCTTAAGAGGGTACAACCATTCACGACAAGGAAAAATATTGTTGCGATTGTGGTTCTAATCTATGTCTCCTGCTTTGTCTTCCTTGAGAGTGACAACACTTTGCTTAGAAAACAGGATCTAAGTTGAGAGCAAAAATGGTTCCATTCCTTCAATGCTACTTGGTTGGCATTTTGTGTCCCTCAACTCTTGGCACTGTGAAATTAACCAAAGATGCATGATCTACAAGGAAAAAATAACCCTTCATCGAAAACAAAAAGTCCAGAAAAGACAAAGAAACGTTTTGGAGAAGGGGAGGGACCCCATTCTCCTTTGTGGAATACACTATTTGACCATGACTTAAGGGTATTGTATGGTTATGAAACAAGGACTGAAGCAAACATTTGGCTTTGGCCCCTATCCAATCTCACAAGATATAGGGTGAATTTCAATACACATATATATATATAATCTGACAGACATGAATGCTAACACATGCATCCATGAAACATCTATTTCTTTCATTTAATATCTACAATGACACCTTATATATTTCTACATGCATTCTCCACTTTCTACACCATTCTCTGTTAAATAAATGTAGTCATCAAATTTTTTAACATATATTTTATTCACAGGTTTTTTGCAGCATATTTTATTCGTAACTTAACATTCATAACATGACATTTAACTAGCTATTTATTTACATGTAATTAAGATGGGCTAGATAACATGACATATCTTAAATTTCTATTGTAGTATAAATGGAAAAATTTCAACTTCATATATGTATATACACAATATTTATTAGTGCATTTGTATGATTTATATTAGTTCATCTCTAAGCAAATTTTTTAAATTTTATGTTTTTTTATCCTCAAAAATATTTTTTTTTACTCTCGAAAGGTTTATCTTTCTAATAAGATTTTGGATTTAAATCAATCACAACTTCTAATATTGATCATTCATGTATGATTGTTTACAAATATTAACTAGCACAAAGTTATTCTTGCTAGCTATACATGAGTTTTGAATAGCATTTAATAAAAAAAAAGTTTTGTTTCCTATAATAGTCCTTATTCAACTTAAATATGATTGCCCAGTCTATACCTAAATTATATAGTGTAAATTTATAATTTCCATTTTAAAATGAAATTTGAAGGAGTCCAAAGTAATCATATAATGTACCACAACCTTACAGGGAATTTTAGTTTTTCAAGGTTTCTTTTGCAATTTGTATATTAGTCTCCAACATCAAGAATTCATTAATTAGACCTTTCATTACATCCAATTCTAGTCTATAGTATATAACATTTTAGTAGTTCTAATTTTAAAAAACTTTTTGGTATTATTAAATTTTTATCATTATACAATTTAAATATGTATTATTTTCTCTCTATATACTTCTTTCAATATATTTAATTTAGAAAGAAAAAAAATCAAAATCACCAATATTCAAATATTCAAATATTTAAACCTTAAATCTTCTCAAGATTATTAATACTTTATTTTTTCAAATTGTTCTCGTTAAAGTTTTCTTTTTAAAAAAATATAAATTAATTTCATATTGTAAAAATTATTCAAATTGAGTTTCAAATTTTTCTTTTCCCATTTTATCTTTGTAGTAAAAATTTATCTTTATCCTTATTTCTATGAATGAAATTTTTGTCTTAAATGAATATAATCATATTTGTCTTTATTGTTCAAAATATGAATTAAACAGATTTTTATAAAAATATAAAAAAATACAACAAAATAAATATAATATTATAAAATATTCAATGTAAAAATGATAATGACATATACAAATAAAAAAATTATAATTACATACATATTATATTAGAATATCATCAAATAGTAACTAAAAATTATCAAATAATTATAGAAAAAAAATTATTAAATGTATATTTAAAAATGAATTATGAAATTAAAAATCAAATAAAAGTTAATAAATATTTTAAGTTATTTAATAAACTAAATATATTTCAGTAATTTAAAATAAAATGATATAACACCAGAGACTAAATATTGAGATAGATATTAAAACAAATACAGATATACATTCATCCTCATGTTAGAATTTAGAAAACTTAGTATTACCTATACTCATTTTCATTTGTTATCCTCAATTATAAATTTAAAAATATCAAATAACAACTACACTTTCATTATTCGTTCATGTATTTAATATTTTGTATCTTAAAAGAGTAGATGAAACTTAATTCTCTTTATGGACAAATCACATCCTTTCTTAAACTAATGCTATAGATTTGATGTTTCAATTTCAAATATTTAATATTAAGTCTTAAGTGTCTTACATTCCTTGTCCTTTCTAATACTACAATAATAAAAATCAAACATAACTCTTCATTTTCTGTTTCATCTCTCACCAATAGGTGAATCCTAAGCTAAGTCATTGTCTTATATTTTTACATATATGGAGTAAATCAGCAAAAGTTGTTTTAACCAGATTTAATATTAACTATTCTATCATCTTATCATTACTTTTAATTAATCATGCCTACTTCTGATGAAGTTAAACATGAAAGGAAAAGATGCATAAATGAGAGAAAATAGAAAATAGATGTGACTCATATTGATGCTGCTCCAATCATTTTTAAGATCATCCATTGAACACTGTTGTCTGATGAAAAATCACCCCATCAATCTAATTCTGGGCCTGCATTGTCCCTTTATTTCCCATCCCTAAACTAAATATTAACCTAATTTTCTGCTTAAGAAACACAATAATGATGGAGAACATATATTAGGAATACAAAAATTAATTAACTCAAAATACATAAAAAAAAATCATATTTGGTTATTTTGGGACACTAATTAAGAATGATAAAAATGAAATGTGTAGTATTTTCGGAGATGACTGCTTTTATATTTTTTATTTTAATAAAATTTAAAAATTATTTAAAATAAAAAGAGTGTATTATTAACAGTGTTGTACCTGTCAAAATCTGACTTACTGATCAAATGTGACAGGAAGTAGTCATCTCTGAGTGGTGAGAAAAATGTATCCAGCAAAAATTTTTTTGTTCTTTTTCGACATTTGCGTAGAAGTGAAAATAAATAAATAATATAAATATTACTGATTTTTTTACATGAAGATAATAATTTTGAATGTGTAAATCTACTAATACAACTTTTTATTGTTTTCAATCATGTACAGTAGTAGGAAACTTATACTCTTTCCTTATATTAATTTTTTTATTAATTAGCAGAATATTTTTATAGAATAATGTGGTTAGTTCATATTTCATATAATATATATTTGAGGTGATGGTGGAAGTTGTAGATTATGATAGATGTGTGTGTATGTATGTATGGGTAGGGGTGAATATATAACAGTGGGTATACATGGGTGCATCTAACAAGTATTGGAATGGAAAAGTTTGGGATGTTGAATGATGAATGTGAATGCATGATGCATATTTGCTTTTACTTGTCTCTTGCATACCCATCCAGGGCACAGACTCACATGTTTTGTTCCTCCTCCACTCATCATCTACCACCTCAACGTCTTACACATCAATCATACTACATCCACACGTCACATTCATAACATGAAGATAATGTTTAAATTCCTTTTAAACACTTTATTTATGCAAATTAATACTTACAACAAATTTCCTTTCGGTCGATAGTTATTTCAAAATGGGATAAATATATTTTTAATTTTTAAATTATTTATCAAAATTATATTTTGTTTTTAAAACAAATTTTAGATATATTTTGTTTTTATATTTTATAAATTCGTATAAACAATAATGGATGATGTATCAAATTTTTTTTATTTTTTTTTATAGTTTTTTTTTCACTTTTTTTTTCATTTTTTTTTTGTTTTTTCTTTCTTAAATATATTTTTATTTGTTATCAAAAATCTTGTACACCTATTTGTAAAGTATAAGAATGAAATAGGTTTATTTTAAAGACAAAACACAATTTTGACAAATAGTTTAAGGATTAAAAACAAATTTAACCCATTTTTCTTTCAGGATAAAAGAAGCGTCAATTTCATTATTTTGTTTTAAGTGATGTATTAAATGTTGGGAAAGAAAGACCTCAAGTTCACTATTTTATTTGCATTGATATGCTAATAAAAGAAATGAAAAATTCTAATACATAACGAGCTATTAAGATATTTGAATAATTTCTACTCTTATATTTATCATTTCTTTTTATCCATGTCTTAAAAACAATATAGAGTATTTGAATAAGATTAATCTTCTTACACTTTTAACCTAATCAAATATTTCATTACATTCTATTACTTCACTTATATCTTATAGAATCAAGACTTATTCATCTAAATGTTGATCATGTAAAAATTGTAGAGAAGTTTAATAATGTGATTTTGAGTATGATAAATGAAAATGTGTATATCAATATTGTTTGAATCTATTTTAATTTTAATAAAAAAATTCTATACTAATTCAATATAAATATGAGTAAGAGTAATACTTTATTTTTTAAATTGGACACATGACAAATATGTATTAATTTGTCTTATTCTCATCTTATCCTCGTACACATTAATATTATTCCGGTCTTACACTCATCTAAATTTTAAATTACTAAAACACTTTTAATTTATTAGGTAATCTAAAAAAATTATATTAATATTTATTAATCTTTAATTTCATTACTTTCATTTCAATTTTATTCAATTGTTATTTGATACTTATAATTTTTTATTGATATTTAAAATTAAAAAAAATAATATGTATATTTTTTTAATATTTAATCTTTGACAATATTATATTGGTTTTTATATGAAATAATGTATTTTTTTTTTTAACTTACCAAAATAAATGAATTTTAAGAAAATCGTAAATAAATAAGTTGTATTAAAAAAAAATTAAGAATACAACTTCACAAATAAAATCATATTTTAAAAATACGACTTCACAATAAAATATGACTTTTAAAGAGTACGACTTATCCATTTACATAATTTTTCTAAATTTATCTATTCTAGTAAATTTTCAAAAAATTAATCTAATTTTATAAAAAATATTATTATAATTAATATTTAAAATAATAAAAAAATAATCAATGAAAATAAAATACAAATTTAATATATATCAAATTTAGAAACGAGAATAAGTACAAAAGTAAAATTAGCCCATGTTTAGTTTTTTTTTAATTTTTAGATTTATGTTAACATTGATAAAAATGAGTAGGTTGGTGAACTAGTTGTATTAGGATAAAAAAGAATTATAGTAATGAGTATAATTACTTTAATTATCTATTTGTTAACTAAATGAGTACACAGTATTTAGATGTTTTTTAGAAAGTAAATAACGAAAATAAACTTATGCGAATTAATAATTAAGATTAAAAAATTGTTTAAAATTTATAGATTTATATCTTTTATATAAATTTATGAAATTAATTTTTTTTAAAGATCAACTTTTATGTTGTAGTTTATTTAAAATTATTTTTAAAAACACTAAATTTGTTTTGTATTAATATTTTACTATTCAATTTTATTTAAATTATATTTGAGATCAATAATTATTTGAGTTTATATTCTTAAAAATTACTTTTAAATAATCTTATTTAAAATAAAATAGTTACTAGTGTCATGAATATCTAAATAGAACGAGTAATGAAATAAGATTAAAGAAAATAGTACATTTCAAGATGATGATGATTACAATTTGAAAACTAGAAATTTAGCTCCTGTAATGTTGGTTAATATTGTGAGAAAGAGATGCTAATAAAGAGAATTTGTTTAGCAAATGAGGATGGTATTATTATTACATAATAGGGATATGATATTCAGGTAACCAAACACACCCGTGGAGACTCTGATCCCGCGCTTATTCGAAGACGGAAACAACCAAACACAGTAGCGAATAATGGACCCCATCATCCTTTCTGACGAAGAAGAAGACCCCTCAACGCCGTTCCCTCTCCGTTCCAAAAAACGCCGAACCGAACCGGACCCAAACCCCACCGTTTTTGTCATCGAGGATGACCCGACCCCTCAAAAATCCGCCACACCTTCTGTGGTTCCCGAGACTCCAATGTCTGCGCTCTTCGGTTCCGATATCGCAATCGTCAAATGCACCATGCCTTCCGATCCTACCGTTAGGGTTTCTTCGCCTAACAAATTCTCCGGTCGATTCACTTTCTCTCACTGCTATCACTTTAGCTCCATCTCTCTCTTTTCTATGCCCGCTTCTTACTTTTCAAGATGCATTTTCCGTTATTCGTTTTCATTTGTTTTCTTCTGGAACTCTAGCCGTACTCCTTTTCAGTGGTTTTCAGTGGTTGTAAAATACAGCACTACAGTTACTTTTGTTAAGGCCAATTAATGTACTATTTAATTATAATTTGGACTTGCATTGGTAGGGTATTTGTTTTTTCCTTCCTAATTTATAGTAGCTCTGGGATTCCTAGTGGAGTTCAAGTTTATGTGCTTTATGATTGTTTATGTTCTCTGCACAGTTTGTTTTTTTATTGATTCTTTGAATGTCCCTTGTTCTTTGAGAACGAACATTTTAAGCTGAACAGCTTGCATTATGTTTGTTTGTTGTTCAGGGATTAGTCAAATGATATGTTTGGAGTCGGATAATGAGTCCGAATATTGTGGAATGGGCAAACGGGATGAGACTGAACCAACAGATTCTAGATGGATTTCAAATTCAATGGGGTCTGGAAGTTCTCCTCGTGTATTCTTGGAATCAGAAAACTCGTTAGAAAATTGTGGAATGGGCAAACGGGATGGGAATGAGCCAAGAGATTCAAGATGGACTTCAAATTCAGTGGGATCTGGAAGTTGTTCTCATGTATGTTTGGAATCAGATAACGAGTTAGAAAATTGTCGAGCAGGTGAATGGGACGAAAATGAACCAAAAGCATCAAGATGGACTTCAAATTCGTTGGGGTCCGGAAGTTCTCCTCGTATATGTTTGGAATCGGATGATGAATTAGAAAATCGTGGAGTGGGCAAACGAGATGAGAATGAAGCAAGGGATTCAAGATGGACTTCATATTCAATGGGGTCTGGAAGTTCTCCTGGTATATTCTTGTTGACCATTTACACTTGTTTGTTCTTCACCACCTGAAATGCTTTGTTTATTTGTTTATTTAATGAAAATTTCAGAGAGGCATATTTCGCGTGGAAATGCCACTCAATCTGAAAAGCTTGGGAACAACCTCTCAAATCCAACCTCTTCACAAGTGGTTAGTTTAGTTATTTTATCATTATTTTCTTTGTTGTGTTTATGCACATGTATTTAATTCTTTATTTTTATTTAATTTTCATCAATAATATAAAGTTTGTTTATTGTACTTGCTTTTTGAAAAAGTGTATTGTGTTGATCTCTGTGCTTGCAATTTGCTCCATGCATCGTAGAAAATCTCATGCTATTTTATGAGTTTTATGATTGTTGTAATCAGGAAAATATAGGCATGGAGAAGGAGGAGAACACCAAAAATATGAAAAAATCCAAAGTTCCTTCAAAGAACACAACCAAGGCAGTGGGGAAAACAAAAATGACAAAAGAAGAAAGAAGTCGCCTGATGGAGGAAAAGAAACTACAGAAAGAAGTGTGTTTCAGTTTATAGCTCTGATTAACTTCAATGCATTATATCATTCAGAATATGATAGCTCATGGAAATTTATTCTTCAGCAAGAAAAGTTAAAAAAAGCTGCTCTAAAGGCCGAAGCTGCAGAACTGAAAAAAATTGAAAAAGAAAAGCAGAAATGGGAAAAGGGGAAGTTTGCAATAAAATCCATTGTGGCAGAAATTGATGCAAAGGTAGTTGAAGCAGGTTCGATTGGAGGTAGGTTATGGATATCTAAATCCAAAAGTACATGATAACATTTCTACGTAGTTTTGTTATTATGATTTTCTCTTAAAACTAATATTCTCTTCCGTATCTGAATTTATAACTACAAAACAAATCTTAATGATATTTCTTAGCTATGGCTGTTTTCGTATAAAATTACTATTCCCTTGCCTTTCAGGACATCTGCTTACTAGGTTTGCTGAAAAAGGGCTTACATACCATATTACGTCAAATCCAATCTCAGGATCCATTTTGTGGTCTATGAAAGTTCCAGAACAAATTTCACAGGTAAGAAATGCCCTTAGTATTATTAAGCATTTCTCTGCCGATAATCTGTATAATTTTTTTTTATCTATTCTATATCCATGTCAGTTGCTTGCTTTGCTAGCTGTATAAAGTGTTCATTTTACTATTTTTTTTTGTTGAAGTTCTAGACAGATGTTATCATAGTAGTTAATAGTGGATACTGCCGTGGAGCAGCTGCTCCCAAACACCAGTGGATAGTGGGATAACCACTTTTTTACCCCAAGTAGATTTTATTCCACAGTATATATAATATTTATATACTAAAAAATAAATAAAAACACTTAAATATAAAACATTGATTTTTTTTATCAGCAAAACATATTTTTGTTAGAAACTAAAGCTGCTTACTTATTTGACTATTACAATAAAGAAAAGTAAATCAAACAAGTTTAGGCCTCTAAGGCTTAAAATACCTTCTTCAGCTAAAGTGTCAAGCATTTCTTCCTTATCTTCATCAATTCCACCTCTCTTGTAAATCTCTTCCTCCTCCTTTTTACTTTCATCTTCTTCTTCTTTGGAGGAGCTCCCCAGGTCAAATCATTGAACGTTAATTCATCTTCTTAGACAGCTTCCTCATCTTCACTGGTCATTTCTCCTGAGAGCCATTCATTTTTTTCATCAACATCCTTCAAGACCGTGGCATCTGTCACATCATTGTTATTTATCTATGCTTTCCTTAATTTCTTGGGCGTATTTTATATAAACCATATCTTGCAACTTTTGAGCGCATGTCTGCTTCTCTCCTTTGAAAAAATATATATTTTAAAAAGTTAGTTAGTTTCACATTCTTACATGAAATTCTTTAAAATGAAATGAAGTAATTTGGTAATTGAGAATTACTTACATGCTCAAAGATATTCCAATTCCTCTCACAATATGATTAACTACAAGTTGAATTCAACACTTTAATGGCAATTTTTAGTATGGAATATGTGATCCGTAGTTATTCCACCATTCAGCTGCAATACGCTTGTGTAGCCCTCCTCGTTTGCACTATGTTCATCATCCTCGTTTGCAGATAGCCTCTCAATACACTTATGTAGCCCTCCATCACTTCTCAATAATTTTTTCACGTCTTTCATTGCCATACGTGTATTGGAGATTGAGATAATGATCAGTTGTATTCAGTGGATGATGAAGTTGAAACTCCTATTTTCTATCAATTGTGGCTTCTTTTCGCTTGTCTACAACTTCATAATGTAGCCCATTGCAGGTATTTTTCTCATTATCAACCAACCTAAGAACTGAAAAAAGAGTTCCCATAACCATAAGTCAGTAAACCACAGCGGCCCAAAAACTAGGCATGAGCACCATGTTGGTTGCTCTTTTACCTTTAGTTTTCTTTTACTGCAATTACTCTTAAGATGTAAACACTTTTCTAAGGTTGTTTTTTCTGAGTAGGCTATCTTTGTAATGTGAGGAAGGTTGTGGCGAGTCCATATGTAACCAACCCTGCCTTGTTGGTGAATCTCCTTACAGTATTCAATAGATAAACTTTTAATCCTGGCTAGTGAGCAATTATATTTATTATCTGATTAAAAAAAAAATTTCTTTACATTCCAAAATCCAAATTAGATGAATATATTTGTGAGGATTCTTCCTTTCTACTGATATCAATTTCATTTTTTATTTGCAGCTTTCTACTGAAAGAATTGAGATTCCATATATCTTGCTCATTTACGAGGCTGACAAATTTTGTAGTCTTGTCACGAATGATTCTCTTTTTGATCAACTCTCTAGCATTCGAAGTCTTTATCCAGCTTATACAGTTTGTTATCTCACCAATAGGTTATTGGCTTACATTAATAAAAGGTGAATAATATATTTTCTTAATACTTCAATTCTACCACCAATAAGTTACATAGCTTATTGTGTTGTGTTATGTTGATATAGTGTGTTCATATATATGCTAATTCATCTCCAGCACCAGATAACTTTATGTTGGGTTTTAATCAAACTCCCGAAACCAAGTAAGGGAATAGAATGTAATAAAAAAGTTATAAGTACTCAATACCTTTTTTACAATATACATGCATTTGGGTTAACTTTAATTTTTCCTAATTCATACTCATATTTATTACACAAAAATTTCTTTAAAAAGTCTGACTCATCAGTCATCACTCATTTCATACGGCCCTAATCAAGGAAATGGTCAGGTACCCATCTGTATTCGTTTACACCCTTGCGAACTTTACTGACAAGAAATAACATTCCTATGAACCATTACGTATGTATTGAAATTTTATCAATAAAATAGTGTACTTGTAATTTTGAAACTTGTTTCACTGGCCTTTCCTGCATGAGCACTCAGAAGCTTGAACATGTGCCTCACTTTCTATTCTGAACATTTATTTTAAATACAAGATTTACTTGAGTTGCTTACAGTACACCATTTTTTTATTTCACAATATTATTTTTGAAACTTTGTTTTTTTGATTCGCCAGGGAACAGGAAAAATATAAGAACCCTGAAAACAGTAGTTGTTGGAGACGTCCACCTCTTGAGGAGGTTGAATAACTGATCCTTTCAGTATCAAATTACAAGGAATAGTTCATGTTTAAAATCTTTACCTTCTTTAAACATGTCTATCATTTTTGTTTTAAATTGTCTTGTAGGTTCTGGCAAAACTCACGACTAATTTCAACAAAGTACATTCCAGGCTGTGTGTAGATGAGGCTGAACTGGCTGAACATGTTGTTGGTTTGACATGCAGTTTGGCATCATGTCAGTTCAGGTACTTGATGCCCGTATTTTTGGTATTGAATTGGTGTCCTGTCAATCTTAGAAGAACAGTTTTATATGCAATACGTCGACATGTAAAACCTGTTATGCAGAATTCATTGAAGGGTACATTGATGAAGGATAAAATTTGATGTCTACTGATTATTTTCTATGTCTATCGTATTATAAAATTTATTTTCCTTAAATTTTCATTCAAGCATTTACTTTTCCAGTTTTCAAGAACAACTTATATGTAAAAGAGCTGGTGTTGCTTGGAATATAATACCTGCCTGCCTTTTATTTAAGACTGACAATATGTTCCATACTCGTATAATTTATCCTTTTTTCCTATTACACCATTTTGTTTATTTAAACTGCAGAAAGAAGTTAACCCCATTATCTGTATATGCAAATGGAGCCCTTATTCCGAAGGACTGCGTTGACCGGAATTTGATAAAGAAATCTTTGTGGTGAGTGATTTTGACATTGTTATATTACGTGGAAAAATGCTATCATTTAATTACTTAAAACAAAAAAAAAAGCGTGAAATGAAAATGCAAGCATTTAAGTTGTTACCAAGACAATTTAATACTTTTTTCTTTTTGTAATTAGGAGAATTATTAGGCTGAATCATTTAAAGGATTTGTAATTTTTTTCTATTGCATAAATTATTTGAAACCAATACCTGACTATTTCTACTACTCAATACTCATCACCAGTAGTTTTTACCTTGTTTTATTTTGTTTTTATCTACTCATGTGCTTAATATCTGTTTTATCTTTTCGACTTGTATGTTTAAGAGTTAGATTAACTAGATTCCCAAATTAATGCCCATTGTTCTTTCTTTCTCATTTATTTATTTATTTACAATGTTGACTCAGATTGAACATGGTTATAAATGCTATGTCTTCCAAGTGCTAATGATTTAAGCAGTGTACTTTGGATTACTCTTTTTCATAGTTTTTTTTACTATATTGTGGTCTCCTTGGGCATTTTAGGTTGGGTTTAAGCGGAAGACCCTACTTAGATAGTGAGATTCTGTAGCTTCTTTCTTATTCATTCAAAATCAATAATAAATGTTCCTCATTTTTGCGATCCATTTCTCTTTTCTATCAAAATATTGTTTCCTAATCTACAAAATAGAAAAAGAAAACCAAAAACAAAGGAAATCACCGCTTGGTGACCTGTGTTATTTTTGTTTGTGATTGATTTGTCATTTCTGCCACTCACTTATCTGGTACTTAATCTTTGGTAGAAGAACATGTTTTGATATATTATCCAGTTGACCTAAAATATTTGGATCTCTTTTGTTCAGTGTACTCAGTTAACACTATGCTAAAACATTTATACACTATTGATACTCATAAGTTATTAGTCTCTTTGATTGTGGAGTCAATGGGGCTTGGGAAATATTTCACCCAGCTCAGCTTCCAATCCTTGTATTCCTCACCTTGACTTGCATGATCAGGTTAAAAGCTTTGGTTTCTATCCCCAAGGTTCAGCCACGATTTGCTATTGCTATCTGGAAGAAATACCCAACTATGAAGTCCCTGTTAAGTGTTTATATGGATCCTAGTAAATCGGTATGCGTTGTTAAGATTTACTTTGTTTGCTTTGTCTTTCGTGATTGATTGTAGTAAATTCGGCCACTAAGAAATGTCATCTGTTTGACATCTTTTAGTTGCTTTATTTACAAATAATTGCTGATAAAAGAAAGGATGACAAGTTGGGAACGGAAAAATAAGATTCTGCTTTTATTGCGACAGGAGCATGAGAAGGAATTTTTGCTGAAAGACTTGATGACAGAAGGTTTGCTTGGTGGTGACAGAAGACTAGGTGAAGTTTGTTCGAAGAGAGTATATAGAATTCTAATGGCGCAAAGTGGACGCATTAGAACAGATGATGTCGAGAATGGTGCCGATTTCTTTGAACGTCAGTCATGAAGAGGCTTTCCCTTGTACGTTAACTGTCTAAGATAGGGTCAACCTTTTAGATGCTTAATAGATTTTTACATTTATAAAAAGAAATTTAAATATATTATTAATATTTTATATTAGTGATAAATTATGTGACATTTTTTCATCACAATCGATGAAGTTATGGTGCTCATTACTATCTGGTCACTATTATGAATAAAAATTAGGGATAAAAAAAGCTAATCATACAAAATGAACAATTAATGAGCAACCTAATACTTATTATTACTGATTTTACAAAAACAGAAAAGTAGGAAGAGGAAAGAGAAATTTAAGATAGATGATGTGATACTAACATAGAGAGTTAAAGAAAAAGTAGTATTGAAAAAAGGATCCATTATACTAAAAATATCGTCTATAATTAGTTATTTGTAAATCCACCATAAATTTGTAGAAGAAAAACATGTTTTTTTATCGCATATCTTCATATGGAAAGAATGACTTAAATAATTATAAAAACACAAGAAAACGTTCAGACTGAAGTAGACAAGAATTATAAAAGAAATGAGAAAATCACAGGTGGCGGCTCCTCAGTTTCTTAAGTGGCCGTAGAGGCTTGATAGCTTGTCTGGATGAAGGCGAAAATCCAATGCAGAAAAGGACTTACGCAATGGACCAATTTCATTGCCTTCATTGCCACTGATGATATCAATTATCGAGGCTTGTAAGAGGGCATAGTTTTTTATGTTCTTAAGAGCGTTCGGATGGCCCTCGGTTTTAGGGGATTTTCTCACACCAGAGAGGAAAACTGGGGATATACTGTTGCTTCCACTTTTTCCAATTTCTTCACCTTTCATGTCTTCTGCCACACTCTTTTGTTGTCACAACCAAAACCACACAAGTTATTATCTATCTTTTCACAAAGGGATACCTCAAACATCTCTATCATTGTCATACGTGAATCAATTCACTAGTGTTAAATTTCCACATATATGGGAAAATTGTGTTATTCTCTCTACAAAAACTTTAAACAAGTAAACTCTTGTTAAAATTTCTGAATCTCTAAAATGATATTTTTCTTATTCTTTTATAAAAATAAGTATGCGCAGTTATCATTATGCTACCCATACAAACCTATATAGAAGGTATCTGATATCTATCTCGCTGATAAAAAAAAAGCTGATATCTATCTTCTAAAAAATTCCATGTATATGCTTGTGTTGCAAACAAATAAGCACAGAGAGTATTTCTCTCTCTCTCTCTTTCTTTCTCTCTCAAAATATATAAAAAGGAGACTTTAATCATCATTTCTTTAACAGTCAAGTCAAGCTGTTGAAATATCTAAAAAACATATAAATATAAATTTTTAAATTATCAGTTCATACGAAAGTTAAACATCCATGTATTAAAGAGTTGTTATCATTAAATAACAACTTAATTTAAATTATAGTTATGTTTTTAATTCTAAAAAATTTACTTGTAATTTTGATTTCCCAATTTTTTTAAAAAAAGTTATTTTCATTCCCTCAAAAAGTGAAAAATTATCATTTTAACCTATAAATAGTAAAGTTGAAAGAGTAAAATTAATCTATTAAATTTAACTAAAATCATGTTTTACTAAATCTAAAGATTAGACTACTTTTTTATTTGAAGAACTTAACAAAGGGTCCACTCTAAATTTCAGGAATTAAAAACATAGTTAAGTAAACCTTGATTAAATTTACTCACGAGACTCAGGCTAACTTCAGTTATGAATTAACCTCGTGACACTTGTGGTTAGAGTCAGCACCAGTTGCTAAGATTTTTTTTAGTGATTCCCTAATTGTCTTTTTACTCATGATAATATTTTCAATTATGAAAAAAAAAAAGATAAGTTGTGAAGCACATTTAAAAAACTTGTAGAATTAATTAAGTCCTTTTAACAGAGAAATTTGAGTAATTTTTATGAAGCTGTAAGTTCAGACTTTACCATCTTCGTTATATATAACAAAATAGTCCCTTAAAGAATATAAGTAAAGCATGATATTACTAGAGAATGTTAAAAGATGTATCAAACATTTTTAACATTTTCTGCAACATGATGAAATTGTTTAGTTGGATATATAGTGAAATTTACCTCTTTGGATGATTCTGAATCTCTTCTGCTTTGTTCCCAAGTAATGTTCTTTCGTGATTGGTTCATATTGCATGTATTTGTTTCACAAACATACCCTTTCTTTTTCAAACCCTTTCGCCTTAATTTGCCATCAAAAAACAAGTTATCAATTTCACTAACACATATATTACAACCACAATTATACAAACCTAAATATAACTACATATTTTTTAAGATTCTTTATTTAATTAGAAAGGTTATTGATTTTCCAAACGATAGTAAAATTTTAAGTTTATATCAATTTCAACAAACTATTAAGATGAATTTATCTATTATAATTTATATAAGATTTTTAATATACTTCATCGTGTCAAGAACTGAATATTCCAAATATAAAAATAAAGAAAGTTTAACAAATCTTTTATTTGGATAAACTTCCATATTATCTTAAACTGAAACATCGTACCTTTTGCGTCTCTTTATTTGTTGATGTTCATCTTCTTTGAATATTAGTGATAGCGATGAAATGTTGCACGCTAATGGACTTGACTTGAAGAACTATATGCGATAATAAACATCATATTACAATTTGAGATGATAAAATTTTATTGTTAATACAAATTTTTAGGACCTATAAAATTATTAATATATAAGAAATTATATTAGTTCGTCCTCCTATTAAATTATTTTATTAAAGAAGAAACTTTGTTTTTAGTCGAATCACTCAAAATAAATAAATAAAAATGTAAACTCATTCTCTATTCAAATTTTATATTATTTCATAAAAACTGATATATCATACCAAGAGATCTCAAAATTTGACTAAAAGTATAAGGATCTTGATTATATTTAATCGAAGAAGCATAAAAGCTATAAATAATTTTTTAAAGACTACTTTTAACATCTTAAATATTGAAAAAAATATATATCAAACACATTTTTCAGGAGTTTAATTTCGTCCCTCTTTAACATTTTTTAAGAGTTATAAGATAAACATGCATTATAGAAAGATCGATGAAATAGAGTTGATCAAACTGCACATAAAAGCAGGAAGATAGAGAAAACTAACTGACTTGGCTTTGAAGAGCATAAGCAGCAGTGGCACGTGCCTGAGAATCTAGATGAAGAAGTGTAGTCAAGAGAGCAGAAGCAGAGGAAGGAAAATTCTTAAAGTTTTCATCATAATTAGCTTTGTACTGTAGTGGTGGAAAGAGGCTTGTCATTAGCTTCATTTTCATCCAATAATCCTCAGAAGGTGAACCACAAAGTTTGAAGATCATGTGAAGTTGTTCAACCTACATGCACACACAAAAGTGCTTAATCACACTCCAAACAAAAGTTGCTATCAGTAGCTTTAATTAATAGAGAATCTCCCAAATGCATTCAAACAATTCACATTCCATAAATCAGAGTTAGAATACGCATATCATATTGGAACCATCCAATCTTCATCCAGCAGTGTTGATGTATGAGCAGACTCTATGCAATGATTTCTTGAGAGAAAAGAGTGAGTTACTTTGACATGATTTGATACCAGTCTCCAAAATGATTAGATCAGTCATGGTTGTGTATGGTGTCTAAGCTAAAAATTTTCAGTATTTTCTTACAATGCAAGTGAAGTTTTACCTCTGTTCTCCCGGGCATAATTGGTCTTCCAAGGAACATCTCTGCCAACAGGCATCCTGCACTCCAGAGATCAATTTCAAATCCATAATCTGTTGAACCTAAAAGAAGTTCAGGAGCTCTATACCAAAGTGTCACCACTTTATTTGTGAAAGGCCCTTCAGGATTGATAGCAAAAGACTTTGCTAGCCCAAAATCTGCAATTTTTAGCACCCCTTTTTTGTCTACTAACAAGTTGGAAGGTTTAATATCTCTATGCACAACTCCTCTCTCGTGACAATGCTGAAGCCCCAGAAGCAGTTGCTGCATATAACACTTGATCTGCATAAATTACATTATCAACAACATGAACAACATAGAAAGTGACAATAAATATTTACAAATCCTAGTTATTAGTAGACAAAATCAAGAGCAACTAAAATAACATTTGCAGCCTTTTTTACCAGCAAACAGATCACAATCAGCATAAAAGTTATTTATATATACTTTCAATCATTCATAGATTGTGATGTAAAAAGTTTGCATCAAAGACAAGGATGGAATGGAAATGCAACCTGTGGTTCAGTGAGTTTGTCCCTGGGGCGAGAGATAATTCTTGTAAGGTCAGAGTGCATGTAATCAAAAACCAGATAAAGACTATACTGCATCCTTGATGTTGCAAGTCCTTGCAGTTTGATGACATTGGGATGATCCAGATTCTGCAGTATCATTATCTCTCTTGCCATAAACTTTATGCTTTCAGGATCTGATGTGTCAAATCTTACCTTCTTCAAAGCAACAATCTTTCCACTCTCCTTGTCTCTGGCTTTGTATACATTGCTATATGTTCCGTGCCCCACCTGCAACCCCAAATCACAACTTCACAAACTATTGCATACAACACAGCATGATTAGATTTCCATGCTTTTATGTTTAACCTGAGAATTACACTTTCCAAATAACAATGTTGTTGCTTTGAAGAAAAAACGTTAGTTACGTTGAATCTAACGTGTTTCCAAACATGCTAAATCATTGTACTTTCGATCAATCTTCAAACAACACATAACCAAATATTATTAATTCTTTTCTGTTAAAATTAACATGAAAATCCAGTTACTACAACGAAGATTTTCACGTTGTTGTATAATATTTTCTTTAAACATATACATGCAAGTGAAAAAGAGAAAAAAAAAAACCCTCAAATTAGTTATCATGTGTCTGAATTTCCAAACAAAAAACAGACGTTCAATCCAACCACACTCACGAATTGACTCGAACGTGCTTTGAAATTTGAACTTAAAGAAATCGCATGCCTTAAAATTAGAGAAATCTTTTGGATAAGTAATAGAACAAAACATACCTATGTCTAATAGTGTGAAATTGTTAATATTGTCAAATTATTAATCAATGTTACTTGCATGCAACTTTACACACACGTGTTCAGAAAATGAAATGTAGATCTGTTTTATTTGCCTTTTTTGTGTAGAAAGCAAACAAGTATAATCAATTTTATTGGTTTTAATAAAATAGTTGTAGAATTTCTTATTTCCATCCTATAATAAATGTATTAGTAAATTATTTAAAAATCATAAACTCGTGGATATAATACATGAAAGTGTAATTAATGTAATAATGCAAATGATAGATTATTTTTTTTCAAAAAATCCACACTTGAAAAGAAAAAGCTATAATCTACCTTTCCAAGTTTTTCAAAGGAATCAACACTCTTGGGAACCAAGGTATCCAACACGTTTGGTGGGATATTATCAGCTAGCCATTTTGGCCAACCCTCCACAAACTCAGAGCGTGCACCAATGTTCTTCTTTTCTTGAGATCTCTGAGGAACATTATCACCAACCTCGTCACTCCTGTCATCGTTTCTAGCAATACCCTTTACCTCACTATTAGTATTATCTCTTTCTTTTTCACTGGACACTACTCTTTCTATCTTTTCTTTCAACCTCACTCCCTCTTGCTTTTTAGATGAATGGTGCTTGTTGAGATTGTGGGTGAGTGGTTTGGGTGCATCTTCTTTGTTTCGTTTCAGTCTTCTCTCAGCGTTTCCAACAGGAGAAGAATATTTGGTATTGACACATCCCATATCATATGGCCAATAGAAACTGCCAATATCTTTGTTTCCTTCCCAACCACAGATCATAACATTCCATATACTATGTACTGCTATATAACTACAAATTTAACTAAACACAATAATAATAAAATTATAAAAGTAAATGCTAACCAAATTTCATAACCATATCTGGATATTTAATTTAAGGCTTAATTATGGTTTTGCATAAATATGTTTGTATCCCTTAAATTTAATAAAAGAAATTAGACTTTTAATTTTAAGAAGTGCATTTTTAGCGTTTTTTAATTGCTATGAAGTATTTATGGTTTGGCTAAATATTTTTAATCTCTAAACACTAAACTTTAGAAAAATAAAAATTGGTTTTAGTCTTTAAACTAAAAAATCAAATTTAAAAAAAAAAGGAGGAAAGATAAGTGGATGATGATAAAAAGAATCAGAAATAAAAAATATAATTAAACTTTGAATTTAATACAGGTGTGCATAGCCGGCGGGCACAAGAGTGGGAAGTGAAATATAGGAATGAACTATGTTGGTTTTCTCCGTCAACCACCATTCGTTCATTACGAAACCAATCACTCCTTTGCTTCGGATTACTTCATCACCAATTACAATATACGACAACACCAACGCTACACTAATTATTACATTATTTTCTGTCTTGTTATGATCTCCACTATTTCTTTATTTTTAAAAATCAGCCACTGGAATATATACAATAAACGAAAAAGAAGCCGTACATAAGAAAAAATTCATTAACACCACAACAGATTATTTATCCACCATTCATTGCATGTGTAACTCCGTCTTTTCCATTGCGGCTCCTCTCATAAAAAGAAAAACGCATCTTTTAGCTGTCACTCAAAATTACTTCAATATTATTTTAGTTTTGAACTTTGTGTCAGCTAGACATAACTATATTTTACTTATTTAGGTCAGCAATTTTTTATTTATTTCTTTCATTGATATCCATACTCCCTGATAAAGCTGTTTAAATAGATTCATCCAATGGATTGGACCGAAAAGTACACAAATAATAAAAATCAGGTCAGGTTAACATAATTTTAAAATAATAATATTTTTTAAATTAAGAGTAATATTATTTATTAAGAATATATAAATATATTATAATTCATCTATATAATCATTACATAATAAATTTAAAATTATTTTCAATGTGAAATTCTAGAAATGCATATTTTTTAATTATTTAAAAAAAATCAAAGTAGGACAAAATGACTCGTTAACCTATTAGTCCAAGTAGCTGAGTCAAATTTAAACATTATGGCTTGTCGGAAATACGGATCAGATGATTACAATTTTACCACTTAGTCTGGAAGTTGCCCACTTTGACATATTGTCACTAGACAGTTGATTTTTAGCAATGTCTAGAGGAGCCAAGGCATAAAAAATCCAGATAGATGGAGTTTAAAAGATAAGCGTCAAGCAATGTACAACAAACTCTTATCTATTCCGTCTTAAGTTGATTTCATAATTGAATTGAAATCAATGTCTCGTCTCTTTTTTATATCTAAATTAAATTGTAATTAAAAAAATATTATCCTCTTGATTACTAGTTTTTCTTCTAATATGTTAAATACCTAAAGTTATATTAAATAAATTCTAATTTAGTGACATAAAATACATAATGGACCTATAATAATGTCATAAGTTAGTGCTAATTTTTCTAATGAGATATGAAGCATATACCAAAACTTCAAAATAAAGAAATTAAAAAAAAGTACAACATGTATTGTGTTGGCAGATGTTTTGAACAAACAATACAATAAACCATACTTGCTATCTTATGCATGTACTAACCTGAAACTCTCAATGCAAGCTAGAAGAAAATATCAGGCCTTAAATTGTTGTGTGTTGCATTTGCAAACGCAGCAACCAAATCTACTTTTGAATACCAGTCATGTTCTCCCCACTTTGATTCTTTCAATTGGCACCAAGTAAGGTATAGTTTATTCCAGAGTAAGATGAAAGGTTATAGCATGACCATTTTAGTTACATGTCAGCACATCGGCACTTGAGGATAGTTGAAAATAATAGGACAGTAGCGCGAACTCACTGCGAGAGCTAAACATTAGCTCCTCCAGTGGCTATGGACCTGACACGACTTAGTAATCAGCATTCTATCAGGCTCGTACCTTTCTTTTTTCAACTCGTGTCTTCAGCAAGTGTTTCTATTATGTACAAAAAAAACTCCTTTTTTTTTCTTATTCCTAAGAACGTGTCTCCGAACTAGAATAATGTGGTCAACAAATTCTGCATCTAAGCTGCTATTTCACTAATCCACCAATGCTAACACTGTCTCCGCCATTAAGCTTCTGAGCTGGCATGCCAAGATCAAAAGGTCCCATAGAATCATTCTGTGTTCAGATAGAACATTACTAAATCAGAAACCAAGATAATAAACATAATAAACACTGAAATGCTTCAAAGAGGAAATTAAATACCCAATTGATGTCTGTTAGCCCAAGACTTCTTTCATCGTCATATGGGCGTGAAGAAAGCAACAAGTCTGTCTGAGTCTTAACCGGTGGAGGATTTGGTGAAGGTCCATCTTGATCATTATTGACCTTAACAAAACCACCGGATACAATGAATAATGATGGATAATGAAAGCATCCATACGATTCCATAGTCTCCTATAGAAACATAATCTCATTCCCACATCAAATTGTAGCCCAATTTACGTCTCAGACCCAATGCAAAATTAGAAGTTATTTATTAGCAAGACATTTTTGGTGCAGCCTTAGGTTCATTTCAAACTACAAATTATGATCACATAAGCTCTGTTAATACTATGTATTTATAAAGCCGTGATAAATAATATCTAGTTATACATTTCCTTCTCAAAAGCATATTTTTTTTTTCAAAGTTTACTCAAATCAAAACCAGGGGGCTATTTTATAAATTACTTTATTTCAAAGTCAATTATTCAAATTGGTCAAAAGATCCAAAAACCCATGACATAACTTGTGAACTATTTCACAAAAAATATTTCAAAAAGTTAAAGAACTTGTTTTGTGAGTTATCTTTAGAAAAGATCGAAGTAGCTTTTGCATCAGACACGCCAGCTACATGAAACTATTTCACATTTCAGTAATGGATTCTCATTTAAGATCGAGAGTAACTGACCTTGTCTGTATTCGACAACTTTAACAAGCTTGAAGAAACATCCTGACTGCATGCCACAGAATAATCCTTTCTACGACTTGTCAGCACATCTGTTGGGGAAGATAACTTTTGAAGAGGAAATGCGTGACATGTTTCTTCAGCATCCAATATGGATGGGCGCAAGTCTTCAGCAGATAGTCTTGGAACTGCACGATTATTAATTTGAGCAGCAATAAAAGCATCCAATGAATCAGAAGTTATATCACACGGCTGTATGCCAGCAAATGATTTTGGATCAAGCCCACCAAACAATGAAGCTTCAGAAAGGAAGGCCCCAATGCTCATATTGCTTAGACTATCAAGCCACGGAGATGATGACTGTTGAAGACCACTACTTAATCTTGGCTCATTACCCTAGTTAACAAACATGCATATCTATGAAAACAAGTATTTATGATGAAATGCATTGGAAAATAGGCTTTTCTTAGAACATAAAGAACATATTAAAACTGTCAGAGGTTGGCATTCAAAATTCATTTTAAATTCAGGACCAATCAACAATGGATTTCTAAAACATCCTATAAAGTTCCGAGTGATTTTATATATGTACGGAAAATGCCCAAGTGATTTTATCCTCATGTTACCACAAATGAACGGCATCTTCCTTATAGAGTTTTATACCACGTCCAAAAACATTTCCCATACTTAGGATTCAATAAAGCCAACCATCATAAAAATCATTTTTTATGTTCTTTAAATAACACATAAAACTAAACTTTGCAAACCAGATCAACCAGTAAGACCCACGTCTCCTGCAATAAAATTGATGTACAATCTATACAACTACCTGTAATTTATTATAATGCATAACAAGATATCTAACTATCAGCTTTTAATAGGATGAACAGCTGCATTTTCTACTTTCTGAGCCACAGTTTCACTTACTGCAATGCCAACATCAGTTTCTCTGTATTCTTTGCTCATCTCAACCATGTCCTGTTCACCACATAAAGTCTCGTCTAATTTAGCATCGGCACCTCCAGCTACAACAGGCTTACAGGGAGTTGGTGTGGAAGGTATACCAGAAGATCTGGGTTCAGGTATGTAGAACCAGCCATACCTTAAGATAGAACAAGTTACAATATAATTATTAACTACCTAATTTCCACATAAAAATAGGAAACATAAGATAGAAGATGATCATATAATACTTCAACCGGAAAATTGCAGGGCTTCCTACTGCAGCATAAACGGCAGAGGCTGTTGTGTCACTGTCATTAATAGTCCATCTTCTGCAGTCAGATAGATTTTCCATTATATTATATGGGACAAGTATAAGCTCCCCTTTGGCTATACTTGAACTTCCCCACTTCTTTCCAAGGTGTTTTAATATTGAAGATATTTTCTTTCGACCTCGAAGTGTGAGTTCCAAATAAGGATTATGACCATCCTGAAAAGAAAAAATAGTCTAAGCATCAAGACCTACTGCATGTTGATTAGGACATACATAAAGTATATCCAAATTTGCCAAAATACTACAGAAATCACCCTGTAACCTTTTCAAGTCCTATCCGAGTTCCTTCATTAATTGGGAAAAGTTGTAACTTGATTTTTGAGGAAGGGAGCATTTCTCCAGGGTGACGTTCAATAGCCCCTCTATTTTCTGTGATGAAAGCTTCTTTGTTCAGAAGTTCTGGGCGACTACTCTTATGTTCCTTAAACAGAAAATATCGATTCTCTTTATCAGTCAACAACTCTTCACTGCATCCTAAACAGAAAAATATTTAACAGTTAAACAAAACGAATAGGAGAATGGCAACTGAACATTTCAGTAAAATTGAAAATGGTGTCCCCACATCCAAGAAAATCAAATATTTATTTCTTCTGGGGCAGCAAACACAGTGCATTACGAGGGAGGATAATTTAAAACAAAATAAAAAATGCATCACCTTTTGCTTTATGGTCGAACTTATTTGTTCGCTTGGGAGAATTTCTCACTCCAATGGATCCTGTCTTTAGATTGCACTTTGCAGAAGCCTTCACAACTTTGCTTTCTACTGATCTACCCTTTTTCATCATAGCCGAACCCTCCTAAAAATGATGGTAAAAAAAATAATCCTCGTTGTTAAAACAGCAAATAATGGCCAAAAACAAAGAGAAGGTACTAAAACAACAATGTAGACAAAAAAATCAATGAATAAAGAATAATGAAAATTAAGCATTACCAGAAATTCATGAAACAAAAATCATCCAGGCTTGCTTTCAGTACGCACTGTTCTGACATAACAAAACCAAACAGATAACATTAAATTCGAGTCAAAGTGTACTGAGCCCTGACAGATTACCAGATTGCATTCCTGTACCCAAAGTTAACATACATAATCATCATAGAGAAATTTCTTATTTCTCACTTTGGAATTAAAAGCTGCCGATAACATGCAAGAAGAATTATGCAGACGCGGTATCAGCTTCAAACTAGTAAAACAGATTCAAAATTCAGGCAAACACTAAAACCTCAATTGAACAACCACTTTTTCCATATTTCACTAGAACTATCTACATCTTTACGCTTTTCGTCCTTATTCACACAATCATCACACATGCAAAGAAGAGAAGGAAGACTAAATTTCAAGACAAGCAAGATCTAAGAATTGCACAGTCCTAACTGTGCCTTGGATCACAACAAAGACACACCATAAGAACCCTAACACTATCATCGTATCTCATACTTAACAAAAACCCTAATTCGACTATTACACGATACAGAATACAAAAACCAACATGCATTGCAACACAAAATCTAACAAAACCATATTAAAATACTGTTAGAGAAAAATACGGTCATCACAGAAAGCAATCGAGGGGTAAAAAACAAGGAGAAGGCGAGGGATACATACAGAGAAGCAGCAATGAACACCGAAAGCACGGTTAATCGGTGGCGATGACGAATTCGGTGTGGCGAAGTTAAATTCAATAGTCTAAGAAGGGTTTGGGTATAAAACCTTCGAGAAGAAGCAACCAACGGAGCGAGGAATAACTGAACGGAATCGCAGTGAAAGGAAGGAAGAGGAACTGGAACAGTGTGCGCGGGAATGAATTAATGTTGAAACTTTGTAAACGGAGGGAACAAAAGGAAAAGGACCATGGAGTTTTTTTGGGGTGGGGTCCACAATTTCTTTCCGTCTACGTTTTCTCTTCTAGGCCTAAAAGTATGGGCCTCAGACAAATAAAGTCCATCTTTGCTTCTTGCAACCCATAAATTGTTTCTGTAACAGGGTGCGTAAAGGGATTAAGAAATTAAGGAAGTAGTTCTAAAAATCCACGCTGCACTTACATTTATGTACATAAGAATATGGCAGTTTCTTTCTGCACCGAAATCTTTTCTTCCTACAACTCTATATATACAAAAGTTTCTATTTAATCATTTGAAAGTTAATTTTTACTTCCAAGATTGATTATATAATCCATAAACTAAAATTAAAAATTTGGAAATATAAACTAAAATTAAAAATTTTGATTTCCAAATTGTATACTTCAAAAGTCAATTTTAATTTTTGAATTAAATAATCTAAATATCATTTTGTATAATTCAAAAAAAAATTTTACAAATTACACCATTTAAAAATTATTTTTTTCTTAAAAAAAAGCTTTTGAATTAGAGAAAAAAAAACCATTAATAAAATACAACAAACAACATATTTATCTTTTTCCTACATCATTTTCACTTCAATCTTAACTCTCCAAATCTTATCAATCACTTTTAACCTTTATCAAGTTTCATCAACACCAACTCTCACATAAACACTACAAAAATACAAAAATAGTAGGAACAAAAAAACTAGTCCATCTAGTCAATTTTAACCTAATCACTTGTCAAAAATAAATTAGACGGATTAACCCATCATCATCATGCGATTTTGAATCCCAACCTGAGTTGGCCGGTTAAGGATAGCCAAAACCTACTTTTCTATCCCTAAAAAATACACTATCATATATCATTATCTCCATTGTTGTCATGCCATATAATATCATAGGAACATTTTTTGGTATTTTTAATTTTTGGAGATGCAGGAAAGAAAGAATTTGCCTAAGATTATTGAGTGGGTAAAGTTTGTTCTCCTTGGCCCATTACATTTTGAGCTTCTAAAAAAGTTCACACTACAACAAATCAAAGGTTTTGCTTGCTGCACCCCCCACAGTTCATTCCTTACGAATTTCACCCTTTGATAACATAACTCCAAAACTTTGATTGAAAGGGTATAAAAGTCTTTCCAGCCAGGGGTACAATCACATACTTCTAGGTTCACATCAGCAGAACCAAAACGAGGGGCTTATCCCAGAGTAGAAGCATGACAGTTAAACAAATTATCTGAACGTTTTTTTTTATCTCGTCATGTCTTTCCAGACAAGATACGAGAAGAGAGATATTCAACAAGACAAAATGGCGATGAAATGGTGTAACTGTGAATGAAATTTGAGAAGGGTAACCAGCATAAAGGAACCGTCAATCATATCTAATCTAAATTTAGATAATTGTTTATGGCCACAGAGACCAAAAACAGCAATGCGAAACTCAAATCTGCCCCAGATGGTTCTTCTAAGAGAAAAATTGATTCTTCAGCTGTCAAGAAGAAAGTAGAATCTGCCTCAACTGCGATAAAATCTGAGGTACCAATCACTCTTTAACATTGAGAATTTGAAAGTTGGAGCTTTTAAGTTGTTTTATGATTTAAGAACGATTTTGGGTACGTGTCATTTTGTTGCATTGGATTGATAAATATGTACTTCCATTTTGTGTTGAATTCTGAATTTGTTAGGTAGGTTTTCATCACTTGATTGCTTGAAATTAAGGTGTTATGCTCAATTTAGAAAGTGGGTTCAGAATTTTGTGGATTTTTCAAATAATAAAATCGTGATTTATTACAAAAACCTGCATTTGATTTTCCTTGCATATATTTTCAATATGAAACTGTATTTTGTTTTTCCCAATTTGAACAAATTTGTGGTCCCATGAACCATATGTTCAATATCTTAATTGCGTTCATTTTGATTAGGCCCATTGTGTGTCTGAGTTGTATTTTTTTTTTTCTGGAAAATGCTTGAAGGTTAAATCCAAATCGACTACGTCGTCTTCAAAGACAATAACGAAGACAACTACAAAAGTGAGAGAGAAGAAAGTCTACATTCTGCTCGGGCAGAAACATGATCCTCCAGAACAGGTTTGAACCCAGCATTGAATTCCTAGAATTACAAACCTGATGTCATTATAATCAACTCTAGCTCATCTTTGTGATTTCTTATTGCCTTTGTTGACAGAAAGAACCGCTGAGGGTTTTCTATGAATCGTTGTCAAAACAGATTCCAACAAGTGAAATGGCTGAGTTTTGGTGAGTATTCTTTCAATCTTACAGTTGTACCTGACATTTTCATTCCCACGAACGATAATCGGATGCATGATGTTGCCAATTTAAAACTTGAAATATGCTTTAATTTCATTCAGCTACATTTCTTATAGCTGAATATTATCCTGTTTTCTGGTTTGTCAGAGAATTGTAACTATAAGTCTACAACTGTTGTTATAATTAAGTACACATTAATCATATTATATCCTCCTGATAAGCTTTCTATTTACTCAAAGAAGAATGAATTAAACGACTTTTGACTTTTTAAGGGATTAGACACCTCTACTCTCAGTTCATACTTTCTTTAATGTATTAAGTGGATGTTACAAAGATGTAGCATCACTCTGAAACAAATTAGTGTTTAAAATCATTGATATGTAGTCCCTAAATTTTACTGACAAACTTATGCCGTTACTGATTGTAAATCCTTCTTTTGTCTGCATTTGCGTCATTAGAGAATGTCTCATTCCTTTCCCATTCTTTTCCATCTAACATTAGTTACTAGTGTATGATAATAAAACATCCTAGAGAACCTTCCAATACTCCCACTACTATTTCACTGCCCAAAAAAATGGGTTTATCTGCTGATTTATTTGTTATATTCAGCTGTTTACTGCAGAAATTATTTTGTTTCCTTGATCTGAAATTTATTGTACGAAACCACTTTTTGAGTACCTTTATGATCTAACCAATGGACAGTCTTGCTCGACTGTTATCCAATTGGTTCTAGATTTCTTATTGCATATCCTGGAAGATCGGAGATATTGAGTCCCAAGATTGTAGTTTGGGGTTTATAGGGCCTTGGACTCTCCAAATGCAACAACTAGCTTATATGATGTGGTTCTCCCAAGATTCTTATCAATTAGTGTTAGAACCTTCCACCATGTCTCTCAGCTATAAACAAACAACATTGGGGGTGATATCAGGCATTGCATGTTCGTTTGCACTAGTCAAAGGGCTAATGCACAGCAAACCCGTATTGGTTTTAAGCCTGGGGAGCACGGTGGCATCTTAGGATTCAATTGCAAGGTATGGGAACTTGTGCTCCACTCGAGGCTTTAGGGTCTCCAACTACACAGCTTTTGTGGTGTGGCTCTTGTTGATTCAAAAGCCTTGAAGATGGAAGGTTTGATGTTTCCAACCACCATGAGCTCAAGGGTTTTAGGTTTTTTTTTATGGTTTCCTTTGATAACGTAGTTTTGAAACAAATGGAAATAGTCTCCCTGTTTTTATGTTGTTGATGACATTATCAACTGAGTATCTGCTTGTTAGATGTGTGCTTGCTCAACAGTGACAGACAAGCCCATGCAGGATTACCCAAACCATAACTCACGAGCTAATTGTCTAATCACGATCGAACATGTTACGGTATTATAGGAATTTGACATCATGGTAAATGTGTCAAACCAGAGAAGATCAGTCTTCAAGTGCATTATGGCTAGATCTTTTGTACTTGGAGTTTGCAGCTTCAATTGTTGGTTACTGTAAAGCATTCTGTTCGAAGAATATTTCCATGATCTTTCCAATACATTTTATTTTCTTTATACCTACTTCTCCAAAATTTTCACCCTCAAATTACTTATTTGTTTCTTTTTCTTTCATTTCACATAGATAGGGTAAGCATCGCTCATCCCATTTGACCAAGATTGTCAAACTCTCGAGTTAACTAATAAAATCACAATTTTAAAAGTTTACAAGTCGAGGAGTTATGGAAGGTTCTAAGGGAGTTGCATAAATGTACTTAGACTCTCACGACCTTGTATTATACAATATAAACATATTTATTTAAAGAACATGTCACAGGTCTTTTTGTTCTAACAGTCACTTAGCTTATATACATTTTCCTTTGCTTAAATACTCCCTTTCTGTTTTCTTTTTCTTTTATTCATATAGGAATTTTGGAATTCAATTACAACTAATCTAGAGTTCAGTATTCTTAAACAATGAAAACCAAAGCAATGTGGTTAAACCTTTACATTCAGACAGTGAGCCAAATGTTGAGCATTTCATATTCACCTTAGTAACTTGCTTTGATGGGGGAAATGTCCGAATGTACGAAATGTTGATAGTATTTGGATTTACCTATGAAAAAGTTTAGCCTTTGCTCTAATACAATGCACAATAACGGATTCTAAAGCATGACAAAACTTCACTTCATCTTATGCTGACTTTAATAACAGCATTCTTCTCAGAAACACCCACAAGAAATGTTTTGTTTCAACCTTTGATCAATATTTCTCAGAAATAATATTTTCTTTAATTAAAGCGGTCACTTAATATTATATATTTCTGCAATATAATTTATTTCAATATGCAGAGTAAAATTTCTCAGAAATTACAAACTAAGGCATATATCCTTGAATATGCAGGTTAATGGAACATGGGTTGCTGTCTGCAGAGAGAGCTAAGAAAGCATTTGAGAAGAAGCAAAGGAGACAAAAGGAGCTACGGGCAGCAACTCCCGTTAAGCCATCAAAGCCGGAAACTAAAACTGAAACTTCCCAGAAGCAACAGCAGCCATCCAAAATTGGTGACATAAAAACTAAGAAAAGAATTGTTGAGAGTGATGATGATGATGATGATAATGATACTGATGAAGATGATGAATTCATTTTAAGTCATAAAAGAAGAAAAGGGTAGGAAGAAGAAAAGCCTATAAATGGCTATAATAGGGTTCTACATTGCTTCGGAAAACATTCATTTAACTTGGGAAAAAATGAAAGATGCAAAAAGATAAAATAAGGAGAAGAAATTTGGCACACAAACAAACAATTGTGATCAGACATTCTTTATGTATCTAACAAACACTCAAGAAGGAACATATAACTTATGTGACTTTGGCAATCTACATAATTACCATTAAAACTGTTTTTTTCCTTATTATTTCAAATTTCACTGACATGACATTGAAAACTAATAACACATTTCTTATATATTTTTCTATGAAGTTAAGATCTGTTGCCCTCTTTACTCATTCTCTTTTTTTATTTTCTGTGTTTGTTAACCTGGTTGAACTTGATTCAGATTGTAAGTTGCTTTTTGGGATAAGATCCCTCTAAGTTCTCGTTATAAAGAAAAATTAAATTCACACCTTAAAAATAGTTATCTATATTAAACTTTACTAATCTTTTAATCTTTTTTAAAATATCTTTTTTTTAAAACAAAAGTACTGCAATAAAAGTAATTAAGGTATTTTGTTAAAAGTATAAATGAAATAAAAATAATTAAAAATTTGTTTACATATATAAAAGTGTTTTTTTATAAATGAAAAGGAAAGTATGTAAAGGGCGTGCAAAATAACAGCTTCGAACTGAACTATTTTAGAATTGCACTGAACTAAACCCGTTTATTATCAAATCGATTCAAGAAAACATTAATGAACCGTTTTTATAAATTGATCAATTTGAAGTGAACTCTATCCTCACTTGATTCTGTAAATAATAATAATAGATTGAGACAGTAAAACCTTAAGAGCTTCCCTTAAATTAGATATTCCATCCTTTAATGATGAGATGAGACGAATATTGAATTGTGTATAATTATTTTAATGCAGTATGATACTATTTATTTCATAATCATCTATTTTTTTAGTCTTTCTCAAAAAGAATGCAGTGCCTACTATAATAGCTTGAGTTGATATTCTCTAAGGCAGTAGATTGATTTCTCTAATCGAGGTAAGAGAAATCCGAGGTGTTAAAAGATGGAATTGCATTGATAAAAAATTTAATTTTAGTTATCTCTCAAGTTAGTGCAAGAGAGCTGGTTTTGGAGTAAAAACTGGTTGAAAAGTGTTCTCTATATTAGCTCATAAAAATCCAAATCAGTTTTGCTATAAAGAAAATTGTTTGTGTTTTTAAACTATCTCCTTTGTCTGGTTTCATTTAGTTCAGTTTGGATTATCATTAAATCAAAACAATTCCCATCGCACTAAAATGTAGTTGAGTATAAGCTCTTAACTATGTTTTAGATGCATTAATGTGCAGTGATTTAGGATATCTTTCCATTACAATATTTCCCTTATTTTCAATATTTTAGTTAAAAGAAAATTTCCATTTTACTCATCCTCAATTGAATAAAAATGCATACATCATAATGTAATTCCAATTTTCTTCTTAAAACATGAACTCTAATCCATTTTTTTCATGTTTAGACTTGCAGCAATCAGAGATACAATGACATCTCTGGCTGCTGCTTACAGTTCCTATATGTTTCTGATAAATAAGCTTTATTAAGGATGACAAATTGTTCAAACTAGAACCACAAAGTTTACCTTTGATTTGTGCAAATGTATAGATGATTAAATTCGAAGAACATCAAATATGGACTATATGATCATACTACAAAATTAATGAATTGCATCCTACAATTGACCTTTTTTTACTATGTACTGTGTAGTGCATCCTTCATTGATTGTTCGACTTAAATAAGCTACTTTTCTTACATAAAATCCAGATCTATTGCTGCATTCTATCACATACATATTCATCATCTTATATAACTTTGTATTGCACTCAATAGTTAACTTCGAACAACTTCACATGGTGACTTGTTATATATTTTAATTGGTTCATACAATGAGAATGAGATTGCATTTGCTTGCTACTCTTGATTACATTACAATTTGAAAGATCCAAATTTCATTTTATTTTAATATCCATTGAACCCTTAAAGTACACAATAAGCAGTTCTTTTAGTAGACAGACTTGCAGAGTATGAAAGAGGAAAAGGTGAATCGATGCCAGATTCGGGAGTGGTATCCAAAGTTCAAATTTATTTGTGTCCATGAAGACCTTAATACATCAACTTCCCGAGTCATTTATTCAGTACCTTCCTGATGACTTAGGACCCTTCGTCTTAACTGTTTCTATCTTAAATGAAGATACATTACCCAATAGAATTTCTAATCTGGATGAATGCAGGTGTCAGATGGATCTGGTGATGAAGCAAATGAAGATTCTCCACCACCTTCTTTTCCAGAACTTGAATTGAAAATTAAGGAATCCATTGAGTCCCTTCGGGTTGCAGTCTTTCCCAAGCTTACTTGGAGTGGCCCGAAAGATTCAGCTTGGAAAACTACTTCTAGTACCCTTCAGTGTTCCAGTTTCAGTAAGATTGCATTTTTATTTCAAGCATCTGACTCATTGGTCCATGACTATGATTTCTGCGACTAGGCCAAAGAATTTCTTTCTTGCCGTAAATGGTATCCATCCCTTCAGCCAGACATGGAATTTCGATGTTTAGTACTAGAACAAAAAATAATTGGAATTTCTCAACATGAAGTTACTACTTTTTATCCTGTTCTGCTTGAAAAGAAGAATGATCTCCTTTTAATGATACTAGAAATTTGAGTCAGAAAACTACTATTTGATATTTATGTTATAAAGATGAGAGAGTTAAGGTTGCGGATTTCAACCCTTGTCTTTAAATAGTCCTTTTTTGTTGTCTACATCATATTCAGAGTGAAGGAAATGGTGTGAAGTTTAGAATTGTGGAAGATCTTTGAGCTGTTAGGCCAGGCCTTAAAACAACAGTTCCAGTTGATTACTTGGATACTAGTACTAGGTGTGGTTGGGATCAATTTCTAAGTAATGCTGATGAAGAGTTAAGACGACAATGATAATCAGCTATTGTTTCTTAATGATTATTTGCATAGTAAATAAATAAAAAAGGTAGCTTGATTTTTGACAATGGTGAAAACAAAGTTGTGGATGAAGTAGATGAAGTGACGGCACGTCGGTGCTGCTGGGAGGTTCTTGGGTCCACCCCAGTGGTGGAGCAGCGGTGCCACCTCTCCAACGGTGGAATAGGAGGCCGAAGGCGAAGAGTGGTGCATTTGAGGTGTGGTTATATAAGATGAAGAAGGCGACATCCGAGATTATGTGAATGAGATGGTCTACTCTCCATGTTTATATTTATATTAAGTGAAAACAGACTTTTTTTTTTTTTTTTTTTAATTTTAATAATATATTTTTGTTATAATTTTTTATAATATGTTTTAAAATTTTGATTAAAATTTATTAATGTGATTATTTTAATTAAATTAAGATAAATGCATATTATTATTATTATTTTATCTGTCATTCGTACCAATTTATTTAAAAAAATTCGTATTTATGGATTTTAATTAAAAATATAACTATATTAAAAAAATTAATAATAAAAACACTTTATAAAGTCCAAAGAAAAGTTGGGATAAAAAATATGTCTTAACCCGATCATATTTAATAAATAATAATTCTTTTCCTTATTATAAAAAAGTTATATTGTTTTTTATTATTTATATCCGTACCATATTAATTTATTTTTAATTTAATAATTTTAATTTGAACAAATTATTTTTAATAAAAAATAATTTGATATTAATAGTTTTGATTTTTCTTTTAAAGTTTATATAATATTAAGAGATATTTATTTTAAAAACATAAATTGTCTCTGTTGATTTGATATCTAGAAATGAAAAATTAAAATTAGAAAAATAATAAATGTATATACCACATTTTTATTTGTTTCATTAAACATATAATTAAATAATTATAAAATGTTAAATATACAATTAAATAATTATAAAATGTTAAATTAAATATATAATTAAATAATTATAAAATGTTAATTAAGTAATATTAATTTAATATATAAAGATTCTGTGATGTATATTTATCATTGATATGTCAATTTTTATGCTCCAATACTCCTAAAACCTCAAAAACCTCTGCAAGATTATTTTTTAAATTTAGGACAAAAAATGAAAAATATATTTAAGTGTGGGTGAGAGATGGGAGTGGTGTGCTTGGATTTTTTTTTCATTTGTATTTATGCTTATCATTTTTCTAAACTGATGAATAATGATATGATAATATCTCTAATTACAATTTTATATTTAATTTATTGCGTAATTTATATTTAATTTATTGTGCAAAATTTGTGCAGGGATACAAATTTATAAATAAGGTGTATAAGTCGTTTTAGTTTATATTTTCCTAGACTGACACCTACTGAATTTTTCTTCCTATTCTTTCCATGCTTTCAAAAGTTCCAAAACACCACTCTGTTGCACACATAAGCCACAGAGGAAATGGAATCGTCACAATCACACACCCAGATACACCTACCAGCCTACGCAAGCTTTTAGGCAAAGGGCAATGGCAACCAGATACACCTACCAGCCTACGCAAGCTTTTAGGCAAAGGGCAATGGGTGCCAGTGTCGGTGCTGCCGTTGAAACATGATTATGATTCATTGTTGCACAGCAGCATAATTGAATTCAGAGTACTATTTTGTATTGTAAGAGATCTTTCAATGCTACTTGTCACTCTCCGTGAGCAAGTTCATTCGTGATAGCTTCTCCGTGACGGTCCTCTATGATGCAGGGTGTCAGCGAAAGACTTAGTTGAAGGATCAGAGCATGGAAAGATGAGGAGGTGGCAGCAACAAAGAGAGGAACGGAGGTGGATGAGATCTGAGAATTAGAAATTGGTGAAAGTGGAGAAAGACAGACAAAGAAAAAAAGGAAGCACTTACTTAAGCAGAAAATGACACCTCGCTCTCACGTTTTACTCTGTCATGTTTTTTTCTCTATAATTTAATGAGAGAGAAAAAATCATGAAACTACTTTATAAAAAATCACAAAATATTAAAAAAAAAACTTATTTCTCCCTTCATTATATAATAGATATTTTATTTATATTTAAATGTATAAAATAATATTAAAATTATCTCATATATATTAAGATTTGTTCATAACCTTATAAGTCCAAGATCAAATGTTAACAATTAATTTTATAAAATCTATTAGTTAAGATCAATTTGCGGATTTTAATTTTTTTTCTTGTTTTGTGAACTAATATAAATTATAAGATTTGATAAAATCAACCATTATGATTTAGTGTAAATGTATCTTAATATGAAAAGTTGAACTTAATTTCAAATTATGCAATAGATTGATAACCTATATATTTATAATTAACACTGATTTGAAATTACAATCTTAATTTCAAATTAATCATAATATTATAAATTATCATCTCTCAAAATCTGAACGGTTAAGTAAATAAAATGTGCATACCTTTCAACTTTAGTAGCTCTGTTGCGTAATTTAAACCCTTGGATTGGTGTAATTATTTTTTATTTTGCTCCTAAACTTAAACCTTTTTTTTAAAGAAAAAACTTAATAAAATCAAAATATAATAAATACGCATCTTCAAACAAACAAATAACCTTTCCTATTCTCATTTTAACTCATCTTCTAACCTGTAAAAAATATTTAACTTAATCATATTTTCTTATTAATGGAGTTAGCTTATAACGATCATCAAAATATAATGAAATATTATTTTATCTTATTTGATAAGTTGACAATATAATTTCTTTATTTTTTTTAGATCATATTATTTTATTATTGTTCTATATAGCAATTTTTTCTTGAGATGAGAATTAAATTTAAAAAACAAGCCCTATCATTCCTGTTTTTATCTATATTACTATTCATCACCATTAACATATAACTATTTTTGCAGTCAAAATTTTCGCCTACCACCACCTTCATTACTTCTATAACAATTATTTACCCATTCTACTATATTTTATAATTATCATCATTACCATTTGTACCATTGTTAATACCACTCATTATTTTGATTAACATATCATTATTATTATTACCATCTTGTTAATATGGATAGTGCTTCGGTCACCATTACTACCATCACCATTAGTTCTTACTATAGTGTGTGCACTAAACATTATTTTATCCTCTCATGGTATTGTCTTGATTTCACATATAACTTATGAAACAATCGAACCCTACAAGATCTTCGAGCGGGAGAAAGCCCCTCTTGTAAATTCAAGCACCTAAACTATCTAAATTTAAAGCTCCAAATGCTAATTAGAAACGTTTTCAAGTATAATTTAGAAAACACAATCATCATTATACATTCATATATCGATGAACTTGACAAAAATATCATGCAAACATCACACACTGGTATGACTATATATTGCTTGGGAAATGACCAACCTTTTTCAAGACAATCTGTTTTTAACATGTAAGCTGATGTTCAAGCTCCAACCTGGACGACAATGCTACACAAATAAATTGAAGTCTATCCACAATAAATTTGACATTTTTCACCACACATTTATGACCACCGATATCATAAATGACCTCCTTTTTGCTCCCTATTCTAACTATATGAAAAATCATGACCAGGACTATCTGAATGCATGTCCATGCAATCACTGGAGTTGGAAGAATTTGTGTCCCTGTTCTGGCCATTAGGACAAGTCATTTCATTGTTCCGGGTTCCATTTCCATTTCCTGATAACATGATATTACCTGAAGGAAAGCTCCCCTGTGCCATATGATATGGCTGAAGGCTGCGACGAATGGGGCTAGAGAGTGCATTTGAGAACACTGAGTTCTTTGCTTGTTGATCAGGTTGCCCAGCTCGTATCCCCTGCCCTGCCACAGTTGCTCCAAATGGATTAGAGGGTATTCCCGCACCAAAGTTAGTGTTTATTGCAGTCTGGGAGTTCTGTTGATGCATTGGTTGCCTTGGGGACACTGGTGCTTCCTCTCCCCCATATTCAAGCTCATTCTACAAGCACACGCATGGTCATGATTACATCTATATTAAGATAAATCCAACAATGAATTTATTTATTTTGATGGATACCCTGAAATGACACCATTTTAAAAAATACGAAGGAAATTCTAGTTCAAGTGAAGCAGAAAAAAATATTACTTTTAATGCTCTATCTGCAATCCAACAAGCAAGATCAGATTGACACACACCAAAAGACCTAACTCTTACACGAATAAAACATTAGGACAGTATAAAGGGCAGACAACCATTGTATTCATTGTCCAGAAAAATCGTAAGTTAATGTTTTCTGATACATCCAGGAGTCCTTTTAAGGATTGTCCTTGTGAGATGCAGTTTCTAATTATTCGTATGTTATATTCCAATCATAACTAGATTTACATGTTAATAAATCTTGTTACAAAAGTTGCATTAAAGATTGTCATGGATTATTGAGATAAAACTACATCTAACTTGAGACCAGTATCAAAAGAACTTTTAAGATTCAAAAACCAAAGGATCATGTCCCTTAAAATAGTTTTAAGGTAAACATTTGCAAATTAACTTAAATGAAAATAGCTTTACAAAATTAATTTCATATTGAAGAGAATTATTTTGGACTTTTGGGTCTCATGACTACTAGTAACCCCCCCCCCCAATAATATTCTTGATGAAATGCAATAACGACTTAAAAAGTTACTTGAACTCAAAAACAATGTTGTTAAATAAAAGTTAAAGCATAATGTGGCATAAAACCCTCCACCATAGGGAAGAGCCATAAGCAGCAATGGTGTGTTTGTATGGTGGAATGTTGGCCTTTCGCCATATTCTGCTGTCCATAACCTGGGGTGCAAAGACCAATTCTTGAATGTAGAACTAAACATGTGAACATATACCTAAAATCATGTCAATCCATCAAGAGTTGAATGTGAATCCATACATGTAGTAAACGGCAATTTCACATTAAAAGCAATTGACAAAGGGATCCCATAAGCTATATGCACAGATAGATTATATGAAATATCTTTAAAGCCTGTTGGATGGGGGAAAACCAATAAAAAGAGTGTGTCCATTGAAAAAACAACACAAAAGCCAAGCACAACACGTAAAGAAGCAAAAAATATTAGAAAACATGGCATAGACAAAAAAATTAAACCTGCAAATGAGTAACAATATCAATCGTGGTCACCCTAGACCCTTCTTGCTGCTGCCTGAGAATCCACTGGTACAATTTCTCCTGTCGGGACAAAACGGAAGCGACATTAATCACACAAAAAAATGAAACAAAGAACAAAATTTTCATCAACGCATCCAAAGTACAAACACACCGAACAGAAATCTCTAGTTTCTCCGAAGAACAAACAAATTGGAAATCGGAGCAGCGCTCAAACAACTCGAGACACAAATCACGAATTAAATCAAAATCTGAAATCGTTCACAGTAACCCTAACACGGTAAACATCATTTAAAACAAAAGAAGCGTGCTTTCGTTCAAGGTGCGCGCGTGCGCAAATCTCATTTAATCGTGGATGAAAAAATTCAAAAATTAGGGAAAAAAGACGAAACGACGGAGTAGGAGATGAAGGGTCTCACGAGAGCGTGTCGTTCACCGGCCTGGAAGGAGAGTTTCTGTTGGTTCATGGCGTGGGTGTAGAGATGAGAGAGCGAATTGGCGGTGCTGCAGAAGGTGGAGTACATGGTGCGATCCACTTCGTCAAGGCGCGTGGCCACCGACTTTCGCTTCTTCGCCATGGAAGAGGAACACTGCGAAGTTGGTGGTGTGTTTTATTTGGTGCTGTGTGTTGAGAGAGTAAGAGAGAAAAAAAGAAAGGAAGAGAATGCGATATGATATGATATATGAACGAATGAGAAAAAGAAGAGAGAGAAGAGAAATACGGTGTAGACGACACGGATTGTACAAGTGGCGTACACGTGGCGCGTGTGCCGTTTTTCTCTTTCGCGGTGAAAATCGAAACAACCCTTGCACAGCTGCACCGTCAAAAAATTGGAACGTTTGGGTTTTCTTTATGTCACAAATAAATAACAAATATCAATATTCATAATTATTAAAAGTTAGATTATTCTATAAACAGTTAACTTATTTATATAAAATAATAAATATATTATTTAATTAAAATATTTATTTTGATTTTAAAAAATTCTTACATTAATATCTTAATTAATATTTTTATTTTTGAATTTAAACTAACTATAAGTAATAGTAAGGATTACAAATTAACCCTGTGAAAATGCCAACATCTAAGATAAAGTGAAAAAAATTACAACCACTCGCAGCAACTTCAAACAAGTAAACAAATTATTTTATACTAATATGAGGAAATTTTCATTCCAAATTCTAAAGTAAATATATTGTTATGATGAAAATTTTGAAATTAAATTGAATTCAATTGAAATTAAATATAAAAAATAGCAGAAATATAAACATATACGTGTCTCTGCATTATGAGTTATACATTAATTAAAATAAAAAATTTCTTAATTTAGTGCATTGCGTATGAGTCCTACATTAATTAAAATTAAATATTTCTTAATTTATAGCATTACAGTATGAGTTATACAGTAATTAAAATTAAATATTTATTAATGTGGTGCATTTATATTGGAGAAAATTCACACATAAAAATAAATAAATAAATAAAACAGCGTAAAAAATGAATTTGGGTAAATGTTTAACCAAAAAGTCTTTCGTAATAAACTATATTATATTATTACTACTACCACCACTATTATTATTATTATTACTATTACTATTATTATTAAAAAATTCATTTTTTTAACTGTATGTGGATGTAAATATAATTATTTAATTAGTTCATAGTGCATTCAAATTGACAAACATGCTAAAAAAAATGCCGTGAACTACGTGAGGCCAAATTTAGGAAACTAATTTTGAATGAATTTAATTTGTATATAAAGGTATTGAAAATAATATGCATCATCAAATCTATAAATTAAAATAGTAACAATGATAATTGATATTATTATTATTATTAAAACATCTCGATTTTTTTAATCATGTATGTAATATTTTTTTTACGACCATTGCCTTGATGCATATAATAATAAAATCATTCATTGTATATTTTTTAAGTTGGTATGTGATTTTTCTATTTTTCATAAAAAGGTTACGTAAAGTTAATGATTTTTTAAATAATTTTTAAAATAAAATTATTATGAGAATTTTGTAATTTAAATTTATAATTTTTATAAAATATCATGCGATTTGAAATTATTTACAATAATTTAAACAATTTTATGTTTTTAAAAATCATAAATAGTATATTTTTTATCCGATATATGCATCTTTGCATGGTGTTCTATTTTGTAAGATTACGTGAATAATAGCGAATTTGAGTGGCAAATGCTAATAGTAGGGTAAATCATTTAATATACAAAAGAATTAATGCTATTGAAAAATAGTAAGTAACGTTTTGTTGCTATGGATCTCTTATTTCAGTAATCAACTAATTATCATAAAGTAATAATATTATCATATTAAACTAATGTTGCAAATAGGAAAATATAAAATTTAATTAAAAAGTTCGTATAAAAAATATATAAACAAAAAAAGGGCGACAAAAAGAAAGGGAGGCATATTTAAAAATCAGTATTCAGAACAACAAGAATTGAAATTACCTTATCCAGCTCAAAGTAGTGTTTTCTCTCACCATGTTTACTATATTTCCAAAGTGAAATTGCATTATGCAATTCAAAGTGATGTTTGCTGTAAAAAATGCACAATATATTTATTAGGTATTTGCTGTCTAAAAGTACAAATTGACCACTTTTTTCACTTTATAATATATATATATATATATATATATATATATATATATTACAAATTTATGTTACGTTTATATAAGCAATAAAAAAACTCTCAACATCCTAACATTGAAGTATTTTAATTTACATTTTATTATTATTTTGTATATAATTTATAATTATTTTTTAAGTAGTTAAATAATGGTAAGACACAAATTTTTTTTTAATATTATTTTTTAAGTAGTTAAATAATTAGATTAAAGTTTTTGAAGTTGGTAGAGTTTAAAACTTATTGAATTAATTACTATCAAATCAGGTGTAAACCTCATTCCATTTCTCACTATCTCAAGATTTATCTACATAATTGGACAACAATGGAATTAAGATATATCTCTAATAATTTTTTAATTAGCTAACTCATCACTTTGAGTATCTCTACATTGTCCATTAAGGACCATGAAAATCAATCAATTAAAGTTATTTACTCAGGATCAAACATTATACATATATCAATACATATACATGTATATAAATGATTCAAATAAGATTCATCACTCATTAATAGCCACCCACCCAAAAAGAGAATATGTCATGCATCTCGACATAAACTACACACATTGGGAGCATGTATAATTAATCTCACCTCTTATACATCATACCATCAACATTAGGAATGATAATATGGAACGGGTCATACGAGTCACCTCGCGACCCGTTATAAAATTGTGGGGCGGATTGGACATTCTAACCCGCATAACCTGCAATCCGTGTAGGCCTAAGTATGGGTGGGCCCGTCTCACTCCATAACCCTCATTATATATATCTTTTAAATTTTTTTTATTGTGTTATTTTGTATGTTCAATATAACTAAATATTTTCCTTCATTATTTCATTAATATCATATTTTTACTAGTACGTATATAAATTTTATTTTATGATTTATTTTAATATATATTTTTCCATACTATGTTTCTTTTATTACTTGTAGTAAATTGTAAATCATTAGTTTTTATATTTCTTTTTATAATTGTTATTGTTATGCTAAATCCTTATTTTTATAATATAGTCACAGTGTGAAATTATAAAGATTTTCTTTATTTTTTAATTTATGCGGATCGAGTTACAAATCAACAATTATGCAATGTAAATTATAATTTTTTATCCACAATTTTTGTGTGGAACAGTCCAACATGACTTGTTTTTTATGGACAAAATGCAAGATAGGTTAAAACTGCACAAGTTGACTCACTTTACCACCTCTAATCAACAAAAATATTGAATATATATAAAAAACATACTACTATAATACAACATTGGTTAGAATTTAGAAACACTTAAACATATTTTTTTAAGTTTATTTGTTTTAATGGTGTTGATGTAATTTGTCATTACTATAAAAATTACAATATTTTGTTATGTTGAAATTTTACTTTTTTTTAAAGAAGAGTTTTTTTTAATTCTTATTTTAATACATTCTCAATAATTTATAGGTTAATATAACCTCCCACTCTATATATAATTTGAGATATATTCTATAACCTTGATAGCATTCTCTATAAATTGATAATACATTATACCAATGAAACAAATGATTTATTTTGTAGTTTCTCTTTAATGTTTTTCGATTCTATGTTTAGATACGTCTTTATGATAGATCCCTTTAACACTATGAATATTTTAAACAACATAAAACTTATCATATTTAAGTTAGAACATTTACTATTGTATCAAAATCTTTAAATGATAATATACTCCATTCATAAAAATATTGTCTGGACATAAATAGATTATACATTATTTATACGTGTTCATTGTATTTATTATTATTATTAAGATAAACTATTTTTAACCCGTTTTACTATCAAAGTGGTACTTTTTTTAATGGATTATATTTTTTATGAAAATTATTGTGATTGCATAAGCACTCAAGTTTGTATAAGGAATGATATAATCCATTAAAACATATATGCTTCTTGAAATCATCATTCCATTAATTTGTTATTTTATTTATTTTAAAATTATCAATAATATATATAATTGCATTAAATGTAAATAAATAATTTTCTATTCTTAATATATATATATATATATATATATATATATAATATGTTGAAATCCTAATTTAATATAACTTCATAACCCGTGAGTCAAAATAAGAAATATATATATATATATATATATGTATATTTATATAAATGTACTTTTATTTAAAAAAAATAAGAATTATTTTTTTAAAAAGAGAATAATTTTTTAAAAGGATTTTCTTATATTATAACATTTCTAAATTATCAAGAAAAATCTTTTAAATTTATTTTATAATGGCAATGACCAATTTAATTGAATTATTTGTAACTTTTCTAATTGTTATTTGGTATACACAATTTTCTATGTACATTTTTATGTTTTCTTATTAATGACAAATATTTTTATAACTCGTTCTTGGCTTCTTGGCATGTATACTTATTTTATTATCAATTTTTATCTTTATAAATATAATTAATTTTTGTAGTTGTTTGTTTTTATTAAGGATTGACAATTAAATCCACATATATAAAAGTTGGATATGTCTATTCCAAGTTTGATATAAAAAAATCAGTTGATTAAATTCAAGATTAGGTTTAAATTTTTATATATTTTAAGAAAAGTTTGGGGTTGGTTAAACTTTAAAATATTAATCTTACATTTATTTTTTTTATTTTTCACATATAAAAAATTATTATTTATTTTTTGTTTCACATTATTTTTTTCTATTTTTAACTCTCTAATTTTTTATTTAATTCAATACATAATTTTTTTCTCTCATCCTTTATATATTTATTTTTTTAGCGTCTCCACCAATTTAATAAATATATAAGATTAATTTTTTACTTAAATTTTAGATTTATTTAAATATTTTTTAAAATTTATATTTTAAAAATAATTTTTTAAAAGGGAGATTAAGTGAGATGGAGAAACCTTACCTATGATGAAATGAATATGAAGAACAAATTTTTATCTATAATATGAATCAACATTCATCCGTTACTTTGTTATAAGTAGTCATTACTATTAAAACATAAAAAAGGTGTTTAATATAGTGCTCAATTTATATACCGAAAGCAAATAATCTGGCAACAAAAAAAAACTACTTATAAACGTATTTTTAAACTTTAAATTAAAGAATGTAATGAAGTTAAAGAGTGAAATTAGCAATTTTGGAAAGTAAAAAAAAGCAACGGGGGAAGGGATCCGGTTCGGGTAGCGGGTACCAACAAGACCCGTTTAGATATTGGATGGGTTGGAGTAAAATAAATTATAAAAAAGAAATAGTGCGAAGGTTAAAGGAAAAAATTAGGGTATAGAAAAATACAATACCATCACAAATCTAGCTTTCCAGTGTGAAGTAGGGTTTTTGCGTTTGTTTGGCTGAGAGAGAAAGCGAAGATTCATCATGAGCAGAAGTTTGGGAATTCCAGTGAAGCTTCTCCACGAGGCTTCGGGACATGTGGTGACGGTGGAGCTCAAGAGCGGTGAACTCTACAGAGGGAGCATGATCGAGTGCGAGGACAATTGGAACTGTCAACTCGAGAGCATCACCTACACTGCCAAGGTTCTTTCTCTCCTTATTTTGCTTTTGTCCCCAATATGGTTTAATTTAGGGTCAGACTTCTTATAACGTCGATTGGGGTTCGAAAATCATAACTTGATTAGGGTATTATTAAGTTGTTTTTCTGCTATGATGTTTGAGCTTTGGAAATGTGGTAATCGTGGGAGCAAGAAAAGGTATTTTGAGTAAAAATATGAACATTACAGGGGCATTTATGAAGGTAATTTTGAGTTTTTGGGTCTAGTAAACCATTTCGAAATTCATAGCCCTTGACGGAGGGGAGCATAACTGGTCAGGGAGAAGGATAATCGACTCTGGCTCCTTTAGTTTGTTTTTGGATTTAACTGCAAACTCTTGTTGAAATTATGAGCATATTCTCTAACACTTCCCACTCATAAAAATGTACTATTGACAGTTTATGTATTGATTGCTGAATTTCTTTGAAGTTGAGAGAGGACCATGTAGTATGGACAAATGCAGATTGGGGCACGGATGTTGGGAATGGATAATAATAGGTTTAGGGAGGGGTTAGACTACTTGTTTATGCAAGCATCCATGGAACCTATGGAGGCAACATCTGCTCTAGATATGTTGGGCTATGTCTGTCCGTGGGTCTCTATTATGGATCTGACTTGGATTTAGGGTTCAGATGTGATTAATTAGGAAATTTTCCAAGTATTAACCTTGTATCTGTACACTTGTTTCGTTTTGAACTATGTATTTCGTGGGGTATAGTGATTATGGATACGGGAGGAGCTTATGAAATTGCCTTTTTGCTATTTTTTTTTCAATGTTTTAGAGATGTCTGATAGTTCACATTAGTTGCTAATATTGGCTAAATCTTTTTCAGGATGGAAAAACTTCGCAACTTGAGCATGTGTTTATTCGAGGAAGCAAAGTCAGGTATGGATCATATGTTCATTAGTGACTTCACAATTTTATATACCAAGTTACTTTAAAATTTTATATCATGAATAGGGTTGTATTTATATTACATTTTCTGCAAGAGTAGTGCTTTGACAGGACAAGAATTTGCAGGTTTATGGTCATACCAGACATGCTGAAGAATGCTCCTATGTTTAAGCGTTTGGATGCAAGAATCAAGGTATCTTCGTATTTCCAAGTTATAAAGTACTCATTGGTTGTTTCATGTGTGCTTTAGTGATTTATGCTTTCTGAATCTCTTGAAGGGCAAGGGTGCGTCACTCGGTGTTGGTAGGGGCAGAGCAGTTGCAATGCGAGCAAAGGTCTTACATTTTATTTATTTATTCATTATTAGTTTATTGGTATAAATTTAGCCTTAAAATTGCTTATTCGGTCGAGGACATACCACGTGACACATGTAACTCTCATTGCCTGTGCAGGCTCAAGCTGCTGGTCGTGGAGCTGCACCTGGAAGGGGTGTACCACCAGTGAGGAGGTGATCACGATTCATATAGTCTGTATTCTCCCTGTGTTTTGAACATGATATTTAGATTCTTTTGTAGAAGTTGAGAGAAAGAAATTCGAACAGAAATTGCCTATCAAGACTTTACGGACTACTCTTTATGAATAGTACTTAATCTTGTTCTCATCACCTCTGGTGTTTTATTTATGTCTGGTACTGTGTACTACTTGGCTAGTGGAAGATATTTGTAAAAGGGGTATTGAGTAACGTTCAAAAGTAGTTTAACATGTTACAAAATGGTATCAGTTACACATAAGGGCTGTCTGACTTGAAAACTTTCAAAGCTGGTTTCGATAGGTTAGTGATAAATTATGACTTGTTTGAAACTGCGGAGATTTTTTGTTTGTTTTTAACACAGTTTTGTAAATGGTTTTGAAAAACCACTGTTTAATAAAAAGCAACCATGGATGTAGCAAGCTTGAAAATGACAATTATTGTTGGTTTCAGCTGATGTGTAGATATAAATTTGTTTGCAATTTGGAATAACGGGGCTCCATGTGTTACAACAACGTATTGGGTTTTTATTTTCGGGAGAGAAAAAAAAAAGGAAGGGAATTGAATGAATGAATAAATGAGCGGTGAAGGAAGAGGAAGAGTAGGGTGTGGGTGGTGAAGGTGGGGGAAGAAGAATGATTTGGGTGGACTTGAGTGGGGAAGGGGGAGGTGAATTGAAGAAGAGAGAAGGAAATAATATTAGGGATGAGAGGTTAATTTTAAATATTTGTGTAATTTAGCCATGTTATATTGATAAATTTAAAGAGAAGTTTAAGAAAATTTTACCAAGTTTGTAATTAAGTTCAATTGAATAAATGAGTTAAATTTGAGTTATCGTTGTATGAATATATAAGTTTGTACTTTATATGATTGTTTTTAATAGTTATTTTGATATATAAAGGCTAATTTTTTTTAAGTAACACTAATTTATTTGAAGTTGATTTTGATAGTATATTTTGTTCAAACAAATATGATTGTGATTATAATAAATTATTTGAAAATTGATTATCAATATTGAAATAGTTTACTTTTTGTAATTATTCCAAGCCACCTACTTCCAAAGCTCTGGACCTCTCCATTGTTACTTTCAAACTGTGGTGTCTTGGAACCTTCAATAATAATATCTGTGTAACCCAATGCACTTTACAGTTATGGATTAGCTTTCTAACTCCGTTAATTTTAACCATCACCAAGTAAAATATCTGTTTTGGTGTTGATTTGTGTGATGTATTACTTACCTAGTTTGAAATGGTAAAATAAACCAATAACACTAATTTGAAATGTTTGATGGAAGAGCGACTCTAATTTGAAATTGGAGTCAATTTAGGCCCAACTTAGTTATGTTTTCACTCATATCAAAATGTCCCATCCTAGAACAAATATCGTAATATCGTCTTTAATTTCATCTTAATTTTCAACGTATATTCCTATAAAGGACAAATTCATGAATAATTGTTTGTCGTAGGCAAATTTCATTTTCAATTTATGTAGACCTAATAAAACACGTTTAGGAATGTTTTAGACACCAAAATAACCAAAATTAAATGCTCTTTTAATCAATAATCTTCTGCATTTTGCATGCATTTAGTAACTATTAAATAAATAGTTAGGCAATTTCGTATAATTAGATGATTGGAGGTGATTTAGATAAAATATGAGTGAGGGCAAAGACTTCATAACATGACAAACCAAAGTATTTCAACAAAAAGTTAGTTATTGAGGAAGCGCTAAATAATCTATACATTGTAATAAAAAGTTATATCCTCTTTTCTTAAATACAAAACATTTATAATTAATTCATCCACCTTTGTCAGAAAGTTAGCTAATTTAATTAATAATATCAAACTTGTATGTAATTGTAAATTGTAATAATTTTTCAAAAGTATACTTACCTACTTCATCTATGATGAGAAAATAATAATAATAATAATAATAATAATAATAATAATAACAGTTTTAATTTTTTTCAAAAATAAAATACTTTAATTCTTCCATCTTCATACACGAGAAGAAAAGGAATTAATAATATAAATTATTTATAATTATTGTTTTTGAAAAATAGTTAAGTAAAAAAATCGGAAAAGAGGCTTATAAAAAAAGTGTACATAACACTCTAAAATTACCTCTACTGTTTTTTGCAATATATATATATATATATATTGATATTAACTATCAAAATAGAGTTGTATAAAAAGTTTCACTTCATTCAATGTAAAGTCAATTGCAACAGTTAGACTATCTATAATAAAATTCTTATTTCCATATATTCATTTTTCCCATAATAGGGTAGTCTCAATACAAAGAACTATTTTAATAAAAATACACTAAATATCTTTAAAAAGACTTATATTAAATATCATTCATAAGATATTAGCATCTAATTTATAAAATGAAATATTGAAATTTATCTTATGTGATTATATAAAAAAGACTCATTATTATATAAAAAAGACTCACTATGTATCAATTTAGCATTTAACAAAGTCTAATGTTTATGTATCAATTTATTTTATTTTTCATCTCACGATATTTAGATTATTGGTGAAGTAAAAATATTTTTTTAATAAGTTAATAATACGTCGGTAATAAACCATAATATCATCTCATGTACTACACATACTACCATTGTCACTATTTTAATCAAATATCATTTTTTTTACTTAAAGGAATAACTTCAGATAAAAGATAATTCATATTTATTTCTTGAAATTTTATCTAAATCTTCATCTCATCTTTTTATTACTTGAACGACTATTTATCACTTAAGCATGAAAAATCTAAAAGAGGTAAATCTCTTTTTCAAAATTCAATCTATAACTTTCATGATACATGTTATCCCCGAAGAGATATGAACAATAAATATTTATTATTTAAATGTGATTCAAATAATAATTCAACAATCAAAGGAGATATACAAAAATCATGTTACATATAAAATAAATAAATAATTAAATAATTTTTTTAATATGTAATTTATTACAAATAATTAGATAATTAAGAAAAATAAAGATAATCCAAAAAATTTATATTTTAAAAAATATGAAGTTTGTATAAAAATAAAAAAAAATTGATTATAAACCTATTTATAAAATTTTCTAAAAGACCTTTTCATTCATCATCTACTTAAAATCATATCTCCTATATAATAAAATCATATCTTATATTTAAGTTACAAAGACAATAGATAGTACTTTTAAAATAACACTTCAATGCAGCCAATTTCAATATTTCATCTTACACATCTATAGTTTAAATTTTTCTTAACTATTTGAACCCGAGACGTTACTTAAGGCACCAATTTTAGTAGCATTTGAAGCAACATGTTATATTATAATTTAAGTTTAATAGAAAAATATCAACGTTCTCTTTAAGCTTTGTTACATATAAACTAATAAAAATATTGTTTTTTCGTCACTTTCACTTAAGATCGTATCAGAAGTGATATTTCACTTTCTTCTGAAATCTTTTTCAAAACCATCATTAACGAGGTGAAGTCAAATTTAGAAATAACAATGAGTTGGAATCGTATGACTAATAGTCATTCGTTAATGCTTTTTACCCAAATAGTATTTCCTTGGAAATGCCTGCAAATTATTTATATTGGTAAATATTCATCAATACTTTTTTTCTAAATTATAATTAAATTATTCTTTAAAATATATATTGAAATAAATTTTTATTTTAAAGTACAATCTAATATAAAGTTATATAATAAATATTAATGTAAACAAAATTAGTTTTTCTAAAAACAAATTCAAAATAAATTGTAATACAACATATAAATTTAAACAAAATTAATCTTTCTAAAAAATATAAGTAATTTTACTTTAGTTACTTGATTTTGTAAAAAAATTCAAAATAAAAATATCAACAACAGATAATAAATATTCGCGTATGTATGGATACCATAACACCTATATTCACCATACTAATAAGTGATTAATTAAATACGTATATTAATTACTATATATATATATATATATATATATCCATTTTATATCTATTGCAATATTTTCTCAAAGTGTTACATAACTAATGAACGTGGTTGACCCAATCTATATTAAAAATAAAAATACATTATATATCTATCTATCTATTATAATTTAACAAATTAAAACAAAATTTAATATTTTTATCAGAATAAAATATTAATATATAAAACAATAAATTAATTAAGAAAATATGAATTCAGTAATTCAAATTTGAAAACTATCCTCATATATAAAAATTAATATTGAAAATAAAGATTTTAATAATATATATATATATATATATTAAAATATTTAAAAATAAAAACTACCTAAACTAAATCATTTAAATAACCGAAGTTCTTTCCATTTAACCCAAAAAAGCATTTTCAATTAGGTGATTTTTTCTTCGACTCCGTGCTTTCAATCTATGTCTTTATAATTTTAAAAAGTTTAAAAAATATTCTTATATTTTAACATTTTTTAGTAATATAAGTTTATTTTAAATTGTAGATCTTCAGATTACATATTTTAGAAATCAAATATATATATATATAAAATTTTCACTTTTAAATTATATAATTTAAAAAAAAATTAACTATTAAACAATCTAATAGTCAATCAAATGAAATAATATGTGAATTTAATTTTAATTAAAAAAAACTTTTAAACTATGTAATATAAAAGTCAAAACATGACTTATCAATTACACGATTTAAAAATCAAAATTAAAAACACAAAATGGTCCAATTCATTAAGAATTGATTTCAAAATTAGAGATGAAAGGATTGTCAAAAATGAAAAAGAGATAGCCAATCAGGATTGCAGCAACAATGAGAGGGTTTTAGTCTTTTCAATTCTTCATGGGGTGCAGCTCGAAGTGATAGGGGTGTAGAAAGAATTATCTTTTTTCAATCTCATAATCAACCCGATCCAATCGGCCCATCGATGCTCTGTCGTTGGAGTGGCCCGATGGGCCTTCAGAACTATGCTTCTAACAATGCATTTGTTGTTTAATTGATTAAAATAAAGAAGAAAAGCAAAGAATGATTGATACATTGTAACTTTTCTTTTTAACCTGTCTGAAAATTTCTTCGCAACCATCAGAAAACCCACTTTGATGGGAGAAAAAGGAAATAAAAGGACAGAAAAATTCATGGTGACTAATAAACACAGCATGGACAAATTCAAAAGGCATGCAAAGAAAATGACCCAAAACCTGTCTTCACTCCCTTTATGGCACTGCCCAACGCCCCAACCTCACACCAAAATCAGAGAAAGAAGTTTTCAATTTAAACTGCTCAATTACACTTTTCATTTGCGTTTCTATCACGATTAATATTCTCTTCTTTTAGTCTCAACATTACCTCCACACATAAGATCAAATACAGATAATTAGACAAAACCCAAAACAGAAAACACAACTTTTTATCAACCATTTATTTCATTTCTTTTCTTAAACAACGTATCAACACAAACTTCATTTTATTTTCACCAATTCTGCATTAACCTGCACAACTTCTACCAATTTTTACCTTCATAATTAATAACTGAAAATGAACAACACTACATTATTTGTGCAGGATGCACAACCACAATTAATTTCGTGACAGGGCATCCAATTTTGGCCTCAAAACTAACCTTAAATTTAAGGTAACAATAGACTATCAATGATGGACATGTAACATGCAAATACACATTACTACTGTTTCTTTGCCACAAATTATTAACTAAGATATTAAATTTTGTGTTGTTGTGTAGAAAAAAATAGACCATTGTTCTTCATGACATTGCGTTTACGCTGTTGCTGCTTCCCTCGCCAACCTCACTGAAGCAGAACGTTACAAAAATCACACGCGCCAGAAGCATGTTTTAAGAACCAAACAGAGTACAAAGAGAGAAGAGAAACAACAAAGTACAAAAACACCGAACAGAACCGAACCGAACCTCTATATAACTCTTCTTCTCCCACAACCTCCTCTCACCACCTACGTCGTCGTTTTGGGTCTTCTTTCAATTGAAGAACAACCAACGTTCCTGCTACTGTTCCCATGGTTTACTTCTTCATAACTCATCGCGTCTTTTGAATTCGGTCTAGAGTAACTTTTTGTTCAAGTTATTAGTATTATCAGTTCTGTGTTTTGAAATTATTTCAGTTTCACGATTCTGTTCCTTGGAACTGAACTCTATTGTGATTTTATATGAACAGAAAAGAGTAATGGGTGTGATGAGGGTTTTGTTTGCTGTCTTGAAAATATCACATCTGGAAAATCTTGAAAAATTTGAGACGAAACTCTCACAAGACTTATCTTATCTTGTAATCTGTCACCTCTTTTATGAAGATAAAATTATATAAAAGGGATATCAGATTTGATTCACATTCATGCTTAATCAGTCTTCTGTTTTTATAGGCTTGTTGATCGTCAGGAAGAGCTCACTCTTTGTAGTGGTCAGGTACCTACCTGCCATTCTGGTAAGTGAACAAAGCAATCTTCATCAGCTTTTTCATTCTTTCTCTCTCTCTCTCTTTGCTGGTTTTACATGCTAAGACACCTAGAACCAGTTGTGTTTGTTCACACACTTGGTTTGATACTTTTCTGCAATCAATTTCGGGTACAAATTCTATCAAGTTTCGAAATAAGTGTTTTAAAAACCAACAAACAGAAATAATTTGAAAATATTTTCTCGTTCTCTTCTTTAAATGTTCTGCTTAAGTGTTTATGGGACAAATTTGTAGAAAACACAAACATGTAACATATCCAACTGTTTCTAAACATACTAAACAAAGGTGTAAAGTGAGAGAGTTTAACTTGTCTCGTTGCAATTTGTGCCGCTTCTGATGATATGTCTTCGCATGCAGACAAAGCCCTTGGATTTCAAAATTTGTGATACATTGAGTATGTCTTCTGCAACCAAGGCTGACAGGAAGACTGCAATCGATGTGGCGTCGTGGATGTTCAATATAGTCACATCTGTGGGGATAATCCTCGTGAATAAAGCCCTCATGGCTACATATGGTTTCAGCTTTGGTATAGCGTTTCTACACCTTTTTCCAATCCGAGATAATAATTTACTCTCCACTTTCTCTGTAGTTCATTGCTTTGAATTACAATGCATTGGTTGAGTCTGTCTTTTAGTATAAACTTGTTCGTTCCTAGGATATGAAAGTATTTAATCTATTAAGGGAATAATGGTGGTAGTTGAATTAGGGTCAAGCTTGGCATCAGTGGTGTTGTTTGTAGACAACAATACTACCTGTGATAATAAGAGAGATAAAAAAAAGATGCGGGAGGGTATGATCTATGCTATGCTTTCGGATGGTATGCTGTACAGTCCTCACAGACTTTTTGTATTTGTGCCTCACAGATAAAGCATAACTAAAACTGGTTTGGATAAATTTCTCAACATCTCATTACAGAAGAAAATAAAATAGTGAAGACTAAATGAATCAAATTTCTCGAGTAAGTTAAAAAAATAACTTGTGCGTCTCAATTTTTTAAAATCTTGCTAATCTAACTTCTTCAAAAGCACTTAAAAACTTGACAGAATTTAATAACGACAAAGTTTTACCATTGAAAAGCTCTCATAAGCTAAAAGCTACCCACTTAAATTAACGTGTTATTCAAAAAGCCTCCAGTTTTTGTATACGTAGGGCAGGGTAAGAAGACACTACTATACAAAAATATTTATCGTGGTCTTCAAGATATGCATACAATGTTTTCACCCAGAAAACTATTTTAAACGACTTATTTGTATGATTTTAGTATTGACATAACTAAGTATTATTGGTTACAAGAACCAAGTGCCGAGAATAACTCTCGATGAATGATTTAAAATTTATTGTATAACTATTTGACCAAAGAAGAATGTGATTTATGGTTTCTTCTTATGCCAGGTAATATATTACTTTTGAAGTTCCCTACTACCCGAGAGTTTTGACATTGTCTATGGTATACTATTATGCAGCAACAACGTTAACTGGTTTGCATTTTGCAACCACTACCTTGCTGACAGTCTTTCTTAAGTGGCTGGGATATATCCAAACCTCTCATCTTCCCTTACCCGATCTTATCAAATTTGTCTTATTTGCAAATTTCTCTATCGTGGGAATGAATGTGAGTTTGATGTGGAACTCTGTCGGTTTCTATCAGGTAATATCTAATTTTTTTTAAGCATAAAAACTTTAACACTGCCATTGAAAAATATAGGTATTTCAGTGTTTCTTTTCTTTGAAATGAAAAATTTCAGATTGCTAAGCTGAGTATGATTCCGGTATCTTGTTTCCTGGAAGTTATATTGGACAACGTGCGATATTCAAGGGACACAAAGCTTAGCATTTCTCTAGTTCTCCTTGGTGTGGCTGTATGTACTGTCACTGATGTGAGCGTCAATGCTAAGGGTTTCATAGCTGCTGCAGTTGCAGTTTGGAGCACCTCACTGCAGCAGTATGTAAGTAACATACTATTAACACTATATCAACCCTGAATCTTGATTGAGGCACTGTAGTAGATCAAAATTGAATTCTTTGTCGTGTAAGTGGCTATAAGATTGGTGAATGTGCTCTTTGAGGTGTATGACATATGTTGTTAACATTCATGCATACTAGCGGAAACAAAGACCGGTGTTAATGTGGTGCATTAAATTTAAAGAGAATTCACTTGAAGATAAATAAAATAGAGAGTGCCATTAATTTGTCGAGAATGAGATAAAAACTGAATGTGTTGTAGTTTTGGGATATAACAGTTTCTCTAAGATAATATTTGCAATATTAATATTTATTGAAAAGTAAAACATGTACACCAAATGCCGATATTTTAATTATGTATTGTTATAGATTAGAATTTGTTCATCTTAGCTTATTATATATCTAAAACTAACAAATTGGGAAGCGTGCAGCAAAATTTCTTTGTAAAGTTGGGTTTTGATCATGGGTCTGATGCATATTTTTGGCAGAATTATGTAACTTATATCAGATCATTCCAATTCTAACTCTTACTGCTTTATTTGGCATTCTTGATCTAGAATTTTTTTAGCTGATATTGCACTTCTACTTTTTGCAGTATGTGCATTTTCTTCAGCGGAAGTATTCTCTTGGATCGTTTAACTTGTTAGGTCACACTGCACCAGTACAGGCCGCAAGTTTACTGCTAGTAGGTCCCTTTGTGGACTATTGGTTGACAAACAAACGAGTTGATGCCTACAACTATGGTTTGACATCCACTGTAAGCTTCTCTTTCTATATGCTACTTAATTACATGCTTTATTGATTCTTGGCACGTACCTAGTCTTAATTGTTATGTTGTGGATCTTATCTCTGTGTTCTCTGTGTGCATGTGCCAAATTCCAATGCCAAAAAATACGTGAATGTGCCGAACTCCCTGTAGCATATGTTTAGTTCAACCATAATTTTCCAGTACTTCAAGTATCACCATATGAAAATCTTGTGCACATATCGATTCCAACTTTCTTCAACAATGTTTAAAGTTTAAAGATATGCTATAAAAACAAGTTGAAAAATCAACATCCAGAAAACAATACACCAACACAAAGTGCCTAAGAGAGACACTGACACTGTTGATGTTTTGGATGAAGTAATATTTTATTTCTAATTTGTTCCAGATAAATTTGCTTAATGTTCATTCCGAGAATAATGTTATTTCATTAAAATTGTTTCAATAAGTAACATAGTTGTTGTTGTTTGCAATTATGTTGAAACCGAAGTAGCATTAAACTAATATACATCTACTCCATGTTTGTGCAGTTGTTGATCGTTATCTCTTGCACCATCGCAGTAGGGACAAACCTGAGCCAATTCATCTGCATTGGCAGGTTCACAGCAGTATCCTTCCAAGTGCTTGGTCACATGAAGACAATTCTGGTGCTGGCCCTAGGATTCGTTTTCTTTGGAAAAGAAGGTCTGAATTTACAAGTGATTCTGGGCATGCTCATTGCAATAGGTGGAATGATTTGGTATGGCAATGCATCTTCTAAGCCAGAAGGGAAGGAGCGTCACAGCTTACCCATTAATTCTACCCCTAAGACACAAGACTATAATGTTCTACCAGTATCTTCTGAAACGGATCAGTAAATATAGACACAAGTTTATGTAAATAAAGTGGTGTTACCATTGCATGGCAAAATCAGGAGGTGCCCTTTTGGCTCAGCTGATTCATTTTCTTGTGTAATAACTAGAGGCAAATTATTTCAAAATTTAGTTATAGATTCAAAGTCATACAATATACAACTATGCTTGCTTTGTGTTAGTATGTTGGGGGAAGATACAGAGAATGGTTTCACCTCCCTTAAAGATAGAAAGAAAAGAATTTGGACTTTTTAAGCACCCTTTTACTCTCTGTGTCCTGCTCAATGAAAAACAACGACTTACTGATGTGAAAAAAGTGTTTCTTTTTTCTTCTAATGGATGGAAAAGTACGTTTTTTTAAGTTATTATTTTTATATGGTTTTACTAAGTTTTTCACAAAAAAAAAATTCTCACAAAGATGGTCCAAACCTATCTTTCCTAAACTAAAATAAAAAATTTACTCTCTTATATTAAATAAATTATAACAAATAAAAAGATTTAGTAAAAACAAATTGTTGCTCTTTTATTTCTGAACTTTTTTTATAATTTTTTGGTTTAATTACGATTTTTACTGTTTAAACGTTAGAATAATTTTTTCAATTCCTTAAATTAAAAAAAAAATATTCATTTTCGTATCCTAAATTTATTAAAATATAAATTTATTCTGTAATTAAAAACTAACAACAGTTTTACAAAATTCATTTTAAAAAATCGGTAACACTTATCGATACCACCTTCGGAATTTTTGAACTTTTCTTATGATCGACATATTAAATTAAATTAACAAATCGAAGATCAAATGTCATGAAAGAAAAAAAATTAAAAGATCAACACATAGTACAAATTAAAGAACTAAAATATGAATTTTCTCAACAATTAAATTTAGAAGAAGATTGAATTTTAACTCATTTTCAAAACATATTTTGAGTGTAAGTAATTCTTTTTCAGTTTATTAATTGAAAATACTTTTATTTATAGCATAAATTTTAATCTTTAGATTGGGAATTACAATAGATAGATTTTCTTTTATTAAAAGTAAATAATTTTTTATAGGAAGTAATTTTTTTTTATCGGCAGAGGAAGTACTTTTAACAATTAGGTTTTCCCCGGAAGAAGCCAAATTAGGTTTTCTAAACTAATAAGAAAACCCAAATCTATTGCATCTTCATTCTTCTTCATCTCCAGTCTTCACTCACGCGCGCCATCTTCTCCTTCGCTACTACGTGAGTTTCATAGTTTCCATTCCTCTCCATGTAGTGTAGCCATTGTTACTCTTAGTTTTGCTAAAATTGCATTTTCAAATTTTAATAGATTTTGTTGCTATTTATCTAACTTGGGTTTATTTAGTTTCACGACTTTTATTTCCTTCGTTTTTTGTCACCGAATTGGTGAATTTGACTCTTTTCACCGATGCGTGTCAAGAGTAGCATTTTTCTTATTGTTCATTCGATGTGGGGTTTTCTCTGAAACGTGACAATTATTCTCCTTACTAAAAAATGGATTGAAATCGGAAACTAATGTTATTCAAAATTGAACTTTTCCCAGCAAAATATTTAATTATTTATTATGTGTTAATCTGGTTTGTTTTATGTATGTCACCAAGGAAAAATTTTCACAAAAAAACAGAAGGAAAACTTTAATGTGAAAAACGCTCTTTTTCTCGATTAAACTTTTATGTTTTAATTATAGTTATGCTTTTTTTTTTAAATTTTGTGGCATGGGAAATGAAGCCCTGTCAAACACTAATTTTAAGCTATTCCGTTAAATTTATATGTATGTAGTAAGGCTTTGGGTGGAATTTTTGTTAATCCCATCTTTCTCCCTTGGCAGGCTGAAAAGGAATATGGGTGATCGGCAAGTAGTTGAGCAACAGCATGTAGTTGATCCACAACTGCCATCTTCTCCTCCCTCGAAGGATGATATGGTTTCGTGTGTTATGGCTTTGGAAGCTGCTTTGCTTCCCTGTTTGCCAGCCAGAGAACTTCAAGCAATAGACCGTTCTCCCCACCCTTCACATCAAAGTGAGTAGGTGCAAGTCTTTCAAATTCTTTACTGTGGTTTAAAAACTATGCATCGACCTCTAGCACCAAAAGGCCTTTGAAACTTTATTTAATTACCTGACATTCTGATTTGTATGTCAATTAAAGTTATTTGGGATTGCAATTAGGCATTTTCCTACATACATGTACAGTGCTTAAAACTAGCAGTAAAATGGCTTAGGAGATCAAGGAAATATATGTCTACTACTTCATCTTAAGATTTGAGGAGTTGAAACAGGGGGAAAACGATGTTCTTTTTGGAATATTTATGTAAAAGAAAGATGTATTGAGCCTGCAGAAGTAATTTTTTATCGTACCATATCCTTTCTATACTGGAAGAGTGTACTTTGTTTTGGATTGACGTGGTGCTAAGTAGAAATGATTGCTTGTTTGAATATTACCAGTAATCTCTAATGGATGCTAGAAGTTTTGGAAGGTCAATATATCCTTTTTTCCCCTTTTCAATTGAATTTATTGTGTGTAGTTTTTCTTTTTCAAATTATGTACTCTTTATATTAAAAGGAAAAATATAAAATGTTGTCCGTTATATTTTTATTCTTTTATCGAAAGTTGTTGAGTCATTTTACAGTGAAGTAGTTGTTGAGTTTCAGTTACATGGAACCTTAAAGCACCATGTATCTGAAACGATGATACATATACCCTCAAATTGAGAGAACCATAATTTCTATTTCTGTCTAGTTTTGATTTGCTATTAACTCGAAACATATTATGAAGGGATGAATATTTTTGTCAGTTTGTGCTATTACGTTAACCTCTAGAAGTAATTTACCCGACATTTAAAGCTGAATGGACATCCTTTTAATAATTCTCCTATGTGGAATTTAGTTGTTGATAGATTATTCAATGTGCAAGTATGCACACATTGATTATCGCAGGAAGGTGGGGGCAGGGAGCGAAGAAGGGTGGTAAAAAAGAGCCATGTTTTCATAAAAAATCACTGACTTTGTACAATCTAATTATATAACCCTTAGAAATGAGGGGCAATGCCATAAGCTGATATCTGGTCTTTATATGAACTTCAGTTTTTTTATGCATGTCCATTTTTCTTTCCATATAAGGGCATAGGTTAAGGTTTGCACTTAATTAGACCTCGAGTAAAGTTCATATGGATTATGACACTCTTCTGTTTTGAATGCAAAGTTAGAACTTTTTCATGTGTAACATGTATCACACTATCACTACAACCACAGTTCTAAACATAGCTATTGTAGTCAGTAGAAAATGATCATGTAATCGGACATGTATAAATTTTAACAGTAGTTGCAAGACTAATTAGACTCATTTATGTCCTGGGACTTACAGTGAAAAGAGAAGTCTTGTCTTTGTTATAGTCCTGTGTTGCCAACTATATTTGCAAAATGATTTTCTCTTCTTGCAATGCTTAGTAAGTTTAACCAATTATCCAACTGAACTTTCCTGGTTTTGGAATTTTATTTTTCAGTTGATGTGGATAGGTATGCCAGAGACTTTATGGAGGCTGCCAAGAAGCTTCAGCTTTACTTTATTAGCCTGCAACGTGAGGATAAGCCAACAAAAGTTGAAATGCTTAGAAAGGTATGACAATACACTATAAAATGGTTTTCGATCAGTCATGGAGACTGTAATTTGTCATCTAAACTTCTGCTGTATGTCTTATCTTCTACGCAGGAGATTGCTCTGATGGAAGAGGAACTTAACGTAAAAGACGAATTGATAAAAAAACAAGAAAATTTAATTCAAGAATGGAAAAAAGAGTTGAAAGATCAGTTAGACAAACACAAGACTGAGTTGGACAGGGTTTAGCGTATGCTTAATGCTCGGGCTCCACTGATCTTCAAATATTTTAAAATTCGGTGCCTCCTTTTGTGGCCTATTTCTCTCTCCCCTCTTTAGAATTGCGCAAATTAGCACCCCGTAACATGAAATTCCAACCACACATAAGTTGCTGAGAATAGGTGTGCATTGGATTGAATCAATTTAAAGAATATGATAATTTAAACTTATTTAGTTTTTAAACAATTAGTTAGCTGGTTCATTTTTTTTAAAATTTTGTATATTTTATTTTAAATTTAAGGAATTAAATTAATTTATAGTTGAATCATCAATTACCAGATTATCACATTCAACATGAACCAACATCACTTGGCCTCTTCCTTTTTGGAACTTCATTATGTGGATCTTCGAATACTTTTGTTATATTCTATTTTAAATTTAATTGTTATAATTGGCAAAGTTATCAGATTGTCACTTTCAAATTGGCGACCACTTTTTTTTGGATCTTTAGTATCTGGGTCTTCCCTTTACTTTTGTTTAGTGACATTTCTACTATTCATTTCATATTCTAGGTTTAGAGATAAATATGTGGTAAAGTTTATAATTGCAGAAAAAATTATACATTAATTAAAAAATAATATCAATACTTCGAATTCATCTAATTGCTCCGAAATACTGAAGAGTAGTGGTTTTTTGAAGTTTGTAGTAATATAGTTTTTTTTTATGGAAAAGAGACTATATGTGAGAATAAAATATAATATTTTATTTGTTGGTCTGATATTTTAAATAAATTAAATCAATTTTAGTTAAGGTGGTTTGATTCTGGATTAATTGAAAGAAGTCTGAAAATTAAATTATGTTGTTAATTTTGTGGGGAGATGGTTGCTGTATAGATTGTATTTCACTGTAAATTTAAACCCAAGAAACCTGTGAGTATTCAGATATGATCTGTATGATTTGACTAGACGCTTAAAAATAAGCTGCCTCTGTTCATTCAAAATGGATTATGTTATTAAATTTTAAGCTATAGTGAAAGTTATTGTCCTGCTTTCTGTATTGTAATGTAAGACACTATTCTTTTAAGTTTCTAAAACTAAAAATAATTAAAATTTTAAAATAATCCTCAAAATTAAAAATAATCAATCAATTTATTTCTATTTCTACCATTCATAATCAATTAATAAGGCTGACTACAGTAATGTGACACGTTAAGAACCTTATTAGCACTCACATTAGCTTAAACGTGTGAGAAAAAAATCTATTTTAATGTTTAAAATTATGAAGCTTTGTCAATTTAATTAATTAAGTTTCTTAAATTTCTTTAATAATTGCTGAAATTGAAGAATGTGTTGCTCACATTGATTTAATGGACATATTTATTTTTAGTGCGTTCACAGGTTGTATAATACATTCGACATCAATAGAGGATAATAAAAGAGAAAAAAAGGACAAATACTCATATAAAAAAGTTTAATTATTTTAATTTTTTTCTTAAAAGACGTAATTTCGTCGTAATCATTTAATAATAATTACACTTTTATTCTTAAATATTTTAATTTTATTTAAATCTACAAACATCTTGTAAAAACCATGCTTGTAATAGTTACAAATTACAAATAGGTAAAGCCGAAAGACGTATTAAAGCTGTGCTAGTTTCTCATTTGAAAAAGTTGTTTAACGTGAATTACCAATTTCTCTTTTAAGATCTTTGACCCAATTTTTCCATAAATATCTATCGAAAAGCAAAATTATTTTATTTTATCAATTTAAAGAATATATATATATATATATATATATATAACTTCTATATTTTAGTTTGTGAAGAAAATTATTTATTTATTTTTATATGATCTCCTAGAAATGTTAGAAAAAAATATTATTATAATACATCCAAATTTAAAATCAATAATATTGAAAGTTGGGAAAACTAAAAATAACGAATTTTGTTAGCCAATATTTTAGATTAGTGATTAATAATTAAAAGAATCTTTTTCTATTAAAAATATACAAGAACATGTCACGAAAAAGGATAAAAAATACATTTTTTTTAATTTCGTAACAAGTCGTTTCTGAAAAAAGAGTTTATTGGTGACGACGGAAAATAAAAAGGCACCCCAAAAATTGTTTTTTTGTGGTGTACACAACCCAATCTCCGTTTTCCTCATATTTGCTTTGCGAGGAGGCGCAGAGGTCATGTCCAACGTCACGTGTCATCGATAAAAAAGCGAAGGCAAAAAAAGAAATTCATAATTGCAAGTGCGCAAAAGAAGAAACAGTTTAAGATAAGAAGAAGAAACTGAAATATCATTCAGACAAGAACAAAGAAAAGAAAATAAAAAATAAAGAAAATCGCAAAATGAGGAATTAACATCGTGATAAGTTGTTCTCTGTTCAATTAATTACAAGATCCGCGACACTCTCAGTCATTCTCTGGCCAAAGGTTTGATTTGGTTTGCTATGCTTTATTTGTGTTTTCCTGTTAAATTTTCTGAGCTCTCAACGCTGCTTAAATAACTACTTAAGAGTCTAGTTTTGTTGTTTTTTTTTGTTTCAGTTATTGAATTACGTGTATATGAATATATTGGACTGATTTTTGGTTAGTTTCGGTTAAGTGAACTTTAATTCTCAAATTTTATGATTTCCGGAAACTGTTTGTTCTAATGCCAAGTTGAGCATTGGTTTTGTGATCCTTGTTTTTTTTTTTTTTTTTTTGTCCTGGAGTTTCTGGGTTTGGTGAAGCAAATGAGTTAAATTTCACATATGGTTTCACAATAAACTATTTCTTCCCCTCTTCTAAATTGCAAGCAACTGATAGTATCTTGCAATCTATATTTAGTTGAAATTGCTATGTTTATGTCGTTCGATTATGCTGATTTACGTAGTTTTCTCTTCTAGCAGGTGTAATCTAAAGGCACTTAACAGGAAGCAAATTTAAGTTGGTGTAGTTTCCTTTTTATAAAGCGGCATGTCCCTGGGTACTTCCAAAGCAGTTTTTCAGGTTCTGTCCAGGGCTGTGCCTCAAACTGGGTATAATGAGCCTCGTGTGAACTCTTCGGATTTAACATTACAGTCCCGGTTTGGAGTAAAATGTATGAAGAAAAGGTCCTCAAGGCCTAGGGATTTAGTTGTGTGTTCTAGCATGCTCCAAAGCAGGTTAAGAACTCATCAATTTCAGTGGATGGGTGTCAGTTTGCTTGACCATAATAAAACCTGTAGTCGTCCATGGTTAAAGACATGCAAATGCCAACGGGCTGAAAGTGCGAGTGGCCTAACTGCAGGAGATGGAAATGGATCAAGTTCAGCAAGCAATGTGATGAGTACAAAGCATATCCTAGAGTTTGAAGATGTCCAAGTCCACCAGTTGAAACAGGAAGAGGTTTTGGCATCTAATGTTACAAATGGAGCTATTAAAGACGGCTTTGAAACCTCCATTGAGGAAGAAGCATGGGACTTACTAAGGGAGTCTGTAGTTTACTATTGTGGCAATCCCATTGGAACTATTGCTGCAAAGGACCCAACCAGTTCCGATACTTTGAATTATGACCAGGTCTTTATTCGTGATTTCATTCCTTCTGGAATTGCCTTCCTATTGAAGGGGGAGTATGACATTGTTCGGAACTTTATCCTTTATACACTTCAGTTGCAGGTAATGTCTTGGAATGTTGGTCTTATAACACATAATATGTGCTGGTAACGGCTAAATTTGATACAACTTGGTCATTTGCATGCAATTGCGATTTGTGTTATTCTTTTACAGAGTTATTCTTATTTCATCAGTCATTACTGTTTTTAATCCTACAAATCTAGCTCTCAGTGTTTCTCCATTGGCTTGTAACTTTTTTGCTGAATAAAGTAAAATACTGATTTTCTTTTAAGAAACATGCTGAAAAGGCTTGTGTTTGACAATTAATATCGATGTGAATTGGCTACAGAGAGAACACCACGGGTCCCATCTACTGCACATAATTAATGAAAAGTACATTAAGTATATTTTTCATTAGCACTTCATTTGTCCTAATTGTACTATAATTAATGAAAAGGAGGAAACAACCATTTGGGAGAGGGGGAAGTCCTTAAATTCGTTCAAGAGATGTACTTTGTTGTTTCTGCTACCGTTTTAAACCAACGCATCCTTATTTCAGAGCTGGGAGAAAACAATGGATTGTCATAGTCCAGGACAAGGTTTGATGCCTGCAAGTTTTAAGGTTCGGACAGTTCCTCTAGATGGTGATGATTCTGCAACAGAAGAAGTTTTGGATCCTGACTTTGGAGAGGCAGCCATTGGGCGTGTTGCTCCGGTTGATTCTGGTAAAGTAAATAATAAAAAAATAGAAATGATTTTTTTACATTGTAGAACAAGCTTACTATAATTCTTCTTGGTTTGCTGAACATATTTCACATGTGTCTCAGGATTGTGGTGGATTATTTTATTACGAGCATATGGAAAATGCTCTGGTGATCTATCAGTTCAGGAGAGAGTTGATGTGCAAACAGGAATTAAGATGATTTTGAAGTTGTGTCTTGCTGATGGCTTTGATATGTTCCCGACCTTATTAGTAACGGATGGGTCTTGCATGATAGATAGGAGGATGGGAATTCATGGGCATCCTTTGGAGATTCAGGTAAATAAGATTTTTTTTCTTCAATTATTAGATATTTATAAATTTATAAATTTGTATTTTCTAACGTCAGGAATGAAAATTTGCTGCCTATTCATAATTATACATTTGCTTAGATTAGGAGAAAATTTTCACTTATGTGCACCATTTTGACAAGAAGCAAGAAGAAATTTTGTTCTGCTAGATTGAGGACCTGCGTTCCTGTACCTAATTCTTACTAATGATTTAGCTTTCTCTTCTTTTAATTTTAAGATGGTAGAGATATTAGGTATTTTTAATGCATTCAAAAGCAGTTGATATTACATATTTTTATGCTTAAAGATTCAACTTGACCTTTGTTTAACAGGAATGAAAAGATTAGTTATATTCTCATGAATAAAGGGATTATGGCCTAAGAGTTTTAATTGATTGATTACAGGAATTGTTAATCAATGGCAGTAAAGGCATTTTATGTGTAGAAAATAAGTGCTTTAGGAATCAATTCTGTATTAGAAACCCCTAGGCTGTTATGTGTAGAAAATAACTGCTTATAGTTAGTTTTGTATTAGTAGCTGCATGGTGAAAGTCGCGTAGAAAATAACAGGCGGTAGTTATGTATCTGGAGTTGTTTGATAGTAAGTTGTGTCAAGTTATTTTTCTTGGGCAGAAAGTGTATTGCAATATTGTGTATGATTTCGGTGTTAAATATTATTATTGAAACTCAGAATTAAATATTATGCAATTACTGTATAGCAGTTTATAAGAAACTAATATCTGATTTAGAGGAAAGGAAATGTCCTCTAGTTATGTGTAATTAATGTAATAAGGCCTATATTAACCAGTATCTGTGGTGTATTCGCACACATGGTGTCAGCATCTCTATGCCTACTGTTCCTTCTCTTCAACAGTTATCTTTTATTAATTTTTCTGATGGTGTTCTAACAATTGAAGAACAAGGTTGGAGTGCTGGCTAAATTCATACTTGTAGGCAGCACAGCAGCTATTATCTGAGATACATTAGAGTTTGTAAAATTATCATTTTTTAGAAAGGAGTGGTGTTATTAAACAAACTAAAATATTAAAAGTTGATCAATATGAAGTGATATATATTCAAATGCTATTGGGCTTAAAAACTAAACCAATAAATTATTGAAATTACAAACAGGACACGTCTCTTTCCGTAGATTAAGAAGGCTCCATAGCTTTTACTATTTTGGACTTCCACTTCAATAACAGCTATTGATCCTCCTTGATTCCTATTTTTTGTAATGCTTTGACACATTCTTTCTTTCCTTATTTTGAATGCCCTTATGTTAGTCAAGATAAGTGAATTCTTGTAATAAAGCTGTGTAATTGCTCCTTTTTAACGATTAATTGACTCAAAGAAGTTAAGACATCTGACCGCTAGCTCTCATCTTATATAATTACCTGTCTTTCTCAAATGCCTTGTTTAAGTCACAAGAACATGAATAAATTGAATTTGTTTCTCAGTTGCATTTTATAAATACTACATTCTCTAATAATTATTCTCCCTTTTTTGAAAATGAAGGAATTACATGATAGAATCATGTACAAGGTAAAAACGATTCTGTGTTACAATTTCACCTAATTCACTATTTCAGTTTACCTGTTCTGTTCTTAAATCTTGTTTATAATCTCCTCAAAATAACTTTCTACTTTTTTAAGAAAAAATTGTGTTTGAAATACTTATGATTAAGATGAAGTTATTGTTCATGTATCTTTTCTAATGTCTATTATCTTTTTCTTTTTGTTTTATTTTTCTGTTCCTAGGCACTGTTTTATTCTGCCTTACTTTGTGCACGGGAGATGCTTACTCCAGAGGATGGATCAGCTGATCTTATACGGGCATTGAACAGCCGTCTGGTAGCTCTTTCATTTCATATTAGAGAATACTATTGGATTGATATGAAAAAATTAAATGAGATCTACCGTTACACGACAGAGGAGTACTCCTATGATGCAGTTAACAAGTTCAACATATACCCAGATCAGATTTCTCCTTGGTTAGTGGAATGGATGCCAAACAAAGGAGGCTATTTGATTGGTAACCTACAACCAGCTCACATGGATTTCCGATTTTTTTCACTGGGAAACTTGTGGTCTGTTGTTAACAGTTTGGCCACAGTGGAGCAATCGCATGCCATACTGGATCTTATCGAGGCCAAATGGTCAGATTTAGTGGCAGAGATGCCATTCAAGATTTGTTATCCTGCTCTTGATGGCCAGGAGTGGCAGATAATCACGGGCAGTGATCCTAAGAACACGTATTGCATCTAATTTCTGTGTTTGTGTTTTTTTTGTTATCCAATTTTATTTTTCATCAAATGATTTTTTATTTGTTTATTTTTCTGGCAGGCCTTGGTCCTATCATAATGCAGGCTCCTGGCCAACACTGCTCTGGCAGGTTTGTGAAAGTGGCAAAGTTTCACTCTCTTGAATTGAATCTCTCTAGTTGAAACAGTTCTGATTTAAAGCTTCCATTTCTTTTTTCTCCTTAACTCTTATTACATAAGTCCTATGTGTATTTTCGTTCATCTAGACATGTAACTGAACCAGTTTAGTTGTATTTCTGTAGCCACCAATATGCCATTTGTTTTATTTTTTTTTATAAAATCCTTTTCTTATGTACTTGGTGTGTTTATACAAGTATTGCAAGTTGGAAATATCAGGTGCAAGCCTTTAACATGAAACATGCCTATTGCAGCTCACAGTTGCATGCATAAAGATGAAGCGAACACATATTGCTGCAAAGGCTGTTGAGATTGCCGAGAGACGCATATCAAGAGACAGGTGGCCAGAATATTATGACACGAAGAGATCTCGACTCATTGGAAAGCAATCACGACTATATCAGACTTGGTCAATTGCTGGATATCTTGTTGCAAAGCTGCTGCTTGCAGACCCCAGTAAAGCAAACATACTGATCACTGAAGAGGATTCTGAGCTTGTGAATGCTTTGATTAGTGCCAATCCTAGAGGAAAGCGTGGGCGCAAAAATTTGAGGCAAACTTACATTGTATGAGTGTGCAGTTGCAGTTGATGTCAATTCATTTTTTCTCTGATTGTTAGCACTTTAGCAGATGTTATTCTAGCTAGCTAGATACGGCAGGAATATGCGAAAATATGTAGTAGTTTGGTTGGTTGTGATGAAATTACAAAATACTAGTACAAGTGTAAATGGATGTATTACTGAAAAGTGATGTCAATAATTGGGGTACAGGATTGTAAGTAGCACACACAAGATATTATGAGGACTTTCATAGTATTAATTTTTAGAGAGAAAAGCCTAGTTTTGCCCCGCTTTGCACATCGTAGAATATTATAGTGAATGAATCTGTGATGGAAGGAAAAGTGCAGTGGTACCAATGGAATTGAAGGACTCGGAGTATTTGACCATTGTTTTTGCGAAGGTAAATTCCCTCCACCTTCTTTTAACATTGAAAAATAATGTATTTTTTATTGGTTAAAATAATTTTTAAAAAATGAAAGAGTGGATTTTAGAAAATCAATTTTTTCTTAAATTTATTTTTTATTTTCTTTTCATTTAGAAAGGGTATTGGGAGGTTTTAACCCAATCAAAATTGTACAGGTTAGGTTGAGTTTGATTTTTTAAAAAAAAACACTCAATTTCGTCAATAGGTTAGGTTGGATCAATACAGAATATTTAAATTTATTTTAAATTTTATAATAAAATATTATGAGACTAAATTTAGGATATTAAGATAGATTAGATTTCATATCCTATATATACGATCAATTTTGACGTGATTATTCAACTCTAGGATAGAAAACAAGTAAAAAAGTCTTAATCTGGTTTCCTAACACCATCAATTCAATGAATCAGTAGATTCAATAAACACAGATCTCTTTGGTCGGTCATCCAGTCATACATATTAAGCGTAAACGCCAGCTTTCTTGTTTTAATCTCATGATTGCAAACATAAATTTTGCTGTCTGAATTCTGAAAACTTAACACAAAATAAAATGTGTTGTCACTCTCTGATGAAAACGTGTTTATACACATGGATAATTGAGCGAGTATTACACCAAAGAAAAAACATTTGATGATTAAAGGAGTGAGTGAAAAAAAATTTCACGTGTTATCGTGATATTTTGATATTTTTTTAATATAAAAATAAATAAAATAATTATAATAATATGTTAGGTTTCATGTAAATTAGTTTTAAAATTAAAATTCGCGACCCAATTTATATATAATGGGTTTGAATGAGTTGAGTTAAATTAGACAAAATATTCTAAAAAAATCAACCTGGTTAATTATTTGTTTTAGTTAAATCAAGTTTGCGAGTGAACAAACACCGTTATTATTTATTTAAGATAAATGTGAGTTTCGTACTCCCTTTCAAATATATTGAAGTATGTGAAATTTTTATTCGTAGAGACTAGAAAAAGTAACATATTTACAAGACGAAAAGGAATAAAAAAAGATATATGTGTGGGTTTAAAAATAAAATATACTTAAACATTAAACTAATGAGATCATGTTACGATAATTTGACTTGAAAAACTACTTTTTAGTTAGATTTCTTCTAGACTGTAGTTATTTTTTACCTTAGATTTTTCACCTCTTTTGCACTATAACAAATTCATTAAACATAAATTAATTTAAAAATAAAATATAATTAATCTTTATAATAATTAAATTAAAATTTATTTTATAAATTAAAAATTATTAATATATAAAATTATTTTTATTATAATAAAAATTATTTTTTAATAGTTATTGATTTTAAAAATTACAAAATTAATTTTACATAATAGTTATTAAATTAATTTTTAAATCAAAATCTAAATTAACTTTTAGTTTAGCTATAAATATTTTAATTATTTATTAAATTAAATTTTAATTTCATAATTTTATAAGTTAGATAACAAATATTTTTTAGTGTCAATTGTCAAATTCTTATAATAATAACAATAATTTGAATATAATATGTCTTGTGTAATTCTTACATTTTTTTTAATCCTTAAATCGTTGATAGTTAATTATTAATTATTAGTTCAGAAATATTAGTTATAGAAATAATATTTTTTTTTCTATAAGTGTCACTTTTTACTTTAGAACATCTAAATATATTTAACTATTTTTTAAAATGTTAGGATTGTTGTTTTGAAAATGTATGTTAAAATAATGTGTAAATGTTTATATGTAATGTATTAATTCTAAGATCACTTTTGATTGTCCTTTTTAAAAGTTAATCTTTTTAAAGAATTTTAAAACATAATAATCATTATTTTAAAATATAATTAAGAATAACGAATAAGCATAAATTTTTATATGAAGAGATATTTTATTATCTTATGAAATATGTAAGTGGAATAATTAATTATTATAATTAATAATAAATTATTTTAAGTAATATTTAGTAATATGAAACTTAGTAAAATTAATAAATTAAAACTAGAAATAATTAATTATATTATTAAATTTTTATATTCAATTAAAAACAGAATAATTAATTATCATTTAATATTATTTATTAACTCATTTAATAACAACTTACAAAAAAAATCTATTTTTTTCACAAATCATTCTTGCTCAACTTCTATTTTTATTTTTAGGAATTCTCCAAAAGATTGGAAATAGCGGAATTGGTTCTAAAAAACCTTTGAATCCAAGACATGTCGCATAATCTTTTTGTTTAATTGTTTTTTGGATAATTCTTCAAGTTATATATTTCTATATATTTATTTAATTTTTAAGTGAATTTTCATATAAGAAGGTTGTTTCATATAATAAGTTTTTACATGTGTTATTAGTTTTCTCGATAGATTCTTCAAAAAGGTTGAATATCTTGAGTGATTACATTTTTTTCACTTGAATTATGTTTGTGATATGATTTTTCGATATAATGAAACAATCTCACATAGATTAAGATTATGATGATTGAAACTAGATATAGAGTCAGACATAATTGAATCAATATAATTTTTTTTTTTGTGTCTTTCCTTTTTTTATTATCTCTTAATTGTGTTTTTTTTATATTTTTTAAATAATAAATAATATAAACTTCTATATTTTAATCTCTTAATAAAGTGTTTGAAGAAAATTTTCTAAGGACCTATTAGTCAAACTAAAAAAAATTAAACACTAATTCACTCTCAAACATATTTTTCTTGCATTTTAATAAGATCTTTTTATTTTAGTCTTTATAAATGTTATTCGTTTATTTTTTCTTATAAGTCACACTATCTTATTATTTTAACTTTCGTAAATACGTTATGTTTTATTTTAATCTTTGCTAATAAATTATTTATTTTAATCCCTTGAATGTGATAATCTATATTACGCATTAGGTGATGATGAGAATCAAAAGAACGTTTATACGTTAAATTTTCACAAAATAAGTGTAACAAATCATCCCAATATATGAAAAATGAATTTTCCAAATGTTTATGAAAGTAAATGTTAGTTTTTAGTCTAACTTATTTAATATAAGATTTTTAGAAGGTGATAAGTGTGATAAATTAATCTAAAATATAAAAATGCAATTAAAGATTCTTTCTTTTTAATTAAAAAGGATTTATATATAATTTTTACAGTAGTTTTTAGTGTCAATTCACGTAGGTTTCATCAAACTTTAACAAAAAAAAAAGATGTCTTTTGAATGCATACATTATTTTAGCATTGTTATTTCATCATATTTTTGTTATATATTGACTTTTAAATGCATAATCTAAAAGCCATACTTAAGATCATTTATGATTGTATAGTTTTCAATATAAAAAATTGAATTAAAAATTCAGTGAAAAAACAATTTCCTAACTAATCAACATGAAATTCTTCCAGGACTACTACAAAATCCAGCATAGAGCAATTAACCAACACCACTCTAATAAATTATTATTATTATTATTGCATGCAACAAATGCTTTACTTTTTGCAGACGTTTTAAAAAAAACATCTCTAGTTGTTTGTAAGAAAAAATTATGCAGACATTTAACAACAGTTCACCAATTACCTTACATTAATGAATAAAGTATTGTGCCAACATAGTAAGTTAATTCAATTAAATGTCTGTATAAAAAAACATATTATAATAATGTATATATATATATTAAATATAGTTATTTTGGTATAAGGTTATAATAGTTCCAAGAATCCCGAACTATCTGAATCAGTACAAATATAATCCAACTCTCATTGTAAACAATTTTCTTACTTTGGATCACAAGAATTTGGTAATTAAGTTATCTTCCAAATACAACATTTTAAATGTCTATTACTTGTGAGTTTTTTTTATGTCTGTATTTAACTTGGCATTCTCATTAAATTCATTTCTCTTTAAAATAATAAATAAATATATGTATATATATATTTTATGTATTCCTTACCAAGATTCACATTATGAGGACGACTAGTTATAGATGATTATGAAATTAATTATTGGGTTTTAAAAAATTATTAAATACGTGATATATTAAGTAATATGAACACCACTTACCAAATAAAAAATGGTGCCTGAGAAAGATTAATGAGAATCATTCATCTTTTTGCATCTTTTAAATTTTGATATTTTAATGAATACATTCACCAATTTTATTGTCTCTGCATTCTACTGTAATCCTTTTCCAATATATATCTGGTGTGCACACTCTCTTCCCCTTACTCAGTTTTGAAAAGGCTTCAGTAGTTCATATGAAGAGCTTCAAGTTGCAGCTCTCTGACACTTTCAAATCAATGAAGCAAGAGGTCTTTCTCTAAACTAAGCGACCCTTTGGTTCTTTCTCTCAAATTTTATGTAACTTTATGTTCAAACTGAGTTTTGCTGCAGTGAAGTTGTCTCATTTTGCTTTACATATATTTTTTTCCTCTCTTTTTTGTTAGGGTCTGGTAAACGATCAATTCTCTTTAGTCTACTCCTTGAAAACGAATATAGAAGATCATTTCTTCATCGAAATAATATCAGAATTTTGCAGTTGTGCCAGAGAAGACTTGAGACTTTTAACAGAGATAATGTAGTGTTCACTTCCTTGTTATACAATATCATATTTTTTGTGGAAAAAAAAATTGAAGTTTGTAGGTATTTCTTTTGTATGTTTTTCCAGTTAAAACACAATTACAACCATGTTTTAAGTGAAAAACAATGCAAAATGTACCTATATATATATTAAACAATATATACGAAGTTCTGCCCTTACGCTTATTCTTTAGTTTTAAATTTGATATTTTCTTTAGGAATGAGCAGGTTTGGAACTACAATCTCATGAAAGAGTACGTTTATAAAGTTAAAGGCAGTTCCTCAAGGTAATTTGTTTTAATATTTGCATCAAAATCTCAGAATATAATGGTATGATATTTTCTATCCACAGTTTTCCATAATATAAAATATAAAATTTCAAGTCAAATCACAAAATATGAAAAAAAAAGTAAACTATCATGTCCAAGTTTAAAAAATAAATAAATTCAATTCCATTTCCTGGAGGTAGGAAAACTCACTAAGTTTTTGACACAAAACTATATATTTATGTAATTGAAAGAATACAAAAGATAAATGGCAAGAATCTTTAAAAAAACTTTATTATTTAACACTAAATAAGATGAGAATAAGAAAATAAAATTGAGTTCACAATTTGAATGTATATGATTGCAATTTCATAACAAAGGGTTAATTAGGGTTGAGAATGGGCTTGATTAACTCTAAACCTAATCAAAAGGAGTCTTCCTTGTAAAAGTTAGATAGAGTGAAAGGGTAACTAGATTTAATTGCCATGCCTATCTCCTTCAAGCTTGTTTAATGTTAAGATTGGTGCAGTTTTGTTTGGTGATCCTATAATATTCCATAGCAGGTCTGTTAACTTTTTGGATGCTAATTAATCTTCTTTTGATGCATTAATTATAATCAATAGAATTTCAATATAATCTGACGAACAAGAAAAACTGGACATGTTCTTTGTGTAAAAAAAAATGAGATGTGAAAATTCTCATTCCTAACTGTTATTGATTTGTGTATATCTCAGTTTTGGAGCATGTAAAATGGCAGCAGCACTTATTGGCTTTGAACGTGCTATTGATTCTGCCTCCAAAGAAGAGTAATGAAACTAATCCAATATTATGTGAACTTAAACCTTGTATCACTTTTAATTAACAAAAATCTCTTTGCAGGTGTCTGCAGGCACTGAAACAAACTAATCGTGAATTTAATGCTCTACAAGAAAAACTTCATACTTGTCTTCAGGTATAGTTTATAAAATTAATTTTCTCACTTTAAACTAACTCATGAATAATAACTAAATATTTGTTCCTTCTCAACGTAATACATTTATCTTTGAAAGACTTTTTTAAAAAGTAATTAAAGGGCTTAATAACTTAATTATTAGTTTAGATTTGTTAGTTTTTGTTTCAAGTACTTTATATTCTGAGAAGGAGAGGAGTATTTTTTTTTAGGTATGACAAATGAACTTTTTTATGTAAATATTATCTAAATTTATTTTTGATTTTGACAAAAAATTTGTGCATTGAATGAGTATTAACATGTGTACATGTAATTTTTTATTTCTTTTTAAATTTAGTATGGAGATAGAATGACTATGCACGTATTTCATATTATTTTATTTTAAATTATTAAAACATATTTAGTTTATTAAGTAATCTAAAAAATTTATATTAATTTTTATTTATTTCTTAGTTTTATAATTATTTTTAGAACATATATTTGATTGTTTTTTACTTTTTTCTATAATTATTTTATCTTTATTTAACAATAATTTGATGATACTCTAATTTAAAAATTTATGCAATTATAATTTCTTTATTATTATTTGTTATTAGAGAAAAGAAGATATATATCATTTTGACATTAAATTTTTTATAATATTATATTTTCTTTGTTATGATTTTTTATTAAAAATATATTTAATTAATATTTAAAACAGTAAAATAAATTTACGATTATACTTATTATTTGATAGAAATATACCTACACTCCATAGAGATGAGAATGACACAAAAATTTCATACTTAATAAATATGAGACGAAAATGGAAATAAATTTTGATTATAGATATAAGGATGAGGAAGTAAATGTATCCCCACTTTATCCTGTTACAATCCTTATGTTCTATATGTAGGGATGGGTAAGTCCCATATTAAATTCTAACTGTACATTAACTTATAGTTTTTGTTTTAAGCTTAAAGAATAACTATTTTTACACTTTTATTACAAACTTTTTTCTAATTTTTTTCTTTGTATTTGAGTTCCAACCTTTCTTTGTATTCAATCTAAGCATTGTTTTAATCGATAAGAAACTATTTTAAAGATATGTAAGTTTGACTATAGTATTAAAATAGTGTTTTATATGAAAATCATAATTTAATCTACAAAATTAGACTTTACAGTATTAGTTAAGGATTGTTTGTGTTGTGGCATGTGAAGGAAAAATAATTTTATCAGGAAAAATATGATTAAATAATCGAGTTGATTAAATTTATGTGGAGATCGGTAATTATATTCAGATATTGTATAATCTTTATGATGTTCTTACTGTGAAAACTTTTTTTCTCTATGCAGCTTGAAAGAAGAATTGTTCTCTCAGCAACCGAGGGAGCCAATGTGTGAAAATCAACTTAATATTTTGTCTTGGCTTTTGTTCTTTGTTGCAAGGATATTGCGTTTAGGTTAAAACATATATCTATATCGGTTATATATGCCAAATAATTACTTTAGTAATTAGTGCTATGTTTGAATTTAATCTATATTATGTTAAGTAAATTAAGTCTCATTCATCAAATTATATGTTATAAGAGCTCATCAAGTTGAAGGGATCATGTGGGATTCAATTTTAAATGGTTTTTATTGGCAAGAATATATATATATATAATCAAAATCTTTACTTCATTATGATGTGATTAAATTATAAATAGACTCTTTTAATATCAGATTAATTAAGGAAAAACAGATTCAATTATGATAACTAGGCAGAAGAATTTATCCATTTAAAAGTAGCAAGAAAAATTCTTATGTTTTTAGTGAAATGACAATTTCTTATTACAATAAAAGTTACAAAAATCTCAATATTCAAATTTCATCTATATATATAAAAGAAGTATCAAATTTGTCCTTGAAATTTAAGGTTATTTGATTATACACTTTTTAATAAAAAAATGTTAGTTTTTAATTCAAAACATCGAGCATTTATTCATTCAATCAATTATTTAACTTATTTTATAGGAATTAATTCATCATAATTATTCAATTAATTTAGGATGTGTTAAAAATTTGTAACAATATATAAAAAATAATTTTTATTTCTTTTTTTTATAAATCTTACTTTCTAATTTATCTTTAATATACTTAAAAAAAATTCCTGTCTCTTCCAAATAATCACGAAAACCTAGTTTTCACACTTCTCGTGTTTTTTTATAGCTTCTATAGAAGTCCTTTTCTCTCTCACACTTCAAATTTTTGCTATATAAATAATGACTTAAAATTAATCATTTTGATCTCAAATATAAACCTCTTCTAAAACAAACAAATTACTTTAGAAGAATTGGATGTACATATGACAAAATCAGCATTTTCAATTATAATCTTCAAAAAGTTAAATCTCTCAAAACATGTAAAAATTATTCAATTCTCCAAAAATAAGCAACTTATTTTAAAATGTAAAATTTTATTTATTGCTAGAAAATAAATTATTAATATGTTGTGCATTTAACCATAGATACGTTAAAGTGTTAACTATTAATTTTGTTTTCATTTATAACTAAAATTAGTCACTTAACCATAGATATTCTAAATTATATATTAAAAAATTATCATTTTTGTATCTTATATTATAAAAATGAAGTTTTCGGAATAAAAGAACTCCCCAAAAATTGTTTTTTAAATATACATTAAATTAATTAGTAAACATCAAAATTTTAAAAACAATAAAACATGAACGGTTAATAATTAAAAAAAATAAAACATCACATTTTAAGAAAACACTCATGACTTAACGAAAACTTAGGATATTATTATATTTTAACAAATTTTTTATAGTAACTACAGATATAGTTAAAAATATTATATTAATTATGATCTAAATTATTAACATTAACAGAATCTGTCCCAAATTTAAAGTTCAAATTATTTTCAAAATTTAAATTATAACTTTTAAAGTTAAATCGATTGTTTAAAAGAAAAATATATCACACATGTCCCAGATTTGATGATGAAAAATGGATTTACCGAATTCAGGTTTGAGTTTTGTCAATAAATAAATAAAAAATCTAAATAATAAAATGTCAGTTAGTTTACCTAAATCCGACAAAAACTGATCAAATATTATTTACAAAACCATACTTCAAATTTTGAAACATTTAAGACATAATTAATTTATTAAATTTTTTACTTAATATTATTTCATACTATCATTAAAAAATTAATTGTTTTAAACTTTACATTTAATTTTTACTCTAATATTATCATAAATATATATTCTATACATACACTTGTTAACTATGTCTTTCTCTTCTTCTTCTTCTTTTTCTTTTTAACGGCTAAATATATATATATATATATATATATATATATATATAAAAGAAATAAATTTATTACCACACAACATGGGCACATTAAATTTTGTTTTTTTTAAAGTTAATAAAATAATTAGTAGAGTAAACAATAGAAAAAGAATTTTAAATGGCAATGAAGATATTAATTTAAAAAGGTATTAGTGTCACGAAAATCAACCAATGATCATGGAAAATATGACATCCTTGATCACAGTATGATTTCTAAACAGTTTTTCAAATTTAAAGCACGAAATTTATTTACAACGACGCTTTAGAGCTACTATTAGGAAATAGTTCGATTCATTCTTTAGTATCAAATAGATTCAATTTTTTACTGTTTGAAATCAGTACCATTTTGTACACTCTACTTAAATTAAATTAATATTATTAATTTTTATAAGTGACAAATTGTCACTAACTAGCTACGATTTTTTAGTGATAGTAGTTAACATCACTATTTTAAGTTAATTTAGATTAAATAAATAAATTAGATCAATTTCAAAAATAAAAAACTGAATTAATCTATTTATTAGCAGTAGAATTAATGAAATTGAATAAAATAAATAAATTGTTGAAAAAAAGTAATTAACTCTTTTTAAAAATATAAGATATTTTTAAAGTCGTGGAAGAGTACCACAAACAAACTATAATGTCTCAATGTATTAAGGTACCATATACAACCCCAGCAAAAGATCTTAGTCCTAAATTGTCCCCCAAAAATATAAAAAAACATCTTAAATTCATAATAGTCAAATTATACCTCTAATGTAATGTGCTTTTATGGTACCCTCTATATTACATTTATACTTTATTTACTTCTCTTTATAATTGTGCTTTTATTTTTTAAAATTTAAATATAGGATTTTTCCTTGGGTGGAGGCTGGTCATGAATATTTTTTCTTAATAGTATAGACATATTAGTGAACGTTTAAAATAAGACAAAAAATAGTAGCCATTCAATTTCCCTTACAAAATGTTACGCACTAACAGGTCTAACCAGATGATAAAGTGAAGAGAGAGGGATGAAGAGTAAAGAGCCAAAAAGTAAGACAACGTACAAATGTCACTAGTATCTCAATTAGTTTTTAATTAATACATCAAGACACAAGCAAAATGCGTGGTATATAGAACTAGAAAAATCAACGACACTCTTATATATGGTGTGCTTGGAAGTGATGAAAACGCGGGATCAGTGGATAGAGAAGATCAGCATTTTATGAATACATTTTCTCTATCCTCTATACTTATTCAATTCTCATCTCAGCAAAGCACACCCTCAAGCAAGGACATATACATTCTGCATAAACATTGTGTTCACTCGATCTACCATAAGAAGTTCCCAAGTTGAGATGGAGATGAAGAGTCTTCAAGATCATTTGATGGAGAGTGAACATGTCTCCCTTCATATGTGGTTATCACCATCCTTGGATCCTCCGCTAAGCGTTCCACGCGTTTCTTTACTCGACAATTATCTTGTGTGCAACGATAATAGCTTCTGCATGCAATGCAGGCCAAACACACAATAAGAAACCTTTTTTTGAGTTTTTCATGATCATATTGTAAGACAGTAATTTTTTTAAAGTACACATTAATGACAATTTAATAACAAAGAATCCTCATGTTATTATCGGAATCTATATTGATCTTTATATGTAAGAGCCATCAATACACCAACATAAAGGCATTATAAAGATCATTTATAAACATAAGACAGGAAAGTGCTATAATGGGTCTGTGAGGAAAAGTCTTAGCAGAGACCTACTTCGCATGAGTGTCATGATCTTCTCGAGTGTTTGGAAAAAGTTCTCGTAGACATGTACATTTTTCATATACTACATAACATCTGAGGGGTCATAATTAGTCGTTCTTTAACCTTGGCAGATTTTTTCTATCCTTAGAACAAAGTTATTATAAATGTATATTTATATTTTATATACATTTTGAACTTGACATATAAAGTGAACTTTTGCTTTTATATATATCTTTAACAATTGTAGGCACCACCACATTATTCAGGAAAAAAAATTAAGATCTTGCCGAAACCAGTAGCAAAGCTGAATATATGTAATTATGATCAAAACAATGAAAACAATAATGAGAGAGGGGTGGCAAGATTGGAGAGAGAATGTATATGTTTGCAAGTGCTGGGATACAATGATCATCAAAGGGTTTGATCAATTGAATATTCTTGAATCAACTTTTAAATTAAAGCAAAAGCAAAAAGAGAGGGGCTTTGAACTCATGAATACCTGGGGTGCTGTGTGTTCTTCACAACTTTCTGTCCGTACTTCCTCCACTTGTAGCCATCGTCCAATACATCCACATCGCTCATAGTCTTGAAGCAAAACCTAGGCTCTCTAACCTTCCTTCTTGCCTTGATTTTCTTCATCTTCATGGCTGAAATTCCCAGATGATGATCATCAAATCCACTTCTTTTACTGCTGAAGCAATCAGTCCCTTCTCCCAATGCCCTAAATTCAATGATAACGAAACACCAACTCTCTTTACTTATATGTGAAACTCGTTGATTTAACAGTTACAGTACCACGAATGGAATGTTCTTTTACTCCAGTAGAATGGAAAGAACTTGTGATTGAAAGAAAAAATGTCTCCAAGTTGATGGTTAACTAATTTATTTAAGTACATGATAAAGAATAAGGTTAATAGAATTAACATGCTTGGATGGATCGATATATGAGAATTAAATAAAGTAAGGTATTTGTCTCACCATGGATTTAGACTGGATCTATGCAAGGACAGGAATTGAGCTCCTCCAAAGTTAGAAGTGAGGTCTTCTCTTGACTTCTGAAATAGGGTTTCTGTTAGATTTGATGTAGAATCTTGTTGAGATATTGCAAGTGGAGAAGGTGCTATGGAGCTGAAGGCCTTCAAAGAGGATTGGTGGCAACCCAAAGGAGGGAAGGTAAGGTTTGTTGAAAAGGGAAAGAACCCCATCTGTGTAGGAATCTGATCCTGCTCCTCAAATAAGCTGTGGTGAGCCATGGTATGGGAAGTTGTTGACATCACTTCTTATGATGTTTTCTCCTTCTCCTGCTCTCTTTCACCACACCGTTCCAATAATCTCTATATAGATATTGGTGATGTTTCTAGAGGAAGAAGTTTGGTGAGGGTTGAAATAGGTGGTTTCTCTCAAACCTTGGAGATGAGAATTACACCCTAATGGAACGCATAAACTTATAACGTTTGCCAAACCAACTTTCCCTTTTTCTCTTTGTCTCTCTCTCTCTCTTTTCTGCGATGATTTTCTAATTTCTAAAATGTCTGTCATCTATTGCATATATTCCAACATGTGAACTGTGGAAGGTGAAATAACTATATGGATGAACACACAGTACAGGTGGAATAAAGAGAAATTGGAGTTGAAGTCTAATAAATAAATAAATAAATAAAATGTAATAAATAAAGAGAAATTCATTAGCATAAAAAATGGAGATATATACATGAATTTTATGATAGATAAGTGTGGAACAGGGAACTAACTAGAGGAAAAGGTAGAAAAAGGATGCGAGAAATATGGTAAAAGTTAAGGTGAGAGATACTTTTAGAAAGAATTCAACAGAGTTGGCAGTTTGCTGAAAACAGTGATGTACTATTTGCCTAAAAAGCTTGGAAATTCCGTGTCCTTCATGGTTAGTGGGATTTTACTGTATCATGGAGGTCAACATTACACGACAAATGCCTCAACAGAGAAGTTGATTGATATCTTTGCCCTAAAAAATGTCTATGAAACTTCCATGCAACATCCCCTTGTTGTAGATAATAATTATAATATGGGCAAAAGCAAAACCTGTTGAGTGCACAATAATAGAAATAGATACCTAGCTATAATCAAATATAAGTGAAAATTATTGATCATTATATTCATCAATTCACCATAAAGTATCTAAGAAAAGGAGTAAAAAGAGAGCCGGTGATACATAATATATCCATCACTTTCAAGAGTTTCTTTTGGATCATTTTTTTTTCTGTAAAGATTATTATTATTATTATTATTTTGGGGGGCATAAAAGAAAAGAAAAATATGAGAGGAAGTGATGATGATTATTGGATGCATTATCTATCACACCCATCTCTGCAACTGTGGTGAAGTATCATTATGATGGGTGATTGCTTATTTGACTTTATGTGGCCAAAAAAGCCTCTTGCCTTTCTCATATCCCTTTTGCTCTTTTAACTTTCTAAAACTCCAACTAACCCCACAACACCAAACTTTTTTCTCAAATTCCAAACCAAACTTATAATATTGTTATCATGTCTCGGATTAATTTAGTGTTACAATCATGATTAACTTTATATTTTCCCATGCCTAAAAATCTGTGGACCTATTCTTCCCATTGAAACCATATACTTCATCTACCCGCTTCAGAATTTTGCCATAATTCAATAATTATGTTTTCTTTGTACTTCATATAGCTGTTTAACCAAAGCACAGAATGATGTAGAAATTAATGAATGCAGTAGTGAGTGTTTTTGTTGTTGAGAATTGTTTTTTAAACCAAAGAAAAATTATATATATGCAATGCCTATTGTAAGATAAGGATTATTTGATGTACAACGTTACATGCTAGATCCATTTCTTTTATTTGTTTATACAGGTGCCGTCATTTTAGCTTTTGGGTAAGAGAAATTTTTGAGTTAGGAATCTAATTTTCAAAAACGAAAATTTATGTTTGTAAAGTGTGGTATCCAGCTAGTTGTTATCTTTGTTCACGTGGTTGTTTTGGATATTTTTTGAGCTCCAGATTAGGATGGGAAAGTGAGAAGTTTTTATATTAAGTGTTTTTCTAAGTTATATATTAAGAAAACAAAATATAAGAAAAACTAACAAATCAACATACACTTATGTCAAGACAAAATGACAAGTTTGTCTTGTCATTTCTAATGTAACTTATGTTCATGTTTACACAATACAGTAAATTAAAAAAAAAATTATTTTTTATCAAATAAGTTTATGTTAACTTAATTTTTTAAAACTAACTTGTAAAATGAATTTTGTATCTCTGTTATAAAATATAAATCTCTTATATTATTAGTTAATATGTGTGATTTTTAACGTATTTATTGATTAAAAAATGAACATTTTAAATATGTGATAATATTTATACTCTAGTTATAAACTATATTTCATTTATAAACTATGAAGTTATGATATATGTAGGATCTTCAACATTATTCATAATTTAATGAAATTATTTTTAAATTTATATTTTAATAATAAAATGATTTCGTGATGCTCTCTAATTTTTAAGTGAATTAAATTTACATTCATTGAAACACTGTGTTTGACACAAATTAATCGTTTTATTAATTGGCAATGGTAACAATTTTACCAAACGATTAACAAATCCTAAACAGTGGGAAACAATCATAATAGGAAAGGCTGCTGCTTATACAAACAAACCTTAGCCAACTAAGCATAATTTTAATTAAACTTGGAAAACCTCAAGGATTAAACTTTGCTTTAACAACATCGCCACCTACCTTTTTTTTTTGGCATTATTACATACCCATAGCTAAATGCTTAGTGACTTAAAAAGTACATTCATATCTTTCTTAACATAAGAAATAATATAAGTCGATATATATAGGGAAATATATTACAATAATTAGATTACTTGGAAGAGTAAATAACATGTTTACTTTTTATTTATTTTTTTCATAATCGAAATGGGTCAAATAAATAACTCTATTTGTTTTTTTTCTTAATTTAATGGTTCAAATAATTATTTTTAATAGTTAAATTAAAATATAAAAAAAACTTGAATTTACTCTAGAAATACTTGATCTCTTGGCATTTAATAATTTTGGTTATATAATTGGAAAAAAGAAATGAGAAGGATAAGAAGAAGAAGAAAATGTGGTAAGTGAAATGGTTTTTGCTGGCGTTAGGCTAACGTAGTGATGATGTGAGAGTGAATACGTAGAATGGGAATAATATATTGCAAAAAGGTCCCTTGGTATATTATTGATTTAAATGAAGATGCTTTTTTTTTTTTGTTTTGGTTTGAGCCCTAAGTAAGCTAGAGAAAAGTGATAGGGGTGGCAAACATGCATCATTTCTTTTTGTCTCTGCTTATAGCTTCTCATTATGTCATTCAAATTACCCCCATATTAATCTATACTTCCCTCACCTTTTTGTTTTTCCCTTTTTCTCTTTAACCCTTTTTCACTTATATATATATAATCACAATTTACCCACATATACATAAATATTTGTTTCCTCTTTAATTAATCAGCAACGTTAAATCATACTAAACTTCGATTATAATGGACCACTAAAAGGCATTTAAATGATTATTGAATGAGATTACTAAAATGATTAGAGTAATGTGAACTTTTTACTCGCTCTATATCTATGGATTATCCTTACTTAAGGTTTATATTGCATTGAGATTATTTATAATCTTTACTTTTTCAAATATCATTCATTCTTCATTCAAATGATAATTAATAATTGATATTATCCCATAGGAAAGCAATATCCTATAGTTTATTTGTCTTGACTCGTCAATTATAAATTAAATTTATTTAATACTTATATTAACTTATATGGTTTTCAAATTAAATATGTATTGCATGTATTAAACTAGATGTACTCTAATCGAACAGAAAATAGGAAACTCTAATTTTTCCTCTAAAAAGTGAAGGGTGTTATCATTTAATAATTTTTAAAATTATAAATAAAAAGTATTATAATTGAGTTTTGTCAAATCCCAAAACTATTTCAGGTTTAAAATAACATACACATTATGTCTATATATCATCTTGAGTTATATTAAGCATATCTAATTAATTATTATACAATCAAATATATACAAGGTAAAATCAAAAGATTGTAAACTCAGTTATTGTAAGATCTATGCATGTTCAAGTCCCAAAACATCACCATAGCAAAATCATAAAACACCAATATAAAATAAAAATAAATAAATAATTTAATTAAACATATGGATATGATTGTTGCTTTCGAGCTACTGCTATTAACTCAAATACGAGTATATGTTATAATATCTTATTCATATATGAAATCTAAATATTTCGATATAAATTTAAATTAAGGAGATTATATTTACTCACTATTAATTTGATATAAAAAATGTCTATTAACTTTTACTATTTGATTCTTTCATCTACATGACTCAATATAGTAGTAAAATCTAAAATTTTATTGAATCTCCTAAGTTGATACACACATAGTATTACACAACTCAATAATATATCTATGATAACTACTTATAGTCAATATTATTTTAATAATTACTTATCAATATCATAACATATTTTAATTCATCTTACGTTGTAGAAATGAACAATAATATAATCAATCTATCACAAAATATAATTTAAATTTCAAATAAAAAATGCTAAAGGAGAGATATGTATAAACTTAAATTAGTGGTACTCGAGATGACCTAATTTTATTTCTTTCATCAGAATAAATTAGTTAGGCTAAAAATATTCATTGAGCTGAAAAATAGATTATCTAATTACTCTTTTGTTGAGATTAGACGACGAAATCTCATCCCTTTGGTGAATTAGTATTCATCAGGTGGAAAAAAAATAAAAATTAGCTTTTTATGAATTTTTTGAGAAAATTCTCATCCATAAAACGAATTGTGTAGAACTAAAAAAATATGCAGAATCAAAAAAACATACCTAGAATCCAAAATAATAAATTTTTACTATCCTATTAAGTTTTAAACTTCAATTTAAATATGTTTTATACTTCAACATATATGTATATCAGCTCAAGTTGTTTGTGACTATTTAATGCTAAAAAACAAATAAAAATAACATTGAAGTGGTTTAACTCAATTCACTTTTAAAAATTCAATACTCTCAATAAGTCCTAAATTCTTTAAATTCAATTATACCAAGTTCCACTTGCATTTTTATACTCTTTTGTCCACATCACTCCTTCATTTAGTTATTCCTTCTTAATTTGGCTAATCAAAATCTGAAAATTGCATTCAAACATACAATATCCAATTATTCAAGCAAGTTTAAAACAGAACTACAATACTAGCAAAACCAAACTATCTCACAACCAAACTTCTCCATATATAATTTATAATTATCAATATTAAAAAAACCAAACAATCTCACAAATTAAGTTAGTTCCCCTTATTTGATAGTTGTTTGATTATTAATAAAAAACAATTCAAGAGTGGAAAAAGAGCTATATGCACACCTAAGCCCCCAATAATCTAAAGAAATATCACTCCTAAAATCAGAACCATAATCAAAGGTTAAATATGTGAAACCCTAAAATATTCACTATAAGATATAGAAAGATACGAGATAAAGAGTTTTTATAATAAAAAAACTTAGTGTAAAACAAATTTTGATCAATAAAAATTATTTTCACCCATCATCGTTTCATTGGTAGAATTTGTCCAAAGAAAAACAAAAAAACTACTCCAAAATATTAGAGAAAAAGAAAAAAGATGAAAAATAGAATACACAACCGTATGTTAAGAAAGAAAGAGAAAATAAAATATCCAAAAACTTTCAAGAGAAAAAAAGTGTAGTTCTTCTTGGAAACAATTTAGTCTATAAGATGTAAGACCGATGTCAATCAGATTGAATATGTTTAACAACTAAGAAATATTGTTGCAAGATGTGAGATATATTTTAGAACTCCAGAAAATTTTCTTTTCCATTAGTATGTTTGATCTCATGGATTTATCAACCAAGAGTGAACAAGGTATAATAAAGATTTTTGCTGATAAAAAATATTTTAATGGAAGTGTACAATTTCTAAGAGAGTGAAAAAGAGTGATATCTACATATTAGAAAATAATCATGCATACATATTTGGTTAGTTAAACAATATAAAATAGAAAGTTGTGGTATCTAAAATTAAGACACATTAATGAAAGAGATTTGGTAAAGCTAGACAAGCAAAAGATGATAAAATGAAGGACTTGGAATTTTGTGATTAATATATATACTTAAAAAATTTATAATTAAAGTGTGAAACTAAGAAATATACGTCCATTATATTATTATAGTATTGCATATGCTTTTGAAGATATTTAAACTCTAAAGCAAACTCAAACTCTTATTCTTGATGAAGTGCAAGTAAAAAGTCAAATTTAAGTGAAAATAACAAAAAAAATAAAACTAAAGTAAAATTTAATTAAAGTGATATTATTCTGATAAAAGTAATAATGTAAATAAATAATTAAATTTAATATCAATAAATAATAATATTATTTTTAAATTAAATATTTTAAAATATTTTATTTTTCTTTAATACAATAATTTCTACTTTTCTTATATATTTTTAACTAAAAACTATTTATTTTCACTTATGTAACACGTATATTTCTTTCACGAAATAATTTTTATTTTTATTTTATTTCTCACTTATTTTTTTCTGTTTTACTTTTTTTTCTTCTGTTGTTTCTTACCTCTCTATACGACAAAACACCTTCAAGGTGTGATGTGATTCATTTCCACAAGTGTATAATATTACCAAGTTATAAAGTATCATTCATCTACAGTGATCATGTGTTCGGTTAATCAACCAAACTTAAACAAAAAAAGTTGAATTTAATTGAGTATGGATTTTGGGAAACAAGGGCACCAAATCCCTATCCAAAATTTCATAAAAGGGTTTTCTCAAAGGATTCATTGGGTGTTCTAGAAAACGTCCAAAGCTTCATTATTAGTATTTCTCATAGCTTAGTCACTTCACTATGTGCTCAATCACACTATTTTCTTTCCAAATATCAATTCCAAAATTCATTCATAACTACCATCCCCTCACCTATGATAATTCATATATAGTTTCTCAAATGATGTTATATAAAAATATTCATTAATATTAATTAATCAAATTTAATTATTTTTTTTGTAAAAATTTTAATTAATTTTTTAAAATGAAAATTTAATTAATTTTTTCATATTAATTCATTTTTGTTTCAAAATTAATTACTTAAATGAATAATAAAAATTAATATAAAAATATAAAAATATTAAATTAATATATTTAAATAATACATATACAATGATAAAAAATAAATAATAAAAAGTTGTTTCAAATAACTTTATACAGTATAATTTATGAAGCATCTTCTATATGCTCTCACAATATTTACATATAACATGTTGCAGTAAATAATTAATTCATCACGTGATTCGAAATGGCATGGGATCAACCATAATTGAAGGCTAACACAGAATTTAAAGATTCAATAAATTCAAAGTGTTCAGTCCTTCTAATGGGTAATTTAGTGATTATATATAAAACCATTCATTGCAGTTACATATAGCTAAAACTCCATTTATTCTTTAAAATAAATAATATCTATAAACTAGCAATAACATAAACATATAAACTACTTTATTTATGAATGTACAAATGAACTAATGAAGCACATAACTATATGTCGAACAAATAATGTCACATAATAGTAATATCTACTAAACATGCACACCAAACAGCACCTGGTATTCCCTATGCAATATGTATAGGCTGTCTCCAATTGTTTTGCATCATTGATGATCTTTGGTGAAGTGCAAAAATTAAGGAAGAATGATTTATAGATGTTAAAAGAAACAAAATTTAGGAGGAAGAAATAAAAACGTCAATCATCTCAAACTGTACTATGGAATGATTAGCCCATGCCCCTCTCATGCTATTATGTGTGTGAAATTTTTGTCCACACCCTGTCTTTCTTCTCACTCTAATTAACATCTTCCAGCGTTTGCCAGACACAGACATCCCATGCCTTACAGTAACAAAAGTTGCTGTGACAAGACACTGCTCCCTCTATCTGTCACTCATTCTTCGTTTCCAACCCCAGTTCTGATGTGTAGTTCTTTTCTAAACTTTGGCCCTCTGCTATACTGCTTAATCACTGCTAAAAAGACTTCCAAATATTAATAGAAGAATAACGAGGCAAAAGCATATGAAACCACGACTTATAATTAGTATCTTTATAATCATATCAAACATTCGTATCTTCTCTCTACTCAGTGTCTACACCAAAAGAGGAGTCTGCAAAACGTGTTCCTCTAGTTTCTTTATAGAAGACTGATCGATACATGTCAAGACAAAAAACGATGAAGGTGTACTCTTATGATGTCTTAGACTTGTTGAAACATTTGGGAAAACTTTGAAAAGTTGGAAAGAACAAAGTCTCATGTCCCTCGAAGTTTAGGAGGGAAATAATTTCGGGGCATGAACCTGCATGAATGACAACTGTGAAAAGCAGCTTTTTATACCACGTCCCTGGTAAAGAACGCACTATTTTCTCCCCACGCGCTCTGAATTCAGTTTGATGGAGAACAATAGCATGAGAAATTGAAACTGGTGCCCAGTGTACCGGCACTAAACAATAACGGTGTATTTTTCGAATAGCTTGCTACGTGGTTGTGTTTCTAGTTTAAAGGGTCAGAAGCAGTTGTGTTCAGATCTGCAAAATCCCTGAAGCAAAAGAGTTAATGCAGTGACATGCACTGAAGTGAATCATTCTCATTTAAGTGTCTGAAAGTGATTGTTCAAGCCTTCGAAAGAGGTGTATGTTGCTATGTTATTAGCGCCAGCGTGAAGAAAACCAGTGTTATCATTAATTGTTATCTGATTTTATCTTATACGTATCACCACCTCCAATTAAGACCTTACCCTTGTCATATTCACTCATATTCTTCCTAAAGTGAATCATGCCCGTTTAAGTGTCTGAAAGTGTTGTGTTGTGTTCTCAAAGCTTAGTCACTTAACTTTATATATATATATATATATATATGTAGGGGTCATTACACACCTTGTTCCCATGGTATCTCTCTGTCTTCTCTGCTACTAACTACTAATTATTTTGATACATCTCTAAAAGAAAAAAATTTAAAATATTTTTTATCTAAACTATTTCTTTTAATATAATTATATAATTAATAATTATGAACTTATTATCATAATATAGAGCGAAAGGTCATGGGATTCAAAATAGCAAAAAAATATATACCAATAATCAAAATAATAATTTTTATTTTATTTTCAGAGATGTATTGGAAGAAATTTTTCTTGACAGTTTTTTACTTTCTAGTTAGGGATTTGTGTACTTGGATGAGTGGAAAATGTTGATAAATTATATATGCTTGTTGTTTTCAAAATTTACGTAAAAAATTAAATCGTGTTTTATTGCATCATTTTAAACAAAGAAGTTTATTATGTGATATAATTTTTGTTTTGCTTGAATGTTAACAGTGCAGTGAAATCATACTACATATATCGATTTCAGACACAAATGGATGAAAATCCAAAATGGTCTTACATAACACAATTTAAGTAAAAATCAATTAAAAGTTAGTTAATATAATATGACTTTATCATCAAACTAAAGTCATGTTTTCGTTGGTGACTAAAAAAATTATAACATACAAAAATTGTATTAAGTAACATAATTTCTTTATGTGAAATCACGTGCAACAAAGCACTGCTTTACTTCTTTGAAAAAATTGACTCGTAATTTAAAATTTTTTTCGACCCTTTTTACATTCAAAAGCCTCTAGTTAAGTTTTATGTTGATGATTGTTAAGTGAGTTAAGAATAACTTACTTCTCTTCACTTCGTAGGGTTAGGGAGATTAGACATGAATAGAAAAAACACATGAAAGAAAACTGTGAAACAATGCTTTGTATAAAAATTAACACCATAATTTGGTTTTGAGACACTTTTTTATTCAAGTACGAGATTGTTCACGCTGGAGAACGATTTTCTTACTTGCAATATTTGTTGTCTCATCATGTTGCAATAATTATTTCCATTACTAGCAAAAATAAGTCTTTTACTGAGAGTTTTTATTTTCAAACAACTTCGTATAAAAGACGATCATAGATACGAGAGACAAGATAAGCTAAACATTGTATGTCGAATTTATACGTAATGTGAAAAGGAATTTTTACACTGGTTACATTGGATACGATGTAGATGTAGCTATAATGACTAGGATTTATGTTGGTTTTTGCAAACTCCACGTAAATAAGTTAATGTTTACTTTAAGTATCATAAATAGTGATGATTTATATGCTAATTATCGTTATAAATCATGTTAAACTTTCTTTCTTTTAGCATCAAAGCAAAACCTCAAAACTAGCAATACAACAAACCATCTCATGCATCTGATATGAAATAAAATACTTATACATGTTAAATTTCAATGAAATTATTTAATTTAACTTAAATGACTTAATATCACAAACAATGATAAACTTAATTGTTAATTATGTTTGAGAAAGATTACACATTATTATCTATCATCATCCTGGACCAGTAAGGTCTAATATTAAAAAACTAGATATGAGCACAATGCAAGCTAAAACTATCCTTAGAGAAGAAAATGAAAGTTTTCTTTTGTTACTATTTATTTTCGCTTGGCAAGTGCATGCATCAGAAGTGAACCATTGATTAATGATGTACATAAATGAAATATATGAAATTAAGTTGATAAATTTAGAATGATATATGAATTATATTGAATGTGTGTATTTAATAGTGAAAGTTATAGAAAAAATATATTAACTTTAGTGGGTGTTTAAATAATATAGATTAAGAGAAGTTAAAGGATAATTTATTACATATCTAAAATGTCAAGAGTTTAATATATTGGACTCATTAAACTTATCATGAATTCATAAAGTTTAAATATGTTTAAATAACATATGTTAGTCTTTACTAAGACTTATTTATAGATATATATTTCAAAATCATTTGTTATATAAATTTATGTGTGATTCATAAATGTGTATATATGTTAATGAATAAGTTATGAAAGTGAATTGATAATGATATGTTGTTATAATGAAATTAATGGAATTGTTTTATTATATTGACGTATTTATTTCTAATTAGTTACATTTCATTTATATATATGTGATTGATTTGGAAACATGTTGTAATTATGATTGATGTATAACCAAATTTTTATGTGGTTGTAGGTGGAAGAGCTAAATATAAAATTAAATAAATATGATATGAAATTTGAAATATTAATTTTTAGTTTGACTTGTAAAAACTTGTATGAGTTATCAACTGGATAAATAATATAGTTATAGTATTGCAAAATAAATAATTATGTAAATGGCGATAAATAATTATTTTTTTAAAAGTGTTAATTCAAGAAATAATTTTCACTTTTTATAAAAAAATAATAAATACTTATTCAATATAAATGATCAATTAAATATTAAAATAATCTTTCAACACACAATAAGTTAATAATTATAGTTAATTAAATATTTAAATAAAATATTTTAACAAATTATTGAATTTAGTAATCCCTATTAATTAGTGAAAATTTAATACTATTTCTCAATCTTATATTTTTTTAATTATTATTTAAATATTCCTATACTTATAATTCCTTTTTAATATATCTTCATTAACATATTGATAATTAAATAATTAATAACGTAATATTTTTCTTAATTAATTAATTTAATGGAATATTATCTGATGATTGGTGTATGTAAAACATTAATTGTTCTATTAAATTTAATAATATTAACGTATGTTTATGAATATATATTTCTATTCAGTTTCAAATTAAAAGTTAAAATGATTATTATTTATATAAAATAGATGAATATGAAAATAATACAAGTTTTAATCAAAAAAATAATTCTTAATTGTTATATATATATTTATTTCTATTTTGGATTGGCCTTTTACTCTTCTTTGTTCTTTCATTAAAATTCCAAATCATTTCTTTATATCCAAAAATAAAAATGTCAAATAAAAAAAGAGTGGAATCTTAATAAAAAAAATAAACGAATAACATATACCATTATAATGTTCAAAATTAACCTTTTAAGAACAAATTGAATTAAAAAATTTAATTAAGTTAATTAAATTTACAAAACTAAAAAAGTACACTATAAGGATTTTCTCTAATGAACCTCAACATAACAAGTATCACACTACCAATAAAAGAAATTCAATCGAGACTAATATTATTTTCAAGTAGCATTTGCAAGTTATTTATGAAACTTTAGGCAAGTTTCTCAATGCACATATATAGAAAAAATAATTAAGAAATTCTTCTATAATTAAAAGTAATTTGTATATAAGTTAAATGATTGACTTTTGAATAAGTTAAGTCCTAAACCGTTGAGTTATTATTAATGTGTTTGTTTTTCTCTTGAAAGCATCCAAACCTAGTTAAAAACAATCCATTAAAGTTTTTTCCATTTTGAATGCAATGAAAACCTTCAAACCTAACATAAAATTGGCATATTAAGGTTATGGAAATATGATTGAGAAATATATAAAATATAAAAGATATAGTGTGCCGATACTTTTTATTTATTTATGTACTATACATATAAACTATAATATTTTCTAACAACTAATTTAAATAAAAAAGTATTAAATAAATATTTTCAACAATTTAGTAATACATTTTTTTTTCAATTCAATTAATTATGTGCAAAGGAGATTTAACATGAACTATCTTAGTTTATTTCTACCTAACTTATCAACTCAATACTAATTTACCTTTTTGTTCACTTTTTTAATATGTATAATCTTTATTTTAGGTTTAAGGTTTCTCTATGTGATATTTTAAGATTTTAGTGTTACTAAAAAATCAAAGTATATGTGTGCTTTTATTTTTAGTTCATTTTATAAGTTAAATTTCTCTATTTGTAACCAAATTTTATGATTACACCTAATGTTAAGTTTTGTAAAACTATTTTATCATTAAAATTTATTTTTATAGATTAATTTTAAAAAATTAAAGACTTTTTTTTATTAAATAATTATGTTAAAGACTAATTTAAATTTTGTACATAGTTATAAATTAAGACGATTTTTTATTTAAAAAAGTACAATCTCTTTAATTTAATCACTAAATTATTCTAGTACTTTTTATGTGTCTATTTGTGATTATAAATGAAGTGACCCACGTTTGGATAAGGTTTTCTCCCATTCTCAGACGGAACTTTATTCACCACCAACGTGATTTTCCTATTAAAATATAATAAAAAATATAAATAATTATTAATGAATGGAAAGAACCAACTAAAATTCATAACAACCAATCAACTGAAGGTAAATATATGGACAAATCAAACTAATTCACATATAAAAAAAACTATTTTTTATACTATTAAGTATAACATAAATTAATTTTCCTCCAAACCAAATTTTATTCACGATGTATCAAATTTACCTTCATTCTTCATAAATTATAAATTTTTTTATAACTATTAATATAAAGCAAAAATACTCATAATATTTAATAGGAATAAATAAGAAAAAAAATCTGTATAAAAATCATAAACGTGTTATATAAATAACGACAGTTTTTCTCAGAGATGTATTTTATATTAAATATCAGAATGGGGATTGCAGTAAAAAGAATTGATTTCAGGAGAAGTGATTTTTGTTATTATTTAAAATGATCAATTAAGTATTGGATTCTTAATGCTTTTTTTAAATGAAAATATTTTTGAAGTTAATTTCATTAAACTGGTAATTTCTATTGCATTATTTTTTTGTAATTAAATATAGTTTTAATTTGTTTTTTTAGATTATATCAGAAGTATTTTTACCATGAAAACAATAGTTTTATTCCTTTTCTATGTTTCTAAACTGCCCCTACCAATTTTTCAAGTCCAAATGAATAACTTTTTCTATGAATCGATTCTCTTCTTTTTATATTGAACATTAGGTTATTAAGACCTAACCCAACTAAAGATAAAGTAGGAAAAAAATTATTATTTCATTAAAATTATAAAATATATTAAAGTTAATGTTTTTCTCTTCTATTTGACATTAAAAAAAATGCACTTTTATCCCCTTGAGGTTTTTTAGTGCGAGTGTTAGGGGAAGAAAAAAATTTAATGTGAGAATAAAAAGGTTTTATAACTTCTATACTATTTCAATTTCTATGTTTCAACTTCTTTTAAACTATGTACTAAATCCTGAAATAGCAACTTATCAAAATATTAAAAGTAAAGGATGTTTTTATTTTCTACCAAAAAAACGCATTTCATATTTTGCTTTTAAATGTATTTAGTAATAGATAAAATATTTTGTATGTAACAAAATATACCAGTTTTTCTTATAAAACTATGTGTTTACCTTTTTTATAAAATACATATTTATATCTCAAAAACTTTGTTAAGAATGTTAGGACAAGCACTCCCCAAACCTTTTTTGTCTTCTAAAACCTCACTATCTGCACACACAACAAAACTAAGAAGTTGTTTGCTTAATTAATAATAAAAAAAATTCACAATACCACTTGTCTCAATCAATGCTTGTTTGGATGACTTTTTCACAAAAAATTTTAAAAGAAAAATAAAAATAGTAAATTGACTATTTTATAAGTTGAAATTATTTTATTTATAAACTGATTCACTCTCTGTATAATACAAAATTTTATTTAGACATTGATTTCTGCATTTTACAATTTAAAAGATAATTTTTTAAAAAATTACTTTTAAATTGTAATACAAATTCACTATAATCTAAAATTCGTTTTATATAAAATTTATTTTTGAATTATACAATATAAAAATTATTATCAAATTACATAACCTGAGAAATCACAAGAAAACGTTTTAGCAAAGAAAATGGAAAAAATGAAATCCAAAAAAGATTTACAAGAGCAATTTCTTAAATTTTGGAGGAGAAGGGCTGGGAGGTGCAGGAAGTTTTTGAAACGGGCTTGCTCTACTATGAGCCTTTCGTTATTTACACTCCCCAACAAATTTATATATACTTCCCTTTCTTTTATTTTTAACTACCAAATATACCCTTTGGCTAAAAATATATATAAATCCTTAATTATCTCCCCTCAATCCTTTCTTTCTACAATTTTTTTTATATTTTTCTATTAAAGTTTTGTGAAATTCATTATAATTGTATTAAATTCATTTGTTTATATAAAATATTTAATCAAAATCTTGAATTTCCTCTTATCGAGGCATGCTTTATTGTTTTCTATCATTTCCGAAATACCTTCCAAGAAAGTTATATAGTAAGTAACTTTTTGAAAAAGTTCTAGATCGTAATTGTTTTAAAAAAATATATATTTTAGAAATTTTCTGATGATTAACCTTTGTTTCATATTTTCGTGAAGAGAGAGAAGGAAAAAGTAGGTTTTGCAACTGTGTTGATCAGTTTCTGTCTAGTTAATGAGCCAAGCAAACTAGGAAGAACTGTACAAATCATAAAAGAGGAAATGACAGACTTTCTAAAATAAATAAGATTTATTAAAAAAAATTACATATAAAAAGGGAAAATGAAAGTAAATTTACTAAGTAGGGAAATTAAATAATAAATTTCATGAATATCTCAGATATCTAAGTCTTTCACAATTTTTTCATAAATATATCATTGGTATAAAGTATTTACAATTTGTAATTAATTTTTGTTAAACAAAAACTTATTGATCACTTTTAGATATATTTTCTGTGAGTCAGTTTTATCTTTAATAATAACATTATATATCATATAATATTTCGTAACATTATTATTTATTTTAGAAAAAAAATATCCTATAGTTAATAATAAAAATTTAATTAATTATATTATGTGTAATAAACAGAATAATAAATAATATATACGAAAAAATTATTTACATCTTTATATAGATACTATATTAATAACATTTGATATTATGTCAATATTTATACTTAACTCAAATATATATATATATATTAAACTAATTTATAAAATTGTATTAACTCGAAACACTCACTTCTTTTACTATAATTTTTAAGAAAAGAAATGATGGAAAATTAATTTATTCTCATAATCAAATTTAGACTTTTAAAAATTAAGTGTATTTAATTAATTTTGAGTAATACACTCTTTATATAAAGATAATAATAAAAATGTTATCCATTAGATTCTTTAAAATTAAGTGTATTTAATTAATTTTAAATAATACATTGATAATAATAAATAAATGTTATTTATTTATTAAAATATCAATTTAGGATTTTTAATATATTTTTTATACTGAGGATATATCTTCAGGTCGAGAATTAAAAGAGCGATAAAGAGTGACTTAATAACGACAACAAATTCAATCTATGGTAAATTGTGATGACACTATATTAGGGTTGTGAAATTTAAATCAAACTAACTTCACATTATCCATTGAATGAGATGAGATTTACATATTTTTATATACTATAATTTTGTTTTATTTATGGTTATATAGAATATCAAACAATTATCACCAAAAAAAATATTAATGTAGAAACTATAAATTTCAAGAAAATATATATTATAATCTTATTTTATCTATGACTATTTGGAATATCAAACAATTATCAGAAAAAAAAATATTAGTGTAGAAACTACGAATTCAAAAAAAATGTTGTTACAACTAACTTTATAAATTTACATAAGTATACATGATACTTCTATGTATATTATTTGCTAAAAAATGTTTTAAAATTATAACAAGCTTAATGTATGAACATTTTTGAAACACAGACAGAAAGAATTTGAACATCAATTATAAGGAGAATCATGGCATTATTACATGTAATCATATTTTCCCTACTAGTGTTGTACATGTGCAACTTGATAGTTTAGTTCATAAACTAGAGATGATATGAAAACTCAAAGATAATTATATTATGGTAATGGAGTATCTAATTCATACATTTTTTTTCAAAATTAAACAATTTACAATCCAAAATCAAATACTTATAACTTATGAATTCCCTAATTTAATTTTTTTCTTCAAATTATACAATTTAAACATAATTTTAAACCAGAAACTCAATATAATTTGAATCCAAAATCCTAAAATCTTACCTATCTTCAAGTTTCACAGTATAATATTTATCAAGATAAACAACTTAATCATAAATAACGAAAAACACAAATATACCATCCAAATCACTGCCAACACAACAAGACAATAGCAAAAACTTCCCTCCTTCACTACCACTTAATACCATAAGGGTAAAGTGAGAATTTTCAAATTTATAGAATGTTGAAAGAATTTATGGAGGTGAAAAAAAATCTCTTGATTTGTTAGTTAATAAACTAAAAAGGGGAGAAATAAAAAAAAAAAAACAGGAAAAAAAAGAAAATGAAGTAATTGTGCTAAGTTGGATGATAGGAGAAAGATAAATGTAAAGAAAGTTAAAATTTCATTATTTTTGTTTCTCTTAATCGGAAGTAAAAAGAAATGTTTATATATGTGATAAAAATGTGTGAAAGCAAGGATAATTTGGTCTTTTAGAAACTATTCAATGAAAGTATTTTTAATGATTTTTCTTATTCTCTTATCTCTTCAATGTATTTTTTTCACATTTTTTTAAACCCAATTTTAATATTTTTGAAAATGATTAAAAATTAAAAATAAATATAATAAAATTGTTTATCCTAATCTAAAATATATTTTATTTTTCAAAAGTGTTTATTATTATAAATTATAAATTCTAATATATTCAAACATATTTATTTGTTATAATTTTAAGTAATAAATTAAATATTTTTTCCCCAAAGTATATATATAGAAATATCCTTTTTTTAAATGTGTATTTTAGCGAATGGGTTAAGAAAAAAATTAGATGTCTATAGGAGTTTTTTTCCCTTTCCCATAGTATATATATGTATATATATATATATATATATATGTATTTTAAATAAACAAATATTTCGAGTATTATTGACAGTAAAAAAAGAAAAAAAAAGACGAAAACGGAGTTGGATCGGAAGAGAAGAGAAGCGCACAGTAGACAAACGAACCCATCTTCTTGTTAGTTCCATTCACAATGCACTAAAATTCGCTCCATTCTCATCTCAACCCCAAACCAAAACCTCTCTTCGTATATCTCACTCACACTCTTCTCCTCTCTTCTCTATACATATACATGCAAAGCAACAATTCCCTTTTCTAATCGCTTCACTCCAGGTTCCACATCTTCTATCCTTTTCAATTTTTTCTCGATTCCAATTTTCAGTTCTCCCCGTTTTCTGATACTATTTGAGCTCGCCGATTATGTTTTACAATAATCTGTTGAATCCGGATTGCTTTCGAGGTTTGACGTATTTTCGATTGCAACATTCGATTCCACCACCACCGATTCACGGTTGTTTTAAACGATTAAGAAAATAAATGAAATAGAAAACAGTCTTAGTCTGTTATCGCTAGCGTTTGTATGTTACAAAGAATAGGATAGTTAAGTTTCATGTGTTGCGAGCCTTGCTATATCGTTTAGGTTGATCTTTTGAATGTTGAAGTTGGCGATGAATAGGTTTTTGGAATTTTAATAACTGGCAATTTTTTTATTATTTATTTTAACGATTTTTTGTTTTGGTGAACATGCGCTTGGTTGAATTAGGGGCAGGATGGATTTTCCCTTGGGCAGTGAGGATCCAGCTATACTTCAATTGCACAATTGGGACCCTTCTGAGACCCGAATTGGGCTTTCGGACTTTCGCGAAGCTTTTATTTCTCCCACAAGAGAGATACTGCTTTTACATTCTCATGGAAGGGAAGCTCTTTTGCTTCCTCTGGGTAAAGGTGATCACTGTTTTCTTTTATTCATAATTTTAGTTTGTATTTTATTTACAACTGTCCGTGTTTCGGATCAGTTGAGTACATGTTCTAATATGTACATTTACTTTGTTGCTTACAGGTGAGTTCCATTCTGGTGTTGCTGAAGGGGACGATGATTACAATAAACACAATCCTGGTTCATCTAATGTTTCCTTGGAGGCATCCTCTAGGCCTAGTTGTGCAGTTTTGGTAAATGATTCACCTTGCACTTCAGGGTCAGATATTGATACTGATCTTACTGGAACTAAATGTTCAAGGTCCAATAGTTGCCCATACATTAGTGATGTGAACTCGTTGACCTGGGCACGCTGTGAGGACAGCTATGATCAGCACAATGATGCTTCATTTAGAGAAGTTCTATTTGTTTCTGGGAGCTGTGGGGTAACAGTCCATGCTTTTCCCAAACTAACTAAAACCAATGGAATGGATAAAGCCATGTTAGAGGGTAACTTTAGGCAAGGCAGGTGGGTGGAATGGGGGCCCATTGCTACATTATCTTCCAACATTAGTCATGGAGTCTCTGGAGGCGAGAATGTAAATTTGACTGTTGGAGATGGTGGAGTTGAACTGTTAAGTGGCTCTGCTACTGGGAGATACTTGGAGTCATTTTTCACAAAAGTTGAAACTATTGTATCTGATGGTATTCTATGGACCAAATTCCCAGAGAATAATGGATTTCCTTCCTCAGCAAAAGTGGTTTCTTTTAGCATATTTGATGGCAGCCTATCTTTGGACCATCTCCTCAGAGAAGAATCAATCCAAAGCAAGGAGAATGGGCAGGAACCAGCTGATTCAGATATTAAGCTTGATTTTTTTTCCAGTGTATTTGGTATTGTGGTTAATGGGTTCTATGAATGCCCTAAAGTGTTCTCAAGTGCTTCAAATTGCTTGGTAGGATTTTATTTTACATTAATGCATCACGCATCTGTCAATATTAGTGATGCAGATGAAAGATGCAGGAGCAGAAATTTACTTCTTGTTGCCAAATTAGGTAGTTGGGGTATTCAATGGGTTTCAATGGTGAAGCTTGATGAAAGAATAAACATTGTTCAGGCAGTTGAGTGGATGGATTTCCAATTTTCTGATAATCTTCTTGTTTGTCTGAATTCTTTTGGATTGATTGTTCTCTATTCTGCAATGTCTGGTGAATATGTGACACACTTAAATGTTTTACAGTCATGTGGATTTAACCCTCATTTTGATCTGCAAGGGTTGGAAAATTTGTATTCAAATGATGATATATATGCGAAACAGGAGTGTGGCATTAAGGATAACATGTCTGATCAAAAGAGTGATTCTTTTAGGAGATCATTCAAGAGGTTAGTTGTAGCTTCGCATACCTCCCTTTTAGCTGTGGTTGATGAATATGGTGTGATCTATGTGATATCTTTGCGGGAATATATTCTTGACAAAAAGTACTCATCTGAGAAGTTGCTTCCACATTGTCAGCAATTTGGGTTGGGAATGTTAGTTGGCTGGGGAGTTGGTGGTTCTGATCTAGATCGCCAAGCAGTATCCTCTAATTTGTCTGGATATTTTCAATCAAGTGATTTAAACATAAAATATGGAAGTGTTGCTTCCTCAGACAAAGCTGTGGTGGGTAATGCACTTCAGAATATTAATGGCTGTGCATTCAAAGAAAAGGGGGATTTGTATAGCTTCTATTCAAGTGGTTTTTCTGCTACTTCTAAAGTAAATAATGGTCACAAATTTCATGGTTATGATGTCAAATCACCTGTTATGAGAAAGATACTCATTCCCAATTTTAGAGTATGTGAGGATGATTCTATTTGTTTTTCTCCTTTGGGAATTACTATTTTTTCTAAAAAGAAGTGTGTAAAGGATCAAAATGGTTCTCAACTTGTCCATTTTAATCTGCAAGTGAAGTTAGAAGTTCATGATGACAACTTCCTAGATAGTGTATATGATGATGTACACCACTTTGATGGAAAAGATGTCACTGGAGAAGCAATTGGTTGCACATTCCAAGGTTGTTTTTATATTGTGAGAGAAGGTGGTCTATCGGTATATATTCCCTCTATTTCAATTTTATCAAATTTTTTTCCTGTTGAGTACATTGGTTATCACCAATCAAGTAAGGATATAGGGATTTCAATCTTACTAAAAGACAATCTAGAAACAAAAGAACCAACAAAAGGGTTTTCTCCTTGGAAAGTTGAAATTTTGGACAGAATTCTTCTGTATGAAGGTACTGAAGTGGCGGAGCAGTTGTGTTTGAAAAATGGTAAGCTTTACAAAGAAAAATCATTCTGCATTTATTTATAATATTCATTCACCAGAAGGATATATAATCAATTTTTTTTCACAAGTTTCTGTGATGAGGATATCATAATTTATGTTTCTCCTATTCAAAGTGATGGTTTCTTTTTTCTGTAAGGACTCTTTGTTTCATTGCATTAATTGCTTCATTTGAATAAAAAATGTTACTCTTCAGTAAAAGATTTTTTTTGAAAATACAGTTGTTCTTGTCCAACTTCTGTACAATAAAGACCTTTTGATATTTTGCAGTATTAGGAATTTTAGGGCTAGCCATCTAGGTGAATTGGGATGATTATTGACATTATATTTTTTAACATCCTCATATGGACCAATGCCAATCCACTTGTCCTGATTTGCTGATTTTGGTGTTTTTATCTTGCCTTTTGTTGGCAAAACTACCTGTATTTCAAGATAATTATTATTATTGTTTTTGTTATAGAAACCAGAAAATTTTCTATTGAAGTTGAATAAATGAGTCTGAATATTATTATTATTGAATAAAACATATGATGATATTAATTTATTTTTTGGTTTTAAAATTTGACGTGTTTGTATAATAGGGGTGGCGGTGACACACTGCTTTAGAAATAGGTGCATGGTTATTTATTTAATTTTTCTTTGTCAGGATGGGACATCAAAGTTTCTCGTATTCGTCAGTTACAAATAGCGTTGGACCACTTGAAATTTCATGAAATAGAAAGGTAAGCGGAAATTTAATCAATGCAGTCTTGATTTATACTCCATTTGCTTTGTAGTGGCAATTTTGTGCCGTAATCTATGGTCATGCTGATAGTGTTTTGTTTGAGGAAGAAGGGAAGGACATGTGTGAGGAGGGGCAGTATCAATGATATTAAACTTAGACCATGTATCAACATGGTTGAGGAGTTGGAGTAGTGACTCAGTAATTCAACCAGTGTGTCACAGGATAGACTTAAAATATAAATTTAATTCAATTGCACAATTTGTTTTTCAATGTTATTCTGTGTAACATTTATATTTTTGGTCTCTTTCAAAGTTCAACATTACGAAGTAACATGAAATTACTAGTTCTAAAAAGTATCATTTACACTATTTGAAAAAAGAAAAACTATTTGAAATATAATATTAAACAAATTTGAAGAGAAAAGTCCCATACAGCTTTGGACTGAGGCACCAAATTACTATTTGAATAAAATCTATAGTTATTAATATCTATTCTAAAATCAGTGGTTTTGTAGCCATTTGGGCTTGGATAGCTAGGAAAATTGTGACTTGTCTTGCAAGACAGTGCTATTAATTAGGATTAGGTGTGTCGAAAAGTTGCCTTAAATGTGATCACCCCTAGCCTCCCTTAATTGCAGTATCTTGGCAGCTTCTTCATTATGCTGGGTGTGAGGGATAGTGTCAAGTCTCATCACTGGCTCACCACTCAATGGTTAAACTTGCCGGTCTTGTATGGGTTTTATAACATTGATATTACTGAAAAGAACCAGGAAAACCATGAGTCTTGGTTCTCCATCTGGCAAACAACCTAAGAGGCATGTGGCAGAAACTGTAGAGTTTGCAAAGAGAATATTCACAATGCGAAGTGGAAATATTGGGTGGTTATCCGCATTTTTTCAGTTGATATTTATCCCCATTCGATATAGTTTGTTCAGTATTGTAATTTTATATCTTATCTCTGGTGGCTGTTGACGTGAATAGATTATTTGATTGCATTAATTCCTACCTAGTGAAAAAAAGGCTTTTTTTGTTGTTATCTTAACTGTGATGGCAGATAATCACAAGGTATTCCTTTGGTGTGGAGTGGGAGACAGGAACAGGGACCTTCTTGTTAGCTAGGAGGTTTGTTGTGGCATATACAGGGTTCTAATTCTACCAGACTTGACATTAAAATTTTTAAAAGAGGCTGGTCTACAGTTTGATCATTGAACAATGTAATGCATGCACACACACATTTGTGTGTAGAGAGAATAGGAGAGGAGGGGAGAGGGATCAGTGTACAATTTTTTTGTTCATACTAACTATGCTTATACAGCTTCTTCTAAATGATCCAATTTAAATCTTATTGATATTATAACCTGTTGTGTGCCATTTTCTAATTTTCTTCTCCTTTTCCAATATCCATTTTTCTTTCTCCTACATAATGTGAACCGTATTCTGTCTCCTTCATGAAGACCCCATCATTTATCAAAAACCCATTTTCCTCTAACTCTAGAAACACATATATCCTTGGCCAAAAAATGAGCACCAAATGGGGTAGTTATGAAAGAGATTCAACCCGAATTGTTGTAGATCACCTGTAAAGAATTAGGAAGTTCGTATGAGAAAGTTATTGTAGTTAATAGAAGGGGTTGATTAGTTAGTTAGACATGGTTATCAAAATCACATGTCAACTCGTAATCTTGTCCATGTTTACATTTCCACACCCTCAAAACTAGTTAACTTGCATGTTGAATCAATTTTTGGTAGGCTCATGTAAACTCGTGCAAAATCATGAGTTTAAAAGTGATTTAGCAAGCTCAGTTGGACATAAGAAAAAATAAAAAAAGACATTGGATTTGTTTGTTTCTAGATCACTATTTATGCAAAATGACATTGGGTGTTGATGTTGAGTTCTCCTATCACACCAACATATCTTTCTTGGTGTCTTCTTAGCTTCGCTCTTGTTTGGTGTTTTTGATTCTCCTTGAAATTTGGCTCCATCTCATTGCTCCCATCTCCTTCCTCTTGTTCAATTTCAGATATAGGGCCAATGGCACAAACTACAAAGTAGAGGGTTGAGTCATATTAGGGTTTTAGCTTCCTTACTTTTAACTCCTCTCTTGCTATGTTGGACTCTTGGGCCTTCATTAAGTCCAACAACTTCTTTTTGGGTTTTGCTTCCTGCACCCTACATGATTACTACCTACACCTCCATACTAAAAGCAAAAAGACTAAAATACCCTCCCTCGTTGCAGCATGCCCCGTCACTACAGCCACTGCCACCACCATTACCTTTTATTCTCTGTTGCACCTCCACTGCATCCACACCTCCATTGTACTAGCGTTGGCGTTGTACCCATGCCACTATTGTATGCATGCCACTTCTTCACCACATTGTCGACGAAGACTTATTGGGAGGGGTTAACAGTAAAGGGAAGGGGCCATTGTGGAAAGGGTTTGAGGGAAGGGACCATTTGTGGAACTGAAATGGTGGTGAAGGACATGGGAGTTTGAAACGGAAACGGGTAAGGGATGAAGGGGGTAAGAGTAATGAGGAAGTGTGGGAGGAAGGTTTGGAAGAAGGTTAGTGTCAGCATAGTTTTATAAAATGAAGTTTGCACTCCCTTATATATTATGATTTGATCATATCTCTAGTCAATATAGGATCTCCAATATACCTTATCAAGCAGAGGATTGAACATCTTGAGTGTAAGATTAGATATTTGTGGATGCTTGGATAGCGGGTGCCATGATAAGTCCAACTAATCTATTTAGGATAGACTCTAATACTATTTTAAAAAATGGACTTTAAGCCTAACTCAACCTTACAAAACCGGTTTGCTAAATACTTTAACAAAAAATAAAATGACAAGGCTAAGGAACTATAATTCGATAAAGATGAGCCATATCTCTAGGCATTATGGGATCTCCAACAGTGGCAAAATGGGTTTGGCTGCTTGGGGGAGGAAGTTCTTTAGCATTTAATGAGATATGCTTCTTGAATGTTGAACACAATAAATTTGTCTTCCTGCTTTTCCTTGAGAAATGCACAATAAAAAATAATTTGAATATGTGGGGAAGAAAGTTCAATGATGATGATCGTCATTCATAGGATTTGACTTCGATGGGTTTATTGCTGCTACTTGGATTGTATATGTTGAATTGTGGGCAGCTTGGTGACTCTTGGAGATTGTTTCCACAAGTTTGTCATGAAATGAAAGCCAAGCAAAGTGAGTTAAATCAGTCTAGATCTTCCAATATTCTGAGAATTCAAAATATAGAACACTATATAGGATTGCACAGAGAAAATGTTTAGGCTTGGGAAAAGGGGATGGTATGACTCATTTTACTATTGTAATCTTAATTTTTGATTAAATGGTTGTGAGAGCTTCGTTTTTGTTCTACTTATTTTCATATTTATCAAGCATATTCACCATATAGTTGATTGTTATTGTCTCAAGAAACTTTTAGCTTGTGTGACAAGCTTCACTAGATCTGGCACTCCTTTATCAACATATATCCATTCTTAATATTACATTTTGATATATTTTAGACTACACAAATTAAGTTGTCATGTGTGTTACGATGGTTAAGAGGAAGTGAAGTTGTAAACGAGATGTATTATAATGATGTGTTTTTCTGTAGGTTTTGAGACATGTTAGCAACATATACTCTGTAAGACTTTCTTATCAACATTCTTTATTGTTGGCTGAAATTTTTCTCATTTTATGAGTCAATTTTGAATATATTTCAGCAATACTAGAGAATGTGTTAGAAAGTGTATTGCTAGCACTCTTTAGGTTTTTCTATGGCAAATATTATCTAATGAAATTCACTTTCCAGTTTTATTGATGAACAGATCTTTGGAAATGCTTGTGGATGTTGATCTAGCAGAAGAGGGGATTCTGAGATTGCTTTTTGCTGCAGTGTATCTTATACTTAATAAAAGTGGTAATGATAGTGAAACTTCTGCTGCATCAAGGTAAATTTATTTGTTCATTGCTCACATACCGATATTTTTGTAGTTTATCATTTTCAAACCAATTTACTTGATCGGCATAGCATCTGAGTAAAATATGTGGAGCCAATGTCCATTTTTGTCCTCCAAAGATATAACATGACATCGTATTGGTCCTATGATGGCTTGTTACTTTAGGATAGCTTATATCAGTTATTAATTTTAGGATGTTAGAATAGTATATATAGACAGAAATTGAGAAAAAGAAAACTATTGTATGATTTTATAAAGAACACGGAGTTGCTCTATAAATTAAAAAATGTACGAAGTGATGGGATCTGTTATAGATATAACTGAATAACAGGATAGTAACTAAGAGACTAATAACTAACTGACTAACAGAATACAGTTAGATTACTAAACTGTAACAGAATACAGTTAGATTACCAAACTGTAACAGAAAACAGTTAGATTACCAAACTGTAACAGAATACAGTTAGATTTCCAAACTGTAACAGAATACAGTTAGATTACCAAACTGTAACAGAATACAGTTAGATTTCCAAACTGTAACAGAATACAGTTCACTGAATAACAGAATTACAACTGGATTACTGAATAGTTACATCTGTCAAACTATGCTCTAACATCCCACCTATAAACTCAGGAAGTTGGTGACTCTGAGGTAGTAAACTGTAGTTTGGAGAGTGGCTTGGTGAGAATATCAGAAATTTGATCTTGGACTTGAACATGATATGGACATGCAGGGAGCCATCCAGAAACTTTTCTCTGACAAAATACATTTTAATCCGTGTGTTTTGTCCTGGAGAGAAGAGTATTGTGATTCAAAGCCACTGTGCTTTGATTGTCACTGTAGATAGTTGGAGCAGCAAAGGTAACATGTAATTCTTTGAGCAGGGATTGAACCCATAGAATTTCAGATGCAGCAGCAGCTAAACTTCAATGCTCTGCCTCAACACTAGATTTTGCAACAAGAGTCTTTCTTGGACTACCAGTAAATGAGTTTGTTCTAGAGACAAGCGGGCACCAAAGGTGGATATGCAATGATACACATCAGATCCACAATCAACATCATTGTTGGCATAGAGGGGAAATTGGTGCTATGGTACACTTGGTTGAAGGACAAGACCATGAGAAGAAGCTAATTTTAGGTATATTAGAATCCACATTACAGCGAATTCAAAGGTTGTCCCATAACTTGGCACATGTTGTTGTCCTCTAAAAAGAAACAGGCACCAGAGGTTTATCTGCAATCATGCACATCAGATCCCCAATCAGCATCACAGTAGGTGTAGAGGGGAAATGGGTGATTCTGCAGACTTGGTTGAAGGAGAAGACCATGGTCAGAAGTTATTTGTAGGTATCTTAGAATTCCTTTTTATTCAATGCCACTCCACTCAGCCTCAATTTTTTTTTCTTCTTTTCCACTCTAATTATTTTCCTAATTTTCTGAAAATTATCACCTATTTTCCAGCTACAATGGCAACTGAACATTGCAGTTCAAGAATATCCCACATAAATGACCCAGGCTAGCAACATCGTCATCCAATGGATGAATCAAACTTGAACACAAATGTTTGTAATTATTGTGGAAAAATTATAAAATGAGGAATTACTAGAGCCAAAGAACATCTAATGGCAAAGAAGGGCGATGTTGTAGTTTGTGCTAAGAATACAAACAATGTGAGAGAAGAACCTTGGAAATTATTTAAAGAAAAAAAATCACCTCCTCGGTCAATCCTTTATATAGTGTGACTAATGATAATAATGAAAGTGAAAATGAAGTTGAAATTTCCATAGCTAGTATTGATAAGAAAAGAAATAGTGGTGGAAAAAAGGGGCCAATGAGTATGTTTTATAGAAATCCAGCTCTTGCAGTAGAGAAAATAAAAAAAGAGAAACGAAGGCAAGCTAGTATTAGAGGGGCATGTGGCAAAAATTTAAAGTGCATCAATATAATGCTTGATTTTAGTCCCAACTTACCAGGCAGGCTTGTCATTTGACCATGTAAGACTCGAGTTTTCAAGATGTGATTGATTCTATCGATGCTTATAGACCTAATTTGCCAACAACTTGCTTAAAGATACAATATTAGGGATGAAATGGACCTTATTGTACTAAATGACATTTATGAATGGTTAGTGGGACGAGTGAATGATGATAATGATAATGAAGATGGGGAAATGAGTTGGTTTTTGATGATTATCTCACTCTTAATTGAACAACTCTTTATGAAGCTTTAGGTGTTGGAGAACCAATAATTTATACAAGGAGAACAATAAGCAATAAAAGAAAGCAACCATCAAGTGGTGGTATTGTTATTGGAGAGATACACCCATTGGATAATATTGAAGATAATTATGTTGGGATTGGAGTAAGATAATTAGAAATTTAGGACATTTATCTTATTATTTGTTATTATTTTAAGTTTAGAACCCAAAATTTTGTGGTGTTCTTATTTGATGTTATTGTTATTTGAATTTCTAGACATGATACTATTATTAATTATGACTGTCTCTTTCAATATTTCTTCATTTTTAGTAAAATTAGTTGTATATATGTGTTGGAAATTCCTCATAAACTAGTAATATGGTAAAATCATAATATATAAGTGGGGTATAAATCTCACTTTACAAGTCGGTTTTGTGAGATTGAGTTAGATATAAATGCACTTACTAACATGGTATTAGAGTCATATTAAAAAACTTATCCTAGCGAGATTCATTGGGGGCTATTGTGCCACCTGCAATTGGGCTCTTATTGGACCACGCAAAAATATTTAATTTCATGCTTTGGATGTTCATTTGTCGACATGAGGAGATGTGTTGGTGATCTAACATCGACTAGTGATATGGTAAAATCATAATATATAAGTGGGTGTAAGTCTCACCTTACAATCCGGTTTTGTGAAGTTGAGTTAGACATAAATCCACTTACTAATAATATGTATTGTATTTCTTTTGTCCGTGGTGTTTTTGCCATAACCCATTATGGTTTCTGATATAGTTTCATAAAGTATTTTTGGGGTCTATGATACTTTCCGTTATCTGGTTTTGATGACACTGGACTAAAATGTTTATGGGTGGTTTGATAGCAAGTGTGCAATAGGCCAAACTTCAATACTATTTTAAGAATGGATAATATGAAAAAATGTCTAAGAGAGCTTAATTATTTCTTAGTTGATTCATTCATTTATATGGATTCTTATGTCAGTAAAATACAAAATGATGATGATCTACACATAGGTGCCATATACACAGTACACAATATGAGTTAACCTATTATAGCATGTTAACCCCCTCACATGAGTTAAGCAATTATGTTAAACACCCAAGAATGTAATATGTTGAGTAAAAACAAATAAAAACATGGAAGACAAAGGTTTAGACATTGTATTATGCAACTAATCCTAACTCAAACAATACTAAAATAATGGACAAAAATGCTTCAGATAGTATAAAGTGAGAAACTGAGAAAAAGAAAACTATTGTATTATTCTGTAAAGAATACAGAGTAGCTCTATATAATATATAGAGCAATATACAAAGTGATAGGATCTGTTGTAGATCTAACTAAATAGCAGACCAGTAACTACTGGCATAATACAGCTGGATTACTAAACTGTAAAAGGATACAGTTTACTGGCTGACAGAAGGATTACTGAACAATAACAGCTGTGAAGACTATACTCTGACTGAGAAAGAATTGAACTGTTAGTAAAAGTATTTCCACTTTATTAACTACAGAAATTTCCTTATGACTACACTGGATGAGGAAACTGAAATTAGGTAATCTTAAAATTTCCATATGTCTATCCAGTGATTAAGCAACCCATCTTTCTTGTATGTGCTGGGGGCCTATACGAAGTTACCAGTAGTATGTAATTTGTTATTACATGTAAAAAACTAAATTGATTAGAGCATGATAGGCATGTGTTATCTTGGCTGAATACTGGATATTGCTCTCAGTTTTATCAACTTTCATTTGCTTTTGGGAGTTTTTTTACTGTCCTCATGTTTATTTCAGTTATTTGAGTAATTTTATTCTGAACAGCGTAAGTTTATTGTTTGACCTGGTATGTTAGCTGAAGTAAATGATTGAGGATAGTTTGTGTCTGGTGTCTGCATACTTCATATTTATGTAACACGCCCTTTATTAGAAGGAAATAAAATTCAGTGATGTGATAATTTGTGTTATTAGATCACATGGGTGGTTTTGTATTATCAAAGGCCATATCAATTTATCTATTCAATTTCTCACTACTTGGGTTGCCAATGTTCTGTTTGATTTATTGTGCCTTTTCTTTGTCTGTGGCATTACATTCTCAAAGAGAAAAAACACTACTGAAATATGCATTTGACAACAAGCATATTTTTTAATTCTGACTTGTGATATTATGTTTTTTTGTTCCACATCTTTAGGCTTCTTGCACTGGCCACTTGCTTTGCAACAAAGATGCTTCATAAATATGGGATGCTACAACATAAGAAAGATACATGCATACCAGAGAGCTGTAACACGACAGGATTACTTTCCCTTCCACCAATTGAACCAATTAAACTACAAACTGAAGTGGATTTTACTCAGAAGCTTTGTGAGATATCTCATTTCTTGGAGATCATCCGAAATCTGCAATGTAGGCATAGATCAATATTTCAAAGGGCCAGTCAAGGATTGGTATGGTGCTCCCTTGCTATGCTACTTACTTTCTGCTTAATTGGTTGGATTGTTTTTCAGAAAATTAAGGGGTACCTTATTTCTTATATACAGGCTGACGGTGGAGAAGAGTCATCTTTAACAAGTGCAGACATGTTACAGGAAGATTCCCAACTTTCAGTTCTTCCATCAGATTTAGAGTCATTGGATGTGTTGAACCAACATGAACTGTCGATTCCTCTACCTGGAAGTGACAATAATGAAAATCTTGCACTAGTGCCTGTTGATTTCGATTCTCATTTGGTCTCAAATGAATTTGGCAACAAGAAAGTGTTGCCTGTGGAAAATCCTAGAGAGATGATGGCACGCTGGAAGGTCGATAACCTAGACCTTAAGACTGTGGTTAAAGATGCTTTGCTCTCTGGTCGTCTTCCTTTGGCTGTTCTGCAACTGCATCTTATTCATCAATTGAATGAATTTGTTGCTGATGAAGAGCCTCACGACACATTTACTGAAATTCGCGACATTGGCAGAGCTGTTGCTTATGAATTATTTCTGAAGGTAATGTTTGTAACATTCTCATTAGCTGTTACAAATTACAATGAAAATAACAAACCCAGTGCAATTATATAGGGTGAAACTGAACTTGCTGTTGCTACACTTCAAAGACTTGGAGAAAACATTGAATCTTGTCTTAAACAATTGCTGTTTGGCACGGTAAGAAGATCCCTGCGAACGCAGATTGCTGAGGAAATGAAAAGATATGGTTATCTAGGACCGTATGAGTTGAAGATATTGGATGATATGTCACGAATTGAGGTAAGTGGAATTTATGTGTCTTATTTTTGTGGTCAACGTAGTGCAGTTTAAGTAGTGGAACATAAATTTCTATGAGCTGAGGCTTGTAATCTTATTTGTCTGTGCATGTATATGAGAAGGGTCTCTATCCTAGCTGTAGCTTCTGGAAAACGTATAATCACCGACAGAAAGCTATCAGCACTCAGTCAGGCTCTGTTTTACCAGTGGAAAATCAATTAAAGCTCTTGCATAACCATTCATTTGATAGTCATGTCATTGAATGTGGCGAGATAGATGGAATTGTCTTTGACACATGGATTAATATTAGTGAAAGCTCCTCTGCCCTGGAAATTGATGAAGATGATGCTCCTGTTGGATATTGGGCTTCTGCTGCTGTCTGGTTTGATGCCTGGGATCAAAGAACTGTTGATCGTGTAAGTTGCTTCTCTGTTCTATGTCTGCATGTTTGGATAGATGATAATTTTTATCACTGAATTTTGATGAAGCCAATGATGATTAGCATCTATCTATTTGTCTTTAGAACAGACGAGATTGTGAATATTAAACTGATTTAATAGTTGCCATTTACTAAATGACAAAATACCAAAAGAGGTTTTGGAGAAAATTCTTGAAATTTGGGTTTATTTTGCGTGCAACATTTCTTTTGGATCAGGTTGGAAGTGAAAGTGCTTATGTTTTCTTAGAGATTTGTATTCGATATGCATGTGCCTATTTGTTTCTTGAGGTCCATTAGTTTACCAACTTCGACTAGCACCTCTATAAGATCTATTTTCTAGATGCTCTACTTTTTTGGTTTGAATATCAAACCAAAGGTTTCTATACTTAGGATTAAAATTACAGCTGAAATGAAAATTTACTTCCTCCTATTTCTGTATCCAGTCATTGCATTGCTCTTAGTCACTAGTTTAATGTCTGTACCTCTTCAAGGACGTAAATCTTTACCTGTAGTAACATTACTTTTCATTATTCATTCATCTCCATGTACAGATGATATTGGATCAACCTTTTCATTCAAGCAATTCTATATTGTGGGATTCACAACTTGAATACCATGTTTGCCGTAACAACTGGAATGAAGTCTTTAGACTGTTGAACTTGATACCTGCATATGTCCTATCAGCTGGAAACCTTCAACTCAATTTGGATGTTTCACAGCCTGCCTCGTCTTATGGAGGCAATATAAATATGAAGTCTTCTAATTATGGAAGTTTCTTGTGTTCTTTTGAAGAATTAGATTCTGTATGTGTAGAAGTTCCAGATGTCCAAATGTTTAGGTTTTCACCTGACACATGTTTTGGGTGGATGAGGATGCTCATGGAGGAAAACCTTGCAAAAAGATTTATATTTCTGAAAGAATATTGGGAAGGGACATTGGAGATAATAACTCTTTTGGCTCGTTCAGGTTTCATATCTGGCATAGATAAGTTATGCGTAGAGGATGATCTTACCAAGACTTCACCTGTTAGAGATGGAACTTTACAAGCTTTGCATAAAATATTTGTACATCATTGTGCACAATATAATTTGCCAAATCTTTTGGACCTTTACCTTGACCAGCACAATTTGGTCCTTGACAATGATTCACTTTATGCATTACAGGAAACTACGGTAAGTTTCTTTATGTCCATTCTTTGTTATTGTTTTGTATGTTGATCTATTCTGTTTGATTTTTTGGTCTTTATTATTTTAAATTATGATGCTTGATGCTTCCATAAGCTGTTGATGCGCCAAAATTTGTAGGTTATGTTCCATAATTTTTTGGGGGTTTTCAAACTTCATTAAATCATTGTTATTATAATACAATTTTAGTTAATAATTCAGGTAACCTCTTCCATAAAAGAAGAAATTCCATAAGATGAAGTGAAAAAACATAACAGGAGTATGGACAACAGGGGGATCCTCTATAGAGGGAAAAACGAAAACGAAAGTAGAGAAAAAATATCATTAGTACAAAGCTGCTCAATCCCTGTGAATATAAGAAGCTTTAATGTTGTGCAAGATTCCTTATTTCCTATTCATTATTTTATTCAGCCTCTATTCTTCAAAACCTTTATGTTAACATGATCTTTGCTTTTAAGAGGTTTTAGCATTGTGCGTTGATACACATTGCCTCTTAACAGGTTGATTGTGAATGGGCAAGATGGCTACTCTTATCAAGAGTCAAGGGTTGTGAATATGAAGCCTCACTTGCCAATTCTCGATCGATAATGTCACGTAGTTTAGTTCCTGGAAGTGACCTCAGTGTTCTGGAGTTCGATGAAATAATTCGAACTGTCGATGACATTGCTGAAGGAGGGGGAGAAATGGCAGCCTTGGCAACCCTAATGTATGCTGCTGTCCCAATTCAAAACTGCTTAAATAGTGGTGGTGTAAATCGGCACAGTAATTCTTCTGCCCAGTGCACATTGGAGAACCTTAGGCCAACGTTGCAAAAGTTCCCCACATTGTGGCGCACACTTGTTGGGGCATGTCTTGGACAAGATACAATGGCCTTGCTGGTCCCTAAAGCAAAAACAGGTTAGCTTTTAAACTAATCTGTTGGTAAACCCCGCACCCCCACCGTAGTCTCCTTGGGCACTTAAACTTGTGTTTTTGTCGTGTCAACTTTTGTATTTCACAATTTTGCAATGCAGCTTTGTCGGACTATCTTAATTGGCGTGATGACATCTTCTTCTCTACGGGACGTGATACTTCACTTTTACAAATGCTTCCATGCTGGTTTTCTAAGCCTATACGAAGATTGATACAGCTTTATGTCCAGGTTTTTTTTATTATTCGTTTCAATGTGATTTTATCTTATTTAAATTCAAGTAATACAAGTCTGTGTTGCGTCTTTGAAAATACTGTGTTTTTTGTGTCATGTTAGGACAGCTTCATCTCCAATCTCTTGTTCTCTTCCATTTGTTTATAAATGGAAGACAGAATTCATGTATATGTATGCAGTCCTGGTTATGTAGTTTTTCATTACATCACAGGGTCCTCTTGGATGCCAATCATTTTCAGAGTTCCCTATTGGGGAAACTTTGCTACATAGAGACATCGATTTATTCATAAATGCTAATGTACATGCTGAAATAAGTGCAATCTCTTGGGAGGCCACCATCCAACGACACATTGAAGAGCTATATGGTCCTTTACTTGAGGTATGGGCTTTGAATTTAATTGCTTCTCTCTCTCTTATTCTTCTTGTCTCTGTTACGAGGATTTATTGTGTGCCTTGCCAGTTTTGTACTCAATTTTTCTTTCTTAACTTTTCATTCTTGAAAACTTCTAAGAAAAGCTCCACTGCCTAAAGCTTGTTTAGCTATATAGTATTTGGAGTTTCATTGGTTCCAAGGACTCCAATTGCAACATAGTATGCAGAGCTCAATTGACTTGGTTCAGCCAGCCACCTAGCTGGTATGATTATTTAATTTGATTCTCCTATAAAAATGACCATATAGGACCTTGGTTGAAGCCACAGAGTAAGGTGCACAAGACTAATGTGCAACTTGTAAGGGAACATCGTTTCTAACAACTTATGTTTAGCTCAAGATCTTAGTGTGGCGTGATGCAGTTTTGTTTGCATGACAATTTTGAAATATTGTCAAATAACTTTTGACATGTGAATAAGTAATGAGATATGCTAATTGGTGGTGAGTAAAAGATAAGTTGATTAGGGTTTTCACTGTTTGCAAGCACAAAAAAAGAAGATTGGGTAAAGAATTGGATATGGGTATTTTTTTAAATTTTTATTATTTCTTTCATATTATTATTATTATTATTAGTCTTCACAATACTGATGAGTGGATATGTCCCTATTCCCTGCTTATAACAAGATAAAATACGACCTTTACAAACTAAAAGTTAATGGTGAAAAAGTTCATATTGAGTCTTACTATCTTACTGCTATGGATCACCCCATCTTATATTTTTTTCTTCCCAAATTTATAAATAGTAACTTGTTTAACTGTTGGACTTGCACAAAGCAGTTGAAGTAGTGGCCCAGTGACTGGCTCCCCTTGTTAGGTTGATGTTGGTTCTGGTCCAGTTCCTCTAACCGAGTTCCTATCATATTTTCCTATTATATTAGAATGATTACAAGTCACAAGTACTATGAGGACTGGTAAATGGTGTGGCATTAGTTTGCATGAAGTTTGGTTTGCTGGAAGCTATTATGGTTTTCGAAAGTTAGACTACAACATGAGAACTAAACGAGTTAGCTGTGTGAAGCTCTCTAAAGAGCATAGGTCATGCATTATGTTTGTTATACTGTGAAGAACTGACAATTGTCAATTATGGACGATTCTGTATCTTTGATCTTGTGTATTTTTTGCCAAACATCTTTCTCATGATTCATATGTATCACCTAAATAGATAATTACATTTCTTTCCAATTGCTTTATTTTGTGGCTACAAACTAAACGAGTATCCCTGTGACTGAATTCTATTATGTGACAATTACGTGACTGTAAGACTTAATAATTACGTGACAATTTTCTTGAGAGTCAAAGGTTTTTTCCCTAATCAAATGTTATTTTAAGAAGCAATGCTATGCAGTAAACAAACACAACAAAAAATCTACAGGAATTTCTCGTAATTTGGTAGTTGTTGGATAAGTCAAAAGTGCAGGGACCACCCAGCTATCCAAAAGTCAATAACTGTTCCAACAAAATATTCTGGCTATCTATTATTTTTCATTTTTAGTAGCTTGACATGTAGTATCGTTCTTCTGTTGTTACAAGTGCAAACATGCAATTTGTTGTGTTCCATTCCAATTATATTTTTGATATTGTATATTGGTAACTTGAATTGATTTTTCAGGAAAATGGATTTGGGCTTGAGCATCTTTTGCATCGTGGACGAGCACTGGCAGCTTTTAACCAAATTCTTGGCCATAGAGTTCAAAATCTGAAGTCAGAAGGGGAATCTAGTTCTTCAGCTCTTGGACAAACGAACATTCAATCAGATGTTCAGACACTTCTTTCTCCACTAGGAGAAAGTGAAGAGGTTCTACTTTCATGTGTGAGTTTATTTTTTCTTTTTGCATAATAAATCAATTCATATATCTGCAATGCTAAAAAATGTGCCTTTTCACTAGATAAAAATTGTGTTGATGATAAATTCCATAATTGGCAGTAGCATTACTCCTTAGCTCAGCCAGGAATCTGTTTGTCAAGAACAAATTCAAACTAAAATTTAAAAATATTTATGTCTCTAATATCCCTCTAATTGTATTTTGAGCTTTAAGCATGAAAAATACCCAAGCCTATTTTATTTTTTTGCTATTGCTTAATGGAATTATGAAAAAAATGGGTGGCAAGGGTTAGCTTTTGGCCACTTTGTCATAGGGCTTTGGGACCTCGTGAAGAACCGATGAACCTAGATAGATTATGATGCCATCTTAGAATTTAGGGTTTATGTCTAACTCAATTCTAAAGTGAGAGTTGCTCTCTACTTATATTAATTTGGTTATATCTTTAGACGAAGTTGGATTTCCAACAGTTATATCTTAGGATCTCTTTTTATTTTTGATGCTGGAGATTTTCCCATATTCTTTTCTAATAAGTAATTTTACTTTCATGAAAAATACAAAAATATGAATCTCATGTAAATTTTGAATGGTTATATTGAAAACTGTTCTTAAATTTTCAGGTTGTGCCAACTGCTATCATGCATTTTGAGGATTCCATGCTTGTTGCTTCATGTGCTTTTCTTCTAGAGTTATGTGGTTTATCTGCCAACAAGATGCACGTTGATATTGCTGTGCTTAAACGGATATCTTCATTTTACAAATCAAATGAAAATAATGAAAATCTCAGGCAATTATCGCCTAAGGGTTCTGTGTTTCATGCCATATCCCATGAAGGTGATGTAACAGAATCTCTTGCTCGAGCTTTAGCTGAGGAATATTTGCACAAGGATTCTCCTGTTATTACCACTGAGACAGGAGCTGTAGGTAAACAACCTTCACGAGCTCTTATTCTTGTCTTACACCATCTGGAAAAGGCTAGCCTTCCACGGTTGGTTGATGGAAAATCTTACGGGTCATGGCTATTAAGTGGAAGTGGTGATGGAAATGAGTTAAGATCTCAACAAAAGACTGCCAGTCAGCACTGGACTTTGGTAACAAATTTTTGTAGATTGCACCAGCTTCCATTAAGTACCAAGTACCTTGCTGTATTAGCCAGAGACAATGATTGGGTATGTTTCTACTTTTTGTTCCTTTTATTGACTACTCAAACTATGATCTTATGATTTTTTGGATCCTGTCAGATTGAATTTTTGTCTGAGGCCCAGATTGGAGGATATTCATTTGATACAGTACTCCAAGTGGTGAGTCTTGTTCCCTATCTTTACTCAACATCGTGTTTAAACCACGTATATGATGTTATAGTAAAATTATTCCACTTTGAATTTATCTGTGATTGTGAATGGTAGGCATCAAAGGAGTTTAGTGATCCACGTCTCCGACTTCACATGTTAACAGTTTTGAGGGGAATGCAGTCAAAGAAAAAGACAAGCTCTGCATTGTTCTTGGATACACTGGAGAAAGGAAGTGAAACAACCTTTCCTGATGAAAGCATTTGTGTTCCAGTTGAACTCTTCCAAATATTAGCAGAATGTGAAAAGCACAAATGTCCTGGAGAGGCTCTCTTGAGGAAAGCAAAAGAGTTGTCGTGGTCAATATTGGCTATGGTTGCTTCATGTTTCCTTGATGTCTCTCCATTGTCATGCCTGACAGTTTGGTTGGAAATTACTGCAGCAAGGTGACTGGGACTGTTTATAAGTAAAAGGATAATTTCATAATTATGTTCTTTTTTTTGAAAATATATTTAGCCATTTCTGATGTATAAGTAGTCTATGTTAGTAAGCAAAAACTGTCTGTCCTTCTATCTATATTTTAGGATAAAGTAACTGCTTCAATGATCTTGAAATTTGAAAATCTTACACACAATAAATTATTCTGTGTAACTAGTTTATTGCAAAAATACACAGCTGAATTAAAATTTCCATCATAAATATTACACATAAAATTTTACATTCATCTAAAATCTTTTATATTTCAGCACCACATGTTAAAGCTAGCATTCAAATTCAATATATTTAGTTTCTTGTTTATTGATCTCCAATTATTTTAAAAGAATTGGTAAGACAAGAGCAACATATTCTTGTACAATTCTCATCACAAGGCTTGGTTGTTGTACAAATCAACAATTGGACTGAAAATTCACATTATGTGATGAATTGTTAAAGCTCGAAGCATTGAGTGTTGTACCTGTTAACTGATTCACATGGACCCAAACTTGTGCATAGACTTCAATGATTGAAACTTGCTACTTCTTTTTTGTGGACAGAGAAACTTCATCCATTAAGGTGAATGATATCGCATCCCAGATTGCAGACAATGTTGGAGCAGCTGTAAATGCTACCAATGCCCTTCCTGTAGGTGACAGAGTACTTGCATTTCATTACAACAGACAGAGTCCTAAACGACGACGGTTAATAACTCCTGTTGCACTCGACTCCTCTGCTTCTGAAATATCTGATATCTCTCGCACTTCTACAATTGAAAAAATATTTGATTCCCAAGGTAAAGCTGTGGAGAATGATAGAAAAGTAGAACATTTTGGATGCATTAACGTTCCAAGTGATTCTGATGAAGGACCTGCTTCCCTTTCAAAGATGGTTGCAGTGCTTTGTGAACAACAATTGTTTTTGCCTTTGCTCAGGGCGTTTGAGATGTTCCTTCCATCATGCCCCTTGCTACCATTCATCCGTGCTCTTCAAGTAAGCCACCTAATTCAAATTTGTTCATTTAGTGTAGACTTGTGAATAGTGGATACCATGTTCAAGTGTTGTGTTGGTTATTTTTGACATATATTTTTTAAGATAAATTATACTTTATCCCCATGTAGTCTGTTAATGTGGATTTTGTTTCTTCAGGCATTTTCACAAATGCGCCTCTCAGAGGCTTCTGCCCACTTGGGTTCTTTTTCTGCACGAATTAAGGAGGAACCAATGTACTTACAGGCAAATGTAGGAAGAGAGGCCCAGATTGGGTCATCATGGATAAGTTCTACTGCTTCAACAGCTGCTGATGCTGTGCTTTCAACCTGCCCATCTCCTTATGAAAAAAGATGCCTACTGCAACTTCTTGCTGCTACTGACTTTGGTGATGGTGGATATACTGCAGCATACTATCGAAGGGTTTATTGGAAAATTAATTTAGCAGAGCCTTTACTTCGTAAGGATAATGAGTTGCATTTAGGTGATGATGAAATTTTTGATGATGCTTCACTCTTATCTGCACTAGAGAATAATGGGCACTGGGAGCAGGCAAGGAACTGGGCCAAGCAGTTGGAGGCCAATGGTGCACCCTGGAAATCTGCTACGCATCATGTTACTGAATCTCAGGTAATACTTATATATAGGTTGCGAACCTGTTTGTGACCTTAGTCTCTGATGAGGGAAAGTCTTGAGCCCCATTATAGCCAATTCAAGGTTCCTTCATGTTGATATCATTACAGATTCTTGAAGTGACTGCTCTTTTGTAGTTATATTGTCTCTTAATAAATATAATTTTGGTCTGTAAAACTTCATATTGCATTTGACTATGGGAATTATAAACTCCTTTTAATATAGGCACTATGTTGGCATGGCAATTGTAAATTTATCATTTTGAACATTAGTAATCTTTTTGCCTAATGAGTACATCTTTTACACAATTATGTTCTGTTACTTGCGCATAATTGTGCAAGTGATTTATCATGTTGGTTTGACTCATACTGTATTTATTTGTTTGAATAAATTCTGGTGTAGATGATCATTTAGTTTAGAGCACCAGAAAATTCTTCTTTAATGTTTTCTGTAAGCTATTGGATGACTCCTCCATTGGCATAGTTTGTTAGGATCCTACAAATTATGCTGATTTGGCAATTAGCCAATCAGCTTACAAGGATCCTAACAAACTATGTTGATGTGACAGTTAGCCAATCAGCTTACAGAAAATACAAAAGAACTTCAGCAAAATATACTGTTGAAAATGAGTTTTTATTGACAAATTTCATATTTTAAACGTTGAAGATACATTACTGAAAAATTATAAATTCATTTGAATATTGAATTATCTTAATTGGTAGAACTTATAATTTATTTGCCATTTTCATGATAATTTTCTTTGATGCCTTTTATCAACTTAGTTGATAGAATTTACATTTCTCATCAACATTTTACCCTGATTTTTGTGCCCCTTTTATAAATGGTAGGCTGAATCTATGGTAGCTGAATGGAAGGAGTTTCTTTGGGATGTGCCAGAAGAGAGGGTTGCATTATGGAACCACTGCCACACACTCTTCATCAGATATTCCTTCCCTTCTCGACAAGTGTGTTTGGTTTCTAGTACACTACTACAGTCATTATTCAGCTAAAGATATCTTCTATATTGCTTTAAGACGAAATTTAATCTCTGTTGTAATTATTTCAGGCTGGTTTATTTTTTCTTAAACATGCTGAAGCTGTTGAGAAAGATCTTCCTGCAAGGGAGCTGCATGAACTTTTGTTACTTTCTCTGCAATGGCTGAGTGGGATGATAAGTCTTTCCAACCCGTATGGAACATATTCAAGAATTAGTGAATTACTTTCTCTTTCAGTTTTAGTTATCATTACTTATAATATTGTTGAATTTTTCAGTGTCTGTCCATTGCAACTTCTGCGTGAAATTGAAACCAAAGTATGGCTCTTAGCTGTTGAGTCTGAGACTCAGGTCAAGAGCGAAGGTGATTTCAATTTTACCTTTTCTACCAAGGAAAGTGGTATCAAGAACGACTCCAGTATTATTGATCGAACTGCAAGCATAATAGCAAAGATGGACAACCATATAAATACAATGAGGAGTAGAACTGTAGAAAAATATGAGTCCAGGGAAAATAGCCAAATCCCTCACAAGAATTATGTGATGGATGCTGGTCTTTCAACTACTGTTGGTGGGAATACAAAGACGAAAAGAAGGGCTAAAGGATACATGGCATCAAGGCGCCCACCTCTTGAATCAGCGGATAAAAGTGCTGATACTGATGATGTCTCTGGTACTATTAATTTAAAAAATGAGTTGCAGTTGCAAGATGAAAACATTAAAGTTGAAATGTCCTTTTCTAGATGGGAGGAAAGGGTTGGAACAGCAGAGCTGGAAAGGGCTGTACTTTCTTTATTGGAATTTGGGCAAATTGCTGCTGCCAAGCAACTTCAATATAAATTCTCTCCTGGACAAATACCATCTGAGTTTAGACTTGTTGATGCAGCCTTGAAGCTTGCTGCTAATTCAACTCCTCCTAGCAATGTATCAGTGTCAATGCTTGATGAGGAAGTGCGTTCAGTTATGCAGTCATATGGTATACTGAATAAAAAACACTATGTTGACCCACTGCAGGTAATTGTCCAACCAGACCCCACTTCATGTTGTTATTGCAAGTTTTGTTTCTCTACTGACAATTAGATGTGTATAAATATAATATTTGTGGACATGCAATGCTAGGTTTTGGAAAGTTTGGTGACCATTTTTACTGAAGGCAGTGGGCGTGGGCTATGTAAGAGAATAATAGCAGTTATAAAAGCTGCAAACACCTTGGGCCTCTCATTTTCTGAGGCATTCAGCAAACAACCAATTGAACTGCTACATCTCCTTTCTCTTAAAGCACAGGATTCCTTTGAGGAGGCAAACTTTCTAGTCCAGACTCATCCAATGCCAGCAGCAAGTATTGCTCAAATACTCGCAGAATCTTTCCTAAAGGTTTGGTTAATCATTTTGGTTCAATTTTATTTAATAATAATTTTACATGGCATGGTGTGTTGTAGTTGGTAAATGTGTTAGACATCCCTCCTGGTCATAGATTAATTTTTTGTGGGCATGTTGCATATATTTGAATTCCCACAGATATTAACCAGGATATGTGAATTGGTGTCATTTTGACTCATTTTTCTATTTAACATGTAGTTATGCTGGTGTCTGTTAAACCACTGTTTAGATACAATTTTGCGACATTAATAATGGTCTATATAACTATATTTTTTTTGTTTTGCCAGGGTGTGCTGGCTGCACATCGTGGAGGGTATATGGATTCACAAAAGGAGGAAGGGCCTGCTCCATTGCTGTGGAGATTTTCAGACTTCTTGAAGTGGGCAGAGCTTTGTCCCTCTGAACCAGAAATTGGGCATTCTTTAATGCGATTGGTGATTACTGGACAAGAAATACCACATGCGTGTGAGGTATCATGCTGATAGTTGTTAGTCTAGCAATTTCTTTCACTAATATGTTCAGAAAATGAGTAAATGGTGACTTAAAATTAGATTGCTGGTGGGAAAATTCTAACTCGTTAGATGAAGTCCTTTGTGATGCAATACCCCTTGTTCTTTGTTTTGTCTGATTATGGAGGAAAATCATTAAGATGAAGAAAAGAATGACATGAATGTAGAAAAGCTAATCAATGCCTCAAACATGTCTATTAGGAACACACCCCTTTGGGAAAGACCATTTTACCCCATGTTTAGCCAAGCACCTAATCTTATTCCAAAGACTCTGCTCCTGTGAAGAGATATAATTAAAACCTGATAGGGACTTGGGTATTATGAGGTGAATTAAGTAGTATTGGATACTCAGTGGAATATTTACATGTTTGGTTCTACCCCCTTTAATAGCTCTTGAGGGTAGGTTCCTTTAGTGCTTGGGTACTTATCAATTGAATCAAAGTTGGTTGTTGGAGTCTTGGAATGGGCTACTTGTGAAGGGTTTTGATCGGTGGAGGGAGTTGAGTGAAGTGTCACCGACGTCAGCTTTTAGGTTTGGTACTGCAATAGGGACCTGAGTATTATGGGTTGTTTAAGTCCCACATTAAGTAATATAGGATATTCGGTGGAATATTTAAGTGTTTAAGTCTCTTTCTTTAATAACTAGCTTTTGAGGGTGGATTTTGTAAATGCTTGAGTACTTGTCAAAACCATCCTTTTGTGACAAAGTAGCAAATATTGCAATTTACCAAACTTTTGTTTCTTTCTCTGGTCCAAAAAACAAAGAAATCCGTTTAACAATTGTAGCAGAACAATGTAAGAGCAGGCGAGTCTCAGATAATAACACTTTAGGGTAAATTGTCTTGTGTCTACACTCTTGAAAGTTGAAACATGTCATTGCCATTAATTTTATTAACAACAGTTGTTCAACTAATATTCTTTGAGAGGGCTTTTGACTCCCAAAGGGGTTTATTTAGGTGGATTGTTTCTCTATTCATTTACTTGGGGAGAGCAAACAGAAACAAGAAACTTAGAACCTCCAATTTAGAGGAGAGAGAGAATTGAAGGAAGAAAATTTTATTTCTCATTACATTTAGATTTCTATTACAACAAAGATTATAGCTATAAGTTGTCTGCCCCGCAAGGAACAGATGCAGTTACTGACAATTACAGTTACAGTTAGTTGTCACATGCCAGCTGGCTGGAGTGAACTAACTGAAAACTAACTCAGTACAATATTCACGCATTTTCTATCCAAAAAAAGGTTGTCATTCCATTAACCAAGTCATATACATCAGCCAATAATTGGCTCATCATTAGCTGGTGTGTGGCGGAATTTTAGGTGTAGAAATAATAGACTTGCATGTGTGTGTGTAGAGAAAGAAAGAGACAACACATACCAAGTTATGGAACTAGTTTACTATAGGAGTGAGATAAGTGATTCGGAATCATTAAATCTCATAAATTGTAAGGATTAAATGACCACTTACACACTTTTACTGTCCTAATCATTATTACAAAATTGTATGTTCAATATTTTCTATTTATCCAATGACAACTTGACAGCTGATGATATTGTTTACAATGCCCCTCTCTACATTATTGAAAGCAGTAGTAATCTAGATAAATAGAGTATCTAAATTATTCCGGCTGAGTTTTTACTTTTCCTGAAGCCGACACTATTCTTTCCTGTGAACTTGGCATTTTCAGGTTGAGCTTCTCATTTTATCTCACCACTTCTACAAATCATCTTCTTGCCTTGATGGAGTGGATGTTCTTGTGTCCCTTGCTGCAACTAGAGTTGATGCTTATGTCTTGGAGGGTGATTTTCCTTGTTTGGCACGCCTGATAACTGGAGTTGGAAATTTTTATGCTCTCAATTTCATTCTCGGTATTCTTATAGAAAACGGTCAATTGGATCTTCTTCTTCAGAAGTACTCTGCTGCAGCAGATGCAAACACTGGAACTGCTGAGGCTGTCAGGGGATTTAGAATGGCTGTTCTTACATCCTTGAAGCATTTCAACCCTAATGACCTTGATGCATTTGCCATGGTTTGTGTTCTTTTAGTGCTACAATAACTCAATATATAGATTAATGATTGTATGCTGCTAACATACAATTTATTTATGTAAATATATTGAATTAGTCAGTGCCTTTTGTTTCACGATAATATGATCCAAGTGTATGCTTCGTTTTGACCCATTCAGTCACATTTTTGTTTTGACCCATTCAGTCACATTTTTATTTTTAAATGACTCGAGGATAGTTGAAAGAGTCCTGTTAACCCGCTACGTAATATATCTATAGTATGACACTACAGATTCTGTGTTATGTTAATAACTTCTTCAAGCTACAGCGACTATAAAAGTGGACTAATTGCTTTTTCTGCGTTCTTAGAAAGTTTTTCTTGGTTCTCCTTTTTCCAAATCAATGAAGTTTAATTTCTTTCAAGCTAAAGCAAAGAAACTAGATTAAAATGTGATAATTTATTGATTGTAATTGTCTTCTCTACAGGTCTACAATCATTTTGATATGAAGCACGAGACAGCGGCTCTTTTAGAGTCACGTGCAGAGCAATCATGTGAGCAGTGGTTTCGCCGCTACAACAAGGACCAGAATGAAGACTTACTGGATTCCATGCGCTACTTCATTGAAGCTGCTGAAGTTCACTCTTCTATCGATGCTGGCAATAAAACACGTAGAGATTGTGCTCAGGCTTCTCTTCTGTCCCTTCAAATACGAATGCCAGATTTCCAATGGCTTTATAGATCAGAAACCAATGCTAGACGAGCGTTAGTTGAGCAGTCTCGATTTCAAGAAGCTCTGATTGTAGCTGAAGCTTATAACCTGAACCAGCCAAGTGAATGGGCTTTAGTACTCTGGAACCAGATGCTTAAACCGGAGGTAATGGAGGAGTTTGTAGCTGAATTTGTTGCAGTTTTACCTCTTCAGCCTTCAATGCTGATTGATTTAGCTAGATTCTATAGAGCTGAAGTTGCCGCCAGAGGGGACCAATCCCATTTCTCTGTCTGGCTCACAGGGGGAGGATTGCCCGCTGAATGGGCTAAATATTTAGGAAGATCATTCAGGTGCTTATTGAAGCGAACAAGGGATTTGAAGTTACGGATGCAGTTGGCTACAGTGGCAACTGGATTTGGGGATGTCATTGATGCATGCTCAGAAGAAATGGACAAGGTTCCTGACAATGCAGCGCCACTAGTACTGAGGAAGGGTCATGGTGGAGCTTACCTCCCTTTAATGTGAAACTTTCTACTTTAGATCATTAAAATGATCTGACGTTCACGATGGATAGGAAGTTGGTTCTTGACCTTTAACCATCCATGGATTCAAAACAATTGCTGCAAGCATTAAAGACGGGGAGCAGAGACCTGAAGTGTTGATCAAATGAAATCGGATGGTTAGTTGATAAAAGTGCGATGTATATTTTCCGGTTGAGTAAATGCTTGATGGTTGTATATTATGCCAACTGTATCTATAGCTCATTCTTGTAAAACACTATTCTAGTTTTGTTTCTTCATTTTTTTTGCAGGGAGGAGAGAGTAGTTTCTTGTCGCTTTTGAGGCTAGTAGAATAGAATGTTCAATTTGTTTCTTTCTTTGCCTCCAAAATGTATAGTTCCTGTACATCAAAAAGCAAAATTCCATTTATCATGTTTTATACATGCTCCAATTCTTTCCACAAAATATTTGTGCTCACATTATGAAAAACTCATTTTCGATTTTTCGTCTATATAGCCATAAACAAAGTATTGCGAACGAGATTGACCTCTAATCTAACAGGAAAAAAAACTATATACTGAGTGATGTCATTTGGTTACCGTTTGACATCACAGACTCAACAGTTGCGCCTCCATTTCATGTGGCCGAAGCTCATTTGAGTATAAAAACCTCGTGTTGATCTCTAACTAAATGTTAGACAGCTGAGTTGAAACAATTCGAATGAAGTTTGATTTAACGAACGATTTAATTTTACATTAAAATAATGTTGATTTTGGAAGAAAAAGGTAACCTAATTTAACTGACAATTTTTCTTTGATTATTTTCTAACGGGAAACAATTTATTTTACCTTTCAATTTTATTTATAAGTATTTATAAAAAGAATTAAATTAATACTATACGTAATTGACAAAGCCAATAAATGTCAACATTTTTTTAAGAACCAGGCTTGATGTCACATTTTAAAGTGACTAAACGAGTGTGTATTACGAAGGTTGCAATAATTGGTAGAATCCAATTAAATTGCACCGATTATGTAAAAAGTTTAAACTATAATTCAATCATTAATCAGTATTAATGATAAAATGGTTATTTTTAAGGTAATTTTTAATTGGTGAAAAATATAAAGAAAACTTTATAGCATGAAAAATCAACTCTAATCAGTACTCTTGAATCTTTGACGAAAAAATAAATGCAATCCGCTTCACTTACAAAATTACAACAAAATATCCAATCTCTAAGGTGCAGAGGGGCCGAGTATCAAATAGATTAAAATACAATTCGAAATACCCGGATAGAGAATAAATGGGACATTTTTTTAAATTATAATTCTTTAATCCCAACTCTTATTAATATCATGCTTATCAAAAACATCTTAATCTCAACTCTTATTAATATCATGCTTATCAAAATTCAACCATAAAATCATTTCAGAAATTGAACAATGTTATAGCTCACGGACAAGCAGGATGGGAAATAATCAAATATTATTTTTCTCTCAACTTTTAAACTTGGAAAACAAAAAACACTAAAGAGAGTATACTGTATCTAAGGAAATATTGCACTTGGAAAAAGGCACTGAGGAAGAATTGGGTAAGATAGGGTAGGAAAAAAACTATTTATCTTTACTTTTGTCTGTGTGCTGAGACACTGTAGGACGCCTCTCAGCAAGAAAACGTTTGGTACTCTCGAGGACACCAAAGAATATTGAACCACCTATGCCTATCCATAGTACTCTTGGACCAATACCCTGCAGTAAATATACAATTATAGTTTATAAGCACCAAAATAGATTTCTTGCCGTATAGACATTTGGATCATGCCATTTTACCACTTGAGTTATAGAAAGTAGGGATGAAAACATACAAAATCCTTACCTTCAAAAAGGCACGAGGTCCTTCTTCCTTAATAATGGTTTGAACACAGTCAGCAATTCCCTTGTATTGGTTTGCAGATCCCTTGAGGAAGAAAATAGGAACTTGTGAATGGCTTGATCAATCACAATGAATATTCTCATTGATTTACTTCTAGATTACTCATACACATAAGGTATCGTATGTGTGTGGAGGTAGATGGCTATCTTGTAAAAAAGTATTATATAACAGGAATAGGATCATAGCTTACTTGAACCATTAACCTTGTCTTGATGACATCAAGGGGGGTAGTTATAGCTCCAGTTAGTGCACCTACAAGAAACAATGCAGTTAGTTACATCCCAACACAAACAAGGGGGGTAGTTGGACTTACAATAACCTTTATGAAATTCTTAATACCCATAAAACCGAATTCCCCCTTTGAAACAGAAAATGAAAATAATACAAGCTACAGATGTTTAATTAAACACAAGCATATGTTAGGTTATAAGTGCTTGTGTCAGAAATTTTGGAAGTGCAAGTTTCGTATTAGTCATTCATGAAGTCTAATGCTTCAAAATTGAAAGATATCAGTGTCATACCCATGTGGGATAGATACTCCCCAGACACTTCCAAATTCGTATCCAAAAATTATAAATCTTTATTTAATCTCTCATTTTTTTGTTTATCATACTTTTTAGATACTTCGTGTACTTTTAGAATGCTTTCAGATTCATATCCGAAAAGTATCCAATCTTTTTCGTTTGATTTTAAATTTTATCTTGTACTTGACTTAAATACTTCCAAATAGTATCTAAAAAGCTTGACTTAAGGTTTCTTTAACAGTCATATTCTTCCTCATGCTATGAGAGGAATTAAAATACATATAATCTTTCATTCATTCTTTCAAGAGAAACAAGATGGTCCAAAAAATGACTGAATATTTGGTTTATGTGCATTCCAACTTTTGACTTTTTCTAGAAGAGATGAAGAATATAAATGTACGAAAAAGGAGAGGCATGATTGAGGGACACTTGTGGAGATATATCCACATGATGGTGTTGGGCTTTTTGAATTGGCAAATAGAGGACAATGATATAATTAGCATTGCACAATAATTTACCAATGCTTCTAAAGTGTAGGATACCATATAGAGTCAATACTTATTTTGAGGTCTACCAAAGATGTTTATATTGATATAGTTAATCAAGACTAGTCCTGATATAATATATATATATATATATATATATATTATGATAAATGTCATTTTGTAAATTGTAATCTAGTTATGCAAATGTCAATCCTATTTTTGTCAAACAACCATACACCTTACAAGATTAATTCAATGGTGCGGATAAAAAACTAAAAGCTTTCAAATCCCTTTTGCAAAAAAATCTCAGCTTAGAACATAAACCCATCATAAGCTATTAGAAATGAAACTTAACATGTACGTATATCCACATATTACTCTATAATACCTATATAAAAATAAGCCTATAATGGCGTGCTTTTACCTGCAAAAGCACCAATAATTGCATTTTCAGGATCATTCAGATTTCTTCGTGCCTAGCAAATCGGAATGTAAGGCTCAATGTATGTAAGGAAATAAAGAATTATTTTATTGATAACAATCATACAAATTACATTTTCATCACCTATATTTATAATAACCAAACTCTAAAATAAGGAAATAAAAGTATATTGCAATGAGCACGAAGATCCTAAGGATATTTTCTACTAATCAATGTAGAAATATTGAGGATATTTTTATCCTAATAATAAACTATTTCCAACACTCCTTCCTCAAGTTGGTAAATGAAGATCAATCATTTCTAGCAATAATGATCTTTATCCTGATGATGAAATTCAGTTTCACCGTCTTGGAAGGAAATCTTTTCAGGCTAAAAATAATAACAAGAGAACGAGAATGGAAATTTTGAAATTTGTGTCAGATAAACAAAAATAACAAAACCAACATGTGTGCTTCTAAACACATGGAGATAGAACTTGAGGAATTTACCGCAAGCATATAACCTATTCGAATCTGCTCATAGATGCAAAATTGGATAGCATCAAAGGGTAAATCTCGCAACAAAAAAGATCCATACCCCTGTGATTTCAAAGATCAATATTAGAGAAACATTTTAACATATCGTTGCAAACTAGAGGAATATAGTTTATCAAAAAAGTTTGAAGGAAGAAATGGTGAACTTTCATACAGCATAAAATCCTTTAAAGCCTTCCTTAGAAGCAATAAAGCGAACAGCCCCAGAAGCTGAAGTAAACTGCCCAGTTTGCATTCGTTGCTTGATAACCTGAGGAGCATGTAAAAATATGAAATTGTCCAGTGAAATAGTTTTTAACCATGGAATTGTCTCTACAAATAAGAGAATTTATTTACCTCTGTTGGAACACGAATCAATGAAGCTGCAGTGCCCCCTATGGCACCTGCAGTCTAATGAGATTGAAAAACACGGAAAGATTTTATCCCCACACAAATAGATAAAATTTTACATAGAGGAGTGGGTGCCAGCAACAAAAGAAAGATAAAATAGACAAAGCATAGCTTCCAATACAGGCCAAATAAATGCCACTAGGTTTCAGAAGACCAATTGGCCAAAATTCAAACTTTTGAAAGCAGTAACAGTTCTTTAATTTACTTAAATTTCAGTATGCCCATTGTAATATTTGGAGAAAAGACATGTTTTTTTTTCTCTTATTCGTATATGGCGTCATACAATGCTAGAATATGAAGTGGGAGTTTGGTTTGGAGATATCAACAAATCTGCAACAATTTAAGAGAAAACAAGAGAAAATTGGAGATGAAAAAGTGATACTTAATTCTGATCTGAATTGGATAATTTAGACCTTATAATAATTATAAGTTATCTTCCTAACTTAGCATTTACACCAATATCCACAAATCAATGTTAATATAAGAAGTATCTTACCAAATGACTGAGAGCACTCAGATTTTCAGGAAATATCCTCAGCAATTTCTGCTTTATAGGTTCATAAACTCCCACAAATAATGCAGATGCCCTGCACATTTAAAAGAAACAAAAAGGTGTGAAGGAAAGAACCTAGACTTATTCAGGATTTCATATCTTGATAAGCATGAAATCAAAACTTGTGAAAATTAAATAAATTTGATGGGGGAGAAACACGTTTTGGCTTTCAATATGCATAAAAATAAATAAATGTTACTTTACTCCTAATGATTCTACCTTTTCAAATAAATCCTAGATAAGGAGATGGCCGAAAAATAGTTGATGTTAAGTGGAACTCAATCACCCTTTTGTAAAAACAACACAAAATACAAGGTTAAGTAAGAATACTAGAGGGTGCACCAACTGAATTGTTTCAGGTTCACAATTTGTCCAGAAATTCTACAATACATTATTTTTTATAGGTGAGCTAGAAACAAAAAGAGGTCGCGGAAGCCTGATGCTGTAAAGCTTTTGCTATGCACAGGGTCCAGGTAGTACAACCAGAGCAGAAATTAATTTTGGGAGTACTTTTGTCTACTTTTTACTTCACAATTTTCAATTAAAAGCTAAGTACGCATAATTTAAGTAAATAGGGTGTAAAAATATGCCATCCGCAAATCAACAATAACAATCAAACTTTATCCAATTAGAGGTATAAATGCAAATATCGCTGGCCTGCTGCACATACTAATACAAGAACCCAACATAATAGGGTTAAGAGCCTTGCACAATACCAAACGAGCTACCAAGAATCAACAAGTGGAAACTATAAAAGAAATTATGTCTGAGGGAGCACATTATTAAAGTAGAGAAAACAATGGCGCCTAGGAGTACATAATCCCCAACATAGAGTTTTCAATCTCTTCTTCTCCTACATCAATATTATCTGCATAATTCCAAGTTTCCTAAAAATCCGGCTATTTCAACAAACAAATGACAATACGTGTTGACCTGCATGGCATTTTCCAACCACAACCAAGATTTAAGTAAATCAAATTTCATACACTGCTGATGCTCCCAAGTATCCTAAATCCAGCTATTTCAACAAATAAATGACATTACGTGTTGACCTGCATGACATTTTTCAACCACAACCAAGATTTAAAGTAAATCAAATTTCATAATCTGCTGCTGTTTGGAGATTAAATTAAAGAATTATCAAATAGCTCTGCTAAATTCTTATGATTTATGTGAATACACAAGCTCACTATATTTATGGTATCTCAATGTTTAGCAGCAATAATGTAGTTGTGATCCCAAACTTCTGTATCAAAGGAACTCCAAGAATCTGGTTAAGTCACTCTTGCTTTCACAGGATGTCATCAATCGTATCATTTTCACAAAAGAAACTAGCAGAAATTCTGCTGTGGAAGTAACCTCAAGTGCTTTGGCAATTTATGGATACATGCACACAGCAGGATGCAGCAAAATAGATCAGTAAACAAGGCACAAGGGAAATAATGTGGTTTGTCCTTGGCCTATGTCCATGGTCAGACAACAAATAATTACACCGAAGGTAAATTCCAGATAATATGGATTAATGGCTTAACTGCAGTTTAAGCACATGCATACCCCAGCTAATAATACTATACATACTGTTATAGCCTATTTAATTTAATAGTAAAAGAAAACCTTGATTGGCAAACTCAATATCCAGTCTTGGAAGGATCTACCAGTCTCTTATTATTTCAAAAAATTGGGAAAATGGAGTAAAGTCACATTTTACTATCAGCATTATGGATCTCTTTGGACAAGCTTCTCCCAAGCACTTCTAAGAGAGAAAAATAAGAAGAAAAACTAAAATTAGCTTCGCCATAAGTTAATTTATAGAAGTTCTCTCATCTCGCTTCTCTAAATTTTTATTTTTAACTTGTGGACAAGCTCATTTTAGCTTCTGGAGAAGTTCATTTATTTTTTTTTCTTGTTATTATTCTCTGAGAAGTGCCTATGGAAAAATTCGTCCAAACAGAATCTGTATCATTTGACTCCATGTCTCTATACTACCAGAACCACCTACAAAAAAGGGTGGTGCTGAATGCCAGCTGAAGAATTACAATCCCTAAGCCACCTCTATTCAGGATATGCAATATCCAATCAAACTAGCCAAACAAATATTCTTTCTTTGACATATGTACTACATAAGAATATATTATTTCTCAAATGTTTTTGCCACCGAATCTGGAAAATGAGATATAGAAAACAATGACTGTAATTTTGCAATTAGCATTTAGAAATTCACTCAAGTTTTCTTTTTCTTCAGAAAAAAAAGGAACCTTCATACAAAATGTAACTCTCTTGAGTTAGCTCAATGAGCAGAAATTCAATGACCCATGGAAAAAAAATTATTAAGCATGTCAACAACTTTCTCACTATTTTCAAAGATTATAGGGTTTTCAAAATTTCTAAGTAACTGAAAAACCTAGAATGTTTGAAACATCATGATATCCATGAGATTCTCACGGTAAGACACCAGCAAGGTTCCCAGCCAATCCGGAATAAAGGCCTTTCAATATTAGTTTTTCTCCTCCGCGAGCAGCCTAGGGGGAAAAAATATCATCAGCTTACTCTTGTCAAGTCAGCATAAATACATAAAAACACAAAAGCACACATAAAAGAGGTATATATAGTTGTGGTCAGTAGTCATTAATGAAAGTACACCAAAAAAATGTCGTGAAAGAGCACAAATAAAAAATTTTAACCCAAATTTAGCATAAAGAAAATTTATTCAGAATTTTATAGTGTAAATCAAACTAACTAAGCATTCTATACATATTAAATGCTAGAAAAGTTTGTATATTTCCTATTTTCTGATAGTAGATTTCATCTCAAATTGCCATTAAGTAAAGTTGACTGATAAGTATATAAATCAGTATAATACACAGCAAAGCTCAACCGTTAATCTTCATTAGAATATTTGTCATAAGAACTTGCCTGCAGACGTGTTTTAATAGTATCGATTGGGTATAAAGCTGTTTCAACAACAACTCCAGCTGTACCTCCTGCAATAACGCCCTCTGCAAATTCCATCTGGCTCATCAGAAAGATTGACATGCAATAAACCCGTCAATAATATAGTATCGTCTACCAACTTATTAAGAAAGTAAAATACTATTTAAGAACCAAAAATTCAGTTCTTCATTTCATTTATGAACAACTGGGGGATTGCATCTTCGTGCTGGTCAGCCTTCTACTCAATCAGGGCCTAATTGCTAAATCTCTTATGTAGGAAGTGAATATTTTGTGTTGTGTTGAGATTACAGAACTTGAAAAAAACAAACTGACAGTAAAACACCTACTAAAATCATATTTTGCTGCACAGGAACACCAACACGGACAATTTTTCCATTGTGAACAACACCGAAGAAGATCTAATACGTACCAAATAAAGTGCGTAAGAAGTCAAAAGGCTTTTCATCTCCCATGCTAACTGATGCAAAAGAATTTTTCAAAAGCAATTTCTGTTTTCTCTTCGAACAAGCATCTGTGAAACCATATATCCAGCTAAAATGAGAAGCAGATAGCACAACCCAGCAACAAATAGAGTGCTAAAATAACACGCGAACAAGCTATTCTCACCCTAATATAGATCATCTGCTAAATCGTTCACTAAAATGGAAAACATGCCACCCGTTAACAAGTTAGTTCACATGTAAAATTCATATTCCCTTTTCACCGACCATACCAACAACAATATGGTAAAATCTGTAATTTCTTTTCCTCTCCGAATATAATCCTAAGTCCTAACTTTCATATGCTGAATTAAGAAAACCTCATGTTTCCAATGGTGCTGCTTGAATCAATATATCATAAATCCTTGTACCAATTATGAGAAGTAAAAATCAACTCAGTCAAAATTACTAAAGTACAATTTCTCCGTGTCCACACCTATAATAGTGAGATCAATGAGTTCCCAGTATTCGCACCAATGGAACAACAATCCTAACTAAAAGAAAAAAATGAAATAAGCACAATCACCTCTAACACCAATCACAAGTAACTGGCATTCACAAGTTGAACCCTCCACACATGCCCTAACCTAAATAGTAAGGAGTGATAAACCTTACATTTATACTTTTTCATATAAACAACCACTTTATGTGAAAAAAAAATATGAACCCAAATGTCTCAAATTCACACACACACAGAAAATGCAAAAGGGTTCTACCTGGTAATGAAATGGCAGAGTCATTAACCATAACGGACAGTGTAAAGGGACCCATTAAGGCCCAGCGACTGCTCCACCAATCAAATAACAAACTAACGGAATTAGATAGTACTATTTAACAAAGAAAGCATCAAATTTTAAAACAGAAAAAAAAAACGCATCCACAGAAGGTGTTTTCAATCTATTGTGAAGAAAAAGCAAATGTTTACCAAGTGAGAAGAGTGATGGAACTAATACAGGGGAAGTGAAGAGATAACAGTTACGGATAAAAGAAGAGGAAGGAATGTGCAGAAACAAGTTATCATCGTTTTTGTCGTCCTAGATTAAAACTATCCGTTATTTCTTCATGAAAGTTGTATTGTTAATTTAGAGTTAATTTTTATGCATACCCGATATTATGATTAACAAAATTATAAATTATAAACAATTATTATTATTATTATGACAAACTTTGCTTAAAAAGTTAAAAATCTTAAATAAAAAGTAACTTACATACAAGTTTAAAATAAAATAGATAAAAAAATATTATAAATTAATTTGGCTAATTAGCTTATGAATAAATTAATTTATTTTTTATTTTCTTACTTTTAAAATTAATTTATACAATAAAATATATTTATTATGAATTTAAAGAAAGATTTTATGGTCTTTGAAGGTGAAAACATTAAATTAATTAAGTGTTTATGAAGTTTAAGGTGATGTGTATAGTTTTTTTAGGAACATATTTTGTTGGTAAATAATTATTCATTGTTAACCTTCATATGATAAGTTCGAATGAGGTGTTTCAACTACTTATGGAAATATTTTGTGAAGTCCCTTTATTATTTTGCAATGTTTACTAAATTAATAAATTTTGTTTAAAAATGACAACGCAACAAGTGATAATTTTTACATAAATCTTGGTAGGATTCAATCTATTATGTGTGACATTTATAACATTAGTCTTAATATGAATTGATGTTTATGATTTTAAGACAAAATAAAGTGTATCTTTTCACTTTTTCTTCATTTTTTTTTGTTGTTTTTCATTTTTTACATTCATGTAAAGTTTTTCCATTTTTTATGGTAATTACATTTATTACTAGTCAACCTCTGTAAAACTCTCTATAGGCTCATTTATTTTGATTTATAACTTTGTTTGTATATTGTAATTGTAGTTTTAGTCGTTATAGTAATGGTAATTAGGATTTTAAGTTCATATTTTCTATCCACAATACTTTCCTTAAAAGAATTTAGGTTTTAGAATTACTTAATTTGGACAAAAACGTTAGAAGAGCTCGTAAACTCCTTTTCTGTTTTCTCCCTTTTTTCTTTAATCTTTTGTTCATTCTTCATTTTTTTTTCTGAATTTTCTTTCTCTAACTCAATTTCTCTCTTATCTATGCCATATTCATGATTTACTCGAATTATTTCTCATCAGTATAAATTTCTTATCTAACTAATTACTGGAAAATTTCTTTTCTTTTTGGAAAGAAAAATAATTAACATTTAAATCATAAATAAATTTATATTTACAATTTATATATAAAAATAAAGGGTGTTACACTATCAATTGAGAAAGTATCAACTAGACTATTTTTTATGAGTAGCCAAGAGGTTCTTAGAGAAAAAATATGAAAATGAAGGTGAATCCAATTAAAAAACCCCTCACATGCAGCATTGCTTTAAGAATGTTTCCACTGCTTAAAATTGCTATGGGAAAGGTGCAACTTCCTTTAGATGGGTCATTTGTTACAATTTCTGCTAATCCCTGGAAATCACACGCCTCAACACTTTGATCGTTTATTTGAAAGTATTGATTGAAAGCATATGAAGCATTACCATTTGCATCCAAATTTGCACAAGACCGATCAGGACCTAAGCTTGTGCAATCACCATTCTGACAAGCATAACTTATTGACTCTTGCAAAGCTTTCTTATTAATTTTCTTTTTAAGGACACACCATTTTTTCTCTTGGTAAAGAACCCCTTTTGCTCCTATAGGCATTTTATCTTGTCCTTGGCCAGAAAAATCAATAGCAAACTTTGGTTTTCCATCATAACCAAAAATACCCCAATGGCGTTCAAAGTCACCTGGTGCAATACTTTTCTGGTTCTCATCAGTAAGAGAAAATAGATAAACAATCATAGATTTTGGATGAAGTGGGGTGCCTTTCTTGCTTGCCATTTTCTTAAGAAACCCTTGGTAGAACCTTTTTGCATTTTTTTCATTGCCATTTTTATCACCATCAGTTGGCCATCCAACTTCACCTATAACTATTGACACATTAGGGTGACCAGCTTTTCTTAGCGACCAAATAAGTGTGTCTAAATTTGCATCAAACATGTTGCTATAATGTGCATTTTTGTCATCAGTTCCTTTAGCATTACCATCGAAGAATGCATAATCCTTTGGAAAATCTTCATTTTGATATAGACTAAGGAATGGATATATGTTTACAAGAAATGGTGACTTATTTTCATCAAGAAATGACACTATTTGTTTCATAAGATCATAAATGTCACTGCGAAAATTTCCATCTGAGGGTTTATCTGTAGATGACTCATAAACATCAGCATTTAAAGCTGTGGTCACCTTGATTTGGTTTCCTAAACCAGCCTTATTAATAGCCCTTTGAACATTTTTCATAGCTGGAAGTGTGGTTCCCACAAACGAGTCATTGTAACTTTTCAAGAATGGCTCATTTCCAACAGATACATATCTGCATCAAAAGAGTAAGGTTTCAAGAATGACTCGTTTTCTGTAGTTAATTGTTAGGTTTCATCTATGGAAAATAAACAATGAGAGTTTTATGTGAAGGAATTATATACACACCTGATGTTGACCCCTGCTTTTACTTGTTTGCTAACATTATGTTTAACCCAATCTTCTGCATCATCTTTATCCTTAGATAGTTTCTTCAACATTTCATTAGGAATTCCAACCATGACTTCAATGTTTGAGCCAGAAAAAGCACTAACAGTCCAAGGATCTGCATCAAAAAGCTTTATTCTACTAATTCCATTTTCTTTCAACAAATTCACCACAATAGGAGGATCCAAAGGATGAGAGGCTATTGCACCCCAATTGACACCAATATCTGGTAGAGCTTCTCCTTGGCCACCATGCAGCTGGCAAAGAGCCACCACCAAAATCATACAAAACGCCCACATAAAGGATAAGTAGATATCAGTCAATAAAAAAGTTCATTAGCTGGCAAAAACATTTGTTAGCATTGAATGATTAACAACATTTGAGAAAAAGAACTTGAGTGTTCGAAATGTTTGTGTGTTTAATAGTTATAATGTCTAAATAAAGCTTTCAGAAAGTACTGGTTCTTAAGCTATTTTGTAACTAACTTTCTATTTCTAGATGCCATAGTCATCTACCATAAATTTTTTTTTTTCTGAAGTAAGAACTTATTCTTATAATAATTACCACACTATATTGCCGAACTAGATCTTTGGAAGATTACATTATTTAAGTTTGGTTTTCTTAAAAAAAGAAACTAATTCAACTAAATTGCAAATTTTCAAAACACAAACAACAAATATATTTATTTTAAAATGAGAATAACAAAAATGTGGATAGAAAATAGAGGACACAAATTATATTCATGTCAATTAATTACTTTAAATGTACTAATTTTTACATTTTAAATTAATTATAGTTTTTATCTCAAATAACTTTTTTTAAGAAGGACTTAAATGTACTTTTGATTTCTTTAATACACTTATTTTATTGTCCTATATTTTTTAGTACCTTACCTTACCTTTCAGTATAATAACATGACAAATAATATCAGTAAAATGAAATAAAAATTTATAGGACTAATGAAATATTTTTAGGACTCTGCGATAAAATTAAATCAGTAAAATTTATATTACATAGACTAAAATAATAATTATTTTATAAGAACTAAAATAATAAAATGAATATATTATAGGAAATATTAAATATACAATATACAAATATTTTAAAATATAATATTTGTTATTTTTATGTTAAATATTATTTCATTTGTAGGATATATAAACAAATTTCAACTATCTTAGTCTTATATATACATGTTATTATTTAAAAATATATGTTTTTTCAATGATTATGACTCAGGGTCATTTAAAATCTTAAGTTCTTTATTTTATGAAATAAAAATGCATTAAATAAATTTAACTTACACTAACATTTTTAATAAAATGTGAAATTATGTATAAATTATTTATTTTTAATAGTATTCTTGTAAATAAATGACATGATGTTTAAAAACAATCATAAAGAATAAAAAAATTTGAAATAAATTTATATTAAATAAGTAAATGATATCAATAATACATATATCTTTAATCGTTTTCATCCCTATGTTTTCCATTTCTATAATTTAAAATTTTACAGTTTTGGTAGTGCACTTTAACCCACACATGTTTTGATGAATTGATATTTGAAGTGTTGTGTCATCACTTAAAACTTAAAAGAAATTAAAGAAATCATTTACTGTAAAGATGGCCTTAAATTTGTGCTTCCTAACACACACGAGTTCAACAAAATAAAATAAATTCAACTCGTATAAAACATAATTTTGTCATTTTGAAGTCATATTTACAAATCATATATAAATTAAAATTTTAATTTTTTTATTAATATTTACCTTACTTAACAAATTATATAATCAAATATTCATTGGGTTTATCATGTAGATCTAAAGAAACTATTTAAAATAGAGATTTTATTTTCTCAAATCAAATCTCCAAATAAAGTTACTTTTGTTTTTTCAGAATTTTCTATTATTTTCTGTTTCCTGCACTCATAGATGTATATATGGTAATTTGTAGGTTTTAGTAGTTTTTTATAATAGCTTATAGATTTATAAATTGTCTTTATTTGCTTTGATTCTTTAACTGTTTAAAATAATTTATATAGAAATTATTTTATATAACAATTTTTGTGATAATTTTTTTATAAATTTAAATTTTTTTTTATTATTTTAATAAATAGGTTAAAATATTTTTTATTTAATATTTTGAAATTAAAATAGGATATTAATATTTGTATGACCAAATTAATTATTGAATTGGTCAAGAACTAGTTAAAAGGTTGAATGATTTAATTGTAGTGAAATGAAGGTTGAACAAAAAAATTAACAAAAAAATTATAGCAGTTAAATATTTAAATAAAATAGTATTAAAAAATAATACCATAACTCTGATGCTTAAAAACTAACCTAAACCACAAATTAACAGGTCTATATAAAAATGAAAATAAAACATGTTATTGCAATTAAATTAAAATTTCAATAGTATTTATTGATATTTATTATTATTAATAAATTTATGTGTAGAATAAAATATTTTAACATGATTTTATTTTTTAGAAAAAAATAATATAATGTTATTAACTATTTTTAAATTAAACTATTCAGATAAGTTTTTATCGGTTTTAGAATGAAAAAATTAGGATTTCTTTAAATCAGTTACCTAACCGATTCACTATTTTGATTGGGTGATATGATTTTCAAAATAAAATTTTGTTTTTACTAATATATTGTATTTATAAGTTCATATCAAATTAAAAATGAAATCTCAAATCATAGAATAAAATAGTGTATCAAAAAAACAAAAAGATATATGTAAACATTAATATAAAATAATATCTTATATAAATATATTTACATATATTTTTTTAAAAATATATTAAATAATAGAAAATGATATATTCCTTTTTATAATTTTTAATATATTGTGTATTTGTTATTCTTATATATTATATATTTAATCAATTTTGTTAATTTACAAAAAAAATTATTCATAATAAGTAATTTTTATTGTGATAGAAAATTACAACTTTTTTAAAAATTAATAATTATAATTTCTTTAAGAATATATTTTTATAATTTTAATATTAATTTAATTTATTTTAATAATTAATTTTCCACTGATATCTACAGCATTATATACATACCTTTTTGTAATTATTAAAGAATTCTTTTTCTTTATTAAAAAATAATTACATATTTTTATTTAAAAATAAACACTACATATATTATTTTAATATTATATATATATATATATATATATATATATATATTTCTAAACTGTATTATTCTTAAAAATAAGGATACACTTTCACTCCGACTAGTAAACAACAGCGTTAGTATTTCTATTCCCAGGCTTAAGCCCTCCATAAACCCTAGTATATATAACTACTCGTTTCTTTTTTCTTTCTTCCCTTTGTTTTCCTTTATTCAAATTCAAAATCCGCAGTTTGCTGCCCTCGTTTCACTCCAGGTTTTACTTTCCCTAATTTTTGTTCATTATTCGGACCCTAACATCTTGTTTTTTTCTTCACTCGAGGCATTTATTGTGCATTATTTTGTATTAACGCTGTTGCGATTGTGTTATCGCTGCATTATTTCTGTTGTTTTTTATGCGAAGTGGTGACTTCTGAGCACTTAAATTTCATAGCAGATAAATGAGGAAGAAAGTGGACGAGCGAATCCGAACTCTAATTGAAAATGGCGTTAGAACAAGGCATAGGTCCATGTTCGTCATCATCGGTGACAAGTCTCGTGACCAGGTCTTTTTTGTTGTAGCCTCATAGTCTTTGACTTCCCAGGATTGGAACCATTTTGGAAACTTCATTTAATGTCAAAGAAGTAAAGAGTTGTGCATTTTGAGTGCTAAATGCAATGTCTCTTGTGCGTGCAGATTGTTAATCTTCATTACATGCTTAGCAAGGCACAGATTAAGTCCAGGCCGACTGTATTGTGGTGTTACAAGGACAAGCTTGACCTGAGCAGGTTCTGGATACAATTGATGAAACTTTTTTGTGTAATAAACTTTGATATACTGCTTTAGAGTTGTTTTTGGATGAGGTTTGTTTGAGCTTGATTAAGATGATTATAAATGTCCTAATGCAGTAACAAGATAAAGCGTGGCAAGCAGATTAAAAAAAAGATACAGAGGGGTCTTTATGATCCGGACAAAGGTGATTCATTTGAATTGTTTGTGACAAGTGGTGGATTAACATATTGTTTATATAAGGAGTCGGAAAGAATTCTTGGTAATACCTTTGGAATGTGTGTACTTCAGGTATCATACACTTCCTTCTAGCTCATTGTCTATTGCTGTTGTGCTTTCTGGGCTGTCTTTCACTTTCCTTTCTCTAAGATAAAACAATTTTTTCATCATTTTTCCCTTTAGGATTTTGAGGCATTGACACCTAATCTCCTAGCAAGAACGATGGAGACAGTGGAGGGAGGAGGGTTAGTTGTTCTGCTGCTTCGTTCTCTATCCTCGCTAACAAGTCTGTACACTATGGTGATGGTATGGACATAGATTCATAAGAACTGATATTGTAGTTTTTCTTTTTAAATTTCCAATTCTTCTGGTTAAGCTATAGCGGTACTCCCTTTTTTGCTTATATTTGAGCACGGTGTCGAGGAATTTGATTTTGGAATATTCATTTTGTTTTTTCTTGTCTGCATTTTCATTTACTGGAGTTATAGACTTTCATGAAACATTAGACATCCTTCACATGTATCCTTTTTTGGATATAGGTCATTATTTGAGGTAATTCTTTTATCTGATAAGTAATAGTTTTCTTGATTTATCTGCAGCCTTCTCAATTGGTATGGAAATATTTTATGACAGAAACAAACCAAAATACATCAATCAATGATAGGTCGTGGGTGTTAACAAAAGCTAATATGTTAACAACTAATATTTTCTGATAAAAAAAGATAGCATAGCCCTATATGTTTGATTGGGGCTTCAGTAAAATAAATGTATTGTATGTTAAGGAGGCGATGCCATTACTTAGCATGTTGCTTTTCTGTTAGAAGTCTCATTAAATTAAACTTTCTTGTGGATCACTACTTGCAGGATGTCCATGATAGATTTCGAACTGAATCCCACTCTGACGCTACTGGGCGCTTTAATGAACGGTTCTTATTGTCACTAGCTTCTTGCAAGGCATGCGTCGTCATGGATGATGAACTGAATGTGTTACCAATTTCATCTCACATAAGGTCTATTACCCCAGTTCCTGCTAAAGAGGTACTTCCATTACTACGTATTAAACAAAATATTTCTTTGCACTTTTTTTTTTCATTGGGATTTCTGGATTATTTTGGGTTTTAATGCATGAAAGACCTACTTTTAATGTTAGCATAAGTGCAAAACAAATAATATTTTTTCTTTTAAATATTTTCACACTTTTAATTCTTAGTTTAAACATGTAATGTGTCTTGATTGATGTTTATGAAGATTATGGTGAAAACATGTCCCTCTCTCTCCCTCAAGAACCTGTTCTGATAGTCTTCCTATATGTTTTGCTTTTTAATATATGATATAGATGCCACAGAATCTCGGTGATAGTTTTGAAGCATTTGATAACTGTGAATGTTAAAGATATTTGTACTTGTAAAGATGGTGGAGAGAGGTAATACATGAAGAGAGATGGAACATGGAAGAGACTCGGGAGAGTAATTATTTAATGAGGTGATCTGTATAGCACAACCTCCCTATGTGTGTGTGTATATATATACATACATACTAATATACTTCTAGTTCTAGGTTAAGGATGCCATACAATACTGTATTAAGTACATCTAGGCCCCCACATACAATCAACAGTACTGATTAGTTTTTATTATTGATCTTCCATCTGGATGCAATATTCCTCATTCTTAGTGGTGGTTTGTAATTTTGCATATAGTTTGACATTTAGTAACTTTTGGTTCTTGAATGTTGTTAATTTTAAAACATTGTCATTATAATTTTTGGAGTACATTATTTGTTATTGGCAACCTTTTGGATGTTAAGTACCATGGAATTTATTTATAGTCATTTTTACATGGGGATGCTATAACATTCTTGTTATTGAAAATATTATAATTATAAATTGGAGTTATTATTTTCTATTTTGTGGTAGTGTAATTTTGCATTTACTAAATTTTTGTCTTGTCTTGATTTCTAAAGTATCCTAATTTTTTCTAATTGTAGTGTATGGATGCAATTTTTTAAATAATATTACAAAAGCTATTTAAACTATATTGTAGGATTTTTTTTTCTTCTATCTTTCTTGGCAACCAAGTGAGATGGTTGTTTCTTTAAATTTTGGTGGGGTTCTATGACCAATATGTAAGTTTCTGAATTGATGCTGTAGGACTCTGATGAACTCTCAGAAGCAGAACTGGAGCTGAAAAGCCTTAAAGAACAACTAAATGAAGATTTCCCTGTTGGTCCATTGATTAGGAAATGTTGCACGATGGACCAGGTCAGACTTTTTACCTTAACTACACTTTCTTCTTTGTGAAGCCAAATTAGTTTTTGCATGGTAGATGTGAGCAAGTTTTTATATGATTTTTGTAAGTAGGGAAAGGCTGTTGTGACATTTCTGGATGCAATTTTGGACAAGACACTTCGTAGTACTGTTGCTTTATTGGCTGCTCGTGGCCGTGGGAAATCAGCTGCTCTTGGTTTATCAATTGCTGGAGCCATAGCTGTGGGGTACTGATCCATCTGGACATAGATATATTTATATCGGATAGTTACAACAAATTTTTTAGTAACGTACAAGAAAATTATCTGTGTAGGTATTCAAATATCTTTGTGACAGCACCCAGCCCTGAGAATTTGAAAACCTTGTTTGATTTTATATGCAAAGGTTTTGATGCTCTTGACTACAAGGTACTGTTTCTCTCCCTTGTTGACAGCTACTACCATTATCGGTTAATTAGTATGGATTTTAGTTGCAAAAGTTCTAAACATGGCAACTGGGTCGTTAAGTAAGCATAAGTTCCAAGAATGGCAACTGTGCTGTTAGCTTTGGTAATTTAGTGATCACTAGCATTTATGTTTGATTTCTCTGCGGTTCATTGCTCATCAAAATCATTATACGTAGTGCATATTTGGATTAAGTTATCAGCACAAAATTGATGTTATAAAGGGGTGACCCAGTTCAAGAGGCTAAAAAGTAAAATTAAGTGCACTAAAGTTGTCTTACCAAAGATACGAAGCTTTTATCCTTAAATAAAGCTTTTTATCAGAATTTAATCTTTTCCAAAATATACTTTGAAAGGGCTACTCTTTCCAATGACAACAGGAACATATAGATTTTGATGTTGTGAAAAGTGTGAATCCTGAGTTCAAGAAAGCTACTGTAAGGATCAATATTTACAAGCACCACAGACAGACAATTCAGGTAAGTCCATTGATCCTTATGCATTAATACTCTTAAGGGAACTTTCTGTTGCCGTGAAGTTACAAGCAAATGTAATTCTGGACTTCTTTCTCATCTTAATTTTTATTTCTCATTCAGTATATACTGCCAAATGAGCATGAAAAGCTTTCACAAGTTGAATTGTTGGTTGTTGATGAAGCAGCTGCTATTCCACTTCCAGTGGTGAAGTCTTTGCTAGGCCCTTATCTAGTCTTTCTGTCTTCTACTGTTAATGGGTATGTGACTAATGTTTGTTTTTGGTGAAATTTTCCATCAAATGCAATTTTTTGTAAACAACTATCAATCCATTTCTTAGTCAAATTTATGTCTCCTCAGTTAATAAATCTTAACTTCTATTGTGGCTTAATTACTGACTCTTTTTGGTAACTCATTGAAAGTTATGAAGGTACTGGACGCTCTTTATCACTAAAACTTTTGCAGCAACTGGAAGAGCGAAATCATGTGTCTGCTAAGAGCACAAAGGACACTGGTACTTATTTACACTTCTGGCTTTTAGAAGTCAATAATGTAAATAAATATTGTGCATGTTATGACATGAACTGTTCTGAACGAAAACATCTTCTAAGTTGATTATGGAATAGAGATCATTGGTTTTCAATGATTCATTAAATGATTAATATCTTTTTCAAGGTATGTATGCATTAATTAATGTTGACTTGATGTTTCAGGTCGTCTGTTTAAGAAAATAGAATTGAGTGAATCCATCAGATATGCTTCTGGGGATCCCATTGAAAGCTGGCTTAACAATCTACTTTGCTTAGATGTTTCAAATGCCATCCCTAATCTTAGCAGGTTAGATCAAAGCGTATTTCATATTTCCTTTGAAAGTGGGACCATTTGTTCTATCTCCATTTACTGTTTTTCTCTCGAAAACAGGTTACCTCCACCCAGTGAGTGTGATTTATACTATGTTAATCGGGATACCCTCTTCTCCTATCACAGAGATAGCGAATTATTTTTGCAGGTAAAATCAGATTTATCTGATTTTATAGGGTGGCTTGTGATTGATATTTTCATGTGTTTAAATTCTGTACTAAAAATATTGCATTATTGCAGCGAATGATGGCCTTATATGTTGCGTCTCATTACAAGAATTCCCCCAACGATTTGCAACTGATGGCAGATGCTCCAGCACACCACTTATTTGTACTACTTGGTATACTTAATTTTCTTTCTGGTTTTTCTTCTTTTTTCCTCGTTTTAAATTAACATGATGTGAATTAGTCTTGTAATTTTATTTGTATGACAGGGCCTGTTGATGAATCAAAGAATCAACTTCCTGATATTCTGTGTGTTATTCAGGTTTGCATCTTTTTTTATTAACCAATCATTCTGCTCTACTTTTGCATGTAGCCTGTCTCCTTGGTTGCCATGGCTTGACATGCCTTCTTCGTTCTGGCAGAACCTGTTATTTCCAATTTTCTCATCAGTTGGCCATTATAATGTGTGCTGATACCAGTTAACCATAAGTTATCTTTTCCCACTGCTTGGTTGTGATTAGTGAAATTGTTGATATGTTTCTTGTGATATGTCCAATTATGAAGCTATAAGCATAAATCATGTTGTGGAAAGTGTTATTTTGATACTGATATTATCAGCGGACTGGGACACTATCTTGTATTGGTTTAGAGTGCTTGAAGCTTGGGGTTATCTTTGTTTCAGTTCTTTAATCAGATATGTGAAGCTTCTGTATATGCATTAGTTCTGCTTTTCCCTTTATGCCTTCATGCTTTATCATTATACTCAAAATATTGGGCCACTGATTAAAGTATTTCAATTTTATGTATAAGCCTTCATGCTTTATCATTACACTCAAAATATTGGACCACTGATTAAAGTATTTCAATTTTATGGGGTTTCTAGATTTCTTCATTCAACTGAATCTCCCCCTCCCCTCCAGACTCTAAATTTTACTTTATGTTTGCTTTAAATTTGTTATTGATTATGGTTAAACTATAGATAGTTATGTGTATTATCCCTCTTCTGCATGTCTTTTCTGTGACTTCAATTCTGCATAACTTTGATTTTACAGGTTTCCCTTGAGGGACAGATTTCTCGCAAGTCAGCTATCCAAAGTTTGAGTGATGGTCATCAACCTTTTGGAGATCAAATACCGTGGAAATTCTGTGAGCAATTCCGAGATACAGTTTTCCCCTCACTTTCAGGTGCTCGTATTGTACGCATAGCGACACACCCAAGTGCCATGAGGGTAAGTTTTACACTCTGTTCTGGCATATGGTTTAATCACATTCCTCCAAAGTCTTAACATCTTTTCTTTAATTTCAGCTTGGATACGGTTCACAAGCAGTTGAACTTTTAGTTCGGTGAGTGAATGACTTTTTTCTTGTTTCAGTTGGAGTAATGTTCATCTTATGCTTTTCTTTTTTACACAAGGTTGCATGAGCGTTCAATGTTCTTCAAAACATTTTGATTTAATATCTTATTTTGTTTGGGTGGAGTCATAGTTCAACAGTTTGATAGAAAATATCTCTGATATTTGCGTATATAGTCAATTGTTTCTCTAATCAAGGTGCATAGGAGTTGCTTCATCTTGTTATTATAATTTTAATTTTTGTAATTAATTTGGTATTGCTATAAATATATTCCTGTATCGTCTGATCTGATTACTTGAAAGAATTCCATCTTACTCTCTGTTTACTGGTCTAAGACTGATGCCTTAGGACCTGGGGACCTTAGGTTCTAGGCTGAGAAACGGCCTTGATATTTATGGGGAAAGTCTATGCACTTCTTACCCTTTGAGACCCCACGAATGTGGTAGGAGCATCATGCACAGGGCTGGCAAGAAAATGTTTTGGCTTGCATGTGCATGGCCCTGTTAGATAGTGTACACGTGTATCATAAACCTATAGGTAGTTTTAACTACTCTCAAGTAGAGCTGGGTATATGGACGGGTGCGTTCGTTTAAGTCCACACTCACATAAACCCGCACGGTAAGAAACTCGTCCGTTAACCCGTATTCTAAACGATTTTTAATTTTCATAAACCACATCCATCTCATAAAACTTGTAGGTTAATCGGGTAAGCCCGCACCCGTAAAGATATATTAATATTTTTTAGAATTAATTTGTATAACAATAATTTACTCAATCAAATAATGCACAACTAATAAAAGTAAAATATATAAATTTTGGATTGAATTGGGTTTGGTGATAACTATTAGAAGCAGAAAATATTAGATTGAATTAAACTTGGTGATAACCTATAGAAGCTGTGGGTATTAGATTTTTTGTTGAATATGATTTAGTATAGCCCGTGGACTTTTGTCCAAATGTCCAACTGTTCAGTCTGATACAACTGCTGAGTTTGGTGGAGCACTTGCTCAATTAGTGATCTTTACAAAAATTTGTCTAATTGGATTTATAATGATTCAGCATATTCTGTCAATGCATCTTGTATTTTCTGTTTCTAGTTTTAAAATGGTATCAACGTTAAAACTTTGCTTCAAGATATACTGTTACTTGGCGCTCAGTTTTTTATACATGTCAATATGTTAAGTGAAGAAATCATCAATTAATCGTTTGTCACTGTCTGCAGCTACTATGAAGGACAACTCACTTCTATTTCTGAGATTGACCTTCAAGATGAAGGGAAGACTCAACATGTTAGAGTTACAGAAGCTGCAGAGAAAGTATGTTACCACTAAAATTCCCTTATCTAATAGGTTGAATTAGTTGTGTTCATTGAAGTCTCTTAAAGTTAAGTATGTCATTGGTATTGGAACTATCTAGCTTTTACCGTCTAGCTGATTTGCACTGGTAAGATTCAACTAACAGACAGAATTTTCAGAAAAATGTCATTGGTATTAATTATACTAGCAGAAACACAGGTGTTGTCTTCTTTTTTTCTTCTTTTATTAGAATTGTAATAGGAAAGATAAAGAATAAAGATGAATTTGGCCTCATTGAAATTGAAATTCGGAGTGAAACTCGGGATCTAGTCCGGGCTTCAATGGAATTGAATTAATTATTCAATTCCTACTAAAAATAAAGTAAAAGCAGAAATAAAATGGATAAGTTGGGGCAACAATATCATAAAAAATACTTAAAATAAACTCAAATACTGTATAGCAATTTGAAGCGATAGTTCCGGATCCATGTATTCTTCTGTATTCTTATTATATTATTAAAAATAAAAATAAATAACATGGCTTGAGAACATAAAGAGATAAAAGTGTATAGACCTCTTCTCAGTAAAAGCTGAAATGCAATACGAATGATAGAGAGAAATAATTGTTGCTTATTGGCATTAGTATGGCAAATTGGAAAAAATTTGTCTTAGGAAAGTAGACTCTATTTGAAACCCTCATGTTAAAAGGAATGCATTATAAAGGAAAACGAAAGAAAGAGGAGGTGAACCTGAATGTATCCGGTGCATGGAGTTTGGTGAAAACTCATGTCCGTCGAAGATAAAGAAAAGAGGGTGTCGTTATTTTGTAGAAAATGAGATAAAAACTTAATATAGTAACTTGTTTTGTGGATGTGACAGTTCCTCTCGGCTGCTGAGGGATAAAATATTTGCAATATTATTGGAGATCAAATACATATCGAAGGGTAAAACAGGAAAATAAATTATGTACACCAAACGATGATACCTATTTGTTATAGATTATAGATTAATAAAATGTCCAAAGAAGGAGTTAACCTTAGAGGAGGCTTGGAATATTAAGACATGATTCTCCAATTCATTTGTTGCTTCTCAGTAATTGAAACTTTGGAACGTGAGCCAGCCGAATACAACGTCAATCCAAACACATTGAGAATCACTGAGTCCCCTGACAGTCTCAATTGGGAGGATTACCTATCATCTGAGCCATGAAAAAAAAATAGATGATGCTTTTATGTGATTTCCTAGTTATGGTTGCATATCTCATTTAGATCCAGCATAGCAGTGAAATTTGGTGAATCAGTTCTTTGAATTAATTCTGTTCCTAATAAAACAAAATGAATTCCCTGTTCACGATGCAACCTGCCAGGCTACCACCAATTTGATGTTTAGGGTAGTGAGTGGAGAGACTGCTTTTGCAACCAAAACTTGTGGCCAAGTCTCAATACAACAACTTTATTGTTTTACCTAGCTTCACCTTCATAATTCAGTAATAAGGTAGCATGGAATTTGTTTGGGTCATAATTTTTTATGTTGCTTTATTCGGGATTCCAACCAGCCTTTCCATGTAGGCCAGCTATTGTAACTAAGGGTTTTTTTTACGTGGGAGAATATATTCTCTTGCACTTCATACATAATTAAATAAGTGATTTGATGACTGTTGTCATTCCGTCCTGTCTGCATTATTTCATGCTATGGAACTAATTTGTTGTTTCTAGCTAGCATTTATGATGTCTCACTTGGAATTATCTTTCTATTGTATGTGCTACCATTTATTTTCCGATGAAAGACAATATTTTCTTGTTTCTTTTTGGACGGTTCCTTACGTCAAATATTAGCATTTCTTTTAGCTCTTAGATATTAATGACTGATTCAAATACAGTGCATAGTGCAGTTTGAGAAAGAATAACAGGCTATATCTGATTTTTATTTTATGTGCCTTTAACTCCAAAATTTTTATGTTTATCTTTTTCAAATACGCTTTAGCTTTTTCATGATACTACTGTAGAATGTGGATTCAGGTTTCTCTACTTGAAGAAAATATAAAACCCAGAACAGATCTTCCTCATTTGCTTGTACATCTGCGTGAAAGGCGGCCAGAAAAGCTCCATTACATTGGTGTCTCCTTTGGGCTAACTTTAGACCTTTTTCGGTTTTGGAGGAAACATAAATTTGCTCCTTTCTACATTGGCCAGATTCCAGTTAAGCTTTACTTTTTCTGAATTTGTAAATAAGACTGAATTTTATTAGAGTTACAAGCTATTAACGTGTTTTTTTAACTTCATAGAATACTGTTACTGGTGAGCATACGTGCATGATCATAAAGCCCTTGAACAATGATGAAATTGAAGTTGATGGATCAAATCCGTTGGGTTTTTTTGGTCCATTTTACCAAGGTGGATTTCTCTTTGCTGTTATATTTATCTGATTGATATATCCATGTTGTAAATTGTTGATGATTTAGTTCGATAATTGTAGATTTTAGACAAAGATTTGCCAAACTTCTTGCTTCGACCTTTCGTGGCATGGAATACAAGCTTGCTTTGAGGTTAGTATCAGGAGTTTAGTGGTTCACTGTTCTAAATTCTTAGATATATGTTGATATTTTGGAGTTCATTGAATTCTAAGGAAGTAAGTCTATGTATTACTGATATTAGTTTGATCATATTGAGTAATAAGATTTTCCACTGCCTTATTTGTTCATTTTCTATAGAAGTATTGGTAAATGCTAATAAAAAAAGTGTTTGACACAAGACAAAATACTTAAAAGAAAAAAGAACTTGATATTTTCAATGTCTTTTAAACACAAGCTCTGATAACCCTCCCTCTATATAGGTTAAGTGGAAAATGGTATTAAGGGAAATTAGCATGAAAAGGAAATGGGAAAAATTATAAAAGATACAGAGATTTTTTTTTTATTTCACTACACACCCGAATCTTTCTGTAGGGAGTCCATTGGTGAATGCATCTGCCGCCAATTGGAGTCCTTGAGAGAATTTTAAAACTCTCCGCCTTTACAAGTTCTTGAACTCTGTAGGATATACATTCCTCATTTATATCTCAATTTTTCTAGATACTTATTAGAATGATTGATAATGTATCCAGCATTATAGATCCAAAAATCAATTTCAAGGACCAAGACCCTAAGGAAATCGCATCTGATAAATATCTGCAGTCAATCGGAGAATATTTATCACCACATGATATGAAGCGTTTGGAGGCTTATGTGGACAACCTTGCTGACTTCCATCTGGTAAGAGCTCAAGTGATGAATACTGATACTGATCAATTTTCTGGATGGCTTCTTGATGATGACATGTCTAATGCTTTTCTGGTTATTGAAAATTTTTGTTCTTCAACTCCTAATGGTTCTCACTTCCTTGCTAAAATCCTAAACAGTGATTGATTCCTTTTTCATGTTTCAAAGCAGAAGTCCATCTTGCTCCTACCCACCCCAACCAAAAAATTGCCCTAATTATTTTTTTGCCTGCATAAAGGTTCAATATGTACATAAAATGATAAATACATTTTTACCAATTGTAATTGTGGTTTAATATGACATGGTTGTTGACTGAAGTGAGTATAATTTTTTTTATTGGATAAACTGCACTGGCCGGACAAACTAAATCAATATTAATGTGAGTTTGCGTGGTATGTTAAATCATCAATATGTGAGAATTGTGATGACCAAATTAAATGGCATTTGAGATGGTTCAGTGTGGTTACTGATGTAACCCCAAACATAATGCATTGTTACTGCTGAAGGTTTGATGTACCTATTCCAAACCAAGTCAATTGAAATAACATAATTTGAATGTCTGATTAATAAATTTGTAGTGCTTTTAAGTTTGATGTTGACCCATTTTCTCTTTGACAGATCTTAGATTTGGTTCCAACCCTTACACGTCTGTACTTCCAACAAAAGCTCCCAGTTACATTGTCCTATGCTCAAGCTTCTGTGTTACTTTGCATCGGTCTGCAGAATCAGAACATTTCATACATTGAGGTCTGTTTAGCTACTTATTAATTTGTTTAGTTGAAATGTTACGCACTCGGATGACTAGTTAGCACTTGATGTCTTGTACGTCAAAGTGATAAAGAATAACCTAAAGCTGAATCCCAATTAGTTATTTATGTGCAGTGTCTGTAAATGTTTTTTGCAGACATCAAGTATGATTTCTTTTGCTGCCACATTATATAAATGAATAGGATGAATTCTTATTGAATGTCTATGCAAAAAAGTTTTACAATGGTTGTGCTTGTAAATTAAATTCAAATCTTGTTATGAGATTTACACAACAAAAACCTTATCTCACTGGGTAAGGTCAGTGACATGGATCATGTGTTGAATTTTTCTAAAGTATACTAAGTCATCTTTTGAAATTTAGCATACATTGGTCAATTTATCATGATACACATTCTCTAACAAATCAATAAGTCAGTCAATTTATTGTTTGATTTTGTTGAGGTTTGAGTTTTCTTGTTTGATGTCTACCCTCAGTGAGGCGCTTCTCAGTTTATATTATATCCCTTTTGGTTAACAGGGACAAACAAATTTGGAAAGGCAAACAATATTGTCTCTATTTATAAAGGTTATGAAGAAGTTCTACAAATATCTAGATGGCCGTGCATCTAAGGAGATCGAATCAACCTTGCCAAGACTGAAAGAAGTAAGTTTCTTGATGACAATTTACCTTTTGTATTCCATGGCATGGTGCTTTCACTAGAATCCACAAAATATTTTGGTTAGTGAATTCATAATTCTGCTCAGGTTTTAGGAACGCAAATTCTAGTTTGTGCTTCCTTTTTCACATTCACTAATCTTGCACCACTTCTTTATTGGGTTATGTTCTGTTTTGTCCATAGATTGTCATGGAACCTCATAGTGTCTCTGTGGACGAAGATCTCAACAATGCAGCTAAACAAGTTGAGGTATGTGCCTTCATCTTTTTGTTTTCTTTTGTCGTAGATCCCTACCCCAAATCCCGTCTTTGCTTTTCACCTCCAGTTTTCATGGCTCAAATCGTCTTACATGTTTACCACTGGATAGGATGACATGAAATCAAAAGCAGAATCAGCCTTTATTCCTGAATTGTTCCAGCAGTATGCCATTGAAGATGGAGAATCTGGCTTTCAGACTGTTTTACAAAATAATGGTGGAAAAATACCCACCGGTGGTCTTATTAGCGTGAAATCCAGTAAGAGTGCAATGAAACCTGAAAAGGTGAAGGAAAGTGGCAAGAGTGACAAAAAGCGTAGTAAAGATAGTCACCACCATAAATCAAGCAAAAGGAGAAGATCTTAAACTGAATAAGAACCATCCACGAAAAAACGAGATGATTTCAGAGATTGTTGGTCCTTGAGTTAGAACTGTACAAGGTCAAAGTGAACGTTCAAATCAAGGAGATGAGAATCCACTGACAAAAAGCTCAGTTCATATAATTGACTCAATGCACATGGCTGGCTGTGGAAATTTCTGTAAATTTAAAGTTAGGCTTCTTTATTATGGCTGCTACATCAATTGTTTTTTCTTTTCAAAATGTTTTGATCGGAATTAGTGAGCTACATTATTGCATTATTATAACGCCAGAAATATGTTCATGATATAATTTTACCAGCCTTTTTCGGCGGCTTAAGAGAATTTGATCACAATCTCCAGATTTTTCTCCTTTTTTTTGGTTGACTGTATCTGTATTATTTGCCACATGCGATTTTCCAAGAAAAATGTTCTATGCGAGACCATTCTGACGGTATTTTGATCAAAATGATGCGTAACTATGGTGGGGGAATTGAAGAGTATGGAGTGTTAAAACCAATATGTTAGAGGTGTAAAGAGGATTGAATTGATCCACTAACCTGGCCTTTTTTTTTCTTTTCTTTTTTACGTTTTTCCGATAAATTGTTTAAATATACATATGTTGTAACTCGATGACAGAACCTTGAGAAATTTATACATTCATATTGACATGCAAAACCAATTGACTTCCTTTGAATATTGAATCTGGAGATGTGCTGAACATAACCGGATTGAGAAGATTAACACTTATATTGACTTTGCACAACAATCACTCAAGCGTCTGCGGATCTTTCAATTTGGATTGTAGTGTGTAAACTAGAACCGTCTGGAATTCCCAGGGGAGGATTTATGCATGAACAATTGTCAACATTATATAGCTCCCACTCTTTAATTTCGCATTTGTCTAGTGCAGCAACAATCTTTGTCCTCTCTGTGTCAGTTGGGAATGCTCCATCTGGACTAACAAGTACTGCTCCAGTATAAGACTGTCCTGCAACTCTAGCAGCCCCTTGATAATGGAACAAACCCCAACTAAGATTTTCGGCTACGTTCACAATTGTCCAAAACTCATTTGAAACAACTCCATTATCTAATACACTAAAATAGAATGTGCCAGGTACCTTTCCCCTTCTGACCCTATATTTTCTCCTCCTCCAAACCATTTGGCCTTCCAGTGTTTTTACCTGGAATACTGGTTCATACCAGAATGATCCTTTTGCCTTCCCCCTGTAGAATAGTTGGTATTGGCAAGGAAATTGATCATATGCTGGATTCTGCCCTGCTACCACACGCCAGCTCCACTGCAAACTCCCTAACCATCCAACAAACAAATCTTCTGCCATTTCATAACTTAAGTTCTGCCCCCGAAATTTGATCAGTGGAGGCACATATGGCTTGTCAGGGACTTCTGCTTCCAACTCCAGACAGTTGTTTTTCTGTAATACACATAGTGAAAAGGCTTCTAGATTTGCACTTTCATATGAAGCAATACATCGGTAGTTACATACTTGGTCAACAGGGCTACACCGATTCAAGCATTGAAGAGCGTTTCTACAATTGGGATCCAACAAGCAATTAAGTACCTGACGACCACAGTTCCTCAACATACAGTTTAGGGTAGAAAAACCTTTAGCTCTCAAATTATTCAATACTGGAACAGGCCTTATATATGCATTGATTAATACCAGCAAACAGAACCTTATATCATCAGAATTATGTCGATCCCATGCTTCAGATACTGTCTGCACTACTTCATACGATTCTTTAGCTTTATCAGATTGTGAAGTTCCAAAAAAATTTCCAAATATACTACCTCTCACTTCACTGGGAACATCATAGCCTCCTAATTTATTCTTCAAATCCGATGAAGAGTCAAGGCATATTACATTTTCAATAGTTTTGCTGTTATTATTAATCCACTCAACTGATTCCTTGTTTGTAACAGCAATAATCACCAACATATCAGCATCCCGTAATTCTTTCTGAAGTCTCATGGACATTTGTCCGCTAGATACAATACATTCATCAGTAAATACAAGAAGCTCATACCCTTCATCAACCCATTTCAATCTCTTTGCCTGATAAAAGGGAATATTAATGGTACTGGACCCAATCAAAAAATTAACCACACCAGAATATTATGACAACCAAACATACCACACGTATAATAAGACACATCACACGAAAGTATTAAAGATTTCTTTCATTGATCCGAAAACATTCTAACTAAGGGCAAAAGCTGCGTCTTATCCAGCCAAATATTAAATCAGCAGGCTCTAAGAATAATATCACAAGCACAACTTTTATTTCTAAATACACTGTACCTAAGCCCATTACTAAATCTAGCAAATATTAGAAATGAAAAAGCTAAAATCCTCCAATTTAAGTTAGTTTTTTCTTAAATTAAACGTACCTTTACGTTCGAACAAAACAGACAACAACCACATTATCTTCATTTTGGTGTCACAGAAGTGCACAAAGGGATTTCCCTGACAGATATGTTGAGGGATCAGGAAGCTTTGTTTCTACACAAATAGTCCCACAAAGGCTCACATTTGCTAAATACTCAAACAGCTATATCTTACTCAATTCATCAATATTGTGCATGATAAGGGTCCTAGTTCTCTCTCAAAACAAATCACCAAATTATTGAACCCTTAGATATTATTTTAAGTTTTTTTATTATTATTTCCATAAGTTCAAACAATAAGAACTAAAAGGGATTATAATTTTTTCCAAAATTACCTTTAATATAATTATTCCCTCTACATATAAAATTGCCACAGCTCCATTCAACTTTTATTTTTCAATATCTCCTGGTCCAATTGTTTCACTGGTATATATAAAAGAATTAAAAAAGATTAAAATGATATATTAGCACTAAAATTAGTAATTTGCATGCAACGTTAAAAGGTAAAGTTTGTATAATTATAAAAAGTAAATAAAAAAGAAAAGAGAAAAAGAGGAAACTAACATTTTTCAATATAGCATGTTGCATTTGCAGGTACAATGAATAATGAATAAAGTTATATCCAACTCGTTCTTTGTAGAGAAAGTGCTAAATAAAAAAGTAAATATATTTAAAGTCTTGAAAATATAGAACCTAAGAGGATTTAGAATCATTCATAAAAAAACACTTAACTGAAGCTTATGAAAGAGGTAGAGAAAAGGTACGTAACAGTGTGAAGCATGACTTGTTCCCAGGATGCGGACTTGAGAGGGCTGGCAGCTCCGTGGCCAGCGACAGCTACCATCCTCACCGGTGGCGCGGGTGACTGCTCTGCCGTCACAGCGGAGAAGACGGTTGTGGGAGGGCGAAAGCGAGGGTGAGTGTGTGGCGGTGAGGGGAAAGAGAGAGAGGAATGGGAATCGGAATGGGTATGAAGGTGAAAGGGAAAACTGAAAGCATTAACAGATAAAGCATTATGAAGAAACTTAAAACCGAATGTTTCAACATTTTTTAGTTGCAAATTCAGAGACATTTAAACTAACTAAAGGGATTCTCTGTGTCTAACAGAAACTCTGAAGACCATCATTTGAGACTCTTCTTTATAAATATTTTCTTTTCTCTTTTTAAAATGGGAATTTACAATAAAGCCCTTTAATCCGTAATCCTCATTTTCGTTTTGCGAAAGATGCAGTAAACAGTAATGTATAGAACAATTTTAATTAATAAAGGTATTATAAAAAATTATAAGTAATTTATTTATGCGGGAAACCTTCATATATGAGACCAGAAATTAGTGTCTTAACCAAAATCACTTCTAATAGAACAGAAAATTCTGATTAAATTGTCTTAAGCATTATTTTCAAATCACGACGTTTTGACTAATATCTCCATTTCCTATTACACAAATCTCCACAATGTCATGGTACAACACCTCCCACGATACTAATTAACAGACGATTTTAATCAATTTCGAATTTAGAATGTTCTAAAAAATCACATTGAATTCTATATTTATAGTCTCTCCAATTAAACAATACAAATGCATAAAATTTTAAAAGTAATTTCATTTGTAGTTGTAACAATGCATATGCAATTTTAAATTTACTTCTCCTTCTACCATTATACCTACGTACCAAGAATCACGATTTGAAGCACTTGGCATAGCATTCAAATGGTGAATATGTAAACTTGCATGTAAATATACATAAAAAAAATCTGACACTTTATTTTAAATGTATCAAGATTGTTGCCTTGGTCGCGGAATTTCAATTAACGAAACAGATGGGAACCAAATTGGGAACAGGTATAATATCTTATTGAATAAAGACTTTGCCGGTCAAAAAAAATAAAATAAGAATAAAGACTGGGAAACGTGATAGGAAAATTCAAGAAAAAAATTGATGGCCTCAACTTCCAGTTTAACATGGAATTTAAATACGAAGACCTTGAAGAAACTCAATCTTCAAACTGGCATCAACGTTGCACTTCAAAACCAGTCGTGTCTACTTATTGAAGAAATACAGCTTCATCATTATCCAAATGCAATAATTTCTAATGTACGCAAACATCTTTTAAGACAATTTAAAGGAAGTTTCTGATGTCCAAAGTTTTCACATCAACCGATTCAGGCTCATCCTTGAACTCCTCCCTGAAATGGACAACAGACAAAGCAAAATAAATCATATGGTTTAGAACTTCTATCATCCAACTGCACCTAGAAGCATGAGTAAACAGTATTTGTAACAGTAGAGGAGAAAACAAAAGCCAAATTTCCAACGCATCAATTATTTTCATCGTGCTAGCTATATTCTTAAGCTCAAAGTTGAAAAGCCATATTAAACCTACAAGACTAGGAAAGGCCAAGCATCATCATTCCATATGGCGGTCTGGACTTGGGAGTTAAAATTAAGCAGAAAATAAAAGGTAATTATCATGTACTTATTGTCCAAACGACTTAAAGAGAACTGGGGAGAAGGGAGAGAATATAAGGGCAAGAAATGAAGTCATCAGAAATACCTCTTCTTTTGAGTTTCCATTGCCTCAAGAGCATCCTTCTTCAGCTCCTCCAGCTGTGCTTTGGCTAATTTAAGTTCAAGCTCTTCTTCATACTTTGGTAGATCTTCCCTTCGAACTCCAAGTCTAAGGTGGCACCATCGAAGGAGGAACAGAAAAGAAAGGAGAAAGTAATTACAGCCCAGTAATTTATTGTACTCAACTGACGGGAATAAAACGCCGAAGAATCCTCACTAGCAAATGAGGAATTTAAACAACCAAATGAAATATCGAACCAATAAAAGTAGGTCAATAGACAACCGACAAAGAATGGACTATACAATTCCCTAACAAATAAACAATGCCATACAACAGACAAAAACCCGTAAAACTTTGAAAATTGAAAGTGTTAACTGGAATCTTGCTTCTACTCAGTAAAATTTCCTCCTCCATATTTTATTGCAAAAATCCTTGTCCTCCACCATCTAATGTAATGAGAACTTTCCCATAATGAGGGTGCATATGCCCACTCAACAATATCAAAATAAAAATATTTATAAAATCATCAACAATTCCATGACACTGTAAGTGAAATAAAATAAACACAGATGAAAACTTTAAAGCTTGAACTTAGATGTCACTTAATATTATCCCAACCTACCATATCAAAAAGATACCCAGGGTTATGAACTTACTTCTTATTAATCTTATCAAACTCTGCCAAGAGAACGTCCATTCCTTTCTTATCATTTCTCAGTAAAGGTTTCTTCAAGTCCTTTTCAACTTTGTCCAGTGCATCTATCATTAGAGCCTCAGCACCAAGATCATCAGTGAGACCTCTCCTGTAAAAACATGAACAAGTAAATATGAGCTTGTGTAACAAGAACCTAACACATCCTGAAGCAAGTGATGTTTGTGTCACATGTTGGCTTTTATTTCAATTGTATAATTAAGGTAAATCTGGCTAATAATTTAGACTCGTCATAATTTGCAGAAGAACAAAAGAAAGCCAACGGGCAATTTTTAGAACCAGAGGCTGAAAACAAAAAGCACTATTTCATAATGAATTCAAAAAGGTACACGGAAATTGAAGAATCCTTTACATATATAAAAAAATAACGAGAACCTTGGATAAATGAAAAAATTAAAGGGCACACAATCCATACAATCTAGTTAAAAAATGAAGAGAGTAGAATAGATATCACCACACACTTGATTCTTATTTCCTTCAAAGTCAAAAGATAGGTCCGAGCATCTGGAATATCCTGTGTCTCAGTTTCAATGGTGGATAGGATATCTTGGGACTCTGACAACAAGTTTGCCCTGCAGAATGCACAAGAGATTGTAGGCATAACATAATAAAAACATTTAAATAGAATGCTTGAAAGATTACGAAGTTGCAAACCAACACAATATTGAGCCGAATAGTATGACAAAAACAACAAAGGAAAATCAGAAGCTCACTTCTCTCTAACTGTTTTCATGACCTTTGCATAATGAGAAACAGCAGCTGGATCTTCTGGATCAATGGTGATCTTCTCACTCTTTAATACTCCTATAGCGGTCTCAAATTTGTTCTTCACCTCCACAAAAATGTTCTTCAGCATTTCTGTTTCCATTCAATCAAAGAGTATGTTATCAGAAAGCAACATCTATAATCTATAAATATATAAGGGGATACGTTATCTTGGTATACATATTTTGTATGTCCTATTTTCCCTCTGTAACTACCATTATTATTTATCTCTCAAAATCTTATTTACCTTTTCTAAAAAAATCACTTACATCCTCCACAGCACAATACTGTCACAAACAACCCACTACTTATTATGTAATCACCATTATCACTTTTTTTGGAAAATATAGACGCAGTGGGTACCTTTTTTCACTAGTAAAAAGAATAAAATTTCTTTTAAAGATCAAATCAACATATATATTAAAAAATATACAACTACACAAGAGAACTCACGATCTCCCTTCAGCGCAGGAGGAGCAGACTCTTTGGCAAAGTGGCGAACAGGAATAACATACTCCTTTTGCAGAAGCATTTGAGTGCCATAGATCTGTAAAAAATGGTGAAAATGGGCACATTGCAGAAAATCAGTAAATAACCCACACAAATAATCAGGACAAATTAGTAAACAAAATTAATACATTTTAACCATACAGGAAACATCAGTTTCATATAAATTCATTTCCACCAACAATTCCGAAACCCAATGAGATAAATCACCAGCACAGTCGCTTTTAGATTAGTCAACAAACTTTACGCGTATCAACCATCATTCAAACACGAGTTTCATATCGTTTATTTCCACACACTGTTACGCAGCTCAAAATGACAGACAAACAACAAGCACAACGACATTTTTTCATAATCGGCCGGTCAAGGCTGATGATGATGAGGAGTCACATATCCCAAAGCATAGAACTCATAGGACGCAAGCAAGTTATTTCCCCAATCAATAGAATCAGCGACGAAAGAAAAACCTAATCGACCAAAAAAAATGGATGAACAACATATTAACCCTCGAAATAGCGTGAATTGTCCCTTTCGGATGTAACTTGGATTTAAAATAATCGAAATAGACAATCAGATAGCGGAAGATGTATTGAAAGAAACGCAGATCCCGAGATTCAACGAGAGAATCAGAAGTGAGAAGGTAAAAAAATTGGTATGCAAATGCATGGAGAAGGAATTGCAGAGAGGAAATGAGAGATACCAATTTGGATTTGGAAACGAGACGAGAAGAGAATGCCATGAGTGAGGAATGTTGTTCGTTCAGCTCCCTCTGAAATGCGTTGGTTAGGGCTTCTTCGTTTTTCACTTTGATGCCTCTTTCTCTCTAAAGAGAACGGTTCACGCGAATCACAATGGCACTAATCTGCTACGGTACACTACACCCCACGTCTGATCAAACGATTCGGGGCATCGCCTTAATTCTCAGCCGTTGGATACTCTGCCACGTGGAAAATCTCTCGTCCTTCACTCTTCAATCTTCACTGAGTTTACTTGAATAAATTACATTTTTTAATATTTTATACAATTTTTTTTATTTTAAAAATATTACCTTGTCACTTTTTTTTTTACCTTACATAAGTTTTAAAATATTACACTTATATTTCTTGATGAAAAGTAGATATAATAGTACAAAATAAAGGATATAAATATAATTTTAAAAAATCTAAGAAAATATTATTACAATTTGTGATTTTTTTTCTTAAATCTAACATTGACGATATCATTATCATTATACTATTACAATCACGCCATCACATGTTAAATTAAAAAAAATATATCCAATCAATGAAATTAGCATTATTCAAGTGTTTTGCGAAAAAATAATATCTTCAAAACTAAAACGAGAAATAATGTATTGGTTGATACTAAAATAAAAAAAATTAACCTATTTACAATAATTAAAAAATAATACATTTGATGGGCCTAAAACTAAAAGAGAATAAAAATGATATATTTGCAATGATTAAAAATTATATACGTTATTTTTAATTTTAATATTTTTTTTATTTTGAGTCCATTATATTGTTTTTTTATTTTAGTCTCTATTTATATAATATATTTTGTTTTTAGTTTATGCAAATATATTAATTTTTAGTTTTAATATCTAAAAATATATCGCTTTTATTTAATATTTAACTGTGTTGTAGTTTAATGTAACATCAACATAGCTGATCTTGTAATTTTATTAATATTATATGTGACGATAGAAAAAACTAACATAAAAAAAGGAAATATAATAAAAAATTTAAGAGAATCGAAAAAGAATATACAATGAAAAAAAAATTATGAAAATAAAAATTTATTTAACTCTTAATTTTATTTTTTGCCTTCTTTATCCTTTCAAAAACTAAATAACACACTCCCGGTATTTACAATCTTGATAGGAAATTTGTACACTACAAATTTATTATTTTAAACAACTTTTAAACTAATAGTTATTATTATAATCATTACAATAAAAGATAATTTATCATTAAATAGTCTTTTAAAAAAACTTTATGATAAACATATTCAATTAAATTAATAAAAATAAAATAATATTATATTAATATAACAAAAATCTTTCGGATATTCTTATATTTACTAAGATAATTATTTAATTGTTGGATTGAATAGTTTCTATTAAAAAAATTATAAAGTTATAATTTATAATAAAATTATAACTTTATCAACTTAAAAGTGTAACAACTATTTTTATAGGATTTCATTCATAATAAAAAAAATGGTATAAGAGTGTGTAAAAGAAAAACATAATAATTATATATATTGTATATATAAAATTTTTAAGATTTCATGAATTATTACATTAAACACGATTTCACATCTAGAACATAATCAATTTTTTGGAGATCTCGCATCCATTAGTAATATAAAAAATTCATATAAAAGTGTGTAAGGAGTAAGACATGATATTGCTTATATAAAACTTTTAAGGTTTCATGAGTTATTACTTTAAGCACAATTTCACATGTGGAGCATAATCAACTATTGGAGATCTAACATCGTTTAATGATATGAGAAATTCATAGTTTATAAGTAAATATAAACTTTACCTTACAAGTCGATGATTTTTTGAGGTTGAGTTAAACATAAATTTACTTACTAAGATGATATCAAAGTCATATAAATCTATCTTAGCGTAATTGTTCGGGATTATTGTGCCACATATAATTGGACTCTTGTTAGACCACCAAAATGTCTAATATCACGTTTGAAATATTTATTCTTTAGCATGTAAGATGTATTAGAGATCCCATATCAACTAGTAATATGAGAAATTCACAGTTTATAAGTGGAGTGCAAACATCACTTTACAAACTCATTTGATAAGATACTTTAAATGTATTCAACTGAACCTAAAAGATAACATCATACTTGTGATGTTGAGAAACACAAATAGCTAATTGGGAACCTTGTAATATACATGACCCATTCCTTTTTATTTTCTTTTTCTTTTCCTTTTTTTTCTTCCTTATCTTTCTTTTATTTATTCTTTTGTTTTTCATCTCCAATCCATGTCTCCCTATTTTTCAAATACTTTTCTCTCAAATTTATCTTTAATCTTATAAAGTCATTTAACATTTTTTTAAGAACATATTCTACCATCTGAAAGGTATGTGAGTAAAAGACATTCATATTTAATCATAAATCAATTTAGAGTAAGTTTTTTTTCTAAAATCTCTCTGCTCTTATTTTTTTTACTACCATCTAAAAGGTACTTAAGTAAAAGACATTTATATTTAATCATAAATCAATTTAGAGTAAGTTTTTTTTCTAAAGTCTATCCACTCTTAATTTTTTGACTACCATCTAAAAGGTACCTTAGTAAAAGACATTTATATTTAATCATAAATCAATTTGGAGTAAGTTTTTTTTCTAAAATCTCTCCGCTCTTAATTTTTAACTTTATAAGTGAATATTTCACAATTTCACTAACTCAATCACTTGAGAAATGTTATCATCTCAACTTGTTCATCTTTTTATTCATGTTTTGATTATTTTAGTGACATATAAATAGATATTTAGAAACTTTTGAATTATTTTCACTCCTTTTTTGTTTCTACTTAGAATATAAGTAATTGTAATAAAAACTATTTGATATTTGAATTTAAATTATAGGAATATATTTGACATTCAAATTGTTGATACGATGCTTTGACCTGTTTGAATTGGAATAAGTGGTGATTGTACTTATATTGGACTTGAATAAGGAATTAAGTTAAGAATAGTCCATTTAAGCTGTAGTGACTGTAGTAAACAAATTGTGTATCATAAATAAATGTTACTAGAAATTGTGTAGAATGTATAGATTATTTTTTTTAAAAGTAATTTGAGTTATACATTTATATGATGAATCCTTGGCTTGAGTTTGGATGTTGAATAAACAGATTATGCTTGACGGAGTATACAAGTTGGATTAAAAAAATAATGTTTAATCAAATTAATTTTTATATTGTTAAAAGAATTAGGAAAGTGCGAATCCCCTATAAAAAACTTAGGATAAAATTCATTTGACGGATGAATTTGTGGTAAAAAGAAATATTAATGAAAGTAAATAAACATATAAAGGGCAACTACATTGTCCAGTGGCTCCTGATATTTAAAAAAAATGGTTCCTGTAGATGCATTAATATTGCCTTTAATTATGCCTGAACTATGATAAAGACATCCCATGTTAAGATACAGATCCTACAAACATGAACCTTACGAAAATTATTAGCTAAGAGATTAATAAATAACTTTTTAGAAGTCACGATTAAATTATATTGAACAAAAAATTACGAGAATACAGTATTAACATTTTTCATTAATTTTTTTATTTCTTATCTAGTATCTTGAAAATAACTAGTTAGCCTTCTCCTTCTGAAGTTCCCGAAACAAAAATGTTATGTTATGAATGAGAAACATAATTATCTTTCATGAATCAACACCAACAAGTGGAATACAATACAGCAGTTTTCATCTAATTTCTGTCATAACAAGATGATTTCCGTAAACAAATTGAAAAGATAAATGATTAAGAAATATAAACAGCAATTCTAACAAATGTTTAGTACTTTCTTTTGACAATGCACATATTTATTTATGTTAGTGATAAAAGTCTATGTTTAGTCCCGAGTGTTGCTAGAAACAATCACCTTAGTATTGCAACTACTGTCTATAAACATGATTTTACATTTCGGCGGCAAAGGATTTACCACATCCACAAGTCTGTGTCGCGTTAGGATTCTTGAAAGAGAAGCCTCCACCAATCAGAGCATCACTGTAATCTAATTGCATGCCAAATATGAAGAGTAGGCTTTTAGGATCACAAACTGCAGAAATAAATCGAGAAGTCAAAATATATCATGCAGTGGCTAATGGTATTAAGTATTAAGACTTCAACAAAAGTTTTAAACATGACGTGCTGCAGTCGTTACATAAATCATAGAAATTTATAATGGACGGTGGACAAAAGAAAGAAAAATATAGAGGAAAGTCTCCAATACCATAATCATCATATACATGTCAAATATTTTAACCACCCCTTATCTGTATAAACCACGAGAATTATAAATGTCAATGATAAGAAACAAGATATGAATCATACCAATTTCAAAACCTTCATACTCGATGATGGAGTCATCTGGCCTTGTATTAGCCCTGTCTTCAAAATCCATTGTGTATGACATACCAGAGCACCCACCTTGTTTGACACCTATTCTTAAACATAAATTTTCATTTCGTTCAGACCGCATCTTATTTAAGTGCTTCAGCGCATTATCCGTAAGAGAAATTGCAGGGGCCAGAGACCCAGGAGCTGGTGCAGCTGAAAGATAGGTGGGAAGAGTGAAAACAAAGATTAAATTACTGCTGAATAAGGTGGAAAAGCATTTCGCATACCACACACTGGTATATAACAAAATTCAAAGTATACGGTTGCACTATAGTTAGTAATATTACAATACTAAAACTTCAGTGCAAGTTGATAACAGATGAATTCAGTTTTTTCTTGGATTTACTTAGAGCACTGATCTAATTAACTTTAAGATAGTTCTCCAGGTCAGGAAATTCAAAATTTCTATTATCTAACTTGAATAATGTAAGGAACTAAAGAATTATTTCATTGATAATAGCTATACCAATTACATTCTCATCATCTCTTTTTGTAACAATCAAAAGATATAAGGAAATAAATATATGCTGAAATAAATGGGAAGATTCTAAAGATAATTTCTCCCAACCACTATGGAGATATTGAAGATACTTTTATCCTAATAATTCATTATTTACACTACTCTCCCTCAACCGATCATTCCCAGTTTGCATACAAGATCCTGGAATTTGCTCGAAGGAAAATCTCTTGGTGAAAATGTCTATTATTTGAAGTTCGGTAGGGACATGAGTTTAACCACAAGGCCTCTTGTCAAAATTACATTTGAATGCCTCTTAATTTCAATATGTTTGGTTTAATCATGTTTTACTGGATTATGGACAATGTTCATGGCTAACTTATTATCACAATATACTGTATATAGATGTCAATCTTCATTTTAAGATCGTCTAGTATGATTTTCATCCAGAATCCTTCACACACATCTTGAGCAAGGGTTCCAAATCCAACTTCTGCACTACAACAAGATACTCTATCTTGCTTTTTTGTTTCTTCAAGTTACCATGCTTTCTCCAAGAAACACACAATACCTACAAATAGATTTTCTATCATTAACAAAGTTTGCATAGTGTAAATCAGTATATATCTTCAGGGTTCTTGGGATTGACTTCGAGTGCTGAAAAGTATCATCAACTACTTGCATTTGTCTTTCTCTTGGATCATGCATAAACTGGTTTATCACATTAACCGTGTTAGCAATGTCAGGGTGTCATGTATGATAGACATTTTTCGACCAATATTTGATATTGGATCCTTTCTACAAGAGAGCTCTCTTCACTTCCAATTTTATAATTTTGTTCAATAGGAACTTTTGCAGGTTCTAGACCCAATTGTTTCTTTGAGGAGATCTAGTGCATATATTAGTTGGGAAATGAAGATTCCCGGTTTGGAATGAACAACCTCTACTCTCAGGGAAATACTTGAGAGTTTTCCCAAGACTTCCATTTTAAATTGACTTCCAATATTTTCTTTGAAGCCAAATTCTTTGTTTCATCATCTCTTGGAATAATCATATCATCCACATAAACAAGTACTATAGTGAGTTTACCTATAATAGAGTATTTTATCAATAAGGTATGATCTCTTGCACTTTACTTGTATCCTAATGAAACTATTACTTTCGTAAATCTCCCAAACCATGTTCTTGGAGGTTGCTTAAGATCATATAAGGTCATCTTTAGGAGACAAATCTTATTCCTTCAACAAAATTTTAGAACAAGAACATATCAAAATGTATTTATCTTTACTATTAGAGCATATGTCTCATCATAGTCAATTTCACGTATATCCCTTTGCAACTAATTTGCCTCTATATTGGTTTATTGTCCTATTTGCCTTATATTTCACTCTAATCCATTTGCACCCTACAACTCTTTCGTCTCTTACATATTGATAAATAGGATATTTATTAGTATGTTGTGCAGGAGGGGGAACCACAAATACAAAAGATATCTAGCAAATGGGTCATTTCATGAGTCAATCATGTAACTCTCTCAATCCAAAATCTTAAGACAAGAGGTTTGTGAGTCATTTCATCTTATATATTGTTCATCTTGCCATTCTTATCTAATGTGTTACTCCAACAATATCTCCCTTAAGTGTAAGTTTCTTCCACATTGGTATGGGCTTCCCCTCTCACAAAAGCACAAAGTACCTCAATAGTGATTGGATCCACAAACTTAGGATTCATTAGCCACTCACTATTGTACTTGTCTAAGCCAGTCACCAAGATGAATTACCAACTCTAATCCCACCTTGCTGCATGAGAGGGAACCACAAATGGAGGGATATTCAACAAATGGGTCATGAACCAATCATATAAGAAAACTAGTATAGGAGTTAGTTTCATCAAGAGGTCCCAATGACCCTATTTGTGTTAACAACGATAAGTGGGCTTAACCGAAGCTAGGCGCATGGGCTATATGCCCTGATACTGGTTTGTGATCAATGGCGTGGGATGCACCTTTCTGGTCCACCAACCTCAATGGTACTGATTGATAGCAACAGTGGCATCTATTTATTTGGCAGTGGAAATAGGGCTCCTAAGATTAGGAGCTCTAATACCAACTTGAACTATATGAGGAAATAAATAATTATTTTATTGATAATAACTACACCTATTATATCTTCACTGCCTATATTTGTAACAATCAATTCTTTAAATAAAGAAAATAAAAATTATGTTGAAATGAACAAGCAGATTCTAAATATATTTTCTCCTAATCACTATGGAGATACTGAAGATATTTTTATCTTAATAATCCACTATTACATCAATCCATCATTTAAATTTTCATATATTAATATAATGCCTAATTGAGATCCATTGCCAAGCATCGATGTAAAATTTCTTTACACCATCATAGAATTATGTATGCCAAATAATTAAAAGATTTTGAAATTTTACCATCCCCACAGCTACCTAGGAAGTCAAGTTCTTCTAATGATGTTCCAATTCATCACATGAAAGTGTAAACAAATCACAGAAGTATTATCAGATTTAAACTACTATTATTTCCCTTTTAAAGTAAAATTAGAATGATTTACTGCAAAACGTCATGTCATTGTTTGACTAATGTAGCTGAACCCGTCTAGTGCAACAATACTTGATTGATGCTGTAAATTGTCAAATTAGTCCCTACACAACTGTTCCTCATATTAATCCCTAATGGGAAACACTGTTGTGGTCATTGAATCTGCAATTAGTTGGTCATCTTAGTGTTCTAGGTTCCTGAACCAAGGACATATTTGACCAAGAATGGTCATTCAAGAACCTTAGGTGTAATCGATTATACAGAGGCTAACATGACCGACATCACATCGTCCATCAGCTAATTTGACTATTTACTTATCTTCCTTCCATAGCAGTATAAAACAAACTGATACAGAAGGAAAATGTATCAAGGGTGCAGTAGGAAATTAAATTTATTTTATGACACAAACACTTGAGTAGATATTTGTGAGATTCTATAAAACCAACTTACGAGTTGTCCGTAAAGCTGATTTCAACTTATTTCAATAAGCAATACAGAATAATAACAAATGAAAACAGATTACGACTTGTATAAAAACAGTCAGTTTACCTTTATTTTCTCTTAGATTATAAAAGTAACTTGTACTAGACACTAATTCAACAAGTGCATAATTAAAGGTCTCTTTGGAGGAAACTCCATAAACACTTCTAGGAAAGAAAAAAAAATGAATTTAATTTATCCGTAAATTAAAATTAGCTTAAGATTTTGGACAACATAATAGGAAACAACTTCTACAAATTAGTTTATGTACAAGTTAATCTTAGCTAATGGAGAAACTAATATTTCATATTTTCTCTCCTAAAGGTGTTCATTGAGAAGTTTTTCTAATAAGGCCCTTAGTTATTTATCCAACCAAGCCCTGAATGAAAGGGTAAGAAACCTGTCTACTATGTTGAAATCCCATATTAGGAAGCATAAATTATAACAATAGAGTTCCGCACGCACGTATCCACTGGTTAACATTCATCATTTACCCCTGCCAACACACCTTCCGAAAAACTAGGGTAGGCAGAACCCGAGTTATGCCTACCAATATCAACCATGAAGTCAAAGCCAACAAAACTCAAGCAAACAATTGGATCTCTTACTAAATGGAAACAACCATTCGCAAATGTTTGTTAACAAAATCTTCAAATGGAAGAAAGTGCGTACCTCTTCCGTAGAAACTAGACGAAATTAAAATCTGAATTACGATATTGGTGATTGATGTTGCTAATTAACACGGAAATTAACACAGAAGGAACTATAAGGATGTAAGGCTTACCGGGAATTGAAACTGATCGAATGGATAGTGGTTTAGGGCGTTTTAGATTTGGCGGTGAAAATCGAACAGCGTGTGAAGAAGATTGCGGGATGGAGATAGGAAGGCGGACAAATTGAGGAGCGTGCGTAGTCGTGATTGCAGAGAAAGCCATTGGAGTTTAGAGAGAGAAAGAGAGAGAGAGAAACTGCACACACAACACGTGCTGTGCTTTGCTTCAAATCTCAACCATGGTGTGTGCGTGTGTGACGTGTTTGGGTGGGATTTTCGAATTTGATATTTCTACGTAATTCATGTTTTCGGCTCATCCACTAATATTCACCGAGAAATTTTCAAAAAATCTGAAATAAGGAATTTTTTTTAATTTTATTTTCTATAATCCAATTATACATTGTAGTATGTTTTAATATCATATTATTAGAAACACATTATACATTGACTTTACTCGGATCGACATAATACTTTATCTTTTACTTTTTAATTTGATTTTTATTTGAATAAACATTTGAGTTATTCTAAATTTAAATATATATTAAAAATTTTAATTTTAATTTCTTATTTCTTATCCATAACAAGATATTTTAAAGTGGCAATATTTAAGTTTTTTTACAAATATTTGAAATCTTATTACATGTTAACAATTTAATTTGAATAACTTTTAGTCATTTCAATACAATTAAGTCTTATTTATACCAATATTAAATACGAAATTAATTTGTGTATTTATAAATCATCACTTATACATTAAAGTATATAACGTTGTTGTGTATATAGAATAAAGAAAGCTTGGGATTGAAAATATTGATTTATAAATACTAACTATATAGTTGGAAAAATCAATAAATACTCATTTTTCATTTGTATGGAAAAAATAGATAAAAAAATTCGTGTAATCCATAAAATTGATATTTATTATAATGTCGCAATGAAAGCATAAATATAAAATTGAAAATAGTTAAAAAAAATATTGCAAAAGTCACATTATTTGTCTTTCCTTGCATGTTATTAAAAAAATTATATATATATATATATATATATATATATATATATATTCATTTTTTAGTCTAATAATATTCCAAGGTTTTGCCACTTTATATTAATTTGATTCACTAGGTCTGTAAAGTCTGACCAAATATTGTTTCCACTAAAAATCAAATTAGATAATATTAATTGAACAATTTAATGTTAAATTTAATGTATTAACCACTTATGTTGAACTCCTTTCTTGTTATAAAATATTTTTAATATGACATATTCTTAAATAAACACAATTTTTATTAATGAAAATATAAAGACAACAAAAAAAGGTGGGTAAGACTAATTACATTAACCAAAAAGCAAATAATAAAAAAAGGACAAAGAGGTTTTTATATTTAAATCTCTTGAAAGAAAAACTATTCATACTTTTTCACACTGCCACTAAACATGTTATCTTATATATAAACATGCTTAAAAAACTTGTGAATTAAAAAATATAAACTTATAAATCTTGTAACGAAGTAAATAAAAAACATTAAAGTTTTTATATTGTTGATGTCTTTTTTTATTCAATTGCAAGTCAATGAGTATATAAAACAATTCAACATGATTAGATTTTAAGAACCAACATAATCACCAATCCAATTATTATAGAAGTTTAAAATAAATCCTAAAAAAATAAATGTTATTGAATTATTCAATTAGTTTCCATCAATATTTAATTTAAAGTAGAAATGAAGAGGAGAAAAATTAATAAATATTAATGAGAGGATGTTGTATATGAGTAAGAAACTTCTAATGTTATGTGATATAGAGTTTGAATTTGATTAGTAACATTATATATATATATATATATATATATATATATATATATATATTAATTTAGGATTAAATATGTTTTTAGTCTTTAAATTATTTGTCAAAATTGTATTTCGTTTTTGGGTAAATTTTGGACTTATTTCGTACTTATGATTTATAAACTCGTGTAAACGATTCTTAATGATGTGTCATAATTTCTTTTTATCTTTTTATTTCTTTCTTCATAGTTTCCTATTTCACTATCTTTCGTCTCTTAAGTTTCTTTCACTCTTTTTTCTTTCATTTTCTCTCATTTTTCTCTCCTCTTTAAAGATGTTTTTATTTGTCATCGAGGATAATTTACACTTGTTTATAATGTATAAGAACGAAATAGATCCAAAGTTTGTTCCAAGGACGAAACACAATTTTGACAAATAGTTCAAAGATTAAAAACATATTTTAACCCTTTAATTTATTATAAAAGTTTTTTTATTGCACACGAATCATAAAAATAAAAGACAATTTAACTATTTGATTATGAAAATTTTGTGTAATTATTGAAATGTGTCACTGAAAAGAAAGTTTATATCCCAAGTTAAAGATATAAAATACAAAAATTTATTATACTTTGTTATAGTAAAAAAAAACTTTAGTTTAAGTTGAAGATATATGATAAAAAAAATATAAGTTAACTTATTGCTTATGAAATTTTTATACCTAAAATGTGTCACTAAATAAAGTTTATACCTCAAATAAAATATATAAAATTTAAAATTTATTATTCTATTATTCTATTATGATCATAAAAAATGTTACCATTTCTTATGAACTAATCCATATCATTCTCACCACGTATTGCATTTATCTATTTTATTTAGTATATCATTAAAACATAAATATCTCATCAAACCCTCTCATCCCCCACCCACATAGAGAGATACACACACATGGACATAAACACAACCAGAGACATACACATACACACTCACTCACCCACCTACCCAATTGTCCACACTCACCCACCCACCCCACACATGCACAAAATTGATTTAGTTCTTTTATCACTTGAGCAACCAACCAAATTTGAGCACCAAAGCTTTGAGAGGAAAGAGGATTAATGTTAACTCTCTAGTACTCAAGTTTGATATTATCACTTGAGTTACTTATCCTTGGCACCACAATACTAAGCTCCATAATAACCTTGCAAACCTCACTTCTTTATCATTTGAGTGATTAAATGTTGCTTGAGCAATGAGACGACTAGAGAAGAGATAATTGCTTCGACATCTCTCAAACCATAACTTAAGTAAGAAACTTCACCACTTGAACATTCAAATAAAAGAATGAGTGATAGTGTTTTGCACATATAACCAATGTTATTTCTTGATCAACTAGTCGACGTTTAAGTGATATATGTAGTAGCAATAAAATCAATATGACACAAGTTAGTTCCTAAAACCAATTCAAACATTTTTACTCATTATAACATGTATTATAACTTTAATAAAACTTGTTGGTACAACCAAAAATTCAGTTTTATTAATAAATCAAAATATGGTATATTATCTATGAAAATAATGTTAGTTGAAATGCGAGTTTACCTAAAAACAACAATCATGAGAATAAAAGAGGATTTGAGAAGAGATGACGTGATAAACCTAACTAATCTTGCTAACATAAACACAATATAAACTCTAATATTATCTTAAAAAAACAACTTTGAGTTTAACTTAACTTTACATAACTAATTTAATAAAATAAAATTTATATTCATTTATATATTGTTATTTTACCATATATCTTGATGAGGATGTGCAATATAAATTGTGCATTCTAATAAGAAAAATAAATAAATGTAATTTTAAAAAAAAATAAAGTTTTAAAATCAATAACAAAATAGTTAAAATTTTAATTTATATATTTAAACATAACTTATAATTTTAACTTTGATTTTTTTAAAACTCATTTCTACTAAAATTTTGTTGTCTCGTATATTATCATTTAAGTGCAAATTTATTTCTATTGGTTAAAGTATCTTTTTCAAATGAAATGGTTTTTAATCATTTAATAAAAAGTAAAAAATAATATGAAATAAAATAAATACTTTGAAATTAGAGATATTATAGTATATGAGACACTTAAAAAAATTATTTCATCCTCTCTTGCAGGCTTTCAATCAAAGAAAGTTATCAACCAAGAATGAAGTTAAGCTAATTTTTGTTCTCTTGCTAGAAAGTTAATCCTCTCTCGGATGTGTTAAAAGCATTAGACTTCTTATGCCCTTGGATTCTAGAAATGATTATAAAAAATCATTCAAATATACCGAGTTATAAATTAAATAAATAAATAAATTTAGATTTGGTTGGATTATGAAAATTAAAATTTGATCTGGTGATAACAGAGAAGGGTTTCGACGCATATTGAGAGGCTAATTCGGAATTTAAAAATAGATACACGTTAATAAATTGAATGATACTGTACCAAAGTGCAAAAGACCAAACATGTTGAGTAAAATACATTAATTCAGCATGCACAACCACTTCGATGTTCTGCTTCTGAAACTGCATCAGAGATTCCTCGAAAATAACTGCCATGAACATAACAACATTGGATTGCATAAGTGCCTAGCATTCATTAAGAATTACTACAACCTTGTTATCTTAACAAGAAAGAAAGGTGTGAATGTTGAATTTAAATAGATACTTAAGTGGTATAAGAAAAAAAATACAAGGTACAAAATGTTGATTCTCACATGTCTTGATCGTGTTCATTTTCTAGAGCAATTTTGGCAACGCATAAAAAAGCCTCCTCAACATTGTAACCCTCTTTTGCGGAGGTCTCCAAGTATGGTATGTTTCCCCTTGAAGCACACCAGTCTCTAGCTTTTTTTTCAGTGACCTGCAAAAAATGGCAGGGCTACTACTAGTGACCATTTCAAACACCTTACGTGAAGAGATTCAAATATTTTGATATAGAAAATCACAGGCAATGATCACAATGTATGAAAATATAATTGCTGCAAAATGATTAGGGAGTATTCCATACCCTTCTACTGTTTCCACCGTCTACATCAACCTTGTTCCCAAGTAATACAAAGGGAAATGCTTCAGGATCGTTCATATCAGCCTGAGATTAAACACCAATATGTCGAATAGATCAGACCGGTTTCACATGGTTAGACAGCAACTTGAACAGATCTCATATACCTTGCTCAGTTTGGATTACAAGAAAGACTTTTATCTAACTTGCTTTGGTTTGGTTAGACTTCAATTCCAGAACGAAGTAATTCGAACAAAAGATAAAAACCACTAATAAACAAATACAAAAAGAGGAGCAATTCAAAGATGGTATGAACAAGTAACAACATACCTGCTTAAGAAACTCATCATGCCAATTGTTTAGTGTATCAAATGTTTTGTGTATATTTACATCATACACCAGCACACAGCAATCTGCCCCTCTATAAAATGCAGCCCCAAGACTATGGAACCTTTCTTGCCCTGCTGTATCCCAGATCTGCCAAAATATTATATTTCATTTTCGTTGTGTCAACCAAAAGTTGAAAAAGTACTGAAATTGATACCTTTTCTGGTATACTCAGACATAAAGCGTGAGTTAATTCAAAAGGGATAAAACTTTGATCAAATTTTAAAGTGCTCACCTGCAATGTTACTAGTTTGTCATCAACTTGTATCTCCTTTGTGACAAAATCAGCACCAATTGTGGCTTTATACTGCTGGCTAAATTTTCTATAAACGTATCTGAATTGAAAAGTTAATGTTCCACAATGTTGTAATGTAGATTGCTTTCTGGTTACATTCTTTGTATCAAACACAAATTCAGTAATAAAAAAAACTCGAAACCCCAATTTGAGCCTTTGTTTTTAGTCAGTTCCGATCAAGATACTAATTGCTAACAAAAAATATTATGAATATGCAAAATATATTCATTTTTTGTACTAATTTTGGTGTTATGCAGCCAATAATATTGTACCAGCTGCACATGAACCTAGTGTGCTCCAAAACAGCGACTGCCAACTCATGTACCAATATTGGTCGGGACTTTACAGAGACTCGTTAGAAAAACAAAAGAAAACAAAAGGCAAAACAGTGAAAAGCTCAAAAGCATTCATGATTTGGAATGAGTAATGCTCCTACATCGAAACAGTGACATCAGAAAACAATCAAACTTTCAGTTATTTATTTAGTTTTTGCTCTCAAGCTGCAAATGCAAATGCCAGATGGATACTGGTTCATCAAAGAAGTCTTTCCCACCCTGGAAAGAAGATGAAGAAAAAGGGATTAATCAGCATTCACATTCATCAATAAAGAAGCTTACATGAAGTAATAATAACGATCTCATTAAAGCATAGAAAATCAAGAAGGAAAACTTGGAATGCAGAAAAAAAAACCCATAGAGATAATTAAAAGTCGAAACTAGGTGCCATACATACCCACTATCACCAAGAACAATGACCTTAAGCAAAGTTCTCTTTCTCTGTGAAACATCCATGTTGGAGACTCAAAAGGGTGAACAAGTTTCTCTTTTTCTCAAGAATAAACGAAAATAGAAAAGAAGGAAACAAATGGTGTTATGAGAGAAGAGGGAAGTTCTGGATTCCTCTTATTGGTGATATCCTTCTTTGTGGGGAATTGCTTTTTTTTCTCTCTTTTTCTTTTCATTTCTGCATTTGAAGGGGAGGCAGGTGAGTATCATGTGATTTGCAAACCAAAATTAACCGTTCTAGTGACAGCGGAGCATGATTATTTTTTAACATATAAAAAGGTGTTATGTCACAAATCACCAATGTTTTTTCCTTTTTTCGTAGTTGACTTTGAAACATACGTGGTTGCCTCTAATTGTTGGATCTAACACCAAAATCTGTATGAGGGCAAAGAGGTGTTACTCTGCTTCACCGTTGGACAGTTGAGATAGTTCAGTTATGTTGCAATCTAATATCATCTGACACACTTTGAAGAAACCGATGATGCTTGCATTTAATTTACAGCACCACTGTTGTCTTTTATGAAAACTACCGTTTAAGTGGTAGCAATGTTTCCGTGAGTACATGAAAACTCCACGGATAATGCCAGTAATATTTATACCAGTGTAATTAGTTTATGATTTAATAGACATAAAATATTTGCAACAAAACAACAAAAAAATGAAAGAAAATATTTTTTTATATTATTAATATATAATAATTAAGTCATTCAGTTTTTCGTAAATTTTTTAATTTTTATATTTTAAAATTTATCTTTTTCATATTATTTTTAAATAAAATAAGAGAGATAAATGTCACTTTATTAAAGATATAAAAGAAAATCATACTCCATCTATTTTTAAATAAATGTCTTTTTAAGAAAATAAATTTGTTTCATATTATCTGTCTTTTGCAAATTTTAACTATGCATTAATTGTATTTTACCAACTATTATACTCTTATTTTAAAAAATATAAATAATTCTTTTTATAAGACTTTAATGGATCAGTTGTTTGTATTAATAAATTATTTTTTATCTTTTTATCTATTTTTTTATCAATCAATAAATTACATTTAATTCTTTAAGAATATTATTGAAATTTTTAAAAAAAATTATTATGAGTTGTAGGAGTACTATTTTTATTGGTTTGTGTAACAAAATCTTAAATAAACAAAACCTTAAAGACATTTATTTAGGATTAGAGAGAGTATTATTTATTGAAAACATAAGAAAGACGAATGTTTATTTAAATGTAAAAATTGTATGATATTTGATTTGAAACACAAAAATGTAAATATCTATTTTAAAATGATAAAAAATGTGAATAGCAATTTATTCTTCATCTTTTTATTTTCATTCCATCCTTTCTCCCATATTAAATGAAGCATTTGCTTAAAAAGTTGCCATCTTTATTCCAAATCGATTTATTATCGTTGGCATTTTTCTAATTTTCACCAATTTTACTCCCTGTTAAACATTATTTTCTTAACAATATGCTTATAGGAAATTAAAAAAAATAGAATAAAGATATTTTAATATAACTGACCTCTAATTATAGTACTATGTTAAAAAAAATTCCTAGTTAGTCAATGTGAAATAGTTTTAAATGTAAATCAATTTAAAAGGGGGAAATAAAAAATAAGAACAGGTTTATTAACAAAAGAATATTCTAACGTGGTGCTTTCTGATTATAAACAAATTTAGTGCGTAGAGACTCTATTATTTTAACTGCCTCAATCTAGAATCATAAAAAAATATTTTTTTCAAGGATTATAATCATAAAAAAAATGTTAACACACTTTTTTAATAAATTCTTCATTACTTTATAACGTTTGATAGTTAAGGATACATTAAATTTTGTTATTTACATTCATATAAGTTTTCTCCATCTATTATATTTTGACATGATCATAGAAGACACATGCTGCAATTGAGGGTGGAAGGGTGAAAATATTTGAAAATAATAAAAAGGTTTTTACCATAATTTATTAAGAAAATATAGACTTTTTTTAAAAAAATGAAATTTGAAATTTAAATTTAGATTCGGGATATGCGTAAATAAAGAAGGTATCAATACTTACTATGATCATATTAAAATAATTATTTTAGTTAAATGTATAAAATTAATGTAATTTTAAAAATATTTATTTATTTGTTCTTATATATTTTTTGGAAAACAAAATAAGTCTACCTGGTCTTGCTTGCAATTTGTATTGATTTTTTATTTTTTATTAATTTATAATATTATTTATGTGTTAAATATGATTAAATATTTTTATTTATTATAAATTCACTCACATGTTCGCATAGCCACAGTAATAGAGGTAGACTTATTAACCTACAATTTATTCTTTAGCCTGTTTTCAGAAGTAAAATGTAGAATAAGTGAAAACGGAATGAAGTGACTTACATTATTACTCTCATTCTTTTAGTAAAAGAATATCTTATAAGAATTGGTATTTTTAGTTTGAAATTTTAATATTTTAATTTATTTTGTAAAAAACATAAAATATTAAAAAAATATTTGTTATATTCACAAATCGTACTATAAAGGAAGAAAGTGTAAGTTATACAATTAATATTAGACTCTTACATAAATTTTATTTAGAAGAAAATATTTGATCATATTTCATTTTTAAATAACTAAATATTTAATACAAAATGAGCCATGTAGTCATAAATTATATTATATTTAAATGATTTTTATTGATGTCTTCTTGTATTGGTTCTAGCTTGTTTGGTGCTTATCCTGGTGTTGGTTCTGTGCTAGTTTTAGTGAATGTGGTGGTCATGCCTCAAATCTCTCATTGAAAATTCAACCCAAGTGTTGGTCTTGATGCACTGATCATAATGTTGGTGTTGGTTGGTCTTGATGTTGACCCTACCCTATTTGGTGCTCCTTCTGCTGCCTTGGCTGGTGTGAAAACTCACCTGATTTCTTCTATGCTGGTTGATAAAAGAATAAGAGTTTTCGCTAATCAAAGAAATTTATTCAATTTCTTACAAATTTTATTCATTTCCTTATTTTTAGTTTTGATTTAAGTTTTTTTTGTTAAATTTGTTATATATATATATATATATAATATAGCTAGCATATTATATAAAAATTATATTCAATATGTTATGTTATATAATATGTATAATCATTCGGCATTTAATTAAAAATATAGCATTAACAACATGTTTAAACTTTAATAATTTATTAATGAAACATTTTAATTTATAAAAACAAATACATAGATAAAAATTAATTTAAATTTTTTATTAAATTTATAAATTTGATGTTATAATTTTTATTCTATTCTCATATTATGTCGTATATTTACTACCAAATGTAACCTAATACCTTTAGTGACATAAAAGAATGTTGATTTTCCTTAACTGTGAATAAACCTACTCAATGAAGAAAGATATTTTAGGGTATATTCAAAACAACTCCTTTATTGTCTGAATTGCAAAAATTATATAGAGCACATATAATGGACGTCTTTTCTGGTAAATTTCCAGTTGAATCCTTCTATGTAAGCTTTCCATAGATGGTATTGATACAACTGATCTTTGTTGATACATAATCCTTTGAATGGATCATGTTCTGGGGGTATAGCTGTTCAAGCTAGTATTTGTGTACAGCTTTATTACATGTGTTGCTGTACTATTTGGGGAAGAGGCACTTCTGGGAGAGGAAGTTATGTCCAATAGGACATCATTCATGTGCTCCGCCTGTATCTCGTTGACCACGGTGTTGATTTTAGGGGTTAGGACCGGTATAAACTCCTTTGTTGGACCCTATTATTAAGGCGAAATGTGTGAATCCTTTTCCAGAGGGAGAGGCAGGAGAAGTCAAAACAACTATTACAGTACACAATAACACTAATAAAAGTATTAGAGTAAGATATTAACTATTCAGAAATGCACTATATATTATAAAATATATCATAAATTAAAAAAACATTGTTATTAATTAAATGGGAAGTGAGTGCTATCATTCTCATGGCCAACATCTATCCATTCACTTTCCACCGGTGGCCAACGAATAAAGTGCTCTTTTCAAATTTAACCAAATATTAATCAATCATTTATGAAAAATATTTTTTATTTATTTATTGTTGACTAACTTCCTTTAATTTATCTTGCATGCTTATTTATTTATTTATTTATTTATAGAGTCAAGTGAATTCCTGGTAATTTCATCCTTTCTTTCTGAGTATCTCTTCTCTGTTCTAAATAGTTGGATTTTGAAGCACGTGAGTATACATTTTTATGCCAAAAGTAATGTCACTGAAATTAGTTGTACTTGACCAAAGACTCAATTGAATACAAATACGATGACGGCGAATGTTGGGTGAGAATCACATTGACCACAACACTCCTGTGTGAAGTCAATGTTCTTATCATCTCACCTATTTCCTAGTACTTTCCCTGTTATCATATTATTTCCTCTACTACACCATTCCCTTTAATCTAATACCAAAATAATATTAAAATAACAACAAAAGTGGATAATATGTAGAAATTAAAGTTAAAATAATAACTCATTATTTAGAACAAGAAGGAAAGTTTGCAAAATAATCTTTTTAAAACAATTAAAATATTGTCTGATCATTTGGAATTATTCTTTAACATTTTTGTTTTTGAAATTTTGTTTTAATAAATTACTTAGGTTTTCCTTTCAAAGTTAATTTTCTAATTTTAAATTAGTTGAGATATTATGTATCCCACTTGAGATATCATTTCTTTTAAACTAGACTATTCCCTTTTTTTAATAGATTAAAGAATGAAAGTTTTAATAAAAAAAATTATAAACTTCTTATCCACCTCCAAATAACACTTTTAATTTATTTTTTATTTTTTATTTATAATTATTTTAAATTGTTCAATAAAAAAAAATTTACACGATGTGTTGAGGAAAAATACAGAAACTTTATTGATACATGTATCATCACCCTTTTATAAATTATACTCTTTTTATTCTTGTTATAAACATTTTTTCATGTTCTTTCGTATAAATAATTTTTCTCTCTAAAAATATGAGAGTAATAGTCTCCACATTGGCAGAATCTCCTCACTTTCAAAGCAAACTGAATAGTGCTACCGGCACATTAATTCTTCATTATTTTTAGCATAGAAATAAAATAAATATATAGAGGAGAATCCTTGAAGTACTTTAATTCTTTTAGAATTATGTACAGATAGGTTTAAGCAATTTAACCCTGTGATAGCACGTTTGTAATGCTACTACTTCTAGCGTTGACTCAACTTTTAGAGTTCATCCTTACAAAATAAGGTAGTAAACATGGTCAAAGCTGCCAAAATACAATCAGAAAGGTGTGGATTAAGTACATGTATATTTTTTTATTTAGATCTATCAAATTAAATTATTTTTTTTAAAAATTATTTTTTTAATTTATATTTTATGTAACTTCTTAAATTTATTTTTTAAAAATATTAAATTTATCTTTATAAATATTTTATCATACAATTTTATTTAAATTATATTTTAAAATTAAAATTTTCATTTAAATTTATATTTTACATAATTATTTTTAATCCATGAATATAAAAAAATTCATAAATATTTTTTCATATATATCCAATAGGTAATAAATAAAAATTTTAAACAAAACAGATAGCAGATAAACACCACCGAACATTAATTCTTTATTTGATTACATACACAGTGGAGTCATTTGAAAAATAATTAATTAAAATTATTATAAAATATTTATTTATATTAGTGAAAAATAGATATTCTATATATGTATATCTTTTAAAAAAATAAAAATTTTTAGATAAAAAATATTATAATATGTTATGTTGTTAAAAAATATATTAAATTGTGTTATTAAGTATAATATTATATGATGTTGTGAATTCATAAATTTACTTTAGAACTTTTATTGCATAAACGGGAAATGATAACAATATTCACAAAAGAAAAGAGATAGAAGGTAATTAGTGAAAAGAGATAGGAGTTATTATGAAATAAATATTATAATTCAAGGTTTATTTCTAGTAAACTCTCGCTCAAAGACGACTTAAATATTACTTATGAACATTTGATACAAGTTTTTATTTAGAGAGAATATGATTATAATTAACTCTGGTACAATACATCTATAATAAGAGAGAAGACATAATGTCTCTTGTTACAAAACTTGAAATACCACTAGGCGGTCTCACCAAATTGTCTCAGTAGTCGCTATAGGACTAGACAATCTATTAGGACTTTCCACTATATGTACTATAAAGTTAATATTCTATTTGTTTCACCTTGGTTCAATATAAACAAATCTTCTAGGTGAGAATCATTACTTGCCACTAAGTCCATTATACATTATAGGTTTAATCCCCAGTTAATTAGATCAAATACAAAGAATGAAAGAACTTGTTATTTGGTAGAATCTTCATAATCTATTGAGATATTCATCACCTTCATAGATCCTCCAATAATCACCCCTCTTATAAAATGAAACTTAATATTAATATGTCTTTTTTTTCATGATAGACTTAGTTCCTGGACATTGTATAACATTGTTGTTATCACAATAGACGGTGATAATCTAATTTTACACTTTTAGGTCTTTGGCTAAATATTATCCTTTAGTTGTTGACAAATATAATTTAAAATAATAATAATAATATGTAAAAAATTAATAAAAACAATTGTACTAGAAAAATATTAAAATAATAATAATATATTAATATTATAAAAAAATAATAAAATCATAAATAATAATTATATTAAAAAGTAATAAAATTTAAATAATAATAATAAATTTATAAAATAATAATTATAGTAAAAATATATAATATTAATAATAGTAAAATTATAAAATAATTATTTTTGTAATTAAATATTTAAAAATAATGTTTAATTAAAATAAGTTATCAATATTTATTTTAAATTTAATTTTAGTCCAATAATAAAATAGTAATTTTATAAATTTATTAATTAAAAAAATTAATTTTAATTTATTATATCAATAAAAATTTTCATAAACTTTCTTTTTATTTTTTTTATTTTTTAAATTCAAATAATTTCATTTTTTACTCTCTTTTCTATCCCTATCATGAATCTATCATTTTTTACTTTCAAATCTAATCTAATTCCAAAACAAACAAAGCCTTAAGTGAACTTAAATACGTGAAAGGATCTTCCTCCGGCCGCCACAAGCCCACAACTTTCTAGGCTGTCGTGGTTAACCTAACTATCTAACAACGTTGGATTTAATGATCAGACACCGAAACCCCAAGACCAACGTGACAATTAATTAATTATTAATTAATAACCAGGGTAGAAATGCATCATGGGGATCTTTGCGCTGGTGGCCTTTATTTATTTATTATTATTATTATTAGGGTTAATTAAAGAGATAAAAGCTAAATACTACGATTAACTAAAATAATTAAACACCATAGTGGCTTTTTTACAATGACGTCATGGAATGACATTAGATAGGTGTAGTTGATATTGACATGGATCATAGAGGAACCTTCATTGCATCATCTAGGAAAGAGTTTGGAAAGTTGGTTCCTGGAAAAGCATAGTATGTTTTAATCATATAAAAACCATTCCTTATTCTAACTCTCACTCTTATAAAATGCTCTTTCTTGGCATTCAACAACTACATTTTAGTTATCACTCAGGAATGGATTTCTTCTACTTTGGAAACCCTCACCCTTCTCATAATCATGTTCACAGCATGCCTCCATCTTCCCCTGAGATCGCACTATCTGATTATCTCCTTCTCGATGATTACCTTGATCATCATCATCATCATCTTCATCATGGAGACTCTCCATCATCACAAAGCACTGAGTCATCGGAAAAAGCAACCTTCAGTGATGCCACTCATGGATTCACCACTGGTGCAACCTCTCAGAACAACAACATGCAAGTGTCTTTTCTCTCTCTCTCTCTCTCGTTTATTCTCTTCATTCAACTAAAAAAAAGCATGCTACATATCTTATTGTATGTAGAGAGTTGCATGTGAGGGTATAGTAGTATGAATATTATAAATTTGGACCATTTGAAAGAGCAAAGAATATATACTTGATAAACAATATGGACACTTTGTTATGTGAATAACATTAATAACACTCTGAATAATGCTATGCAGAAAGTGCAGTAAACAGATTAAAGGAAGCAAAGCAGTGTTGGGTCCAAGAATCGCGTTTAGAACCAAATCAGAGCTTGAGATCATGGATGATGGATACAAGTGGAGGAAGTATGGTAAGAAGTCCGTGAAGAGCAGTCCAAATCTAAGGTAAAAAACAAATACTTGTAGTAAATATATAAAGTAAAATATTTTTCATTTTCACTTGCTTTTCACTTTTAGACTATGGTAAACATAGACAAAAAAATACTATTACAAGATAAACAAGTTTAGGTAAAATTAGAAATTCAGATTAATTTAGAAAGTTTGAACTCTAAACCAATTTGACCTAGGCTATGAAACAGATTAGTGTCTAATAATAACCCACTGGTGATCATTTAAATCATAAGTTTCATATACTATATATCCCAAATGGTACTAAACAATTCTATATGGAAACAATTGGCACAACACAACTACAAATATTATACTAACACTTAATGACTATTTATTAACATTGTTAGATAGTTGCAAATTTTTTTGTACCAAATAATTGCTAAGTGGGAGATTTGATTAATGATGGTAGGAACTACTACAAATGTTCAAGTGGAGGATGCAGTGTGAAGAAAAGGGTGGAAAGGGACAGAGAGGACTACAGCTATGTGATAACAACTTATGAAGGAGTACACAATCATGAGAGCCCTTTTACCACATACTACAGCCCTATCTCCTTCCTACATTCTGATGATTCTACATGTTCCAAATGACACCAACTGCAACCACTTTTGCCCCTTTCAAATCACCAACTCTACCTTAATTATGTGCCCAGAAAAGGTTACCAAGATCCCTTCGAGCAGGGGAAGCTATGTATCATACCATGGTTTAATCAATCATAACTATTTTCATGATGTAATTGTTGAAGAGATTTTGTACTCTGATCATGGAACTTGGTTCTGAATTCTACACCCCTTTTTTTTTTCTTTTTTTTAGAGGAGTTTGATTTCTCACTTAATTAAAAGTCAACCTTTGTTAGTTCATATCGTAAGGAACATTAATGTGTAAGGTTGTTCAATTTTTGAAAAGTATGGTGAATTAGGATTAGAGTATCTCGTTGAACTTTGTTTCATAACAGTTTTTGCTTGTTAAAAAAAATCTCAGAGGTAAGTGAGAAAAGCGCTTCGTTTTAAATGACTTTACCTATCTCAATTAAATGAAATGAAATTTAAGAACTTTTGGAGGAAAACAATATGTTCTCATGTATGTATATATATACATATAAACATTTTTGTTATAAAAGTCATACTCAAGACTATAAACTTAAAATATGAGTCTTTTAAGATTATGATAATAAAAATTATTTATTTATATTAAAATCAAATATTATTTATTTATATTAAAATACAATTATATATAAAATACTTAATAGATTAAAGTATAAATAATATATTATTAAATAAGATTTTATAAAATATAGAATTTTAAAAATAATGTGACATGATAATAGAGATGTTTTAGGATCTTAAAAATTATATGATATTATAAGACTAAAAAATGAATTAATACTTCATATTATGATTATTTCTTAAAATATAATATTTTATTTTAATTAAATATTTCTTAATTTCTTCTAAGTTGCAACCAAATTACTCATGTATTTGTAAATTTAAGGATGGTAGTATTTGAATATACTTCACCACCTATGGTAAGCATTTAAGCCTTGTTACTTATATTTGGATTCCCTTTCTATTACACTTCCCTCTCTACCATACTCTCCTCTCTTTATTATTGAAAGTTATTATTGAAACCTATAAAAAAAAGTATTTTTAATTTAAGTCTTATAAATAATAATGTTATTGTATTATAACATGTTAGTTTAGGAATGATGCTAATATTATTGTGATCAAAATGTACATGTCAGATTGATGAATTTAATATGAATAATGTAGTAGATAATAATGAAAGTGATATATTACTAAGATAAAAATATATATGTGAATCACAAAGTCTAATTTATTGATTTAATATAATATAGATGATGTTATGAGTAAGAACGAGAGTAATATTATTATGGTGTGTATAACTAGTAATTAGGCAAGTATATTAATTTATTATATATGATATAAATATTATTTTAGAGAATGTGATAAAACATTTGTAATCAAATGTTACACTCAAATAAATAAACAAATATATCATATAGTAAAGAATTGATAGGTTTACAATATTATTGTATGTAAAAAATCATCTTATGATAAGAGTTTTGTTAAATGAGATTTATATAAGAAGATGATTAACTGAGAGGTTGTAAGACAATTCCTAGTTTATGAATTAAAACTTAATACTCACTATTTAATAAGAGTTGAGTTTTTTAAGATTTTAGTAAACAGATTAATAAAAATAATAACTTTTATAATTTTTAATTTTTTTCTAATAATACTTTTAAAAAATTAAATATAATTTATTAATTAATGAGAATATAGATAAAAAGAAAAAAATTGATTGATATAAATAATAAACTATTTAAAGTTTATAAAAACAGTAATTTAAATATTTTAATATTTTTAAACTTAAGGATATAATTGATAAAAATAATTAATACCATATTAAATTTAAAAAATTAAAAAAAAACAAAACTTGTATCTTAAAACGACACTTATAAAAAAAATAAAATAGAGAGTAGTATTTTTAAGAAACAAAACGTTATTATATATTTCTGTGTAATCTTTAGTAGATTTGATGTAAAATTCTAATATGTTATATTTGTAATTGTAGGTTGGTTTTACTTATTGGTTCTACTTTATTTTTTTTGTGTGTGATTGGAAGGGATAGATAAAAATGAATTTAGTAAGATATTAAGTTTAAATAAGAATAATTGTAAAGAGAAGGAAGAAAACAATGTGAAAAGTATGAATCAAAGTTCATCATGTATTTTGTGACTCCTAATAAAATAAGAATTGTTTAAGGTGAATGCGATGGTTCACAAGTGCATAGCCATTCAAGTTAATGCTTGGCTTGTTTGACTTTGACACAACACAAACACAGAAACTTCTTGTTGAGGTGCCTTGGAATGACATCATTAACAACTATTATTGCAATCTTATATTTCTCACACTACACTTACATTTTTTCTATCACTATATTAACTTTATTATGTAATATGTATCCAATTTTTAAATAAATCATCACATTAAGAGAAAATCTTTGTGATATTATAATTAATATCAATGCATTTATTAGTTTTTAATAAAAATATTATTATTATTATCCTAACACATCACATACATCACTATTTAGTAAAAGGTATTTGTTTAGATAATTTTATCGTTTTTTTATTTTAATTATACTTTACACCATTGATACAAAATTTCGATGGGTGATAAGAAAGAGTATCAATTCAATAGATTATTGATCCAATTTTAGGTTGTATAAATTGGATTTTATTTTCTTACACGTAAATTGGTTTCATTATTTAATATCTTTTTTGTTATCATTAAAAAGTTGAATTGATTAAAACCATGTTTTAAAATATTTTTGATCTTTTTTTAAATACAAATATTGAATGTTTCTTATTTATTTGGCAAAATAGGCCTATTTTTAACTTAACTTGGTATTTTTTAAATTTTATCATCATCATAATATGATGAAAGTTTTTTTTTTCCATAAAAACCTATGGAAACATATAAGGAAATATGTTTCTATTTGCATTCGGATAATATTTTGTAAAAATGTAAAACTAAAACGTGTTTGTAACAAAAAATTTAACAATGTTTTGTTAAATAACGATGAGAATATGTTTCCATTGTGTTCTTACATAAGAATTATATTTGATGAGATGCGTAATTAAAATCGATTTTAATTGTGTTGTGAGAAGTGTGAGAGGAGTGTAATAGTGATTTGGGAAGTGAGAATAGCAATGCCCGAAAAGGCCATTCCTGGGTCTTAACTCGATCTTAGGGTCATTCATCCTCCACTCCGCATATTTTATTATGCATCCCAAATAGTGAAATAATAAAATTACTTTTAAATTTTTGTTGGCTTCTAAATTATAGTAATATATGTCAAACAATATTTTAAAATTATAGAAATTAAAAGTTAAAATATAATTTTCAATTGTTATTTTTTAAAAATCATTAAATAATTTTTAGATTGTAAAAATCAAAAATTAAAAAGTGATTTTTATATTATAAAAATTAAAAGTAAAAAACTTTCAAATTATAGAAATAAAAAATCAATAATAAAAACAACGTTACAATTTTAATTTTTTGAAAGACAGACAAAGAATTTGGGAATACAGAAAAAATCACCCTTATCGTATGATGAGTTTAGACAATTTCTTCCTCTATTCTCATAATTCTTTTTTTATGTATTTTTGTAAATATTAAAAATTTTAAAATTAAATAATTTATAGATATATTTAAAATTATATAATTTTAAATAAATTTATAAATATAAAAAATACATTCAGAATTATATACTTAAAATATATTTTAAATTATACTATTTTACAATCTAAAAATGCATTATAGATAATTTAATTTAAAAATGTATAGTAGACTCTACCTTCTAAAATATATTTTAATATTTAAAAATACATTCTGAATTTTCAAATTTATAATATACTTTTAAATCTAAAACTGTATGTATCTTGAAATTTTAAATTACATTTCAGTATACAATTTTAAATGTTTCTTCGAATTATATCATATATAATATATTTTTAAATTTTAAATTATATAATTTAGAATAAAATTTTAAATTATATAATTTAAAATATTTTTAATTGAAATAAATTTCTAAATTACACAATTTAAACTATTTTTTTCATCCCCAAATAACATTTGTCTCCATAATTATTTTATTAAAATTATAATTTATTTGCATTTAGTTACACTGATAATTAATATTCATCACTTAACCTATATAATTTTTAATAAGGGTTTTTTCCTATTCACATATTTTTTAATGTACAAAACTCAATACTTGTTTAAGAAACCAAGTTTAGCATTGCTTTCATTATATAATAATTAGATCATACACATCATTAATTTTTCCTAAAGTTTATAAGTTACAGAAAAAGCAGTTTAATAAAAAAAATTGGGTTGAGAAAGTAAAAAACATTTTAATTATGGAGATTACGTGCTCTTGGATCGCGTGGTTTACACGAATGAGTAGCGAGATGGTATGATTACGATGAATTGTTCGTCTCTTACACCTTTCCGCCACCATAGCGTCCCAACAAAACAAGGCCATTTTCAAGACACTGCACAACACAGACACACACCGCAAATCCATCATCCTTTTCCCTTTCGCCGCCTCCCAAACTCCTCAGATCCGTCATCGATTCGGCTTTCTCGCTTTCCATTTCGTTTTCTCCCGAGTTACGCGACGCCGGAGCGTTAACTTCTCGCTCCGATCTCGGCGTGATTCTCAAGTGACATGGGTTTCGGAACTTGATGAGCGCACGTGCGTGTGGTGGTTAAGGCGTGTTTTGAGATTATCGTCGGTGAAGAGGGAATCATGTTCTGGAGGGACCGTGAGAGGGAGAACAAAGAGTTGTTGAACGGTGGGGTCCTATGTGGCCAGGTCAGAGTGCTTGTAGTTGGTGATTCAGGTTCGTCTTTCTCTGAAATTAACCCTTTTCTGTTACCATTTTTGTTTTGTTCTTCTAATTTTGTAGAATAAAACTTGTTTATACTCTTAAGTACACTAGTAGGGTGTGGGTGTGTCCACTGTTGTTGATTTCATTTAGAATTGTATGTGGTAATTTTATTGCACTGAATTTTAAGGTTTTAGGATAAGTGCCGCTTTTTTTAAAAAAAAAATATGATGGGGAGTTTGGTGATTGTGTGGTGTGGGCATAAGGCAAGTTGATTGAGTGTGGGAGGATACACAGTTAGGATCCATTGGGATTTTGCGATATTTCTGCTGCAAAAATTGGATCAGGGGAGTGAGAAATGTTATCAATGGTGATGGTGGCATAGTTGTTATAGCACTCAATGGGAGCTTCAAGAGTTATGTTAATGATTTTAGCTGTCAAGGTTCTAATTTGTGACTGGTTTCTGGTTTCGTTGGATCTTTGATGTTGTAGTCGCAATTGTGGTCATGGAGACCCTGGAAACCTTGATGTTGCAACCGAAATCGCAGTTGTGGACAGTTTTTGAAACTTTGTTAGGTGTCTTAGGGTGTGTTCTGCGCAAGGTTGTAGATGTTCAATTTGAAAGGGGTCAGATGGTTGATATTTCTTTTTGGCATGTGGTTTAGAGAATCCATTTAGGTAGGGATGCTTTAAGAGAATTGGGTTCTTAATGTAAGAGAATCAACTTGGAAGATAGTAGAATTTGCTGACAAACCTTTTTGTGGTTTGACATTCAGCTAACGTGAGTGAATCCGTAAGTAATGTAATGTGACAATTTCTTCGTGCACTCTTTTGAGATGTATGCTTGAATTTTTAAAGTTATTCAGAATCAAGTATTAAAGGATAGTAGGACAACATCAAATATGGGAGGTCTTTGAATACTCGAAGTTTGGATTTATTAGAAGTGGTGTAAGGGTGATTAGATTTAAATTATTGTTTTTCTAAAGATGATCTTAAGGACACACTAAGTCCTAGCGATTGACAGCAGAAAATACCTAGATTTTTCTTGTGAACATTAAATCCTTTGGCAAAATGTAGCATTAACTGAGCAAATGGTGATCTACCTCATTTTTTATAGACCTTGCATGCAATGTGGTGAATCTTAAGTAAAACCTATTTTGTATAAATCAACTCTGGGCAAATGAAAATAAAAATCTAATATTGCTTAATATGTTGGTAGAAATGGAAATCTGTATTGATGGAGAAGAATATATTGCAAGGTGGAAATCACTCGGAATTGGAGAGTCCAGATTTTCCCCTTTTAATCGACTAACTTCCCCAAAATGTCTCCTCTCCCCTCCCCCTCCCCCTTCTCGTCATTATTCTATTATTCAATTCCCTCTCCCTGTAACTAGATTAGTTAGGTAGTTGTGCCTAATTGCTGACATATTTCATGTCTACTGTTAAGCTATTGTTTATGTTGTCATTAGGGCTTTGGAAAATATCCTAGCATATGATGCCTTTCTGAAGCTTTTTGGAAAATTATGGTTTGGATTAGTTAATATTACAGCTCAAGCACACGAAAATCTCTCTTTAGGGCCTACTTGATTTAATGAAATGTTTTCTGTTTCTGTATTATCTTTTCAATAATAATGATCAAATGTCTCCTGTTTTCACTTTGTTTCTTGTTTTCACCTTATACTAAAATGTTATTTTCACCACTTCCAGTATGGAATTTCAAACACAGGAAACAAAATGAAACCTAGTTTGTGCTTTGTTATTATTAGTAAAAGGAAAATACAGAAGTATAAACATTTCCTTAAACCAAACAGGTCCATTAGTTGTCTGTCTCTGGACATAATTGGTGGTACTTCTCATCTCTAAACTTCATAAGCCTGAATGTGAATTAGTCAACATTAGTTAAATGATGAATAAAAAAATATAATTTTCTGAGCTTGTGATTTCTTGCACCAGTCACCCCTGATATGATTCCCTCTGTACATTTTTCATAGATATCACAGTTGCACGTTTGTTATATTTTCTCATCCCCCTTGCAGGTGTTGGGAAGACTTCGTTAGTGAACCTGATTATAAAAGGTTCTCCAATCGCTCGCCCTCCGCAAACAATTGGTTGTGCAGTTGATGTGAAAGTAATTACCCCATTCTTCTATGGTTACACGAGTAGTACATTATTTCTGTACACAAAGTAAAGTCTTCACCAAATTTCTGTTTCTTTTTCCAGCATACTACTTATGGAAATTCAGGCAGCTCTTCTAGTAGCCTAAAAGGTGATTCTGAAAGAGATTTCTTTGTTGAACTCTGGGATGTCTCAGGACATGAACGGTACAAAGATTGTCGGTCTCTTTTTTATTCACAGATTAATGGTTAGTAAAAAAAATTCCATTATTTTAATTTTCTAAAACATGTAATTGCATACACTGCACACGGAGTAGTTGTGTAGATTCAATCTAATTATGTGGCAATCTACAAAATGATAGGTCAAAATTGTGACCAAGGGGGAAAGAAAGGAAGATGATTTCCATGTTTATTTCAGTCATTATGTATCCTTGGCTGCTCTTTTTCAGGCCTTGCATGCTGAAAATAAAAGAACTTTGATATGGAAATTTTAACAATAATGTTCTAAATATGCTATAAGAAATCTTACAGATTTTCTGTTTAAAATCCAAACTTCATTTATTTGCAAAATACCCCAATTACCACTATGTGGATAATTGCATTAGTCTTTTAATGTCACTTGGGTATTCTGGAACTTTTGACAATTAAAATTAGTAACAGTTAGTGAATATTTGAAAGTTGGCTGTCTGATATTTTAGACTTTGAAACCTTTTTTGGATTTCATTTGCAGGTGTAATTTTTGTTCACGATCTTTCACAGAGAAGAACAAAGACTAGCTTGCAGAAGTGGGCAGCTGAGATTGCTGCAACTGGGACATTTTCAGCTCCTTTGGGATCTGGTGGCCCCGGTGGCCTTCCTGTTCCATATATTGTTGTTGGTAACAAAGCTGATATTGCTGCACAGGAGGGTACTAGAGGAAGCAGTGGGAATCTTGTTGATGTTGCACGCCAATGGGTTGAGAAGCAGGGTTTGCTTCCTTCCAGCGAGGAGCTTCCTTTGACTGAGAGTTTTCCTGGTAGTGGGGGCCTTGTTGCTGTAGGTGTCTCAACTAAAAAATTTGTCAGTTTTACAAGTTTGTTTTGCGACACTTTCAATGTTTGAGTTAGTATGCTACCCTCATGTTCATTAGTATGGTGTATTCAGGTAGATTTGAATAAATACGATGCTAATGCTAATTACTAGGGAATTTCAACTACTAGCAAGTAGCAATTTAAAATTTTAGTTGTTTTGTATTTTAAAGTTAGCTACTTCTGTTTTCCAAACATATTAAATGTGTTCTAAAACATGCATAATCTGTACATATTTTATTTTTGTGACAATATCTCTGCATATTTTTCATGTTGTCTGTGAATGTTTATTTTTGATGTTGGTATTCTAATTCGAAATACCTGTTGTGCCTTTGAAGTACCAAATCATATCTGCGAACATTTGATGCATTCTGTTGAATAGTTGCTACTCAATTCTTTCTTCTTGTAATGGTTGTAATTTTTATTTTGGATGTCTACAGGCTGCCAAAGAAGCAAGGTATGACAAGGAGGCCGTGGTGAGATTTTTCCGCATGGTCAGTACAGTCTTTGGTCTCTGTCTTTATAAATTTTAATTTATTGGTTGTCATCTGAGTTTTCTGGTACATCTCCTTTCAGTTGATCAGGAGAAGATATTTCTCAGATGAAATACCTTCACCAGCATGGTCCGTTCCTTCTGTTCAGAGACCAGCTCAGCGTATAGATGAAAATTTCATGGAAGATGACCAGTCCTACAATAAAAGGTATTTTCTACTTGTCTTCTCAAATAATTTTGGTGCTTGCATGCTGATGTGCTTTTATCATCACCACCATAACCGCAGTTTCTTTGGCTGGAAGATGTCTTGATCATATTTTTCATCTATGGAAAGACGACTAATAATGCAATTTTGGGTTTGCCTCCCTGGGGTGAAAAATTCCGGATCATTGTGTTGAATGGTAGTTGAAAGATTATGCAGAGATCCTAGGTAGTTTGGTGATGGAACTATAATACACGTTTATTCATTACCTATAATTGAGTGTGTGTTTGCCAACTCCCAGCTTGTTTAGGGCCACTCCTCAACAAAGTTTATTGTTTGATTGCAGTCTAAGCAGTGATCCTTACAAGTACAACACGCTTCCCCCACTTCCAGCACAACGCAATCTAACACCGCCCCCCACACTCTATCCTCAACAGCCAGTTTCGGTGTCGGAAAACTATAGTTTTCCTAGATATTCCTTGTCAGGAACCTCAGAAATCAGTGCTGTGGCCAGAACAAAGCGATCAGATATTAATGTCTGAAGATTTATTTGTGTATTTTTGGCAATTAGTCATTGTTATTACATGGATGTATCCTTGCATGAACGAAGTTATATACATGTTTAAATTCTCTTGTAACTTGTCAATTGATTCATTCGTTTTCAAGAGGCTTTCTCAGTTCACAGAGGAGCTAATTGTTCAAAGTTTGGGGAGAATTTAAGTGATATATGCTCCATTCTTTTATATCAACAGTATTATTGCTAAAATAGCACTCCAAATTCCACCTATTCCACTTCGATAGAACCGTTAAATTGTGTGTGTGTTTTTTTTAAATCCGGTTTGAGTGTGAGGGTAAAGTCAGGCTGAACACTTTTCGAGGAAAAACTATTAGATGGTTGGAGGGAGATTGTAATACTCTTCACTGTTTTTACATAATACTCTGTGAAGTTATTATAATTATTTATAAATTAAAAAAATTGAATAATTGTTACATTGAGATTGGTCAGAAGATGGAAATATCAACACGTGAAACTACTTTTTTTAATAAAATATGTTTTTCATATATATGGTTTTAACAATTTTTTATTTTAGTACAATAGCAAAAAATTGAATGGTTTTCATACTAGAGATTCATTCTTGTTTAATTCTTAACCAGTTGACTAGACCGTTAACTCATGACAATTATCTATTTGAAATATTTTCAATTTTTATACATCCGGTCTTGATTATTTTCGTTTTTAGTGCAATTTTTTATGTTTTTGTTTTTAGTACAGTAGCTAAAATTTGACAGTCTAGATAAATCATGTTCTGGTCTCTCTAGGGAATTTGATGATATTTTTTTCTTAGTAACTTTTCTATTAGTGATTTGAATTTCAAAATTAGTAAAAAAAAGACAGAATATTGTCCATGGAATGATATCCTTCGTACCGGACTTCTATTATTTTAAAAATCTAAATAATAAAGACTGAAAAAAATAAAGGGTGATGATTAGCGTAACTCTAAACTAAATAAATTTGTCTTCACAATTAATATGTTTTGTGGTTTTAGTCGTTAGATTTTTGTCTTAAATTTTAATGAAGAATTTTAGCAAGTAATTTTTACAAGATAAAACTGTCAAAAAGAATTAGTTGTCATTAAATATTATCTGATCTAATATCACACCATCATTTAATTGAACAAATATATTAAAACCATAAATAAACCAAAATGAGCTGTAGGATCAAAATTTAACTAACAACAAAAATATGTGAAGTAAATAGTTGTTACTTCACTTTAATTATCCACGTCAAATAATAAACTAAACAGTGAAATACACTAAAATAAAAATTGCCAAAATGAAAACAAAGTTTATCCTAATTTTTTAAAAGTCTAATGAAACTGTAATTTTACATTATCATTTGATTAAAATGATTTTTACTTACCATTTAACTTTGCAAGTGATCCGAATTTTTAATTGCTATTATATTAAATTTAACTCGCTATAAATAAAATTATATATATTATTTATAAAATATATTTCCATTTGAATTGTTTGATATAACATTGCCCTTACGCGGTGATTTCTAAGACAAAATAATTTGGTCCCAAAGTTTTGTTACTACATTGAACGACCAGAAATAAAGTTGTCCACAAGTTTTAGGTTTTGAATTTGCCTTGATTTTTGTAGAAATAATTAGAATGTTTGAATTTTGAAATATTCAAGTATGAACGTGGAGCAGTAGCTAGCTACATGCAAGATAGAAGCTCCACGTAGTAGAACAGAACGTGTTCAACGTAGACATATCTCAACATAATAACTACCAAATATACCTTTCACTCTTCTCTAACCTCCCTCCAACAATTTCTTACTCATCCATTAGCATGGTTAATTTCAGCGTAACCATTCTATTCTTTCTTCTTTTCTGCGCCCTCTTTCAATTTCAACCTGCAACTCTTGATGAAGGTGGTGGCCAAAATGATGCTCCAAAACCACTTTTCTCCAAGGTATTCCTGGATACTGTTTCTCTGCTCAGAAATTCCCACAAAAGCTCCTGGGACAAAATCAAAACTGTCATAAATGATCTGCAAATGCAGTTTTCTCCACCAAATTTGGAGTAAGTTAAGATGTTCTTACTCTTACAAGCCTTTTTTTTCATTGTTTATAGGTTAAATATATACTTTTTTATGTTCCTGCATTTAATAATAACTTGATATAATTATAGTTTCTTGATAGATTAAACAAAGATGAATAGAACTTTTAGATACCAAAACCAAAAAAGGTGTATTTAAACATTTATTTATTTATGAGCATAGTTTCATATCATGGTGTATCTTCCCAGTTTCAGAGGTGGGGGAGGGGTAGGAGAAGAAATCAAACGAACTTTTAGAGAAGCAATTGAGAGGACTTTAGCGAGAAGCAAAGAAACATTTGAGGAAAGTGCTGAATCAGCAGCAAAAGCAGTTGAAAAAACAATTCACAAGACACCAGAAAACAAGGAGCAGAAGGAGACAGCTTATGACTCTGAACATGAATCTAAAGCAGAACTTTAATCTTTTTTCATCTTGTTTTCTGGGTTGAAATTGTATTTCTGTTGGTTTAGGAGATAGCAAAAATATCTTTGTCAAACAATTTATTTATGGTAATTAACACCTTTTTCTATTTCTATATGTTTTTTTTCACCAATCCCAATTTGGTAGAATGAGCAAAGAAAAAGGAAGCTAACTGCAAAGCATGTCAAATGCTGAGTGAACATGACAACCACAACTACCTGCATTTAATCAATTTAAGAAAATTATGATATGGTAATTTCATACAAAGTTCATTCCTCTATTTGCATTGCAGTTGTATTACTATAATTATTGTAAACTGATTAACTCCATTATACATAATAAATGGATGTAACTGAAAGATAGTGTAGAATCATTTATATGGCTGGTTAACAGTGTATGCATTAAATTTTCTTATTTAAATAATAAAATAAAGTTTTGAAGGGAATAGAAAAATGTAATACTTAATTATAATTCCCTTAAATATTTTTGTACTTCATTATTTATAATAGTTTTCTTCAATAATATTAGCACTTGCGAGGGAAAAAGCTCAGTCAATGTAATTTTACAGTCACCTTCTTATCATGAAAAAGCTTGCTTTTAGGTTCAACAAAAATATATGCTCAATAAAGGTTCCCCCTTAATAGATACAAAGTTTTCAAGTATGAATTATATAAATGATAGTAATAAAAGGATAAGAGACAAATCTAATGAGAGGAGGTGACCATCCTATGTGAGGGGATGGTTCTATTAAGGACCAACACCAACTTTTAAATTTTTTTATAAAATTTGTAATATGCAGTAATATAAAAGAAATATCTGTTAAAAATGTAATGTGAGATTAGTATGTGAATTCAATGTGATTTTATGATAAAGAGAAAAGTAAGTTATTCAGACAAAGTGAGACACGTAGACAGAATACATTGCACCAAAATGTAGCCAATTATCAATGCACAAAAGATGAAACACACCCGCTATTACTTCCAAATCCATTTCCAGATCTCAACAACACTCATGGACAGTCGTAAACAGGTTTTTCTCTCTTTCTCCAACTTTCTTTTTCTTCCTTCTAATAAGCTAATCCTTCAACTCTGGAATCAATTGTTTCTCTGTATCGTTTGCGTCAGATGTAATATTTACTAAATCAGGAATCTGGCTATTGCTTGTTGAGTTTAACCACATGAAGCAGAACAGAGAGATTATGATTGTATGAAAACTTAGTGTTGTCTGGTTAAATAGTTTAGACATAGGATTTGATTATATTACTCTTTGCTAAACATGCAAAGGACGAAGATCTTGAACACAGATACAATTTGTGCTGCTAGAGTTATTCTCTTTGTTAAAAGGTGAAACTCTAATTTTAATATGAGAACTGGCTAAAAAAATTATCTGAAGAGCTGCATGTTTCCAAAATCCTGTTTTGTTTCGCTTCTGATTTGGTATTTCCTGATTAAGTAATAGCTGCTATTCAACATGCATGTGTAGAGATCGTTGTATTTCCCAGTTTTGATTCTTTTTATTTTTTATAATTTTTTAAAGGGAGACACAACTACCATGACTCATATTCCCATCCCTTTCCAGTGAACTTTTTTCTTTCTAAAAGGATGAAGATTCTCTACGATTATATGATTTTAGAGAAATTTGTATTTATTAACCTCTAAGGAACCTTGATTGCTTTGAAACAATGATGAGAATGTTGCAAGTAACCACAAACCCCTTTCTAAAACTATGAAATAGTCAAATTCATCACTACAATATGTAATGCATACCTTCACATCTAACTCTCTCATTTGTATAAGTTCTTTTGGTATGTTTAATGGTATTAAACATTAAGTTCGTAACAAATATGAATAGTTGATTATTCTGAGCTAACTTTGTTATAAATCTTGTGAACGTAGAAAAATGGTACTTGGTTATCAGTGCCACAATTTGGAGATTGGGAACAGAAGGGTCAAATGCCAGACTACTCCCTTGATTTCTCAAAGATTAGGGAAATTAGGAAGCAGAACAAGACAAATATTCTGAGGACAAGTGTTGGTAATGAACAAGAAGAGTTCACTGATTCAATCTCCTCCAGCAGTGTAAACACTGGACACAGCAGTGATCACCCGCAACCTCACTACCATCAAACGGTTTCTCCAACTGTAAGATTATCGAGAAACTTGTCTGTTCTTTGTTTTATTCTTTTAAAAGGATGAATTTAATTGTTAAAAAATCAATAATATAGTATTGAAAGAATTTTATACTTAAATATTACATTTTTAAAATGCAGTAGACCCATGTCCATCTTATTTTTAAAAGTTAGGAATTCGTAGGAATTCAGGTTCCCTGAACCCGATCTCTCTGTGTTTTCTGTTGAAATTCGGTTTGAAAAAGAATCGATTTTTAAGCAGAGTTCGTTTTCTTTCCTTTCTTAAATAATTAATAAAATAAGAAGTAATTTCAAAAATAAAATAAAATTTAACATATTACACAAATTTATAAAATTAAATCAAAATACTATATTAAAATAATAAATCTAAAATTATTAAAATTTTAAATATTTTATTTGTATTAGTTCAAAAGTATATGAAAATATATTAATAACAATAATAATATATTGTTACAAAACATCATTTATGACTCAATATAAATCAAAATTGACGTTAACATTACATTGTACAAATCATCAATAGTTAGAAAATGACTTAACACAAATTAAAATTAAAATTGAAGTTAATATTGTACAAACGATCAATTGTTAGAAAATGACAACGAATTCACCCCAAACATACAAGTGAAGAATTACAGAACAACTTTGAATATAGTTTGTCCAATTCAAAGATTTACAAGAGACAATTCTTGAAAAAACATTTGTGACTTAGAAGACAATATGGGTAACAACTACCACAAGAAATAAGATACACACTTAACTAAATATCTATTTATTTCATTTAAATTATATTTAAGTTCTTCCAATCTAGTGTATTTTCTTTCCACACACCTTTAACTCTCAAATAAATGAAAATTCAATTAATCTTATATGTTAAAATATCTCTTCATTCAATATAATTATATTTATATATATATATATATATATATATATATATATTTAAATATTTTTTTCTAAATATTGTTACTCATTTACTTCACTTGGAAGAAAATCTATATTTAATAACTATTTCATAGAAATTTTCAAATTTTTATTCTAAAATTTATTTTTTTATATTTATTATTAATTATTTTTACTTTAATCACTAAATTGATAACATAAAATAATCTTACATTTCCAATATATTATTTAAAATATTTAAGAGCTTAATTTAATTTTTTATCATTTAAAAAAATTTGTTGTTATCATGCACATAGTTATTGAAATAATTATAATAATATTAATTTATATCCTATATTTATTTATAATATTTATTTAATTTAAATAATTTTATTTCATTATTTATTTTATTATTTATAAATTCAAAATTTAAATTATATTCAACATTTTATATTATGTATTTTTATTTTTATTTTTATTCTTGAAATTTTTCCCTCCCCTTCTTTCTAAAATAATCTGCAACAAAAAGAGAAGAGAAACGGAAAAGGAGAATTCGGTCTAATGTACCAAACTCAATTCCATCTTTGTAACTTGAATTTTTAATTTGCACGATAAATTAGTTTATTGTCATAAATAAATTGGGCAAATGCACATATCCATTTATGTATTACTGAAGAAAATTCACTACTTTAATAATTTTAAGCTTTTATTAACAAAATTTATACAACATTTTTATATCTCTAAAGCATTGTTAAAATAATTATAGTAATAACCCTTTCAGTTTTAAATTAAATTATACAACACAGATAAATATTTTATTTAATTTAAATAACTTTATACTATTATTTACTTTTATCATTCAAAAAATCAATAACAAATTCGTGTTAAATACTATTCATTATTTTATATCAAATTCAAATTCATTTTTGGTTAAATTATTAAACTTTATTATTTATATAAAAAATATTATTTTTCTAATTATACATTACTTTCTCACAATTTATTATATAGATTATTCGACTAAAAAAATTAGTGCAATTCTTTTAAACTTTTAAAATACGAAATTAATTGTCAATAGCACCAAATTAAAAACAAAAATTAACATCGTTTAATATTAAATTCTCAAACTTTTTATTAATATACAAATAAATATGTTTACATAATATAAAATAATTTTCTACAAAATTTATTATATTAATCATTTTAAAAAATAACTTTCCCTATTTTACATTTTTTCTTAATGTCAGACGGAATTGAGTTTATTAAAAATCTAACTACAAATAGTTTTTAAGACTAAAAATGCAAAAATAATTACTAGAATTCGGCTCTCTAACAATTCAATTCTAGTTTTACAAATTCATAAATATTATGTTCTGTGTTATAGGGGTAACTTTAATGTCAGAAATTAAATACAAATTATCCCTTGAGTTTACTTTTAATGAAGATTTTTCTTTATTATGTCTTTTTGTAGCTATTTTAGAAAAAGAGAAAAAATAATATAATAGATAAATATAAAATATTGTTTTAAAAATATAATAATAGTTTTATTGTTTCATCTCCATTAAGTCACCTCATTAAGCTTAGTCAAAGTTTTTCTCATTAAGCTTATTGTATACTTATGGCACACATTATTTATTTATCTATTTTTCCTTACAGGCAAGGAAGAGCTTCCTCAGCTACTTCATTTGTTGTGTGAAAGCTTAATATTTGAAGACAATTGTTTTCTGAAGATTCTTGATAGGAACAACTATGCTTTCTTCATTTGGTTATCTTCATTTCAAAACAGATTTTCTTTTTCAATTCTTAATCTTCCTTTTCTGATAATGCAACCACTTGTGACAAAAAAAGACACTGAGCTAGCTTTGATGATTTTATTCATTATGTAGCTAAATAAATACAAATTAGGTCACTTAGGCTTTCTTTCCAAATGAATCTTATCTTCAAAAACACATACTATCATATATTTTTTAACAATTAATCAAAGTGCAAAGGTTAAAATTTTAAATAATTTAAATATAAATATAAATAATATATGACTAAAAAGTATTTTATAAATCTTTTTTATTTAAATTTGATATCAAATTTTAAAAATAATCTAGTATAACAAAACATAAAAAAGTTAATTAAAACATATAAAATTAGATTGAGAGTTTTTAGCTGTGAATAAGTATATAACCAAATTAATAGATCATGAAATTTTAAATTCCCTTTATGTATTAGTTGATCACCTGTGAACAGTCAACATTCTCTTATATTCTTTGTCACTTTTCGTTTTGACAGTTTACTTCAATAAATTAATTTTATATATTTTATCTTAATTTTTTTAAAAACCTATAAATTTTGGATGGATTTCTTAAACTTTTTTAAGAGAAAAATACTTGTTTTAATTATTAATTCATTAGTTTTTTAAACTTTACATGTCGACAACATAATGTCTTAAAAATGAACAAAGAATGTCATATGACTTGAAAAAAACAAAGGTCCCTTTTGGAATTAAAAACAGTTCTATCCCTTAAATGAAATATATAATCATTGCCAAATTTTTCTGAATAAAATATAACTTTATCACCGCTAGAATATAAAGAAATATAGAATATTAGATTATATTCTAGGATTAGTTTCCCAAATTTTGTTATTATCCCTTAAAATCAGTTATTATATCTTCTTTTCTTATCATGATTCACTGATTAGTTAAAATTATTATTAGTATTTAATTTAATTTTAGCATTATTTTTATAATTTAAAAATATATATAAGAAAATAAATGTAAAAAAGTGAAACTAAAAAACTTAAAGGAAAGAAAATTTATCTATATATTCTATTATTATCTTTATACTTTTTTAAAATATTTTTATATATCTTTTTAAATTATACATATAAATTATCAGTTAAAATATAATAGATAAATCTTAAAAATTGTTAAGTTATATCATCCTTGAATACGTTAAGGAATATAATATATTAGTTTTGTATTATATTATTTATTATTTATTATTTATTATTTATATCAATTAAATAATGTAATAAAAATTAACTTATAATTATTTTTAATTTGAAAAGTGGGTTGCCTAAATAGAATCTATCTTGTCTTCTTTAATATCATGAGTAATTAAAGATGCCAAATGAATTTGTCTTTGTGGGTATTAACTCGCTTCGAGTCTCACAGGGAACTCCCACATTTATTGGGTATGGGTATGAATATGGGTAATATTCTCTTTTTTAAATTGGGTATGGGGATGAGTATGTACATATTCGTCCCCATATCTGTCCCAATACCTATTCCCATACTCATATTCCTCTCCGTTTAAAATTACTAATATACCCCTATTAAATTAATTGTAAAATTATGTTTGAAAATGAAATTTAATTTAAATATTAATGAGACGGTTAATTTTTATTAGTATTAAAAATGATTTTGAATAAGTTAATAACTTTTTTAATAAGAGGTTTGTTACTTAATATTAATAGCTAAAAAACCCTAAAATCTTTCTTATATATATCATCTTACTAATCATTTCTATATTATCTTTTCTCTCTCGCGACTTTTTCTTTCCAACCCTAACTCTATAGAAACTATCACTTCTCTCTTCCAAACTCTCAATCTCCAATCATCTTTTTCAACATCAAAGTCCACAACTCTGATCTAGAGAGTGAGAGCAGTATTTTTACTCGATCAACTTCAGTTTTAGGTAAATTTTGTCTCTTTCTATATTCCCTCTTTTTCTATTCCTATGTTCTTAAGGGTTAAACTTATATGTTTGAATTGGACCTTGAAAGAAAATCATTAGAAACTTTGCTTGATGTGTTATGAGAATACTATTTGATATGATGATAAATATATGTGTATGTTAAGAACTATGATGTATTTTATTAAATGGTTTATAAATGACAGGAATTTTAGTTTATCTTTTTTTTAATTATTTTTATAAACTATAATAATCATATTAATTTTACATAGGAGCAGAAAATATTTTAGGGATAGAGTTTTAGAGAAAGTAATCTAAATGAGGAGTAGAGAAAAATAACTATTTTGGGTGATTGTGATCAACATGATACATGATGTTAAATCTTAATAATATCATTGTGATGTTAAAGATTTATGATATTATAATTTTTTTTTGTATTTGATATTAAATCTTAATAATATTATAATTATTCTTTTGTGATTTGTTTATTTTTTGTAAAAAATTATTGAATTCATATTTAAAACAATAAGAATACAGGTATGAGCATGAATATGAATATATACATGTTATCCAAGGAGGATAAGGATGAAACAAAATTTCTATACCGGTCAAATATGGGAATAGAGATAAATATTTTTATATTGAGAATAAGAATGAGATAATGAAACCGCACTCGTCACATCCCCTTGCCATCCCTATAAGTAAGTCAAACTTAGTAAATATATATTAGGGTTAAATATGTTTTTAGTCCCTGATTATTTGTTAACATTGTGTTTCGTCTCTGGGACAAACTTTAAACCTATTTCGTCCTTATACTTTAAAAACATATGTAAATGATCTTTGATGACAAATAAAAATACATATGGAAGGAGAGGAAAATGAGAGGACATGGAAAAGAGTGAAAGAAGTTTAAGAGACGAAAAATAGTAAAGTAAGAAACTATAAAAAAGAAAATAAAGAGATAAAAAGAAATTTTGACATATCATCAAAGGTTATTTATAGGAGTTTATAAAGCATAAGAATAAAATAAGTCTAAAGTTTGTCTAAGGGACAAAACACAATTTTGACAAATAATTCAAAAATTAAAAACATATTTAACCTTATATATTATATTTTCTTAAAATGTATATGAGGATAATATTAGTTGTTGTCTTTACTAATTTTCTTTCGTAATCATGTATTAAAATTTTTAAATCATTATATTTTTTTTATTTGTTTTAAGAATCGTAACTTATCATAACTAAACATTGGTCCAGGTAAGTATAATTGAACATATATATTTATATTAATTTTTCAATTTTAGATGTATATTAAAAAAATTAAAAGTTAAGTTACTTTATTAAAAGAAGTGTAAGACTTAACTTATCTGAATTTAAAAATATATTTAAAAAAATTACAAGCAGATTTCTACTCACCATAATTTTCAATAATTTTCAATACATACATTGTTATATCAATTTTTTCCTTTAAAATATACATTGAAAGATATGCCATTAATTATTAACGAAATAGTGAATAAAATGAAATAAATAACAAAAACACTAAATTAAATGAAAGTACACTGATAAAAATATAAAAATATCAATAATATAGTTTTAAGAAAGTCAAAATAACATTGTTATAATAATAATAATATACTATTCTAGAATATGAAATAACAATAAAAATTTATATTTTAAATAATATATTTTAATGATTTTGATTAGAAAAATTAGTAAATTATTTTTAATAAAAATAAACAATATTTATTTAAAAATTAAATATTATAAACATGTTTAAAATAATAATAATTTTTTTTTTTAAAAGTGAGATAAAAGTGGTTTACATGCCAGCTTCTGGAAACTTCGATATTATTATTACCAATATCCCTGTTGAAAGTCTTCGTTCTACTTCTCGAGAGTATTCAAAGTCTATAACCGTTCCTAGGAAATCGGGCAAGAAAGACCTGAGCCCCTTCTTGGTAGCCGATACTGAGACCATAATACTCGATAATACTACTAATCATGTACCCTATGCGGTAGGTGTCATGTTGGTTAATCCGGGGATTCAAGTGAGTCATGATATGATCGATACTTACTTCAGCAAAGATCACTCTTCAATAGTATTTAGCTAGCGATTGTCGTATTGTCACGGTCTAATTTTCCACCACCGCTTAATTTCTTGATTCTCCTTTTGTATATATTGTACCCATTGATCGTGCCAAAATGTGTGGGGTAGTTCTCTTTAATTTGGGTTTTTCAGGGAACACAGCGGGACCAAGCAAGCAGGGCATAGCTAGCGGCATAGGAGCCGATTCGGCGTCAGCGGCTTCGTGCCGCACTGGAGTGATCCAATGTGTGGTTCCGCACGTTCTATCACTTCTCCGATTATTTCCAATATTGACCGTGAAACACAATGAGCAGCAGGATGTTGAGGTCCGAAATTCGAAGTGAAATTTTTTATTTGCCCGTTCCTAGTCATCATAAGGTGTACTTCTTCTTTTTCTTTCGTTTTCTTTAGTTTTCTTTTGTTTTCTTTCGTTTTCTTTCTTTTTCTTTCGTTTTTCTTTGTTTTTCTTTCGTTTTCTTTCTTTTTCTTTTTCATCATTTCCTGTTATTTGCATTTCTTATAGGTTTCATATGCGTTCTGAATTTATAAAAGTATTAGAGATTTATAGGAGTATTAACGGCACCTAAATTTGGGAAGATTTTATCTTTTATTACGATTGTTGGATGTTGAAGCAGTAACTGTCTTGTTACTGGTGATCTCTATTATTATTGGTGTGACACAAGACTTCTATCTCATTACTCGTCATATTTCTCAATTGTAATTCCTTGCTGATATTGTTCGATCTCAACTTTTTGACTCTCTATTATGTAATTTTTCTGGACTTGATCACCAAACATAGTTATATTTCTCAATTTTAATCCCTTGCCGATTTTGTTCAATCCCAATAGCTTCTTAACTTGCTCTTTATTATGTAATTTTTTTGGACGTAAAAATACAGGTTGTATTGTAAACTTGTTTCTCTCCATCACTATTCGAAATTGTTGCTCTCCATCAGTATATGGAGGTAACGTGTTGCATCTCGTGTCCCCTTGCTTTTGAATTTGTGAATTGCTTTTGAATTTATGAATTTATCTTATGGTTTCAATACTTTGTAATCTTTTAAGAGACTTATTAGTTTTCTTGATTTAGTTCTGTGTGCTTCCTTTGAGATTCCTTTTGAGATTTATAGGGAGACACGGGATGTGTGGCATAAATTATCTTGCATTCATTATTTATTCTTTTGATAATCTTGTGGAGTGGGATTTGTAATAGGTTGTAAAAGAGTTAAAAGGCATAGGCAGGTACGTATGTTGTTGGGCCTTTGACTCTTTTTGTTTGATACCAAAAAAGCATCTCTTTAATTACCTGGTGATTATCTGAATTTGATCGGGAAACAAATTATATGTTAATAAACTTACAAAAACATCTCTTGACTTGGCTTGGCTGAATTTGATCAAGAAACAAATTATATGTTAATAAACTTATAGAAGCATCTCTTGACTTGCTGATAAGTTTCTGAATTTGAAAACAAATTATATGTTAATAAACTTAGAGAAGCATCTCTTGACTTGGTTGATAAGTTTCTGAATTTGATGAAACAATACATAAGCATCTCTTGATTTGGCTGATAAGTTTCTGAATTTGATGAAACATCTTTTAACTTGGCTGCTAAGTTTATGAATTTGATGAAACATCTCTTGACTTGGCTGATAAGTTTCTGAATTTGATGAAACAAGTTTGATTTGGCTGATAAGTTTATGAATTTGATGAAACAAGTTATGCGGACTCTCAATGTGTGAGCGACTCTCTCGGCGTGTGAGCGACTCTCTCGGCGTGTGAGCGACTCCTCGGCGTGTGAGCGACTCCCTCGGCGTGTGAGCGACTCCTCGGCGTGTGAGCGACTCCTCGGCGTGTGTGAGCGACTCCTCGGCGTGTGAGCGACTCCTCGGCGTGAGAGCGACTCCTCGGCGTGAGAGCGACTCCTCGGCGTGAGAGCGACTCCCTCGGCGTGAGAGCGACTCCTCAGCGTGAGAGCGACTCCTCGGCGTGAGAGCGACTCCCTCGGCGTGAGAGCGACTCCCTCGGCGTGAGAGCGACTCCTCGGCGTGAGAGCGACTCCCTCGGCGTGTGAGCGACTCCTCGGCGTGTGAGCGACTCCCTCGGCGTGTGAGCGACTCCTCGGCGTGTGAGCGACTCCTCGGCGTGTGAGCGACTCCTCGGCGTGTGAGCGACTCCTCGGCGTGTGAGCGACTCCCTCGGCGTGTGAGCGACTCCTCGGCGTGTGAGCGACTCCTCGGCGTGTGAGCGACTCCTCGGCGTGTGTGAGCGACTCCCTCAGCGTGTGTGAGCGACTCCCTCAGCGTGTGAGCGACTCCCTCAGCTTGTGAGCGACTCCCTCAGTGCGTGAGCGAGTGTATTATGTGTGGGTGACGTGTCCCTTGTTTTGAATTTGTCATGGTTTCTATATTTTGTAATATATTAAGAGAGAGGTTAGTTTTCTTGATTTAATTTTCCATGCTTGCTTTTGAGCTTTAGAGGGAGACATTGGATGTGTGGCATAGGATTTGGAAACACTGGATGGAGATCTCGTGAAACTCTGGGTGTTTTTTTTTATCTTGCATTCATTATTCTATTTCTTATTATTATTTTTTGGATAATCTTGTGAAGTCGGATTTCATGATTCTCAATAACAGGCAGTATGAGAGTTAAGAGGCATAGGCAGTTGTGTTGTTGGGCCTTTGAATCTGTTTGTTTGGTACCTACAAAAGCATATGTTCTAACTGAAAATCATCTTCAACACAGTGGTAAGTCCATGGAAATGTTATTGTAATTAATTAGTTGTTTTCATTTGAGATTTCTCTTTGCACCTAACAACTAAGCGATTAATTTATTTGGCGAGTTTCTAAATTGGATTGAGAAACAAACTATATGTATTTTAATGTAAACGTGTTTTCTATGTATTATAGTGTTAGAATTGTGGAATAGTTCGAATGACGTACATAATTTGGTGATGTATCTCTGTTTTTTTTTCCAATTGAATTTATATTGATTGTTCAGTGTTTTCGTAATTTGCCTTTGTTCCATGTACTCGGGTTTGCAGAAAAGACTAACTATGGATGTTTGTTTGGTCGTGGACCTGTGATGTTTTAGGTTTTTATTACCTATGTGTTCGTGTTGGAATTGCTTTACTCTATCTTGTTTCAATACAGATGTACATGTGCCGATCATTTTTTGTTTTTAAACAAGAGTGATATTGGAGTTATGGAGAACTACTCTTTTTCTTCTATTTTCATTTCATGTTGATTCTTAGTTGATGCAACGAATTAAAATGGCTAACAACTCGAGGTTATTTTCTTTCTGACAATTTAGGAGTTGATTGAACTACTTGCATTCATCCCTTTTTCGCATTTGCCGATGGAGTATTAAAAATACAACATAAGTTTTTATGAGTTTCCTCTATTTAATTGTTCTGCCTGGGATAACCTAAGTTTTTATCAGTTTCCTCTCTTTAATTCTTCTACTTCTGACTGTCTTCACTATTATATTATCATTCTGAACTTGTTATTTTCTTTTGTGGGTTTTGTTCTTTGGTTGTTTTCCTTGTTTCCCATGTCAAGAATTGTTCCAATCTTAAAGGCTTTGTGAGTTTTGTTCTTTGGTTGTTTTCCTTGTTTCCCATGTTCGGAATTGTTCAAATCTTAAAGGCTTTGTTTTCTGGAATGGAGTAGTATGAGAAAAATTTGTTGCTCTCCAATTTGGACAATTACTCTTCCGTAGTTTTTTAAATATGAAGTATACAAATATTTTCAAGTTAATTGGATATCCTTTTTCTTAAATATGAAGTATACAAGTATTTTCAATTTAATTGGATATCCTTTCTTTTGGAGAATAGGATTTGTTTGAGCACACTACCATATTAAACGGGAAATTATATGTTAAAGGCAACTGCTTAAGATAACCTAATTTCTTATATGTGTTATTTAAATTCGTTAGAGTTGAATTGTGATTTGTTTATCTGCAGCAGGGTTTCGTGGTGGGATGAGAGCATGTTGTGATAACCTAATTTCTTCTGTGTTATTTAAATTCGTTGAAGTTGAATTGTGATTTGTTTCTGTGCAACAGGGTTTCGTGGTGGGATGACATGTATTTCATCGAGCCTAATGCGAGCAAGTCTACACTAGTTTTTAATTCTGGTATTTATTGATTCATGTTATCTTTTCTTAAATTCTTAGTCTTCACATGAAAGACAAGCAATGAATGTGAAAACTTTGGCAGTAGACCCTCTAAAGCTTTAGGTTTTGTTACCCTTGACTTTTTGATGTGTTGTTGATTTGTTTATATTTGTCTGAAACTTAAATCGAGTGTATTATGTCAGTGACGTGTCCTTTATTTTTGAATTTGTCATTGTTTCTATATCTTGTAATATTTTAAGAGTGAGGTTTGTTTTCTTGATTTAATTCTCCATGCTTGCTCTTGAGCTTTAGAGGGAGACATTGGATGTGTGGCATAGATTTTGGAAACACTAGATCACACTAGATGGAGATCTAGTGAGACTTTAGGTGTTTTTTTATCTTGCATTCATGATTCTATTTTTGATTATTATTTTTTGGATAATCTTGTGGAGTTGAATTTCATGATTCTTAGTAACAGGCAGTATGAGAGTTAAGAGGCATAGGCGATTGTGTTGTTGGGCCTTTGAATCTGTTTGTTTGATACCTACAAAAGCATTTGTTTTAATTGAAAATCATCTTCAACACAGTGGTAAGTCCATGGAAATGTTATTTTAATTAATTAGCTGTTTTCATTTGAGATTTCTCTTTCAGATTATTAGTCATGATATTAGGAAAACCAACATCTTTGCACCTAACAACTAAACGATTAATTTATTTGACAAGTTTCTGAATTGGATTGAGAAACAAACTATATGTATCTTAACATAAATGTGTTTTCTATGCAGTGTAGTGTTAGAATTCTGGAATAGCTCGAATAATGTATCCTGGTTTTGGATTCTTGTATTTTTTTCAATTGAATTTATATGTTCAGTGTTTTCGTCGTAATTTTTCTGTTACATTTACCCAGGTTTGCCGAAAAGACTAACTATGGATGTTTGTTTGGTTGTGGACCTGTGAAGTTTTACGTTTTTATTACCTTATGTCTTCATGTTGGAATTGCTTTGGTCTATCTTGTTGGTCAATACGGATGTACATATGCCGATCATTTTGTGTTTCTGAACAAGAGTGATATTGGAGTTTTGGAGAATTACTCTTCTTTCTTCTATTTTCATTTGATGTTGATTCTTGGTTGATGCAACAAATTAAAATGGCTAACAACTTGGGGTTATTTTGTTTCTGACAATTCAGGAGTTGATTGAACTGCTTGCATTCATTCCTTTTGCGCATTTGCTGAAGGAGTATTAAAAATACAACATAAGTTTTTATGAGTTTCCTCTATTTGATTGTTCTACCTAAGTTTTTATTAGTTTCCTCTCTATTTAATTCTTCTGCTTCTGACCGTCTTCCCTATTATAGCATTCTGAATTTGTTATTTTCTTTTGTGGGTTTTGTTCTTTGGTTGTTTTCCTTGTTTCCCATGTCAGGAATTGTTCTAATCTTAAAGGCTTTGGTTTTTGGAGTGGAGTAGTATGAGAAAACTTTGTTGCTTTGCAATTTGGAGAATCACTCTTCGTAGTTTTTCAAATATGAAGTATACAAGTATTTTCAATTTAATTGAATATCCTTTTTCTTTTGGAGAATAGGATTTGTAGGATTTGTTTGAGCACTATCATGTACATGAAACTGGAAATTATATGTGAAAGCCAACTGCTCAAGATAACCTAATTGCTTGTGTTATTTAAATTTGTTGGAGTTGAATTGTGGTTTGTTTATGTGCAGCAGTGTTTGATGGTGGGATGAGATGTATCTTATCGAGCCTGTTGCAAGCAAGTCTCCACTGGTTTTTAATTTTGGTATTTATTAATTCATCTTATCTTTTCTTAAATTCTTAGTCTTCACATGGAAGACAAGCAATGAATGTGGAAACTTTGGCAGGAGATCCTCTAAAGCTTTAGGTTTTGTTACCCTTGACTTTTTTATGCGTTTATTTGTTTGTATCTATCTGAACTTAAATCGAGATCTATTTGTATTTAAATATAGTTCTTAATTTGATCATGTCTAGGTGTTGAAAGTGTAAGATTGGTCGAGGATTAAAATCTGGAAGTGTTTAGAATAGCCAAACAAATCAGGATAACTTAATTTGTTCCGAGTGTCCTATCTCTATTTAATTTCATGGGATTTGACAATTTAGGAGTTGATTGAACTGCTTGCATTCATCCCTTTATCGCATTTTCCGATGGAGTATTAAAAATATAACATAAGTTTTTATGAGTTTCCTCTATTTAATTCTTCCGCTTCTGACCGTCTTCCCTATTTGATTTCTTGGGATTTGTTCAACCAAGAATAAGGGTTGAATTGTCATTTGCTTCTTTGCATTGGTCTTTGGATTATGTTTCATCCTGTATCTCGTCAAGCATATTGAGTGATACGTCTTTGTTTTTATTTCTTGGGATTTGGTTAACCAAGAACAAGGATGTGAGGTTTGTTTTCCTTATATTTTTTGTGATTAGCTATTTAATATCTCTACTTGAATTTGAATTATAGTATTTCTTGGGATTTGGTTAACCAAGAATAAGGATGTGAGGTTTGTTTTCCTTATATTTTTGTGATTAGCTATTTAATATCTACTTGAATTTGAATATAGTTCTTTATTTGATGACGAAGATCTATAATGTCTAGCTGTTGATATGCTCCTTTTCAACACATCAATGTTTAGGGATTAAAATAATAATACAATGCTCAGGGTAATCTAATTCTTTGGATGTGTTTCCTTTCTATTATTTAATTTCTCTAGACTTGATCCGTAAATATAAGGATTCAATTATGAATTGTTTAATGCAAAAATATTTGGTGGATTTGTTTCAATTATGAATTGTTTGTTTCGTGTGACATTCATCTCATTTTGAGAATATGAAGATGTCTCTCCGAGTTGAAACTTTGTAGTTTGCTTGATTTTTTGTCTTTATGGGGGAGACAAAGCAACTGATTTGTGAGGTAGGATGTGGAGACACTAGCTAGAGGCTCTTGGTTTTGTGACCTTTATGTTTCTTGTGTCTTCACTTGTGATTGGCTAAACTTCTTGTTTGGATGAGTTTTGGTTGGATTCATTGCTAACCTTGTAGTGTGGCAGTTTGTGTGGTAGGCACTATCAGACTATTGAGGCCATGTAATTTGGGGAGGATTTGTCTGGCAGCGGAATGATTAAATAGAAACTAAGGGAAACAAGATGTGAGGAAAAAACATTATGGCCATTACAATTTGTATTTCTTGTCGTGTTCAGCCATGCAGTTTCTCGAAGTTATTGTCAGTGAGTTCTTGCCTCTTTCTCTATTGCCCCATATGCATACTTTTCCACTTTTTTCTCTGTTTTCTTTTCAACACTTGTTGGAAGTAATTTGGGTTTTTGATATCTTTCATGAGTTATATTGCCCCATATGCATCTTTTTCCACATTTTTTCTGTTTTCTTTTTGACACTTTTACTTTTCTAAGTAATTTTTGTTTCTCATAGCTTTCATGACTTTTGGAATTATGAAATTTGATCCTTTTACATTATGCAATTGAAATTATTGAAAGGAGAGAATCATTGATTCTTAATTTTATAGTATTGAATTATTTTTACTTTCTTCAGTGTGGCAAATTTGAAAAGTCATTTTATTACTTCATCTTATTAATTATCAAAAGCATTGAGCTGCTTGAGTGGCTAGCTTTACTTGAATAGTTTTGTTGGCTTTGCTTAAATTGTTTAAGTAGCTTTGCTTGAGTTCACTTTGCTTGAGTTACTTGAATAACTGACATTATTGACTTTACTTGAGCTTCTTAAGTAGCTTTGCTTGAGTTGTTTGAGTAGTTCTTGGAGTGCTTGAACTGCTTGAGTGGCTTATTGGGGTTGAGTGGCTTATTGGGGTTGAGTGGCTTATTGGGGTTGTGGCCTCTGAGAGACTTGAGTTGTTGGGGTACCTTGAACTGCTTGAGTGGGTCATTGGGTGCTTGAGTTGTTGGTTTTGCTTGAGTGGCCCCTGAGAGGCTTGAGCTGCTTGAGTGGTTTATAGTAGGGATTAAATGGACTCTTGAGGTACTTGAGTGGCCCTTGGGGTGCTTGAGAGGCTTGAGCTGCTTGAGTGGTTTATAGTAGTGCTTAAATGGGCTCGGGAGCTACTTGAGAGGCCTTGGGGTGCTTAAGTTGCTTGAGTGACTCGCTGGTTGCATGAGCTATTTGAGTGGCTGGCTTTGCTTGAGCTGCATTTTGCTTTGCTTAAACTATTTGAGTGGTTGACTTTGCTTTGCTTGAGTGGCTCGCTGTGGTGCTTGAGTTGCTTACTTTGCTGATTTTATTTGAGTTGCTTACTTTGTTGGCTTTGTTTGAGTTGCTTAAGTTCCTGGCTTTGCTTGAGCTGCTTGAGTGGCTGGCTTTATTTGAATAGTTTTGTTAGCTTTGCTTGAGTTATTTAAGTAGCTTTGCTTGAGTTAATGGTGCTTGAGCTGCTTAAGTGGTTGGCTTTGTTGACTTTGCTTGAGTGGGGCTTGTGTGGCTCCCTCGGGTGCTTGAGTTGCTGGCTTTGTTTGAGTGGCTAGTTTTGTTGGCTTTACTTGAATAATTTTGTTGGCTTTGCTTGAATTGTTTAAGTAACTTTGTTAAGTAACTTTGGTTAAGTTGACTTTGCTTAAATTGTTCAAGTAACTTTGCTTAAGTTGACTTTGCTTGAATTGCTTGGATAGTTGGCATTATAGACTTTATTTGAGCTTCTTGAGTAGTTTTGCTTGAGATGCTTGAGTGGCTCATTAGGGGTGCTTAGATTTTTTGTTTTGCTTGAGCTGCATGAGCTGCCCCTAGGAGGCTTGAGCTGCTTAAGTAGCTTTGTTGACATTTCTTGAGCTGCTTAAGTAGTGTTCTTGAGTAACTCTTAAGGTGCTTGAACTGCTTGAGTGGCTTATAAGAGTACTTTAGAGTTTCTTTAGAGTGTTTGAATGGTTTGTTAAGGGTTTAAGTGATTGGCAGGAGTTCTTGAGCTACTTGAGTGGCCTTGTTGTGCTTAAGCTACTCGAGTGACTCGTTGGATACATGAGCTACTCGAGTGGCTGGCTTTGCTTGAGCTGCTTGAGTTGAGTAGCTCCTTGAGGTGCTTGAGCGGTTGACTTTGCTTGAGTGGTGCTTGAATGACTCCATAGGGTGTTTGAGCTCCTTGTTTTGCTGGTTTTGCTTGACTTAGTTGAGTGGCTACCTTTGCTTGAACTACTTCAATGACAAGCTTTGTTTGAGTGGTTGTGCTGCTTTTGTTGGCTTTACTTGAGTTATTTGAATGGCTTTACTTGAACTAGCTTTACTTAAGCTACTTAAATGGCTAGGTTGCTTGAGTGGTTGGCTTTATCAACTTTGTTTAAGTTTTTTAAATGGTTTTATTAACTTTACTTACTTTGTTTAAGTTACTTGAATAGTCTTGGGGTGCTTGAGTGGCTTCTTGAGGTGCTTGAGCTACTTGGGTGGCTTGCTGAGGTGCTTGAGTGGCTTTGCTTGAGCTGCTTGAGAGGCTTGAGTGGCTTTTCTTGAGCTGCTTGCATGGCCTCTAGGGTGCTTAAGCTACTTGAGTGGCTTGCTAGGGTGCTTAAGTTGTTGGCTTTGCTTGAGTGGTCCTTAGGTGCTTGAAATGCTTGAATGGTTCATTAGGGTACTTAAGTTGCAGCTTTGCTTGAGCTGCTTAGTGTGGAAGCTCGTCTCTTCTTGCTTCCTTGCTAAGTTAATAATTTATAGTTGTTACTATCTTAGAAACTGAACAAAGACCAAACTAGATTGAACTTTAGAAAACCAGTGCGCTTGAGTGGTTCATGGGTGCATGAGTTGCTTGAGTGGCTGGTTTTACTTGAATTGCTTGAGTTGAGCGGCTTCTTGGGGTGCTTGAGCGGCTTTCTTTGCTTGAGTTGCTTGAGTGGCTGGTTTTGCTGACTTTGCTTAAGTGGTGCTTGAATGGTTCCTTGCTTGAGGTTGTTGAACAGCTTGAGTGGCTCATTGGGGTGCTTAGTGGCTCCTTTGGTTGATTTGCTGTTGGGGTTCTTGAGCTACTTGAGTGCCATTGGGTGCTTGAGCTGTTTGAGTGGCTTGTTGGGGTGTTTGAGTTGCTTGAGTGGCTTCTTAGGGTGCTTGAGTTATTGGTTTTGCTTAAGCTATTTAAATGGCCCTTAGGAGGCTTAAGTTGTTTGAGTGACTATGTTGGCTTTTCTTGAACTACTTAAGTGACCTTTAGGTTGCTTGACTTGCTTGAGTGGCTCATGTGATGCTTGAATGGCTCCCTGGGGTGCTTGAGCTGCTTGAGTGGTTGGCTTTGTTGGCTTGACTTTGGTGGTTTTGCTAACTTCACTTTGCTTAAGTAGCTGGCTTGGTTGGCTTGGCTTTGCTAGCTTAGCTTTACTTAAGTGGTTGCCTTTGTTGGTTGGCTTGCTTGAATGACTTGCTTTGTTGGCTGGGCTTGTTTGAGTAAGTGGTTGGTTGACTTGGCTTAGCTTGAATGAGTGACTTGGCTTGCTTGAGTGGCTGGCTTGTTTTGCTTTGCTCGAGTTGTTGGCTTGCTTTGTTTTGCTTGAGTGAATGACTTACTTACCTTAATTGAGTGAATGGTTGACTAGCTTGACTTGCTTGAGTGAATGGCTTTGCTTGTTGGCTTGCTTGCTTTGTATAAGTGGCTTGCTTGGCTCGTTTGACTGGTTTGGGTGACTTTGCTTGGGCGGCTTGGATTGCTTGCTTGAGTGGCTTTGTTTGGCTTGCTTGACTTGTTTGATTGGCTTGGGTAGCTTTGCTTGACTGGTTTGGTTGACTAGTTTGCTTGACCGGTTTATTTGACTGTTGCTTGACTGGTTTGTTTGACTTGCTTGCTTCGCTTGCTTGAGTGACTTGGGTGGCTTAGATTGCTTGAGTGGCTTGGTTCAATTGCTTGCTTGAGTGGCTTGCTTGCTTGAGTGGTTGGCTTGTTGGCTTTGCTTGTTTGATGACTTGCCTGTTCTTGAATGGTTGGTTTGATTTTTTTAGTGGGTTGGTTTGCTTTCTTGAGTAGTTTGTTTGCTTTGCTTGAGTAGCTTGCTTGCTTGAGTGGTTGGCTTTTCTTGAGTTGCTTGGCTTTGCTTGATTGAGTTGCTTGCTTGGCTTGCTTGAATGAGTGAGTGACTTTGTTTGCTTGAACAAGTGACTTTGCTTGCTTGAGTGGCTGGCTTGTTTGCTTGAGCTGTTGGCTTTACTTGGTTGAGTGAATAGCTTTACTAGTTTGAACAAGTGGCTTTGCTTGCTTGAACGAATGGTTTTGCTTGTTTGAGCAAGTGGCTTTGCTTGCTTGAATATGTGGCTTGAGTGGCCGGCTTGAGTTGTTTTGCTTTGCTTGAGTGGCTGGCTAACCTGCTTTTGCTTTGCTTGAGTGGCTGGCTAGCTTGCTTACTTGAGTAGCTCCTTGGGGTGCTTGAGCTACTTGAGTGGCTCCCGGGTGCTTGAGCTACTTGAGTGGCTGCTTGAGCTGCTTAAGTGGCTCCCTGTTGGCTGGCTGGCTTGAGCTGCTTGAGTGGTTAGCTTTATTTGTTTGAGTGACTGGCTTTGCTTATTTGAGTAAGTGACTTGTTTACTTAAGTCAATGGCTTGCTTAAATGGTTTTGTTTTCCTTGAGTAGCTGGTTGAGTACCTTGAGTGGCTGGTTGGTTGGCTTGCTTTGCTTAAGCGACTGGTTAGCTTCTTTGCTTACTTAAGTGACTTGTTGGCTTACTTACTTGCTTAAGTGGCTTGTTGGTTTGCTTGAAAGGCTTGTTGGCTTGAATGGCTGGTTTACTTGCTTGCTTAACTGAGGTTTGCTTGCTTGGTTGATTGAGTGACTGGCTGGATTCCTTGCTTGACTGAGTGGCTGGTTGACAAGTAGCTTGCTTGCTTGACTGACTTGATTGATTTTCTTGTTTGCTTGCTTGAGTGGCTTGTTAGTCATTCTCCCAAGGCGTGTGAGTCATTTTCCCAGCATGACTTCGGGGTGTGCAAGTTACTCTCTCGGGGTGTTTTGCTTGGGCGTGAAGAGTCCAACTCCCTGGGCGTGCGACTTGCCTTCTTAAGTGACTCCCTACACATGCGATACTCCTTACATGTGCGACTTGCTTGCTTGTTTGAGTGACTCCCTACGTGTGCAACTTATGTGCTTGCATGAATGACTCTTACGCGTGCGATTTGCGTGCTTGTTTGAGTGACTCCCTACACATGCGACTCGACTTCCTTGCTTGTGTGACTTGCTTGAGTGACTCCCTGCATGTGTGCTTGCTTTTCTTGTGGGACTTGCCTGAGTGACTTCCTTCTTGTGTGACTTGCTTGAGTGACTTCCTACTTCCGTGCTTGCTTGAGAGTCTTCCTACTCGCATGTGACTCGACTTACTTGCCTGACTTGCTTGCTTGAGTGACTCCCTACACAGGCGACTTGCTTGCTTGCTTGAGTAACTCCTTACACATGCGACTTGCTTGCTTAAGTGACTCCTTACACATGCGACTCGCTTGCTTGCTTAAGTGATTCCTTACACATGCGACTCGCTTGCTTGCTTGAGTGACTCAACTCACTTGCTTGCTTGAGTGACTCAACTCGCTTGCTTGCTTGAGTGACTCAACTCGCTTGCTTGCTTGAGTGACTCCCTAGGCATGCGACTCGACTCGCTTGCTTGCTTGAGTAACTCCCTGGGCGTGCGACTCGACTCGCTCGCTTGTGACTCCCTATGCGTCTGACTTGCTTGTTTGAGTGACTTCCTACACATGTGATATTTAGTATGCGTGCAACTTGTGTGCTTGCTTGAGTGACTTCTTGGGTGTGCGCCTTGCTTGCTTGAGTGACTCCCTTGGCATGTGACATGCTTGCTTGAGCTACTCTCTCAGCATGTCATGGTTTAATTACATATGACATCTAGTATGGGTCAAAACTTATGGATCATAACATGCGACATGCTTGCTTGAGCGACATTTTTAAAATGCAGTAGACCCATGTCCATCTTATTTTTAAAAGTTAGGAATTCGTAGGAATTCAGGTTCCCTGAACCCGATCTCTCTGTGTTTTCTGTTGAAATTCGGTTTGAAAAAGAATCGATTTTTAAGCAGAGTTCTTTTCCTTTCATTTCTTAAATAATTAATAAAATAAGAAGTAATTTCAAAAATAAAATAAAATTTAACATATTACACAAATTTATAAAAATAAATCAAAATACTATATTAAAATAATAAATCTAAAATTATTAAAATTTTAAATATTTTATTTGTATTAGTTCAAAAAGTATATGAAAATATATTAATAACAATAATAATATATTGTTACAAAATATCATTTATGACTCAATATAAATCAAAATTGATGTTAACATTACATTGTACAAATCATCAATAGTTAGAAAATGACTTAACACAAATTAAAATTAAAATTGAAGTTAATATTGTACAAACGATCAATTGTTAGAAAATGACAACGAATTCACCCCAAACATACAAGTGAAGAATTACAGAACAACTTTGAATATAGTTTGTCCACTTCAAAGATTTACAAGAGACAATTCTTGAAAAAACATTTGTGACTTAGAAGACAATATGGGTAACAACTACCACAAGAAATAAGATACACACTTAACTAAATATCTATTTATTTCATTTAAATTATATTTAAGTTCTTCCAATCTAGTGTATTTTCTTTCCACACACCTTTAACTCTCAAATAAATGAAAATTCAATTAATCTTATATGTTAAAATATCTCTTCATTCAATATAATTATATATATATATATATATTTAAATATTCTTTTCTAAATATTGTTACTCATTTACTTCACTTGGAAGAAAATCATTTCATAGAAATTTTCAAATTTTTTGTTCTAAAATTTATTTATTTTTTATATTTATTATTAATTATTTTTTACTTTAATCACTAAATTGATAACATAAAATAATCTTACATTTCCAATATATTATTTAAAATATTTAAGAGCTTAATTTAATTTTTTTATCATTTAAAAAATTAGTTGTTATCATGCACATAGTTATTGAAATAATTATAACAATATTAATTTATATCCTGCATTTATTTATATTATTTATTTAACTTAAATAATTTTATTTTATTATTTATAAATTCAAAATTTAAATTATATTCAACATTTTATATTATGTATTTTTATTTTTATTTTTATTCTTGAAATTTTTCCCTCCCTTCTTTCTAAAATAATCTGCAACAAAAGAGAAGAGAAACGGAAAAGGAGAATTCGGTCTAATGTACCAAACTCAATTCCATCTTTGTAACTTGAATTTTTAATTTGCACGATAAATTAGTTTATTGTCATAAATAAATTGGGCAAATGCACATATCCATTTATGTATTACTGAAGAAAATTCACTACTTTAATAATTTTAAGCTTTTATTAACAAAATTTATACAACATTTTTATATCTCTAAAGCATTGTTAAAATAATTATAGTAATAACCCTTTCAGTTTTAAATTAAATTATACAACACAGATAAATATTTTATTTAATTTAAATAACTTTATACTATTATTTACTTTTATCATTCAAAAAATCAATAACAAATTCGTGTTAAATACTATTCATTATTTTATATCAAATTCAAATTCATTTTTGGTTAAATTATTAAACTTTATTATTTATATAAAAATATTATTTTTCTAATTATACATTACTTTCTCACAATTTATTATATAGATTATTCGACTAAAAAAATTAGTGCAATTCTTTTAAACTTTTAAAATACGAAATTAATTGTCAATAGCACCAAATTAAAAACAAAAATTAACATCGTTTAATATTAAATTCTCAAACTTTTTATTAATATACAAATAAATATGTTTACATAATATAAAATAATTTTCTACAAAATTTATTATATTAATCATTTTAAAAAATAACTTTCCCTATTTTACATTTTTTTCTTAATGTCAGACGGAATTGAGTTTATTAAAAATCTAACTACAAATAGTTTTTAAGACTAAAAATGCAAAAATAATTACTAGAATTCGGCTCTCTAACAATTCAATTCTAGTTTTACAAATTCATAAATATTATGTTCTGTGTTATAGGGGTAACTTTAATGTCAGAAATTAAATACAAATTATCCCTTGAGTTTACTTTTAATGAAGATTTTTCTTTATTATGTCTTTTTGTAGCTATTTTAGAAAAAGAGAAAAATAATATAATAGATAAATATAAAATATTGTTTTAAAAATATAATAATAGTTTTATTGTTTCATCTCCATTAAGTCACCTCATTAAGCTTAGTCAAAGTTTTTCTCATTAAGCTTATTGTATACTTATGGCACACATTATTTATTTATCTATTTTTCCTTACAGGCAAGGAAGAGCTTCCTCAGCTACTTCATTTGTTGTGTGAAAGCTTAATATTTGAAGACAATTGTTTTATGAAGATTCTGGATAGGAACAACTATGCTTTCTTCGTTTGGTTATCTTCATTTCAAAACAGATTTTCTTTTTCAATTCTTAATCTTCTTTTCCTGATAATGCAACCACTTGTGACAAAAAAAGACACTGAGCTAGCTTTGATGATTTTATTCATTATGTAGCTAAATAAATACAAATTAGGTCACTTAGGCTTTCTTTCCAAATGAATCTTATCTTCAAAAACACATACTATCATATATTTTTTAACAATTAATCAAAGTGCAAAGGTTAAAATTTTAAATAATTTAAATATAAATAATATATGACTAAAAAGTATTTTATAAATCTTTTTTATTTAAATTTGATATAAAATTTTAAAAATAATCTAGTATAACAAAACATAAAAAAGTTAATTAAAACATATAAAATTAGATTGAGAGTTTTTAGCTGTGAATAAGTATATAACCAAATTAATAGATCATGAAATTTTAAATTCCCTTTATGTATTAGTTGATCACCTGTGAACAGTCAACATTCTCTTATATTCTTTGTCACTTTTCGTTTTGACAGTTTACTTCAATAAATTAATTTTATATATTTTATCTTAATTTTTTTAAAAACCTATAAATTTTGGATGGATTTCTTAAACTTTTTTAAGAGAAAAATACTTGTTTTAATTATTAATTCATTAGTTTTTTAAACTTTACATGTCGACAACATAATGTCTTAAAAATGAACAAAGAATGTCATATGACTTGAAAAAAAAAACAAAGGTCCCTTTTGGAATTAAAAACAGTTCTATCCCTTAAATGAAATATATAATCATTGCCAAATTTTTCTGACTAAAATATAACTTTATCACCGCTAGAATATAAAGAAATATAGAATATTAGATTATACTCTAGGATTAGTTTCTCAAATTTTGTTATTATCCCTTAAAATCAGTTATTATATCTTCTTTTCTTATCATGATTCACTGATTAGTTAAAATTATTATTAGTATTTAATTTAATTTTAGCATTATTTTTATAATTTAAAAATATATATAAGAAAATAAATGTAAAAAAGTGAAACTAAAAAACTTAAAGGAAAGAAAATTTATCTATATATTCTATTATTATCTTTATACTTTTTTAAAATATTTTTATATATCTTTTTAAATTATACATATAAATTATCAGTTAAAATATAATAGATAAATCTTAAAAATTGTTAAGTTATATCATCCTTGAATACGTTAAGGAATATAATATATTAGTTTTGTATTATATTATTTATTATTTATTATTTATTATTTATATCAATTAAATAATGTAATAAAAAATTAACTTATAATTATTTTTTAATTTGAAAAGTGGGTTGCCTAAATAGAATCTATCTTGTCTTCTTTAATATCATGAGTAATTAAAGATGCCAAATGAATTTGTCTTTGTGGGTATTAACTCGCTTCGAGTCTCACAGGGAACTCCCACATTTATTGGGTATGGGTATGAATATGGGTAATATTCTCTTTTTTAAATTGGGTATGGGGATGAGTATGTACATATTCGTCCCCATATCTGTCCCAATACCTATTCCCATACTCATATTCCTCTCCGTTTAAAATTACTAATATACCCCTATTAAATTAATTGTAAAATTATGTTTGAAAATGAAATTTAATTTAAATATTAATGAGACGGTTAATTTTTTATTAGTATTAAAAATGATTTTGAATAAGTTAATAACTTTTTTCAATAAGAGGTTTGTTACTTAATATTAATAGCTAAAAAAACCCTAAAATCTTTCTTATATATATCATCTTACTAATCATTTCTATATTTTCTTTTTCTCTCTGCGACTTTTTCTTTCCAACCCTAACTCTATAGAAACTATCACTTCTCTCTTCCAAACTCTCAATCTTCAATCATCTTTTTCAACATCAAAGTCCACAACTCTGATCTAGAGAGTGAGAGCAGTATTTTTACTCGATCAACTTCAGTTTTAGGTAAATTTTGTCTCTTTCTATATTCCCTCTTTTTCTATTCCTATGTTCTTAAGGGTTAAACTTATATGTTTGAATTGGACCTTGAAAGAAAATCATTAGAAATTTGGCTTGATGTGTTATGAGAATACTATTTGATATGATGATAAATATATGTGTATGTTAAGAACTATGATGTATTTTATTAAATGGTTTATAAATGATAGGAATTTTAGTTTATCTTTTTTTTTAATTATTTTTATAAACTATAATAATCATATTAATTTTACATAGGAGCGAGAAAATATTTTAGGGATAGAGTTTTAGAGAAAGTAATCTAAATGAGGAGTAGAGAAAAATAACTATTTTGGGTGATTGTGATCAACATGATACATGATGTTAAATCTTAATAATATCATTGTGATGTTAAAGATTTATGATATTATAAATTTTTTTGTATTTGATATTAAATCTTAATAATATTATAATTATTCTTTTGTGATTTGTTTATTTTTTGTAAAAATTATTGAATTCATATTTAAAACAATAAGAATACAGGTATGAGCATGAATATGAATATATACATGTTATCCAAGGAGGATAAGGATGAAACAAAATTTCTATACCTGGTCAAATATGGGAATAGAGATAAATATTTTTATATTGAGAATAAGAATGAGATAATGAAACCGCACTCGTCACATCCCCTTGCCATCCCTATAAGTAAGTCAAACTTAGTAAATATATATTAGGGTTAAATATGTTTTTAGTCCCTAATTATTTGTTAACATTGTGTTTCGTCTCGGGACAAACTTTAAACCTATTTCGTCCTTATACTTTAAAAACATATGTAAATGATCTTTGATGACAAATAAAAATACATATGGAAGGAGAGGAAAATGAGAGGACATGGAAAAGAGTGAAAGAAGTTTAAGAGACGAAAAATAGTAAAGTAAGAAACTATAAAAAAGAAAATAAAGAGATAAAAAGAAATTTTGACATATCATCAAAGGTTATTTATAGGAGTTTATAAAGCATAAGAATAAAATAAGTCTAAAGTTTGTCTAAGGGACAAAACACAATTTTGACAAATAATTCAAAAATTAAAAACATATTTAACCTTATATATTATATTTTCTTAAAATGTATATGAGGATAATATTAGTTGTTGTCTTTACTAATTTTCTTTCGTAATCATGTATTAAAATTTTTAAATCATTATATTTTTTTATTTGTTTTAAGAATCGTAACTTATCATAACTAAACATTGGTCCAGGTAAGTATAATTGAACATATATATTTATATTAATTTTTCAATTTTAGATGTATATTAAAAAAATTAAAAGTTAAGTTACTTTATTAAAAAGAAGTGTAAGACTTAACTTATCTGAATTTAAAAATATATTTAAAAAAATTACAAGCAGATTTCTACTCACCATAATTTTCAATAATTTTCAATACATACATTGTTATATCAATTTTTTCCTTTAAAATATACATTGAAAGATATGCCATTAATTATTAACGAAATAGTGAATAAAATGAAATAAATAACAAAAACACTAAATTAAATGAAAGTACACTGATAAAAATATAAAAATATCAATAATATAGTTTTAAGAAAGTCAAAATAACATTGTTATAATAATAATAATATACTATTCTAGAATATGAAATAACAATAAAAGTTTATATTTTAAATAATATATTTTAATGATTTTGATTAGAAAAATTAGTAAATTATTTTTTAATAAAAATAAACAATATTTATTTAAAAATTAAATATTATAAACATGTTTAAAATAATAATAATTTTTTTTTTTAAAAGTGAGATAAAAGTGGTTTATGCCAGCTTCTGGAAACTTCGATATTATTATTACCAATATCCCTGTTGAAAGTCTTCGTTCTACTTCTCGAGAGTATTCAAAGTCTATAACCGTTCCTAGGAAATCGGGCAAGAAAGACCTGAGCCCCTTCTTGGTAGCCGATACTGAGACCATAATACTCGATAATACTACTAATCATGTACCCTATGCGGTAGGTATCATGTTGGTTAATCCGGGGATTCAAGTGAGTCATGATATGATCGATACTTACTTCAGCAAAGATCACTCTTCAATAGTATTTAGCTAGCGATTGTCGTATTGTCACGGTCTAATTTTCCACCACCGCTTAATTTCTTGATTCTCCTTTTGTATATATTGTACCCATTGATCGTGCCAAAATGTGTGGGGTAGTTCTCTTTAATTTGGGTTTTCAGGGAACACAGCGGGACCAAGCAAGCAGGGCATAGCTAGCGGCATAGGAGCCGATTCGGCGTCAGCGGCTTCGTGCCGCACTGGAGTGATCCAATGTGTGGTTCCGCACGTTCTATCACTTCTCCGATTATTTCCAATATTGACCGTGAAACACAATGAGCAGCAGGATGTTGAGGTCCGAAATTCGAAGTGAAATTTTTTATTTGCCCGTTCCTAGTCATCATAAGGTGTACTTCTTCTTTTTCTTTCGTTTTCTTTAGTTTTCTTTTGTTTTCTTTCGTTTTCTTTCTTTTTCTTTCGTTTTTCTTTGTTTTTCTTTCGTTTTCTTTCTTTTTCTTTTTCATCATTTCCTGTTATTTGCATTTCTTATAGGTTTCATATGCGTTCTGAATTTATAAAAGTATTAGAGATTTATAGGAGTATTAACGGCACCTAAATTTGGGAAGATTTTATCTTTTATTACGATTGTTGGATGTTGAAGCAGTAACTGTCTTGTTACTGGTGATCTCTATTATTATTGGTGTGACACAAGACTTCTATCTCATTACTCGTCATATTTCTCAATTGTAATTCCTTGCTGATATTGTTCGATCTCAACTTTTTTGACTCTCTATTATGTAATTTTTCTGGACTTGATCACCAAACATAGTTATATTTCTCAATTTTAATCCCTTGCCGATTTTGTTCAATCCCAATAGCTTCTTAACTTGCTCTTTATTATGTAATTTTTTTGGACGTAAAAATACAGGTTGTATTGTAAACTTGTTTCTCTCCATCACTATTCGAAATTGTTGCTCTCCATCAGTATATGGAGGTAACGTGTTGCATCTCGTGTCCCCTTGCTTTTGAATTTGTGAATTGCTTTTGAATTTATGAATTTATCTTATGGTTTCAATACTTTGTAATCTTTTAAGAGACTTATTAGTTTTCTTGATTTAGTTCTGTGTGCTTCCTTTGAGATTCCTTTTGAGATTTATAGGGAGACACGGGATGTGTGGCATAAATTATCTTGCATTCATTATTTATTCTTTTGATAATCTTGTGGAGTGGGATTTGTAATAGGTTGTAAAAGAGTTAAAAGGCATAGGCAGGTACGTATGTTGTTGGGCCTTTGACTCTTTTTGTTTGATACCAAAAAAAGCATCTCTTTAATTACCTGGTGATTATCTGAATTTGATCGGGAAACAAATTATATGTTAATAAACTTACAAAAACATCTCTTGACTTGGCTTGGCTGAATTTGATCAAGAAACAAATTATATGTTAATAAACTTATAGAAGCATCTCTTGACTTGCTGATAAGTTTCTGAATTTGAAAACAAATTATATGTTAATAAACTTAGAGAAGCATCTCTTGACTTGGTTGATAAGTTTCTGAATTTGATGAAACAATACATAAGCATCTCTTGATTTGGCTGATAAGTTTCTGAATTTGATGAAACATCTTTTAACTTGGCTGCTAAGTTTATGAATTTGATGAAACATCTCTTGACTTGGCTGATAAGTTTCTGAATTTGATGAAACAAGTTTGATTTGGCTGATAAGTTTATGAATTTGATGAAACAAGTTATGCAGACTCTCAATGTGTGAGCGACTCTCTCAGCGTGTGAGCGACTCTCTCAGCGTGTGAGCGACTCCCTCAGCGTGTGAGCGACTCCCTCGGCGTGTGAGCGACTCCTCGGCGTGTGAGCGACTCCTCGGCGTGTGAGCGACTCCTCGGCGTGTGTGAGCGACTCCTCGGCGTGTGAGCGACTCCTCGGCGTGAGAGCGACTCCTCGGCGTGAGAGCGACTCCCTCGGCGTGAGAGCGACTCCTCGGCGTGAGAGCGACTCCTCGGCGTGAGAGCGACTCCCTCGGCGTGAGAGCGACTCCCTCGGCGTGAGAGCGACTCCTCGGCGTGAGAGCGACTCCCTCGGCGTGTGAGCGACTCCTCGGCGTGTGAGCGACTCCTCGGCGTGTGAGCGACTCCTCGGCGTGTGAGCGACTCTCAGCGCGTGTGAGCGACTCCCTCAGCGTGTGTGAGCGACTCCCTCAGCGTGTGAGCGACTCCCTCAGCGTGTGAGCGACTCCCTCAGCGTGTGAGCGACTCCCTCAGCGTGTGAGCGACTCCCTCAGCGTGTGTGAGCGACTCCCTCAGCGTGTGTGAGCGACTCCCTCAGCGTGTGTGAGCGACTCCCTCAGCGTGTGTGAGCGACTCCCTCAGCGTGTGTGAGCGACTCCCTCAGCGTGTGTGAGCGACTCCCTCAGCGTGTGAGCGACTCCCTCAGTGCGTGAGCGAGTGTATTATGTGTGGGTGACGTGTCCCTTGTTTTGAATTTGTCATGGTTTCTATATTTTGTAATATATTAAGAGAGAGGTTAGTTTTCTTGATTTAATTTTCCATGCTTGCTTTTGAGCTTTAGAGGGAGACATTGGATGTGTGGCATAGGATTTGGAAACACTGGATGGAGATCTCGTGAAACTCTGGGTGTTTTTTTTTATCTTGCATTCATTATTCTATTTCTTATTATTATTTTTTGGATAATCTTGTGAAGTCGGATTTCATGATTCTCAATAACAGGCAGTATGAGAGTTAAGAGGCATAGGCAGTTGTGTTGTTGGGCCTTTGAATCTGTTTGTTTGGTACCTACAAAAGCATATGTTCTAACTGAAAATCATCTTCAACACAGTGGTAAGTCCATGGAAATGTTATTGTAATTAATTAGTTGTTTTCATTTGAGATTTCTCTTTGCACCTAACAACTAAGCGATTAATTTATTTGGCGAGTTTCTAAATTGGATTGAGAAACAAACTATATGTATTTTAATGTAAACGTGTTTTCTATGTATTATAGTGTTAGAATTGTGGAATAGTTCGAATGACGTACATAATTTGGTGATGTATCTCTGTTTTTTTTTCCAATTGAATTTATATTGATTGTTCAGTGTTTTTCGTAATTTGCCTTTGTTCCATGTACTCGGGTTTGCAGAAAAGACTAACTATGGATGTTTGTTTGGTCGTGGACCTGTGATGTTTTAGGTTTTTATTACCTATGTGTTCGTGTTGGAATTGCTTTACTCTATCTTGTTTCAATACAGATGTACATGTGCCGATCATTTTTTTGTTTTTAAACAAGAGTGATATTGGAGTTATGGAGAACTACTCTTTTTTCTTCTATTTTCATTTCATGTTGATTCTTAGTTGATGCAACGAATTAAAATGGCTAACAACTCGAGGTTATTTTCTTTCTGACAATTTAGGAGTTGATTGAACTACTTGCATTCATCCCTTTTTCGCATTTGCCGATGGAGTATTAAAAATACAACATAAGTTTTTATGAGTTTCCTCTATTTAATTGTTCTGCCTGGGATAACCTAAGTTTTTATCAGTTTCCTCTCTTTAATTCTTCTACTTCTGACTGTCTTCACTATTATATTATCATTCTGAACTTGTTATTTTCTTTTGTGGGTTTTGTTCTTTGGTTGTTTTCCTTGTTTCCCATGTCAAGAATTGTTCCAATCTTAAAGGCTTTGTGAGTTTTGTTCTTTGGTTGTTTTCCTTGTTTCCCATGTTCGGAATTGTTCAAATCTTAAAGGCTTTGTTTTCTGGAATGGAGTAGTATGAGAAAAATTTGTTGCTCTCCAATTTGGACAATTACTCTTCCGTAGTTTTTTAAATATGAAGTATACAAATATTTTCAAGTTAATTGGATATCCTTTTTCTTAAATATGAAGTATACAAGTATTTTCAATTTAATTGGATATCCTTTCTTTTGGAGAATAGGATTTGTTTGAGCACACTACCATATTAAACGGGAAATTATATGTTAAAGGCAACTGCTTAAGATAACCTAATTTCTTATATGTGTTATTTAAATTCGTTAGAGTTGAATTGTGATTTGTTTATCTGCAGCAGGGTTTCGTGGTGGGATGAGAGCATGTTGTGATAACCTAATTTCTTCTGTGTTATTTAAATTCGTTGAAGTTGAATTGTGATTTGTTTCTGTGCAACAGGGTTTCGTGGTGGGATGACATGTATTTCATCGAGCCTAATGCGAGCAAGTCTACACTAGTTTTTAATTCTGGTATTTATTGATTCATGTTATCTTTTCTTAAATTCTTAGTCTTCACATGAAAGACAAGCAATGAATGTGAAAACTTTGGCAGTAGACCCTCTAAAGCTTTAGGTTTTGTTACCCTTGACTTTTTGATGTGTTGTTGATTTGTTTATATTTGTCTGAAACTTAAATCGAGTGTATTATGTCAGTGACGTGTCCTTTATTTTTGAATTTGTCATTGTTTCTATATCTTGTAATATTTTAAGAGTGAGGTTTGTTTTCTTGATTTAATTCTCCATGCTTGCTCTTGAGCTTTAGAGGAGACATTGGATGTGTGGCATAGATTTTGGAAACACTAGATCACACTAGATGGAGATCTAGTGAGACTTTAGGTGTTTTTTATCTTGCATTCATGATTCTATTTTTGATTATTATTTTTGGATAATCTTGTGGAGTTGAATTTCATGATTCTTAGTAACAGGCAGTATGAGAGTTAAGAGGCATAGGCGATTGTGTTGTTGGGCCTTTGAATCTGTTTGTTTGATACCTACAAAAGCATTTGTTTTAATTGAAAATCATCTTCAACACAGTGGTAAGTCCATGGAAATGTTATTTTAATTAATTAGCTGTTTTCATTTGAGATTTCTCTTTCAGATTATTAGTCATGATATTAGGAAAACCAACATCTTTGCACCTAACAACTAAACGATTAATTTATTTGACAAGTTTCTGAATTGGATTGAGAAACAAACTATATGTATCTTAACATAAATGTGTTTTCTATGCAGTGTAGTGTTAGAATTCTGGAATAGCTCGAATAATGTATCCTGGTTTTGGATTCTTGTATTTTTTTCAATTGAATTTATATGTTCAGTGTTTTCGTCGTAATTTTTCTGTTACATTTACCCAGGTTTGCCGAAAAGACTAACTATGGATGTTTGTTTGGTTGTGGACCTGTGAAGTTTTACGTTTTTATTACCTTATGTCTTCATGTTGGAATTGCTTTGGTCTATCTTGTTGGTCAATACGGATGTACATATGCCGATCATTTTGTGTTTCTGAACAAGAGTGATATTGGAGTTTTGGAGAATTACTCTTCTTTCTTCTATTTTCATTTGATGTTGATTCTTGGTTGATGCAACAAATTAAAATGGCTAACAACTTAGGGTTATTTTGTTTCTGACAATTCAGGAGTTGATTGAACTGCTTGCATTCATTCCTTTTGCGCATTTGCTGAAGGAGTATTAAAAATACAACATAAGTTTTTATGAGTTTCCTCTATTTGATTGTTCTACCTAAGTTTTTATTAGTTTCCTCTCTATTTAATTCTTCTGCTTCTGACCGTCTTCCCTATTATAGCATTCTGAATTTGTTATTTTCTTTTGTGGGTTTTGTTCTTTGGTTGTTTTCCTTGTTTCCCATGTCAGGAATTGTTCTAATCTTAAAGGCTTTGGTTTTTGGAGTGGAGTAGTATGAGAAAACTTTGTTGCTTTGCAATTTGGAGAATCACTCTTCGTAGTTTTTCAAATATGAAGTATACAAGTATTTTCAATTTAATTGAATATCCTTTTTCTTTTGGAGAATAGGATTTGTAGGATTTGTTTGAGCACTATCATGTACATGAAACTGGAAATTATATGTGAAAGCCAACTGCTCAAGATAACCTAATTGCTTGTGTTATTTAAATTTGTTGGAGTTGAATTGTGGTTTGTTTATGTGCAGCAGTGTTTGATGGTGGGATGAGATGTATCTTATCGAGCCTGTTGCAAGCAAGTCTCCACTGGTTTTTAATTTTGGTATTTATTAATTCATCTTATCTTTTCTTAAATTCTTAGTCTTCACATGGAAGACAAGCAATGAATGTGGAAACTTTGGCAGGAGATCCTCTAAAGCTTTAGGTTTTGTTACCCTTGACTTTTTTATGCGTTTATTTGTTTGTATCTATCTGAACTTAAATCGAGATCTATTTGTATTTAAATATAGTTCTTAATTTGATCATGTCTAGGTGTTGAAAGTGTAAGATTGGTCGAGGATTAAAATCTGGAAGTGTTTAGAATAGCCAAACAAATCAGGATAACTTAATTTGTTCCGAGTGTCCTATCTCTATTTAATTTCATGGGATTTGACAATTTAGGAGTTGATTGAACTGCTTGCATTCATCCCTTTATCGCATTTTCCGATGGAGTATTAAAAATATAACATAAGTTTTTATGAGTTTCCTCTATTTAATTCTTCTGCTTCTGACCGTCTTCCCTATTTGATTTCTTGGGATTTGTTCAACCAAGAATAAGGGTTGAATTGTCATTTGCTTCTTTGCATTGGTCTTTGGATTATGTTTCATCCTGTATCTCGTCAAGCATATTGAGTGATACGTCTTTGTTTTTATTTCTTGGGATTTGGTTAACCAAGAACAAGGATGTGAGGTTTGTTTTCCTTATATTTTTTGTGATTAGCTATTTAATATCTCTACTTGAATTTGAATTATAGTATTTCTTGGGATTTGGTTAACCAAGAATAAGGATGTGAGGTTTGTTTTCCTTATATTTTTTGTGATTAGCTATTTAATATCTACTTGAATTTGAATATAGTTCTTTATTTGATGACGAAGATCTATAATGTCTAGCTGTTGATATGCTCCTTTTCAACACATCAATGTTTAGGGATTAAAATAATAATACAATGCTCAGGGTAATCTAATTCTTTGGATGTGTTTCCTTTCTATTATTTAATTTCTCTAGACTTGATCCGTAAATATAAGGATTCAATTATGAATTGTTTAATGCAAAAATATTTGGTGGATTTGTTTCAATTATGAATTGTTTGTTTCGTGTGACATTCATCTCATTTTGAGAATATGAAGATGTCTCTCTGAGTTGAAACTTTGTAGTTTGCTTGATTTTTTGTCTTTATGGGGAAGACAAAGCAACTGATTTGTGAGGTAGGATGTGGAGACACTAGCTAGAGGCTCTTGGTTTTGTGACCTTTATGTTTCTTGTGTCTTCACTTGTGATTGGCTAAACTTCTTGTTTGGATGAGTTTTGGTTGGATTCATTGCTAACCTTGTAGTGTGGCAGTTTGTGTGGTAGGCACTATCAGACTATTGAGGCCATGTAATTTGGGGAGGATTTGTCTGGCAGCGGAATGATTAAATAGAAACTAAGGGAAACAAGATGTGAGGAAAAAACATTATGGCCATTACAATTTGTATTTCTTGTCGTGTTCAGCCATGCAGTTTCTCGAAGTTATTGTCAGTGAGTTCTTGCCTCTTTCTCTATTGCCCCATATGCATACTTTTCCACTTTTTTCTCTGTTTTCTTTTCAACACTTGTTGGAAGTAATTTGGGTTTTGATATCTTTCATGAGTTATATTGCCCCATATGCATCTTTTTCCACATTTTTTCTGTTTTCTTTTTGACACTTTTACTTTTCTAAGTAATTTTTGTTTCTCATAGCTTTCATGACTTTTGGAATTATGAAATTTGATCCTTTTACATTATGCAATTGAAATTATTGAAAGGAGAGAATCATTGATTCTTAATTTTATAGTATTGAATTATTTTTACTTTCTTCAGTGTGGCAAATTTGAAAAGTCATTTTATTACTTCATCTTATTAATTATCAAAAGCATTGAGCTGCTTGAGTGGCTAGCTTTACTTGAATAGTTTTGTTGGCTTTGCTTAAATTGTTTAAGTAGCTTTGCTTGAGTTCACTTTGCTTGAGTTACTTGAATAACTGACATTATTGACTTTACTTGAGCTTCTTAAGTAGCTTTGCTTGAGTTGTTTGAGTAGTTCTTGGAGTGCTTGAACCGCTTGAGTGGCTTATTGGGGTTGAGTGGCTTATTGGGGTTGTGGCCTCTGAGAGACTTGAGTTGTTGGGGTACCTTGAACTGCTTGAGTGGGTCATTGGGTGCTTGAGTTGTTGGTTTTGCTTGAGTGGCCCCTGAGAGGCTTGAGCTGCTTGAGTGGTTTATAGTAGGGATTAAATGGACTCTTGAGGTACTTGAGTGGCCCTTGGGGTGCTTGAGAGGCTTGAGCTGCTTGAGTGGTTTATAGTAGTGCTTAAATGGGCTCGGGAGCTACTTGAGAGGCCTTGGGGTGCTTAAGTTGCTTGAGTGACTCGCTGGTTGCATGAGCTATTTGAGTGGCTGGCTTTGCTTGAGCTGCATTTTGCTTTGCTTAAACTATTTGAGTGGTTGACTTTGCTTTGCTTGAGTGGCTCGCTGTGGTGCTTGAGTTGCTTACTTTGCTGATTTTATTTGAGTTGCTTACTTTGTTGGCTTTGTTTGAGTTGCTTAAGTTCCTGGCTTTGCTTGAGCTGCTTGAGTGGCTGGCTTTATTTGAATAGTTTTGTTAGCTTTGCTTGAGTTATTTAAGTAGCTTTGCTTGAGTTAATGGTGCTTGAGCTGCTTAAGTGGTTGGCTTTGTTGACTTTGCTTGAGTGGGGCTTGTGTGGCTCCCTCGGGTGCTTGAGTTGCTGGCTTTGTTTGAGTGGCTAGTTTTGTTGGCTTTACTTGAATAATTTTGTTGGCTTTGCTTGAATTGTTTAAGTAACTTTGTTAAGTAACTTTGGTTAAGTTGACTTTGCTTAAATTGTTCAAGTAACTTTGCTTAAGTTGACTTTGCTTGAATTGCTTGGATAGTTGGCATTATAGACTTTATTTGAGCTTCTTGAGTAGTTTTGCTTGAGCTGCTTGAGTGGCTCATTAGGGGTGCTTAGATTTTTTGTTTTGCTTGAGCTGCATGAGCTGCCCCTAGGAGGCTTGAGCTGCCCCTAGGAGGCTTGAGCTGCTTAAGTAGCTTTGTTGACATTTCTTGAGCTGCTTAAGTAGTGTTCTTGAGTAACTCTTAAGGTGCTTGAACTGCTTGAGTGGCTTATAAGAGTACTTTAGAGTTTCTTTAGAGTGTTTGAATGGTTTGTTAAGGGTTTAAGTGATTGGCAGGAGTTCTTGAGCTACTTGAGTGGCCTTGTTGTGCTTAAGCTACTCGAGTGACTCGTTGGATACATGAGCTACTCGAGTGGCTGGCTTTGCTTGAGCTGCTTGAGTTGAGTAGCTCCTTGAGGTGCTTGAGCGGTTGACTTTGCTTGAGTGGTGCTTGAATGACTCCATAGGGTGTTTGAGCTCCTTGTTTTGCTGGTTTTGCTTGACTTAGTTGAGTGGCTACCTTTGCTTGAACTACTTCAATGACAAGCTTTGTTTGAGTGGTTGTGCTGCTTTTGTTGGCTTTACTTGAGTTATTTGAATGGCTTTACTTGAACTAGCTTTACTTAAGCTACTTAAATGGCTAGGTTGCTTGAGGGGTTGGCTTTATCAACTTTGTTTAAGTTTTTTAAATGGTTTTATTAACTTTACTTACTTTGTTTAAGTTACTTGAATAGTCTTGGGGTGCTTGAGTGGCTTCTTGAGGTGCTTGAGCTACTTGGGTGGCTTGCTGAGGTGCTTGAGTGGCTTTGCTTGAGCTGCTTGAGAGGCTTGAGTGGCTTTTCTTGAGCTGCTTGCATGGCCTCTAGGGTGCTTAAGCTACTTGAGTGGCTTGCTAGGGTGCTTAAGTTGTTGGCTTTGCTTGAGTGGTCCTTAGGTGCTTGAAATGCTTGAATGGTTCATTAGGGTACTTAAGTTGCAGCTTTGCTTGAGCTGCTTAGTGTGGAAGCTCGTCTCTTCTTGCTTCCTTGCTAAGTTAATAATTTATAGTTGTTACTATCTTAGAAACTGAACAAAGACCAAACTAGATTGAACTTTAGAAAACCAGTGCGCTTGAGTGGTTCATGGGTGCATGAGTTGCTTGAGTGGCTGGTTTTACTTGAATTGCTTGAGTTGAGCGGCTTCTTGGGGTGCTTGAGCGGCTTTCTTTGCTTGAGTTGCTTGAGTGGCTGGTTTTGCTGACTTTGCTTAAGTGGTGCTTGAATGGTTCCTTGCTTGAGGTTGTTGAACAGCTTGAGTGGCTCATTGGGGTGCTTAGTGGCTCCTTTGGTTGATTTGCTGTTGGGGTTCTTGAGCTACTTGAGTGCCATTGGGTGCTTGAGCTGTTTGAGTGGCTTGTTGGGGTGTTTGAGTTGCTTGAGTGGCTTCTTAGGGTGCTTGAGTTATTGGTTTTGCTTAAGCTATTTAAATGGCCCTTAGGAGGCTTAAGTTGTTTGAGTGACTATGTTGGCTTTTCTTGAACTACTTAAGTGACCTTTAGGTTGCTTGACTTGCTTGAGTGGCTCATGTGATGCTTGAATGGCTCCCTGGGGTGCTTGAGCTGCTTGAGTGGTTGGCTTTGTTGGCTTGACTTTGGTGGTTTTGCTAACTTCACTTTGCTTAAGTAGCTGGCTTGGTTGGCTTGGCTTTGCTAGCTTAGCTTTACTTAAGTGGTTGCCTTTGTTGGTTGGCATGCTTGAATGACTTGCTTTGTTGGCTGGGCTTGTTTGAGTAAGTGGTTGGTTGACTTGGCTTAGCTTGAATGAGTGACTTGGCTTGCTTGAGTGGCTGGCTTGTTTTGCTTTGCCTGAGTTGTTGGCTTGCTTTGTTTTGCTTGAGTGAATGACTTACTTACCTTAATTGAGTGAATGGTTGACTAGCTTGACTTGCTTGAGTGAATGGCTTTGCTTGTTGGCTTGCTTGCTTTGTATAAGTGGCTTGCTTGGCTCGTTTGACTGGTTTGGGTGACTTTGCTTGGGCGGCTTGGATTGCTTGCTTGAGTGGCTTTGTTTGGCTTGCTTGACTTGTTTGATTGGCTTGGGTAGCTTTGCTTGACTGGTTTGGTTGACTAGTTTGCTTGACCGGTTTATTTGACTGTTGCTTGACTGGTTTGTTTGACTTGCTTGCTTCGCTTGCTTGAGTGACTTGGGTGGCTTAGATTGCTTGAGTGGCTTGGTTCAATTGCTTGCTTGAGTGGCTTGCTTGCTTGAGTGGTTGGCTTGTTGGCTTTGCTTGTTTGATGACTTGCCTGTTCTTGAATGGTTGGTTTGATTTTTTTAGTGGGTTGGTTTGCTTTCTTGAGTAGTTTGTTTGCTTTGCTTGAGTAGCTTGCTTGCTTGAGTGGTTGGCTTTTCTTGAGTTGCTTGGCTTTGCTTGATTGAGTTGCTTGCTTGGCTTGCTTGAATGAGTGAGTGACTTTGTTTGCTTGAACAAGTGACTTTGCTTGCTTGAGTGGTTGGCTTGTTTGCTTGAGCTGTTGGCTTTACTTGGTTGAGTGAATAGCTTTACTAGTTTGAACAAGTGGCTTTGCTTGCTTGAACGAATGGTTTTGCTTGTTTGAGCAAGTGGCTTTGCTTGCTTGAATATGTGGCTTGAGTGGCCGGCTTGAGTTGTTTTGCTTTGCTTGAGTGGCTGGCTAACCTGCTTTTTGCTTTGCTTGAGTGGCTGGCTAGCTTGCTTACTTGAGTAGCTCCTTGGGGTGCTTGAGCTACTTGAGTGGCTCCCTGGGTGCTTGAGCTACTTGAGTGGCTGCTTGAGCTGCTTAAGTGGCTCCCTGTTGGCTGGCTGGCTTGAGCTGCTTGAGTGGTTAGCTTTATTTGTTTGAGTGACTGGCTTTGCTTATTTGAGTAAGTGACTTGTTTACTTAAGTCAATGGCTTGCTTAAATGGTTTTGTTTTCCTTGAGTAGCTGGTTGAGTACCTTGAGTGGCTGGTTGGTTGGCTTGCTTTGCTTAAGCGACTGGTTAGCTTCTTTGCTTACTTAAGTGACTTGTTGGCTTACTTACTTGCTTAAGTGGCTTGTTGGTTTGCTTGAAAGGCTTGTTGGCTTGAATGGCTGGTTTACTTGCTTGCTTAACTGAGGTTTGCTTGCTTGGTTGATTGAGTGACTGGCTGGATTCCTTGCTTGACTGAGTGGCTGGTTGACAAGTAGCTTGCTTGCTTGACTGACTTGATTGATTTTCTTGTTTGCTTGCTTGAGTGGCTTGTTAGTCATTCTCCCAAGGCGTGTGAGTCATTTTCCCAGCATGACTTCGGGGTGTGCAAGTTACTCTCTCGGGGTGTTTTGCTTGGGCGTGAAGAGTCCAACTCCCTGGGCGTGCGACTTGCCTTCTTAAGTGACTCCCTACACATGCGATACTCCTTACATGTGCGACTTGCTTGCTTGTTTGAGTGACTCCCTACGTGTGCAACTTATGTGCTTGCATGAATGACTCTTACGCGTGCGATTTGCGTGCTTGTTTGAGTGACTCCCTACACATGCGACTCGACTTCCTTGCTTGTGTGACTTGCTTGAGTGACTCCCTGCATGTGTGCTTGCTTTTCTTGTGGGACTTGCCTGAGTGACTTCCTTCTTGTGTGACTTGCTTGAGTGACTTCCTACTTCCGTGCTTGCTTGAGAGTCTTCCTACTCGCATGTGACTCGACTTACTTGCCTGACTTGCTTGCTTGAGTGACTCCCTACACAGGCGACTTGCTTGCTTGCTTGAGTAACTCCTTACACATGCGACTTGCTTGCTTAAGTGACTCCTTACACATGCGACTCGCTTGCTTGCTTGAGTGACTCAACTCACTTGCTTGCTTGAGTGACTCCCTAGGCATGCAACTCGACTCGCTTGCTTGCTTGAGTAACTCCCTGGGCGTGCGACTCGACTCGCTCGCTTGTGACTCCCTATGCGTCTGACTTGCTTGTTTGAGTGACTCCCTACACATGTGATATTTACTATGCGTGCAACTTGCGTGCTTGCTTGAGTGACTTCTTGGGTGTGCGCCTTGCTTGCTTGAGTGACTCCCTTGGCATGTGACATGCTTGCTTGAGCTACTCCCTCAGCATGTCATGGTTTAATTACATATGACATCTAGTATGGGTCAAAACTTATGGATCATAACATGCGACATGCTTGCTTGAGCGACTCCTTCAGCATGTCATGGTTTTAGTATAATCAAAACCTATGGATTAGTAGTGTTGGTTTTATTATATATGACATTTAGTATGGGCCAAAGCTTATGGATTAGTAGTGTTGGTTTTATTATATGTGACATTTAGTATGGGCCAAAACTTATGGATCATAACATGCGACATGCTTGCTTGAGCGACTCTTCAGCATGTCATGGTTTTAGTATAATCAAAACTTATGGATTAGTAGTGTTGGTTTTATTATGTATGACATTTAGTATGGGCCAAAGCTTATGGATTAGTAGTGTTTGTTTTATTATATGTGACATTTAGTATGGGCCAAAACTTATGGATTAGTGTTTGTTGTAGGTTGATCTTTTCTGGAGTAACATTATGTGGGTGGAAGAGACAATTGTGTTATTGGAATATCTTGACTCTATTGATCTGATTATCTTATTTACTCCTTTTGCAGTGAAGACTTGGACTTTGTGTTAAGTTTTATTATCTTCCCGTTCATTATTTTTCTTGTGTGCTCAGTATTGGAATGGCTTTAGTATTTCTTATTGGTTGAATAGGAAGGTACATGTGTCCGACATTGTGTGTTTCTAAGCAAGAGCAGTATTTGATGACCAAGCATTATGATCATCAAGCCTGTTACGGGGCCTGTTATGGGAATTTCTCCGTTGGTTTTTTAGTTCTTAAATTTATGAATTCATGTTATCATCTAGGCCGATGATGTACGCTAGTAGTGTGGCAGTTTGTAACAGTCACTACAATCGTATTGGGTTTTATCTTTGATTTGATGGTTTCCTGCTTGATCTGAAAAGTTGTACTACCCAATTTTGATGCCTTCTCTAATTGAGATTCTTTTGACTCTTTGCTCTTGTTATGAAGAATTCTTAAATTGTAAATTGAATAAATTCTTCCAATACCGAGCATAAAATCTGCAGGAGATAGGAGATTGTTTGAAACTAATCGTGATCAATTTGTTTGATATATGACCATCTAATTGTTTGGGAGAGTGTTGTCTTATGTAACTTCAATGTAATGATCTTCAAATTGTTTTAAATGTTTTTGATTTTTGTTTCAACAATCTCCATTTGGGTTTCTTTTGTCCAGTTTTTTGTATAGTTTTTATATGAACAATATATCTAGGTGTTGAAATATTTTCGTTTATTTGTTTGGAGCACATTGAGTCTTCATTTGAGAGATTTCTCTATATTATTTTATTTTCTGAATTTGATCGAGAAACATATGTACTGAAGTGAGAACTTTGTTCTATTTCTTTCTATGAAGTGGTACTGTTGGAATTGTGAAACATTGCATCACATCGACGTATATGTCTGTCTCTCTGAGTTTTGGTTCTTATATTTTTTTTTCTGTTTCCTTCATTGTTTATTGAGTTTAGTGTTTCTCTAACTTCTACCACTTGAAAGTCCAATGGTTAGGTCGTGGAGGCAATGGTGGTAGATAATTGTATTTCTTTTATTGGTTTTCCGAAACCTCTCCATTCATTATTTTTCATATTTGTTTGATTGGACAGGAACTAGTGTGTTTCTATAAGCAAGAGCAATACTGGAGTTTTGGAAGAGAATTTGTTAGTTTTAGTTGAATCGGAAGCTTACAGCGAATTAAAACGAGTAACAACTGTGGATAAAGTAATCTATGTTAATTATTCTATTTCTTTACCAAATTCAGGTGTTGAATGAACTGTGCGCAGTCTGGCACTTCTGATTGGGTATTAAAAATCACGAAAGAGATTAGAACGGTTATAGTGATAACCCAGCATAAAGTTTCTTTACGTAACATAAGTTATTATTATGAGCGACTAAGGCTACGTTAGTTTTATGTGATCATTCTGGACTTCGGTTGTTGTCAATAATGTATGGTAAGCTGGGAATATCATATTTCCTTGTTTCAATATCAGGATTGATCCAATCGTAAGACATTAAGTTTCTAGAGTTGGTGAATATGAGACGACTTTGTTGCTATGAAATTTAGAGAGTTACTCTTTACTATTACATGGTAGTTTTCTATATGATCTACAAGTATATCCTTTTTTAACAACAATCCTTTTATTTAAGTTCTCAGAACTTGATCACCAACATTAGTATGATTTGTTTTTCTACAGTGGTTTATGATTAGAATAGTGTAATGTCATGTATCTCATCAGCCTTTAATGAATGCCTCCATTGGATATTGGATTTTGAATTTATTAATTCATATAATATTTTCTATTATTCCTCCTCTAGTATGAATGTTTTTTAGTTTTCTTGAATTTTTGCTCTTTATAGTATGACAAGCAATGGATGTGTGAGGATAACGTAGAAACATGGGCAGGTGATCCATTGAAAGCTTAGGTTTTGGTATTCTTACATTTTCTATGTTTTTATTCGTGACTAGCTATTTTAATATAGTTTTTGTTTGATGACAGAGATCTATCAAAATAAAAAGATTGGTTGAGGATTAAAATCCGAAAGTGTTTAAAACTGCAAACAACTAAGGATAACGTAATTTCTTCTTCTAGTTTCTGCTCTATTTGATTTTTTGGATCTGATCACCAAACATAAGGATTATATTGTCATTTGTTTCTGTGTGTTTGCAATATATGTTTCATGCTTCGACTCATCAATCATGTTGTGAGTAAATATCACTCTTTGTTTTGAATCTGTCTTATGATTTGTATACTTTGTCCTTTGAGCGTATATAGGTTTCTTGAATGTAGACACTCTGGCACGAGATTCAATAAAGTTTTATGTTTTTACCCTTTTCTTGTGTATTTATTCGTGACTGGCTAAATTTGTTTGGGTTTTTTGTTATTTTTGTTGGATTCTTGTGGCCAAGTTTTGGTAACCTTTCTTGTGCTTGTTGGTAACAGGATTTACAAGAGTATTAAAGGTCCTGTAATTAGGTTGGTTGGTTGAATTTGTCTGTGGTCTATCCTCCACAAGGTGATTAAATGAAATAAAAAAATAGCATTGCATGGGACCTATTCTCATAATTGCGTCTTGTAATGACTGCTCAAGTTTATTCATTTGCAAAAGGCTGAAATGATATTTTTGTGTGTTCAATTTTGGTATGAGAATGATTTATTTAGTATTGATTGTAATTCTATTTTATAATTTTTAGTTAGAAGGTATTTGTATTGTTGTTCTAGACAAATCTTTAGTCCTTTGTTGGCTACAGGTTTTATTATAATTAGTGGCTAAATATCCAATTTAATTCTACATATTTCATATTCTCCGGTGATGGTGGATAGATTTCTAAATTATTTTCGTCTAGACGAGTTATTGAATTACTTCTTTTTTGAAATAAAATGTTTTTTCGTTTGTGACTTGTAATAGAAGTTTATATAAGTTCTTAAGGGTCACTTAGATATGATTTTCATTCTCACATTCTCTCCAATTCTTTTCCATGTTTTCTAAATTGAACCACTGGATTCCTAAATCTTTTCTTGGAAATTGATTTTAAAACTTCTTTATTTACTAAACCAGATAATTCCTTCCCTGTTATAATAAAGTGATCCTTTTTACTTCATATATATACAAAATTTATTTATAGGGTTAGGGTTCATATTCGTAAGAATTGATATCAATTTGATTCTAGAAATTCATAAAATTCACTCATACCTCACACCACATTTTGGGTTTGGTCAATCACTTTTTAGTATATTCTTTAATTTATTCGTGAGAATTTTTTAAACCATTTTATAAAATTTACCAACTTAAAATTGAAGTCATAGTCTTGTCATTTTTATATTTCCATGTTTTTCTAATATATTTGAAATTCAAATCTTATATCCTTAAATTATATCAGAGAGGTTTTCTTCTGAAGTAGGTCTAACTTAGACCTCCTACTAAATATTTTTTTTTTAATTTGTTATTCCTATCTGAAAATTATTTACATCTTAAAGAAATTTAAGAAAAAAATTCAAAATCATAAAAGTATAATTGAAAGTTTTGGTCATTTAAAAATAAAAAAAATCAAATAAATTAAGAACCTACAATGTTTCATGTTCTCCCTACATTCTTCCTCTTTTATATACTAAATTCATATTTATATTAAAGTTTAGTTTTAAACATGTATTAAACTTTTAAAAAACTAGGTTACTTCATTTAAAAGAGTGTGACACCTAATCTATATGAATTTAAAAATATAATTTAAAAGTGATAATATTTTCTTAAAAATTGTTGTGGAATAGTTTCTTATAAATCCTAAACCAACCCTAAACATATTTGTTGTAAACATTCTACTACATAAACACTATACATAATGACAGATAAAATTACAAAGTTAACATGTAAAAAATAAATACATAAATACTAGACATAATAACATAGATAAAACTACAAATCTAACAATAAATAGAGGAAGATCGATAAAGAATTAACGTGTATATAATATATTAGCATATATAAGTTCAATTCAAACATTAACCATAAAAATCATAAAGGCTGAATAAATAGAAATAACTATATAGTGTTATTTTGTGTTTAGTATTTGTGTAGATTATTCATAGGTTGACATATATAAACAAATTCACTCAAAATTTTAGAAAAATATTTTGTTACTTTGAGTTACTTCAAAAAGAAAATAAGAGTAAAAATAGTTCTTTTATACGGATAGTTTGAATATATTATACTAGTTTCAATATATATTGAATATATTAAAAGATTAGATATATCAAAACTTTTTATTACATATTATATACTATGAGCCATTTAAAAGATTGGACATATTAAAACTTTTTATTACATATAATATACTATGAACGATAATTAAGGATGATAAATATCTAAATTAATTCAATTTATATTACTTTAGATTTATTTTAATAAAATATTTTTAATCTAAATTCAATTTATTAGATTGCATACCCTTTTGAATTTTAAGAATTTAAAATAAGATATTTCTCCATTATTTTAAGTTATAAACTACTAGATTGGGTTGAGTTTAAATTTGACAAAGTTTGTCCAAACTTAAATTAAATGTAATTTGTATGGGTTTAGATAGATCTAACTAATTCCAAGATTAAGTCAAGTTAAATTAGTTTAATCTAACTATTTTTATATAACTATGTAAAAAATGATAAAAATCTTAAAATTAAGAATAATTCTTATATAACTATTGTAAATTTGACAAAAAAACTTAAAGTTAAGAATAATTATGGAGTTCATATTAAGTTGACATACGTATGTGTGTTAGAGTATTATAGTTTTAAATGTGAAGATGACTTTCAATATGATAAAAATTAACAGAAGAATTCAAGGTAAGTTAAATGTGAGAGTAATAGTTAAATATGGTTTTCCTTGTAAATATATTGAATATGAAAGAATCAATTAATAAATTAAATATAATAATCTTTACGTTTATATGAAATGTAGGAATTGTCGAATGTGAATTAAAGAAGTTGATAAAAATAAATTATGTTAAAAATTCTTAATATAATTTGTTTAACTTTTAGTGGTTGGACAATTACTTTGAGGGCTATGTTTTTCTAATTGAACATTTTTTTAATAAGAATTTAAAATTGATAAGTGACATTCTTTCTTTTTTTCTTCGGATATCATACACGTGAGTTGAATTCGGAAGTGTATTTGATTGTTTACAGCAATAGGGTATTAAAATTAATATCATTACCTTCGACAATGTTTATGTTAATATATTTTACAATATATTTTTTAAATTTGTCGTATAGAAAAATTTATCATGAGATAATGAGTTTTTCATATATGATTAATGTGTTCACATTCATAATTTAATTAATCAAGATAGTTTAAAAGTGGTTGATAAAACACTCAAGGATGTGTTAGTAATGGGTGCATACTTATATTAGCACTGTTTTGAGATTACTGCTTATTGGATGCTCAAAAGTATAATTAAATATAATAAAACACGTTTGAAATGGTTAGTGATAAATAGAAATTATAAAAGTTATTTATCCTTATGAAAATGGAATAAGAGAAAAAAATTGTGTCAATTCTTCTTATGTGATGTTTAGTTTATATTATTTAACTTTAAATTTGTATTTTATTCAAGTTTTAAAATAAAGATGTTACTCTAAAATAAATAAATAACTTGTAATATAAAAGAGAAGTTTCAATATTAAAAGGAGATGATGGTATCCAAAAATCATGATACGAAATTTTATAATATTAATAGAATAATTGTGAGTTTTGAATGATGATATTATTATAATTTAATTTTAATATGAAAGAAATGAATAAATGTTTCTACTTAACAAATTTTGCCTACTCTATTAATTATATTAAGATTGACATATTATTATATCTATTATCGAATAATTTATAATTCTGTCAATATTAGTTTATTATTAAGTCTATTATTGAAGAATTTATATAAAAAAATTATATTTTTTATATTGTGGAATTTATGTTAAATGTACAAAAGAAATTATATTAACTAACATAAAATTTATATTAAATGTACACTCTTACTAAAAATTATTGATAATAGACAGCATATAGTTAATATAACAAAACAAAAGAAATCATATTAACTAACATAAAATATTTTTTAGGATGAATCATGAAGTCATATTAAGTTATATATGTTGTGATATATAATGTGATATTAATTAAGAGATATGGCGACCACTTAAATTAGAATATTAAAAAAATATTATTTTACTTAATTTAATTAATCTTATTTATATTTTTTTTTCTAGTGTACGTTGATTTAATCATTTTTATTTTTTATTACAATATTTTATATTTCCAAATTTCAGGGTTTGATCTCTTGATATCATTTGTTAAATATAAATAACTAAGTTAAGACCTTAATTTACTTTTATTACAAAATTTTGTATTCGATATAATCCCTATCACTACACAATTCTTCATTCTTAAAAAAACATAATAATGTTACCACCACACCGTCAATATAATCCTACCATTATAAGTTTAATGTTGACGCCACATATCTTTTTTTTTTTTTTTTGTAAAAATATAATGTTTTAATAGTTTACTTAAATATCTATAATTTACAATAATTTTAGTATAATCAAGTTTTACTCCTTTAATATGTACACGAGTTTATCCAAACACACAGTTTACCTCGAGCTTATACATAAAAAATTATCCATTTATTTCATAGAAAAATTAACCTATAAATTTACGTAAATAAAAGATCCAGAAGTCACCTTAGAATGACCAATTCAGAAGGTTTCTTTTAACAAATCCACTGTACTGTTTAATCCGAAAGTTCACTTGAATAGTATAAAAGCTCTTTAAGATCAAATCAAGGGTTACAATTCAGTATACAATTTATTATGTATCATACAATATCATGTGCTTAATAGAAATGAGTGAAGACTGATTAAAAATAAAAACCAAGAACACAATAAATCCTTGCTTCACAATAGGGCAAAGAGGATTAGATGAAGTCATCCCTGACTTTACATACCCTTCAAACACGCTTCCCTCCAGCACAACATAAAAAATTGATCTCGATGCAAACATTGTCTCAGGGTAAACATATTCAACAGACCCAAACAGTCAAACAGGCTTCCATGCACAAGGCAGACACATTAATACCATTCAAAAAATATTTAAATAAACATAAACAATAATACTTTGTTAACATTATTATTATATTAAATCTTATTCAAACATTAAAACCATTTATTTATGAATTTATCGTTCTTAATTATTAAATATGTTTAACAATCAGAAAAAAAATCAATTTTATAACATTATTAAAAGGTAATTTTATAACGCTATTACTGTAAAACATTTTTAATAAGTACAACATTATGTTATATTGTGTATACCTGCTTCTCCTCTAATACTTCATACCTAAATTCATAACCGAAATCGTGGGATTCCCAAGGGCGAGCACCCATTTTCCAGCGAAAGACACAAGATGAAAAAACTGAACAAGGTATAACCATAAATCAAATTAAGCACATTTTATTTTAAATAATACCAATATTTAGGTTTTCATATTAAGGAGGAGACATTAAAGTTGAGTTTTACCAAAATAATCACCCCAAGTCTAAAATATACCATTCATTCTTTAAAAAAGATCACAATAAACATATTTCATGTCCGTTTAAATTATAAAATTTCTTTATTCAACTAAAAAGATTACCTTCCCGCTGGTATACTTCTACACACCCTAACTTTGGTTTTCAAAACCCTAACTGCAAAACATGAAATTTTTCATTTAACATGCTAAGACGAACGCATCACAATATAATATCTAAAATTCATACAATCAACAAAACGCTACAAAGGGGCAAAACTGTAGTAAGAAATATCGGCCTCACAATTGGTTGAACAAAATTTTAAGATCTTCATTAGTCTGTTGACAAAAATAAGTTGAATGCAGATCACTAGAACCAGTATCAATATAAAAAAAGGCTATGAAAAACAAGAGTAACACCCCTTCATCTAAAAGACTAGCTCGTGAGGTTTCACACCAGCCTTTAGGGAAAACCTTGCACCCAGATAAGCATTCAAGTCCGGAACACTCTCGATGGCTTTTATCAACGCAGAGTCCACAGTTTTCTGGTCATCTTTCTTCTGCTGGGGCAACACACTCTTTTCCTGCATTAGTGTAAAAAATTTAGAGATCAATACACAGAAGCAAGTGAGAAGAACATAGGCAGTAACAAAAGGCAGTCCGACCTCCTTCTCTGCCTCGAAAAACTCGCCCTCTCCCTTCTTCTTTTTCTGGGACTCCTTTGAAAAGTATTTGTCATCAAATTTGTCCACGTTAACAGCAGAAACATCTACTTTGGTTGATGTGCCAATAACATATGACTGGTTGACCCGTCTCAATGGAACTCCGTTGATCTTGAAAGGACCTAAACGGCAAGTGACAAACATAAGCCAGACCAGAAATGGGTGGACAACAGAGTACATTCCAAGAACCCCGAGTCAAATGCTATTGGAATTTCAGATCAATGGAGAGACCAAAAGACAATGCCAGACTAAACACTACAATCTACCAAACAACCGCGCGCGCACACAGAAGAGCCCACGAAAAGTTAAAGCAACATAATGGAAGACAACATTCCGTGTTGAAAAAGTAAACAACTCAAGCAATAAGGAAATGGTAAAATTTATAAACCAATTATCATGAACTAAACTATTGATTCAATTGATGTTTGCAACAATTGCAACATCACAAAAGGACAGAGTGCATAAAATGGAAAATGTCAGCAGACATAATTAATAACAAAACTCACCAGTTACAAGAAGCAACCCAGAAGGAAGCTGCTTCAGAAACACTACCCGCTTTCCCTTGAATCTACCAGCAAGAAGAATCAACACTGTCCCAGGCGTAACGCTATCCCTGAAACAATTTCAACACAAATCCACTCCATAAGCTCCGCATAAAAATAACAGTAATACAGAAATTTAATAACAAAATGATGAAAACGAATTGAAATCAATAAAAACTAAACTAATGAAAAACACAAATATGTATATATAATGTTTACACATAATGCACCTGAGCTTAGTGAGTTTGGATTTGTGCTTGTTAAGAAGGGGTTTCTTAACATCGTCAGCAGGGTAGAATTTGGGAGATTTTAAAGCGGGAGTTTCAGGTTTGGGAGTAGGGTAGTGGCGAGGGAAAACGCCGCCGTTTTTAGCCTTGATAGCCCAAATACCCTTCTTGTGATACATCTGCGATCTCGAATACTTTCCAATGCCCCTTATCAATTCAGGGTTTCTGCTAACCTTACGCGTTCTCTGCGTGGGCGCCATTGCTGCTACCTCCAACGAACACAAACCCTAGATTCCGTTCAAGGCGCAAATAAAAACTCTTGTTATCCTGCTCATTATAAACCCTATCTAATGGGCTTTGATCCGAGTCATAGGATCCATGTCTTAGGCCCATGAAACTGTTTGTTCGTTGTGCTTTGCGAGCTATATATCTAAATGATATTTTGGGAAATAATTATTTAATTTTTCAATCATTTTATTTTTCTTTTCAGTCTAATAATAATGAAAATGGATTTTTTCAATGTATAAAAAAAATTCTAATAACTCTTACTTCTATAGCCATCTAATATTTTTTAACATAATAATATACTAAAATTAAACTTTTGTAATTAACATGACAACGTGAGAAAATTAGGTGAATATATTATTGATAAATATCACACATAAATATATTATTTTTAATTTTGTTTATGTTTTCTATTGTGTTATTAAGTAATGTTGAAATGTACCAATAGTTAAACATTAATTATTAATTATACAAATAATCATTGATTAGTATTTCAGGGTTAAGTTAAAAGTAATTTATTAAAAAAATTCTTTGAATTGACCCTTATTTAAGCCACGGATTAATTTTTTATTTCATTCATCTATAATTCATTTATTTATTCTAAGAAAGTATCAAGAATTCTAATGCACTGAAAAAAGTGATTTTGATGAAATTTGACTTGGAGATTCTATATTTTTTGTAAAACTTGGATCCTCTTTGACTACCATCATCTTCTCGTGTCTATCTCCGTCATCTTCATCTTTACCCATTCCATCTCTATTTCTTCTTCCTTTACTCATTCCATCTTCATTCTTTTTATCTATGTTAAGTAATGCTGGACTTCTTCCAAATTTTCCAAACCCTCCACTTTTGTATTCTTTTTTTTAGAGATGCAAGAACAGGAGGCTTTCCAAATTGATGATATTTTCCTTTAAAGGTTTACTCAAAATCTCTGACAATTAACCAACCCTTTATCTTCCAATTTACATGGATCACAAAATTAACCTTGTTACAAAAATGTCTTCAGGGTGAAAATAGCTTGGCTAACGAAGTGGCCAGTAATGTTCACACTTCCACTTTATGAACAACTTAAAAGGCTTATCTTAGTTGCAATTCTATCAGTTTGATTAATTTCAATCATCAAGAAAAGATGTGGCAGTGTTAGGCACATAACCAAACCCTTTTATCTGAAGAATCAAATTGTCTAAAACTAAAGATATAAGTGTAGAGTCACGATGGGCTGTGTCTCTAGCAATAAATCTGTGAACTTTATTATTCACTTCAATCCAACTCCAACCTGGTTCTTTCACTACCCTGCTCATGTCCATTTTCTCCCTCACCCTTCTGACATGTGTCCACATACCCTTTGATGCAAAAATATTTGAAAGTAATATATATGATCCACTATCTGTTGGATCACAAGACATTGCCATCTCAGCAGCATATGTTCCCAGTTCCACATGACCTGAAACTCTACATGCACTGAGCAAGCTCCTCCACACTACTGCCGCTGGTTTGATAGGCATTTTCTCAATAAATTCCTTGGCTTCATATATTTTACCAGCCCGGCCTAAGAGAGAAACCATGCAAGCATAATGATCAATCCCTGGTTCAACTCCGAACTGGGACATTGATTCAAAGTGGTGAAATCCAATGTCTAGAAGTCCAGCATGGTTACATGCTGATAGTACACCTACATAGGTGACATAATTTGGCTTTTCTCTCTCCATAATCATATGTTCGAACACCTCAAGAGCTTTTGCTGCCTCTCCATGCTGGGCATATGTTGAAATCATGGAATTCCAACAGGCAATGTCTCTTTGATTAGTGGAACTGAATGTTTTGTGAGCCTCTTCAATGCTTCCACACTTGGCATACATATCCACTAGGGAATTTGTGACAAAGGAGTCATCATCAAGACCCATTTTTATCACTAGGTTGTGAAACTGCTGGCCGTGTCGAAGACTCGCTATGTTACTTGCTGCTGTGATTACTGCAGCAAAAGTAAATTCGTTGGGTTTTAGCCTTGAAATCTGTAGATCTTTGTAAAGTTTGAGAGACTCTTCATTTTCCAATTGTTGGCTGTATCCAGAAAACATTGCATTCCATACTACAATGTCTTTGTCATATACCTCCTCGAAAACTAGTCTTGCATCCCCAACACGTGAACATTTTGAATAAACATCTATCAGAGCACTTCCAGCAAAATTGTCAAGAGAAACCCCATATTTAATAATCAGGCCATGGATTTGGCTACTGAGTTCCAGGGAAAGTAATGATGCAGATAGCCCAAGAAGGCTAACAAACGTTAAGAGAGTTGGTGGTGATAAACTTAGCCTCATTTTGTGAAAAAGATCCAATGCTTCAACTGGCTTGTTGTGTCTCGAGTATCCTTCTATCATTGCATTGTAGGATACTACATTTATAGCAGCTACAAGGTCGAAGACTTTTCTAGCATTAGTCAAGGAATTACATTTGGCATACATGTCAATCAAACCATTTTTCACAAAATCATCATTATCAATATTGACCTTGATAGCATAAGCGTGCACTTGTCTTCCCTTTTCAGGGGCCTGGAGTGTACCACATGAATTGAGAACACTAGTGCAACCAAATGCATCAGGCTTCCAACCCTTTCTAACCATTTCAACAAACAGGCTAATGGCATACCCGTGGAATGAATTTTGCATGCACCCGGCAATCATTGTGGTCCATGAAACAACATCTTTATCCACCAGTTGATCAAATAACTTCTGACCTGTCTTCACTTTGTGACATTTCAAATAAAAATCTATAATTCCATTGACCACTGAAACATCAATGTCAAAGCCCCTCCTTAACACATAGCCATGAATTTGCCTCCCGCCTTCAAGAAACTCAAGCATCGAACAGGCACTTAAAACACTGGAAATCACGTATCTGTCTGGATAAACATCACACTCTCTCATTTGGTAGAATAGCTTCAAGGATACTTCACTTCTTCCAAATTTTGCATACCCTGCTATAATTGCAGTCCATGTGACAGTGGTTTTAACTTTTAGGCCATCAAAAATCAACCTTGCTTCGTCAACATAACCATGTTTGGCGTAAAAATCAATCAAAGATGTGCCCACATAAACATCCTGAACAAACCCACCCTTAACAATAAACCCATGCACCAGCAGAGCCTGACTGAGACTACCCAATTGTGTACAAGCTTTAATAACACTGGCTAAAATGTACTCATTTGGTTCCTCACTGCAACTTCTCCTGAACTGGCAGAACAATACTAATGCTTCTACGCTGTAACCATGTTGAGTGTACATAGAAACCACGGAGGACCAAGCAACCAGATTCCTATGAGGCATGGTATCGAACAGTTTCTGTGCATCACTTAAAAGGTTCAGTTTTGAGTATGCATGCAAGAGAGTGTTAACAAGGAAGACATCATGATGGTGAAAACCCAAAACCACAATGTGGGCATGGACTTTCTTAAAGTAATGAGAAGTATGAATATTTGAGCACGGAAACTGCAACAAGTTGGCCAGTTGACGACCAATTTTCCGTTGTTTAAGGATCGGAGAATCTTGTGGTTGAAGAGAATGAGGTGACAGAGAGGACAAATTCAAAATTTTGCTCGTATTGATTTTGTTAAGGAAATTTAAGTGGGATCCTAATAGTACTCTGTGATGGCTTCGCATCTTAGGTACGAGGTCGATGAATCCTAATAAAGATTCGGTGATTCTCTTAAATAAGTATCAACGTTCATTTTACACGGTATTTTCTGTTTGAGGCCATAACCTTATTGCCCAAGAAAACCACCTACTTTCCTATAACCCTCAACATTGGGATAAAAAGATTTTACGATTTTCAAGAAATAAAAAAATATTATTTTACATTATTTTAATTTTAAGATATTTTATTTTAACAAACTCGATTTGAATTTATTAAATTTTAATCTTTTAGATAAAGTAATTTAATTTTATTTCTAAAAAATATACTTTAACATTAAATAATACTTAATAATTTTAAAATAATAATTGACAATTTTTTAATTAAATGGTTGGATTTTGTTTTTGATTTTTTTAATTGACATTAATTGCTATTTTTTTCATTAACATTAATCTATGTCATTTTTACTTGAAGATAATCACTACTATTCGATTGACATTAATTATAGTTTTTTTTTACATTATGACAAATTTTTAGATAAAAGAAAAATATTTTATATATCATATCTTTAAAAAAATAACTAGTTAATAATATAATTGATATTCATCAAAAAGTAGTTTTGTTATCGATAGTTGAAGAAATAATTTTGATTTATATCGACAAAAATAATTCTATTAACATCAATAAAAAATTATTATTATTATTAAACATAAAAAATTATAACTTATATCAACTAAAAAATAGATGTTATTAATATTGATAAAAAATACTTTGAGTAACAATGATAAAAATAGTTATATCAATATTAGTTAAAAAAAAAAAAACTAGACTGAGATGGTTTAAAAATAAACTTGTTTTTATTAGAAAAAATAACTTTATTTTTAAAAATAAAATTCATCTTTATTAGAAAAAAATAACTTTAATTAGTATCAGTGGAATAAAATTAATTAAAATAATTTTAGTTGATGTAAACATAAAAAATGTATATTTAACATTAGTCATAAAACATGTTGAAGTTCACTACGAAAATCCTAACTATTTAGATTAAAAAAATATAAATAGCATCAATAAAAGAATATTATGTCAAGACTACGTTTAATATTAATTGAATAAAAAAAATTAAAATCTTAATTCAACCCAGGAGAAAACACGAAAAAAACCATAAATTCGTGAGACGGAAAAATATAAAAATTCCAAAACTTAATTTAATTTTTCAGGTAAATTTTTGAAAATTTATATTTTTAACTAATCAATATATTTTTATAAATTTTTAAATTTTTAATTTTAAAAAGTCAATCCATTCAATATATCTTATTACAAAACATATTAAATCTTTATAAAAAATATAGATTTTTTACATTTATTAAATAGATAAATTTTAGCATTAATGTTTTTTACATCTAGGAGTATAATTTAGCAGGAAAAAGGTAGAGTGCCACGTGTCCTGAATTTTGTAAAAGAAAAGGTAATATGTAAATTGGTGAGCATGTAAATATGTAGATGAGCTTGTATTAAAGTTAGAGTATCATAGTTTAACATCGTGTTTTAAACTCATAAGTGTGGAAGTTCTTTTCATATTATTATACTCAATTATATTTATTTATTTTTAATTATAACCATCAAGATTCAACTTTAGTCAATTATTTTTTGTCAACATTAGTAGTGTTTTCTATTGATGTGAAATTAACATTTTTTTACATCAGTTAGTGATATTTTTAGTTTATTTATATTAGGGTTACTTTTTATTCAACGTCAACCAAAGTTATTTTGTTGCCAATGCAAGTAGAAGTTATTTTTTGTTGCATGTTAGTTATGATTTTTCCAACCAATACATGCATGACTATTTTTCCAATTATATTTGCTACTACTTTTTTTATTGATAACAACAAGATTAATCTGGGATCAACATAAGTCATGGTTTTCAATTTACCTTTATATAATTTTTTTTATATTAGTGAAATTATTTTTTCAATAAAAGAAGTTAAAGTTATTTCTCAATTTACATTAATTAAGATAGTTTTAGTCAATTTCAATGGCCTGATCTTTTTTAAGCCAAAATCACCTAAAAAGTATGAAAAAAATCTTAATTAAAAATATAAAAAAAATTAATGGATGTCAATTGAAACATATATTATTTTTATAAAAAGAATTCACAAGTGTTAATAAAAAAAACATTTAATCACAATAAACTAAAAGAATTATAATAAGTTTTCCTAAAATTAACTTCAGTGAACATCAATTAAAAACATAATTGATTAATGTTTTTGAATTATTAAATATAATATGGGGTTAAGATATTTTTGTAATTATTAATAATTAAAATACTCATATAAATAAAAGGACAAAAATTTGATAAAATCTATATTATTTATCCAAATAAAACCTTTTAGAATAAACCATTTAAAATAAATGTAATTCAAAATCAGTATAATTGAATTTCTTAAAAGTTAAGAAATTTTTCATCTAAACATACGAGGAATGTTGTCCGTAAAATTCAAACATTTGTATAAGGTTGTAGAGTAGTTTCTTAGAAATAAAAAAAAATGTACAATAACACAAGTATATTGAAGAACAAAATAAAGTGCCAGAGAAAATAGATATTTTATTAAATATATATAAATAATAGATATTGAATTTGGTTAGGGTTTATAGAAGTTGTTTCACACAAAAAAAAATTAAAAAAAAGTTTAGCGAACCAAAATCTAAAATAAAAGGAAAATTAATAAGAAATTAACAAGTGGTAGGTAGGTTTGGGTTGAGGAATGGTAGGTAAGACTTTTGTTCTAATAAAATATTTAATGTATAATTAGTCTTTTAAACCTGACTAGTTAGCCACACAAAGAAAAAATGATGACTGATTTAAAAGTAAGAATAGTCTTCATAAACTTTCTGACCTGAACCTACCCACCCTTTTCACTGTGCAAGCCATTTTTTATATTCTCCTCTGCATTTGGATAACATGTAACATATAATGTAAAATTTGTAGTTAAAATCAATTTTAATACTTATTTTGTAAGAGTAATCTTTTAAATTAAGAGTTAAATATATTTTTAATTCTTTAATTATTTGTTAAAATTGTATTTTGTTTATAAGACAAATTTTGAATTTATTTTATTCTTATACTTTATAAACTCGTGTAAATTATTCATTTTGATGTCTATGAATTTTTTTTATTTTTTTTATAATTTTTTATTTTATTATATTTGTCTCTTAATTTTTTTTATTTTTCTTTTTTTAAGGATATATTTTTATTTTTTTTATTTAAAATAATTTACATCTATATATAAAATATAAGAATAAAATAGGTCTAAAGTTTTTCTAAAAACAAAATATAATTTTAATAAGTAGTTTTAAAACTAAAAACATATTTATCTCTTAAATTAATTACTAAACTAATCAAATTTTATTTGTTCATAACTCATTTATATAGTAATAAACTTCGATCAATATAACTGTAGTGAATTTTAAAAAAATATCATTTTATAATTACTAGACAGATTATTTTAATCTTCTTGTTATCGAGAAATGACTATTTAATAATTTTAGAGATTAAACGGATTTGGTGTGCTCACAGATTAATTGTGTTTTTTTTAATAAAAAATATTTTTAATAATTAGTTTTTGTTTAAATTTTTAACATTCGGTTGCATGTTAAAGATATTTGATAATACTAGTTATTATTGATAAATGCTAATATATTTTCCTCACTCCTTTTTCTTTGTCTTGTTTTGATCATTTGAACATTTTAATAGTTATTTGACTTTATTTGTGCTTTATTATTAGTCTATTTATCATGCTATTAAATTTTATCCATTATTAACAAATAAAAATTCGTGAAAGAAATAATTATAATTATTTTTTACTTTACTATAGTTCGCATTTGATTTCAAAATTCGTTAGTTAAATCTTTATATGAATTAAAAGTAGGTTGAGGTTTGTTCTGTTTTCATTTTTTATACTAAGGATTGGTAATGATAAAAAATTTAGAAAAGTTTGAATTATTTATTAGTTTGTTAATTTTTTGGCGGATGAAAATTACAATATATAAATAAATGAGTATATATATAAATAACTAAAGAAGAGAGAAAATAAGCTTATAGGTATCAAATTCATAAAAAAATGTCTATTACATCACATGACCGACTCAGATGGAAAACATTAAATGGTGCATGTGCATAAATTACACTACCTTAAAAAAGTCTAGTCTAAAAATACATATCTTTGCAAGCATTGTTGAACCAGTTCACCACCCCATGAAATACCAAATTTTTATTTTTTAGATACATATTTAGGGTACAATTGAATTCAAATATATTTGTATGTATAAGAGAATTGTTTCAACATATTTTCTACTTAAACCATAATTTTTTACACTTTTTTTTGCACTTTAATGAAAACGATAGAAAATTAAATAATACATAGAGCAAAATATATTTAGCCATCCCTATTTAATAATATCAATATTTTTATTTTACCTGCAAACTTGCCTACAAACCGATCTAAACTAAAATTATGATTACGAACTTCCAAATCAACTTAATATAGTCGAATTCAATGCACCATAGCTTCATCAAATTTCCATTTAATGAAAATTCAACATTAGTTTAAAGCAATACACAAAAAAAATAAAACAACACTAAAACACTAAATAATGTTAATGTTTGACTCGGTCAATTTCGAGAAATCAATATTTCAGAATAAATTTTTACACAGTCCCAAAATTTATTTTATACGTTTTATGAAATTTTTAATGTATTTTTACATTACTTTATATATATATCTCTTCATACCAGTCACTATGGGAGATTTTACAATTTTTATTAAAAAATTTAGATCAATTTCAAACCATCAATCTATAATGAATTCTACTATTTCTATTAATAAGTTAAGGTATAATTTTTTAAGAAATTCAAATGGGTCTCAAATTGGATAAGCGACAAATGGATTCAAAAAGTATTAAGTTTTATACAAATTAATCATTATAGTTTGGTTTGGTGAACTTTTTATGGCTTGATTATCCTTTATCAAGACTTAAGATTTTGAGTTCAAAAACTTATGTGTTTTTCCACTCTCTAACCAAGCACTATAATATCTAGCCGTTATATCATTACATGTTATTATACATAAATGATCATAACTCATAATAATAACCAATTATTAGAATATGCTAAAAATATTATCATTATTTATTGATATTAATAGAGATTTTACTCTTTATTAGCAATAATACATAATTATTATTATTTATTAATATTTATAATTTATTATTTCAGAGATTCTATAATATTTTAGAAAATATCTTTTCGATCCTGTCTCCAACAACATATCAACAAATCAGAAAATAATACCTCAACCATTTTTGTAAGAACAATCATACAAACATAATGAAACATAAAGAAAACAAATCAAAGATTTAAGCTAATTAAAAAATTTACTTAAAAAATTGTTTGATCTGTACTATTCTATTTACTATTACTTGAGTATGACTGAAATTAGAAAATGATAGGTAAGAGAAAAGAAAAAATCCACTTAAACTTACCTAACCACTTAACAAAGATATTAATAATAAAAATATTAAACATCTTATAAAAAATTGAGCAATAAAAAGTTATTTAATCCGTAAATTTATGATTATTTATTTCTTTAAAAGAAGATAAATTATTAGGCATACTGCTCTACGTACTACTCCCATCGACCAACTACCTAAGACGTGGTAGGTGGCACCACACCACATCTTACTCTCACATTACTCCTTCTTTTTTCTTTTCACAAATCATAGTTCTTTATCTTATAGATTCAATTATTTTATACAAATTATCCTAGTATTAAAAATATTAATATTTAAATATTCTTAATAATATCACAACTAATTTAAATTCTTTTTCATTAATTCCACATTCTAACTGTGCTTACAGTTTTCCTTATAAATAAGTAAAAAATAATAATAATAATTATATCAATTTTATTTTTTATAATACTGTTTTAATGTTCTTATTTTTTAAAAGAAAATTTTACTATTTAAATTTATGGAGACTAAAATTAAAATATATTATTTTTAAAATATAATAACTACAAAATAAAATCTGTTAAATTATTAATACTAAACAAAGAAATAAACGAAAAAAAATGAAAAGTATTTCGTCATATGTGATGCTGAAAGAGACACATGTGTATATATTACTGACACCAAACCTACCGCGAATCCACCTACCCACCGTTGCCACGTCACGTTATGAAAAGTAAAAAATAAAATAAAATAAAATAGCTCCTGTAAAAAATGTTTAATAAATTAACGTGTGAGGCTTCTTTTATTATATAGCATTCAATATAAAATTGAAAAAAAAATCAAATCAATCACAACCAAGTTAAAAAAAAAAACAGGAAGAGAAAAGCACAGCTTAGTCACAAACAGCATGCTCTTACCAAATACTAATGAATAAGTTTTCAGACTTATTCAACCAAAATAGGCATAATTTATTAAGCTTTGTAATAATGAATAAATAATATACACTAAGTTGTTTAAAATATTGAATTTCACTCTTCAAAAGCGAAAAATTGGTCTTTAAACAATAAAACAATTCTTTAATCATTAATTAAAAATGATGATGAAATAATTAGTTTAACTCACCAAAGAAGCATATATAGTTGTTTTTAGGTATAGTTTAATTTAATTGTTAATTTGTTAGTTATTACCGACAAGTAAGAGAATTAGAGGGAATTATGCAGAAAGAAAAAGAATGTGAAAGTAACCATTTCACTTCATAATAGTCCAATTTCCCACTCTGACTCACATCACTCCATTTTATTATAATTATAGATTATTCATATATTAATTAATATTAATATTTATAATATTACATTCACCCTTCATTGTTGCATTCTCTCTCTCTCTCTCTGAGCACCTTCTTCTTCTTCTTCTCCTTCAGCTCCTCTGGATTCAGGTTCTGTCGTTTCGGTTCTATTCCGTCGTAATTGAGGGGAAAACTGCGTCGTTTCAACAATGGACGCGAAAGCTGCGCAAGGGTTACACCTTTCAGCGGTGGTTCAGCATGAAAAGATTGGGAGAAGACCCAGAGCTGGCCGTTTGGGTATGTCTCGGGAGTTGCAGAGGCTTCCGTTCTTGGTGTCCACCAGGTTGTCTTCAACCGTGACGCGCCGCAGAACAACCGCTGTGGAGGTTTCCTCTTCTTACGACAATATTTCAGGTTGCCAATCAAACCAATGACCTCTTCACGATTTCTCTTTTAATTCTGTTGGATTGCGCTCTTGCTGCATTCCACTCGCTTTTGTTCTTGAATTGAAGGGTCGTTTCTCTCTCTCTTTTTTTCGTAAAATGTTTTTTTTTGCTGAAAGGAATGTTGAAATGGAGGATTAGTAATTGCGTTAGGAAGGTACAACGAAGTACCGAACCGTACTTGTAAATTGTCAATGAATTGGAAACAACGATCTGTCCTTGTTTTGTGGAATATGTGAATCTGCCTCCGAAGTACCTTTCCATTAGTTGTTGGAGTTTAATTTGATTTTGAGGGGAGTTGGTGAGAGAGATATCGTGATGAATAATACATGTGAAATTTTGGTCTTTCACCGTGTTGAATAGCGTTGTGTGGTGTGATCCTTGTAATTTTATTTCACCTGGTGGGATGGGTTTGTGTTTTTGTCGTTAAAGAAAAGATACGACACTATCAACTAATTAGAATCATTTTAGATATGATTTTTAAAACAACTATTATAAAAATAATTTTTAATTATATGTCAATCTATGATTACGCAATAGTGTAAAAAACTTTTAGATTGAAAGTGTGTTCTAATTAAATTCTAGATGTTTTGTCCACTCTTTTTCTTGATCGAATAAAGAGATTTTCTAAGGTTTTGTTTTGTTTTTCCAGAAATACATACACTGAAAAAATTATATGATTGATATGAAAAGATAATGCTAGCATTCCCAGTTTTTTCCATCCAGCATTAACTACACTTGTCCAGTTTTTTCAATCCAGCACTAACTACATTTGCCCAGTTTTGAGCTAGCTTTTATCTAGTGATTGAATTACATTTCCTTTTCTATTGGTTAGTTTAGAAAATTATCTAATCACATCTTCTTAGATGCAGAGCCCGTTTGAATACAAAGCTAGAAGGGCTTTTGAGAGATTCTCTAACGGACATAACTCTATTTCCAATAGAGAATATCTTAAAAGCACTTCTAACTTGTATCCAGGTAGACCAGTAGTATGTAATACGCCTGCATTGGATCTTGTTTGTTTCTGAATAAAACAAGTGTTATCTGTTTTGATTGTTTACGTCTTTTGCTGTCAAATTGTTCTCTTAGCTTCAATATTGGAATCTGGACGCGTTCGTTCTCCTCTTGACGAAGAGCTGATTCTAAAGGTAAAAGCTTGATGCATTGGCGTTGTCTGTCACTTTTAATTAATTGAGCAAATTCATTCTGGTGAATAACAAAGAAAAATATCATAAGTTAGTATTAGGTCAATTTTATTTTTTTCTTTGAGTATCTATTTGCAGTTATATGACTTGAATCAATAAAATTGCAGAATAGATCGCAAGAGATCCAGCCATATTTAAATGGACGCTGTATATATCTTGTTGGTCAGTTTCTTGCTTGACTTCTTGTGCTTACATGGTGTGCTTTGGAAATTATTTTGGCACTAAACTTGATTTGAATTTGACATGCAGGAATGATGGGCTCTGGGAAAACAACTGTGGGGAAGATAATGTCTCAAGTACTTGGTTATTCTTTTTGTGACAGGTTAGTTTGTTAGTTCCTCATCTTTTCTCCATGGAGAGAAAACGCATTTAATGACAATTCAATCATGTGTAATTGGAATACCAATAGACCAATAGACCAATAGAATACAGGAAGAATACAGTTTTTGTCAGTAAAGCAGCTCCGTTTATTTTTATTCGTGCAATTATTTCATTATATCTTAGTATCTGATACGAGCTTCAATATTCAATTAATATCTGAGGGAACTTAGGAAACGTAAAAGATGTATATATGCATGATTGAATTCAATAGATAAAAGTGGGGTGGGCCTTGGTTAATCCGGGGAGTATGGTCTACTATTGTGTACAATGTTTCCGTTCAGATCCTTATACTGCAATGTACATGTTCTATCACAATATAATTACTGTTTCATGACCACATTTGAGGTCTCAGCTAAATATTTTCTCTATTTCTTGCACTTACGTGTTTGTAATTTGTAGTGATACATTGGTGGAGGAGGAGGTTGGAGGACACTCTGTAGCTGATATTTTCAAGCACCATGGTGAGCCTTTCTTTCGTAATAAGGAGGTCAGTTTGAAAACACTAATTTTCACTTGTCATTCTTCAGTGTCCAGACTTCAGAGAGTTTGTTTAGTTGTTTTGAACTTTAGATTTTCCTATTTCTTTAATCTCATCGACCATCTTCATTGTTGCCTATCTTCGTATTATCTTTATATTGCCATCAGTGGTGGTGCTGTATTGTTTTAATTGGAGTAATAAAAAATAGGTTTACATATGTTTTTAGTCATTGAAACATGAAAATATAGTTTTTCATTTTGTTCCCTATTCTTTTTCATTTTTAATTCTTACATTTACCAATATGTTTGTAGTCCTTCATTAGAGACTAAAAGCACTTGATTTTAAACCAATAGAGGTCAGATCTAGTGGAAGGGGTTAGTAATCCGCAAAGAAGCGAATCACAGTTTAAATCCCTTCTTAGAGAAGTGGCCACATTTAGTATACGACCATATCTTTAACAAACTCATAGTTGACCAGGCATTCTCACGATCGCCTTTATGTATCAAGTAATTGTTATCAGCATCTTTGATGGGGAGATAGCCCTGTTATTGTTGCATGCCACCTCTTTGGGCCTCTAGCTTTGCCATGAGCTCCCACATGTTCATTGAGCTATACCCTGTTCCACTTTAACCTGACCCGGAACAATTCCCCTGCCTTGTTCCAAAAATATGGAAGTGTTCTGACTTTGTGTAGCTTTCTCCTCTCACACCTTTCTTCTATATTTTTAACCTTTTCTCTATTTGTCTTTTCTATGCCTTCTGGCAACTTTGTCCAGTGTATGCAACGACTGGTGACCTTATAGCAACTTTCCAGCCACGTCAATTTGTTCAGTGTCACTCTCCAGTTGAGTCAATTTTCATCTTTGTAAATCTCCACCTGTCACCTCAAACAAAAATTCACTATCCTCCATCTGTGGTTTGGTGTTTGAACGTGTGTTTGGTTTATTTCATCTCACACTTCACTTGATTTGATGTGTTTTTAGCTCTTGATGATTTTGGAGAAGTTCCAATTGCTTGCTGTGTTGTCTTTCCAGCAATTCTCACTTCTTCGTCTCCAGCAGCTCAAAATTTGCCTTTTCAACTAAGCTTAGTGGAATCTATAATATATTTTTCTTTCATTTAAGGAAAAAATATTGTAACAAGCTTAAAGCTTAGAAAACATTAGCATGAGGGGCAGTGTTAGAATTATGCGTTGTTCACGTATTCCATGTTAAAATGCATTTAGTATTAAGGTGATGATATATTGACATTCTCATTCAAAAATACATTCACTTCCCAACTCAAAATATTAATATTTTAATCATATTTCTTTAAATTTTAATGTAAAATATTTATATATATTATTATATTATTAAAATGGGTTGTAAAGTGAGAGTTTTTTATTTTATATAGATGTCAAAACATATTTTTCCTAGTATTAGTAGACACTAATATTTTTGGAAATAGCACTCGCTTACTCTTGGGGGTGTTTGGTATATAAGAAAAGTTTAGTTTTATGGGAATCTGAAGTAGGGTTGAGAATACTTGTTTCGTATTTTTGGTTTATGTTTTAAAAAATAACATTTTCAGGAAACTGTCTTTCCTGGGAATGCTTTTTGGCCAAGTCTCCCGCAAAATCGTTTGCATGGGAGGAGGTGGGATAACTTTCCAGAGTTAAAAAATGTTTTACTAAAAAGTTCCTTGTTGCTCGTATTAAATCACTTAATGTGCTATATAATTAAGATTTCTGGTAAAAATATCACATTACTCTTAAACTCCGAAAAAACTTGTGTGAATATTTCCAAGAATATTTGTGACAAACTAAATAAATTTTAGTTATTCTTAGGAATCATAATTCCCATGCTTAGAAATTATGATTCCCATTATGAAAAACTTGTATTGGACGTACCACATGCTCCCTTAGAGTGTCTATATATGGATGTTTTGAATTTTGCATAATCGAAGTACTAAACAGTAAAGCTTTTTGTCCAGATCTTTCTCTCTACAATATCATATCTACATTTCTCTCTTCCTCCCTCTCTAAATTCCATAGACACTTTTCGATCATGAATTATTCTGGATTATTTTTGTGGTCCTGTTATTTCATTCGCCATTCCCTTTCCTTGCTTTACATTTCAGACTGAGGTATTGCGGAAGCTATCCCTGATGCATCAACTTGTCATTTCTACTGGTGGAGGTGCTGTTATAAGGCCCATAAATTGGTATAAGATTTAACTCACTACTGAGAAAAGTTTGAAACTTTACTCTTTCCATTAAATATTTTCTCACGTTTATATGGACTTGCATGTGAATGGATTTCCAGGAAATATATGCACAAGGGGGTTAGTGTTTGGTTGGACGTACCACTGGAAGCCTTGGCACAGAGAATTGCAGCTGTAGGAACTAATTCTCGCCCCCTTCTACACTATGAAGCAGGGGATCCTTATTCACGGGTAATTATTATTGTTCTATAGTATGACTTTTTCTTTTCTTTTCTAAACACAACATATTAATTTAGGAATTAAAGCTACCGAGCTGGACCAACTTGTCATCTTACGAACTTGCGTAAAAATTAATTTGCCTCCAAATAATTTTTCCCTTTGGAATTCACATGCAGGCCTTTATGCGATTGTCTGCTATTTTTGAAGAGAGAGGTGAAGCATACGCCAACGCAAATGCCAGGGTCTCGTTAAAAAGTTTGTCAATTACTCTTTCTTTAATGTTTTGAAATACGAAGTGTGGAATTATCCAGAATATCTGGGAAAGAATAAACATGCTTTATATTTATTGTTTTGTTTATGCTTCCTAGATGATTACATTTCAGTGCAATATCTGATGTGTCCGAATTATTTTGTTTGTGCCAGATATAGCAATAAAACTCGGCAAAAGAGATGTGTCCGAATTGTCTCCAACTGATATTGCAATTGAGGTCTTGAGCAATTTCTAACTCTACTTGGTTGGCTCCAGGCAAACTGAAATTCCTGGGAGCTACAGTTGAATCGAACTTTTTTATCATTTAATGCTTATCTACTGCTATCCCTTTGTATCTTGCAGGCGCTGGAACAAATTGACAACTTTTTGAAGAGTGAAGGTGGCAGTTATGCAGAATTCTAATGCCAGCTGTGGTCACAAACTTCATTCGATTGTTCATATTTTTTTCTATGCAATTTACAATTGCAATTAAGGTCATGTTTGACCTTAATCTACATGTTGTGCTGTATCTCTTTGGTAAAAAAGAGAAGTAATACAACATGGCACTTGTTTATGCGTAATTTGTGTCAGCAATTTTGCATATGATTGTCAATAGCAACCGTATTTAATTTATATGTTTTCTTTATTGTTGATGTGTGTATATATATATATTTACTGGAAAACAAGGTGCTGTAATCCGAGTTGAGTTGGTCAATTTATATACCCCATCCTCTAAAGAGGTTTTGTATGTTGTAAACCTGCACTCATATACATGCATCTCCCATGCGTACAACTGACGTTTCGTGTTCTATGCTCTTTCTTGTGCAACAGATCTCTATAACACTTTTCAGCTATCATTTTTCTATTTGTCAATTCTAAAAACTAATTTCTTATTTAGGCAGTCATTGCACGGTTGAAATTGTGAGAAGATATATTTAACTTAGGCATTCAATTGAAAGCAGGTATATTTAACTTACGTATTCAATTGAAAGCAGGTATATTTAACTTACGTATTCAATTGAAAGCAGGTATATTTAACTTACGTATTCAATTGAAAGCAGATATATTTAACTTAAGTATTCTATTGAAAGCAGATATATTTAACTTAAGTATTCTATTGAAAGCAGATATATTTAACTCATGTATTCTATTGAAAGCAGATATATTTAACTTTGTATTCATTTGAAAGCAGATATATGTAACTTACGTATTCAAATGAAAGCTTTGCATTAGTAATTTGTGCTGTTAAGAAAATCTTATTTCATATCATTATGTTAATATCGTGTTAAAAAGAAGTTTTGCGGGATCCAATTCTTCCCAATATCTCCTGTCAAAATTAGATTCCATAGTATCCAAGATCAAACCCCTAAAGTTTACCAACCTCGCTTATGTGGTTCTGGGCTTAATCTGGGTGATTGTATAGGCGGTTGATCGATTTTTCTTTTATTTCAGTAGTAACCAAGTTAAGAAAAATCTTCAGACTTTAAAAGCACATAATATACATTTAACCTCGTGCAATTGTGTGATGTAGAGGTATAAACTGAGTACAAATATCAGAAATTCAGAAGTGTGAACGAGAAAATTTGAGCTCCTTTGCCATGCTTAAAAGCCAAACATAGGTTTATCTTACCTCAGAGATGAATGAGAATTGGAACTTATCATTCATAAAGATACCAGACTCTCTTACATCACTTGACTGGCCTCTTGGGATAAGAAGGTTTTTTTGAAATTAGTTTCCTTGCACCCCTTCATATTCGTTTAACTGAAACTCAGTAGTACTAATAATATTGTAGTTATTTAGCTTAGATGCCCTCATCTGAGCATAAATCTTGTACAGACACAGTTATGCTATCAAATACGACCTTGATCAAAAGCGAGAGTAGCCCTACATACGAAAATCTTGAAATTCACACTTTTGCATGCTCAGTTATATCATTTAAGTCGTTAATATAATTTATATTTGTTAGTGCTGAATTGAAGCTTCAAATAAATATATTGTTTTTATTTATATACTTCATTTCACTTGCTAACATCAAAGTTGAGATGGCCGAGTTGGTCTAAGGCGCCAGATTAAGGTTCTGGTCCGAAAGGGCGTGGGTTCAAATCCCACTCTCAACATGTATATATAATTTTACATTGTTTTATCTTTTGGTTGGTCCTACCAGCTAACAAGTATCAAGTCCTTATCTGCACCAAACTACACCCTCCAATGAACAAACAGAGTAGATAGCAAAGGGATAATGTGGGTGACAACCATGGCTTACTCACCTCCTCTTCCCAAACCCTATTATTACCATTATCAGAATCAAAGATGCTTCAAGATCAACCTCCCCAAATGGACAACTAGAGCTTCCTCTGCTGCCCCTGGGGTCGACCTCAACACTCTCCAATCTGCCATTTCCAAGGTTTATTATGATTTTCACTCCAAAGGATAACAAGTAACAAAATAGTTGCTATGTTTGTTAATAGTTTGACACCAGCTGAACAATATAATAGAGCACTACAATAAGCTTAAGCTTAAGCTAAGAACAACTGAGATCAAATTAAATTCTTAGGCCACATCAAAATATCATTCATATTTCAGTAATAAAGAGATGTGTGCTGGTTTGTGCAGAAAGACAGTGATGCTGTTAAAGAGGCACTTGATCAGCTGGGTGAAGTTGGTTGGGCCAAGAAATGGAGTTCTCAGCCGTATGTTTCACGTCGTACGGTCAGTCTCCAATCACAAATGTGGCAAAGTGACAACTAAACATTAAGCTCTCATCAACCATTCTGGACATAGCATCCATATGCATACCTGTCCAGTGCTTCCACTGCTCATTCATATGTAAGCTAATTCATCGCACCTACAAGTTTTCACCATTCAAATTTTGTGTACCAGACATCACTGCGAGAGCTGACAACTCTAGGAATAAAAAACGCAGAGAACCTTGCAATTCCTAGTGTTAGAAACGATGTGAGTTTTTCAGAAGTCCTTTGTTTTTTAGTATCAAATGGAATGAGTAGTGTTTATTAACATGTAATAAGCAAATATCTCAAGCTTGAAAATGTGGAAACTAGTAGTTTCTGAGTAGAGACATGGCATAATGTTTATTGTTAGCTGTATGCATTCTTAACCAAACAAAAATCTTTGATGATGCAGGCAGCTTTTCTTTTTACTGTGGTTGGAACAACAGGATTCTTTGCTGTTCTGGCTGGACAGCTTCCCGGGGTATCAATAACACACTTGTCTTTTGCTCTGTATGTCTGTTTAATGATATCCTATACAAAGCTATAGCTGCTGAAGTGGAAAGATTAAGCAACTATTTCCTTTCTTACACACTGTATTTAATGCAAGACACTACTAACAAAATCAGAGAATAACAACAACAATTAATTTAGTTGATTTCCTTTCAAAATAATACTGTGTGAGAAAATAAAAAAATTATTTTATTAATAACAATCATCTAATTACGTTCTCGTCACTTCTATGCTAAGAATCAAACTTTTTGAAGTAAGAAAATAAAAATATGATAAAACAAATAGAAAGATTCTATAAAGATATTAATGACTTTAAAATTCTCCTTGCATTATTCATTAATACAACACACAAATACTCATAATGTTTGATATTAGTAAATAGGGAAAACAGATCTAAGATTAGACATAAATCATAAAAGGATCAACAATTTCTTTTAAAATGTAAACAAGGACCAAAGAGAATATATTCTACTTCATTAGTGATTCTTAAGAGTATATTTATACTTTTGGTGGTTTATAAATAAGAATTGTTTGTTGTTCTAAGTTCACATTCTCAATGCATTTAGTTTATAACCTTGTATATTAAAAAAAACTTATGGTTGTGAAAATCCTTTTACTCTTGCTTGGTTGAGACGTGGGAAGGGAGAAATTTTGGAATGAAAATCCTTTTACACTTGCTTGGCATAGCTAAAATTATATATAGAAAACAGAAATAAATTTGGTTGAAAATACTTTTCCTGACAAATTTCATCTTATTACTTTCCATTCACTCAACCAAGCAGACCCTAAAAGAATTTGGACTTTTGTTTCTATCACTACTGATTATGTATGCTGACTCTTGTAGGACTGGGGTTTTTTTCTTCCATACTTGATTGGGAGTATTTCCTTAGTGGTTTTGGCTGTGGGTAGCATATCCCCAGGGTAAGAAATAAATTAAGAATTATGTTTAGAATGTAGCAATGAGGTACCACTTTTTAGTGTTAATTTACTTTACATTAAAGCTCTAAGTTGCTAGTGTAGGCTTCTCCAAGTTGCTATTAGCAGCTTCTCATCACTTTTTCCTGATTATCAAGAGAGGATTGCCCGACATGAAGCAGCACACTTTTTGAGTACTACCCTTCTCTCTCTTTTTTTGGCTGATTTGCATGCACATAGCATAAGATATGTGATTTTTCTCTAACTCATTCTGTTTCATTCTAGTTGCTTATCTCCTTGGCTTACCCATTTTGGGCTATTCACTGGATATTGGGAAAGAACATGTCAATCTCATTGATAAGAGGCTTGAAAAGCTTATCTATAGCGGTCAGCTTGATGCTAAAGAGCTAGATAGGTACTTACCAGGCACCTTTAATTGCTCTTACTCAATGTTTAAGAAAAAAGTCAGTAACCACAAGAGTTAACTTGAAGAAAGTTATAATTTCCCTTTGTTCATATCAGATTAGCCGTTGTATCAATGGCTGGACTGGCAGCAGAAGGTTTAACATATGACAAGGTGGTTGGTCAATCTGCTGATCTTTTCACTCTACAGGTTAGAAATCTCTATTCTTTTGTAAGATGTGATATTATAAAACTTCCTCTTATCTCAAATAATAATACTCAAAAGAAATATTTTTCTTGCAGAGATTTATTAACAGAACCAAGCCACCACTCAGCAAAGATCAGCAACAAAATCTCACAAGATGGGCTGTATGTTTTCTAATATTATGTATATGTTTAGTTTGGTGTTATTAAGAATACATGTACCTCAAATTTGTGCACTTTTATGCTTAAAAACTCATGTTTGCAGGTTCTGTTTGCTGCTACTCTCTTGAAAAATAACAAGGTCCTTCATGAAGCCTTAATGGAAGCAATGGCAAAGAAGGCAAGCGTATTGGAGTGCATTCAGACTATCGAAAATGCAGTATAGTTACACGTTAAACGGTTTCTGAGCGGATACATCAAACTATAGTATAAACAAAGTTTGTGAATTGCAAATTACAATTTTAAGCTGTTTCTTGTTCATAATCACTCATGATTCAAATGTACAATGTGCATTCAGCTTCCCATTATTTTTTGACATAACCTGTTGTTGACAAATCCTCTTAGCATTCCCTTTCATACCTGTAATTAGAGGCGTGGGAGTCTCATGGTATTAGCACAATTGCAAGAATGAGATATTAACAAAGAGTTGAAAACGGTGGCACACACAGTCACTGGTTTGAGGTTTTGAATGATATACCCCATGCTAATAGAAACACATTTCATTTCATCGTCTATCTATTCTCAAGAAATATTAGTTTACATATTTCAGCATCATTTATTTTCAGTACTTACGCTATCTCTCTCTCTCTCTCTCTCTCTCTCTCTCTATATATATATATATATATATATATATGAATATGAATAATTCTAAATAGTAGAATTACATCTTCCTCTAAGAATGTCTACGATTTTTAGACACATTAAATGTGTAAAATTGTAAGCATTATAATAATCAGGGTTGATCAGGCCAATCAGTAGGGTCCCCTTCATAGAAAAGACCATCGACGATTTGGTCAATCACGGAGTCGATGAATGCGTTGCAGCTGACAGAGAAGATTCGACCAACTCTGTTGCGGGCACTGGAGAACCATGCAAAGAGGGCTGCACAAGTTACAGCACCCAAACACACCCCACCCGCTTCAGTGATTCCTTCAATATCCATCTTTCTGAACACAGAGTTCCCTGTCACCACTTCCATTGCCACTGTTCCTGCAAACACCATCTTCAATTGCATGCACTAGTTAGTGGTTATCATCACTGGATGTGACATAGAAACACAATTTTCAAGAAATTTATTGATCATATATTTTTCCGAAGTACATAACAACATCAGTTGAGATGGCCGAGTTGGTCTAAGGCGCCAGATTAAGGTTCTGGTCCGAAAGGGCGTGGGTTCAAATCCCACTCTCAACAAACTTCATTTTTTATGTTTTTTTCAAAAAAATCTTTATATGTGCATGAAAAATTGAAAGTTAAACTTATGCGGTAACTGTATATACCATTGCTAGACGACCAGAGATGATCTCAAAATCTTGACTCTTCTTAGAGCTCTCGATATAGTCCGAAAGCGCGGCGAAGAAGGGTGACACGTCATCGCCACCCTCCCTGCGATTCTTGATGACGCCAAATCGTTCCGAACCGTAGGATCTCAGAGTACACAACCGCGGCTGCAACACGATGTTCGTGTTCGCCGCTTCTGCCTCCACCGCTTTCAATTTCGGGATCGTCACCTGAACCGGACCGCCCGGTTCTCTTCCCCGAACCGCCGCTCTCGCCGGCCGCAGCTCACAGTGCGCAACACGTGTAGCAGCAGATGCCATAGAAAGAGGGAGAGAGAGATTTTGCGGAGTTGAAGGATTGAAAGAGTCTGGAAGGAAAGAAAGTAGTGGAGAACTATTCGAGGTTAGGAACCAAAAAATTTGGACGGCTACGTGTGGGTTGATTGGTTCGTTAACGTGGTTTTCAAATATGAGGGCAAGACATGAGAGTGGGGCCGTGGAAATGAATGATTGGTTGCGGGATCAATTGGAATACGTAGCTGCTTGGAAAATCAGATAAATTCTGAGTAAGCTTCTTTTTCTTTTCTCCTCCACATTATTTCACTATCATAATTTTCTGATTTTCCTTCATTCTGGGAGTCAAAAAAGATTCACAGAAACCTCACTGTTCAATGGATAGACGACTTTTAGTTCATGAAACTTTAAGCAAACACCTAGTGTGCAATCACTTAGCCTTCTAAATAGATATCTCAGACTTTCGCCTCCGAGATGCACACACAATTTTGTAATGATAAAAAATGGTCACTAATATCAAGTTTGGCTTTAGCCAAAGACTAAAATCATATATTTTTAATAATTTGAAGACTAATTTATTGATTTGAAAATACATCAACTAAAGACAAATTTGACAAAAAATAGAGAAACCAAAAACACATTTTTATTAAAAAAATACTGAAAAAGATTATTTTATTATGTAAATTACTCTAAATTTTTACTAGCAATGGCCATTCGTAAATAATCATTGTAAAAAAATGTTAAGAAAATCACGCATCTATGATTTTTTTTTATTTAAAATAATACCATAAACATATTTTCTTAACTTTGTTTGAACATATGGCTAAATAATTTTATACAAGTTTCACAAAAAGTTTAAACTCGTTTTTTTATAGCCATCTAATGACGACTTTTGTCTCCTTACAAGAATTTTGAAGTATTCTAACAAACCAGATAGATAGTATAATGCACGTGAAATAATTTTATGGCGTTTGCTAATTTTTTTTTTTTAAAATTAAAAGTATAACGTAATACAATTTGTTAAAAATTAATTGATTTAATGGGTTTAGTTAATAAAATATTAAATATATTAAAAAAAAGTAAACATATTCTAACAAGTTTAACTGAGTATACTTCTTATAATATCGTAATTTTAATATTACGATGTATGTAATTAATATATTTTCACTTGTTAGACTGTTATGTAAAATATCATTTGTTTTATTTTAAAATAGGATGATGTAATTAAGAATTCACCCAATTAAGTGTTACAGTATATTTGGTACATATAATTTTTCTATTGAAACATTTAAATATATTTTTCAAGTTATTAGTAAAAGGTCGTATAATAACATAATTATTGTTCTTCATTTTTTAATTGAATAATTTTCAAATTAAATGTATAATTGTGTAGTAGTTATCATAATTAGTGTTGTTCTTTTAAATTTTAAATTCAAAATTTGAAGAGAAACTTAAATTTTAAATCTTAGAACAATAATATTTATATTTTTTATATGATAATTAAGTGTGTTGAATTGAATGTAAAAACCAATCAATTGAATGAATAACTAATATTTAATTGTGTTTGTTTAGTGTCCATTTGATTCTATCATCGGTCACTTTATTTCAACAATGAAAATAAAAACTGTTGAGATAGTGAAGATGAATACTTAGACTTAAAAGTGAATAGAATTAATAAATAGTTAATATAATTCAGAAATTAATTACTTAGAATAACTACACATAAAAAAATTTATTATAGTAATTTACCTGTTCACATGTGTTGATAAGAGACAAAGAAAAACTGAATTTTGTAAAAAAAGAATATTGTAAACTTCTATTAAAATTTAATTGCAAAATTGGTTTAAAAAAGTTGTTCGTTTTTTAAAAAAATTGGTTAAATGAAAAAAAATGCTGACATTTTATATTGGTTAAAACTTACTTAAGCCAAAATAAATTTATAAAAGGAAAATGGATCAAACAATACATATTTTTTCATTGTTTTAATTTGTTGATTGAATTTTCTCATATGGTTTTCCAAGAAAAAAACTTGATATGAATATAAATAAATAAGAGAATTTATACATTTCATTGTTTTAATTTATAGATTGAAATAAGTTTATTGTCATCTCCAATTAAAAAAACACAAACAAACTTAAAATGATTTTAATTGAATGAAGAAAGGGATAGCATTTAAGACAACAATTTAGTAGTAAATATTATTATATGTTTATGATATGAGTTGTGATTTTCAGGATATTCCATTATACAAGTAAAAAACTGAATTTTTAGTAAAACGAATTATTAATTTTTATTAAAAAAATTATTACAAAACCAATTCCAAAAGTTTTTCGTTTTCTCAAATTAGATATCATATATAATATCATTCATAAATAACTCATAATTATTTTACAAGTTTTATTATAATATAAAAATGTTATAAAACACACATAATTTATTATGATATAAAAGTGATGTAGGAAAATTTTCCCATAATTTGAACTGATATAGTGTTAAAATACATTATGATTTAATAAAAAATTTGGTCATAATATTTTATGAGAATTTGCAATGTTTTCTCATGTTTTTTTTTTTTTTTCAATTTAGTCCTAAATTTTTTTTTTAATTGAGTCCCAAATTTCATTTTTTTTTCAATTGAGTTTCAAATTTTATTAAATATGTCAATATGATTCTTTTTGTCAAAAATCTACGAATTGTAGTGTTCATATTCATGTTTATATTCGTACACTTTTGTTATTATTCGCGTGTCACAAGTTAATTTAAGAAAAAAAATATTTTAATAAAATTTAGGATTTAATTAAAAAAATAAATGTAAAAAAAATATTATAATTAAAATATATATTAAACCAATACATTATTAAAAAAAAAAAAAAGATGAAAGAAATATTGTAAAGAGGTGATTTTGCCGTTGGAGTTATTCTTATATTCACGCCATCACATTCACGTGTAGCAACTCCTCCCTCCATGTGGGATTCAGATTTTCTACATATCACTTTCTCGCATACCCTCTCCAGCATAAATAATGGCCGTGGGATCATCTGATTTCAAATCAAACAAATGACAGCCACAGGATAACATGATGAGGCTTGCGAAGCACATGACTCTAATCCGATGCCCGCGGCTGATCTACTACTTCTATTTTAAAAGAATTGCTATTATATAAAATACTAACTTCGATTTACTATGATAGAAAAGTTGAATGATTATAATTCTTTTATATTTTTGAAGAATATAATATAAAATAATATTATAATTTAAGCTTGAATCATTAAAAATATATGTGATAGGATTAAGAAAACATTTATTAAATTATTTAATTAATTTATAGTATAGTTTGAATAATATAAAAGTATTGGATAAAATATTTTTAGCTAATCTTAGGACTTTCTACTCAACTTATAACTTGAAGTATGTTTAAAGTGAGTTTCAAGTTCTCTTTAAATTGATTTTTATATTTTTTTTTCTTTCATTTACACTCTGAAATTTTATACTTTATTAGTCTAAATTCTCATTGTTAGTCTAAATTCTCTGTGAAATAATAAAATTATTGTAAATAAGTGGAAGTATTTACCTTAGAGGTTGAAGTTTTGAAAACCTTTTAAAGATTTGTAAGTGTTGGAGTCAAATCCTTCTTGCAAAACAAGATATCTCTAAATAAAATGAACTAACTTACAATTGTACATTAGTTGGTTTAGATAAATTGAAAATTTGTTGGATATGATAAGTGAAATTGACATTCATATACATGTACATTCTTGAAATTTTAGATGATGATAATATTTTTTTTAGTGGTTCGAGTGTTGAACAAATTTCTTTTAGCATTCAAAACATGTTAGGAATGGTTGATGTTAGATTGTGCATCTCTTTTGAATATGCTATTTCTTTGGTTTTTCTATATATATTGTTTAAGCATTAGCTTGGACAACATTCAAACTATGACATAACTTTGTCTCTCAAATGTGCCTAAAGCATAATGTGCCTTATATATATATATATATATATATATATATATATATATATATATATATATATATATATATATATATATATATATATAAATATAAATATAAATATAAATTTTGAATTGGTGTATGAAATTAATAAAATTGTATGGTGAGATGAATTAGATTTATAAAATGTTTATATCTAAGATGGTATCGTGGCTAAGTTATGTTTGTATAAATAAAATAACTCATTTAAAAAACGATATTTCATAACTCCATTAATAATATAAATTACATACTTATAAATATTTTATATAATAAAAAAATTGAATAAGATTTTTTATCATACTTTATAGAGTTGATGCAATTGAATATAACATCTTGTTAAAATTGAATTACTAATTCTTTTTATAACAAATTGTAACAAATTATAAGAAATATAAATTGATATACTTGTTAGATGTAATTTACATATCCTAAGTTATTTAGAATGAAAAAAAGTGTAAAAATTAAACGATACATGTTTATATTTTATATATATATATATATAAAATTTTACTGTTGATAATCATATATGACAAATTATATTATAGATTTAGTATAAATAGTTTTATTTGTGATATAAGAGTATTTTTAATTATTTACAGTGTTTAATAAAAACAGATTTTATTATTTTTTACTTCATGTAAATATACGACTCTATGTAATGTTAGCTTCTTTAAAAATAACTACAATTTTTAATTTAAAATCTTTAGTATTTTATAATCATTTTTAGTTTTTATCTTAGTTTATGACTAAGAATAAAAAATATTAATTAATATAACTAAGGTAACAAAAAATATTTAAATTAAAATAAATATACTTTAAATATATGTAATTTAATTAAACAATATTTATTGTTTAATGTAAAAAAGTAATTATTATTTTCTTCATTCAATAATTTAATTTTAATATTTTTTATTAAAAAATATAATTTACTCATACGCTTCTGATTTATTTTTTATATATGAGTTTAGATATTATAATTTTGAACGATTTTAAAATAATTTTTTAAAATTATTGCAAATAAGTATTTTATCCTTAAAGATAAAAATAATAAAATATGCCTTATATATTTAAAGTTACCGGTTATAATATATTAAAATTGGATGGAATATAAAAAAAAGTAATTATTTTCTCCTAACTTTACACTTAATCATATAAGAAACAAAGAAAATTTGATATTTGATATTACAATATTATTGAATATAGTATGTAATTTTGTTAATCTCCTTTTTAGGTAGACAACATATTACTACAAAATAAAAAATTATCTTACCAAACTAACATATATAAACAGAAAACAAAATTGAAAAAAATACTAGAAAAAATGCCAAAATTACATGAACATAGACTCATTCATAATAAGAAGAAAGCAACACTCTTTTAGCCATCCACCATTCTTCATTTAAAATGGTAAAGTCAATACAAATACTATATTACTATTTTCTTATATATATATACATATATATATATATATTTAAAAAATTATTAAGTTATGAAATAATATTACATATACAAACTAAATTAGAAGGACAAAACTTTATTTTCATGGATAATCATATGAAATAATAAGATTTAATAGATTTTTCTTTTATTTTTTAAAATTTTTCAATATATTTTTATTGTTGTTTTCTTTGCTAATGTAGCCACAATTTTAATGTGAATGATGTTTAAAAGAGTGATGATATGACACAAGACAAAATACGTGTCAGATATATAAGATACATGTCAGAATATTACTATCTTTTTTTTTTCTCTTTCCTCTCTTTAATTGGCACATGTTTTATAGATATGACATATATTAATGTGTCACATGATTATTATTTTAATGTCTTCCAAACCAATTTAATGTAAAAGACCACATTAATTAATTTTAGTCAAAATTAAGATTAATTAAAAATAATAATAATAATAAAAATACATTTCAAAAACCTAAAAAATTCTATTAAACCTACTAATAATAACCTCAAAAAATAATTGTAAAAAATAATAACTCAGCTGATGTAAAACAAAATAAAATAGTTACTTTGACGTAAAAAAACAATTACTTTTACTCTTGTCACCGTCAAAACTAAAATAGTACGAATAATAGTAAAAATGTTTCACATATTTTGATAATATTATTTTATGACAATGATATTTATACATATAAATAATAAGCCATACAAAATTAATAAAAGTCCAACCAAAAAAATAATTCATTAAAATATGATTTTAAATGAGATTTTTTTAACTTTTTAAAATCGAAATTGAATACCATTAGATTATTTTCCTCTAAAAAATTCTTAATAATCTTGATGGAATACATAAGAATCTTTCTAATGCTTCGAAATCTTGTTTGAATACCACAAAACAATTTTTTTTTTTTGAATTTCAGTTGAATACACACCTTCAACATCTTCTAAAAATGTTTTTAATCAAGTTTCACAGAAAAATACTTCTATGTGGAAAGGTGAGAAACTAACTTTCTCGAGTAAAAATATTTTTTTTTATAGAAAATATAATATAATGATTTTAACAAACATGTTTAGAAATATTTTTCACCAAACAAAAAAAAATCATTTATAGAAATCATAATGTCTAAGATTTATGATTCTTAGGTATAAAAGAACCTCCTTCTACCAAACATTCTTTATAGGAGAAAATAACAGTGTTATAAAAGAAAATGAAAGATAGTAAATTTCGAAACAAGAGATTAGAAAGACTAAACAAACGCACGCATGAAAATATTATTTTTTAAAATTATTATATTTAAAAATTCAAAGTATTCGAGTTTTATGTTTATTTAAATTTTGATATTTTTTTCATTTATTCATATCCATATTTTTCTATCATTGTTTGATAATGAGATATAATTTTAACCATATTATTTAGTATATTATAACATGATAGAATCTTTGGAAGGTAAAAGAAGAATCTTTAGCTTTGGTTTGTGCGTGATTTGCTTGATTTTGGAATCATAATCGTTGGATTGATCCAACCGCTGTTACTTTTGCAGTAGAGTGCACGAGCGAAACTGTCGCTGTAGAGGATTGGAACCCCTACCTTTGCTAATTTGTACCATGTGTGTACATTCTCACAATGCTTTTAAACTCCTAACAAATCAAAACATTTTTGCTGATTCTAAAGACACTCCTTTCTCTCTCTCTCTCCCATTATCTGATATCTGATCTGCTATGTTGGATTTTGGAGAGGAGCTGACTTTAGAAAGTTTGAGTATTCCATGGCTAATTTGGATTCAACTTTTGGTATTGCTTCTTCTACTTGCCATTCTCTTTTGCTTCTCCATCATTGCTTTAGATCCCTCCCATCACTCTACTGCTCCCACTGCCTCCACCACTCAACAACAACAACAACCCTCCAACTACCACTCCACTGCTGTCACCAACCGTCTTCAGACCTCCCGGGTACACCCATTTCCCTTTCTTTGCCTTTTCTTTTACCCTTTTGGATTTTTATGCTTCCCAACATATAAAGATGGCACCTTTCTCCTCTTCTTTTCATGTATGTTTTGGCCTTTTGAAAAGAGCTAAGAGTCAAACTTGAGAGATCTTCTCAAAGAAACAAATCTAAGATTTCGGTTTTTATTCTCTTAGGTTGTTTATGTCTTCTGACAATCGCTTGTTGGTTTGTTGAAGTTCTAATTCGGCTTCTGTTATTGGTCTTTTCTTCTGATAAATCTAGGTTGTTGATCTTTAGGGAGTATAGGTGGGTTTATTGTTTCAATACTCCTCCCATTATTGTTTCAGTTGGATTTCAATTACCTTTAGTCTTTTGACTGTTCTTTTGATTTGGAAATGACGAGGATCAGTGACATGTTTAGGAATATGATTCTAGGTTTTATGGCTGAGAAAGTTCTAGGTTCGTATGTGGTTAATGTTTATGGTTAGGAGAAGAAAGCAAGAAACTAAATTGACTAAAATGTTCTGATATTTTGAATTATGATAGCCAAAATCCTAGAGAAAATTTTCAGTCCTCCCCTGGGTCCCCCCCTTTTATTATGAATTTATGCCGTATTTGATTTTATTTCTTCTATATGCAATGATTTATGACAAAATTTAGATGTAAATTTCTGAGTGTGGTTAATGTTGTTCTCTTATTAAAATTGGAATCTTTCCTTAACTCTCCAATTAATGCAGATCTTTATTAAATAGCAATGCGAAAATGCGAATTATCAAGATTATATTCTAATTTTGTTTGAAAAACAGTGTAAAAAAACTCTCATACAACTGCACCAAGTTTTTCTTGTCCGATTAACTTTTTCTTCTTAGAATAAATATTCAAAACTGGGTATACCATATATTTTAAAGTCAAAATAGCCTATATTTTGGCCAGCACACAGTGATGGCTTGAAAACAAGGTTCTTTTGCCATTTGCTTGTGGCCACCAACCAAGTATCCCTATTCCATTTCGAAAGTTGACCTTTCTAGGTTTCATTCATTCATTCATTCATTTTATGCCACCCACAATATTTACCTGGTTAAAATTGACCAATGTGTACATATAAGTATTGGTTGGTGGTTGAAAAGCTTTATTCTTGCCTTCAAAAATTATGCTGTCAAACCTAGGTGGTTTATGGAAGAACATGTATGTATTCAGTGTTAACTATTACTTCTTTCCAAATCCTAATTTTGACCTTTCTAATTGAATTTTTTTTCTTCTGGAAAAGAATTCTTATGATAGTATTAACTTGAACAAAACTCACTCTAGAGTTTGAAATTTACAAAAAGACTTTCTAAATTTTTCAAGAATAACATGGAAGTTAAAGATACCAGCTCTGATATGATTAAGATTATCAGCCTTACCAAAGGACCTGAAGCATTCTATCCTAATTTACTAAATAATGCACTTTCATTGTTGGTGGTTTAATTGGTAGTACGACTCATTTTCCAAAGGACAACTACTAAACTTTTCTGTCTCTATTCAATAAGTTGCTGCATGGCAAACTTAGAGTAATGGTTTTTTCTTTTCCTTTTTTCTGAGATGTAAGTAGTATTTGTTATTTTAGAAGTGTGAATGAATGACCTAATTAATTGAATTGACATGGTATAATAATGTTTTTGGCAGGGAAGTACAAGTATTAAAGGTGAGATAGTAAGCAATGGAAGCAGAGGAATAGTGAGAGAAGGGATTGCAGAGGGAGAAGCTTCAACTTCATCATCACTATATTTCCTCCACCCTTGTTATTATTTCAACTTGGCCAGAAGAGCATTCCTCAAATGTCTAGGCCAGGATTCATCTGATGATCCTTCAACCCAAAAACATACCAAAACTAAAGAAAGCTGATAATGATTATTGTTATTATTATCAAAATTCTGTTCTGCTTTATTTGTGGCAAAGGATAAAGCTTCTCATCATTTTCAAAACTTCCCCCTTTTTTTTTTCCTTTTTCGGCTCCTAAATTCTCCACCAATTTGAGTAACCCCAAGTTTCCCTTTTTATGGGTAATGATTCCTCCATCATTTGATGAGAATTGGAAATGGGAGCAAAGATTTACCTTTCATAGCTGGAAATGGAGTGGAAGAAAATAGGAGGATGAAAATATTAACTTTATATTGTTTATTTGAGAAGAAAAAAATAGGAAAAAAGGTACACCCGCTAAAAATATGTATTATTTTAAAAATGAATTGAAATGAAAAGCAAACGAACTCTCTTTTTTAAGTTCTAAAAAATTATAACAATTTTTAGTAAAATAGTAAATAATTTTTAACGAAATAGTAAAAAATAGTGTTAAAAATAAATTATTTTATTAAAAAATAAAAATACTTTTTTTTAACTATTATTATTTTTGTTATAATTTATTTATTTATCTTCACTCTTCTTCTTTTTTATCTCAAATCTTGTTATTTCTTGCTTCAATGCACCTAAATGATGTACGTTTTCTATTCTACTTTTTTTTTCTTCTATTTCTGTTGTTCTTAATCTCGTTTGATTCCTTTTTATTTTTGTCTCTATTTCTCTTAAATATGAAAGTAATAGTTGTACATATTATATATATATATATATATGATTGTACTATTTATTTCTCTTTAATGCTAGTCCGTCCCGCCTATATGCTGGTGCCGGGCTCAACCCATTTTGTCACCTTTATTTATTGTTGCTACAGTTGGTTAGAGTTTCTGAATTTTTAATTATGTTTTGATTTTATAATAGTGTAGTATTGAGATTTAACTAAACCATTAAATTTACTTGTAGATGTAGTATTTTCAAAAAGTTTGACTTCCATGTAAGCATGAGGAGACGGTGGGGACGAGTTTATCTATGTTTATGTAGATATTGAAATTTATTTTTCACATAATTTAGTTTCCACATCTACTATTCCATTAGCAATTGGATTTTCCTATTTCATGTTGCATTTTTTTTAAAATATAATTTATAAAAAAGTATATTTTTAAAATATGTATAAAATATTAAAATAAATTATAAAATTTAGGCATGACTAATGAATATATAATATTATATATGTTACAAAAATATAATATTAAAGATAAATTTATAAAAATTAAATACATTAATATTAGACATCTTTTTTTATATATTATTTTTTATATATAAATTAATATTTTTAGTGTTATAAATATTAAATTATTTTATTTTTAGTTTATTATTTTTATATTATAATATTTATGTAAAAAATGTTTAATAGTGCTTTTTTTATAGAGATAAAATTTAATTTATTAATTTTTAAAATACAAGATATAACAAAAAAGAACCAGTAGTCATGTGTAGAAAATAAAAAAAAATAAGAATATACTTAATATAAGAACCAATAGTCATGTGTAGAAAATAAAAAAATAAAAAATATACTTAATATTTTAGAGTTTATGTTTAAATTTAAATTTAAAAGTAGAATGGAGACGAGTATTATAGAGAGTGGCGATTGCATTACTCATCCTTGTTTCCAAACTCAATTTCTTAAAATAGAAAAAGCTCAAACTCGTATCTAAACCCAATTAATTTAGTTTTTCCCCATCAAACTCATGATAAATATAGTTTAATCGGTATGTATTTAATTATCATCCCTATTTAAAAAATACTTTTTCTTTTGAAAAGGTTAATTGTTTAAGTCATCACGAAAAATTCACCATAGAAATAATTATAATGACAATATTTAACTATACATTTGAGAAAATTTGATACCTTAATCATGTTTAAAAGAAAAACTTTTAAATAAGTAATGTTTATCTTGTGATTTTTGTGTTTAACCTTCAAATACAATGTAATTATTTTGGTTTTCCAAATAAAAATATTATAAAAATTAAGCATATTGATAAGTTAGGGTGTTAAAAATGTTTTTGCTTGACAAATTAATATGAAATCTTTTTTAATTTATCTCAAAATCATAATAAGATCCTAATACGTAAGTATCTTTATAATGGAAATATTTCAAAAGTATAGGTAAAAAATGATTATTTTTGTATCTAGTATGATAAAGGTGATAATCCAATTTTTGTTATACACAATTTAAGAGTTCATATGTACAAATTGTATTATCTCAACTTATCATAAAAAATTATAAAATTGACAAAATCAGAATTTTAATGTATTTTACATGACTTTTAACATCTTCAATATTATTGAAGTAACCTGTTGGTGATATTATGGTTTGGAAAGAAGTTCTTAAGATATTTACAAAAGAACTTTAGCTTAGAAATTAATTCTCAATCACACTTTTAAGATTCATAGTTATGTAACAAATATTTCACAAAAATTATATTGATAGACTTTCCTATCATTTCGCACCTCAACTCTTCGAATATTCTAGTCAAGTTGGGATTATTATTTATATATAAAGGAATTGCTTTTTTGAAAGTAATTGTACAATATCTTAAAATGACGAGTTCTTTTTTACAAATATTAATAATTACTCTTTATTAATTAATATATTATTTGATAGAAATCAATATATCATGTTGATAATTGTCTTACCAGGCTTAGAAATAGTAAAATAACATAATTTTCTTGTCAATTTCTTGAAACATACAGTAGTTGTGAAATTATATTCAACAAACCATGTTCAAATTCCATTGTTACTACAAAATGACAAAAAAATCAACCAACCAACAATATTTGGATACCTCTTATATTTCCATGTGCGAAACAAAATCTTTATGAAACATGATCAGGCCATGATGCAATCAAGACAACTATACTTATTAAAAACAATCAATGTTTTTAATTTTTGACCTTGGTAAATTTTGTGGACCTAAGTGTTTCTAATTGTTTGTGGAGTTAGAAGCTCTCATGAAGAGTTCTATTAAGAGATCATCGAGTCTACAAATTTGAGATAATGTTTATCTTGCATATTCATAAATAAACCATTCATGATACATTAGTCTAATGTTAGATATTCACTTTCAAATTTATCCACAAATATACTAACATTGTTGTTGATCATTTTATTGATTGAGTTAAAGATATTTGTAGTAATTAGACATTTTGTTATTTTATCACATTATGTTAGAGATATTATATTTCTTGACTTACATTAGTCTAAGTTTACCCTTCTCATTATTTTTTTAATATTATATGAAATTGATTTATACTTTAACAATCCATCACATACATTATGTTAATTAACCAATTATTCAAAATTAATCATTTTATTTTGTAAAAAATAACAAGAGTCAAAAATAGGTCACTTCATTTGACCCAGCAGATAACTTGCATTGAGTCCAATTAGACCACATTACTTAAAAAAATAATTTTAGTCAAATCCATTTTAGTTAAAAATGCTTAATAAATAGAAATAAGCGCATTTACTTTTTAATGAAAAATATAAAAAAGTGTAAAAATAAAATACAAATACGAAATTTTTAAAAAAATAACGATCTCAACTTTCTTTACATGTATATGAAGAAACATACAATATAATAGATTATAGTCAATCTTATAATCGATTATATGTATTTCATGATTGATTTTAATGATATAGTAATATGATATATGATATAACTAACTTTTATTAATAATTATATTTTGTAAATAAATAATTAAAATAAATATAAAACTAATAAATAAATAAAATTGATTCATTTAAATTTTAGTATTAAGTAATGTAATTTATTTTAATATATAGTTATTTTAAAATATAATCTTTTATATATTGAAATTTTATAATAATTTTTTATTTTAATTTATTTTTTTAAAAATTATTTTATATTAAATTACTTTCAAAAAAACTATTTTCTAAACTATTTTTAAATGCATTCCTAAATTTATTCTGTCATGTCACTTAAATCTACCACAAATTTTTTCATTTAGTTCTCACTTATTTTTTCCTAATTCAAACAATTTTATTTTTTACTTTCTTTTTCTTTTTTTTTATTCTCTCAAATCCATTCTCCAATTAAAAAGAATATTTTAGGCATGATATATTGACCAATTTAAATCAACATAAAATAGAATAAAATAAATATGTATAATAATAATAATAATAATAATAATAATAATAATAATTTATTATTATTATTATTATCATATTATACATATGTATTATAACTTTAAAATCAAATCTTCATGAATTAATATGTTTTTATCATTTATAAAATTAGTTTCTTTTATTTTCATCCCTATAAAAAATATTTGTATTTCATTTTCCAAAAAGTTTAAAATTATTTATTTTAGTTTGTATGTTCCATTTAGAGTTTGGTTTTGGCAGTTATTTTTTTTTCTTAATATCTCTACGCTTTGTAATTACTATTTTTTTATCCCTAAAATTTATTTAAAGGTTTAAATAACAGTTATTTTAGGATCTATAAATTTGTTTACATGTAATAGATGTTGGCATTGGACCATTAACAGTGTAAAGTGTTATTAGAAATTGTCACGTCACCTTTTTCTAAATTCAATATATCACACAGAAGAACGAAATAAAAACAAATTTTCTACCCATTTCCGGATGAAAAACTAAAGTTTTTTTATTAAAAATAAAATTAAAACCCATTTTAGTTATCAAGAACTATGAACATATTTTAAATGAATTTATTTATGTTCATTTAATTATCTTTAATTGTTAAGTAGGTTGATTTATACAAAGGATCGAACTTATAAATTTATAGTAAAAATACTATTATAAGTTCTCCCGTTTATTGAAATGTGTTTGACTCCCATTGCAAATTATATTTTAAATAAAATTATTATATTAGACTTTAAAAGTACTTATATATCACAAAAATAAAAACTTAAACTTGATTCTTACTAAACCCATTTTACTTATATTTTTTTATTTCTATTTTATGTTAAATTATTGGAAAATCAAACATTAAGCATCTTTATAAGTCCAATTAATTAAACTTTTAAAAAACTTACCATAAATAAACATATCAAACTTAAAAAATGTTTTTTTAATAAAAAAAAGACTCAAATTTAATAAATTCCAATTTATACTATTTTTTCACATGTGAGTTCTTTACTCTGGTGAAAACAAATTATATTTTTCATAAGTTATTGGTTAGTGTCTCAATCTTCATAACCAAGTTCTTTCTTAATGAAAAAAAAAAATGTAATTGGGAAGGGAGACCCACTAAATATGATTAGTTAAGTTTTCAAATAATTTATAGAAGGAGCTACACCAAGCCAAAAAAATGTGTGATATAAATTAAATTTGGTTATTTTTTACATAATTCGTTTTATAAGTTTATGCACTAATCTATTTTTTAAAACAATAATTATATTTTAAAAATATTTATTTTATTAAAATATATATGTATTATAATTTATATATCAATTTTAGTATATATAAAAATTAAATTAAATTTATTTAGTGACTTAAACTTTAAAAATATATAATTTTTTGTTAATTTTAAAAGAAAATAAAAATAATTCATTATTTCAATATAGAACCCAATTAAGCCTAAAAGTAATAGACTATTTAAAATATGTGTACGTTTACTAATTGACCTGTTAGGTTAGATCTGTTACTTTATACCCATCACAAAATGTCAGACATTTTTAATACTTAAAAATATTTTTTACACGATATTATCTTTAAAATATTTTAAAAAAATATATAAATTACTTGTAACCTAACCTCGTTATATAATATGTACTTTTTTAAAAAGTATTTAAAAAGATTAAAAATATAAATTACCTGAAATGAACCTCTGATTAAATGACAAGTTTAAACGCCCCAGTTTAATGTTAAAATCCTTCTTATTTATTATATCATGGTAATAATAATCAGTTTAGGGCAAATCAATAAAGTGCAATATGTTTTTAAAAATAAGTGATAATTAGACCTAAATATATCTCAACCTATCGTTATACGTAATAAATCTAATTTATCATTGCAATGTAATCCATCAGATATATCGTCGTCTATTTTTTTTACTAAAATTAAAATGTTAGAAATATATTAAGTTTTCGATAATAATGAAAGTCCGTTAACACGTGAAAACAGTTATTAATTTAATATCTGTACATGGGACGGGTTACGACATTATTTTTTGTTTTGAAGAAACTGTTGAAAAATATTTTTAAAATTTGACATAAAAATAAAAAAAAGTAATACGAAATTAAAACTCATGCGATAATTAAAAGGTATAGGGAGAATAGCGTGTGCGTTGTTCTCACGCCTCACACCATCCCTATAAAATCTCTCATATTTATTCATTTATTTATCATTTATATTTATTTATTTTCTGCGTGTCTATTCATTTGAATCTGGATCCAGCGCCTTCTATAGTCTCTATTCGCGCAAACCCAAACCCTATTTTTCTTTCTCTCTCTCTCTTTCTGGTTTATCTTTCTTTCTTCCTTGTTTGGCGTCACCTATAGATTCCGCATTGCACAATGAGGAAAGGGACTAAGAGGAAGGCGAAGCAGCAGCAAGAAGCCAAACAAGACGCACCCGAAGAAAAGAAGACCAAAGCACAACCTCGAGCTAAACGAGCCAAGCCCTCCAAGCCTCAATCCGAACCTGAGTACTTCGAAGATAAGCGCAACTTGGTTAGTGACCAACTTCATCTTCATCACCGTTTCAATACTTTCATTTCGATTCGGACCGTTTCTTTAACTGAACATTCTCAAGAATGGAATGAAAGGAGCCGTTTTATTTGTTCCGAAGAAACGAATTATTTGGTGCTTTGTTTTTCCTGTGTTTTTGTTTCAGTTTTAGTCAGCTATGCTAAGTGTTTAGCTTGGAAGTGGCTATGCTAACTGTTCATTTATTTATTTATTTATTTTTTTGCGTTTTATTTGCCGTGTTGGTTTTACTGATGGAAAACGGTGTTTTTTTTTTTTAATTTGGATTGTGTAGGAAGATTTGTGGAAGGAAACATTCCCCGTTGGAACTGAGGTTTGTTTGCTTGTTCAATTAATTTGTAGATTTTTCTTCGTTTATGGCCGTGGCGTGTTTTTTTTGTGTGTGACTGTTTCGTGTTGTAATGGCAGTGGGACCAATTGGATTCCGTGTATCAATACAAGTGGGATTTCTCAAATCTAGAAGTGAGTATGGTTGGATTGGGATGATTAGGTTTTTTATTAGTGGTCGGTTTTTGAGTGAAGTTAAGCTGATTTATTTGATTAAGTGCTGATGTTGTTATGATTTGGGGTTATGTCTTCAGAATGCGTTTGAAGAGAGTGGCGTGTTGTATGAGAAGAAAGTTTACCTCTTTGGTTGTACGGAGCGTAAGTGGCTTGCGGAATTTATTATTTTTGTTGATTTAAAGGCGACTGGTTTGCTTGGTGTTCCATTTTCCCTTAATTATTTGGTTGGTCATCATCTTACGACAAGTTTCTGGTTGCAGCTCAACTCGTCATGTTCAAAGGGGAAAGCAAAGTTGTCTGCATACCTGTTGTAGTAGCTGTGAGTAGTCAAATTGCACTGTCTACATGTATCTTGGCATGAACACTCTTGTTTACCAACATCATTCGTGCTTCTGGGCTTTTTCAGGAAAAATAGACTGTTTGATTTTACCATTTTACTGCCAGTATGCATAATATTTTCCTTCTTTCTGTTATTTGTATGTCTTTTCTTCTGGGGTGGGGTTCTTTGGTGTAGACATGGATTGAAATAACATCCTTAATGTTTTAGTTGTTACATGGAAATGCAGGTTCATTGAATGTATTCTGTTGCCCGTTTTTGTGTGATGAAGCAACCTTGTATCAATTTGACGATTTGAATGTTTTCATTTTCATTTTCATTTTGAAAATATTGCAATGTCGTTGTGCAGGTTGTATCACCTTTTCCACCATCTGATAAAATTGGGATAAACTCTGTTCAGAGAGAAGCTGAAGAGATAATTCCCATGAAGCAGATGAAAATGGACTGGGTTCCATATATTCCCTTGGAGGATCGGTATTACTCTCAATTAGTTTGTTTTTGGTGGTTTCTTTGGAATCTGTTTATGAAACATTGCTTCTTTGTCATCCTCTAAACTCCTTCATATGATTTTATGTCTTAAACAGAGATAGCCAAGTTGATAGGCTAAAATCCCAAATATTTATCTTGAGCTGCAACCAAAGAAGGTATAGCCTATTGTATTTGCCATGTTTTAAAAATTTTATATTCTACAGCTTGGTTCAGATATTCTAAATGGGTTTTTTTCTTGGAGATGTAGATTTTGACTGTTTTAGGTTATCCAGCTTAATTAATCTTGTTATTGTGCTTTTTTTGACTTTTCTGTAGTTAATTTTGTACTCACCATTTTTCACTTCTCAAGGTAGATTTTTTAAGCTACAAGTCCATCGTGTTAAATTTTGTCTGGTAGTAGTTGCATCATATTCTTCTCCTGCATCTGCATGTTGCAAATTCAATCTGTAGTTTTTTCAAGTAGTGTGAAGAGGTCTTTAACTTTCTGCATGTTTTTTCTGTTTTTACCCTCCTGTTGGTGACTTGCTTAAGTATTCTTTACTGCCTAAATTTCTTTTCATTTATTTCAGGCCTTCAGTCCACAGTCCTTTCAAAATGTGTAGCATTTAAATTATAGTTTTTTTTTTAAGTTTATGAATATCTACTCTGCTTCCTTTACTTGATCTTTTCTGGGTGACATGTTTAACATTTGTGTCTTAGAAAATTAATGTGTTTGTGGATCTATAAAATCTTGATTGGTGAAAACTGAGTATGTTACACAGTTTATCTCCTAATGCAACTTGATGAAGTGATCTACTGTTGTGGTTGTCATTTTCATTCAATGATTTTTATGCATGTAATCTCTTCCAGTTGACCTTGATGTAGCTTCTATGGATGGGAAGGAGTCATCTTACCCATGTTGTAATCTGCTGTGCAGGTCTGCTTTAAAACACCTGAAGTTGGATAGATTAAAGAAATATGAATACTGCTTGCCTTGTAAGTCTACAGGCTTTAGAATATTAAATTGTTGTATGAGTATATTATGTATATCATTTCTACTTCTATCTAATAGGAGGAAGATGATGAAAAGTTTTATTCGATAAGTGAGATTGATGGAGACTTGTAGACGATGGACAATGCTATTTTTCTGTTGATCAAATACTGATGCTTCATTTTGTTCAAGGCAGAATATTAAAATTGTTGTATGAGTATATTATGTATGTCATTTCTACTTCTATTTAATAGGAGGAAGATGATGAAAAGTTTTATTTGATAAGTGAGATTGATTGAGACTTGTAGACGATGGACAATGCTATTTTTCTGTTGATCAAATACTGATGCTTCATTTTGTTCAAGGCATAATGATTGTTCACCAGTTAGTGTTAATGATCATATTAAGATAGTCTTTTATTGACTAGTTTTCTTTCTGCAGATTTCTATCAGCCATTTAAGGAAGATGAACTTGAACAGAGCACTGAAGTTCCAATAATATTTCCTGCTGAGCCAAAGCCGGTAATTGCATTTAAGACAGTTTTTCCTTGTGAATAGACAGTGTCTGGATTGTTTGGGATACTATTTGTATGATGTGGTTATGTAATTACCTTTATGAATAAAATTTTCATAACAAGTTAGGCAGGTTATTAAGCTATTTGATTTTCTATTTTGCATGTGTTTACTTATGTATTGCTTTTATGCAGGTCTTCTGTGAATTTGATTGGGAATTAGATGAACTTGAGGTAAATAATTCACTTTGTGTTATGCTTAGTTTGGAACATGTCAGTTTAAGCCAGCTAACAGTTTCACTTTTATCATCAAATTCATAGTTATTTATTATTTTAACACTGACAATCCTATAATGGCTGAGTTTCACGAAGCTTGACATTATTATGCTGGAAATTTAAGGGACCATTTGGTATGTGAAAATATTTTGTTTTAATATATTTTTAATTATTAGTTATGAAAATGCTACTTTGGTTTTTTTTTGCTATCTGTTTTCAAATATTTCGGTAAACAATTCTGGAAACAAGTCATTATTTCTCTCATGTAAATCTTTGAAAATAGGAAATAGTAATCGTTTAACATACAAATATTTGAAAACACGGAATAGGTGAAAGTAAGGCAGCAGCACTTCTGTTGTTAAAAGTGAAAAGAAAAAGAATGAAAGCGGAGATTGTTTTTTAAAACCCAAATTACTCCAAATGTTTTGTTCTGTTTGTCATTTTACGCTTCCTATTATAAACTCTAAACTTTTGGTTGTTGCTATATTATTGAATTCTGCAATCTTAACTCTGGATTGTGGCATGGGGACTGTGAGACAGATAATGATAGAATAAGTCTTTATTTCCCATTATTTTTGTATGCATTTCACTGTTTCTCAATTGTGTTTCCCTCCCAACATAGAGTGGGTAAAAATAAAGGGCATCTGGAAAATCAAAGGACAATGGAAAAAGGCCTCTTACACTCATTTGTTCTATATTTTATAGGAGTTTACTGATAAACTTATAGAGGAGGAGGAGTTATCGGAAGATCAAAAGGATGCATTCAAGGTACCAAATAATAGAAGGCATTTGGTTAATCCATAATTTCTGGATTTTTCAAGAAATACGTTTGATTGACAGTTTTGCTCTTTTTTAGGAGTTTGTCAAGGAAAAGGTTCGTGAAGCAAAGAAAGCTAATAGAGAGGTATGTTGTTTACGGACAGACTGTTTTTCACTTTACGCTTTCTGCCTTTTTACCTATTTTACATCTTTTAGGCAAGGGAGGCTCGGAAAAAAGCCATTGAAGAAATGAGCGAGGAAACTAAATCTGCATTTGAGACTATGAGATTTTACAAGTTCTACCCTGTTCAATCTCCAGATGCACCTGATGTATCAAATGTTAAGGTGAGTCTTCAGGCATTCTCTTATATTTTTTTTTTCTCTTTTTTGTTAAAAGCATATATTAATCAAGAATAGGATTTCAGATGGTTAGGCGCATAAAATATCTTCCTTTTAGTAATAAAAAGGATACAAACAGTAAGAAATAACATCGATGAATTAAGGGAAGTTACGGAAACCCATTTAGAAAGACTGCTTTACGGGAAGCGTGAATACAATTGCCTAATCCTTTTCCCAAGTAGCTGCTCTACTATCACGTTTTTTTCTATTTATCTTCATGCTGCGAATGTGTTATTTGATCTTGTGGTATTAGTTTATTCTCTTAACATTGATAATACCTGTAGTTAGGGGTGATACAGGTACCATGAACCTAAATTGATCCAATCCAACCCGTTGTTTATTGGGTTGAATATTGGGTTTTGGTGTTGAACCTGTATATTTTTAATTTTATTTATTGTTTGCATGTGTTTTATAAAAATTGAGAAAGATCACACATTAAACGCCATTTTATCTTTGCTTCTTGTCCTAGTCTCCTTGCTCAAACATTCCTTGTAACATCTTTAATGGGGAACCCTTCCATGGGTTCTTAAATTACTTTTTGCATCTTCTAGACTTCCTTGTCATTTAAGAACTCTCCATTTTCTACTCCACTGATAAACTCTCCATGAAAATGAATTTTGAACACTTGATAAAGATGCACTTCGTCTTCTCATCTTTGCTTCAATTTTTTTAATTTGAGTTAATTTGTTCTGGTGCATTATTTAATTAAATACAATATAAATACTCAAAAGTTGTATCAAAATGCACTGTAAAAGAAAAATATATTTTTAATTTGTAGATATTTTTTCTTGGGTTGGTTCGGTTTGGTTTTGGTAGAAAAAATAGATCCAACCCAAATTATTTTAATCGGGTTTGTAACCAGTTTAACCTATGCAACCTTACTCTACCCATGAACACCCCTACATATTGAGGAACATTTAAGACAATATTAATATCAGTTTGGGAAACCCTTTTAAAAAGACCGTGCTTTAAACCAAAACACAAGTCAATGCCTAATCTTTTTTCGAAGTATTGGCTCTCTAGGTAGTCAATAGTGCTGGTAGTGACTAATAACGTGGTGGAGTGGTGTGAAGTGGCACTGTAGGACAATGACAATTTTCATTGTTTCACGTTTCAAAGTCACAGCTGCTATTGCTCCAGTGAGGCTATTTTTACATTCTTTTCTTTTAATGATGCAAACATCTTAGTAGTATTAGCTTATTCTCTGAAAACTGGTAATTCTTGGGGTGGAACATTGAGGGAGAGCGGCCAGCGTTTTGGGTTTGTCTCTGTACGTTAGTGTATCTACTGGAAAGCACTGATGGATATAGATATTAAAAAATTCTCCTTTTCAACTTCGATGGATTGTTAAAGTGAAGGATTTGATAAGGATACTGGCTATACTTTGTTCTGAAAAGTCAGTTAGCTATTCCATATTAGAGTTATAAAATCATTTAACTATTAGGTGATTTGCTTCTGTGGATTGTTAGTTCCTTTTGCCTTTTCCCCTTCTCATCAGCTTGGTTCACTTTGAATTTGGTACTTACAATTTATTTATTGGAGGGTAAATAAATTGAAAATGACTTATTTATTGTTGTAACCATTTCTTCACTGAATAAATATCCCTATGAATAGCTTAGCTGTAAATGATCTGGTTCACCACAAAATATGTCTATTCCCTAGTGAAGAACTTACCTTTGTGTGGATATGTTCATCATGGGTTAATAAGAGGAGACAATTCAGGGTAGTATAGGAGCTGACAACCAATATATTGCACGTTGTTGAATTTCTTGATAAAATTTATTCTCCTCGTACTTATAATTTACAGAATATAATTATCTGTGTTTGCAGTCTCCATTCATTAACAGGTATTATGGAAAGGCTCATGAGGTTCTGTGATTGGCAGCAAAACAATAATGGCAATTTTCGTGGCTTGTTTTGCCTAACACAACAGATGTTTTTTATTATGAATGAATTTCAGGAGGCAACCCCCTGGTGCCCCATCAAAATTCCATTGGCAGTGTAGTTGTCTAAAAAGCGACATACAATGTAAAACTGTAGATCAGAGATCCTAGAGAGGTGTTGGGAAGAATTTAGACATGTTTCTCGCTTCAATGTTGAAGAGAACTCCTAAGCTTCTGGAGCTGCGATTTGTGCGGTTCTCGTAATTCTTTTTCCCCTCAAAATTAGATGTATGACAGTTTTGATTCTGAGTTAAATGAAGAAATTAATTGATTATTGTTTGGTCTAATGTAGCTGTTTGTGATTATAACATGGTAGCTTATATGGATTTTTCCGAGAACAATATTGACTTGAATTTAGTAAGTTCATAGTTCCAAAATGCTAGTGACGTTTGTTTCAATTTAAGGATGGAATTTCAAACATCCATGCTTTGATATTTGGATTGTGTAGATCCTGTTTCCCATTTAGAATAAGTGTATGTTACTATTGCAATTTCCAATAATGATTTAGTCTACACAAATTGTTAATAATTTTATGGAATTATTAAAATGTAGTTGACTATATCTTATAAGTGACCAAGTGTTAACTACAACAATATCTAGTTGTGAACGTTGGGGGATCAAATGTACGTGGAACGGTAATGTGATATCTCTTATAACAGATTATATAATTTTAAGGAAAGAAAATAATACCAAAACCTAGTTACAATAATAGAATGAAAGCTGTGCCTGAATTCAATCAAATTTATGGTCAACTATTATTTGGCTCAGCAAAGAAATAACCAACTGAAAATAAAGAGGCTTACTCAATCACAATTAAATTTTCACTAATTATAAAAATGTTCTTACAAGAACCTATAATTTTAACAAGCCTAATAACCATCAAGAATTTTAATGGGTGATCTTTTATATAATTCTCATAACATAATTTAATCATAATTTAATGATAAAAATACATGCTCACAAAGATTTTTATAAAAATTTTCTTTTAATGTCCGCTTTTTGAAAAGTGTGAAAAAAAATTATTTTAATTTTCATGAATGGAACTATTTAAATAAAAGAGATTTTTGATAAAATTGATAGTTTTAATATATTAAAAACTTAATTTAATATGTTAACTTAACAGTAAAATAATACATCAATTTAAATTTTTAATATATTAAAACTTATCAAAACAATTTTTAAATTGAGCTAAAGTTAATTAATTCATTGAAAATTATTTTCAACAGATTAATAAATTTGTTTTAAAAATATTAAGATTCTAAATATTTTTTACACATTAAACTGATATTTTAACCAATTAAAAATACAACTGAAATCAATTTTTTAATCTATTAAAATCATACAAATTATTAAAATAATTTTTACAAAAATTTATATAAAAATAATCTAAGATATAAATGATCAAATGAAAGATACTTACATAACATCTTAGAATTACAAAATTAAACTCATATATTATAGACTTTAACAACAAAAAGACTTTATCAAATACTCAAAGTTTTAACTAACCAAATAACTTCATTCTTATTAAAAACTATTGTTTTTCAATAATAAAAACCAAATATTAAATAATACGTAAACTGAAGTTGTTAACTGATAAAAAATGAAATAAATTTTTATTATGTGTATAAATTTGCACAATTATAAAGACATGAATTTTGAAAAAGATAAGTTACTATAGAATACAATATAAGTTATACCAAAGTATTTATCCAAATTATTATCCTTAATTCTAAAATTCGAGATTTGAAGAAAAATTAACTTTTTAATTTTAAACTAATAGTATTTATGGTATTATGATGCAAAATCTAAATAAAAACAATAGTTAAAAATTAAAATGTGAAGTGATATTTAAATATTTTATAATTTGAAACTATGATATTAAAAATACTTTTATAATCCACTTTTATGATCGTTTATTTAGTTGAGCATAAGTCAAATTCAAAAATCATGAATTCAAATTTAAATTTTATAAAAGTAAAAAAAAAAACTAAACAAATATAACGGACAAGTTTGATGTGAGAAAAAAAATACACATATATATAATATGTATAATTGTTTACTATTCTTACCAATAAATTCAAACTTCTTCATAGTACTAAGTTTATCATCTTCCATTAAAATAAATATGTTATAAAAAATCAAATTACCTGAAATTATTTTCAAGTGATATATATAAATAAGCATGTAAGTCCTATAAAATGAGAGCAAAATTAATCAACATAATTTTTTTAAAACAATTATCATGTGATTTAAATCACCAACCTATATTATTCATCTTTTAAATACTTATTAAGTGAACCATTGTCCCACTAATTTGCAATAAATTAGTTAGACTAAACATTTAACCTATTTTTAAAATAAGCTTGTACCAAACACCACCTATATAGATGAAATATACAAAAGTACAAGTTTTAACTAATTTTCTACCCTCATTTGACTCATTGAAAGAGTAATTATTCTTTAATAGCATAATAGAATAGCTCATAATATAATTGGCATAGAATCCTTTTTGCCACAATAAGTACCCCTTCCATATCAAAATATTAGTTCTTGTTGGAGTTATATGTTATTTGGAATTTGATTATTTTATCAAGTTCTAGACATAATTTTTTAATTGATGAATATCATATTTTTATGCTTTGTTTCGTTACAATTTTTAGTTTAATTTGAAATAAATATGATGTTAGATAAGATTTTTTAGAATTTTTAAATTGGTATAAACCTATGAATAATTATTCTAATTTTACGGTTTTAGTAACTATTTTTTTTATTTTGATTTCTCCCTTTTTCCTGAAAGTTTTTAATATTTTAGTATTTTATTTTATGAAATATTTCTAACCGTAATTAAGAAATTTTTTATTTGAATTTTTAGCCAAAATATTATTGTTTTTCAATTGTGTTATTATAATTTATTTACAAATTCGTATACATTTTCAACTAATTTTTTTTTAAAAAAAAACTAAGAATTGATTATAAATATAAATATAATAATATGAAAATTTTCGTACCGTTTCAATCCCTTTATCACCCACCAAGTTCTTTTTTTAATCTTAATGATATTTAAAGCCATACGCAGAACAAAAATAACTTTAAAAAGTGAAAAAAAAGTAAAATTTTAAAACAAAAATAATTAAAAAAGAACTATTATTTTGAAATAAGATGAGTGATTCTGTGTAGAAAGTTAATAGATAATTTTGTAGTAACTATACTAGAAAAAAATAAACCGCAGAATGAAAATATTTCTTTTGGTTCCTTTAAACCTATTCTTTGAAATTGTATTATCCTTATAGTCTATAGAGGATTGAAGGTTGAACAATGGACACTAATCAACAACTCTTATTTTGATTGTAATTCTTCACTTTCTGAATTGCCTGTTACATTTCCCTTTAGTTTGTTCTCATAAATGGAAAGTGATGGCCATGTTCACAATGTGAGTTAAATATATGGTGATATATAGCAGTGAAACACTTGAATAATTTGAGATTCATTGATGCAAACGTGACTCTTGTTCATCAGTACTTTATAAAACTGCATTACTTTTGAATTGATGAAAAGCATCGAAAGTAAAGAGTAAATCACCTCTTCAACAGCATGAAGATGGTGAAGTCGATTATCTTTTTGCATCACAATCTTCTACCGTACCAGATACGATCTTAGAGCGATATTCTCTTTAACACTATGGAAGACTCATGTCACAAGATAAACACTAACACTCCCAACTACAATATGCTGTGTTACATATATATATATATATATATATATATATATATATATATATATATATATATATATATATATATATATATATATATATATATATATTCTCCAAGCGTTTGAAATGTAGCATTAGACGATGAAGTTGTTATATCATATGATATATGGTAATGAGAATATTATTTATATTATATTATATATAATATGTAATGGGGAAGGGACATGAACTAGTTGCTACGGTTGTCACATCTACCATTCAACCCTATAACGTAGGTTGGGTGGAATCATTCTATTACCACTTGCATCTTGATCACCACTGACCGCACTTTGAGCAATGACACTGTTCATGGAGTTCTCTCTATAACCGTTGATCCCTCCAATATCTGTGAAGCTCTTCGGAGCTGTTGGTTGTGGCCCCACAGAATAGAAGCCACCACTGAAAGTGTTGAAGTCTGCTTTGATGGAAACAGAATGAGGCAACTTGTTGAGTTCAGCCACCCCATCATTGGTTTGATGAGTTTGATCAGTTGGAGAGTGTTCTTCTTGTTTGGCCATGGAACTCTTTTCTCCCTCAGTTTCCCTGTAGTTGTTGAGGTAGAGCTTCAAGGGTCCAACATAGTTCTCAAATCCTAGGGTTGTCATGGCCCAAAGAAGATCATCACCATTGATGGTCTTCCTCTTTTCCCTCTGGCACTTGTCTGAGGCCTCACCAGTGATGAAGCTAATGAACTCAGACACACACTCTTGAACTGTTTCTTTGGCTTCCTTTGAGATTTTGGCATTGGCTGGGAGTGCCCTTTTCATGATGCGGCTAACATTGGCTATGGGGAGGAACCTGTCTTGTTCTTTTGAGGAGCTGTCTGATATGTTACCAGATGTTGGACTTCCCACAGGACTGATTGTTGTTTGGTTTCTCTTCCCTGTCATGTTGAAGAGCTAGAGAATGGAATAGAGTCACTTAATAAGCTAAACAATTTAGATTCTCACCTTCACACTTTTTTCTCCCTTCTCTCCCTATGTGTGCAAGTGTAAGTGTACAAGTTATGCTTGGCTTAGGTGCTGCATGCGGCCTTTAATAAGGGAACAAAAGTTGGGAGATATAAAATGGAAAAGTGGAAAGGTGCTGCTTTCATGTGGAATATTGGAAGAAAGTAAAGGGCGATTGATGAAGAAGATCACAAAGGGTGGTCTTTATATCAATTAGAAGGACCCCTTGGTCATATAAAATAAATGAAAAACAAGAAAGTAAACAAATAATACTTATTCAATGACCATGAACAACTTTCAAATTTAAATCAAACATCTCAATACAAGGGTGATGGATTAGACCAGTTTTTTTATACATATTTTGAAAAAAATATCAAATAGATAGGGTCGGCAATGTTGATTAAATAAATATCATTCTGGAATCTTGTGAGTAATTGGTCATGTGAGAGGTTAATATTATATAGATTAAAAGATTTTTGAGGGGCAGAAGAGAAGGGACAGGAAGGTTCAAAGTTTAATATGGAACTTATTCATGAGTATAATGCAGTGGATTAAGTTCAAAGTTGTGACATTGGTGTTTTGGAAAAATATTTCGTATATATCCCATGTTTGTTGAGGTACTTGGGAAAAAGAGAAAGTGCTTTCCAGATGGACGAAGAAGTAATTGGAAGGTAAATGATGAGAGAATGATTATGGAAAATTGTTTGGTAGAAGACAGTGCACTTGGCTAATTGATGTTGGCTTTTAATAAGTTTGGAATTCTTAATCAGACCCCATAACGTGAATTATTCGTACTAGTGCATATGTTATTTTTGTACGGCTTTTGAAAAAGGGGCTCAAAAAGATGAAGCAATGGGATATATGCTTTCACTTTGCCATGCTTTTGTGTTGCTTTGTCTCACTGAGATTCTTCCATCACATACTTCATATTGCAGGACAGTATCATCTCAAGGCATCTCAGCCCTCAGTCCCCTATTTTCTTCTTTTCTACCTGACTATTTCTTGAAACAATGCAACTAATGTGCAAATAAAAAATATGCATAGACAAAAAGAGACCCTTTTGCTTTTGTATTTCCCCTTAACGAATATGTCTTAAACTGGCTTGCTTCTTTCATCAGTTCCAACCTGTCAAGTCTCACCTCCATCATTCTGAGGCAACAAAAATATCAGAACCTCACAGCAGATTAAAGCTATCAAACCGGCTTCTGACACATGGAACCTACATCCACCCAGCATGCACTAAAAATATATATATTGGACCGGCTCTTACGTATTGTTTTTCATATTAATTTCTTGTTTCAAAGAGGTACCTGCAAGCTGCACATACATACTTCAATTATTGCATGGATTTCTTTTTCTTAATAAAAGTTTTTAGCTCAACTGGGTACTGGATGGATACATATTATCATCATGTCACGCTTCAAGTCTCTAAGAATGTTAACCGAAATATTTATAGATCACACAGTGAATAAAGTTTTCTCACTAAACTCATGTATATATAAGGATATATAATCTTTATTCTCTTACCTATTGGACTAACTCTGGCCAATTATTGGATGGATGGAACATGAAAAATGATTATATGCATTATTCTACGACAAAGTTGGAAATTTTTTAAGTCAAACTTAGGATTATATTAACAACGTACGATGATACGTGATCAAACGCATAAAATATGATACACACATAAAAAGAGCAAATTTGTCAGATCTGAATTATTAAATCCCTCTCATATATAAATATACAACTTAAAAAACAATATCAAATTAACAATTACAGTCTCTAATGAACCCGTGTTAAATTTGGTGTATCTCCAACTGAAGTAGATCAATAGAAACTTTTTCATGCACCCTTCTTTGTAAATTCCTGTTTAGTTACAACAACTGTATATGCTAGTGTGCATTTTCATGGGGCAACTTTCAGCAACAGTTAATTTTTAGATTCTATTCTAGCTGTTCACCAATCATCAATTTCTGCTTTCTTAGGCTTTGGTTTTCAAATATCTGATGATGGTTTCTTTGGGTAAACTTGTATGCTAGCTGTTCTTCTGTTTCGATGCTTTTCTCCCACTAAGAACAAGTAAAGTTGTCTATATAGTGCTCTCCATCATCCACACAATAGGCACTTATTTAATAGGAATACTCTTGCATGCAGATATGTTAAAACGATAGCTCCAAAACCTTTGCCTATTTTTAGATACAAAATTTTGTTTATGGCATTGCTGGTGAGAAAGTACAAGTGGTGTTGTAGCGAGTTTGGTCAATTGTGCACAGTACAAGCTTAATTTTATTGTGTCTGTAAAGATTGAAAATATTTGTCTGCTTCTGGTGATGGTTACATACGTGAAGAAGTGAGATTACATCATGATTGATTGATCAAATATTGATATTATATGTGGGAATAGTCTTGGCTTGTGCTTATGCTGGTAGCTTGAGGATTATTGACAACTGAATAAAACAATTTGAAGATATTGCTCCAATGGTATATTTTAGTTATAATATTACAATATATAAATATATATATTATAGTATTTGCAAATTTGCATGTCAACTTGCCGGCTTTCAGAAACTGATACAAAGTCAGATAACATCACAATCAGTGGTGAGAAGTGTGATGATGGGATGGAGAAAGCAGAAGAAGAGTGTTCACAATTACAGCAGGCCATATATAATAGTCATAAGATTCTCTATTTTAATTAGAGATATAATAATTGCAAATCTTGTCTTATAAATAAATTTAATAAAGTTAAGTTTGACTTAAAATCTATTTTTTAAATAAATTTGATGGGAGTGATTATATAATTTTTACATTAAAATAAGAAATATACTATATAGATTATAATTTTTAATAAACAAGTAGAACGTATTAAAGAAAACATAATTCATAATTTAGGAACTTATATGTAAAACAAGTTTTACACATAATCCTTAAATAATTTTTTAACATAATTAATGAATTAATTAACAAAGTTATCATGTATCATACATTATTTTATGCGAATTTTCTCTCAACACATAAAATGCTTGACAACTGTGCTTATTTGTTTCCATCCATTGGAGTGTTGTGTTCTGCAGAAGTGCTTATTTGAACAATGGGTTCAACTATTAAAACCGTGTGGAACAGCTTATAGCAATTATTTTAATTTAGTCTCCAATTTATTACACTAGGTATTGAGCTTAGATTAAGGGGTGAAAATTTTGAATTAAGTAAAAATATTAAGAAACTCAATCAAAGCTAACAACCTAAAAATTTATGAACTCTAAAGAAAGCTAAAATCCTAAGATTAATAGCAAGAATATTTAATTTAAATTATATTATAAATTTAGTGATAGAAAAATAATCTTTTTATGAATAGAAATCAAATATAATCAAATTACTTGTCTAAGCAAATAATACAATGGATCCAATGAAATTTTTTTAATAATCAATATATATTATGTAACTTTAAGAACTCCCCAATAGCCTACATTAAAGGTTGTATTAGAAGTTAGGGAACTCGTTTAACATAAGATAATTTTTGTACAATCATATATATAATTTTTTCTACCACTTGATAGTTGGTACAATGTATTATTTCCATCCTCTTGAAACAGAAGAAATTAGACCTCTTTTAGGGTAAAAGAGAAGAAATGATGATGTGTCAAAGTTAAATGAGTTTTCAAAATTTCATCTTTTAACCTTAAAGCTAGAGCTCTACTTTTATGAATATTTGGTAAATTACTTGTCAAATTAAATCAATTCATTTGTAGTGAATGTGAGCTTTATATTAAATAAAAATAAAAAAGAAATTGCAAATATTATAATTTCTTATAGAAATTAATTAATACTTATTGATACTAAATATTTCTAAAAGGAATCAGCATGAAACAATAAAATTCAACATCATCTCTCTAATATTGAAATATATTTAGTGAAATTTAAATTTTAATGAACCCACTTTTAAGTATATATATATATATATATATAACAATTTTAATGATATTATTCTTATTTTTTGTGTGAAGAATAATTCATATTAATACCACAATTAAAATATATGTTTCGTATGTTTAATAGTCCTATGATTTCAAAATTAAGACTAAAGATATATAGTTTATATATATATATATATATATATAGTGTGTGTGTGTGTGTTTTGCGACTTTTTTAAGGATAGAGCTTAGACTTGAATTTGGAAGAACATGTATATAAAATTATGGTATTGTGCTTAAAAAAATATCTTTTATTTCCATAGCCATGTAGATTTTTGTAGCTGAACTTTATGCAACTTTTATGTAATAATTTAACATTGCAAGTCACCACCCACTCCCACTCAATCATAATTAGCAAATTATTTATGGCCATAAGTCATCAATTACAATGATATTAATAATATATTATGTAATAATTGTGATACAAATAATTTTTTTCATATTTTAAAATTTATAGTTCAGACAAATCTTTTTATATATTTATTTATAAATATTATAATTTTTAATTTATGTTAATAACATCATAATATTTTTTATATTACTATTATTTATTATATAATTTAAAAATTAAGAAAAAAAATGACGCCTTTAGGCTTCATCTGTTATATAATATTGGATTATTTTAGCCTTTAAGGGCTATTGCTTAAATTATATTTATTATTTTTAAAATTATAATTTAGAAAAAAAAGAAAATATTACTAATATTAAATATGACTATTTTATACTAATTATAAATATTAAATTTATTTATGTGTTTAGGTGTCTTGTTGTATACATATTTTTTACCCTGAAATATACGTTTTTAGAGAAAACCTACAATGCTCAGTTTTTGATTTTAAAAATTTAAAAAAAAATATGAATGACGTAACCATTCAGGCTAACTTATTTTGTCTGAGTCCGTGGATGACTTTCTTGACTAATTCTATGAAAGAGTGATAATCCATTCCTATATATAATTCTTAAAAATATATTTAATTATATAAATATATTTTATATGTTTATATGTTAAAAATATTTAAAAATATATTTAATTATATAAATATATTTTATATGTTTATATGTTAAAAATATTTAAAAGTATACTTTAATTATATAAATATATTTAATTATATAAATGATTATTATCTTTATATCTTAAATTATTTTGATAATTAATTTTTTTACATGTTTATGAATTAAGTTCTAATATTATTATATATTTATATTATTTAAATAATATAATATAAAAATTATTATTTTAATTAATTAATTAATTTATAAAATAATGGCATGACAAGTAAGACTGACAAAATTAGTTTGAATGTCTATTTATTCTATCAAACTGTTAAATTTTAATGGATGGAAAATGATTAAATTTTAGTTTATTATATTGTCCTAATCTACTTATATTTTTAAATAAAAACATTAAGCATTAAATTTTTGTATCGACAAATTAGTCCACTTGTTCTTCTTTTTAAATAAAAAATAACTAAAAGAATGAATTTTAATATGAATTAAATATGTTTTTAGTCTTTGAACTATTTGTCAAAATTGTGTTTTGTCTCTATAACAAATGTAAGAAATGAGTGTGAAGTAGCAAAGATAATGTGGGGATGATATTTGATGAGTCTACTCGAAATTGATTGGGAGGAGTTGAAGAAATTCAAAAGCATAAGTAAGAGGTTTGTTGACAATAGAACAACAAAGATGAAGACTTGTTTCTTATCGATGTTTCAAGAGTTTATGTGTTCTTTCAGTTTTCCTTGTGTTACATTTCACGAAGTGTGTACAATAAGTTCATGCTTCTTTTGTTATATGTACATTTTCTATGAATTATGTAGATACACACTACTAAATACACATTTTTTTATCGAATTTATTCGAAAACTTGGGTATATTGAGTTGAGATTTAAGTCTTCACCTCTTTTACTTGAAACTCAGGGGTTCTGTACTATTGTGAAATTTATGATTGATCTTCATTAGCTTCGACTAAAATTAAGTCTATTTGCCTAGTTGATTTGAGATTGAGGGGCTCTATACCATCAAATGAGTTAGGGATGTTTAAAATCAAATCGATTCAAAGAAAAAATCAAAAACCGATCCAAACAAAACTGAATTGGACAAAAACTATAAGCTTTTGGATTAGTTAGTTTGATTTACGAATTGAATTTTAAAAATCGATCCAAACCAAACTACAATATACATTCAACATATATATTTTTATTATTAATATAATAATAATAATAATAATAATAATAATAATAATTTAACCTAAATTTCCTTATAGAATTGTTTGGTCTGCTTTACTAATTTGATTTGTGAGTTTCTTGATTCCTTTTCATTGTCACATTCTCAACTCATCTTGAGGATGATGTTATCAACCCCACTTCCTCACTTGACTTTGTCACTGTGTGCACTTTCACTTCACTCTATCAATGTTATTAATTTTAGTATAGTACACCAGAAATCCTTAGAGTAAGAGTGTTTATAATCAAGACAAGAAGAGAATAATATTTTGGTAGAGAGTGAACAAAAATTAGATAGAATTTGATTGCAGCAGGATCATATACATACAAATGTAGATTAACTAGCTAAAGTAGGAATCAAAACTAGCTATTAGACAAAATAAGAGTAACCAAGTTTTATAGATTTTGATTGGTTTATAGATATAAATGAATGTTATATTGGTGAAATACTTAAAAAAAGATTTACAATAAGATATATTAGTATATTTTTCTAGCTTGATTATAAATAGATTTATATGTATTTTTATAAGTATTATTATTCAATATATTTATTAGATTTTGAAGAACCTATTTTATATTATATTATTATACTTTAATTTAAAAGATGAAAAAGTAAGAAAATATTTAATAAAACAAAAAAATTATACAAACTATTCCAAATCAAATCATATAAATTAGTTTGATTTGATTTAAACTTTTTTTTTCAAACCAAATTACATATATTTTTTATTTTTTATGTTTGATTCAAATGTATTTTTAGATAAAATCTGAACCAAATCATTTTACGAATACTTATAAAACAATTTATGGCTAATTTTTTTTAGTTCACGATGTCAAGATTTGATGAAAATTCTTTAAATTGTTATACTTTATGTATGTAGTTAATTGTTTCTTTATATATACAATTTTTTTTATTTAATACTCATTTATTAGTTTTTAATGACATGAGAGTATGGAGGTAGTAAAATTGTTACCGACTAACAATGTAATAATCCATAAAATAATGGATAACAACTACAACCATTCTATAAATTCTATAAATACTATAAATACGTTGAAGAGTTATAGGACATAGTATAAATACTTAAAAAAATATTGATTAATAACCTCTTTTAAAATTATAGCTACCTAACATCTGATTTAATGATATTTAAATATTTAATTAAAATTTTAAAAATAAAAAAAGTTGTAAGGTGGTGCTTAAAAGTGAATATAAGTGTCAAAATACCACCGTCACTTAAATGCTCTGTTCGGTTTCTTTGCTATGACGCATGTTGTACCAAGCTCTTGCACAATCTCCTTTCTATCTTCGTGTGCATTTATTTTGATAGCTATTTCTTGCACTATGACAAGTATAACTTCTAGGTGGAGGTCACCAACACTTTGAGGACACAATAAACCACAACTCCTAGGATGTTGATGCGGTTTAGGATTTAGGCTGAGAGATTGGACGAGATGGTATAAAGAGTAGTTGAGAATGTTACCAACATAACCAAAAGTGGTGGCTTCAGTGGAAGAGCTTGATGAAGTTATGCAATAGTACAATGTTAAAACATTGTTGGAAGTGATGGGCGTAGAAAGCATTTGAGAAAAAGTTAAGAGGAGGATCAGAGACCAGAATTCGATAATTTTGCACAATTCATTTATCTCTAATTTGTTTTTGACATATTAATTATAATTCAAATAGAATTTTATTAAACCCATCAATTTTAGAAACTCACACTGAAGAGAAAGGTTATTAACTATTTTTACTTTGAATAAACCTCTATGTATTAATATAACTAAACTTTTGAATTTTAAAACTTTATTATACATTATGTATAAACGGATTGGTAGCATAGAATGCAAGGAAGATTGCTGTATCTGTAATTCATTATAAAAATATGAAATGAAAAATGTAAAGTAAATATCTAAAAATATAAAAAATAAAAAATAAAAAATATACTGAATATGTATAAAAAAGAGAAATACAAGAACTTGTGAATGGACCACGTATGCTATCTCCTATAAACAGGGGTGAACGGTAATTGGCACGCTGAAATCATGGGAGGGGACACGTCAGCATAAAGCGTCCAAATATCTTCCACGCAAGCCGAAGACCTTTGTGGCTGAACTCGACTGCGAAAATCTCCACCAATCACAATCTCACAAAACCTTCCCGGCTCATCTTTTGTTGCCACGTGTCCTCCTTATCACCACCCCTTCCACTCCTTTTTGTTTTTGTGCAACTTCACTTCCAACTCTTGCTCTGTCTCTATTCTTTTTCTTCCTCTGTTTCCTCAGTTTTTCTTCACTCTCTCACTCCCTCCTTCCAATCCAATTCCAATGAAATCTAGGGTTCCGCTTTGATCCTCTCAACACTCTCTCTCTCCCTCTCTCGCTCCTCAATCAATGGCTTCCTCTTCTTCTCTACTCTTACTCGAACTCAAATTTCTTGCTCCGCAAATCACCCCCAAACGACGCCGTTCTCTCTCCAGATTTCACCCTCGCTGTCCCGCTCCTCGGAGCTCCAGGCACAATGTTACTATTCGCGCCGTCAAGGAAGAAGGTGCCGTCATTGACAGAGTGAACGACGTGAAGTGGAGTGGGAACGGAGTTGCTGCGAGCGGACGCGGTGCCAACGGCGCCGTTGACGGTTACGTGAATGGCGTCTCTGGCGTTAGGGAGAGTGAGAACGCGAATGGAAGCTTGGTGAAGTACGTGAATGGTAATGGCAATGGTGTGGCGGCGGAAGTGGTGGTGGAAGATTTTGTGGGAGCGTCGAAACGGAGAGAGGATGGACGGAAGAGGAGATTGGAGGAGATTGGTAAAGAGGACGCGTGGTTCAAAAAACAAAGTGCGGAAGCACCGATTGAGGTATGATTGTATTGTACGACGTTAATATTGGTATCTTAAATGGGTTAAGTCTTTGGCTCTCCGCCGGAAGAAGGGGAATAAAAAAGGTTGGATGAGTGGGATGAACTTGTGATTTTGTTTTGCAGGTGGCGGTTGCTCCTGGAGGTCGATGGAGCAGGTTCAAGACTTACTCGATGATCCAGAGGACGTTGGAGATCTGGGGATTTGTTATAACGTTTATTTTCAAGTCTTGGCTGAATAATCGGAAGTTCTCTTATAAAGGTTTGTTGTTTGGCTTCTCGGCATGATGCGAGTGAGGTGTTCAATGTTCATGAATCTACTGAAATCACTCTTGATGGAGGAACTTGGGATCCATTATATGTTGATTTTATTGATTCGATAAACAAATGCAGACTGTATTCAATGTGTTACTAGTGAGTGTTTTTCTATCAGTAGTGGATTCTAGAAACGGTAATGGTAATACTAAATTACTAATATGATTAAGGATTATACCTTGGGTGTTGGAGTTCTAGTATTATTTTAGTTGAGTGAGCATTTTGTAATTGCAATTATAGAGCATCAACTTACGACTTTAACATTTGGTAGAGAAGTTTACCTTTTTAGCTGTGGGAAATGGAAACTATGAGCAATAATTTAAATAGTAAGCATGTGATCCCTTATAGTCATAATCTGATTATTTAGATATGGTTGTTTTTATTTGGAATCCTGCACTTTCACTATATGTCTCTGGGATTTGGAACACATTTATTTCTTACTAAGCGTATGAATTTCAAGTCTACTAGTTGGAAAAGTTTGGTAGGTTGGTTATGCTAACCAGAGTTGATTCTTACTACACTATGAGTGCCCTAGTGCATTGCTTGAATCTAAATAGTTAATCTCAGTGTTATGAATTTGTGATATTTATCAATTTTTCCTGTTTGGAAATTCGTTTTCTAGCAACAACACATAAACCGGTTAACATATAAATTGTGAAGTGCTTCTTATTGATTTTAGTAATCTCAACAATGTTACCATTGTTTTTTATTTGATTCAAAAGATATTATTTACAGGAGGAATGACAGAGGAAAAGAAAACCTTAAGGCGAAGGACCCTTGCCAAGTGGCTGAAGGAGAGCATTCTGAGATTAGGTCCTACATTTATCAAAGTTGGCCAGCAATTCTCCACAAGAGTGGACATTCTTCCACAAGAATATGTTGATCAGTTGTCTGAACTTCAGGTGGAATTGGAGTTTTGCTTGGAAACTTAAGATTATTTCCTTGCATTAATTATGCTTATGTTATATTTCCTTTTTTTTATCTAGTTTATTTATGATACTTATGGTTTGAGAAGAATGGGAAAATTTCCTTCGCTTCTAGATTTGTTCTTTAATTATATGTTTATTTGGGGTTTGACTTTCTATTAGTTGCCATTTTGTGATGGCCTTCTTTTGTTTCTTGTTGAGTAAATGATTATTAATAAAACCATTTACTCTTTTAACCACTTTATGATCTTATGAATTCAGATCATTTAATTGTTGAAAAGAAAAGAGAATACTTGCGAAATATGTTAAGGCTGAATGTCTGTCTGATGTTCTCTGAAAGTTTGTTCATTACACATAGTCACTGTGAACCCCTATGGGGATATTTGTTCTTGAAGGTATCATTCTGAAATTTATTATTATTTTTTTGATAATTGATTGCCTATATTTTCTAAGCAATTATGTATTATTTTCTTACCTAATTCTTTTTTACTTCTGTACCTTTGTATTTGAATTATTAATTTCATGAGAAACAAATTTTCCTTTTAAAAGGTGGAGTAGAGGGATTGTTATCCTTGTATTATTCAGGTGTTAGTTGTAAATCTTATTTATCTAGTTTGACAACAATTGATGCTGTTTGACGTTACTTGGGGGTGAATGTTTCACTTGGAGTTTAGAAAGCTGATGAAAAAATACTTTTGAGATAAATAAGAAAGAAAGAAAGGTTAAATTGAGAAGTATGAAACACATTAAAATTGCTTTTATTCAAAGCATAACTTTCCTGATTTTCTGGGTTCAGGATCAAGTTCCTCCATTTCCCTCAGAGACTGCTATAGCTATTGTCGAAGAAGAACTTGGATCTCCTTTAGCTAGCATCTTTGATCATTTTGACTATGAACCAATAGCTGCTGCAAGTCTTGGTAATGAATGTTTTACTTCACACATATTTGTAATAGTAAATGTGAAATCAGAGAAGGAAACCCAATTAAATGTACCTTGGCTTTTGGTTTAATATTTGATGAGAAGAAAGAAATGGTGAATATCTTTTTCCCCAATGCAGGTCAGGTTCACCGTGCAAGATTAAGTGGGCAGGAGGTGGTTGTTAAAGTGCAAAGGCCCGGTCTCAAAGATCTTTTTGATATTGATCTTAAAAACCTGAGGGTCAGTTTCATTTGAAATAATGCTTGGACCTGTACTGCTGTGTGAAAATGTGATTATTACTGCCTGATAATTCTATTACTTGCTCTTTTACTTAATTTCTTATATTTAATAACCTTTCAAGATTTGAACTTTGTTTTAATTTATTTTTCTTGCATAAAGGATTTTTACTAATAGAACTTACTGGCTGTGAAGACTTGCAGAACTTGTTAAACCACTGATACTTGGGCCCTTTTTTCCCCCTCCAGGTCATTGCTGAATATCTTCAAAAAATTGATCCTAAATCAGACGGTGCGAAGAGGGATTGGGTTGCTATTTATGACGAGTGTGCCTCTGTTTTATATCAGGTGATGATATTCTGGAATGTTGTGTCATTTTTAGGTTACTTGAGGTCAACTTAAGAGAGTCACATGTTTGGTTCAGTGGCTCTCCATCATAAAGATGCCATTCTGCTCAAGTGAAATCAAATATGAAGATCGCATAGGATCACGACTCATTTAGAGTTTGATTAGGTTCAGGTTCTTGGGAAGGGGTCAAGAAGCTGGCTTTGCTATTTTTGGAATTCCATGTGGAGAAACCAATGAAGTTCCATTTGATGATGGAAAATTCTATGACAGAATTTTAGTAAAGTTTACTGAAGGTTTATTAGGATGCTCTTTATGGGAACAGAAAGGAGATAACTGAAAGTGTTAGTTTTGAAAGAAGGCAGCTGGCAATTTTACCTGGCTAGGTGATGGAGTAAAATGGAAAAGAGGGGCTTTTAGTTTTTAAATGTAATTATAATGCTTCAGCAATATGCTTGTTGAGAATTTCATGTCTGTAGTTGTTTTCTAAAACCTTGAACAGCATTGTTGATTTTCACGTTTGAAGTTTTAGAGCTTAGCGCCAATGTACAAAGTACCACTTTGGCAAATTAGTTGGTTTTTGGTATTAATTTATGGATATTGTTCTTGTTTCTGTAGATGTTTGCACATGTTTCCTACACATCCTCAACTTTATCTGATCCTTGTTAATGTAACACGAGTTAAATATTTTCAGGAGATTGATTACACCAAGGAAGCTGCTAATGCTGAACTATTTGCGAGCAACTTTAAGCAATTGGATTATGTGAAAGTCCCTACAATCTTCTGGGATTATACCACACCACAGGTTTAAGATTCATCTTTCCCATTTTTACTTCTGATATCTTTCTTATTTATCTATATAATTAACTATTTTTCAATGCAGATTCTGACAATGGAGTATGTTCCCGGGATTAAAATAAATAAAATACAAGCTTTGGATGAACTGGGTGTTGATCGCAAAAGGTTAATGTGATCTTAAGTTCTTTAAGCCAAGTTACTATTAGCATTTTCACATCTACTTCTGCGCATTTTAAGAACTGATGATGAAATTCAAATTAACATAATGTCTACTTTATCTTCTACAGGTTAGGGCGATATGCAGTGGAGTCTTATTTGGAGCAGATTTTATCACATGGTTTCTTCCATGCTGACCCTGTGCGTACTGTTCTTGTTCTTAGAATTGTTGAGTTGTCTCTCATGACTTATCTTGTTTGAGTAAGGGAGAGGAGAGAGGTTGGAAATATTAATTTTTCAGTATTTGTTTAAAGAGGAGAAACGGGAAGGCTGTGTTTGGGTGCGTCCCGTATATATCCCCCAACCCCAGAGTTGCATGAAAATGGAGAAAAATGTGTTTTGAGTGTGATTTTTTGTTACTCTTTCTAAACTCAATAAATATTTTTATAACAAAAAAATAGATGGTTTTATGTTAAAGGAAAATGTAATACAGTAAAAGGGTTAAATTTTTTTATTTAAATTAGTTTAAAGGCTTTTTATACAATTCATTTATTCTTACACGCTCTTCCTCTCATCCAAATAAGTGGAGAGAAATTTCTCTATTTCCTTCTTATTTCTATTCTTCAAAACATTTTTTCTTCTTTTTTCTCTCTTTCTTCCATCTATTATATATATATTTTTTGTATGTATTTTACTTCTAATCGAAATAGAGCGTTAGTGATTTGTTTGGATTTTCTTGTAGCTGGTAAATTGTATGGTGTAGCCAACATGTGATGTTTACTACTTCTAAATTTGCTCTTATATTGTGACATTAGAGCATCTTTTGCCTGAGGTACAAGAAGCGTGTGCTTGTGTCATATTATAAAGATTATCATCTATTACCTCGGGTAGCTTTCCTAGAGCTTATTCACGAGGGCATCAAAAGTAGCTTCCTGTGATGAGGAATAGTGACTGCCAAGCATCCAAAATACATTTTATGGATTTGTTGAAATATTGCCTTATGCCTTTTTTCCTTCTTTGGGGAAGAAATTGTGTTGAATGAAGGATAACGATTTTTCATATTTGATGATTATCACTCAAGGGGTTCAATTTGATACTCTTGTAACTAATATTATACTGTTCATGCAGCATCCCGGAAATATTGCAGTTGATGATGTCAATGGTGGAAGATTGATCTTTTATGATTTCGGTATGATGGGAAGGTATTTTCTTTATCTTCTCTATATTTAAAATATGATATTACTAGTCAAACATACTCTTGGTTTGATGAATACATCTGCTGTTATGATTGGTGTTGCGCCTTACAGTATCAGTCAAAATATTCGAGAAGGTTTACTTGAAGCTTTTTATGGAATTTATGAGAAGAATCCAGAAAAGGTATTACTGGTTTTTATGGATGATGTTCTATAAAAAAGGCCATGAAGAATCTAACATGATATTTAATTCTCAATTTTAAATTACTTACCAAATGAAGCTTATTTACCGATGCAGGTCCTTCAATCAATGATTCAAATGGGTGTTCTTGTCCCAACTGGAGATATGACTGCTGTTAGACGAACAGCTCAGTTCTTCCTCAATAGGTAATTTATTTAATCCAATTAGTGGGAATACATAAAAAAAAATAATCAAAACACCTAAATTGACTTAGAAGTAGTATTTCTATAAATCAATATCATTATGTAGCAGTAGCATGTAAATTATTGATGGCGATTCCTGCAGAGGCTGCTTAAAACTACTTAAAGAAAGTGTTGTGAATAGTAGGAGATTCCGAGCCTTGTATCTCGGAAAAGGAAAATTTTGTTCATTGATTGCCTGATTGAGTTTGTACTTGAGTATTTGGCTGTCCTGATTAGTTATGTCTAGAATATAGTGATACTAGGGTTGGCTCAAGTAGTAGGATCAAATTGCATCAACTCAGAGTCAAAGTCTTAACTATTTTTGCCACCAAAGAAAAAGAAATAGTGATATTTATTTGAAAATTGTTACTGCAAATTTCTGACTTCTTGTTGATATTTTAATCCTATATTTTCTCCCCACTAATATTTTATGGTTTAAAATGTCTGGACTCGTTAGTTATGTTAACAACCTACTACAATATCTGACCTTAAGCTCTTAAACTCTATTTTTTTTATAGTTTTGAAGAGCGTTTGGCTGCACAAAGGAGAGAGAGAGAGATGGCAACAGCTGAACTTGGATTCAAAAAGCCATTAAGCAAAGAGGAAAAAGTAATGAAGAAGAAAGAACGTCTGGCTGCTATTGGTATGCAGCTGGTCTAGTGTGTCTTTAAGTCAGGATTATCTGAGTGTATGCATAAAACAATTATTGTTCATGAAATGAGTCATATGTGAAGATAAAAAACAGATGAGTTATAGGGAAGGATATATTGTTTTGGCTATGAGTTATGGATTGTTAACTTTTTATTTTATCAAGTAGCACTCAAGTAGATCAGGTGAAAAGCTATATACAGTTCGATATACTATACCTTTTGAATTTGGTTTCCTGATGGGTTAAAGTGATTTCATTCATAAAGTTTGACATGACCAGTTGAGTCAACTAAAGGATTTTGTATGGTGAAACTTTCAGTATTTCCTTGGGCGTTTTTTTTCTGTTTGTGCATGCAAGTTTGGTCAAATGGGCTTCATTCCTATTCACATCCATGGTTAAGTTATTGAAATGGGAATGGACATTTGGGATACAATTATGGGAACCGATTCCATTTTCCAATATGTTTTAAAATTGTCCTATCTCATCTGGCTTACCTGTTCTTGTGCCAAATCTTTTTGGACTGCCAAATCTTTTTGGACCAATATGTTTGTTTTAGACCAAAAAGGGAAAAGCCTCCAAAAAATTTGGTTGGATCACATTTGGCAGACCAAGTCTATTTTTCTTATATTTTCTTATCATAGCATATGAAACATAAAAGAAGGAATGAAGTCATCATTTTATTTCTTTTTATAGCAAGCAAAACATAGGAATAAACATTTGATTACCATTCCCATTTCATCATTCTAACACCATCAAACCAAGCATGATTTAGTTCTGTAACCTTTGGCGATCCATACGCTTATCACTTACTTGTAGCTCTTGTACTTTAAACAGGTGAGGATTTATTAGCCATTGCAGCAGACCAGCCCTTTCGGTTTCCTGCTACATTCACATTTGTTGTTAGAGCCTTCTCAGGTGAATATTGGGAGTTTAATGTGTTACTTTTGTATGTTCTTTGCATATGACTTCTAGGTAACCAGTAATTATTTTTCTTGCAGTGTTGGATGGCATTGGAAAGGGCCTTGATCCTCGTTTTGATATTACCGAGATTGCCAAACCGTGAGTATTGTATTCATAGTTTGTAATGTTTTAATTCTTTTTAGACGTTAATTTTTTTTAATTATATGTTTTGCATATCTAACATGGCTATCTTTCCTGGTCCTGTAGTTATGCTCTGGAGTTGTTAAGATTCCGTGAGGCAGGAGTAGAAGTTATCCTAAAGGCAGTCACAGACTTGTTCTTCCATGTTTAAATTCATGACTAGTATTATGATTTCCTTTCTCATATTTTTCTTCTAAATGTACAGGACTTGAGAAAGAGATGGGACAGACAATCTCAAGCGTTTTACAATTTATTTAGACAGGCTGATAGGGTTGAAAAGCTTGCTGAAATCATCCAAAGATTGGTATGTATTGGTCTTTTGTGATATAATTAGGTTGTGTGCTATGCTATGTTTAACGTAAGTTATGTTTACTCCAACGAAACAAAAGAGTCACTTCTCCATTTACTGTGTCGGGATGTGTGAATATCTGTTTAGCCATTTTGAAACGTCTAACCAAAATGCACACACAGTTGTTTGATTTGTATCTTCCTGCCTTTTGTTCTTGCACAGGAGCAAGGTGACCTAAAGCTCCGAGTCCGAACTTTGGAATCTGAGAGGGCATTTCAGCGTATTGCTGCCGTCCAGAAGACAATAGGGAATGTGAGTAAATCTGACATCTAACTTAGTGAAATTTTTAGTTAATTTGTTCCTTGGGATTTGGTTTGAGTGATTCAGTCCATTTAATAGCCTGCAACATTTCTGTAGCTATATGCCCTTCAAATAGTATTGATTGTAAATAACTGTTTGCTTTTGTGTAAATAGACTTGCTATAGCAACAACTCTAAATTATGGAAATGAAATGGATACCTACTTCCTGGTTTGATGACATAGAACTACACTGTCTGGCTAAGCTTACCTGCCTTCAAATATTTGCAGTTCTCCTTTTATTAGTTAGGGATATTTAGGAATGCCTTGTATGCAGGAGTATTTTCGTGTTTCGGGAAGGCATGAATTATCACTTTTCAACTTACATAAAAAAAAAATATAATATTCTTATCTTTCCAGAGATTTTTGAGTGAATAATGGATGTGTAGTAAGTCGGCTCTTGACAGAGGTATATTCCATGCATGTACTTTTTATAAACCATGTGCATGACCTTTTAGAACCAATACTTTGGATATATGTATGATATGTGTATATGACTAGAGGTGAGAAAAGTTGGTCGGATAATGCATATTTATTTTGCCTTTTTGTCAATTAATAGGCAATAGCTGCTGGGAGCCTAATAAATCTTGCAACAATTCTGTATCTCAACTCAATAAGGGTAAGCTGTTCTCATCTTATCTTTTTTCTTGTAATTTTCAATTCAATTAGTTGATAGTCTGGTGGTAGTGGCACTTTCTCATTTGTAATTTTTATGCCATCTTTTTCAGGTGCCTGCCACTATAGCATATGTTTTCTGTGCAATCTTTGGTTTTCAAGTGCTATTTGGCATTGTGAAGATCAAGAAGCTAGATGAACGGGAAAGGCTGGTTACAGGAACTGCATAAGCAACTACCCGGTGATTTTCTTTTCTTTTTAAAAGTTTTTGGATGATATATGTTTTGTGTTAAGATACTGTGCTAAATGTGAATTGGGTAGTCAAAAAGATTATTTAGCATGTTTTTTACATGGCATTTTTTTCCTCATCATGGTATTTGTTTAAGCCTTGGGACCTGGAGGATATGCGTTCTAGTTGTGCGAACAGCCTTTCATTCTTATGCCAGGCTGTACATTTTACCCATCCCAAAGACAGATGAAAGAGGCTGGTGCTATGTGCTGTCCTTTTAATGGTCTTCGTTTCTTTTTCCCTGCTCAGTCACTACGTTTCCTAGATTTGAGCCTCTCATATCAGACCCCACAATGGTTCGGTGTGAATTGAATGCTTTTATATAATTTGGTCCTAATATGAAAACTGATTTATGGTGAGTTTAAACATGCAACTGGCCAATTTTAAATGTGAGAAAATGTTACTTGGTGGCATCACCCAGGTAACAGGCACAGTAGCATACTGTATTCTGACAGTTCTTAATCAACTTGTTCATGTTACAAGTCTGAAACAGAATTAACTATTCACGTGGATGATAGGTCTTTTTTTAGTACATATGGCCATCGATCCTTGAACAAAGAAAAAAAACTGGTATTCTGGTGACACCCTTTTAACTGTGTTCTATTTCTTTCTTTTTTATTCTAGTGTAATGATATCCTGAAGTCATCATGTAACGAGAGACAAATTCCTCGTTGTTTTCTACTCTGGGGAATTCAAGTGAAGTGAGTATGAAATCCCTCATTGGTTAGGCATTAGTTAAGTGGGGAAAATATAGAGGAATGACCTGTATGTTCATTATCTTAGGGTTTTAGGTTCATTGTTTTATTGTTTTAGGTTTAAGATGTGGTGTCTAGCATGCTTGCTGTTTCACCTAACCCATTAATGTAGGTCTATCTCCTCTGGGGCGCACTCTAGCTGCCCAACAAGTATTTAAGATGTTTTTGTTGGGCAGAATATTTGCCACGAGTTCAGTCTCAACCTAGTTGTAGATGGAGCATTTAAAAAGACTTTGGTTGCTAATCCGCATCTTAAGGGGGAGCATACATATTTGGATTTACACCGAGTGGAAGAATGCTAGAAATTCTAGTGGGTGATGAAGCCCTACACTGATTAATGATCGGTTACACTGACTTAGACAAATTTTTAGCCAAAAGATCCATATACTCATTATTTTGAAGTTTTGGGTCAAGATGTAGTATCCCACTATTGAAACCTTCTGCTTAATCCATTAACGGAGATCTACCTGCTTTTTGGATCAAGAAGATGTTATTTAAGTGGTTGCAGGATCTTAGCGAGTGACTGATGAATGCAAATTCTGATGTGTAACTCTTAACTTCAAGTCAAAGTATATTAATGCGGGTCTGTGCATTCTGGTCTCTGTACTGAATTTGTTGGTATTTTGGCTGGTTGGCTCTCTTATCCTTTGTATCTAAGATACCTGGGTTACTCAAATGTAGGGAAATTCAAATTTCAAAAACGTTATTTCGTGGTGTGATCAATTAAATATAATTGTGTAAAAAATCTTAGATTTCATGACATCATATAATATGATGTTTGTATACAAAGTATGAAAATCTTGGGTTTGTCAAAAATCTAAACATGTAATGCTAATCTAATTTGCAGAGTCAGTTACATATTTGAGATACAAATACGTGGCTTGGCACTAAATGGGTTGATATATGTTTTGTAGTTCTTATCCAACACTGTTGTGGGTTCTTGGCATGCGGCCATGATCCATGTGCTCATATTTCTTTCATTTGATGTTAGCCATTGCAGATTTAGGATGGACATGTATCTTTTGTTAAGGTCATGGCAACAACTTACAAGCCAACCTTCGGGGCACCAAAATGATTTGGAGCTCGAAGACCTAACATGTTCGAATACATCAGCATGTGCCAAGGCTGGCAGGCATGCTGGAGGCCATTGTTCTCGTTTGCTTTGCTAAAATGATTGGGCTAAGGTAACCAATTGGCGAGCCACATTTTTGTCATTAACACGACCACCCATGAGACTTCATTGCAAAATTTTATTATCAAATAACATTTGTTAGTGTTTTTTTTTCTTACCTCATCCATATTGTAAATTTTATAGGCTTTGGTTTAGTGTTTGTTGTTGTAATCACCATATAGTATGGTGGAGCTTCCAATAAAGTTTGACAGCGGGAAGCTTTACTTGTAACTGACGTACATAAATTTGTCCAATGAAGATACAAATGTAAGTATTTTTCATAGATATGATGATGTCAGAAAATGCAGTTTTCATGGTTACTGATTCTTGGCCTGAGCGTCTAATTAGGTTCACGAATGTGCAATCCCATCAAATGATTTTCTTTGGTAGCTTTTTATGTATACTCTTCCCCAATTATGTTCTACTCTCGCACTAATAGATAGTAATAGAGTAACGATGTAGTGCACCAGGAAAAATAATAATAGAAGGGACGATCATGGGAGAGATATATATGAAGAATTTTTATTTTGGTACTACATCGTGGTTTGCTGGACATTTCTATGGAGAATAGCCATTTATGAAGGCATCCACATGGGCATGCTCTGTTAGCTTCATGTTATGGACTGTTTTCTATTTTAAAATAGTTATCGTTCAAGGTTTTATATAAGAATGTTAGTAATTAATTATATTCGAATAAATTACCATTTAATTTTGTTTGCTTTTTCTATATTATATTTTATTGACACAACAGCGAATTAAATTTTAAAATTTAGTTGATGCGTTCTTAATTTTTACGTTATAAATAATAGCAAAAGTAAAAGCTTCTGAAGGATAAATTATTCTGGAACTCTCAGAAATGGTATACTTGTAATAAATAATCCCAACCTCAGCATCGCCCGTTATCTTTGTTGCGAATCAGTTCAAACCTTCATGCCATGCGAGATAGCATTGCTCTCAAATGACCAATAACACACTTCTTTATTGTGGAGAAATCTCACGCGAGTCATACACTCATGCTCATAAAATTTATTTAATAATGAAAAATGTTGTAAGCATTTTAGTTGACGAACCAAATCCAATTGAGAAGACAGATGCAGAATACCATTCAACTGCAAGAAGTGTGTGTAACTGTGAAAGAAACAACATCTTTTCACTAATGTTATAAACCAAACAGTAAGAAAAAGTTATAGATCCTTTACAATCGTGAAGGTGGCCAGCTTTAGATTTGGACAAGCTGTAATGAATTCAACAACATCAACACATTATCCCGCAGAGGAACTAATATGAATTCCTGTTACTACAAGACAAGCAACGAAGCTAAACTTTCAACATTTAAGGCAAGGAGTTGGTATAGACATAATCTTCATTCTCTAATACACTTTCTTTCCACCCACTACTTTCTTCCTTGCATTCACCCCTTTGCTTTTCACACCCACCTTTCTGCATAATTAAATCTAGTTACTACCAAACAAAAAATTAATCAAACCCTATTCACATCCATTTCATCATCATGTATTATAAATTTGTTGATTTTTATAATAAGGATCATTTATGATAGATTGATATTGTTACTTGCGGTACATAAAAATTACTCTCTTAATTTATTTCCATAAATTAACAAAACTATCTAGATGTAGATTACCGAGGAGAGATTCAAACTTACAATAGTTGCAGAACTCCCAGAAGCCACAACTGCTTCGCTGATAAGTGCTTCCCCTTGAAAAACAAACGTGACATTGAAGGTAAAGATCAGAAATAGCAGCAAAGCAGGTATGAACAGTTTCATTGTACTGGACATAGCTAGCCAGCCAGTCTATTCAAAACCTGAAGGGTTTTTATATATATATATATATATATATGTGTGTGTGTGTGTGTGTGGTTGCAGAGGTAGAAAGGAGTAGATATATAACAAGGAATTGAGGTTTTGAAAATTGAGGCGACAGCATTGACACGATGTTGATAGTTGATATTATTTATTGATATAATGTATATTCAATGAAGGGTGTTTCAGCATTCTTCTTTGACCTGTCCCCGGATTCCTCGGCAACATAGCTCGATCCTCAAGAACTAGGTTGGATGATCTTGGTGTTTTCTCATATCAAATATATATATAAAGCCACCCAACAGAGGTAAAAACAGATCCCACGTAAGAGGAAAGATTTGCCACGTTCAACCCAAACTCACTCTCACACAACCTACCTACCCTCCAGCGATGCAAAACTCTATTAAATCTTCTATTATTTCACCTATTTTAACCATCAATCATCCCAATTAATCCACCTTCTAACTTAAATGCTAATTTTGATTTCGACTTTTTTTTATATAACTGGATTAAAATTTACAAGGAGAGTTTTATTGCTTACTAGTGATACTTTCTTGCTTGAGTGGGATTTTTTCAATAAAAAATATATATTATTTATTCAATTTGTTTTTACATATATTTCAAAAGTTTTACCCTTCTTATTAGTTAGAACAAGTTGTGTGAATAAATATAAAAATAAGTAATATCTTTTACGGAAGAAAGTTAGAGGATATATGTATTTTAGAAGTATTGTTTTTCAATTTACTTCTCTTCTATACATCTCAATGTTTACCTTCTCTTATTTTTTTTTTATATTTCGTTGAAACACATTGAATTTTTATTTTACTTCTCACATTTTTATTTATTCATTCTATTTCTCTTGTCTACACCAGATGGATCCTTAAGTTTAGCCCGATATACACTATTTTGTGCTTGAATTTTGGTGCTTACAAGTAAGTTGCTGAGAAGATTGAGCCATGAGAATGAGATCGGATCAAGTTTACATTATGCGAGTTAATCCTTAATGTCAGTGCAATTGGTAAGTGGTTTTTGTTGTTGTTTTTGATAATATTAAGGATTTAAAATAGTTGATAATGCTCATGTCTAGATTTCTCCTTGAAGTCTAAACTTCTGTGTATGTCTTCTACCAACATAACTTAAAAGTTACGTTACACTCAAACTTGTGGAATCATTTTAAAATAATGAAATCACCAAACCTTAGGTATCTGCAAAATCGCCACTACAAAATATTTAAGTGTATATTAAGGATAGCTATGAGGTTAAAAAAGAAAATTGTTGTTATAATGTTTTGTATTTTACTACATATATTCTTTATTGATAAATTATAATAATTATTCTTCAATAAGAATGTTTTTAGAAGAATATTTGTAAGGAATTTTCTTATCTCATCAATCTATAATTTTCATCTACATTTTTTAAATTCAAGTTCAATATTTTTTTATTTAACAATTTCTCATTATAAAATATTTTTAACAGTTTTTTATAGAAAACGTTTAAGAACTTTATAATCACAAATTGTAAAAACCAATTTAAACTGAACAACAAAATATTAGTTTGATTTAATTTTTATATTAAATCGCATTTGAATTTCTATGTTCTGATTTTTATATTTGATTAACATGATTTTTAATAAAAATAAAAGGAAGTGGCGATAGACTCCATGTTTTGTGCGGTGTTACATATGTATGTTGGACCCGAACATTTGAGCGTAATAAATACCTACCGTTCATGTGTGATGTTGTTGTTCTTGTTGTGTTGGGTAAAGAAGTGTTGTGTGGAAAGAAGCTGAGCAATGAGAAATGGTAAGCCATTACTGTGGTGGTGTGACTCCATGCATCAACCGTTCATGGACCCTTTTCACTTGGAACTCCAACATAAGACACCTCGTCAATCAGGGCCATGCCCAAAACGCTCTTCTTCTCTTTCGCCACATGAAGCGGAGTGCTCTCACACCCAACAACTCCACCTTTCCCTTCCTCTTAAAAGCATGTGCCACACTTTCCCATCTTCCAAACTCCCAAATCATCCATGCCCACGTCGTCAAATCCCGCTTTCAATCCAACATTTACGTGCAAACGGCAATGGTGGATATGTATGTCAAGTGTGGTCAGTTGGAAGATGCACACAATGTGTTTGTTGAAATGCCCGTTAGGGACATTGCTTCTTGGAATGCGATGCTGTCGGGTTTTGCTCACTCTGGCTTTGTTGACAGGCTGTCTTGTCTTCTACGTCAGATGAGGCTTTCGGGGATTCGTCCCGATTCAGTCACTATCTTGCTACTCATTGACGCCATTTTGCGTGTGAGAAGTCTGACTTTTTTGGGAGCAGTTCATTCCTTTGGGATTCGAATCGGTATTCATAATGATCTTTCCGTGGGTAACACTTTGGTTGCTGGATATGCCAAGTGTGGTGACTTGGGCTCGGCAGAGGTGGTGTTTGATGAAATTGACACTGATCTGAGGTCTGTTGTGTCGTGGAATTCCATGATTGCAGCATATGCGAATTTTGAAGAGTATCTCAAGGCTGTTAATTGTTACAAAGGGATGCTAGATGGTGCGTTTTTGCCTGACATTAGCACAATTCTCAATTTGCTTTCGTCATGCGTGCAACCTAAGGCACTGTTTCATGGTTTGCTAGTACATTCTCATGGAGTTAAGTTGGGTTGTGATTCTGATGTATGTGTGGTGAATACTCTTATTTGTATGTATTCCAAGGGCGGGGATGTTCATTCGGCAAGATTTTTGTTTGATAGCTTGTCCGACAAAACTTGTGTATCATGGACTGTAATGATTAGTGGGTACGCTGCGAAAGGATTCATGAGTGAGGCATTGACCTTGTTTAATGCAATGGAAACTGCTGGTGAGAAACCGGATTTGGTTACTGTGCTTGCTTTGGTTTCAGGTTGTGGCCAGACGGGGGCGCTTGAACTCGGAAAATGGGTTGACACTTACTCTGTTAACAAAGGATTGAAAGATAATGTTGTAGTTTGTAACGCTCTAATTGACATGTATGCCAAGTGTGGATCTTTTAATGATGCTAAGGAGCTCTTCTATGCCATGGCTAACAGAACTGTCGTCTCCTGGACAACCATGATTACTGCCTGTGCTTTGAATGGAGATGTTAAAGATGCTTTGAACCTATTTTTTATGCTGTTAGAAAATGGGATGAAACCAAACCACGTAACATTTCTTGCTGTTCTCCAAGCTTGTGCACACGGAGGTTTACTAGAAAGCGGATTGAAGTGCTTCAACATGATGACACAAAAGTATGGCATAAGCCCTGGTATAGACCATTATTCTTGTATGGTTGATCTTCTTGGTCGTAAAGGACATCTCAGAGAGGCTTTAGAAATTATTAGAGGTATGCCTTTTAAACCTGATGCTGGCATATGGAGCGCGTTGCTCTCTGCTTGCAAACTCCATAATAAGATGGAGATGGGTAAGTATGTGTCTGAACAGCTATTTGAATTGGAGCCCCAAGTGGCAGTTCCATATGTGGAGATGGCTAACATATATGCATCAGCTGAAATGTGGGATGGAGTTGCAGATATTAGAAGGAAGATGAAAAATCTTCAACTGAGGAAATCTCCTGGGCAAAGTATTATCCAAGTGAATGGGAAATCTACTGTATTTACAGTTGAGGATAGGGATCACCCTAAAACCTTGTACATATATGATATGCTAGATGGATTGACTTCCCATTCTAAAAAGGGACTACTGGGTTATGCAGAGGAGATTGTTGAAGGTTGGGAGTGAAGATATATGCAAAGAAAGAGACTATGTTTAGAGAGCTGTTTTAGTGGATTAGTTTAGTACTGATTTAGAATTTCTTTTATTTCATGCATGAGTTCCAAGAGAGGGAAAAACAAATGTTTAATGTAGGCAGAAACATATTATTCTGTAGACTGCACCGCACAGCCAAACATAGTATGCAAACTAGGTAAATTTGATGTATATTAGAAAGGAGTTGCTAAAACATTTAATATGCACTGTTCTTTGAATGATGGAATTAAATGGAGTGATAACAGTATACTGTTTAAATCACTCGGTTGGTGGTTAAATCTATCTATATCTGTCCATGTAATATTTGAGGCTTCTTGTGGACAAGTACCAAGTTCTTCCATGCTAGCAAAACACTTTTTCCTGGTCATGGGCAGAGGTTTTTTCTTTCTCAGTTAACACAAACTTTCCTATTCCACTCAAAACCGACTATATCCTTTTTATCATTTGATTCCTTTTTTTTTATAATGATATAAAATTAAATTATTATTTATTTTTATCATAATAGATAATATTTTAAATGTGAAAAAATAAATAATTTTTGAATTATTAGATTTTAATTTTAACATATATAATTCTTTTTGCGCAATATTTACAATAAGATGTTTAAATGTAATTAACATCATTTTAATTTTCAAATGTTTTAATGATTTTGAGAGATTTTTCTTATTGAATATTAAATATTTAAAATTGGCATATTTATTTATTATTCAAGACTGAATGATAGAATCATGTTATAATTTTTAATAATTTATCTTTGCCTTTTAATTCAAACAAAGGGTTAAAAATATTTCAATTGATCTAATCACTTTTTAGTATTTAAATTAAAAGAATAAATACAAACACGACTAAATACAACATATGGATACAATAATAATAATATAAAAATGACAAGTTAACAACATGCAAAAAAGAAAAAAAAAACTTAACAAAACCATCTTATATATCTTGTATAAATGATATCACACGTTCTTGGTAATCTGAATACTATATTTTTATCAAACCAGCATTCAAACTGGATCACTGCAAAAGTTTCATGTCTCAAACCCACCCACCCCAAAATAATCTTAATATTTACTTTTTCATTCCTAATATTCAACACATACACCGTGTTCTAACTAATTTAACTATATAAACAAATTAAACATTCGCTATACAAAAATAGGATCGGTATTCAAATTTGAGTCTCCCAAATTAACATCGAAGTTTCCTCGTATATAGAAGGCCCAAAATATCATTTTTATAATATTTGTTATGCACTAGTATGGTAAGAGTTATATTTAAGATTATAAACTTAAAATTTAAGTCCTATAAGACCTTTTAATTGGAATATTCGCATAAAAATAAAATAAAGACCTAAAATCTTAATTAATATCTTAGATTATATAATAAATATATATATATATATATATTATTTGTTTATATTAAATAATATCTTATAAGTTATAAGTTATAGGAAAGACAGATTACAATCTGAGATAGATTATCTCTTTTTCTTTTATTCATCAAACATATATAATGTTGATACCAGTTTTTTCTCTCTTCACCAATCGCTTTGAGGGTGAAGGCGTTGAGATGGAATGGCAACAAGATGATTGGCCCAGGGCATTGTGAGTCCGAACTCCTCTGTCATGTCCAAGTCAGCTGGCAACATGTCATTTGGCAGTTTCCAATCAAAACAATGGACAAGTTGTGCCACTGTTTGACGAACCACAGTTAGAGCAAGTTGAATTCCTGGACATCCCCTTCTGCCTGACCCAAATGGTATCAGCTGGAACTGGTCACGCCCTCTCACATCTATGCTCCTTCCCTCAAATCTCTCTGGCCAGAACTTCTCTGCCTCTTCCCAAACACTTCCATCTCTCATAATTGCCCATGCATTCACTATCACCCTTGACTTTTCAGGAATCAAAAACTCTCCAACCATGCAATCTTCTGTGGACTGGTGTGGTATTAGCAACGGTGCCACTGGATGCAGCCTCATGCTTTCCTTTATAACCATCTCCAAATACTCTAACTTCTCTAAGTCTGATTCCTCCACCTTCCTCTTCATACCCACCACACTTTCCAATTCCCTTTGGAGTTTCTTCATCACCCTTGGATTCTTTAGCAGCTCTGAAAGTATCCACTCGATTGCTGTAGCAGAAGTATCTATGGAGCCAGCCAACATATCCTATGCAAAAAAATATGTCAAATATGTATGACACGCACTTTTAAAAGTCCATTCAAAGAGCCAACCAACTAATAGCTCAATTTGTGGTGCTGTTGTGAATAAGAAAAGATAAAAACAGACAAACAACATTCTTAGCCTCTATTCAATTATTAGAGGAATATATAGTCAGTTTAAGGACAAATCATTGGGATAGATTGCTAACGCCAGCTCATTGGGTCCAGAGTTCATGTAAAGCATTTGACCCTTCGCCATACAAGTACTCAGTAAATGTTTGACTATGATTTTGAAAAATACTATATTAGATGAAATAGAAATACTCAACCATGTGTTTCTCTTACCAGCAATATGGCTTTTATATTGGGCCGTTCAACGCGGTACTCCGATTCCTCAGTACCGACAAATCCCAACATGACGTGGACAAAATCCTTCACCTTGTCCTGCCCCTTCTCTGATGACTGAATATGCTCATCGATAACTTTGTCAAAGAATTCATCAAAGATTTTGCGCATCCCCTTCATACGCTTGATTAGCCCTTGAAGGTCAAGTTTACAATGTAATCTCCTATGTTAGGAGTTGCTGCCAAGTACATTAGCTCTTGAGTCACAGCTTTGAACCCTTTCCCACCCAAGTCCTGGTCCATGTATTTCTTCCCCAATATCATTCTACAAGCCATGTCTGCACTGAGTGCTGCAACTTTGGCACTGAGATCAACCACAACTCCATCATTGGCTGCCTCGCGTAGATGCTTGATCAACAGATCTAGTTCCTCTTCCCTCAGGGGTCTAAAGGAACTGATTTTGGCGTGACTTAGCAACTCCAAGGTGCACATCTTACGCATGTTGCGCCAGTAAGAATCATATTGAGCAAAACTCACGTTTTTCTGCTCCCAAGCAATGTACTTGGCTCCTTCATGAGGTGGTCTACTGGCATAGATAAGATCATGGGTCTTGAGGAAGAGTTCAGCAGCTTGGGGTGAAGAAACAACTATGGTTGGCACAAAACCCAAGCGCAAGTGCATGATAGGTCCATACTTTTGAGCTAGTCGGTGTAGATCACGATAAGGGTTTGATCCCAGGCGGTAACTTCTTTCCATTGTTCTTGCTTCTTCTCCATAGCCAAAGGTAAGTAAGCCAAACTGCAAAAATTGCTAACCAAATCATCCAAGCTATTTGGGAGATTTCAAACTCTACTCCTCTCAATAGCTTCATTGTATGCAAAAAATAATGTCTGTAAATTAAATACAGTTTTAGAAAGTGCTTGGAAAAAATTCCGCATTGGTCTGTTTCATATATATATAATCTAAAAATCTAGCAATCTAAAAATCTAGCAATCTAGTAATATAATAATTGTTGAGATGTAAATTCTCAGGGAGACAAAAATATGTTAATGATTTAGATTTAGAAACTAGAATGTTTAATTTTTTAATGCCCGTACTTAATATCACTTTATGGAAAATTCAAATTTGCTCCAACTCAAATTAGATCCAACATTTTATGAATGTAAAGTTTATCTTTTGATATCACTTTATCCATGCAAAATTATATGAATTTTTTTAAGAATGTGAAAATTAACTTTTATAATATCCTAACAAAACATACATATCATATATTTATTTATGTGCACATTTACATATTTTAATATATGTTGTTTAAAACAAAGTTCAAAAGGGAACACTTCTATTTTAGTATTTGATGTTAACATCTCATATGTCCACCTCAACTCATTGTTACATCCTAATTGTATCTTTTGACTCTTGTAGTTCAAAAGTAATCTAAACCAATTTTGATCCTACATTTGGTCACCTTCTAGATTTTAATTAGTTGACTTTAAAACTAGATTAGAGACAAAAATATTTAAAATGAATATTTTAAAATTATTGAATTATATGTTTATTTTAATATTAAAATAATTATTTAAAATATAAGAAAACTGTAATAATAAATTTAATTTTTTAAAATATAATATTTGTTTGTGTGATAAATTAAAAATATTTAATATTAAAGTTTAATTATTTACAATTAAAAATAATGGAAAATAGATTTTTAACATTTTTGTAAATAATAAAATATAAAAAATTATAAAATTTTGTATGCTGCAATTAAAATGTTAAAAATTGAATCGATATTTTAAAAAATTTTAAATAATAAAAATAACTACGTGATTAAGAAATGAAAGAAATAAATGTAAAATTGATTAACCAATTTAAAATACTATTTAAAATTACAAAAGTATTTTGAAAAATTTCTTTTATTTTATATATAAATTAATTTTAATTTATAGAATTTCATTTGTTGCATTTTCTATTTTAAAATATTTATAAAAAGTCTATATAAAATTATTAAATGAGAAGAATATAATTATTAAATGTAAAAACTAAAGTAAAAAAATAAAACAACTCAAAAATAATTAATTCCTTAACTTAAACTTTGAAAAGAAAAACACTATTGACTACTTGAATTTTACAAAATTATATTATAAAAACATAAAAAAAATGAAAAAAAAAACTTAATTGTGTTTTTTAAATATTTTTTTTTATTTTTTACGAAGTTTTTTTATAAAATAAATGATTTTTAAAATATATTTAAGTCTAAATTTGTTTATGAACATGTATTTGAATATTTTTTTAAATATTTATTAATCTTATTTATATTTTAATTGTAATGTTTGTAATTTTAATTAAATATTTTTATACATCATATTAAAATTTAAATATTAAAAAAATATTTATTAATAATCAAGGTTTTAGAAAATTTTTTATTATTATTTAAATTTATAAATTATGTTTGAAATTACAAAATTAAATAATCATGTCCTTATAGTAAAATCAAATATTTAATTGAAAGGTATAAGATTTTTTAATACTTAATATAGTAATTTTGTTAACTAAAGTTCAATTAAAATTTTTAAATCAATAAAAAAATTTAAAATTTAAAATTTAAAATTTAATTAAATTAATTTTTTATTTTTTATATAAATACATCTCAATAATAATAATTAAGCTAGTTAATAAATTTAATAATAAAATTAAATATAAATTTAATTAAAAATATAAATATTATAAATACTTAATATAACAAAAAAAATTAATAGAACTTAATTAAAAACATTTAAATTTATAAAAAATTAAAATATAATTAAAAAATCTTTAAGTATAATGTATTTATATATTTTTATTTATAACTATAATGTATTTATATATTTTTTTAAAAAATCTACTCAATAATTTTCTTATAAAATTGTAACAATTTGATTGATTTTGGCAACCTACAAGATCCTAATATTTCAAAATTTCTATAAGAAGTAAAAATCCTTACAAAATTGACAACCTTTAGTCACCACCTAACATCTTTTTGTTTTCATAATATATATGCACATTCATTTATGCTGAATCAATGTTTAACAAACATGATGCTCTTTGGGTTTGGGTTTGTGTGTGCAGTTCAAGATAAAGATTGAACTTTTATACTACTTTTTTTTTTTTCAAATGAATATTTCAAGATATAATTTCATATTTTAAATTTTTTTATTTTAAAATTAAATCAAATATCTGAAAATTTCTAGAAGGACTAAATTAAAAGTATCTTAGCCAGTCCTAATATCTTTTTGTTCTCATAATATATGCACAGATATAGTATTACTTATAGTTATTGTGTTTATTTATTCTGAGTAAGTTTTTATTATATTTTAGTACGTTATATAAATCAATATAATGAATTATGCTGTTTAACTATGTGTGTTATTTTATTTTAAGAGATATGAAAATATTTATTATAATAATAATAGTAAAACATATAATACGAATATATAATAATTAACATAAAAATAAATTATTTATAAATAAAATTCTAATAAGATTTTAAAGTAATTAAAAAAACTATATCGTGAATATCCCAGAAGAATTATCAATGAAATTAAATTATAAACTTCATATAAAAATGAATTTAAATGCGTTTATTTCTATCATTTTCCGTTCTTATTTGTAAAAATGAGGTACATGTATCTGTCTTAGGTGCGTGTTTCTTGAGCAGATTTCAACTTCAATGATAGAGAGGGTAGGTGTTGCCTTAAAGAACGATTACAAAATATCTTAGAATTTTTTTTATTTATGGGTATATTTGATAGGTTGTTTTATTATTATTATTATTATTATTATTATTATTATTATTATTATTATTATTATTATTATTATTATTATTTAATGAGTGAAGTGGGTTATTTCCTTTGAAAATTGAGTTTCTATTCCTTAATTAAGTTATAAATAGTAATGGTTATATATATATATTTCTTAAACGTTCGTGTAGTTAAAACTTGTTTATTATTTTGTTTTTTTTTTTTTTAATTCTTGGGTGTGTTTTTTTATTAAGGTGGTGAAAATGTTGTTTGTGATATAATTTTATAGTGTTTAAGATATTGATGTGTATAATTGTAAAATATCTTTTAAAATGTTGATGTGAGCACTACTACAAAAACCGGAATCCACGTCGGTTCTGGGGATGATTTCACGACGGTCCCAAAACCGACGTTGAAAGAGGCGACGTTAAAAGTAAAACTTTCAACGTCGGTTAAATTTGGACCGACGTTACTTTCAACGTCGGTTATTTAGTTAACCGACGTTGAAAGATGGCATTTGAAACTTAATTGCTACTGTATTCTTGTTATTGATAGAGTGGTTTTCTCCGCCCCTGTCAAAAAAATGAGAGGGAGAGAACTGGAAGAGAGAAGGAAAAAGAGCAAAGGATTTACAAGTCTAATGGGAGAGGAATGGTCGACACGTTGATCGCCTTCGAGAAAAATAGAACCTAAGCGGTCTAAGCCCGGACGGACCCCAACCGAAAGAAAGGCGCTAGACGGACTAACGGCAAGCGAGATAAAGCAGCTGGCCCTATGTGTAAAACCTTGCCGCGGGAGAGTCTTTCTCCAATGAGAATAAAGCCACTTTTGGGCAAGACAAGAAAGGAACTCGCCCTTTGACACCACACCAAGGGATAAGAGCCGATTGCTGGCGATGACTTGGTGAAAGGGATCTATGAGAGAAGGTTCTCAAACCGGGTTCCGACCGAATAGAGCGCGGAGCCAACGAGTCTTTAAGTGGGCGAACAGCGTAACGAGTCTAAGGGCGAGATCAAGCTTGAAAGGAATGGACAGGCGTAGGCTTAATAGTGAACGCAGACCCCCCTGCTTATAGATATGAGATCAATGACTTAAAAGACAGATGCCGAGAGAAACTGTTAGGCTTCTTGCGTTGCGAAGAGAGATCGAAGACGAAGATTTTATGACGCAGATGCGGCACCTGGATGGAATAGACAGAGAATAATAAATATAACAACCCACCGGAAGGGCATACCTCAGGAGCACCAATCTCCCCAGCAAACATCTATCTCGCATGAAGCCGACCTATGCTATGGGTAGAAATAAAAATGAAATATGAAAAAAAAAGATGGGGAGTGTGAGATACGCGAACGGGAGTACTGCAATCGAACAACCGCAGGGCTTCCAGCAGATGATAGCCGAACTAACCGGATGGGCCGCCCAAAACATGGAGCCGACATTTAAAGAAATAGAAATCAACGTCGGATCCCGGCTATCCGAAAACGCAAATCGAAGCAGAGGATCACAAAAATGCAACACAAAGGGGCGAACTAAGCGCTTGCGCGAAGGAAGAAGCGAATCAACCGGAATGGAGACAGGGAGGGAGGCGAAGAGAGATTTTCGAGCCTCGCAAAAGCAAGAAGCAACAACGGCTTACCAGCTGCTGCGCTTGCTTGTAATTTAGGGGGTAGGGTGCCCCTTTCTAAAACTTATATTTAATATAAGGAAGAAGAAGGCCCTTTTTGTTTGGAGTTTTCCCCTACCCTAAGTGGCTTCCTTTCAACTGCATCGCATCGCCGCATAAACAATGGATCCGCTGGGCTGGATGAGCTACCTTCTCTGGAAAGGAATAAGGAATAGTTAAAAGCCATGTCACTTGGAACGGAACTGGTTGCTTATTGACTTTTTTTTAGTAAGACCACTTTGCTTTGGTAAGCTAAATTCTATTATATTATTATGACTTAGGCATGGTTGCTTACAAGACAAAAGCTAGCTTCTAGATGTTCTTTGCCTGAACATATGGAGGAAGCAACCTTCTGGCCTCTGTACCAGTAGTGGAGTGGCTTGCGACTTTCAATCAGAAAAGTAAAATGGAGCAAGCGGCATGTCTCACATTCAACGTCGGTTGTGTAGTAACCGACGTGGAATGTGTTGCTCAAACACATTCTACGTCGGTTCTTCCCAGAATCGACGTGAAATTTCCTGCAACGTACCTTCTACGTCGTTTTTGGTTTAACCGACGTAAAGTGCCGACGTTAATTCCTCTTCCTGTAATAGTGGAGTGGGTTTAAGAGATTTTATTGGGTCCACCATCTTCCTTTTGTGTGAGGATTTTTATAGATTTCATAGGGTTTAACACATTTATGTGTATAGTTGTAAAATATCTTATAGGCTTTAAAATCTTGATGTGAGTGGTTGCAAGAGATTTTATAAGATTGATCATTTTAGTTTTGTGTGAGGATTTTTTTTGAAAGGTTTGTAAAACTCGAAGATTAGTGAATTAATTTAATTAGAATAATTAGACAATTAGATTAATTATTTTTGTGTTAATATAAATATTTTATGTTTTTTTTATTTCTTATCATAATGAAAAATAAAAGAGCATGAAAATAACACTTCTTAGCATGCAACTTAATTTTAAAGTTAATTATTTATTTATTTGAAAAAATATTATAGTTTTTTAAAGTTGAATTAGCTTCTCTTAAAGTCAGAATATATTTATAACAAGATATTAAAAATACTTCTTGAAAAATACTATAAAATGTTTTACTAACAGTTTTGTTTTTAACTATAAAAATAGAGATTCTCTAACCAGGTTGAATAGTGTATTTGATGTATTATGGTATATTCGTAATAAATAAATACATTCTACATCCAAATTTAAAAATTTTATATTTACATTTTTTTCAATTTTTTATGAACAGAAATGACAAATGGACCAAGCACATGTGGTTTGAGACTTTTTTTTAATATCCTACTTTTATTTATTTAAATATACCAATAATTGTTTATAGGTGAGAAATTTTTTATATGTATACCAATTTCCTACTTTACTATTAAATATCTTAAAATTCTAATCCATTCTAATAGAGAGAAATAGGATGTTCATTCATCGATTTCTTTATTCGTTATTATTTCCGAAATCTATTTTGATTTTTTTTAAATTTCTAAAATGATTTAAGTTAAATTAAAATTTTATAATAAAAATATTGTAATATTTTATATTAATTTAAGAATTCAATTTTTAATAATAAATATAAATATTTTAATATTTTTATGTAATTTAATTTAATTAAGAATATTAAAATATCTATATTTGTTATATAAAAATAAATCAAAATATTTTACCCTTGTATAAAAAATAAATAATCAAATTACATACAAATATTTAAAATTTTATATTTATTAAAAAAAATTAAATAATTAAATTAATATAAAATATTAATATATCTTTATTATAAAATTTTAATTTAACTTAAATCATTTTGAAAATTAAAAAACTCAAAAATAAATTAAAATCAATTTCAAAAATGAAAGCAAATAAAGGAATTGATAAATGAGTACTCGATTTCTCTCTATTAGAACTTTAAAATATTTAACACTGTAAAGTGAGAAATGAATTTCTCACCTATGAACAACAGTTAATATATTTACGTAAATAAAAAAATCAGGTTATTTAAATAAATAATAAAAAAAAAAATCATGGTTTCATATTTACTTTCATCTACAAAATATATAATTATATATTTTTTTAATATCCAACCAATAAATATGAAATTTGGGTTTCATATTTGTTCATATTAGAGAACAAATATATCAATACTCATCCAAATATTTATTAAATATTTTTTAATAAATAAAAAATATAATATTATCAATAATTTGATATAAAAAGATATATTTTTTAAAATACTAAATAATAAAGAAAAAAAATTATAATTACATTAAAAATTTTAAAAACAAAATATGACAATCAACTTTCTCTAAAAGAAATTAAAAATAAATTAATTTTTTAATAATTCTAACAATTTATTTCACTATAAAAAAATTATTTTTACCACTTATATTAGTGATTTATAAAATAATAAAATTGATCATTAATTGAATTAAAGACTAATGTAGAGTGTAATTTAATAAATGACAAAAATTTTGATAAGTAATATTAGAAACAAATTTAAATTCTAATTTAGAAATTAATTTAATCACCATTAAAATCAATTTCATAATTTTTAAGATGAACAGTAAAAAATTATAGTTTGTATTATAATAAAAGTTATTTTAGATATAATAATTTTAGTTTATAAAATAATTTTTAATTTAATTATTAAAATGATTAATTATTTTTTGTTTTTAAATTAATTTATATTAAATGAAGTTTTTGTAGTGTTTCTTATTCCTAATAAAATTTATGTAATAAGAGAGTACATCAATTACACTTCAAAAAAGAAAAGTAATGGATATAAAGAAATTTCCAAACATACTAAGAAAAGAAAAGTAAAAAATTGAACAACAAAAGGAATGTTTCTTATATTTGTTTTCGAAATCAAAGAAAATAATAAAGATCTGTTTAAATCTCCTCCACAGACTACGATAAAAATCTATGCAATAACATCGACAAAACTGGGAAAAAGTCTACGAAATAATATCAAGAATCAAGAGGAGAAGTTGATATCTATACACTAAAAAAAGTCCATAAGAAGATATTGTCTATAAAATGTCATGCTGAATAAGAGTTTTCCTAAAATTATATTGAAATGAACCTGACAAAATAGAAGGAAATTGTTTTCAGTAATTATATCTTAATGTGATATATGGTTCATTCATTCATCTTCCTTCCTTCCCTGATAATCCCTCTCATGGAAAAGTCTACAAGTAGGAATGGCAAGTAAATGATTGGCCCTTGGCATTGTGAGGCCAAACTTCTCTGTCATGTCCAACTCATCTGCCAACACGTCACTGGGCAGTTTCCAATCAAAACAATGGACAAGTTGTGCCACTGTTTGACGAACCACAGTTAGACCCAATTGCATTCCTGGACATCCTCTTCTGCCTGACCCAAATGGTATCAGCTGCAACTCACGCCCTCTCACATCTATGCTGCTTCCCTCAAATCTCTCTGGCCAGAACTTCTCTGCCTCTTCCCAAACACTTCCATCTCTCATAATTGCCCATGCATTCACTATCACCCTTGATTTTTCAGGAATCAAAAACTCTCCAACCATGCAGTCTTCTGTGGACTGGTGTGGTATTAGCAACGGTGCCACTGGATGCAGCCTCAGGCTTTCCTTTATAACCATCTCCAAATACTCTAACTTCTCTAAGTCTGATTCCTCCACCTTCCTCTTAATACCCACCACACTTTCCAATTCCCTTTGGAGTTTCTTCATCACCCTTGGATTCTTTAGCAGCTCTGAAAGTATCCACTCGATTGCTGTAGCAGAAGTATCCATGGAGCCAGCCAACATATCCTATGCCAAAAAATATGCCAAATAAGAGTGAGAATATGACAAGCAGATGTAAATTCAGTAGAAGAGAAAACTAACGAGCTAGTATTTAAATTTGTATCGGTTAGTTCGTTTATCCTATGACCATATATACTTACAACTAATATATTATGTATGAGTGAAAAATCAAATGTTTTCATTTTTCTTACCATCAGTATGGCTTTAATATTGGGTCGTTCGATGCGGTATTCAGAATCTTCAGTACCATAAAAGCCCAACATGACATCCACAAAATCCTTTGTCTTGTCTTCTCCCTTCTCTGATCCCATGTGCTCGTCAATAATTTTCTCGAAGAAGTCATCGAAGATTTTGTGAACTACCTTCAAGCGCTTAGTTATGCCTTGAAGGTCAAGTGCACCAATGTAAGGAATGAAATCTCCTATGTTAGGAGTTGCTACTAGCTGCATTACCTCTTCCATCACAACCTTGAACCCCTTCTCATCCAAGTCCTGGTCCGTGTACTTCCTCCCCAGAACCATTCTGCAAGACATGTCTGCGCTGAGTGTTGAAACTTTGGCACTGAGATCAACAGCAGCTCCATCATTGGCTGCCTCTCTTAGGAGCTTGATCAATAGGTCAATCTCCTCTTCCCTCATTCTTCTGAAGGAATTAATTTTGGTTTGACTTAGTAATTCCAGCGTGCACATCTTACGCATGTTGCGCCAATAAGAACCGTATTCAGCAAAGCCTAAGTTCCTCTGCCCCCAAGAGATATATTTTTCAGCTTGATAACGTGGTCTACTGGCAAACACAAGGTCATGGGTCTTGAGGAAGAGTTCAGCAGCTTGGGGTGAAGAAACAACAATGGTGGGCACAAAACCTAAGCGTAAGTACATGACAGGTCCATATTTTAGAGCTAGTTGGTGCAGATTACGATGAGGATGTGCTCCCAACTTGTGAAGGCTTCCCAAAATTGGCAACCCAATAGGACCAGGCGGTAAATTATTTGCCTTCTTCTTGCTTCTGCATCGCCACAGAAAAGCAAGAGAAACTAAAAAAATTGCTATGAAAATCATGGTAGGTATTTGGGAGAGTTGAAGGAGCAGTGGAAAGTAGTGTATATATGTTTGGGAGATGATCCATAATTGCTATGAATGGGTCACAAACACATATATATACGAGTCATAAAAGAAATATAATTAAAATATTAATATTTTCTTATGTGAAATGGGAATATTTTTTTTTGTCAGGTATCACTATAGATAATCACCCTTTCCAACATTTGAACATATCTGAGGTGGAGAAATGAGGATAGGAGATTTTGCATGTCTGTATTGATAAAAATAAGCTAATTTGTCTTAAGTAGGTAGTAGGATCCACATACCTGGATATATCTCCCATTTGCAAAGTGAAATGACTAAAAGTCACGTGAAATATAGAAAAAGTTTCTCGTACCCTCGTCATTTCTTGTTTTTTTTATTATAATTTACACAGTTTTTTCTTTTCTTGTCTTCAAATTATAAATATGGAAATTGTAGGACAAGTTAGTACATGAGAAAGCTTTCTCACTCCAGCTCTGAATCTAAATCCAACTTTAGCAGTAGCACCCGCAACAAATACTAATAAGTTGGCATCCCTGGAATCTGTTTTATCAGATATCCCCCTCAGCAATACTCACACTAGATTTTCTTGAACCTTGTATACAAGGTGCATGTTTAGATTCACAAAAGAAAAACAATTTAAATGTTTGATTTCAGATTAATTTTTACATGCTTTATCTTAGTCAGTCTAAATTGTATCTATGTTGAAACAAAGTTAAGTAACTTTGCATGTCAAAAAATTTATATAGAGTTTTGTTGCTTACTTCGATTTAGAATCAATAGCATTCTAAATTAAGAATCATATTTTGTAAGAGAGAAGAAACAACATTTATTACCTGACGCTTGAGTTCCGATGCAACGAATTCTATGTTTTGTTGATGTTGAGATACAAGGGTACCTTATGAAATGGGATACAAGGTTTCTTGACCCTCTACGTGTCGTTCGTTTAGTTTTGATGATGTTATCCATTACTATCTGCTCTCACTGCCACCAATTCCATCCTCCACTCTCTCTGTGGATATGATGCCCCTGCTCCACATGTATGCCCCTTTAGGTATTCATTAGATAATGGTTTAATGGTTGAAATCCTTGATAAGTTAGAATAAATTACTACTCCCTCTCTTTCTCTCTCTTTCTTTCTCTCTCTTTCTAAATAAATATCTTTTAAAGTTTTCTTATACAAATCAAATAAAAATAATAATTTTTACAATTTATATAATAAATTTTTAAATTTTTTTAAATAGTTTTCTTAAAGAATTAAATATCATTTATTTATTAATTAACAAATAAATAAATAAAAAAACAGAAAATAATTTATTGATACAAATAATTGATCTATTAAAATTTCATAAAAAGAATCATTTAATTATTTTTATATTTTTTAAATAAAAAAATTATTTAATTATTTTTATATTTTTTAAAATAAGAATATAATTGGTAAAAGACAATTAATGCAACATTGAAATTTATAAAAGAAAGATAATATGAAACAATTTTTTTCTCCTAAAAAAACACTTGTTCATAAAGAGAGAGTATCAACCTTTAAATGTTAATTGAGAAATAAAATATAGGATACTTTAAAAAATATCTATTTTGCTATGCTCATTAAAAAGTTTTAACAAATTATATATCATATGGACAGTTTAATAAAGGACCTGAATAGATGAACACTTAAATATATTATATCATTATTCTACTCTTAAACTCTTCTCATATGAATAGTAATTTTTTTTAAGAAAAAAAAAGGTGATGTGGAGGTGTAGGTAAGGTGTGGGAGAGGAGTTCCCTTATCATTTTTCTTTAATAAAAAGATAAAAATCATTTGTCTCATCTTCTTCTCTCTTTCTCTATTTCATTAATCAATTTTTGATAAAATTAAAATATACATGTCAACATTTCACTTCTATGTAATTTTTTTTATTTTATCCATTTATATTTAATGTTATCTATCTATCCTTTAATCTTCTTTATCTTATTTTATATAAAACATAACAATATCAATATTTCTATCTCAAATATTTTCTCTTAGTGTCTCTTATTTCTTCTAATAAAATATCTTAAATTTAAAAGGTATGTTATAATAATTCACCTCTCATATTTTTAATATGATTTATATATTCATTGTTCTAATTAATTGTAAAATTGATCAATTTTTCAATAATAAAACATAAGTCAGACAAATTAATATAAAATTTTAATAAAATCATTTGATAGTAAATATTATTATGTAACTTTTAAAATAATAACAATAAATTAAAACAAAATTAAAAGTAAATTATTTTAAAATATTTCATCTACCACAAAAGTATATATTATTTTTTTACTGTATATAACTATATTTGAAATTAATATATATATATATATATAAATAAATAATCATGTATAACATGAACTTTTTCTATATATACTTTTCATATTTTTATTTATTTTTAATTATATTTTAAAAAATATAAACTACATTAGAAGATAATTATAAACTATACAATACAAATTTTAATTATTATTTAATATATAAAAATATTTTTTTAAATTTTTATGTTTTTATTCTACTCATAATATATTTAAAAATATAAAAAATTCAAAATTTAAAATAATAATAAATAATTATAAATATTTTAATATGTGATTATCTATTTTTTATATAACCATCATAACTAAATTATTTAAATTTAAATATAAAATAAATTATTTAAAACTTAAAAATAATTATAAATACTTTAAAAATATATATATGACCGCTTACTTTCTATTTAGCCATCATTAATCCTAAAACATTTTTTCACTAATAAATGATTATGATGATTCATTTACAATAAATTATGATATATTTTATAATCAATATTATTTTTATAATCCATTGTAATTTTTATGGATTATACTAATATTATATATATAAGAATTAAAATTTAATTAGATATCATAGGTATAGTCAACGATCCAGGAATCTATTTTAAAAACAAAAATAAAAAATGACTTCAAAAAAACTAGAGAAAGGTCAAAGAAAAAAAATCAAAGATGTAATCAGATTTTGAAAATAAATAACTAAATACTTAAAATTAATTTATATACGTAAATATAATTTATAATTTTAACTTCTATTAATTTTTAAATCATTCATATTAAAACGGAAAAATCCAAGTCATTACAACTAATAAAAATAAAATAAAAAATCCTACATTTTCTGTATGTGCTATCACATTACTATTGATACGCTCTTTATATTTTAATGAATATTTTAATATATTTATCTGTGGATTTTTAATTTAAAAGTTAATCTATGAAAAAATAATTTTAAGTACACATAATTTACAATACCAATTAAATACACAAAAAGTGAAGATATTTATCGAATATTAAATAAATATAATTAATATAATGTAATATTTATCTCCATTTCAAAAGTATAATTATTTTTAACAATTGTTTTACAGATTTAACATAATGTTGATAATGTTTTCGAATGATATTTTTATTTATATGATAATTAATAAAAACCACGTTTATGAGTCTCTTCTCTCTACTTTAATGGAAGCTGCACTTTCTACTTAAACAGACGTGTTCACCCCACTTCAACTACCTGCTTTTAACTTTCAATATTTCTCTCCAGTTCTTCTTTTCTCTATTATTTATTCCAACATTTTTACTTTAATTCTTTTGTTTGTTGCGATAAGTGGGAGATAGGCTTCAAATAATCCAACTTTGCACTGCTGCATGCGGTCGAAAAGGTGAGTTTGCAGCAACACTTTAAAATCCAAAGGCGCGGAAATATCCAAGTATGTATTTTTTTTTATTAGACCAAACCAAAGTTTATATATCTTGTGCAGACGCAGTCGTTAAAGGGAAGCCCTATATCCGATGAGCTGACCCGTATAATTTATGATTTAGGTAAGATTAGGCTTAAAAAATTGTAGTTTAAATAACAATAGACAATTTTTTAACCTGGCTCATTTGGTCCGATGTATATATGGACTAATCCGTAGGCTAATGGGCTGGTCCGTTTATTTTTTATATTAGATTTTTATTCTTAATTATTATGTTATCATACTAAAGAAAGAAACTCTACTGACTCAGAGTCTTTGTTCTCATCTTTATCTATTCTCTTCCTTTCTCATTTGAGAGAAAAGATTTATTACAGTAGTTTTTTCATTTCCTCTACTACATTCTTCTTAATTTTATACAAACTTTCATACAAATATATTGTCTATTTATATATTATTTACTGTTAAATATTATATTATGGATATATTAGATATTTGACTATTTTAAAAGTATTTAGTATATACTCTAAGTTTGTTTTATAAATTGTTCAAATATAAACAGTTTTACATAAACATTTGTATAAATATATTATATATATATATATTTATATTTATATTGTTGATAAAAACTTATATAATAAATTATTGTAATGTATTTTTAATTTTTCATTAGACTAAAAATATGGCGTAAGGCTAACATAAAATATAAGATGCGACTAAGCTAAAAATTATAATACTTTATAAAATATAGGTAAGACTATATTATTAAATTTTTTTAACTCCCTTACTAGGGCCATTGGGCGCCTATTTTGACAGATATAAACAATGGCCATGGACGCGGAAACTTCGAGGTTCCTTTGTCTGACCCCTAATAAATTCCAAAGTGGTACACACTCTCTCTCTCTTTATATACACACACCCTAGTTTCACAAAGATATACACCATTAATTCTCTTTTTGCAGTAGCTATTCGATCTCTCCCAACTAGCTACCATGATTTGGATAGCAATTCTTTTGGTTTCTCTTGCTTATCTGTGGCTGCGGAGAAGCAATAAGAGGGCAAAGAAATTACCACCAGGTCCAACAGGGTTGCCAATTTTGGGAAGCCTTCACAAGTTGGGAGCAAATCCTCATCGTGATTTGCACCAACTAGCCAAAAAGTATGGATCTATCATGTACTTGCGCTTAGGTTTTGTGCCCACCATTGTCGTTTCTTCACCCCAAGCTGCTGAACTCTTCCTCAAGACCCATGACATTGTATTTGCTAGCAGACCACCTCATGAAGCTGCAAAATACATCTCTTGGGAGCAGAGAAACTTAAGCTTTGCTGATTATGGTTCTTACTGGCGCAACATGCGTAAGATGTGCACGTTAGAATTGCTAAGCCAAACCAAAATTAACTCCTTCAGAAGCATGAGGGAAGAGGAGCTCGACCTATTGATCAAGCTCCTAAGAGAGGCAGCCAATGATGGAGCTGCTGTTGATCTCAGTGCCAAAGTTTCAACACTCAGCGCAGACATGTCTTGCAGAATGGTTCTAGGGAAGAAGTACATGGACCGGGACTTAAATGAGAAAGGGTTCAAGGCTGTGATGCAAGAGGGAATGCATTTAGCAGCAACTCCTAACATGGGAGATTACATTCCTTACATCGGTGCACTTGACCTACAAGGCTTAACTAAGCGCATGAAAGCTGTTGCCAAAATCTTCGATGACTTTTTTGAGAAAATTATTGATGAGCACATACAATCAGAAAAGGGAGAAGACAAGACAAAGGATTTTGTGGATGTCATGTTGGGCTTTGTGGGTACTGAAGAATCTGAATACCGCATCGAGAGGCCCAATATCAAAGCCATTATGTTGGTAAGACAAAGGACATTATTAAGTGTTTTTTCCTTATATATATATATATATATATATATACATTTGTGGCTCTTTCTTTGACACTTTTTCGGCACAGGATATGTTGGCTGGCTCCATGGATACTTCTGCTACAGCAATCGAGTGGACACTTTCAGAGCTCTTAAAGAATCCAAGGGTGATGAAGAAACTCCAAAGGGAATTGGAAAGCGTGGTGGGTATGAAGAGGAAGGTGGAAGAATCAGACTTAGAAAAGTTAGAGTATTTGGAGATGGTTATAAAGGAAAGCATGAGGCTGCATCCAGTGGCACCGTTGCTAATACCACACCAGTCCACAAAAGATTGCATGGTTGGAGAGTTTTTGATTCCTGAAAAGTCAAGGGTGATAGTGAATGCATGGGCAATTATGAGAGATACAAGTGCCTGGGAAGAAGCAGAGAAGTTCTGGCCAGAGAGATTTGAGGGAAGGAGCATAGATGTGAGAGGGCGTGATCAGTTTGAGCTGATACCATTTGGGTCAGGCAGAAGGGGATGTCCAGGGATACAACTGGGTCTAACTGTGGTTCGTCACACAGTGGCTCAACTTGTGCATTGTTTTGATTGGAAACTACCAAATGAAATGACGCCAGGTGAGTTGGACATGACAGATGAGTTCGGCCTCACAATGCCTAGAGCTAATCCTCTCTATGCCATTCCTTCCTATCGGCTTTCCAATGAAAGGGATTCCATGAAATCAATTCCATAGTATTTATTTTATGGATAATTAGGTGAACTTTAAGACCTAAGGAAAAATAAATTACCCCTTTCCTCCTATTTTAAAGAGTATTAATACCATGAGATTCATATTTCCTCTTCTTTCCTCTTTCCCTGTTATATATATATATATTATAAAAATTTAAGAATGAATAGAAATTTTATATCTCACATTTCTCTCTTTCTATGTAAATTTTTTACATATATTTTTAATCACTTATTTTTTTTATATATTTTTTTATTTTACTTATTTATATTTAATTGTATCTTTTTAATATATAATTTTTTTCGCTTACTACATTTTAATCATATAATTGCGGATACTCTTTTAAATATTTTAAAGAAAAAATTAAAGAATAATTATGTAATTTTTAAAATAATAACAACAAATTAAAATAAATAATATTAATTCTTATAATTTTTATTTAATTAAATTTTTTTATTTTATAATAATATATATTAATAATAAAATAATTTTTTATATCAATAACTGTGATAAATTTTAATTATAAATGATTAATTTTTAATTCTCATAATAATATATTAATAATAAAATAATTTTTCATAATTAACGTATAAATTTTAGTAATGAGTTAACTAATTTTTAATTCTTATATCTTACCATTAATTTTAGTTATGAGGTGAATATTTTTAATTTTAATTAAAATAATATTAATAAAAAAATATTTGAATTTAAAAAGTTTAAGATATATAGTATATAATAAAAAATAACTAAGAAAATTTTTAAGAATGATTTATTTTTTAAAAATATTATTTTCTAATTTATTGTTATTATTTTAAAATTTATATAATAAAATGATTTTACTAAATTTAATGCAGTGAGATAAAAAATTAAATGTTAAAAACATAATATTAAATGTAAGTAAATAAAATATAAAAATAAATAATTAAGTGAAATATTGAAAGACAGAAATATGTTATTTCTATCCATGTGAATTGACTTGTCTCATTTACTCACAATTCATTGATGTTGTATTTTTCTAAATATTCTTCTTGAAAAACCCAACATAAAAACTTTTGAGAAACAAGACACAAATGTTTATATATATATATATTAAATTATTATGAATAGAATCATTTTAAGGATATTCTTTATACTTTTATATATTATTCATCTTTATGAAAGAAAATTTAAAACAAGATTTATTTTTATTTTCAAAATACTAAAAAAAAGACAAAATACGTAATTAGATTATATATGAATTTAAAAATCTAGAATAAATTATTGATAGGGGATTATGGGTGAAAGTATTCAGTTAGAATTTATATGAGTGTTTGTAAACTTTATTAATATTTATAGAGGAAAAAATCCTAACTAGTTATAACTTGATAATAAGTTTAAATTAATTTTCACCATTATTAATGTGAATATTCAATTTTGACTGTTGATAGTTTTAATATTTGATTTGCATTGTTGATCACATATTTAAAAGCTCACATTTAAGGAACATTTTTTTATGATTGAAATAAAATCACTATTAAGGAAAGGTCCAAGCGTTTATCTTTTGAATATAATAGAAAAGATAAATACTAAAGAATACATATTTTAGAAAGACATTTGTTACGGTGGACAGATCATTATATTAAGAATTAATTTTCATGGAAAAAATTCATTCAAAATTTAAATTCTAAAATTATTTTTAAATTTTAAATAATTCATTTTTATTTTTATTTTAAAATATAAAATATATTAAAGATAAAATAGGAATATAATAATACCGTTATATTTTATTGTCATATTGTTTTAAAATTTTATTTGACGTCAACCTACTATGGTTGTATTTGATCATAATATTGTTTTAATAGTTTGGTACACGTGAACCGTTGGATATAATCTACGGCTAAGAGCAAGGATTTAGGTGGGAGAGTGGATCGAAGGTGAGAATGCGGTGAATTACGATCCATTCGTTCCTATCATCAACGACAAAATTGAGATAAGATATTAGAAGATGAAGAAGAGATAGATATTACAACTTGATGCTGATTGGGTAGGTGAAATTGTGTGCTGAGAATTAAAAGCTAGTTTTATCTTTCATATGATTTTTTTTATTCAAGTGATATGAAATGAAAATTTATTAGATGCTTTTGAATAATCATTCGTTATCTCAACTAATCACGTAATTAAAATCATTATCCAATGTTTAATCTTAAATATAAAAAATATTAAATCAATACTATTTAGAAATTAATAAAAATCATATACTTAAGGGTGATTCCTAACTGCCTTATAATTTCTCGTGCAAAATAGCATGGAAATATACAAGAGTATCGATAACAAATAAATACACAATTACCAATTAGTCAATGATTATGTTAAATTATTTTTGTTTGATTTTCGTACATGTTAAATTATTTTTCTAAAATGGTTCTAGTTAGTTAGCTTCCTTTAAGTGATAATGTAGTTAACCACGAGTAATATTATTGTGTTCACATAAGTATGTCTAAGAGTTGTCATTATATATGTAATTTCTACTTATTTGTACATAAAGACAAAAAAAAGGCTTCAATTCGTTGTTGAAAAATATTTAAAAAATTGAATTGTTTTAAGACAAAGGGTTGCTGCTTGAATTTTTGTCCCTTTGTGCTTGTTCTTCTGTTTTACTCTCATGTGGTGCCTCTTTATCCTTTGTTGTGGTCCCTATTTCTGATTTAATGTGACTTTTGTTTGTTCTTTTCCTTCAAAGATTTATCATTTGGAGTTATCATAACTTTTAATAATGAAGGCATGTAACAAGGCTCTTATGTCCTAATTAAGTGAGATGATTTCTCCACAATAAATGTAAATTATTATTTTTTTCAAATAATTTTATTTTCTTTCTTAAGCTTTTGTTATTCTTTTCTTCATCTAAAATATTTTGTTAGATATATTATGTGTCATATTTTCATACAATTTATTCATTTTTTACATGTATGTCTTGTTTTTTAATTATTATTGTCATCTCTTATTTTTTTTATAATGGAATCTTAGTTATCACTTTTAAAGTTGTTATATGTTTAGGATGTCATAGAAAAAATTTCTAACAAATGAAGTTCTACAACATTGGCAACATTATTACTGAAGTCTTTTTTTTATACACTTTTAAAGGTCTTAAGCTCTAAATAAAAGAAGTTGTGTGATTTTGACACTAATGAAATCTTATTTTTCGCTCTCAACGAAACTCTAAAGTTTTCAATCTCAATAACAATGAAAGTGATTGTTGCATGTGACATTAATTGTCTCATTACAAAGATTATATATTAGATGAGAGATAAGAGCCTATGAGAGAAGAAGAAAAGAGATGAAAGAGATAAGAAAAACTCAAAAAGACTATAATTTGTCCTTTTGATATGACAACATAAAAATTAAGAACTAAAAATGTAATATAAAAAGCAAATGGGTAGTCCATTAGCTTACTGCACAACCTAACCTTGACACATACGGACATCAGGTCAAATGGACTAAGCTAAACAAAACTTATTCTTATTTAGGTCATTATTTTTTAATTCTAGTATAGTCTGAATCATAAGTCACACGACCCGACTCTTCGAACCATATCCATTTTAACAGTACTCATCACCTACCCACTTTTAAAAGCACAAAATTACTCTATAAGAACTTTTAAAAAAACTATATGAAAATAAAGTTAGTTTTTTAATAAATTAAAATTAGTTTATCTATAAGTTAAAAAAATGTTAATTAAGTATAAAAAAATATTTGTTATACTCTTAAAATTATTTGTAGGTAAAACTTGATTGAGTTTTACTTTATTAAATACTTGAGAAAATACGTTCAAACCATAATAAAATTACATATATACACGAGAAGGTATTTTAATATCTTAAAAACTAGACAAAATAAAGTATTATAATATCCTAACTACACTTTATCCATTATCATATCTAATCTAATTATAACATAAAATTTTAAAAAAAATGAAAGAGTCTTGTATCTCATAAAAAGTATTTTTTATGATTTTTTTATTTATAAACTACAGTATCTTAATTGATACGAATTAAAAAAATAACTATATAAACATGTTTTTATTAGATAGACGAAGATAGATAAATCCCAACTAATCATAATTTGTTTGGTTCTCTTGAGAAAGTGCACACAACCATTATTAGGTGAATGACCCTAAGTACACACATAAATTGAGTAACACGTTATGCATATGCGGTTGATAAAGAAAGTAGTGTTATATCTTTCTTTGAACTCCTCAACAAATCTTTTAATAGTTTTGAAAGAAAATATTAAATGTGAAAGTAATGAATATATTAATAATGACTTGAAAATACATAGTTACAAAACTTATACTAAACAAACTAATAAATCTTCAATTCTTTTTATAATAATTTTTTTAAAAATTAAATATATTTTATTGATTAAAAAAATAGATAAAAAATTAAAAATAATAAATAATTATTAATATAAATAATAGGTCATTTAAAATTTCATAAAAATAATAATTTAATTGTTAAAAAAATAATTTAATTGCTAAGAGAGAGTATATTATTAAGATAAAGTTTTCAGCAGCCAACTTAAATTATATAGGTTATGATATGTTGTTTTTAATAGGAGTTGTCAAGTATGTTTTTTTGGTCTTAATACATATAGGGGTGTCTTTTTGTCAACTTAAATTACTTTTTGAGAACTCACTTTTATCATTTGCATAATCACTAAAAATAATAAAATATTATATTTTATTATTTAACTTAATTGTAAATTGAATTTTTAAATAAAATATTATTATAAGAATATTTTATTTTATTTGTTGAAATTGTTAAAATATCATAGCTCTTTTCCTATATATAATCCCTTAATCACAGACACTAGTTCATAGAAGCTCAGTTGCTTTCGGAATCTAAGATTCATAGATTTATCAATAGCAAATTGAACTCTCCTAAATGGCTGGCATGATTTGGATAGCAATTTTTTTAGTTTCTCTTGCTTTTCTATGGATATGCAGAAGAAAGACGAAGGCAAAGAAATTACCGCCTGGTCCAAGAGGGTGGCCAATTTTTGGAAGCCTTCAGATGTTGGGAGCCAATCCTCATCGTGACCTGCACCAACTAGCCCAAAAATATGGACCTATTATGCACCTACGCTTAGGTTTTGTGCCCACCATTGTTGTTTCTTCACCCCAAGCTGCTGAGCTCTTCCTCAAGACCCATGACTCCGTCTTTGCTAGTAGACCAGCTATACTGGCTGAAAAATACATCTCTTGGGGGCAGAAGAACCTGAGCTTTGCTGAATATGGTTCATATTGGCGTAATGCACGCAAGATGTGCACGCTGGAATTGTTAAGCCAAACCAAAATTAATTCCTTCAGAGACATGAGGGAAGAGGAGCTTGACCTCTTGATCAAGATTCTAAGAGAGGTAGCAAATGATGGAGCTGCTGTTGATCTCAGTGCCAAAGTTTCAACACTCAGCGCAGACATGTCTTGCAGAATGGTTCTAGGGAAGAAGTACATGGACCGGGACTTGAATGAGAAAGGGTTCAAGGCTGTGATGCAAGAGGGAATGCATTTAGCAGCAACTCCTAACATGGGAGATTACATTCCTTACATCGGCGCACTTGACCTACAAGGCTTAACTAAGCGCATGAAAGCTGTTGCCAAAATCTTCGATGACTTTTTTGAGAAAATTATTGATGAGCACTTGCAGTCAGAGAAGGGAGAAGACAAGACAAAGGATTTTGTGGATGTCATGTTGGACTTTGTGGGTACGGAAGAATCTGAATACCGCATCGAGAGGTCCAATATCAAAGCCATTATGTTGGTAAGACAAAGGACATTATTGAGTTTTTTTTTTTCCTTATATATGCATATATGTATATATATATTTTTGGCTCTTTCTATGACACTTTTTTGGCACAGGATATGTTGGCTGGCTCGATGGATACTTCTGCTACATCAATCGAGTGGACGCTTTCGGAGCTCTTAAAAAATCCAAGGGTGATGAAGAAACTCCAAAGGGAATTGGAAAGCGTGGTGGGTATGAAGAGGAAGGTGGAGGAATCAGACTTAGAGAAGTTAGAGTATTTGGAGATGGTTGTAAAGGAAAGCATGAGGCTGCATCCAGTGGCACCGTTGCTAATACCACACCAGTCCACAAAAGATTGCATGGTTGGAGAGTTTTTTATTCCTGAAAAATCAAGAGTGATAGTGAATGCATGGGCAATTATGAGAGATGGAAGTGTTTGGGAAGAGGCAGAGAAGTTCTGGCCAGAGAGATTTGAGGGAAGCAGCATAGATGTGAGAGGGCGTGAGTTGCAGCTGATACCATTTGGGTCAGGCAGAAGAGGATGTCCAGGAATGCAATTGGGTCTAACTGTGGTTCGTCAAACAGTGGCACAACTCGTCCATTGTTTTGATTGGAAACTGCCCAATGACGTGTTGGCAGATGAGTTGGACATGACAGAAGAGTTTGGCCTCACAATGCCCAGAGCCAATCATTTACTTGCCGTTCCTACCTATAGACTTTTCCATGAGAGGGATTATTAGGAAAGGAAAAAAGATGAAAACAATTTCCTGTATTTGGTTAGGTTGATTTCAACATGATTTATGGGAAATTAGATCACCCCTTTCCCTTTCTTATCATTCTGCAACAAGTATTATGTATCTCAGACTGTTGCGTAATACAGTGGTTTCATATCAGCGGAATATATTTTAATAAAGTGGTTTCTTTTATATTTAAACCATACTATGACTTTTATGACTTACACATCATTTTCATTCATTAGTATTTCTTAGAAAATACTCTCAATTGATAAAATTTTGGAACTCCAAAGTTACTCCTACACTATCAAATTTATCCTTCTATTATTCTAACTATTATTCTAAGTAAATTTATTAATAATATTATTTCCATAACATATAATAGTAATTTATTTATTTGTTTATTTTTGTCTCTCTTTATTCGTACTTAGATATTAATAATTTATATATTAATCGTCCTTTCTTTTCTCTTCCTTTAATACTATTATCAATTTATTTTTTATAATGATTATTGGTGGTTCACAAGAACAAGTTCATGAACAATATCCAATCTCTCATTATTGATTATGTTTTTTTATGTTCTTTATTGTTCTTTAGTTTTATTAGTTATTTCTTGTTATTACTCGATTAACATTATTTTTCCTGAAAATAATATTACCTTACATAACCATACATCAAACAAGATGATTGGTGTCAAATGTGAGTCACATGACATTTATTATCTCTCTACATCACCAATGATATATACATATGTGGTCTTTCCAATAACGATCCATTCACAATTAAGATATCTCAAGTTGACGAAATTGTCAAAGATCAATTACAAAAGCATATTTGTTAGTCATTTTTATAGTTTTAATAAACAAACTTTATATCCATTTTCTTTAGTTTACTTTGATATTCTGTGTCTTATTTTAAATATTTTATTATATTTATTGATGACTATTATAGATGTACTTGGATTTGATTCATGAAAAAATGGACCATAAATGTTTTATTTTCTTCAACCATTTTTTGATGAAATTAAAACACAAATGTTTTTCCATTATGAAAATTTGTCTCGCCAATTCCATCAGTTCATGACCTCCAATTCATCAAGTTTTGTGTCTTCATACACCTCAACAAAATGGACTAGTAGAATGCAAAAATAGATATTTTACTGAAACTACATAAACAATTCTTCTTCACAGCATCTTCTCCACCATTTTGGGGAGATATTGTCCTATGAGCATGTTATCTCATTATCTGAATATCATCATCTCTCTTTAATGATTTAACACCCCACTTTATATTTTATTCTTCATTACTCTCTACACGGTCTTCCTCCACGTGTTTTTTATATCAAATTTTTGGAAAAACCTCATTTTTATTGAGATAAATTTTTTCCTTGGTCACTTAAATATGACTTCTTTGATATCATCATTCTCAAAAGGTATTAATATTTCTCTCCTAATTGTAATAGTTATTTTGAGTGTGTTAATGTTTTTTTCTTTAGAGTTTTTCACATACTATACACTTGTTTCTTCTAATGAAGATAATCACTTTCTTATCATTGTCAATCTTCCTTTATCACCAATAGGTGACTTTGTCGTAACTCAGGATATTTATCTAGCACCTCTTCGAGTATGTCAACACCATCCACAACCTATTGACTTTCTAGTATGGGAATCATCTTTGATGGATAATAATATATGGGAGATCATGATTGATTCTTCCCTAACACTATCTCCTGTATCGCATTCAATCTCTTCCAAAATGGCTAGCCTATTTTTATTCAAAAAGGTACATGTTCTACCTATAACCTTTCTCCACACTGTAGTAACCTCACTAATCATCAGTTTTCCACCATACATTATACTTATTGGTTATATTTCCTATTCTTAAGTCTTCAAGTGAAACTTTGTCTCACAAATTGGTTCCTTTTTCAGTTGGAAAATCAATTGTTAGGTGTTGATAGTTGTAAAATCTTAAAATAGGACTTGATGATAAAGTTGACTGTTATAAAGCTCACCTTGTTGTCAAATGATACACACAAATCTATGGAAAAGATTATACATGTCACCATAATGAAATCTATTTAACTTCTGTTCTCCACTATAGTTATTCACGACTAGATTATATTTGAACTTGATATCAAGAATGCATTTCTTCGTGGTGATCTTGATGATAAAGTTTACACAGAACAACCTTCTAGATATTTTGCTTATGGGGAATCGCCTAATATGGTATATTGTCTACATTAGCCCTATGTGACTTTAAGCAATCACATCGTGCATTATTTGAGTGTTTTTGGACTATAATTGAACATTTTGGAATGATACCAAGTGATATTGATTAGAAGGGAATTGTCCAACTAAAACAATATCTTATTCAACAATTCCAAGCGAACTATCTTGAATACTTGAGGTAATTCCTTGGCATAGAACTTTTACAATTCAAGGATGACATGATCATATATTAAAAAATATATACTTTGGATATTATAGAAGAAACATGGACATTTAATGTTAACCTTGTGGTCATACCAATGGATCTGAGTGTCAAACTTACCTATTCAATGAAATTGTATTATGATCTTGCAAGATATAAAATATTACTAGTTGGTAGGCTAAATTACCTCATTTTGACAGCGTTTAACATTATCTTTGAATGAACGTAGTAAATTGATTTTTAAACTCTCCTTTTCAAAATCATTGGGATGCGATCATCTAGATCCTAAAGTATATTAAGAATGCTCTTGTTAAAGGCCCCATTTATGATGTTAAGAAAAAATACTCTAATTGTTGGGTATTGACATTGACTAGACAAGGTCCACAAGCAATAGACGTCCCACTTCAAGATATTGAGTTCTTGTTGGAAGTAATTTAATATTTTGTAAAAGTAAAAAACAGAATGTAGTAGTAAAATCAAGTACATAACCATAATACATGATCATAACATTAGTCATTTGTGAGCATTTATGACTAAAACAACTTCTCAAAGCACTTAAATTTGAAGAAAATTCTTAAATGTACCTTTTTTATGTGATTACTTGACAACGCTACACATTGCGTCTAATCATATTATTCATAAGATAATCAAACATATTAAGATATATTGTCATTTCATAAGAGAAAATTTATAGTTTAGAGACATTACCATTAAATTTGTCAACTCTATTGTTGGCTAATATATACACCAATTCTTTAACAGGATAAACCAATGATTGATCGTGTCACCTTAATGTTAATGTCTCTTTTTCCTATAATTTATGAATATTATTAGGAAGTGGACTTTAAGCGTAATTTAACTTCACAAAATTGGATTAATAAATAAGTTTTACATCCACTTATATATTATAATTAGGTTATATATTTAGTTAATGTCGAATTTTCAATACATTTTTTCACGTCGAGGACATCGAGTATGAAAATAAAGGAAAGTTCAATAATAAATGATACGATAAATTTAACTAATTTTTAATATAATTTTGACTAACTCAATAACTCTGATACCGTAAAAGAATATAATTCTCAATAGTCAAAACAAAATATAAAATTAAATTATAATTTTTTAAAATTTAAGAATTTTGCAAATTTACAATAAATTTATTTTATAAAGTAAAATCATAATATATTTTTATAAAATTACATAAATAATAAAATAATTTATATAAATTTATGATGAATTGTAAAACTATATAATTAAATTTGTAAGAAATTTTATAAATTCGAAAATATAACAATTTTTATATTACATTAAAACAATACAATTTAAGAAAATCTTTGTAAGATAGTAATTTTGTAAAATTATTTTCAAATGAGAAATACAAATATTTGATAGTAGGCACCATGTTCACCTATGAACTAGTAAACATGTGTGCGGTGGTAATTTTAAATGGAAAGACCGTGTGATTACTTCTTTTGAGTAGAGAAGCTGTAGGATTATTTTTTTTTATTATTATCAAAGTTATCAATTTATATTCTTATCAAATAATAAAAGTAATTTTATTTTGTAAAAATTAAAACAGTGTGATTAAAAAAATGCCAAAAAAGGTAATTACAAAAAAGTGTATCCTTTAGATAATAATATAAATAATTACAAAATATTCATTTATATATTTTTATCACTCTTCCACATCCCCAGTTGATGGGCTAACAACCCAATGTTCCTATGCCTAAATTCAGTGTGTGTTATCTACTCATTCACTCACTCTTCACTTTGTTCCTGTTGATTTGGTTCCCATGTCGAGTCTCTCTTCTTGCTCTTCTCCGTCTTTCGGAAGTTATGGAACTACTACCCATCCACGCGCCGCCCCAATTCCCCCAATTTCATGCGGCCCAAGGCCCAGGAGGAAGCAACCGAACCACAATGCTGAAGCTCAAGAGCTGGTTCGATTGCTCACGCGCAAGATAAGCGACAAAGAGCCTCTCGTCAAGACTATGAACAAGTATGTGAAACAGGTCAGAACCGAACATTGCTTTTTGCTCTTTGAAGAACTCGGCAAGGAAGGCAATTGGCTCCAATGTATTGAGGTCCCTTCCCCTTCTCTCTCTGTTTGACAATAGTTAAATTTGTGTCTGCTGCTGTAATCTTGAAGCCCTTGAAACCACGACCAAGCAATAGTATTAATGATCATAACAGTAATATGACCTTGATTGTGAGAGAAATCAACAACAAAATGTGGGAAAATGGACAGGGAATAGAGATGGATACATACAAGTTATTTCTTTTCTTAATATAAAGAGCTTTTATGTAGGAAAATCATACATAACTTGGAGAGAGAGAAAATAAGAAGAAAAAATGAAAATTGATTTTACACTAAGTTAATTTAATTTTTCTGTTTTTGAAATGTTTATAAAAAAATCAAATAGAATAGAAGTCATATTATGCAAGAACATTAGTAATATGCATTGGTGATGTCAATGGTTAATTCCGTCTCGTTGAGTTGTGAATTATGTTCGGCGTTCAGGTTTTCAGATGGATGCAAAAACAGCGATGGTATATTGCTGATAATGGGATATACTCAAAACTGATATCAGTTATGGGAAAGAGAGGGCAAACCAGAATGGCTATGTGGCTTTTCTCAGAGATGCGTAGTACTGGATGTCGTCCTGACACTTCTGTGTACAATGCACTCATCACGGCCCATCTTCATTCGCGGGACAAAACAAAGGCTTTGGCCAAAGCTATTGGCTACTTTCAGAAGATGAAGGGAATTGAGCGGTGTAAGCCAAACGTTGTAACATACAATATTCTTTTGAGAGCTTTTGCTCAGGCTCGTAACCTCGAGCAGGTCAATGCTTTGTTTAAGGATCTTGATGAGAGCACTATTTCACCGGATATTTACACTTTTAATGGTGTGATGGATGCTTATGGTAAAAATGGGATGATCCGTGAAATGGAAGCAATCCTTGCTCAAATGAAAAGCAGTCAATGTAAACCTGACTTGATCACCTTTAACTTGCTGATTGATTCCTATGGGAAGAAGCAGGAATTCGGTAAGATGGAGCAGGTATTCAAGAGTTTGTTGCGTTCCAAGGAGAGACCAACACCCTCCACCTTCAATTCAATGATTTTGAGCTATGGGAAGGCACGGCTCAAGAATAAAGCAGAAGAGGTTTTCAATAATATGATTGACATGGGTTACACCCCGAGCTTTGTCACGCATGAGAGTCTCATCTATATGTATGGCCTCTGTGATTGTGTTTCCAGTGCTGTACAATTGTTTGATGAGCTGGTCGAGTCAAAAGTTCATATAAAAGTTTCAACCCTAAATACTATGCTTGATGTTTACTGCTTAAATGGTTTACCACAGGAAGCACATTCACTGTTTGAGAGGGCAAAAAGTATAAAAATATATCCAGATTCATCAACATATAAACTTCTGTACAAGGCTTACACTAAAACAAAACAGAAAGAGCTTCTAGATAAATTGCTGAAGCATATGGATAAAAATGGTATTATCCCCAACAAGAGGTTCTTCTTGAATGCTTTGGATGGTATTGCATCAGTACCAGCAAATTCAGAATCAGCTAATGCTGCAACTGATTCAAACACAGCAAATTCCGATTCTGCTAATGCCACGACAGGTTCAAACAAATCAAATTCAGAATATGTTAATGCCACTACTGATTCCAACATATCAAATTCAAAATCTGCTAATGCCAGTACTGACTCAAATAACCCCCAAGATTTTGCAAAGTTGGCAACTCACGTAAAGAACATTCTAGCTCATCGATGACTTGCATACAATCAGCTCTGTTCACTTGAGAGATGGTATGCTATATCAATTTGCCATCACTTCTCTATCATTCAATTTTATTTCTTATTGATTGTCCTGAGGAACAGCTCTGTTCACTTTATGTAACGATGTTATTTACTTGAAATTAACTAATTCATCTTATGAGATGTTACTTCTCTGTTACTGTACTGACTTTCAAAGTTCAAACACGGACTTATTTCTTATTTTCAGATGATAACCTCTGACAAGTTTTCCTTTAGTAAATTAGGAAGTCACAACAATGAAACCTGGGGCAACTTTAGGCATTTTAAAAGACTAGTTAAATTGATATCTGGTGCTGAAAATTAATAATTTAAGGACAAAAGAATCAAGAATAGGAGAGATGATGTTTGTTCATTTTCCATCGTTGTGTATAATGTTTCATTACTGCTCTATGCATAAAAATGATTTCTTATGATTTGCTTTATTGGTTTTCTTGTAAAGAAATTTATGAAAACAACCGAATGTAATTTTTTTTGTTCACTATTGTTTTTGGTTACCTTAAGTTGTTTCTGTTCCCCTAAACATGTTTTTGTGTCTTGTTTGATCCTTGCAAGTTTGTCTGCTGCAAATGAAGCACTAAACTCATTTTAATGAAGTTTAACCAACTGAAATATAGACATAGAAGATCCTCTTGCCTAGGCTTCACGATTTGTATACTCTATAATCAACTAGTTCTTGCTGAAATTACAACTGCTTTATTTTTACTAGTGATGGTGCAGCACCAGGTGACAATGGCTGTCAAAATTATGCTTTTTTTTGTTATGTATTTTAAATTTATAATTTTGGAAATTACTTTCTTATCTAGTGTTTGAAAGAATTTTTGGGGGTGCTTAATCTTCTGACTTTGTGTTGGAAAGTACCAAGAGGAGTTCTTGATTGATGGTTAGCGACTTGCTGGGGCAGAGCAATAAGGTAGAAACACTTGTGAAGAAAGAAGATTGCTTGGGTTTTAGTTCTATGAAAAAGAAAGGTGGGAGACCAAAAGGGTCAATGAAGGAAGTTGTTAAGATTTCATAGTTATGTGATATATTTGGTCTTTAGCGGAGCCAAATGACGCTATGTGATTTATATTGCCAACCTCAACTAATGAAACTTTGGGTGGTAGTGGTAGTTAACCAGAAGTTAAATAGTACCACACCACATATCTTTCAAATAATATAACTCTATCGAAAAACAGCTGATTATATGACTGGGTTATTTTTGTTTGTAGGTATGGATTTATTTCCTGCACATCGCCCTCTCTCTTCTTGGCACTATCGTCTATGAAGAATGCATCAGACTTGACAGCTGCCAAAGCTAACTTACAACCAATCCAAAAAGAACAGGCTTGCTGTAGAAAGTAATGAGTAAATCTGTAACTAAACAAAATTAAGTTTTTGTTAATGTTATTGTCTATTCATGTACAATGATCATCCTGATGATATTTGAAATCATGAAGGAAAAATTGACCTATCATGTTCTCTGCACTGCACTTAAAACAACAAAGGAATGAAACGTCTGTTGTTGTTTTAGCACTTAGTTTATGTTTGGATTATAGTTAAAAATTTATGATAAATTAAATTAAATTATTTAAAATTTAAGTTTAATTATAAGTCTGGATACTTTTTTATTAAAAAATTATTTAAATTATAATAATTGATAGTACTTTCAAATTTATAATTACAAAAATATATATAAATTTTATAATATATGAATTTTCAATACTAATATGTAAAAGAGTAGGTTAAGAACTTGTTGAAATTAATAATTCTAATTTAAAAAAGAAAAAAATCTATTAACATTAACATAAGTTAATTTAAAAAAAATGGACGTTGGAACAAAAGTTTATTTGACCCAACGAAAAAAAACCATAATATTCAAATAAATAATATGGTATTAGAATAAATAATAATATGCAAATGAATGCATATATAATCTTATTATTTTAATTATAAAGGTCTTATCTATTTTTTTATTTTTATTTTGTAACTATATAATTTTAATTCATGATTGATAATGATATAAATTAAAAAGAACTTTTTTCTTAAAGCATAAGTTTTTTTATCCATCTAATTTGAGGTCCTGTAGATATTTTCTTTTTGCACTCATAATTTCCACCTAACATCTATAAAAGTTGATAAAAAGACAAAATAATTCTATCTCTTATATTCTTACCGTCACCACTTGGTTGAGGGAGAAGAAGAATAGATAAAAGGGATAACAACAATGGTTTAGAAAGAAGAATAAGAGCGTGTGATAGAATTGCTTTGGATAATGTAATTTGGATGTTTTTTTTATCACTTTTAGATTATATAATACATCAATTTTTTTTAAACGGTATAATTTAATTTTTTTATATAAAAATTACTTTTAAATTATATAATATAAAAATATTTTTTAAATAATATCATTTATATGTATTTTTTTAATTGTATAATCTAAAAATTGTTATCTAAAATATAATTTCTGCATGATATAATTTTAAAATATTTTTTTAAAAGTATTTTTTGAATTATATAATTTAAAAATTAAATTTTTATTTTAAATTATTGAAATCAGAATGTAAATTTTAACTTTTGAATTAGTTAACGTAAAATTTAAATGTAATTTTATATTAGGGCAGAGTGAGAATTTTCAAACTTATTAGGGTGCAGGAAAAGAAATACGGGAGTGCAGAAAGAAATTACCTGTCCTAGAGACCAATAAGCCCAAGTTAGGACTTCAGTCTTGTGCCAAAATTATTGAAGCAAGTCCGTCAACCATTTTTCAACTTGCATCGACCATCCACGAGTAAGTTCTTAAAAATGTGTGTTTTAATTATAATTTATCAACATATACGTGACAAAACTTTGATACGATTAGAATAATCCACAATAAAACATGTTGTAGCAAAAACAATAGAGAAACTTTAAGCTATAAACATTTAAATTGTCTTACTTTCATAGGTGAGAAAACTATTTCTATACTCATACACACTTAATACTTACTCTTTTTTAAGCATATTGAGTTTTTGTGTATCAAAGATGAAAAACACGAAAATTTATTGTGTAGCAAGAAATGAGATAAAAATAATAAACACCACAATTAAGAAGAAGTCAACGGTTTAATTTTTTACTTAAAATTGCGAAAAAATATAAAGAAAAAACTCATATAATTGATTATATATAATAATTCACATGAATGTAGTCTAATATTCACATATATAATGAATTATTAGATTATATATAACTAATTGTTATTCAGTTATTTTATTTTATTTTTTGAGTTTCCTCTGATTAATGTATAGTTTAATGTGGAAAGTGACAGTACTTAACCCCTAATATTAAAGTAGATAATATGACGATGAAGCACGTGGTGATAACGTGTATGAGAGTAGACATAGGATAAAAGAAAAAGAAAAGTGTTGAGAAATTAGAAGTTAATTAAGATTAGGAGGATGATTGTGATTTGATTTGAATGATAAGATAATAAGGAATCCAAGATTCGTGAATGCTGAGTAGTCATCGATTCGGTGATCTTATCCTTCACGACAAAACAAGGAAACAAAGGATTATTTTGTCGACTCCAACTAATGTTACTATTTAGTATCGACTTGTCATTCTCCCAACCTTCTCCATCTTCTCTCCCACACTCCTCACTATATCTCAAACCCATCACTTTCAACTCATTATTTTATTTTAAATACCTATTTCTATTTATCAATAATTCCTTCTTCTTTTTTTCTTAATAAATTCTGAACCAGTTTTCTCACACTCTTTCTTATATTTTTTATTACTCCTGTGTCTGTAAAAAAAATGTAAAACTTGTCTTCATTATCTTTTCTTTTCTATATATTATCTTTCTTATAATATTTTATGTATTTTCTTTACCCTGTAATTAGGCACACTTTTTACCTAATTCACACTCACCATTTATTTATAGTTTAGTATTTAGATTAGCTAACTCCAAAACATATTCTTTGAATGTTTTGGATAAAATATCTTAAAAATATATAGTTTAATTCATTAATTAATTTTCATCAATGATTTTTTTAGATTTTAAAAATATATGTAAACTAAAATATTTCATTTTATCATGTTTTCCTTCATTCAATTGATAGAGTTTTTTTTAATATAGTTAGATTTACAATAATTAAAAACAGTTAAGAATATAAATTATGAAAAAAAAAAATCATGCACTTATTCATCCAACTGAACTAGACCCTTTGACATAAAAATTATAGTATAAATTTATATTTATTGCATTTAATAAAAATATAATAAATTCAACAAATATATACTTAAATATTAGCCATACATTTGTTAAATTCAATTAACATGTTATATTAATAAATACGACGTTTAATAATTAAGATTAGTAATGAATTATATGTATAAATAAAATAATTAATATCACTCTTGTATCGTGGTGTGTGCAGCAAGGAGCTGATTTTTTGTAAAGGAGGGAAACCCATTCTTTTATTGCTTGTTTGGATTATATTTAAGCGTTTTTCAATTATTTATAAGGAAGGAAATACGCATAAGTTTCACCACTACTTATATAATTTTAATATTTTATATGTATTATTTTTTAATAATGTAATTAATTGTTTTAATTTAAATTAAAAATATTATAATATTAATTTAATAGAAATATTGTATTAATTTGAGTCGTCTGTAAATTTTTTATTTATAATTTCAAACATTAAAAAGTCAAATAAACTATAATTATATCTTTTTCAGTTTTTGGATGTAATATGTAAAAATTAATCCGGTGATTTCACTTGCAATTATAATTGATTAAGTGTCCAAATTAATCAATTTTGAGATATAATATATACATATATATATTAATTGCAAAAACATCAAAATACACCAAAATCAATAATCTAATTCATTATTATCAATCATTATGTATTAATTAGCAATTACTTATTCCTAAATTAAAAATTATTAATACATACTTATTACTGATTTTACCGTTAATCAAATTATTATGTTTTGAACTAAAAATTATGTTAAAAATGAAACAAAATAATAAGAGTAAAAAGACAATAATTCTCAAATTATTTGTTAATAAAATTATTTTTAATTAAAAGTATTGTAATCTAGAAAATACCATATTAAATTTTATAGAAAAAAATGAACCTGAGATTTATAATTAAAAAGGTATATCTTGTAGGAGTATGAATTAGTTTATGTTAGGAAGGACATAAAAAAAAGGTTAAAAAGGGAGATTGTCCGTTTCATGAATATTGAAATGATGATGTGATTATGGTCATCAAAGGGACCCTTTTCAAGAATTGCAGCCAAAAAACTTGAACTATGTTTGGAAAAGATAAACATCTCCTAACCCTAAAATATTAATTCATTCTTTCTATGTGGGGACTGCCCTAGATTCCTCTCCACCTCACCATGCATTGTCTCTCCCATCAACCACGCCAAATGAAACAAAAATATTTCAGTTTCTGAAAGTGATATTTCGAATTTACCAATGAAAAAATAATCACTTACTTCCTTCTTCCTTTCAAATTATAAAACGGACTCTCCTTCCATTTCAAATTATAAAACAGACTTTAGAAAAAAAAGTTGATTCACAATATAAAATGTTTTAAAATTTCAATAACTTTTTTTTATATATACTTCTATTAATAACATGATTATCTGCATTAATATTAAATAGTAGAAATACTTTTACCTTTTCACGTTCATCTTTCTTCATCTATTTATTTATTTAATAGACTTTTTATCTTTTAAGGTAAGTAATCAAATATCATATCTAAATTTATTTAACATCTCTTTCCTCATCCATTTCATGACTATCAAGAGAGTTTTGTTCCTATTCAAATGAATTAGATTCATCTTCATTATCTGAATGAGGTGGAATAATATTCAAATCTATATCAACTGACATTTTAGAATTGTAATACAGACTGAAGTTGCAGTACCTATGTCATTTTAATTCAATATTTCTATTTGCATTTTGATGGAAATTAAAGATTTTAAGTGAAATTTTAAAATAAATTTTAAGCATAGTTATTTACAATTTGGTAGAAATTAAATTTTGATTGAAATTTTAATATAATAATTTGGAGATGGGTGAGAATTAAAAATTTTAATTAAAATATTTAATTAAAAAAATTAGTAGTTCTGATTTTAAATTATTTAAAAATAAATTTAAAATAAATTTAAAATTATTAAAATTTCAATCTCAATTAATATACAATTTTATTAAAAATTAATATATTATATAAAATTTTTAATTCAATTTTAATTAATTTAGTTAATAATAATTAATAAAAATAAAAATAAAAAAATTATAAAAAACTGATAGTGAAAATTTGTGAAATCTTATAATTTCAAAGAGTTAATAGTATATATTTTTGAAAAGTGTGAAAGTACTTTTTCTGTTCAGTTTGAGTTCCTTAGCATTAAACACGCAGACGAGCACATGCACCTTCACCTTCTCTCTCTGAGGTGTATTCGCCTACAATCTAACGTGTCAGTGTAACTCGTGACTCGCCACAATCCAAACACAGCAATAATAAAATAACACTATATAATATTGAAGCCTTAGAGTTTGTGTTTGAGTTTATAGAAAATATCGCAACCATGGCGGCGATGCAGAGGTCACTCAAGACAACCATTGCAGTCGCCAAGCACCGTGCCTCCTTTTCTTCTCTCCGACCCTCAGCTGCTGCTGCTGCTGCCGCACCCGACACCGTCGTTACGCCGCCGCAGCAGCTGCCGCCGTTCGATCACCACCCTGCTCCCTACAACGGTCCCTCCGTCGATGAAGTCTTCGCAAAGCGCAAAAAGTTCCTCGGTCCTTCCGTGTTCCACTTCTATCAGAAACCCGTGAGTCTCCGAAATTGACACCGACCACCTTAGCATCGTCGAAACCTTTTCTTTTTATGTTTTTTTTGCTTGCGTAACGTGGTTTTGTGATATATGTGGAAGTCTTTGTGTTTCTGGACATGCAAGGATTTTAAGGTTTGCGTAATGTTGTCTTCTGAGATTTGTTTTTCTCTTAAGCGCATTGAAAAACGCGCTTCAGTTTTCTAAAAACTTTTAGAGAAAATAGAAAGAAAACATCTCCCACTTCTTTCTGTCTTTTTTTTCTAATGTTCCGATCTCAAGTCGAGGCTAAGGGCCTCACAATGTGGAACTTTTTTGGTGTTCTTAAATAAGAGCATTTCTCAAAACTGCACAGATTTTGGATGAGGAATTGATTGATTGCTTGTGTAGCGTGATATTGTTTTGGAAAATAATTTTCTAAAATAGTATGTGAGAAGAGAATGAAACAGATCCTTGATGTCTCTTTTTTTTCATTTTTTCTAAGGAATTATTTGTCGTAACTGATGTGTGATTCGAAGTTTGAATGTGTGTGAATAGCTGAATATCGTGGAAGGGAAGATGCAATATCTTTATGATGACAGTGGGAGGCGTTATCTTGATGCTTTTGCGGGGATAGTTACTGTTTCTTGCGGACATTGCCACCCTGAAATAGTGAATGCCATTACAGAGCAGAGTAAACTTCTGCAGCATGCAACAACCATATATCTAAACCATACAATAGGAGATTTTGCTGAGGCTTTGGCATCAAAAATGCCTGGAAACCTTAAGGTCTGTTTTTCATGGTCCTAAAATCTTTGACCTTGTCATTGCATTATGCCTCCCCTTCTTCAAATGCCTGATATCAATGATTTAGCATTACCATGCCTCCAAAAATTTTTTAGCATATCAGTGACATTTTTTTCCATGTCATCATTGATTTGTTTTACTTCTTGTCAGTTAAATTTTTTTCGTGAATGTGAACAAAGGAGAAGGGGAGCATTCCTCCTTCATGCCATTCATTGATTTGAGAAATGAAATGTGCTAGGATCCTAATTGTTGACATTCAAAAACATAATTTTCAATTTTGCAGGTTGTTTATTTTGTAAATTCTGGTTCAGAGGCAAATGAATTAGCAATGATGATGGCCCGTTTATATACTGGTAGTCTTGGTATGATTTCTTTGAGAAATGGGTATCATGGCGGGAGTTGTAGTACAATTGGTTTGACAGCCCTAAACACGTGGAAATATCCAATTCCAGAGGTTTGTCAGTATTTTTATTCACAACTTTTCAATTGGTCGTTGTTTCTACAAGGCAGTTTTGAATTTCAATCAGAATTATTGGCTGCAGTCTTGTGTAAACCGCTAACTATGAGAGGGGACACCCTTTTTCTTCCTCAATAACTTGGTCCTAGAAGCTGTTGTGAATTTGTATTCCTTGTCAACATCTTGCAAAAACCAAGCTAGTCTAACTATATTGTACAATCGTGAATGTAATTATTCTTAACAATGATTTAAACCTTTTAGGGTCATGTTCATCACGTCATGAATCCAGATCCATATCGTGGAGTCTTTGGTGCAGATGCTGCTAGTTATGCAAAGGATGTCCAAGATCATATTGACTATGGAACTTCAGGAAAAGTTGCTGGATTTATAGCCGAAACAATTCAGGTATGTGTAAGTTTAAGTTGCTGGATTTATATCATGTTTAAATTAAATTTTTAAAGCAGTGTTAAAACATCACATCGGTTTTTCTTTTTGTTTTGTTTACCTTTTGTCCATGGCTTATTCTAGGGAGTTGGAGGAGCAGTTGAACTTGCACCTGGGTATTTGAAACTTGTTTATGATATTGTACATAAGGCTGGTGGTGTCTGCATTGCTGATGAAGTTCAAACTGGTTTTGGCCGAACCGGAAGCCATTATTGGGGATTTGAGACACAGGGTGTCATTCCTGATATAGTTACCATGGCAAAGGTCTATACCACATCTCATTTTTTGTTTTACCATTTTGGGTGAAGTGCAACATCATTATTTGTATCTTATGAGCTTCATAATGCATTATAATTTTCTAGCACAACCTCTTGTTTTTTTTCTTTATTTTTCTGTATAAGATGTTTTATTATTGTGATGTTTCCATTAAGTATATATTTCTCTGCCACATTTCATTGTAGGTTTTATTTTGTTCTAACTTGTATATCCTCTGAGTTATATTCTGTCATATCTGATGTTAATTTGTATCAGGGTATTGGCAATGGTCTGCCATTAGGAGCTGTAGTTACAACTCCAGAAATAGCTAGTGTGATGGCACAGAAGACTCACTTTAATACGTTTGGTGGGAACCCTGTCTGTTCTGCTGGTGGACTTGCAGTGCTCAGGGTTCTTGACAAGGAGAAGCGTCAAGCTCATTCTGCTGATGTTGGCTCTCACTTGCTTGAACGTTTGAGAGTGCTTCAGCAAAGACATGAAAGTATGCTATCTTGAATTTAACATCTCCAAAATAGTTGGGGTCTGGTTGATGTTCTTCTCACTTTTTATTTAATTTTTAAAGTATATTTTCTAAACCAATTCCACACCACTCAACAACTAATTTCTTATTCAAAATTTATTTTTTGTAAATATTTTATACACAAACAAGGCCTTAGATTTTTGTAATACACTTCTTTTATGTCACATTTAATCTTTCTATCTAACGCATGCTTTCTTAGGTAGGGGCATAAACTTTCGGTTGAGGGGGGCTTCCATATTAAAATGTTTCTGCTTTTTTCTTGTTCATTGTTCTAATGACCATTGTATACATAACGTGTCAGTAATCGGAAACGTGAGGGGAAGAGGCTTAATGGTGGGGGTTGAGATGGTTACTGATCGTACAGACAAGACACCTGCAAAGGCTGAAACAGCTGTTGTGTTTGAAAAACTTCGAGGTTAGACAAACACCATTTTATGACTCTGAAGCTTTCTTGTCCAAAATATCTTCCAAACCGTCTAATGATTCATTTGTTTGTTGTATGCACATTGAAGAGCTTGGTGTTCTTGTGGGGAAAGGAGGAATCCATGGAAACGTGTTCCGGATCAAACCACCTATGTGTTTCACCAAAGACGATGCAGGTATAATATACATGCAGATTCCATATTTTATTCTTTGAAGCTTCTCATAGCATAGTCATTTCAAGGAGTGTTGTCCTTGTGTGCAGATTTTCTTGTGGATGCCTTGGACTACTCTTTATCAAAGTTGTGAGCTGGTAAATGAATCACGGAGAATGGAACCAAAATATGTGACAAGGCAACAACAAAAGTTCATTTAGCTCACCGAATGAATCACCTTGAATAATGAATGTAATGTTCTCCAGTTGCGAAGAGAGGGTGTTCCGCTCCTTTGACTGAAGTGTAATGTTTGCATCAAAAGGTTTCGTTCAATATAAAGAGCAAGGTGTGTTTAAATCCATATAAGAGAAAATCAATGACTTTCACGAAGGTTTCTGGTTCACCAGCGTTTGGTGGCGCATCAGGTCAAAACGTGAATCTAGAATATTCAGACTTTAAACATCAAACAAAACACGCATCTCATAGGTTCCAATATTAGTTTATGTTTGAGAAATGAATAACGATAGAAGATTTAAAATTTAATACGGAACTTTTTTGTTCTAAAACCATCATACTAAGTTAAGTGTTGGAGACTTCTTTTTTGTTTTTCTAATATCTAAATTTAATATTTAGTTATGAGTTTTACTATTATAAAATTGATAAAAAAAAGACTAGATTCAAGTATTTTAAAAAATTAAGAATTAATTTATCAATTTTCAAAATATATAAGTAAAAATCAAGTTTATAGAAAAGTATATTGTAAAAATATATTTTATTTAAAAAATAATACATATTTCGAATAATGTTTTTTAATTACGTCATTGAAAATCAAAATAAATTCTTTTTGTTTTCTGAATATTTCTAGATTTGAGCTTTTATTAAATTTTATTTGAATTATTCCTAAAATTATATTTAGAAATTGACTTAAGCACGTAAATGTGTAAACTTGTGTATGTATGTTTTAGTTTCCAGTTTTGGTTACCAATAAATTTTTTATTTTATTTTTATTTTTATAATTTGGTTGTTGATAAATTGTATTTTCTCCTAATATTTCCTATTATATGTTAAGTGATAACTATTTTTAATATAAGTTTTTTTATTTTTTGTGTTGATTTCTGATTACGGACATCGATTAAGTGATGATATATTCGTAAAGTAATGTGCGAGTATACAGGTAAGACAAATTTTTACATATTATTTTTTTCTCAATGAAAATTTTCCCATTTTGGCTTCATATAAGTTGGGAACAAACTCTACAAGAAGGGAAACAATTTTGAATTTTGAATTTTACATATTATCACATTGATTAATTTTTCTTTTTTTTTTCAAATAAACCAATTTTGAATAAATAGATGTGTAATCTTATTTAGCTGCTAACATGAATACTTAAAAGAAAAACTTATCACTTAGAATAAGAAAGAACAGCTGAAATCAAAACAAAAATAAAATTTTATTTGAAAAATTAATGTAAAATTAGTAATAAAAAACAAAAGAATTACATGTACTGGTATTACTCATTTATTAATATTTCATTTAACAAATAAATAATTACTTAACTAATGTAAGTAAATGATTGAGACTAAAATAGAAATAATTCTCTTATAGAAGAGCAAAATATTTTCTTTTGTAGAAAATGATATTTAAATTTCACAAATTTATGAGGATAAAAAATATTTAAGTTTTAAAAAATTTAAGTGAATTCAAGAATTCTAGCATTCAGGATTTTTTTTCGTTTTACTATTACTATCAATTACCTTTTTCTAAATGATTTTCTGGATTAAAATTCAGATAATTTTAATGTGGTTATTAAACTAACCCCAATCCTGATTTTTTGTGAATATATAACTGCAAAAATTGTAAAAATTTTATTTTCTCCTTGAATATTAGTTATAATATAAAATATTTTTCGAACTTTTTATATATGTTTTTATTTTTATTTATAAATTATTGAAACCATTCTGATAAATCTATGTTTAGTTTTCATTGAGAGAATTGTTTTTAACCGTTGCAAATATTATTTTAATGTTTAATTATAAAACATTTGATAAGAATTTAAGAAAATTAGTTTAAGTGTTAACTGCCTTAAATTCGAAAACATTTTTTGTGTTTAAATGTAAAAAGAAAGACACCCTAGTACATCTGCGAGAACAGCAGTTTAGAGGAAAAGTGGACAAATTTTAAACTGAAAATATTAATTTAAGTATTTACTAATACTAAAATAGTTGCAAAAGAAATTTCAAAAATGATTTTTAATATTATAATTAATAATTTAACTGAAAACAAAACTTTAAAATTATATCATAACTAAAATTATTTGACGGAGTAAACTTTTTATAATTTTTTATCTTTTAAAAACTAATTTGTCAACATACTTAAAGGAATGGCGGGGGTATCATTCTTATTTTAAAAAATTATTTTTATTATTAATTTGATTACCAAAGAAGAAAATGGTATTTTGGAAAAAATATTTAATTAAGTCTGACAATGAACATATGAAACTAACATAATTTAACTTTAATTATAGTGTTCTTTTCTTAAATCATTTCTACATATATAACACAGAACATAAAAGGATAATACAGTTTTCAGAACATGTTACATTGCTATTCTACATTATATACACATTATGAAATGTCACAAACACCTGTTTACAACTTCTCAATGCTGGAAAAATATGAGCAGCCGAAGAAGAAGATCAAGGTTTTGATGATGATAATATAGACACTTGAAGATAAGTTTAAGGTTCGTTGGTGTTTGTTTGCTATAATAATGTGTGTAGATGACTAAGGAAGTTGTTCTTGAGAACGATCAGCCCAGAGTTTGCTCAAAGCTCTTAACCGTTGAAAATATTCTCCAAGAACAAGCAGAAACTGACCAATGTGATGTATGGTAAGTATTCGATACATTTGTCGCAAGGTTTCTTGTCGTAGATGATCAGCCTGTTTCACAAAAGCTTTGCTTTAGCAGAAGTTTAACTTTTTAATCTTGTTTTTTATGAAAAATTAGTGTTTGAATCAAAATACATGTACTCATGGATTAACAGAACTGAATACTCATGCAACACATTTATTACTTGGATCAATTTTGTCTTCTGTTGGAGTTCTTCCATAATTGATGTAAAAAACATAACTCACTAGAAGTAAATGTGATTAGGAATGTGTAGGTTTTGCAAAACAAATATTGTATTTCCTCCTTTAGGTTCATCTTATTTATTCAGAAATCTTATTGTAGTTGTAATTTGAGCTTTAATAGTGAATATAACTTTTTTTTTATATTAGATTTTGTGATTTACAAATATTTTGAGAAGGTTTTCATGTTAAAATTGTTTGTCATTTCATTTCTACTTTCATGTATTGTTACGATTATTTGGAACAAATTTGATGATGTATAGTTATATCAAAACTTGTATAATTTAACATAATTATTAGATTGATTAACTTAAAAATGAAGAAAATTATTATTTATTAATAGGAGACATGTTTAAATTGATTAATGAAATTTTATCTTATAAAAGATTATATGAGATAAATAATCATACTGAATGCACATAGTGATGCTTAAATCTCTAAATATATTTAAACCTATTTTAAATCAATTAATAAATATAGAAATGAAGATAAAGTTAAGTTATAAATTCTTTTGATTTTTGGTTTTCATCACTATATTTATGAGATATTATTCTAAAAATATTTATAAAATATGATATATATTTGTATATATTTTGAGAAGTGTAATTTTTTTATGTAGGTAAAATATATGTGATTAGATGATGTTTAGGAGAGAAAAATTCTTAACAATATTTTGTGATATATATATATACTTGTATTTCTTTTCTGTTAAGGAGAACAACAAGAAAAATTGGTGGAGAATTTGTTAAGGTTAGTTGAAAGTTTGTTTTGCTAATCAATTTATATAGATACTTAGTCCAAAATCAGCATTAATGAGGACATTAGTGTGAGTTAAAGAGACTTAAACAAGTTTTAGTGAACTTGAGTGTTCCACATCCAAATAGTATAAAATTATATTGTAATAATCAACTGACATTTTATATTATTCATAAAACAATTTTTTAATAAAAAAATAAAGCATATAAAAGCTACATTGCATCAAGAAATGGTTAATTGACAAACATTTTTACAGAAAGCATTCAACATGTTTTTTTTCTACCTTAATCTTCATGCATGATATTTATTGACAATGTACTTGATTAAATATCTTCTCCATATTTTAGTCATGTCTTTGCATTTTTCTTATTTTTAAGGAATTCTTTTACTTTTTAACAATGTGATCTAAATCCTATAATTATAAAATAATGAATTGAAGATGAATAAGGTATGTTCATGTGCATCTACAACTAATCTTATAAATGAACATTGAATTATAAGAAAAAAAATGGCTTGAGATGTGAAAGTTGAAAAGAAAAAGAGTACAATTATTATTAAATAAAAGAAAACAAAAACTTGTATATTATTAAGGAAGAAGATTATCAAAGAAAAAAAATAAAATATTTGTACCATATTAACTAAAAATTCGTGTGAAAGTCCATCACTCAAACATAAAATTAAAACCATTTAAATTGTGTCAAAATGGTCTAGATGAAAAAATAACACAAAGTATTCTTCAAAATATTTAGCATCAGAATGATGACATAAATAGATATTAGATTTTGTCTAGTTACACATTTGTTCTAAAGCTTGAAAGATCCTTTATAAAGTGTTTTGATACTTTCTCATAAGTGGGGATCACTCCAAATGATTGTATATAAAAATAAGAGAATTTTTTTAAGATTTCACATAGTTTCATTTGTTAGTAGAACAATAATTGGTTAGGAAACTAAAATATTTGATAATGGTAAAGAATACAAAGCCCTATTTTTAAGATTTCACATAGTGTGATGTTTTTTTTATGAGTGTTTATAAAAAAATTATTAAAATAAACTATTATATATTAAACAATACGAGTTTATGTTTTGGTAAAGTTCTTTTATGTTTTAATATAACTATATGTTCTTATAAAGGCTCATAGTACCTTGGAATCTGGAAATTTAGTGAGAAGGAGTTCCATATTGAAACGATTATTAATTAACGAAAGACAAAATACTACACAAATTACTTGGACCATCATTTTGACAAAAACAGAAGTGACTAAACTAGTCCTGAAAGTATTGTTTTTTTATTAATTTTCTCTTTCTCAATTTTGTCTATGCTTTTTTAAATATATTTTTTACATTAAAATGTTTAATTTCAATTATGTAAATTTTTAATTTATTGAATAACTTCAAATAATTTATATTCTCCTTTTTCTATTTGATTTTTAGTTTCTTGTTATTTGAATAATTCTCCATTCACTATATAATATTTTATTTATTCTTTTTTAACTTTCAACTCCTTTATTCCTAATAATGTTTGTAAGAATAATAAATATTGTAATTATTGTAAAATTTTATTATATGATTGTTTAGTTTTTTATATAATAATTTAATATCCATACAATTATTATTTCGTATTTTATTTTAAGATTTATGTAATTATTTATTTTTTAAAATCTGACATTAAAAAAATAAAATATACGTTCTTTCAAAATGAATAATTGATTTTTGTCTGTGATTTTTATTTTTCTATAAAAAAATTATTTAGTTATTAACATAATATAACTATAAATATGAACAGAAATAAAAGTATGAGTATACTGACTGTACAATTGAAATAAGAATGAATCACAGGTTTTATACCGAACAAAAATGAAAACAAGAATAAAAATAAATATTTATTTGGAAGACAAGGATAATCAAATCCAAACTTTTCCTACATTCGAGCTTAGGATATTTAGACGATGAGACTAAAGCATTTCTTTTAAATCGTATTGACTAAAACGGTTAATTTTATATTCGAAGCACTGCAGATAAAATCATTTTAAATTTAAAGAATTATAAACATGTTCAAACAAAAACTAAATAAAATATCGCCATGGCAAATTATTACATAAAAAATGTGATGATTTTTTTACTATTCATAAGTTAAATTAATGATAAATTAATTATTTAGAAATTGCTGCCTAAAAAAATTAAAGATCTTGACAGATTTATTATTTCAGTTACCATAGGTGAACTACCTTGAGAAAAAATTTACTTGACCTAGGACCAATATTAATCTTGTGCATTGGCCTATACTTAGAATAACTGGTGATTTAGAAGTTAAACCAACACAAATGACTTTACAACTAGAATATAGATGCATGAAATATCCTTACAGAGGTGAAAGTGGATAAATTTATGATTTTTTATTAATTTTGTGGATTATGGACTTTGAAGAAGACATGGGAGTTCCTTTAATCTCTTGGTGAAGACATTTAAGATAATTATTGACGTTGAAGATGGGAAACTAAAGGTGAATGAAGTCAATTTTAATGTTTTTGAAACTATTCTTCAAATTGGATGCCTGGATGAGTTGTTGATTACAAATAAGAAGCAATTGCATGCCAAGTTTTATGGAGAAAACATTGATTGATACTTGTGATGTATTGAATGAGGAAAAACAAAAAGAAATTGAAGCATATATAGATTCTCTTGTGGAAATCCCTTCTTCATAAGCTATTCCACAAGACATAAAAGAAGGAAGTTATGCCTGAAGATGCAAAGGTAGAATTGAAAATGGTACCTTCTCATTTGAAATATGTCTTTCTTGAAGAAAGTAATCGAAAGTTAATCATTATAACCAATAATCTCTATATTTTATACGAAGGCAAGTTGATTTCGGTATCGAAGATGTTGATGCAGCAGTAGTTCAGACCAATAGCTCAACCACATAGGCGTCCCAATCGCACAAGAGGAACAAGAAAACTATGTACTTAACTTCTACATTATTATCTAATCACAAACTATCACATATAATAACTTCATTAAATTGTATCAATTTTATGAAAAGTTATGTGTTTGACTGATAGTGTAAAAGTTGTTAAACTTAGAAAACAATCTGCGAGGCATCTTTGATTGAGATGACATGGAATGAAAAGAAACTAAATTGATGAGGAGAGGGGTGTGAATAAAGTGAAGAATACATTACCTGGTTCACAAAGCTCACCAGAGCTTCCAGCCTCTCCATTGCAGTATCCATCTGAGGAATGTGAGTTCCTTCAACCAGGTGTCCTGGCCCAACACTTTCGGCAAGCATTTGCTGAAGTTTTTCCATACCTTGTGAAAGGGCATCTTCTGCTTGTTGGCATGATTTTTCTAGGCCATATGTATCAAACCGTTGTTGCTCTGTCAAGGGTTCACTCAGAGGGATCAGAACCTGCAATTGGAATAAATTTATTAAATATAAGATGGTGGCAATAAAACTCAAAAGTCAATAATTATGAGGAACTTCAGTAGTAACAGTGTTTCTGTTAGAAGTGAAAAAATTTTAAGAAATGAAATCAAGGTTGTACCTTTAGCTATGTACTGCAAGCAATAAACATTGTGTCAATAAGAATAGCTTAGCAGATATGATATATTAAGAAATGAAAAGAAGATGCCATCAATCAAATGTTACACCCATGATATTATTAATGATTAGAAAAACCATCAGGGAATTAGGCAGTTAGATATTAAAAAAGTACACAAATTGAAAACTTGTTCGTTAGAGAGCATCATATGAAATACCTTAGAGATCAAATACATATAAAAAAAATGTTAACACAACAAGCATCACCTTTAGAAGTTCAGAGGGGCGAAATCCTCCAATCCACAAGAAAAATCGTTCAGCTGTTGTCATCCACATACCAGACATAACGTAGAACACATCTGCTTTTGCGGCAGCAGATTTCATGCTAAAGAGTTTGGAGTAGTGGTTCATTATGCTTTGTACAAGTGTCCCCAGTTGTCCGTCACCTAAATGAGAACTTAAAGCAGTTCTCAGTTCCAAGATATGTCTATTTTGCTCCTCTACCCAATGTCCATACTCCATCTTAAAAATTGTTATTCCTGTACATTTGGTACTTTTAGAGTGCAAAAATAGTTGGAAAAAGGAGTTTAACACAGCAAGAAAACGTAAAGAGATCCGAGAAGAAATATTATATCAAACAAAATGAAGTTTCAGTTTCTGAAGTTTACTACACAATTTACAGTTAGGTTCGTGGGAGTTGTACATGGTATAAGACACTCATTTTCAATGTTATTTAATATTTTCGGTATCAAATTATTGACAATATAAGAGTATGGGTTGGTTGGTGGTGCAATATCATGCCAATGTAAGCAGAAAGGTAGAAGAACGATTACAACACCAATTTTAAGGATTTTCGTCTCTGAGAATAGATAATCTAGTTTTGCAGCAAATGTCAACACAAATAGGGAAATAAATATAACACTATGCTTTGGAATTGCAGCTGTCATCTGAAGATGAATGAATTCTTAGTTTCAAATGTACTATTTCAGACCTAGAGTTATAATATCTCTATCATATGAAGGCAGTTTCTAAAAGAAGATTTGATAAGTTGATTTAGAAGATAAATGATTTTGGCATTAGTGGAAAAAGAAACTGTCTTCTTCACAAAATTAATTTTGGAAAATGAAAACACTAAACTATCGAGATATGTAACAAGTATACGTTTAAATGAAAAATCAAGAGTTATCTAGCAGTAGTAGCAGTTAATAACTACAAACCTGAATTTACAGAGCCAGCAAAACCCAAATTATTAGAACCCAATCCGTCACCAATATACAATCCCTGCAGTTATGTTGCCTCAAGAGATTCACAAGAGGGAAAAAGAAAAAAAGAAGATATTAAACTATATAAAGTGATCCATAGCTGGGACTAGGAGTAAACACCTGTCGTTTAGCATGATCTACCTCTTGCTCTAACTGCATCAACTTTAAACGACATGATTCCAACTGCTGCACGTATGCCTGCGAAAAAACATCAGAAATCACATGATATTAGTATATGCACAAACACATGTTGCATGCGTAGTATATCGTTCAATGCATAAACCTTCAAACCTTTCTCCTTAAACGACTCTTACGAGCAGCCTCTCGATTTTGTGCAAGACGTCTTTGTGTCTGCATGTTTCAACATGTTAAATTGCTTCATTTTTTTCCCCGTATAATCATAGACGAATAAAAGATTAAGAATACAAGCCAGACATTCAAAATTGTGAAGCAGAGGACCTCTTGATTTGCAGTGCGTATGCAGTTTCGTTAGAATCCAAAATGTGGGTCTAAAATACTTTCTGCTGTCACTCAAAATTTCTACATAAAGCTAAATATGGAGGCAGAAGAAAAGAGTAAATGGTATGCCTTCCCATGCTTGAATATCACTAAGATTAAGTCTAATGCTTGAAATGGCTTAAATAAACTTATCACACCACAGAACAACACCCTATAGAATGTTGCCCCGAAAGTGAGTGTATATTTAAGGATGGCATTAACTAATAAATTTCCTAGTAAAAGAAACTCCTTGTGAAGCTAAGGACAGAATTATCTGTATTCTGAGACAGTTTGAACTTAAACGCTGGAAGAACTTAACGGTTATAAGTTTACAAAGCATTCAAAATTTGTAAAATATTTCGAAGAATAACCCCTTTGTGCTGTTTTAGGAAAAAGGGGTTTTACATAACCTCGTTTTACCTTATCAGTTAGCCTATTATCAGCTTGGTCGTACTTCACAGATGTTCCAAATAGTCCACGAGAAACCTCCTCTGACTAGGTATTCAACAGAAAAAGAGAACTTTATTAGTAGGCAAAATAGGCATTATCATTTGCAAAAGACAAAGTATAAATTTGGTAAACTTACCAGCACCTGAACTTGATTATCTAACTTCATGTCCAGCTCTTCAATTATGGAGGTGGATGCAGTTAAAGTATTAGCATTACTTTTGAAATTTTCTTCCCACAAGCTAATTTGGTGGATAGGATCATACACTTCCATTCTTCTTGAGGAAACAAACTGTGAGGATGAAGCATCCATGCTCTATGACTTATCGATGCAGCAATTCAATGCATATACATATATAGGATGCTGCTGTTAAAAATTAATAAAACGATTCAAAATTCAGTCAATCATAAAACGCATTAAAGAAGCACATTCACTTGGATTTTAATAATAAAATAATCAGAAAGCAAAAAGAAAACAAATAAGAATTGAAATGGAAGATATTTAAAGACTGACACGAGTGCAACTTAAGAAAACTGTTGTAAGGTGCACAAATGTGCCGCTGTTATCATGTTATAAGAAAGCATACAACAAAAGAAACCCTATGGTAGCACTGTTTCATACACTTCTTAATCATATTACATGCACCATTAACAAGTGACATTGATCACAAGGAATCATACCAGGGTAAAGCAAAAAAAGGTCAATTTGATAGGTAAGACCAGAAGAATAAAGAAATCTCCAAGCCTCCCTTGTGATGTGACCAATCTAGAAGCTGGATTAAAAGGAAGTAGGGGATGGGAGCATTTTAAGAAATATTAATTAAGCAATTAAACCCCCACTGAATATCCCATAAATTTGGACGATTGTGTTTGGTAAGGGCTGAAGCAGAGGAAAAGTTTGTGACATCAAATAGTTTGTTTGAGCTGAATACACTCTAGAATATATATCGTGTTTTAAAACCCATTGGAGAAAAAAAATCATAAACGTAGAAATTATCACTATTAGTTTTTTAAAATTGTGTTTGAATCATGGAACCAAACGTACTATAAATTTTCTTGTTTAGGTGACAAAAGACACAGAAGGGTAGCCAAGAATGAAGCAGTGGGGTACAATTGTTTAAACTTTTTGAAGAGGCGGTGAAGGACACAGGAGGCAAATTTCTTAATTTTATTGCAAAACCAAGAATAAACGTATGGTAAACAAAAAATACAAAGGTTGTGAGTGAAGAAAGTACAGATTATCACAAATACAGAAAGCAGCACAAAGTACGCATCAATTCTTTTAACTGATCCACGTTTTAGTTTCTTAATTTCTTCAAAGATAGCAAAAAACGCACAATAGATTATAGGATACTTACTAGTCTTCATCCAAAAAAGGCAACCACCAAAATCATAAGTTTTGGTACGTACGTGAAAGCAAAGCCAAAACCGGTATGCACACTTTTTCAAAGAGAAAAACAAAAAATGATTATAGAAGCAAGGGCAGAAAGAAAGTACCAGTGAAGGTGATCATAGAAAGCGCACAACACAAGCAACTACTTCAAAAAAACAAAAACATAAAGAGCTGTCATGTATTTAGTATCTGGTCCTTCCTCGTTTTCCTCGGCAGTTAAATCTTTAAAATTTACAAGAAAAGGAAAAAGAAAATTCTTTATTTTAGTAAGCCAAACCTTTGAAAGCTACTTTGAGAAATACTGTGTTTGGAAGCTTTTTTTCTTGCCTTTATGACTCACCACCAAAAAAACACAACCGAAACCATTATGCAATCCCCAACCCTACCCTAATCTCCCATCATATTCATGGCAACAATAGAATTATAATTATTAATATGCTTAATAAAATAGAGTCCCCTTTTTTAGATGAATAAAGACCACTATTTTTTAATCGAACTTTATGTTATTTTAATGTGGGGGGGAAAATGGCATGGAGACGTGGTGTGTTGAAAATCAGAGAGGGTTGTATTTTTGTGCGTGTCTGTTTTTGTTTGTTGACGTTGTGTGACTTGTGTTGTGGTACAGAGTGAAGGGTTTCTCACACACACACACACGAATACGAAAGCATGGTCGTAGTCATGATGGTGGTCATATTTCCACTACCACTAATGTGCGCACCAGGTAGATCCTGCAGATTGGTGGGGTTCCCCTGCTGACATCATTTTACGATTACGCCAATAAGAGAAGAACTTTGTGTACAGAAAAATCATCTTTGGATAAATTCCTCTAAGCATCTTCAATGGTATACCCTTTTTCCTTCTTAACTTTTCTTCTTTTGGATTTCCTTGTATTATATCAAATTAAAAAATCTTCCCTCTTTCTATTTTAACCATGAAATTACTTAACACCAACATCAATATTACTTAAAGATCTTAAATTCCATGAATATTTCTACATACTACCTTATAATATTTTAAATGAGTTATAATTTAAACATTAGAAAAATAGATTTATGGATTTTCTTATTAGTGTTCAACTTTTTCAATCCTACTCAATGTGAACAATTTCTTCTTGAGATGTCTTGAGATGTGAGTTCATTTACATTGGTACACTTCATTTTTAATAATGAGTACATTTCTTGTTCTGAGATACCTTACCTTGCTAACGACCCTAATCTTGGATCCCTAACCTAGAATACTCTACCTCACTAGTGATCCTGTTTTGGGATATCTTATGTAGGTACTCAGTCCAAACTTGAACTCTGATATCACTTGTTGGAAGAATTTAGGGAGGAGAATGGACTACAAGCACAAACACATAAGTGTTTATGACACAACCTTCAACCCAAAACCTTAAAGTAATGGGTTTATAGGTCTTCTCACGTACACTGTGTTAAATCTTCCTAATCCTATCCAATGTAAAATTGTATTATAAGAATTTATTCATTATATAGGTGTTAATAAAAGTAATTATGTTCATTAGTTAAAAATAATAATAACAATGAATATCCAACCTAAGTTAAAAAATAATAAATAAAGTCATAAAGATAGATATTGTTAGAGAATGTTTCATAAAATTTGGAAGTTCTCCCATAAATTGTGTCTATTTTCCGTAAACAAACATAATTCTACAAATATTTTTAAAAAAGTAATTCTTAATAAAATATTTCATCTTTTATATATTTTTTTATCTTGAGTCTATGGATTAAATATTTATAAATTGATTGTTTATATATATTTTTAAAATTGAAATAGATTTTATTTTAGATCATAAAAAAAAACAAAGTAAAAAAATAAACAAAATGTGTAAAGTAAATAATTGAAAATGAAATGGTAAAAGCATGTAAATACACAAAATTTAAAAGAAAACAGGTGTTTAAAATAAATTATTGAAATAAATTTTAATTATTCATAACTTCCAATCATCTTCATAACGAGTATTATATATTGTTTATCATCAACATTGGAAGATATTAATTTGATTATCGAAATAGTAAATATTACTTTTATTCTTATAAATAAAATTTATTAAGAAGATTCTACCTAATATTGTGTTGTCTCATATAGGTTATGCATTTTATGTTTGTCGAAGTTTTATCAAATTTTTTATAAAAAGAAGTTGCATCCTTTACTATAACTAAATATAATTAGATATTCAGAAAATAAAATTACAATTGGTGAAGTATTTTAAGAAAACAATATGTACAATCTTTTAATAAGACTATAACTCGCAATTACATTTCTCTCTTTAATTCTTGAATACATTAAATGTACATATAAAATGGATTCCAACTAGCTAGCCAAGTCAATTCAAACTGGGTAGGGTCAATTTTTTTTAGATAAAATAAATTTGTCTCACTTAACTCATATGATAAGTGGATTCAAACTGAATTGTAGTGAACTGATTCCATTTATATTATAAATTATATTTTTTAATATTTTATTTTTAATTTTTAAAAAGAAAAATAATAAAAATATTCAAAAAAAAAGAAAAAATGACTTTAAATTTTTCAATTCCTAACTCTAATATTTTTCATAAAAAATAAAAATAAAAAATAATTTATTTATATTCTTTTATTTTTTATACGTGAGTCACTCTACTTAACGTAAACATATGGTAAAACAATTTATATATGACACATCTAAATAAATAAATTATTCTCTTTATCAATATTAACAAAAATTATATGTGATCTACCAACAAATTTTATCAAACTAAATAACAAATTTGACAGAAACTATAAATATATTAATATTACTTAAAATCCATAATTCTATTCAATTTCTTCACCATTATGGAAAGAGTAGTCTTGATTATTCAACTTTTTCTCCTCTTTACTCACTATTTGAGTGTCACGGCATTACATTACATTACATTACATTACATGTGGTTACTCACCTAGACAAAAACATCTCCTACTGGTACTAGATTCCATGGTGCAACATATATTTTAAATTCAAGTATATTAAGAAAAAAGAGAGTAAAAAGACACTCATTCTAAAAGTATTACTTTGATTTGTTGGATTTTGAATTAAATAAGTAGAATGTTTTCTTTGGGATTACATTTGCAAGGGCACAACAAAACTGATTACGTCACTCACTGCTGAAGTCTAATTAATTGAAGAAAGAATATTGCAGGAAAAGAGAAATAAAAGAACGTTGGATAAAAATGGTGATATGGAAGGGATTATTAGGTGGTTTAAAAATTGCAATAAGAAATAGTTTGAGGAGTGAGGATAAGCTTAAATTATTATATACTAGACTATTAGCTCTTTGAATGACTCTTACAAGTATAAAGGTACAATAATGTTGGTGGTTGCATTTGAGAATGGTTGGCCAAGCTATCAGTGATTTTCCCTTTCATATTCTTAGCCTGCATTGCCTTCTTTCATTACTATCAATCTCAACACTTGTTGCCTTTTTCCTATTCCTGGTTTTTATACTCAAGTGCAATCCAAACTGGCTTCCCACTAACAATGGCTTTTGCCTCTCTCAATTTTCAAATATTTTAGATTCTCTCCTACACTCACACATCTTTCTTTCTCACTAACCAAAATGTCAAACATGCTCATGGACACAAAATTTAATAAAAGAAATATGAATCACAACAGTCCGGTACACCTAATAGTCTCACATCGTTTAAAAATCGAGACTAATATTTTTTGTTCCGGTATACCTAATAGTCTTACATCACTTAGAAGTCGAGACTAAAAACAGTTTATATACTTTTTCCTTCCTTAACCTTTCTAAATATCTTTTAAAAATAAAACTGTGATAAAATTTCGAACTCTAAAACGTACAATATCTCAGATACGATAATTGATTCCAACGTTATTACTGATAGAATTAAGGTAGAAACACTTTTCATGAATTATTTTTTTTTTTTCAAATTATTTTTTTCTCATTCAAATGTTTAAGGTAAAAAATATAATTATTGTAAAAGTCGATAATTTTAAGATTAATAAACTAATTATAAAACCCTTTTTTTATAAGGCAAAACATAATATAGGAGGAATGTAAATTGGAATAATTATTATAAAACTTATCATTATCCTATATAATAATTTATAATTAGATAGCAAGGAAAAATAATGTTTTATTAAAAAAATTCTTTAACACAATCCGAATATAAAATTTATATGGATGATCTGTGTTTGTGTGCTTGAGAAGAGAGCATTGTTTTTATAATGTTTTATTCTGACGTCATTTAAACTACTTGTTAGACTATCGTCACTAAAAGAATACTGTCACTAATGATCGGTTACGTCACCAATGTTCGCTTCTTTTGGATAAAATATAATTTCAGTAGAATAAGTATCAACACATTTTTTAATACAATAAATTTTATTTTATTAAAAATCTTGTTGAATATGTATGTGAAATTACTTATCAATATACACTTGATTTTATTACATAAAAGTTCGTGTTAATAAATATTATTTATAAATTTAAATAAAAGTAAGTATTAGTTTAAAGAAGTTAATATTATTATTGAAGCAGATATTAAGTAAATGATTTATAGAAACTATTAACTTAAAATAGTAGCATCAATAACTTATACAGAAAACTATTAGTTGAATTTATGTGAAATACTCTTTAAATGTTATTTTTATTCTTATTTATGATCTAATATTGTGGTAAAAAATAAGTGATGAAAATTTGTTGCTACCTATTTATATCTATTTTAAATTATCTAATTTCGTAAATATTTTTTATTAATATTATATTATATCAAGTAGTAACACTATTTTAATTAATTAGAAGGAGATAGAAAAAAGAAAAATACATTAAAATTAAGTTGATAAAAAGAAATAAAATTGAATGAGAAATTGTTTAAGAAAAAAATTAGTAAAAAATAAAGTAGAGAAATAATATAAAATCTATGTGATTTGATTAATTTAAAATTAAATATAATATATATGAACAAAATTATAACTTTATTTTTTTATAATATGATATCTTATCTTTTTATCATTTTTCAATTTCATCAACTTTCATCTCTATATTACTACTATTTTCTATGACACCATTATTTGTTGGGAATTACACAGTTATCATAAAGTTACTTACATAAAAGCACATAATAAATTGAATGTAGTTTGACCTCACAATACCTACGTCCACAAACATTTAACAAAATATTTTATTACTCAATATTACTTTACTTTAAATATGGTTTCGTAAAAAAAACTTTAACCTTAAAAAATTGGTGAATGAATTGTTATGATATGAATTATTATTATTATTATTATTATTATAATAAAATGGGTCCAATTCGACTCTAAACTTTAAATAAAAAAAAACTATGGCTTATATATTTTGAAAACTATGGAGTAAATTGACACACTTGAAATAAAAAAAAAAACAACTATGGCTTAAACTTATATATTAATCAGTAAATTTAATTTTTTAAAATAAAGTTGGGACAGATATATATTTTAAAATATTGTATTGAAAATTTAACACGACAAAAATAATATAAACTTACACAACACTATTATTTATATTTTCACATATAAACTGCTCGTTGAATCCAAATTTCCTTTGAATGGTTCAAAAGTAACTTTTAAATTGATAAGATTAAAAAAAACTTTAGTCTATCCTATTAAATTGGTCTAATGTGAATAAACCAAAGTCCTAATCCTAAGCTTCTAACAATACAGATGAGTTTGGTACGCACGCCCCCGAAGAAATCTCAGCTAATAAATGGTTCTTCTTATTGGGCTTTCAAAACTTAGCCAGATCCGTTTGATGAAAGTCCATGGAACTTTCCTGGCCCAATAAGGGGATAACCAGATCTCAACGTTTCCTTAATAAAAAACTACTATGCTGTAAATCTGAAGAGAGGAGAAGGGAAAGAGATAAGCATAATCATGAATTTATGTTTTTGTCCCATTCCTCCCTTGCTTCTTCTTCACTACTGCTAACTATCTTTATGCTTAGTCCTGGGATGAAGACAAAAGGTTAAACTAATCAACATGTTTCTTAATTATATATTAATTCAATTCTCAATTTTTCAACACATTCTAATCAAATTACACCTAATGCTTTGATTAGGTGCTTTCAAACATTTATTAAACATTTGATAAACTCAATACAAAAGATTAAATATTTTTAATTCTAAAACACGTCATAAATTTGTCGAATTAAAACTTCAGTGGTAGAATGTGTAAAAATATAAAACTTCAATGTTAAAATGTTTCATTAAACTTAAATTTTATCATTAATATTATGGAAAAAAAATAATGAATCCCTTAATGATCACCAACCCACATCTTATATATAATTTTGAATATGTTTTCATAGTTTCAAAAAAAAAAATTGCACTTGTTTTTTTTTTTTAAATCTATGTCACCTGTTGATGTCCATGTGAATCCTCTAATATTATACATGAAATTTATTTAAGATTTAATACTATTTTAGTAATAAATTTTAAAATAAAGTAATTATATTAGCGGTTCATTTCTTAATTTATTATAAAATTTATTGATTTTAATTTTAATTTTATTTTAAACAGCTTAAATTTTTTTTTATTATTTTTTATCTGTATTAGAATTTTAGAGAATTAACGAAAAGTATACGACCTTAGACTGATTCGTTTAAAAAACTTTGATTTTGATAAATGATTTTTAATTTTTTTATGTGGTAAAAAATTTTCTTCTCTTTTTGATTTGAGAGTTTTAACAGAAAATTCTAGATATTTAAAGTATAATTAAAAGCTTACATAGATGGATTGTATTAAACAAATAAATAACTAAAATAAACTAGTACAACAATTAGTGAACCTTTTATAAAACGAAAAACTGAACTACACTTCTTTTTAGTTTAGTATTTAAATTTGAACTATGCTTACAATAAAATCACCGAACCTTAACAAAACTTTAATTTATTGCATTACAAAAAAATACAGTATAACATAACGCTTACGTGATGCCAAAGCACACCCAACCAGAAATTGCAACTACGAAAAAAGTTGAGTGTAAGTTTTTTTTCAAAATCTAAAAACAATAATATATATACATACATATATATAATAAAATACTCTTATTTTATTTACATATTTTATCTCTATTTATTATTAATTATATTTAAAAAATATAATATTTTAAATTTTTATAACTATCATGCAACATAGCAATAAAAAATAAAAAAAACAAATTTAAATACTATTCCTTATATAATCTTATTTTATTTTTCCCGCAAATATGTAATTTATATTACGTTTTTAACATTCATTTTATTAAATTATAGATTGCATACATTAGATATAAAAATTAATAATACACACATTTTGTTTAAATAAATTTACAAAATTAAATATAATAATAAAATAACATAATTGATATATATATATATTAAATCTAGTTATCTATTTGATTTACTTAGGTAGAAATTAGGTTTTTTTTTAAACTAAACCTTAAATATTTTTTTAAATAATTCAGTTTTAAATAGTTTAAACCAGTTTTGTCAACTTCAATACGATCTGGTTTAGTTTATTTGAATTGTTTTGTATTATAGTACAATTCAAATAAAATATTTATCAGTTTAAAATAATTTTTCATAGCTAAGTTTAATTAGGATTATTTAGACCATTTCTAGTAGCAGTGTTTCAATTTACGCAGGTAACATATTCTCTTTTTTTATTTTAATAAGTATTTTTGTCTCTTGATCTTTTAAAAAAATTCTCATTCTCCTCTTTTTAATTTGAGAGCTTTAAAAAAATATTCTGATTGTGTGAATTATAGTTTGGAGGCTAAGTAGATAACAAAAATTCATAATAACGTGCTTCAATCTAAATAAAGATAAGTTATATTTTTGTATTATAATAAATTTTATTAGCTCATCTTTATTATTATAGAAGTATTATTGTTATGATGTTACTAAAAACAAGTAAATTTCTAGGGTTTAAAATAACGTTTTATATTTTTTTATGTTATGCTATTTTAAAATCTAATATATATATATCTAAAATTATAGATGGATCGTTTAACACACTTAATCATTTTATAAACTTTAGTAGTTTGTTAGTTATTAAACAGATATATTTTTAATGCCAATTCTCTCTCTTCTCATCTTATATCAAAGCAATTATATAAAAACAACTATTAAACACACTTTTTTTTTATTATACCAAACAACTAAACATTTAATTTTAATTTTTATTATTCTTTTTCAACCTATTTATTTTTTATTTTCTACATCTTTATTTTTTCTCTTTAGCACAAAAGTTGTTGCCCTAAGATCCATGATAAATTAACTTTATATATTATTTATGCAGTCTATACGAGTTGACTTGTAGAGTATCAGGCTAAATAAGCAGCCCGTTTAATTCACTTAATAGTTTTTCTAAAATTAAATTGTTACTTAATTGTTAAATAATTATATTTTTAATTAATATTATTTACATCATCATTCGTATTCACATTTAACAATGTAAAAAACAACAACACATCAATATAAAAAAAGGGGAATCAACATCTTATGTTTTTTTATTTATCTTATTAATATGTTAAACAAAACTTGGATGCATTTCCAAAGATTTTGTCTGTATTGTTCTCTAATCACATTAAAGTCTTATATATGTAGTTAGCGTAATAAATTATTTTATTAGATGCTAATGCATACTATCTCGACGAAACTCCCATTCTAATTAGAGAATCATATTAATAGAATGGTATTACACATAATTTTTGTACTAATGCATTCATATAGTAATCTTGTGGAATGATTTTGATCTTAAGTATCTTTTTTCACCAGCTACATGTCAAATATGGTGGATGTCAAATTCAGGTTAGGTTTAACTTAATTCAAACACTTTCCCTTTTGACCAGTTTGTGTCCAAGTGCACAATCCAACTACATGAATCTAAGACATTAAATAATTATTGCTACTAGTGTAATTCAACATTGTGTCTTTACATATAAGATAACCCATTTCTCCTTCATGAAATTTAAAGTTATGTTGTTTAGATTATTATAATTTAAATTATCTCTTACTCACCAATTATAAATAAAGTTTAATAGTTTTTTTTTAATTTTTAAGATATTTTAATATGTTTTCACTATTTTTTTTAATGTAGTATAAATTTTGATTAAAATCAATTAATACGATCATTTCTGTTAAATTAGTATGGACGACGTTAAAAGAGTGATGACCTTACATGTGACAGGACACATATTAGATTATTCTATTTTTTTTCTCACGGTGTCTTGTGCATCTGACGCGTGTCATGTCATGTCATTACTCTTTTTAACGTTGTTTACACCATTTAATAAAGAGACCACATTGATTAATTTTAATCAAAATTGAGATTACATTAAAAAAATAATAATAGTTGAAATACATTACAAAAATTCACAAAAATTTAAAACCAAAAAATCTATTAAACATACAAATAACAATATTTTAAAAAGAGAAAAATGTATAAAAATAACATTGAAAATATGTTTTTTTTAATATATATTACTTTTATCATTTTATTCTATAAATACGTGTTGATTTAACATGTCGAGCTAGTAATTTTTAAAATAGATATTGACCATAATGAATTAAAATCTAGGAATAAAAATCTAATTATTTACTAATAACAAGCCCACAATAAATCATTCATATTATCAAAATCATATTTCATTTTCATAAATTTTAATGTTATTATAATTGATTTCTTAAGAAAAAGATGGTGTGGTGATAATTTTTGATTCGAGTGTATAATTTAAACCATCATCAAAAGGTCACATTATTTATAGAATTACAATTAAAAGGAGTTGTGAGTTAAATATAATTTATAGTCATGAAATATTTTTGTTAGAGTTAATGGATTAAGAGACAAATAATAAAAAAAACAATCAATATCAGAAATGTATAAATGGAGATTCATTATACATAAAAAAAAATAAAAAGTGGTATAGTTAGAAAATTGAAATATTTTTTATTATAACATATGATAAAAAATATCAATCATATTAAAAGTCTAAAATTTCTAATTAAGAGATTGTATATTGATTAAAATCTTAGTTTGACTTTTATTTTATGGCGACCGAGCATCATGTTATTTCGTCTAACATTCTTTTCCTTCTCTTTTCCTAAGAAGCTGAATTTGAAATAAATTCAATTAACACTTCCGTCATTAATTTTGTTTCTCACATGTATTAATTTTTAAACAGTATTTTATATGAATGATGCAACTCTCATTGATTACACCTTCATGATTGAAAATGAAATAATCAATACTATTCTACAGGGTTGACATCCTTGAATCAGTTTGATGAGTAATGTTTTAACTACAAAATACTGTTTTTAATATGAGGCGGTTCATAATTAAAACATGAAACTGATAAAAGAATAACCAGTGTTCCCTGATTTATTAAAAGAATAGTATTGAATAAAAAAATCATCAATTGAACCTTAACATATTTTAATTTTATAAATAGGTGAAGATATTCCGTCCATACAGAGTGTTAAAATATTTAATATTAACGCGTAGTGCGCGTGAGTTCCGTTTTAATATATGGATTTAATATATAGTTGATATTTCAACAACTTCTTCTACTCTCATGGTCTTGGTTAGAGAATCGTAGTTAAACCAGAGTGAAGCAAATAAGTAACCATGGTTGGAGAAGATAATCACATGAACAGTGATAGTACATGACACGCGTGAGAAGTGTGGCACGTGCGCGGAATCATCTTTTATTTTTTTTTGAAGAAGAAGAAACGGCATTAATGCTTTAAGATTTAAAACTTGACTTTCCGGTGAAGACCGGGTAATTTAATGAGAAAACATTGTTTGGGAGGCCAAAAAGGAAGCATTTTAAAATTAAGTAAACCCACAGTTGTCCTTACCTGCCTCGTGGGGCAGCCCGTAAGGCAGGGTTTCCCGTGTGCTGAGCCTGCCCAAACTGCCCGATTCTTGGCTGAGAAATTACGAGCATTCGGTCTCCAGTACCTCTGTGTGTTTCCTTCTCTCTCTTTCTCACTCACCTCTGATATTTCTATATTTTGGTGCTCTGTGTCTCTACGATCAGGATCCAACGGTCCACAATGTTCGGGGTTTCTGTTGCTTGTTTTCCCAGGTTTTAGAGCTCCAAACCTTCAGATCCACCTCATTCCTCTCCAGATCTTCCTTCCTGGTAAGCTCTTTCCACCTTCTTCTTCAATTCTCGCTAATTCCATCTTTTCTCTTCTCTCTTTACGCTACTCTCGCCTTTCTCTTCTTTTCTTTCGCCGTCTCACCTTCAAATTCCTCCTCCTCTTACCACGCCTTCGCTTCAACCCTCAATTCTGCTTTCTCTCACGCTTTCCTAATTTTACGTCTAATCCGCGTCAATTATGCATCTTCTGCATCTCCTCCTCCCACACAGGACAAATTTAATTTAATTTATTTTTTTCACAAAATAAAATACTTATCAGTGTCATAGTTTTTGGTACTTTCGGAAACCAGAAGAGCCACTGCCAATATTTTGCAGAAGATCTAAATATGGTGATATCATTTTTATTTTTACTATTATTATAATTATTTATTGTTACTATTATTTATTATTTACAGGATAAGGTTTTGCAGTTGGAGAAGGAGCTTGTTTGTTTGTCCTAAGAAATGGAGACTAAACAGAGTTCGGTGACGGTTACGCTCAGTTACGGCGCGTTGACGTGGGCTACGGAAGTTCTCGCAACTTTGCTAGCTTCTGCTGTCGTCAAAGCCACGCTTTTGGCTCCGGTGAGTCACTTCTCTCTCCTTACTCTAAAACCTTTTTTAAAAAATATAAAAAAGTCTAGAAAAGTTAGAGCCTTGAAAGAACTAAGGTCTTGAAGCTTTTACTAGTCTCAACCTCACAAGATCTAACGCTAACTATATCTTTCTTGAAAGCAATTTGTGTTATCTCTATGGTGTAAGCAATTATGGGAAAAATTTGTTGGTCTTTGTCGATACGTGCCTATCCTACACTACATGCTATTATGCGCATGTAGGATGATGAATCATCGAGCTTTGGGATTTATTTTAGTAACCGATGCGATGTAACCTTATCCTTCCATGTGCCGGTGATTTTTAACCTTTTAGGTTTGGCGCTTGCTAACATACGCAATTGTATATTGTTTATTTTATTTATATGTTGTGAAGGCAGAGAGAAAATAAAATAAGGCGGAAATAAAAAGATAAGAGGATTTGTTTTTGGTGGTTGGTTTGTTTGTTTTGAGTTGCGGAATTGGGAGGAAGATATAAATTGCGGTTGTGGGATTGGTTTAGTTCCGAATTTTTACTATGTGGGACCTGGTTGGGAATATGAATTATAAAAATATCTTTTTGTCGTGTGTGAGCGTGTAAAAGTCAAAAGTGAAGGAAAGGGAAGGGAAGCGGATTCTAATGGGTTATTCGGTTGGATATGCCGTTTGAGCGTAAAGCACGCTTCACTAACGCGTGTCGTTTTTGTGGTTATGCTTCCTGGCATCTTGGGTGGGAAAAAAGGTGGAATCTTATGCGATGGGACATAGTTGTAGTATCTATCCACTGTCTCAACTCTTAACTGTAAACAGTGTCAGTCACTTTTCTTATGCATGTAGTAGCCCACTATAATATTATCTAAACAATCATTACCACCAATATTTACTATTCTCCTATCTAATTTTATTTTTTAAACTATATATATGGTATTTATTACTTGTATTTACGTATTCCCTTCAAAATAATTAATGTTATATTATGTGTTTTCTTTAATTACAAAAAGAAATACTGAAGTATGAAAATAGTGAGCTGACGTATCTCTGTCTAATTCGTTATTATTAGTAGTACAAGAAGTACACTTTAACTCGTTTGTCTCGTAATGGATTTTTATTATATTTTGAATTAAAGAAAGGTAAAATATGTGATGAAGAACGTGTTTGATTATCAAGAGATATCAGTACTAGTAGTGCCTAACAATTAATTTTTTAACTTTGTATGGTCAGTCAGTCTCACAAGTTTTTCATTTTTGTTGGGAAAACGTGAAATTGGTTTTGTTCTTAAATTTTAACTTTATTACACCTGTCAAAGTAATTGCTTTATGTAGTTTGTGGTGCAGTTTAAGTTTTCATTCTTTTACCATCGTCTTTGGTAATTTCTTTGGATTTTTACCTATCAAAATAAAAGAATAGTGTTCAAGGTAATATAGCGTATAAAAAGAGGGGGTAAAAGTAACATTTAATAATATAATAAGATTCCAATGGTCTGCATTATAACATCGTTTAATTGCAAATCATTTTAGAAAGATTTGGATGTCTATGACTAACGCATTATTTTAAGAAATAGTAATTTTGGGTGTCTCTTCGGCAGTTAATTGAAATTTTAAATTGTTTTCACTTGTTTTATTAAAAAAATTATACTATTCTTTTGCACAACATAAATGAATTTCAAATCTAAAATGAGATACATTCTAGCATCAGTTTAGAACCCTTTCAAATCAATTTCTACGTAAAGTAGAATGAAGCAAGGTGGTCTCATAAAAGGGGTAAAGTTCTTACAACTATTGATTTTTCATCATTTACAAAATTCAAACTCAAACTTTCGTTAAAAGAGTTATGAAAGTCTCCTTACCTAGCTTATGGATTCTGAATCTCTTTTAACGGTAATACATGTTTTGAGAAAAATAATTTGCAACTCGAAAAACACACCTTAATTTTTGTTTCTAATTACTTGTATTCAAATTTCTGAGAAAAAAAATTGAATTCAAATTAGACATGTTTTTCCCTTTCTATGTCTCAATATGTGTACATCCGTCAGTATTATCTCCTTGGTTCATTTCTCTTAAAAATGGATGCAGGATCTCTACCGGCTCTTACTGACCAACACGCCAATAACAAATGAAGATAACACAACCCAGAGTCAAGACAAGCAACATGACGCAGAGGGGGAGGACGGTAATGACGATGAAGGCGAAGACGATGACGAAGGAGATGGTGGATTTGGGGAGGGTGAAGAGGAGTTGTCATCTGAAGATGGAGGTGGATATGGCAACAATTCCAACAACAAGAGCAACTCAAAGAAGGCACCTGAAGGTGGCGCAGGTGGGGTGGAAGAGAATGGAGAAGAGGATGAAGATGAAGATGGTGATGAACAAGACGACGAGGATGAGGATGACGATGACGACGAAGATGATGAAGACGAGGGGGGCGAAGAAGAGGAGGACGAGGGTGCTGAGGACGATGAAAATGAAGAGGATGAGGAAGAAGAAGACGAGGAAGCATTGCAGCCCCCAAAGAAAAGAAAGAAGTGAATTTAGCGTAGTTAAGCCTCCTGTTTGTATTGTTGTGTACGAATTTGGCTTCTAACTTCCATGCCATGCTTTTACTTTTTTGGGTACTAAACTTCCTCGTTCTTATTTAGTTTATAAGGAGGCTTATGTAGGACATGTTTTAATTGATATCTATCTTTACCATTGCGTAATTAGAATGCTACATTATTGAGCAGGCAATGCTAAATTTATGAGAGAAAATTATTATCTTAGTTTTTACTTAAAAGCCTTCTCACGCTCTCTTCACTCTGTAGATGATAACCTACTAGACGGGTTAAAAACAGGTGTTGTACGTCTAGAATGCAAATATTCTTAATGCAATTGTCAATGATTTCTATTCTTGAAATTTCTTGCTTAGTAAAACGAGGCTTTCGGCGCATGAAAGATCCATTTTTATGAACTTACTGAGCTCTGAGTAGCAGCAAACACTGTGGATTACTGTTTCTATTTATGCAAGCATTTTGAAATTTGTTTTACTGTTTCTTATGCCTATGATGATGTAGATACCTACATTCTCAAAAAGCAGTTTTTCTGATTTTTTAACCTTACACGAAGAGTTTCGATAATATTTTTTTTAAGACTTTGCGTGGATGAATGTGAAAGTGGAAACAAAATTGAAAAATGAAGTTCTTTTGATAAATAGAAAATAAGTTAAAAGTTTATAATACATATGATTGATGTGATATAATAATTTTTTATATATATTTAAAAAATAATTTTAAAATATTTTTTAAAATAAATTTGATATAAAAGTATTTTTTAAATATAAATTAAAAATTAAAATAAAACATTATTAATAAATTTGAATAAATAAAAACTTAAATTTTAAAATAATATTATATTAAAATAAATCATTTTTCATAAAATATAAAATATTTTATTTTATTTATTATTTTAAACTATTTATTTTATTACAATTTAATATAAATTAAAAATAATACTATTATTATTATTAATCATTAATTTTACAATTTTTTTAGATGAATGGTTCAAGTAAAAGTATTTCAAAACAGTGTAGGAAAGTAATTCCCTTACTATTTTAACAACTTTAAAATAACCTCAAGTTGACTTTGATTATTATTATTGTTAGGAAAAAACAACCATTTTAACACCTTTTATTTGATTATGCCAATTTAGATTATTCACTCTAGCTATTTAAATAAAAAAAATATGTATTTCGTTTATACACTTTTGGTAAAAAAATATCAAGGTCTGTATTTTTATATAGATAAATCTGGTTTTCAAATTCTAAAAAAAATACTTGAATTTAGTCTCTGATCGATTATTTATAGAAATGAAAATAGACACTGAATCAACAATTTTTTCTTAGTTTAAAGACCAAATTCAATTATTACAAAAAGTATATATAGTAAAAATAAGTGCACACTGAAAAAATAAAGTTTGTGTTGTCCACACACTCAAAAAGTTCCTTCACACTACAGATTTTTGGTTCATAATTTAATTTAATTGGCTGTGTTTGCCACGTCAATTCAGGGGTAAATTCATCCTCTTCCTGTGTTGGGAGTTATACTGAATCTACAAAGTCAATAGTCAACCTTAACCTTGTCTTTCATGTTATGCGCCCTCTCTTTGACTACAGTGCTAATTTTGTTCTAACTTTCTCTTTGTTTTCATAATGACCCATTCTTCTCCTCTTATCCCTCCACCTCTGGTCACAGAGATCGACCTTGAAGCTGCTTCCTCCCAACAAATTCAGTGCCGGATTTGTCTTGAAACTGATGGTATTTTAATTTCATTTTATTTGACTGGAAAGGGAGGACTTAATTTCATGCTATTTCTCTTGTTGTAAATTTCACATGATAAAGTCAATCTAGTCTATATAAGTGGGTGTAAACTTCATCTTATTAAACTGGTTTTGTGAGATTGAATTAGGCTTAAAGTCCACTTCTTAATAATCCTCATTTTATTATGTTGTTGTTTTTATTTTAACTTATTAGTTAGTACAGTGGCGTTTTTGCCAGTTATGTATGGAGATTAACATTTAGATATATTATTATGTTGTTTTGTTTATGTATGTGTTTACCCCTCTCAGGTAGAGATTTCATTGCTCCTTGCAAATGCAAAGGGACGTCAAAGTATGTACATCGAGAGTGTTTGGATCATTGGCGAGCGGTTAAGGTAAAAAATGCTGTCTCCGTTTAAAACATTTCGAATTTCAACGGTGTGTACAGCGTGTAGTGTGTTGTACTATAGCCATATCAAGAGATTTTGAACGTATTAAGTGATGCATTTTATTGCTAGAAGGCTACGACTTTTATGTGTCTCTGACTCAAGCTTGTTTTTGGTCGTCTCTGTACTTTTCCTTCAGCTGATCAATTAAGCATTGTGCATGCTAAGTTATCGTTTGTTTATCTCATAAAGTAATAACGGGTAGGAGTGTACAGATATTAAACTTAGAGTTTTGAGGCTTCCTCTTCAGTTATTTCCATGTCTCCTCTTTGTATCTCCCCACACCATCATCTAGGATAAAAAGGTTAATGGGTTTACCTCCTTTAGTTAAGATAGTTTATATTCACAAATTTAGTTTACTCTTTCTGGTCTGTGACATGTACTTCCTATGCTCTGCAAATTACACTTGGGATCTCCTACTGTGAGTCCACATTTGGCTTGTTATTGTGAATTGTATTGTAGTACTTTTGTAAGATAAGAGTTCATTTGAATTTAACGTCTGTACTGGAATTTCTTTAGTATATACTGTATCCACATTCTTGCTTTTAAATGATTTTTTACTTTACATAGTGATAAAAATAATACATACTATATGGTCCAATTTTCCCTAGGAAAATGACCTTTTAAAGTTCAGGTGCAGCTCAGAGACTAAAGTGTCGGGCGGACAATTGTTAGCAATTATAAAAGATAACGTTTCTGTGCGAATAATGTTGCTATCTTCAGTGCCTGATCTAATAAACAAATCTAAATTACTGAATTTTCTTGCAGGAAGGGTTTGCATTTGCTCACTGCACTACCTGCAAGGCTCCATACCATTTACGTGTTCATGATGCTTACAGAAAATGGCGTACTTTCAAATTTCGATTTTTTGTAACCAGAGACATTTTGTTTATATTTCTGGCTGTACAGCTTGTAGGTGATTTTTTTTCGATTCTCCTAGACATACAAATGCATATCCATATATAATAAATGATTTACAAGTAAATTTTCTAATTCTACATGCAACACCTTATTTCATTTTGTCTGCAGGTCATTTCTTCACTGGCCTATTTGGTTTATCTAATAGATGGTTTAGCAGCAGTATTGGCTTCGTCTTCGTTGGGGTTTTGATAGTGTGTTGAGCTTTTACTATATATGTGGTAAATTACTATGGACTTGAGCAGTAGTCATCAAAATGCTTGTAGCATGTATTACTATTATGTTACTAATTTTTTATATTGGGCGGTAGCGGTGGTAAATTCTGGTATTGTTTAATTTCCTTTATTCTTAGTTTTCTTTTTTCCATCTGGATCTTTTATTGATTTCATTTTGGTCTGATAAATTTTTGTTTGATCGGCATTTTGGTCTGCTAAATGTAGGAACACTATTGTTTTTTGTGTTGCTTGGCCTCTCTGGATGCTTTATCACTTGTTCTGATGAAAGAGTTCGCAATGATTTGGGTCAGTCTTGTCGAGAAATATGTCTGTGTTGCTGTCAACCTAGGTAATAACTGCTTTTAAATATTCACAAATCCTTTGACACTGTTAAAATACATTAGTGTACTCGTCAGCCGTAACCATTACTTGAAGCATCGTATATTTCCTTTTCTTTGACACTGTTAAAATACATAAGTATAGCTCTTATATATTGTACATCTTTGGACATGCTCAATTTAGAAAGTATGCTGTTTCATGTTATATTTGAAGTATATGTCAGCAGAAGGAAGTCTATGATACACAATGGTAGTAGTGACTAAGGTTGGTTTGTTTTGTTTGTTGTCATGGCAGAGTTTGTGCCGACTATAATTATCGAGGTACTCCTTGCATGTGGCTTGAATGTACTTCATGCTTTGAGAGTTGTGGAAATATGGAAACTGAATGTTGTGGTTGTATGAGAGGTTCAGAGGAAGCAGGGCTACCATTATTATTCATAATGACTTTGATATTTCTAGTACTCTTTGCTGTAATTGGGGTATTTTACAGTGTGTATTAGTGGCTACAATGGTAGGACAACGGATATGGCAGCGTCATTATCACATACTTGCAAAAAGGATGCTAACAAAGGTGCCTCTGGCATACTTTCTTTTCTTTTATACAGTTGTTATAGTGCAATGAACTTTAAATTATTATTGATTTACTGCAGCTGCTGAGTGAACTTAAATACCTTACTGTATGTGCAACAGGCCCATTTAGTGATTTGGTTTGTTTACTGAGAAACTTATCTAGAAATTACTGCAAGATGTAATGAAAAGGTTTTCTGTCTATGTGGCCTTAAAATCCAAGATAATATATATGTCTTGCAAAGCTATTTGTTATTGTGGGAGGAATAGCCTATACCCTGTTTCTTCTTTTTTTGTTGGCTCATTTAGATGGACTAGCATCAGAGCATTACTGAAAGTATTGTTTTCTTGTGATTCATGAGAAATTAAATGTACTACTTTGCTGACTAGCATTAACGAGATTCAGGTTTTAAGGGCATAGTAGTGCAGCAATTGAGTCAGGGTCTCAAGATATGGAATGCATATTCTGAAAAAGGGAAAAGGGGACACCTAAAGTTGTAGGGGGTAGAGATGGTTATGCTAAAGAGGAGATTTAGTGGTGCCTGGAAGAAATGGAGGATGGGATCATGGCGAAGGGAAGGGGGGAAATCTTCTTGGCCCAATTTGAATAAACTTTTTTATGTACTTGTAAGAGAGAGAGAAAAAAAAGAGAAGATACAATGAATTAAAGTTAATTAAAAAAATTGTTATAAAAGTAGAAAGTGCATAACTTGATCTTAACTTACATGGAGAAGATTAATTAAGAAATTTATATGAATAAGGCCTTATTTCTCTCTCTCTTGAATAGTATGCATGATTTCATTTTTTACTGGTCTACCTTGTTCTCTCACAATTTGAGTTCAAGATAATCTCCTTTATATCACTATTTTTTAAGTCTGGATCAAGCTTATACTGAATATCATGGACTGTAGTAGTGTATCTGTTTTGCTTGACTTCAAAATCATCGTGCAGTTTAATTGATGGTACCATTGTGGGTAGTGTAAATCTGGCACGGTGATTGTTTTGTGTGTAATTAATTGCATGCTTGATAGTAGGCACTTAAACTGCATTGTTGAATATTCATCCACCATGTTGTGTTCTTGATCGTGAAACTGTTTTGGTTATCATAGGAATATGTGGTTGAAGACATTGATGGAGAGATAACAGGGTCTGATTGGTCTCCTCCATCCATCCCACCAGAGCATGTACAGCACCTGAAAACATTGGGCCTCCTATGAGTTTGAAGGAGTTATAGAGACCCTGGTTAGTAGTTTGGTCCTTGTCAGGGAAATATGCAGTTAATTGTTCTAGTATATTGAAATTTGTGAATGTTTGTTGTCTACATGTGTATAGAATGGAAGAATCACATATATTTAGAATAAATTGCACTAATATTCTTTTTTTATTTTATTTCAGGATATGGGTCCTCTTCCTTGTCTATTTAAGGGAGATTCTATTTACTACTCATTGTTTCCTTTTTGGCCCCAAACTCCACTTTTTTGTGCTTATTTTATAAAAATATTCTTACCAAAAAAATAGTTTGTGAAATGTTATTATACACTCCGGAACATTGAAAAAAAGTTTGTAAAAATTTTGAAGAGAGACTGTAAAAGTTGTAGAATAATGAGAATTAGTGAAAAGAGAATGAAATTTATTGAAGATAAGGATGGTGATGGAGGGTAAAGGGGAGAGAAAAGAAAGAAAAGGAAAGGTAAGAGGAAAAGAATGGGATATTTATGAAGGGGAATGGAGAAAGGGAAGGAGGAAGCAGAAGAAAAGGATATTTAGATATTTCAAATTCTTAGAAAGGAAAAAGTTCGTGATTTTAGCCCATAGAAACAAAGCACTAAAGTGGTACACAATTTTCCCAATTGATTGCATATTTCGGCCATGAGTGAATTTTCAGGAAAACCATAAACCTATTCCTCTTACCAAAAGCCAAACCGACCAGAATATAATATTACAATTTTCAAATTCTTATCTTTTTTAAAGTAAAATTAAAATTATATAATTCTAACTATCTTAAATTTATAAAATTTCATTTTTTGAAATTATCTATGTAAAAACATATTTTTTCATAAAATATTTTAAATTCTCTATAAAAATTAATCATTTTCTAAAAGATTTTACATCCAGAAATATTATAAATTATCTTCCCCATAATATTTTCACAATAATAATTATTCAAAGAAAAAAACCAAATATCTATAAAATTTTGCTTCTTATATTAACTTGTACTTTGAGGATGTTTATTAAAAGAATAAAAACATACATTGTTTCCACGAATGGAAATGAAAAAGAAATAAAAGTATAAGAATTTCTATTATCTTACGTCAATGAGCGGAAAGGAATAAAAAAATTATAATAATTAAAAAACCTTTTTAACCTATTTTTTTCATGAGATAAAATTATTTATTGTTTTACAAAATGCATTATACATTTTTCAAAAAGAAAAAACATTTCTTTCATTTCAATTTTGAAAGAAAATACTTGTTTGGTAAGTCTTATAAAAGTAATTTTTCTTTTTATTTGTTAATGTTCTCAAATAAGCAAACAAACTTAATATATTTTTATATATTTTCTGCATTTCAATATCCAAACAAGAAAGAGGTTAGTAACTGTAGAAAAAGACTAAGAATAGTAATAGAATAAACTATCATTTTAGTGAAGAATTGTTTTCTCTCTCTCTTCAAAATAGCTCTTAATCTAATTAATTATAAAAGTATTCCAAGTTACGGAATATTTACCAATTTAGTATCTGAAATTATATATTTTATTAATATTGTAAGATCAAGTATGATATAGAGTGTTTTTGAGATTACTTTACTTATATATAATTTTGCTAATTAAAAGGTTTATAGTGACGGTTTATTTGAAGGTAGTTGTAGTTTTTTGTCAAGGAAATTAATAAAAAAAGAAAATTAAAATATAAATTAAGTGTATTTATATTTATAAATTATGTTGCAGATGTTTAAATTTATAAATTAAAATGTTGTGAAGTGTCTGTAAGAAAAAACAGAGGCTACATAGATGGTCCCTGTTCCACATTCAATGGGCGCCACACTAAAAAATAATGAAAACAAGGTGCCCCACTCACCAAAAGTGCATTGTGAAAACAGACAAACCAAACCCACCACCTCAAACCAAGCAACAACAACTTCACAAGTTGGTTTCACCTTCATTCTTATCCAAAAATAAATGTTCCTTTATAAATTGGTTTGGCCTAGAAGGAGTGAGGAGAAGCAAAAGAAGCAAGAGCTAAACAACCTTTTCATTTCGAGGAACCACACCAACACATACAAGGATGTCTGATATTGCTATTTTGGTGGCGGAGGAGTACGAGAGGAGGGTGAAGAGTTTGAAAAAGAGTGGCAGTGGTGGCGGAGAAATTGACCTGCTTTCTTCTGTTTCTGTCATGGTGTCCAGACTCAAGGAAAAGAAGCAGCTTCTCCATAGGGTTTTGGAGCCCAAGACCCAACTTGCCATGGCTGCTTCCAACAGCTTCTTCTCTGCTTAAATTCATCTTTATCTTCATCTACTCTCTTCTCCTTCTTTCATTCATGCACTTCTCATCTTTTTTCTCTCTCCAGTATTGTACATACCTATCTTTTCAATCCAAATAGGATCGATTAATCATTGTTCTTTCAACTACTTTTCATCTTTAGACAAGTTTTTTTCTTCTCTGTAACTACTTGTTTTTCATCTGGAATTGAAGTTAAAAAACTGATGTAATACATCTCCCTTTTTTAAAGTAAGAAAAAAAAAATCTAAATAATGAACTGACGGTGGTACATAACTTTCACTATAAAAAATACAGAAATTTTAACGCTTGTTTCGTTGTGACTGATTTGTCCTATTCTTCATCAGAATTTCTTTATAACAATGATGGACCCAGTTTCTTCCACGTCGAGTAATGGATAACAATCATGATAAACTTTTTTGATTCCTTCTGAAACGAATAACAATGATGCAGTCGTAATTTCTCTCCAATTTGTCTTGTTATCATCCATTAATAAAATTATCTGAATTTGACATCATTAATTGCAGACTAATCTGTCTAAATTTGTTAAATCCTTAGTTTAGAATCGGTTATCACATACTAAATCTGAGTTAGCATTAGGTTAATTTCTTTACCCTGCTCAACTATGTTAGCCTAAGAATTTTTTTTTTCGGCTATAAGTATAGTATGAACATATATAACAGTAGTATTAGTTCAAAAAATTTAAGTAATATAAAATTCGACCAAAGAATCCAAAACATCTAAAAGTTTAAATTTTTAAACTTTACCAAGAACATAGTTTCATCCCGTAACTTGGGGAAACATTTTCTTCACCGCATATGGGCTTTTCTCCTACACTCTTAAGAAATGAGTAAAAGATAAAAAAGTTATAAGTTATGTAATTTGGAAAATACTTTTAATTGCACTCTTCAAAAAAAATTACGCAAAAAGTAAATTTTAGAGAAGAACACAATTTGAAAGCTTTTTATTTTATATATAAAAATTATTTTCAAATTTTACTATCCAAAAGGTTTTTTTATGTAAAAAATTATTTTTTGTAATTTGAAAGTATCTTTTAAGTTGTATAATTTAATGTTTTCTTAAAAAATATGTAATCTGAAATATAATTTTGATTTTTAAATTCTATAATTCAAAAGATTAAATTAAATTCTAAATTAGTGTTGTAGAGGATGCAATATCAAAAGTTTTTGGGAGTAGTAAGAATTTTTATATTTATGAGAGTGTGAAGGAAAATATAGGGGCGCAGAAAGAATTTTTTTATTAATTGTGGAAAAATTGGATCTGGGCCGTCTATTGGGTGGCATATGGCTTCGAATCCTAGGCCCAAGTTGTGTGTTTCGTTCTTCTCGTTGCTCATAATGCGTATATAATCTTTTCTACTTCAATTCTTTATAATAATTTTAATTGAGCAAATTTATTCTTTAATGATGTTTTTTTATTTAGAGTTTATCGTTAAAATTTTTGTTTTATAAGCAAAGGCATTTGTTCAAATAATATTGAAATTTATAACATTGTATTTGCAACGTTGAAGTAAAAATAAATGACAATATATATATTTATATTCGGTTAATTAATATAATGGTTAAAAGTTGCATTATAGAAACTGTCATCTATTAGTATTTTGAAGTTTAAAGTCTAAATAATAAAATAAATATACTAAACAGTATAATAGTCAAAATAAATAGTATAATGTAAAAATATAAAAGTAATTATTATTTATCATTATGAGTATCTTATGTGAAAGACAGATTAAAAATTCTCTTAGGTAAAACATAATAATTTTTGTATTACAAGTGAAAGAATAGAAAAAATAATAATAGAAATATGAATTATATAACAAAAGTAAAAAATAATTATAAACAATTTAAAGATAAGAAAACAAATATAAAAATTTAAAATCTAACGTTTTAAATCACTCCTTAGAGTTTAAAAAAACACTACAAACTAGTAAAAGAACTCATTTACCAATATTGCTAGTAAGAAACTTTCCAACTATGAAAAGAACTAACTAATTTTTTTTCCCAAATATAACCTAATGTATTATTTACTCAATATATTGTTTACTATACCACCTTACATACTACTTGGATTTTAAATGTATTTATAGTGCAAATCAGTGATCACTTATCATATTAACTTAATAAATGGGTTACCTAACAGTTGTGAATTGTGAACCATCTTGAGCATTTAATTTGAGTTTTTTGGTAGAAAAATACCCCTCAAATTTCATCTTTTTAATTTTCTCCACCTCATTAACTTTACATTAACTCAAATATAAAAGTCACTTCTAATGCTTACTAATCTCCAAAAAAAATATATGAAAATTTTTTATGATATATTAATTCTTAAATCAGATTTGTATGATGAATAGCATAAAAGATCATTAGATCGTTTAATAGTATTTAAAAGAGTTAAATTATCTACTGTGTCTATCTAATACATTTTTTATATATATATATAACCTTTGCATTTAATCTAGAAGTTAATTTATTGCTACTGAGTCTTAGCTAATTTTAATCCAAATTGAACCTATACAATCTTAAGCTTAGAGAGTCTTTGGAAACAAAAAAATACTTTTAGAAGTTATTAATATTAGAGTTAAATATGTTTTTAGTGTCTGAAATATTTGTCAAAATTGTATTTTGTTTTTTGACAAACTTTAGACTTATTTCATCCTTATACTTTATAAATAAGTATAAATAATTCTTGGTGACAAATAAAAAGATCTTTAAAAAAAAGAAAACAAGAAGAAATAAAAAGAAAAAAGTAAAAGAAACTTAAGAGACAAATGATAATAAAGTAGAAAATTATTAAGAAGAAAAACAAGAAAATAAAAAGAAATCCTGAGATATTATCAAAAACCGTTTTAACAAGTTTATATAAACCATAAAGATGAAAGAAATTCAAAATTTGTCTTAAAAATAAAACATAATTTTAATAAATAATTCAAGAACTAAAAACATATTTAATTTTTAATATTATTTGCAAGATAAAATTTTCTTCAATAAAAACTTAAGAGAAAGAAAGAAGAAGAAGAAAATCATGTAAAAAAAGAACTTAATAAGAGCTAGCAACACATTGAATGATTTACCGCAAAACCTGTTAAGAATAGTTGCTTATTTAAAATATCTTGTACTATCCCATTTCATAACCTAACTCTTATCTAGTAAAGAACTGGAATATAATGCTTGTCTTGGATTTTTTGTCATTATAAAAATTAATCATAACTTAAAATATAATAAAAATCATGTATTGCTATTAATAATAACATATTAATTTATATATTTTCGTATAATTATTCTATGAACTGCAACCCGGTTTTAAAGAAGAAACAACTTATTTATTATTAATAGTTATGTTATCAAGTATAAAAAAATCTTTAAAATAAGATGTTTCTTCTATCTATATTAAGAGGTTTCATATAATGGATATAATAACACATTAATTTCGATATTTTGGTATAATTATTCTATAAAGTACAAATTGATTTTAAAGAATAAATAACTTATTTATTATTAATAATTATGTTATCAAGTAGAAGAAATTAAATAAAATGCTTTTTCTGTCCACATGTAAGAGGTATCAGGTTTATATACATTAAGATTTGACATTTTGGTAATATTACTAGAAATAAGGATATAAAGTTAAATATGATCAAGTCATAATAAAAAGTTAAATTGTTAGTAGGTTAATTGCTTAAGGATAAATTATTATAGTTAATATTAATTGTTTTATGAGAGAAGTTAGATAAACCAATTCACAGTTGAATAGTGAGAAAAATTACATTCTAAATTTAAATTATAATTTTTAACTTAATAATAAACGCTTGATTTAACCATATTGTTGATTTGAGTGTGCAAATATATTTTTTAGATAATCGTACTTGTTTATCCAAAGAAATATCCAAATTATCTCTATATGAGTATAAAATTGTGCATCAAATCCTTATAAATTCATTAAATTATTTCCAAGACCACGTACGATTTCTACTAACCCACATTAACATTAATATTATTGGTGATAAAACATGAGTTAGAGTAAATAAAAAACACAAAAACAAAAATTCACAAATTTAATCTTTATCTTCAACCCATCACAGATATTGTAACTTTACTTATATAGTAATTTTTCACCTAAAAAGTATATGAAATTGGCAAAACTTTCCCTTTTCAAAACTAGTTTAGTATTCCTAATGAAAATGAATTTGAAGTTATTTAGCGTAAGAAAACAATTATATTTTTGTTTGTAATTTGAAAATGTTATTTTTTTCTTTGTGAAGTGGTATAAAAATAATAAAAATATTTTCTTAAGCAAAATTAGCCTTAGTGGTCCAGGCAATTTGAAGGCACGTTAAAGCATGACAAGTGTCCAATTTAAAGTTATGAGTTTCTTATTATATACTTGCCCTTTGCCCTACCATATTCAATTTCCTCACCTACCTCTCCTTCGCGTGACACATTTTTTTTTTATCTTCAACTATAATTCAATAAAAAAAACATATTACTACATGCCAAAATTAAATGAAGTATTAAAATATTTAAAATTTTTAATATAATTAAACAACCACACGAAATTTTTAAATAATCGATTCATTATTAATATTATTGATTATTGATAATAATAATAATAATTTATAATACATCTAAAATTTAAGATAAAAAATCATTTATATACACTATTCTCTCTTTATCCATCACGACATTTTTTAAGAAAAAAACATATTAGAACTATAGATAAAAGAAAAAAGTTTTAAGAGAAAATTTTTCTTTTCCTTAATTAGTCTTCAATTAGAAAACTTCTTGAACGAAAAATCATATCATTCAAGAACTTACATATCTATATGTAATCTAATAATTGAATATTCCCTCTTATTTTCACATTAAAACTCGATATATTCATTTAGAAACGGCTCATATATGGCTATAAACAATATTATTACATAAAAATAATATCACCTTTATAATTGTTTTTTGGTATCCCAAATTTGATGTCTCTTGATTCTTATTATGACAATGAGATAGAAAGACAGACATGGATGTATAAGTACAAGTGTTTTGTTAGGGCAAACAAGCTAATTTTTAATTTGTGATTTTTTTAACTAAAATATAATTATTTAGTAAAAGAAGTGGTTTGATTAGTTTGCAGTATTAACTGCTTGGCAATGAAGATATTCTGGAAATGCACTTAGTCTTTTGGTATTAGTTTTAGAATATTGTGCAAACCATATTTAAGGTAAAAAAAGTTCGACAGTGACGATGTTTAGGCTTGGTTTTAATCAGTCATTTATTTGTTATGGTTAAAAAGAATGATTTTTGAATGCCTACATCTAAAAACATCTTAGTTAAATCCTACACATATAAGTTTGTAATCAAAAGGCAGAGACATAAAACTATGTTGTTGGCTACACTGAGTGACCATTTGAAATTGAAAACGCTATTACACAAACAAAGACCTAGAGTGCCCATAACCATATTTTCTGTACAGCTGAAACAGTAGGAAGCAAGTAGATAGAGAAGAAAAAGGGGTGTAGAGGGAGGTCCTGGGTTGAAAATTAGGACATAATAATAAGCTATTATGCATTAAAAGCAACACTTCCAAGTCAAGTCAACAATACAAACACTAGCGTTCTAATTATATAGCTACTTTTGTCTGAGTTGGGGGAAGCTATATATGTGAACTCTCTTTCTCCAATTCTTCTACATATGTTGCAGTATTGTACTGTACAAACCTTGTAAATAAGTAACTTGTCCACGGTTAAAAGATAGAATCAGTACTGACAGCTAATTCCTGTGCTCTGCTCTTGCATGTGACTAGCACTTCCTTGTGGGGACTCATCCCATAAAGATAAAGCTTGCTCTGTCTGACTTCTGAGAATTCCCTTCTACATCATGCATGCACAAATCATTTAACCTTTTCACCTACCATTTATTATTGTATTAAGGAGACTCTTCTCACCATTTCAATGTCTCTCCACTACTACTATTCCTTTACTTCTGTATTTTACCTCTTCGAGAAACAAGTACGGTTTTACTCCACCAAAATCTATTCATATTCATAAATGACCTAAGGAGTTAGTTTAGTGGAACAAACAAACACAGTCTCACGTGTGAATGCTTGCTAAATTCGATTTTGTATTATACATAATCTCTTTAGTAGTATTATGATATTAGGTCCAACAAGTTTTCTCACACAAATTCTGTTACAACATTTTTCCTATAATGTGTAAGTGTAGGTGTCTAATCCCCACAGCAATCATCAACCTTTATGTCGACAACTTTTGAACTGTAAAGTTTTTTTTTCTCTGTTTTGAATTGGGACACTATCATCTCTTCTCAAATTTTTGATAAATAAAAAGTAAAGGCTGTCGAAATACATCTCCATTTTGGTGTATGTCCGATGTGGACTCTGGAGCATCGAACTAAGACCGTTTCTAAAATGTACCGAACCGAAATTCAAAGAGAAAACAGGCTAGACTTACGCAGCATAACAAGGAAAGTAGCTAAAGTCTATCTTTTACTATATATATATATATATATATATATATAACCTTGAATTGGAAAGAGGAATTGGTACAAAAATCTAACGATGCAAGAATGAGTATTGTTGTGAAGGAATGAATAGTTCCATAAGGGGAGGACCAGGAAGAATAAATCCCTAGGGTATATGAAAGTAGATCAAAGATATGTGTGCAAAGTGCTACCACCCCTTAATGCAGATAACAAAAAAATGAGTTGGTGATCATTGCCATCATACTCTTCTTCTTCTTGTACCTGATTTTGAAGGAGGTTGTAGTTGGCCACAACATGATCTGGCAAGACCTTGTGCCTGCAAAGTGGGCAAGTAGCACAGTATTGCTGCAACCACTGGTCCAAGCAATCCTTGTGAAAAGTGTGTCTGCAGTTGAGGTTCCTCACCTTCTCCCCTTCCTGGAATTCAGAGAGGCACACTCTGCAGTCTATGTGCTCTGCCTTGAGTCTTCTGGTGCAACGAATGGTGGGGTTCTTCTCTTCGATGAAACTGAGGTATTGGGTAGTTGATATTGGAGGTGTTCTTGACTTAAGGTAGCGAATGATAAGGATAAGTTCTATTAGCATGTATGTTACAAGGACTATTGTCTTGGCATAGAGCTCATACAAGAACTCACACACAGACCTTGTCATGGCTTCTTCTACTTCTTCCTAAGATCCACCGCAACTTTTCTGTTCTTCTTTAGAATAAAACAACCATCAATGCACCCTAGCCGCGCAATAATTTCACTTATCTATTATAGCATGCCTTCTATTTTTCCTACATACCCAATACTTCATTTTCTTTTATCAAAAAACTCTTTTCAACTAAATTGAATTATCATGGAGGTAAAACTCTTTTATGAAATATTTAGTGTAATTAATACTTACAACTACTACTCCACATCATAACTTATATTATAGGAATCTTATGTAAATTCATCTCAAACTTCCTAATTATTTTTATAAAAAAAAAATGAATATTTTTAGTTCATCTCTCTAAACTATCTTATTTTTTAATTTTTATATATTAAAATGAGAAATAAGAAATGAGTTTAACAAATAATAAGTTGACCTCAGTATAAGTTAATAAGTTAACCAAACAACTTAAGATTATTTAAGTAAAAATAGAAAAGGTTAATAAAAGAAACACAAAAAAGAAGGTTCTACCTCTAACGGTTAATCTTTAAAATAAGAATGTTTGTTTTATTATGTTTAAAATCTCATATCATTCTCATATCGTTAAGGAGTCTAAGTTTATTCATATATATATATATATGTCTTTTAAGAAGAAAATGTTAACAAAGTTGAATCTGAATTCCATAACATACAATATATTAAATTTGATTATAATTTTATCATGACAAATTTTAACAATATTATTTTTTTTCCATTAAAATTATAATTTTATCATATAACAATTTTCATAATAAAAATTCACTTTAAATGATGGTATACAAATCCAAGTTGTAACTCTAAGAGATATATATGTTAAAATTGTGATTATTATTTTTATCACCATTAAATTCAAGTTGGTATAAGATTATTATTTTTATCATCATGAAATTCAAGTTGGTATAAGAATGAGTACCATCTTATTATATTTTCACCTATAATCAAACTGTCACACACCTTTTTGTTTAGTGATATCAAAGTTAGATATAACTCAAAGAGTATGACACCAATTTAGTGGTCACATGACTAAAATCCTACAGACAAGTCAATATTCTCCAATACTACTCTAAGCATGTGTGTCACATACTCTACCTTCTCGTGATCATAATCATGTGAGATCATAGTTGTTTGTCTTGACAATGTCTTCTTTACTCATTTTTTCTCTTGTTCCTTGTTTCAACATCCTTGGAGAATTGATCAAATATCTCTCCTTCCGGTTTAGGGTTTTCTTTCCTCCCCTTAGATTTATTTCTTTCTATCTCTAGAATGACTTTTATCAGTTTTGTTCCTTCCTTTTATGTTATTATTTCTGTGACCTAGCAAAACTCAACTAGAAGAACTACTTTTCTTGGTTTGCATGTGTAGTTATGATTCTTGTGACAAAGATACCATGGCTATTTGAAGAAGAAAGACAATGCAAAACAATTGATATTGTTCCATCACTTCTCCTTACATACCAATCCAAGACACAAAGAGATATTTCTTCATTTCTTTAAATTTTTTGTGATTCATATTTTCTTCCAATAGTTTCTCACATGTCATGGATCTTTTTCCATTAACTTTTTCACATGACTCCCATATTACCTAATAGTCTATGTTGATGATATAATTATTATAAAAAACAATGTTATTATGATTTTTTAACTAAAAAAACACTTATTTAGTTATTTTCAAATTAAAAATCTTTATTATCAAAACTATTTTTTTATGTTAAGGAGATTTAATAAGACAAAAGTGTTGTTATTTTACGAAAAAAATACGTTCTTAGTATTATAAAAAAAATATTATAAAATTAAAAACATATTACTAGCCTTATGTATCCAAATTAAAAGATAATTATAAATAAGAATAAATTTATTTAAGTCAAGAGAGATATACAAAGGTAATGGAAAAATTTACTTATCTTACTATTTATAAAACTAATTATTTCTTATGTAGTTAAAGTTGTTGGTTAATTAACTTAAAATTCTTATATTTACTACTATAATATTATAATTCATATTAATATATATATATATATATATATATATATATATATTGAAAACTTTTTAAAATAATGATTACTATATAAAGAAAAAGACATTAAAATATTATAATACAAATTGGATTGATTATCCATTAAGAAGAAATCAACCCAAAAATATTATATATTCATTAAAAATGTTGTTTCTTATAAATAAATATAGATTATACTCCATTCAAAAATTAAATATACATATAATAAAAAGTTAATTTTTTATAATTATTTTAAAATTATTAAAAATAAAATTGTGCTTGCACAGGAGAATATCAACTATATTTTTTTATTATTTTTTCCGTTCTTTTTCTTTTAGTAATTCTATATATGTTTAAAAGCCAACAACGTTGATGTAATAATCAACTATACATGAATATGATTATTTATTTATTTCATATTTGTACCTAAAATGAATATGTTAGATTTAGCGTTTAATTAGACTAAAGGAAAAAAAAAATCCAAAATTGAGAATTCGAATAAAACTGTATATTTTCTATAATCTAAAAAAATAGAAAAAAATAACATATAATATTGAAAGAATACCAAAATTATAATTTAACCTTATTATTCTAATTTGAACTTAAGTAAGAACTTTGAGGCTATGTAATTATTGTTTGTGTAACTATTTATCGTTTTAAATGAATGTCTTTTACGTTTTTTTATAGAATAATTTATAGATTCTGGACACATTAATTTTGAAATATTATTATTGACTAAAAAATGTTTTTAATTCATATAAAATAATTGAGTTTAGATTTTAATTCCTTATAAAAGTACATTTTTATTTTTATTTTTCTAAAATTAGAAATTGCAAATTTTCTTAAATTTTAATTAACTGCTTATATTAAACAAAATGTTAAATGATAGTGATGTATAATAGGGTTATAATATAACCTCAGCTGAACTTATTAAAAAAAATTAAAATCCTTAAAACAAATTTTATTTATTTATTTTAAAATAAATATTAGAAACTAAAAAATGATTTAAAATTTTATAAAAAATAAAAATAAAAAGATATTTTGCAAAGACTAAAACCTATAATCAAAATTCTCTAATTTTTCAAGGATTAAAAATATACTTAAGTATACTATTATTTTATAAATTCCTTTAATAAAATGCATGGAATAACGTAGAATAAAAAAATAACAGTGAAAGTTCATAAATTAATTGAAAATATTTCAGTCCTAAATGTGACTTTATTACCAAACAACATGTGTTGTGGGACGCAGCTCTGGTTCAATAAATTCCAACAATATGCTAAGATTTTATGATATAAAATTGAAATGTCAAGATGTCATGGAACATATCTTGCTTCATTTTTTCAGAATTTTCTTTTTCTATTCTCACACACTCTATATTTATGTAATGTTCCAACCAAAACTTAACAGAAAACAACTGAGAAAATTATAGAAACACCTGTGGAGAGATCCACAACCTCTGTGAACTTGCTATCAAGCATTAGTAGAGCTTTCTGCACTGTCTGTGATGAGGACAATTAAGTTTCTCAAATAATTGTTGTCTTCAATCTAAAACAGTTTCAAATTTTCTTCTGCTCATTCCAAACCACAATCACTCTTAAATTTCTAAATTTCAAGGCTAAATCATACAAAAGCACATAAAATGTTTGGAAGTGACAATAACTCTTGCAAAATAAGAGTAGATCAATCATAATCAATGCATTTGAAAACTTTTCATTACAACGTGGTGCACACATGACAGACATGGGTGACTAGGGTGGCAAAAAAGGTGAGATGATGATGACAGCTTCCAACAATATCCTAAGAGTTTTAAAGTGAGATGTTGATTTTATTTACATCTTCTTTCTTCATCACAATTTTATACTGTAAAAAAATTATTATACCATACAATTGTTGCATGTAACTCAATATTCACATGAAAAATCACCTAACCATGCATTTTACTCAAAATTCTCACGTTACGTAATTATGAGAGCATTCAAAAAAAATAATCAAAATATAATTTTTCTGAAAGAGTGGTTAAAAAATTTAAAAACTAAAAATGAATTTTATGAAAAAACCAAACACTGGAATCATGGTTTAAAAGAAATTACATGTATGAAACTGATTGATGACATGATAACTCACTTAATATTAGATCATTATTCAACATATTGATCTCGAAATTAAATATATCAACAGAAAAAATATACATAGCAACACATTTTATTTAAGGATTAAAAGTGAAATTAAAGAGAATTGAAGGATAAAAACATAGTATACACAAATGGAATTTATCTCATCAAGTCAAACTATAAATTTTCATAATATTTGGTTTTTATTTTAAAACTTTTTATGAAATAAAATACTTATTTTCCTTACAAATAAATTCTCAAACTTGACTTAGTTTGTATATCATCAGTTTTTATTTAATGATGTAAAATATTTTTATATCGTGAAATGGAAAACAATTGTCATATATTTTTGTAATAATTATCTTAAAATATTATAAAAGAAATATTTTTTTATCATTGACAATGTAAATTTCTACGCATTAACCGTTCATAGAAATGAAGTCAATAAATGAAATTGGTGACAACTTCCATTTTATTTATTAGGATTAATGGTCCATCGACATTTTCGACATCATAACTTTTTTATCTATCAATAGCATTACCGAGTACCTCAGTATCCAACATTTTTGTAACATGGTGAAACTAATAAAAGCTAATATATTAATTACAATATTCATCAATAATTTTTTATTTTAATTTATTGAAAAATACACTTTTGTATAGATCTGCTATTTTTTTTATTGAATCTTCACTTATGATTATATAATTTCTAATAAACTATAACAAAAAAATTAGAAAAATATATTAGAAAATACATTGTAATGGCTTGCTTCAATTTCATTTATTCATCTTTTTGACTGAGTTTGCTGCAACCTTGGTTCTATCAACAGCACTTAGCTTCAACCGATGTTGTACTGACACAGTCTTGATTTGGCATTTCAATTTTTGTAGATCCCTTAATTGTGATTGAGGACCATCACCCTCCAATTTGTATTTTTGACTTGGTCTTTCTTCCAATTTATTCCAATTCCATAATACAATTGTGGAGACCACCACAATGATGCTTCATCAAACACCATACTCCTTATTTCATAGAAATTTAGATCACAGCATGCTCACCTCCTTTCTTACTACTGTAACAGGCAAATATGTAAAAAATTTACTAATCAGATTTTGTATGTTTCTGGACTCGGACACAATTGCACACAAAGACACACCACTATCTCACAAATGACTGTGTTGTCTTATTATCATATAAGATTAATATATAAAATAAGATATAAAAGTTTAACTTTTCAATTTAATCAATTTTATGTGCAGCTATTAATCTATGGAGTGGTGAGAAACCACTGTGTAGCAGAAAAAAAAAGCTTGCAAAGGCATATTGCATGCAAGATGAAAAGTTCAAAGTTTAGACTTAAGCAGTAGTAAGAGATTATCATCCCAATTCTTCATTTAACTAATAGTGAAGAGTAGAATAAAAGCAGGCACGTCAACGTCAGATTTATGTCTTAGATGATTTAAGTTCATGTTCTAAGGCTATATTGTTAAGATTTATGTTTGAATTGTTAAAGATTTATGTTTTAATTATTTTAAATGAATTTTAATTTAATTATAGCATGTTTTATTAATATATTTTTATCAATTTATTGACATTATTCTTAGATAAAAGTGTAGGTGGTGATGAAATACAGGTATACATTTTAAAATTTAAATTGATAAAAATAAAACTAATTCAAGTCTTTAATGGGATAGAAATTAAAATTACTATTCATTATTAAGTATTTAAAATTGAACTAATTCAAAAAATAACTGAAAAAAAATCACAAATTGATGATATTACTTAAAATATATCTACACTTACCAGAGATATGTTAGCAAATTTGTATTATAAATTTTTTAATATAATATGAACAAAATATCAAAATTGAAAATACAATAACAATCTTAGAAAACACAGTACATATTTTTACTTAACAATTTTTTAATATAAAATGTTTAACATTATATAGTAAAAAAATAAAAATGATCTAAAGGAACTGTATTTAATTTCTATATTTGATGCAAATTATTGTTAATAAAAATGGAACTAAATCTACGGGTTCACTATTCAATGGGATTTGAATAGATTTAGATATTAAAAAGAAGGATAACATAGTACACCTCAAATTTTATCGTTTGTCCTGAAGAGATTTCCTTTCTCAGAAAGATTGCACAATATAATAAAATTTAGATGTATATATATTTTTTAAGTGAAATATTTTTTTTATTAAGTTATCACTTTACCACGTGTAACCTTATGAAACAACCAAGAATACTCCTTATAATTATATTCAAAATTCAAATTTTCAAAGTTGCAAATTAATGTCTGCGTTGATTCGACAATTGTTGTAATTGCTAAATGTCAGAGCTTCTACAAACGAACACAATGAAGATTCGTACTATTGAACCTTAACGTGCATGATAAGCTGCCCCTTATGGAAAGCTTGGGGTAAGTTCTATAGTGAAGATATAGCCTCCGAGTGGATATTTCCAAATCAACACAACAGGAGAAGCATAAGAACTATTGCTACATTGAATCACACCCTGCCCAAGATACTACAGTCGATGCTCCAATCAACCAGACACAATTATATGCGGGGGATGGGAAAGACACTCTGGCTCAGTTTTCTTTATCTAATATAATCCAATAACTATTAAGTATATATAATACAAGTACATTATCGTCAAAAAATTTGTCAAAATATCTGGCGCAAAAACCACTACCTTAGCTCAAGTGAGCTTACTGCAGTCAGTCTCAAACGAATTTGTTTAAAGCATTTCGTATCTTGACAAGTGATACTTTCCTTTTACATCCCAGGGTTGGTGCTAGCCTGGCTTCCATGTATTTTGCCAACTCAACCCCAGTGAGCATACCATAGGGCTCAAAATTAAATAATCTCTGGATTTTGCTTGTTTCTTTCAAACAGGTCATTTTGACTAAAATCTAACTACTGCTGGGGTATCATATAGAATGTTGATGATTGCCATAGTACACCATTCCTGGCGGTTGAAGTGGTCGAAAACTAGGAGGGGCTGGGGCTTGCTGCGTCAATTTTATTGGTTGATGTGGAGCAATCGGTGCTGGCTGCTGCTGACTTATTTGCATTGTCTGATGTGTCAGAGGCATCATTGGTCCCACCATATGAGGTGGGGGTGGTCCCAGTGGTAAAGGAGGGACGCTACCATAACCATATGGAGAAATGACCCCTCCAGTTGATTGCAAATAATGGTGGGAGGATGAATTACAAAGCAATTGATATTGACTCTGTGATGTTGCGGTTGGAGTCTGCAAGGTGGGTTGAGGTACAATAACCGACGGATACGAATGATTTGATGGGGCAATTAACTGTTGTGAAGACATAAAAACATTTGGATCTGATATAGGTATTGATTTCTCAGGTTTTGACATGGACTCGGAAGTTAGACAAGCATTTTTTGCCTCTTCAGCAGCAAATGAAGACAGAACAGAAGTCATGATAAACTGAGATGATGAAGATGCAGCTAGCTTATCTGCAACCTCAGCTGCAATTGCTGCGGCTGACTTTTTAGTTGCTGCATCTGATTTTGTATTCACATCGGTAACTGTAGACGTTGCAGTTGAAGCTTTATAGGAAGAATCTTCATCAAGTCGCTTCCGCATGCAGCTAGCCTCTTCTACTTGTGCTTGCGCTACCTCCATACCATTAAATTCAAATTCGTTAGCATCTATAGCAGTAAAAGCCTGTCAAAGTTCCTAAACATCTCATAGTATATTTTGTAAGGAATTCAAGTATAGTCCCTTATAGAATAGAAATGACCAAGATGCGCAGTATATAAGGAAATAGATTCACAAATTCATTGCCTTAATGTTGAGTTGAAAATGCCTCTTATATAGACTGACTCATGACTCATTAGATCTACTAACATCTCCCAAAATATCGACTCTCTTCAATGTATCCGTTCAAGAGAAACCCAACATATATATATATATACATATATTTGTGAGATAGTGCAACTAAGTTCTTTCTATTTCAAAACTGAGTTTATTCCATCAAACCCTTTTGAGGTTCCTAAAAGGTATGCAATACACTCGCAACTTTCAGAAAGGGTTAAATATTTTTTGTCCTTAGAAAATTTCATATTTCTGATTTTAGTCCCTATAAAAATTTGTCCATATTTGATCCCTCAATCGTTTTCCGTCATCAATTTTCAGTATCTAGGAGGGCCTAAAAATGGACAAACAAAATTTAGAGACTAAAATCAGAAATCTAAACTTTCACAAGGAACAGAAACATGAATCTTTTCAGGAATAACACTGATTCCCCTTCCCAGTTTAAATACGTTCCAGACACATATACTACTCTAAAAATGAACAAGAGTAGAGTTTTTATACGCTATGTACACCTCGGGGAAGGAGGGTATAATTTACTCTCTTAAATGTTTTACAACTACAAACACTATTTATGAGGATTTTATGAACTATACCATAATAATGGTTCAATTACCTTTTATAGATATATACTAAGAAGAGACACATATGAAAGGTAATTAAATAATGGAAAACCTAGATACATGAAAAATATATATCACATTTGCATAATCTACTAAAAATACGACAGTCCTCTGATAAAAGGCATCACGATAATACATACCTGAATCTGGGTACGAACATCCTCCAGCTCAGATTCCTGATACATAAAAATACAACTAATTAAAAGATAGCATTGGACTCAAAATATCAACCAGAAACCTAATAAATGTTGAACATGAAACATAAAATATTATTGAGCACATGGAAAAAAATACTTGCCTGCTCATGCAAAGCTTCCTTTAACTGCGTTACAAGTGCTGCTCTACTTGCTTCAAGCACTTTGAGATTTTCAATGCATTCTTTCAATTTATTTTCTTCCTCCACTAGTTCCTCGGACAAAGCTTTTCGCTTAGGGTCCTTCACTGAAAAAGAAAGTATAAGAATCCTATCTTCCAAAAATCAGGTGTTAATTTCTTTATAACGATAGCTTACCAATAGAACATGCCATATCAACATTTTTTTCCATCTTCCTCACACGATCAACAGCTGACTTGCATTTAATCATCTCTGAATCTTCATTGGAATGTTTATTAAGCACTTGATGGAAGGCTGAGACTATTTTTTCTGCTGTACCTCCAATGGACAATCTCTGGATTACGTAAAATTCATATGGTTAGCTATGCAAGAAGAATTGCAAACCATTTTGAAGGGTGCAATAATCTAAAAGCATAGAAATGTTAGAGTATAAAATTGGGGAGGGGCGAAGAACAAAGGCCCCCAGTCTCACCATTTTAATGGAACGAGAATCCTTTTTCACAATTCTGATGGATCGGGAGCGCTTTTTGTCGAATTGCAACTGTGGAAGTGCTTCTTCTCCAAATATAGAATATACAAGGTTGTTAGTGTCAGATTCAAACACTTTCCTGTCTTTCCATATACCAACCTACAGTAAGGTAAGCACCAAATTAGATCAGACAACGTACATTGAAATCGATATGGTGGTATGCAAATTATTTCTCAACATTTATATGCCACAGGTATCAGTTCTTGCATGAAGAAATAAGTCTGCAACAACTTCGTATCCAAATCCCAAACCATCCAAAAGGCCCTTTTTCCCACATTTCAAAAGAACGATTTGAACTGTTGTATTCACTTTACTCAATTCAAACCCTGGAAAAGGGCTTACCACTCTAGTTGCAGCATACTTTTCTTTATCATCACCTTTCTCAAGAACATCCTTAAGTGCTGTGGGAAGAATGGCCAAAAACTCATTCACGAACTCATTTCCTTTACGTCTGCTGTTCTGAAGGATATCATTTGCAAGATACAGAAGGGGTACTCGCTGACCCTTCTCTGAATTTCGAAATTGCTTATTCCATGTTTCCACTACCAGCTTTGCCTCGCTACGGTTAAATATACACCAATGTGATAACGCTATTAAAAATGTTAAAGATAGCAAACTATATGACACAAACAATCAATTCATGTACTTTGAAAGATCAACTTAATACTAAGCAGTAAAAATAACAGTTTAATGGTTATGCACTGAGTGCAAAACAATTTTACACTGCTATCCAATCACAAATCACCATTAATCTAACTTTAAGGTAATTATTCTAAAAGTCAACAAAATTACAATATATAGTGATTTGTGATTGGATAACAGTGTAAATATTTTACAACATTAGAACATAACCTTTTTCCTTTAAAATTAATCCACTTCTAAAGTAAGAAAAATCCCTGCAAAAATATTATTTCAGAACAGAAACTCACTTCAAGTTATATAGACCAAGCCCTGACAAATTCAGCTTGAAACAGACTGTAACGAAGTACTTTGATGCATCAAACACATGACTTAGTTAAACTATTGATCTGTTATAGTCATACAGAGGTAAATAAGTTCTCCAAAACTAGGATGCCACAGCAATACGCTCATCCTTTTATAGGTGGACATTGCTACGGTCAATAGTGGGTATAGGGTCTATAAAAAAACTACATAAAATTAAAAAAAAAAAATGCCAGAAGACAATGAATGGCATTAGAAAGTTTAAGATCCAATTACTTGTGAGCCTAAAAGCAGACAGACTTATGTATAAATTCCCATATTTAAAGCAAAATTGTACACTTCATAATTAATATAAACCAAAGAAGCAACTGATAAACTTGCAGAATTAGAGCCTTTGCATAAAATCAAATTTACATAGCCATTAATTTATTCGTCTTTTTGGTGTATAGATCACATGAAACACATACAAATCCATATTTAAATAATACTATGATACTTTTAGCATGATTCAAATAAATAGTCACTATGATCCTTTTCAATACAACATGTGACTATACTCATAAAAGCTCCCCCTGTAGTTCCGAAGCAAGTCTAGTTCTACCTCTGCACATAACAAACTTTTATCTTTCAACATTGCTTCTCCAAGAAACAATACTAACTTTCTTAAATGTTCACTGAGACAATTGGAAAGATATGCAAGCCATTCAAACACCCAAAATAATCAACAACATACAAATCTATGGAAACAATTCATATGCCCTTCACAGAATCAGCAATCAAAAGTCATAATTCAATAGTTTTTTGCTTCTTCCCACTTTAGAAATCACATGTAAACCAAAAAGATTGACCAGGTCACAATTACATGACACCTGAAGATATAATGGCACCTTTACAAATGAACATGGTAATTCCAATTACAGCAAAGCTATTTATGCAGAGACCAATTCCCAATTTAACACACCAAAGAATCTCAACTACATCAAACACCTTCCATTCTGGAATGGGATTCTACTCTTAACTGAAACTCTACCACATATACTAGTTAGTTCAATAAATTGCAACAGACAGACATACATATATAGAGAGAGAAACACTTCCAACCCTCACCACCCACGTAAATATCCCAATTCGGCAAAATCATTATAAAAAGTAAGCACATTTATTCAGTAAAACAAACTAATAAACATTCTTTTACGAAAAAAAGGATACTTTCAATGCAGTGCTGGCCTCTGTTGAGTTTGGACAGCTTGTCCGCAAGTATCTCGGAGAAGTCTTTACTCATACCAACAGACCTGAGGAAGAAATTACATGAGTGAAACCCTAACAGCCAATAGAACCAATAGATGGAAAAAATTGCAAGATTTTGCTAGAAAACTAAAACCCTAGAAGCTAATGAAAACATAAAGGAAGAAGGAGAGAAGCAAGGCAGTGAATGCGAATAATTAACCAAAAGCATAGAATGAAAGAATGAAAGAAAGGGTAAGAAATTGAAGAAAGCAGTGGAAATACCAAATGTTGAGGAAGAGTGAAATACGACTGCGTTCTGGCGGAGAAGGAATGTAGTATGTTATAATAATATATGAAGAAGAAGAGAGAGAAAGAAAGATGTTTGTTTGTGAGAGTGTTATAGAAGAAGAAAAGCAAAGAAGAGAAAGAAGGAGAACAGCAGTAGTTTGAGGCTTACGGGATTTCGTTTGTCCAATTGGCGCAAAATCTGTGACTTTGTCTAAAAGTGCCACATGCATTTTATATATATATATATATTAAATAAAATTTTTATCTTTATATTTGAATTCTTTTTAATATATTACTAAAAATTTTAAAATTCTCAATCTGTTCCAATTAAATTTAAAATGATGTTATTTTTTTTGTTAAGAAAGTGGTAATGTGAGATAAATACTGACTGATGGGAATAAAATATTGTTGATGTTATATTATAAAAGAAAAAATAACTTAAAATGCACAATATGTCTTTGTGCTAATATCAAGAAAATAAGGCTTTATAATTATGTCATTTATATGACCTAATTTAAGTATTCATTAGTTTTTTATTCTTAAAAAAATTGAAACCTTTAAATATTTATGAGCTTCAATTTATGACATGATCTAAGTACTCATTAGTTTTTTATATTTAAAAGATTGAACCTTTAAACATTTATGAACTTGTATATATCTTTACTCATTAGTTTAACTATCCATTATTTCATTAGTAAAATCGTACGATTTTTACATCATATTTCACTAAGAGTTAATTTAACTAACAAATTAAACTAGAGTAAATATATTTTGACACCATTATTTTGTTTTTACTCCATTTCATAATTCAGAATAATAATAATAATAATAATAATAAAGTATTAGATTAAATTATTTAATTAAAGTATAAATTAAAATATTAATATAATAAGCTGTGATGAAATTGTTGAAATTTAAGTCGATGTCAATTAGTACTCACTAAAATAACTGGTCACTATGAACCTACTTATACTAAATTATATATATATATATATATATATATATAATTATTTATAATTTTATTACATGAACTCTAGTAATACAATTATTAACTTATTGGTTCAAAAAGAAAAAAAATAGATAAATAGAGTTGTTGAATTAACTTATTTTATTCACTTTACTACCTGTTTGCAAAATATCTATAGAAATGAGTTGGTCACTTGAATGGTATAGTTAGTCCTTAATTAAATATTGAACTAAGTTGACCCATAAAAAATGTAAAAAATGCCTTGTTTTATAAAATTAACAAATTTAGTTGGATAACATAAAATATTTTGATATGTTAACCTAAATTTGAATATCTTCTATTAATGTTTTTGCATTAGTGTAAGAGGATTTGATTTTTAAAATGAATCAACACAGAAAATAACATACATTTTAATTTTTGAAGAATACTAAAACCTAAAAAATACATATTAGGTAACTCAAAAAATATACATATAAATCATTTGTCGAACCAACTTATCTTGATCTATCAATTATTCACCACATACTAGTCAGTTTGATAAATTACACTAACAAATTATATTAGATTATCTTTAATGCAAAATTTATACTATAAGATCTTATTTTTATTTTATGTGAGTATCATTATTCAATACTTCTGCATGTTTTAGAAATACTAAAATTCCCTATTCAAAGCAAGCTTAGAGTTTTCTAATTGTGGGTTGTTTTGTGATGGGTGTTATACATTGTAGTATTACAAGATATCAGACTGTTAACACATTTTTCCAAACAAGAAGACATGTCTTGTGTAGTGTGTGGCATTCAGATATTAATACGTCATTTTACTTGTAAATTATGTTATAATTCATTAAAACTACTACATTAACAATACACCTATCATACTCTAATGTTATCTCCAAGACATTCGATTCACTACTTTAACAGCGCTAGACCGATCAAAGCTCTGGAGTATTTCGTGGCTTAATAATTTTCTTTTCATCATTATTGACTCCGTATAACTATTGAGGGAAAATAATCACAGTCAGAGTCTAATGAGGAAAGAGTGTGTATAAAACTCACTAATTGTTGAGACTCAATCAAAATTTCTTGGATAGATGTTTTATAAAATAGAAATAAAGAACTGGGGAATTATTTGCCAGCGTCCATGACAATGATACACATCTCTTTTTATAACCGCAAAGAGGTTTGCAACTACGCCATTCTGCGTTGCACACATCTTCAAATGCATTGCACACATCTTCAAATTATTTCCAGTATCGCAGCTTGGTTCTGGAAAATATATAGCATTGGAGATGTAAAATGCATGCATCTATTCACTCTCTTCATCACTATTGACTATAGTCAAATGATTCATGTTTTTTTCAAGAGGTGGAAGCCCATCTTCAGAATCAGAAGAGTTCTGAATTTTATCCTCACCTTCGGGTGCCGCAACTGTGCATGCAACAGCATAACATACAAAACAAATTAGGATAAAATTCCCAAGTAATATATTAAACGTATCTGTACATAATCTTTTTTTTTTGTCACACAATAAAATAACAGCTTGCAAAAAGCATACTTAAGCGCATCAGCACATTCAAGGGTTCATGTACCACTTTCCAAGAACCAGTACAATAAAACATGTTCACGAATGACAAATAGCTTTCTAAATCTGCCTTTAAAAAGTTGATGTAATGCAGTGCACATGCGGAAAAAATTCAGAAAAATGAGATAAAGGGGGAGCGAAAATTAAGACAGCAGATATATATGCATATGTGATATCTATTGCATTTGGATCAACCGAGCCAGAGTCAAGACATGCCTTCTCTGATAAACATACAGATACTAGAGTGTATGTTCAACAGATAGGGTAAGGCTAAATAAAACTGCCAAAAGAAAGGAAAAAAGGGTAGCCCAGTGCACCAGGCTTCGTGATGGAATCCAGGGTTATCACCACAACCAGGGAAGGTGTATCCAAAAAGGGCAGTCCAGGTCACAAGCCAGAAACCTTACTGTTGCCCCAAAGCAGCAAACAATGTGGAAGGTAGAATAGCCAGTTAAACAAAATATTAATATCAAACCCCAATGAAGACCCAATTGCATAAGGCTCCTGCTATTACATGGCATGAAGAGAGTCACATGTATACAGCTTTATCTCCATTCGATGGAGAAAATGTCTTCACTTGAACCCATGACCTCGACAAGGTCATTAGGCTGAAAGATTACTGTGCATCAAGGTTTACTCTCTCTTGGACATTACTTAGTTATGGCCACCATTCCGCAAAAAAGATATTACATTAATACATTTACAACCAATACATACCTTCACCATCACTAGGAGCCCTTGGAATCTGTCTCTCTTGTGACAGCCAAGCATTTTGAACAGAAATAATTTCAGCACTATTTTGGCATTTGGAGTACGCCCTCAGTAATTCCCTGCATTAATTATTATAAAAATAGTCAATACATACGAGTCTATGAAGTAACGACCAATTGATAAATTAGTCAATTGAATCATGTGTTAGTTATGTATCTCGAAATAAAACAATAAGAATGATTTTGTATTTCCTTACAAATCCTTGAATTCACCGTAGCATTATATACAAATAGATGAATTGAATCGTGTTAGCACACACTTGATGTTCTAATTATAGCCTGAAATCCAATATGTCAAAAATCCTAGATCAACTAGTAATATAAGAAATTCATAAAAAAAATTAAGGGACTAATTAGAGGCAATTTAGGAGATAATGGCATGCTAGCTTGCAGCCTAATAATCACAGTCAATCAATATTGTTAGCAACCTGGATTAGAAAATAGAGAAAAGACATAATATTTCTTGATTGCAAAAGAACGCAGAAAACATAGTTATCCCCTTCAAGAGTTAATCCCTTCACAAAGAGTTTCCCTTCCACGCACAACTAATGCTCAGTTCACAATTAATACAAAACAGAACGACACCCTTTCTTTATATCCTCCTAATTAAGCCTAATTAACCCCTCTAATAACTGCTATAGCAGTGGCTAACTAAATTTCCCTCCTCTCAAACTCCTAACAAGTATCTAGTTATTTACACATGCCTAATCAATTCTAGCATTTTACATTGTTGAAAGAATTGACAACACAGATATCCCAAATTAATTTTTACACAAAAATCTGTCCATGGTTACATCCAAAGACAGGTTTTACAGCAGTATTCATTTGCAAGTCATGCTTACTTAGTAATACTCTCAACTAAAAGTATATAATAAACTTCAGAAATGACAAAAAGATAACATTGTAAATTAAGTATTTTTTTTATAATCATAAATTTCAAGGTTTAAATTGAAGAAACGAATAGGGGCTCAGAATGCCCTGTTGCTTTGTTCATTTAACAGGCAGGGATAAATAAATACCGTGCCAATGTTTCAACTTGAGCCCCCAAATGTATCAGAAGTGAGAAAAATCTGAATAACAAAGTTATATCTACGAATAACATCATATACATACCCATTCAGAGACATAAAAGCATGACCCCATTTGAACTTCCCGAGCAATAAATTTGCTGTTTTTTCTTCCCCACTGCAAGATCACAGTAAAGAACTTCAACCATATAGAACTGAGAAATGGATAATCTTCAATAATAAATATTAATTCAAATTAAAATCAACTATAATGCAAGTTAACAGTAATATACATGCTACAAACTGCAAAGTCTATTAAGTTCAGACCTAAATTTTTTATCTGAATGTTCATAATTTTACAATTTCTGAACATTTGGAGATAGAATGACCACGAACATTTCTAGCAATGACAGTCTAGTATAGTAGCAAATTAGCCATTCCTAAGACCAAACTTTTCAGTTACATTTTTTTGGTGGTGGGGGTGGAGTGGAGTTTACAAATTATAGAGCACATGAGCAAGCGAAAAAAAAATATATCATCTAGTAAGAAGCTAGAGATATAGCCACCGAGGTACCATATTGTCAAAGCGGCAGATAAGGCCTCCACACAAGATAGTTGACATGGACGACCATAATTTACGGGATTTGCTGCTACAAGCCAAGGAACTGCAATTAAATGAAAATATGAGAAAGTATTATTACATTCCATGTCAATAGAGGCAACCTTAAACATGACAAAAAAGATTAAACGCAATACCACTGAAAAGAACTTTTAAGCATCACACATAACTACAATAGTACTTGAGTCAAGCATGGATATTTTCATTAAAAAGGTGTATACACAAATAACCATGCAACATGAAGTATAAAAAGCAAATTTTGAATATATTCTTTTCGGTGGTTAAGTCCATACGAAGGCGAGGAGCAGCACAACGTAGCCTCACAAAAGGCACATCATCTAAGCGGGCCCATGAACAATCTACAACTGCCAACCCTTTCTTCTGGATTATAGAGTAATCTTCTCTTGAGACACATTGATTTCCAGCAGGACTGTCAAAAACAGAATCACTGTAAATCAGTAATCACAATTCAGAGAACACAGGAACTAGAACTATATATCGCTAATAAAAAGTCAAAAGAGAATGCATTGGTTTAGAAGTTGAACATCGTAAGGCCCATTTGATCTTGTTGAGAAATATTTGCTTTTTCAGAATTGCTTCCTTTAAAAATGCCTCAATAATAGTATTATACGGAAACAACTTTAAGTAAACTTATTTGATTTCTTCCTCTTTAGCTTTCTATTTGCTTGCTTCTCTTTAGAAGAAAATTTTTGTCATTTAGTCTTACACTGCAGTTAAACACCTAAAATAATCATATAGCCTTTCAAACTAAAAAGTAGCTTCGTCAATTACATAGCATTTTTTTTATCAGCAATTACATAGCATGTTGAACAGGTTCTTATTCTTGAACAACACTAATCAACCTCCTCTGCCGATCAAAGCCAAAATAAGTTATTGTTTTCAATGATTGAAAGCAGCCATCCATTGTTCGAGAAAAAACACGATAACTAAACAATCAACCAAAGTGTTTAGACAGCAGCAATTTAAAAGTAAATAAATTATACTGCCAAAAGGAGACAACAGCTACACAACACAACCTCTAATCAGTGTCCAAATGATCAGTTGATAAAAATCATGAACTTGTTGACATGTTACATAAACATAAACCACATTCAGGAAAAAATATCATTCTTCATAGATATAGTGAGAAAAAGATCATTCCCAACAAGATACCTTAAAACAACGCCTCCAAAACCATTACTCACTCGTAACTCCTGTATAAAATCAACTAAAATCAGTACTGCTAACAAATTGAGCATCTTTAAATCATGCAATTGACCTTAATAGAATATTGAATCAACAATAACAAGGAACTATTCGCAAATTATGGCTAACACACCCCTAATGATAATGTATACTAAATTTAAGATCATTTAGACATCCATAAATATTCAATCAAATAGTAAAGACTTTCTTATACTTTAATAATATAACATGAGTTAAGATAACAACAAAAATATCAAATAGATTTTCAATTGTATGAAATTTTTGACAGACTTTTAATATACTTGATAAGAACTTCAATCCAATGGTTAAATTGACAAAATTTACTGTTTATTCTCAATGTCTTACACTATATTATATTATTGGGCCATGGGCACCGGATTCAACAACAAATTGGATAGAACAAGCTGCAAGGGTGTGCACTACTGTAGCAGACAGCAGTTACAATTTCAAGGGCAGAATAAATATTGGGGTAAATAGCAACATATATAGAGGGCCATGGTAGTTTCCTCATAGAACCTAGTATTATATGTTATATATAAATAATAAATAATTAAACAGGAAGGAACAAAGCAGATTTTTTACCATTATTGTATCTTGAAAATTTCTAGTATGAGTTCTCTCTTCGTAGAACTTTGGACAAGGAGGACTGAATGTTACACATTTTCTCAAGAAGCCAAGAACAGTTATTAAAGGTGTAAATTTTTCCAGACTTACACCCTGCCATACTACACACACACACACACACATATATCTGTCTTCTGTAATAGAAATTTGGATCTAGGAAGAGAATTCCAAGAATGCAAGTAACCAAGAACACAGAAATCAATAGATGAATAACTTCGATGCAATTGGGAGACTACTGAATGAGATATTTGTTAGAGAGAGTAGATTGTTTGAGAATGAAATTGTATTCTGTTGAGACACCAAGCCACGGTCAATAGAATTAGTTTGTTACACAAGCCAAGAAGAGAGAAAAGCCTCCAAAAATTTTCCCCACTACGCTGCCACATCGGAAGAGTCTAATAACCAACTAAATGGGAAAACATGATACAAAAAACTAATATATGGTAAAAGAAATAAATCATGTAAGAATACTGAAGCATAGTATAAAATGGTGTTTCTAACGCAGCTTACTAATGCTGTAAGATTTTCACTGGTGTAGGACTAAACATTTTACATTTTTAATGATCCAACTACTGAACCATAACTATAGATTAACTTGTGTGTCAATACTAAATCTAGTAACAGTTGAGTTGAGAAAGAACAAGGATATAATCAAGTGGTTCATAATTATTTCTTTCCCATATTTCAAAAGTATATATATTATGACTGTTGATTTGATAAACATCAATGAGTTATCAAATAATGTTACTTTATCTAAATTTTCATAAATACGATTTATATCATAGGAACTTTCAAGTTAATGCCGGTTTGGGGATACATTCTGTTCAATGAGAAGTTATAACAGTGCCAGTATGATTTTACAACAACGTAAATCAATCCATCTTGCACACACACCCAAATTTATGTAATATCACTAGTTTTTTCCCCGATAAAATGAATACCCGGCTAACTTGAGCCTCATCAGCAGATATTATGATATTTTTGCAAACCTGTACGCCAACTGAGTACCTTATATTTAAGTTGTGAAATCACGAAAGCTCTAGATATCTATAGACTCATTTATTTAAGCAAAACCCTTTTCCAAGCCCTAGATAACATAAGTTGTTTTCCCAGAAATGCCTCTTTGTATTCCAATCATGGTATGTTCTTCATCTTCTACTATATAATTATGATCATTTCAAGAATCTCTAGCTCAATATTCCATTTGGATTTTCAGGTATACCAAGATATCCAATATAATCTTCCAAAAATTATGCAACTAACTTCAACCAATGACTTAGCTGTTAACATGACATTCAAAATCAACACCACTATGCATTTTGATTTGAGAATTGACCGTTTATTAAGTGTTATTTATTTTACATGAAAGAAATACCAATCTAATCATGACAACGACACCTAACAACCAATTAAATTAGATACAAGATAGCCGTAGACGTACTTATATATTTATATAATCATGCTTATGCTTATATATGTAAATATGTAAGAACAGAGTACATTTAATCATGTGATAAATTCTAATCAAAGAATGAACAAAAAAGAGAACAAATACTTGCCTTTAGCAAACCCAATCTCGAAAGCTTGCGACCAGTGCACCTTTTGGCATCGCATTGCCCAAAATCCTGAGTCAACATCACAAGAAACCAATTACATCCAAAGTACAAAGATACATTTCATGCCGTATGAATATTAGATTATAATTCAACGATGACATATACAGTAGTAGTATAAGGAGCTTTTCCCAAATAATTTGTAGCGTTCAGAACTAGGAGGCAGGGCAGAAATCCATAAAAAAAGTCTAAATTTATTACAAATGCCAATTATTAGTTACCATAAACTATGATATAAATGAAAGAAAAAAGAATTGAAACTGATATGATTGTAATATGACATTATGAATACTTCAGGAGTATTCCCATTCCCAACTAGAAAGAAATTACTCAAAAAAGACCAACGTAAGCATAAATTCATCAGTGCGACAGCGTCACAGTATCACCCTGGAATGAGTAGTACTAAGCCAATACCATCTTTCAAACAAACATTGAAGTACATTTGTGTTTACGTAAAAATAAGATATTTAGCACAATAAAAACTATGCAATAGCCATTGTCCTTTTTTTTAACCCAGAAAAAAATAAGCAAAAAAATAATGAAAAAACTAAAACCTCGGTTAAATTAAAATTAGTAAAACGGTTATATGCATACCCACATTGCAAGCTTTATTTTGGGTTCCGTGAGCTCCTCCTCCTCTTCCTCACCCTCGCCATTTTCTACTGTTACAAAAAATATAACGAGGTGAACACAAACCATGTTAGGTTTGAAAAAAAAAAGATGGAATCGAGAAGTACCTGGAACAGAGATTTGAGAATCGTCCTCTCTGAAGCAGAGTTAGATGAATGAATAAGCAAAAGGCGCGTAAATAGGAATAAAAAATCGGAATCACAAGCAGTGCGAAAGAAGTTACGGTAAGAGTTGTTGGTGGTGTCGACTTGATTGACCACGATGAGTTCTGAATCTCCTTTGTCTGTTATTCCCCATTTTGCTGAAAAACGCGAACCAGAAATTTGTCACACACAACGTATCTTGCTCGTCACACTGATCGCTGCTCTTGTTTTGGTATTTAGGTTAATATATGTTCTTGTTTTGGGTGCGCCTCAGACAAATAATTCACTTTAGGGTGAAAATTATCAATGTTAATGAATATAATAGAAGGGTAAATTTTGTTAAATTCATGATTTAGTGTAACATTAATTATTGATATTTTATTTATGGTTGAAATTTTTTATTACTTCTCTAAATAAATAATTCATTTGGAAGTAGCTTAATATTTTAAAATATATCTGTAATGTAAAAGTACCATTTTAAAAATATATGTGTAAACTACCGTTTTGTTTTCTAAAATTATGGGACATTATGATAATAGTTATTGTAATTATAAAATAGATAAATAAATCTCTTAAATTGAATTATACTTCATTTTCATATTCTTAATTTTTCATTTAACATGTAAACATGAAATATGACGATATTGTTTTGATAAAATAGATTATCTTGATAAACATAATTTAATTTATTTATATTGGTATTGTTCACAAACCTTAAATAGTTACCTATTTATATTAATGTTATTTTATGTTTCTTGAGATATTTGATAAGTCAATATGTTTAGATTAGTTGATATTGTGAATTATTTACTAAATGTTTATATCCAACATGTTATATTGTGAATAAATATTATTACTCTCTTCAATCCTTCGAGAGAGAATTGCCTTATGGATGAAAAAATATGGTTAAAAGGAAAATTAAACCAAACATGATAAATTAAGTTTTTCTTTTACAAAAAGTGGTCGTATTGCTAAAAAAACATAATATCATTGTAATTTGTAATAAACTTCGTATATTAGCCTGTTTGTCTAAACTGGAAATAATAATTTTTAAAATAATAACTTATTTTAAAACTATATAGGATTTTTCTTATTAAAATAAGTAAAAGATTGATTATTTCTACACAACAAAATTAGATAAACACATAAAAGAATAAAAATCTACTTACTTTTATAAGTAGTTCTCTTTTTGAATAAGCACAAACAAACCTAGACTATAGCAAATATAGTAAATGATTATTAAAGTGATTGCAATGTATATACTTTTTTTTTACCTTAAGTTAGTACAATTTATACTTAGAGAGATGTTTGAATACTATTAAATACCACTTGTAAAAAAATATCATAAAGTTAATGTTTGGACATGTAAATAATCATGTACAAGATGTGAGTAGTTTATATGAGATTTATCATAACATAAATAACATTTCTACACATTTGCTTAATGTAGATTAGTGATATCGTTAATGTTTTTACTTAAGTATATATATAGAATAAATAACTTGATTATATAAAAACATTTCTCACTGTTACAAACCTTTAAGGTCCTCATGACATTCTTCTTCATTTTTTTTTTACTTTATGTTCTATTTGCATTATTTTATTTCAATTATAATCTTTAAGGTAACGAATGCTGGAAGATAAACACTACAATAATGCCTATATTCTGCTAGTATTATTAACTATTGTTAATAATCAATAACTATATTAATAAATTTAGTTATTTCGATTTCGGGTCAAATTTTTGGGTCGGACTTAAAACAATTGGGTCATGGGTCATATGTCGTATCATCGTTTCTACACGCAGAAAATCATCAAAATCACAGAACAGAACATCCCTGAAAAATTGTTGTTTTCGTCTGTGTCGCCATATTAAGGTTGAATTGCACCACTCTTGCGGAAACATTCCTTCCACACTCTCACTCACTGGATCCATTCAACTTCTTCACTCTCAATCTCACCTTCTTCCCACTGCCATGTTGCGCAGGTAGGTACCCTACGGCTATCCTGTATGAACCAACGGTAGTTTTTCCTCTTTTCTTCTTCTTTTGCATCTCTGGGTGCCTGCGAAGTCGATTCCTTTTCATTCCAATGATTTGATTTCTCTAACCGCTCTTTTCTTTTTCTGTGACTTCAATTCTTAGGTCCATTTTGCAAATATCATCTCGCCCAGCTCTAAGAACGAACCCCAGACGTTTTGTGTATCAGGTTATTTTACATTTTATTCTCAATGCAATTGATGGAATATGGTCTTTGCTGGTTACCCATATGTTTTAATATTTTCAAAAAAGCATATTTTTTGCTTCTTACTTTTCAATCATTTTGGTCTCTGCCATTCATTCCAAGTGGCTCAGGTAAACCAAGAGGCATATATTGGGTGCTATCTACCTTTGGATTCAGATATTTATGTGCATTTTGAGAAATTAGAAAAAGGATAGTAAGGATAAAGGAAAGAAGAAGATTAATCTAGCCACCTCACTTGTGGTTTTGTCACATGAACAAACACAAAGCTGAATGCCAAATTAAACTGTAAGAGCTAGGCAAGACTTGGAAATTATGTAGTCCTAAAGTTGAAATCCAAACTAAATAGCCTACCATTAGTAGGCAGAGATCATAGATGCCTCAAGTAACAGAAATTAAGAAACTGAAGCCCCAAAATAATCAAAATGACCAAAATGCACCTATGATGGAAAATATAGTATTAAATAAATAAGTTTACAAGTGTCAAGCTTAATCCTAGTTTTTGCTGCTGCATGGATGACTCTCCTTGGTTGGAGAAAAATAAACCTATGTTTCAAGCTATTTGCCACTGAATAAGACTTTTTTCAAGCTATATAAAGACCAATGATTTTGTCACTCACAAGGTGACCTTTTAGTAGTGACAAAACACTGACAGGAATGTTCATGTGTTATATACTTTGGATAAGTTTCAATCATGCACTGCACTACATTTTCTCCCAACTACATATTTTCTTCTACATTTTCTATATGCTGCACACATAGTTGGTTTCTAGTAGATTTTGCTCCATACTCACTCATGATCATATTTATTGATATTGCTCTCTATATAAAAACAAGATACAGGTATGTAAATCCAGCAATCTATTGGAAGTGTTTAGAAATGAAAAACAAAACTATAACGGTGATGGAGACCTCCGGCTACTATCTGATGGATATAGGATTGTTTTGCTTAGGGTAAAATACTCAATATAGGTGGTTGGATTTCAGAAGTTGTATGCTCAAATGTAGATAGTTCATATCTGTGCTACAAATAAAGTAGGAAGAGTACATTGCCTAGAATATTTAGTACATTTGTAGTTAGCAAAGAAAGAATTGCTCAGCTCAAATAATAAAAGATCCTTGATGATCTTAGGATATTTGAAGCAGGAAGAGTACTTTATACAATTATGATGGGATATGCCTGCATGTATGCTCCATGTTGCTATGTTGAATCATGAGTAAAAGCACTATGCCCTCAAATGAAACATCTGACATGTTTGCATATTTGATATCTTTATCACTATATTATACATTCAGTTCAATTCGAAGTAGCTTCTAGTAATAATTCTGTAACATAAATATGTGGCATTGAATATTGGTTGATGAAATATCAACAAGAGAATGAACATATTACACAAGTAGACAAGATTCACTGAGGAACAAACGTATCAGAGAAAGTTAGAGCACCCTTTGTAGAAAGAATTGTTGAATCAGTAGAATCCCCAATTAGACTGGTAGATTGGATGGAGGATAGCCTAATTGCTAAAGGCAAGGGAACATCAAGGATAGTTATAGGTGAAACAATTGAGAAACATGCTAGGGTGTTGTGATTGTTTGATAAGTTTTTAGGACAGACACAACTTTGGTTAGTCTTTTATTTTCCAAATTATAAAAAATAAATGTGTAACATTATGTTAGAGTCATGTTAGAGCCAAAAAAAATTCTTTTAAATTCGACACTTTAGTGTAGTGTCTATAACATATTGTATGTTGCGGGTGACATCAATTGTCTCATGGCAAAGGTTAGGTGGGCCAGAGGTCATGTGGACCAAGTCACAATTAATTATGGTGTTTTTGTTGTTGAAAGAGTTGTACTACTAACAACTATAGCTTTTGCTCTATTGATAAGCACTTGATCCAATAATCGGTATCAGAGTCCAGGTCACAAATTCAATTCCCAGCGGAACAATTGCTGAGGGAGAGATTGTTACGGGTGACATCAATTGTCCCATGACAAAAGTTAGGTGGGCCAGAGGCCATGTGGACCAAGTCACAATTGAATTATGGTGTTTAGACAATTACGCTCGTAAGTAGAAAGTGTTACATACTGACTAACGACTATATGCATGTCAATATTATATGGGTGTTGTATGCATGTCAATATCAAACCCAAGGACATGCCATTAAAGAGTCGTGTCCATGCTTCATAGGTCGTTTGTTATTAGGTAGAGAAATAGTTTCTGTGGCAGCTTACGCTGAATTATGGTGGTTGTCTTTTGTAATAGTTTTATTTTTGAATCTATAATGCAAATTTCTACCTACATTGAATTGGGTTCCTATTAAATTTCAATCAGTTTCATATGTTAGCTTTTCTAATTTATTAATGTTATAATTATAGAAATAATTATTGGTTGATAATATATCAACAAGAGAATGAACTTACTAGCTGAAATGAGAATGTTCAATTAAGTGAACATGCTAGACAAGACAAGATTAGGATTAAGTGCATTAGAGACAAAGTTAGGGTAGCATCTATTGTAGAATTTCATCTTATGTGATTAGGGTGTTGTGATTGTTTGATAAGTATTTAGGACAAACATAATTTTGGTAAGTTTATTTTCGAAATTATAAAAAAAATAATTGTGTAACATTGTGTCAGAGTTGTGTTAGAGCCGCAAAAAACATTCTTTTAAATTCGACACTTTAGTGGAGTGTCTAACATGTATTGTATGGGTATTGTATGCATGTCAATGTCTGACCCAAGGACATGCCATTGGAGAGTCGTGCCCATGCTTTATAGGTCGTTTGTTATTAGGCAGAGAAGTAGTTTCTCTAGGAGCTTACACTGGATTATGGTGGTTGTCTTTTGTAATAGTTTTATTTTTGAATCTATAATGCAAATTTCTACCTACATTGAATTGGGTTCCTATTAAATTTCAATCAGTTTCATATGTTAGCTCTTCTAATTTATTAATGTTATAATTATAGAAATAAAAAATTAATCTTATATAATCAAGAATATCTAGATTATTCATGTATTATTAGGAGCGTTTTTATTTATTCCCGCATCATGTCTTTGTTATTAGAGGATATTAAATCTCTTATATTTATTATATTGATTCCTTTTCCTCAATATAAATAAAGCACCAAAAATACACAGTTTCAACTCTGCTAGAGTTTAACAATTACCTTATTTTCTTTATTACATAATTCAGCAGATTCCTTTGCATCTATCTTCACAAAGGAATTTCTCAACTACATCAAAACCAAGGGGGGCCTCAGCTTCTGGGTCTCCGGACAAACCACCTGAGCCTAATGGCTCTCCATCAAAGTTTTTCATTGGAAGTGTAGCTTTAGGTGCTGCTTTTCTGGCAGCGTATCAAACTGGTTATTTGGATCAATATCTTAAGAAAGGGCATCATAGTGCTCCGCAGGAATCTCATGTCAATACAACCATTGAAGAATTGAAGACTATAGATCATTCAACAGACCAGTTAATTTCACCTAATGAGAAATTAAACAACGAAAACCCCACTGTACAGCTTGCAGAGCAGAAGATTGATGCCCATTTTTCACAGCCAGAAATTGTAATAGAAGATCAAGTGGATAAGCCGAGTCCAGTGCAAGACAAATTTAATATTGCTGAAGATGGTATTGCTGCTGCAAACGAAAACCAATTGCCTGAATACCCTCAAAGCAGTGTAACATCTGATGATCCAACTAAAGAATCTGTTGTGCAATCTGATGGGATTGTTGGAATAAAAAGCATTGAGGCAGACAGTGCCCCAAGACCGGAAAAGGGACTTCAAAATACATTCACATCTACACAGACCACTTCAGTTCAAGATGAAAATGGGACAAAAAATATTCAATCAGTGCAACTAGAAATACAAGAATCAGAGGAGAAAAGAGAGGTACTTACGAGTTTGTCTAAGCTTGATATAGAGGTTCATAGTTAATATCAGGATTCCCTATCATTCACCAAGGTTTGTTTTTCCTGTTATTTTTTTTTTATTTTCTAAAAATGATTATAACATTTGTTTCTTTTTATCCATTACAGAGTGCATTAGGCAAATATATAGAGCAACAACCCACCCTCCTTGAGGAGTATCACTTAAGGAATAAATCAGAAAGAAACCCTGCGTCTTATATATATAGTCATGGCTTTACTGAGAATATCCATTTCCCTGAAGGAAAAGAGGTTATTTTAGAATCTTATTTTTTTTGTTGTGGTCCATTTATTTGTAATCTTAAGCATACATGGAATCTAACATGTTGAAACACTAGGCACTTAGTGGTGCTATGGATGAGTTGGAAGGTGGTTATGTGTCTGAGGATGGGAAACTGGTTCTTGATTTCTTGCAAGCCATCCATGCTGCTGAGAAAAGACAGGCGGACTTAGATGCACATGTTTTTAATGAAGAGAAGAAAGTGTTGAAGGTTTGGCCTATAACATACCATCCTTTGTAACTCATTCTCTAAATCCATGCAAGTGTGGTTAGTATTTCTAGCATTTTGGTTAATTGATGAGCTTTGAAATCTTTGCTTAATTAGGAAAAATATGAAAAGAAGTTGAAAGATGCAGCTGCCATGGAACTTATGCTCGCTGAGGAAGCTGCAATGTTGGACAAGGTAAAACGGTTTTTAGTATTCTCTTTTTAATTTGTATTCAATTTAACATATTTTTTATTGTTGGCTTTTGTATTAAATAATTGGGGTTGTAATACAAGACCTTGAGAGAGGTTGGCTTTTGTCTTAAATAATCGGGTTGCAATAACATGAGTAAGAAAGACATTGAGAGAGGTCGACTCTGTGATTAAAGTATAGAATAATTCCTGTACAAGTGGGGATGGCTGGCCGATGGGTTTGTTGTTCAGTTTATACATTTAACTCAATCATAATTATTACTCTTGATTCAGCAAAATAGTTCATATTAAAACTGAAGCTATATTAATATATTCTTAGTTTGACCCAATAATGGTCACACAAAAATAATCAGAATCCAATTTGAACTCAGCCTGTCAGATTTGTTTTGTAATTGTGAAGCTTGTTTTAATAATCAGAATCCAATTTGAAGCCTGATCAAGTTGAACGATTTCTTTGATATGTGCTGTTTGCCTTTCCCTGAGAATTCCTCTCCAGATTTACAGAATCCAAATCTATTAAGTTATTAATTCTATCTTTCCTTCTTTTTCTTTTTAATACTTTTCAGGAGCTAAAGAGAGAGAGAGCAAAAGCAGCCCTTGCTATCAAGTCGCTTCAAGAAAAGATGGAAGAGAAATTGAAGACAGAACTTGAACAAAAGGTACATATTTAGTTTTTTGTTGATTTTACAAGACTGTTTTCTCATTTTCTCTGCATAGCTGTTGTTACTCGTATCCGTTATTATATAATACTCCCTCTATCCATAATAGGTGTTACCCTAATTCTTTTGACAGATTAATAAAAAACTAATAAATAGATGAAAGAGAGTTGTAATTTTATTAAGCTAACCTTATTATCAATATTACATAGAAAAGCTAAAAGGACACACCAGGGGTATATGTGGAAATATTACATTAAAAAACTAAAATGACACTTATTTTGAGACTTTTCTTCTTCTTCTTCTTCTTCTTCTTCATGATACTATCATGGGAAGGAAGGAGTCTTTGTTAAAATAATGTATCTTTGGTGATTGCAGGAAATTGAAGCTGAATTGAAGTTGAAACAAGTTCAGGAATTAGCAAAGGTGGAGTTAAATGCAGCCATAGCAAATGAGAAGGCAGCCCAAATTGAAAAAATGGCTGAAGCAAATGTTAATGTGAGATTTCTGCTAAAATCAAGCATGGGTAGATCACTTTAAAATATTCATAGCTTGATTTCAGTTAATTTATGAAAAGGGGTATAATTTTGATAGGTGTCATGTCATCAAGAATAAAATAGCCAGAATAGTCTTATACGAGTGTAAAAAATTGCTGTAGCAACTTATACTAACAAAGTTCTTGGAAATTAACTCATGGCGTGTAAAAACAATGCATAATCTAATTATGTTTTTAGCTGCCTCCTGCAATTTTTATCCGATTATAATCAATTAGAACTTTGCTAGTATTCTTAGTCATCAGAAAGTTTCTGAACAGAGACAAAGTTTGTTTGCTTGTGTAGATTTTTTGGTACAGTATGCACTCTACTTTCCAACCTTCTTGGCATATGAATGCTGCTTGTTCATTACATAGTAGGATCATTGTAGAGGAATTTTTAGTACAGTGTTAGGATCCTAGTGTAAGTGCAGACAGCAAAGAAATGGTCTTCCTTTATGTATTTGTGATACTGGGGAGCTTCCTTAATTGTTTTATATGCTGAGAACCCTGATAACATCAAACCTACTATTTGTTTGAGTCTTCTACTATTCGTGAGACCTTTCTGTACATCCAAAGCAAAAATGTTCTATAAATTGTTTGCAGATCGCTTTCAGTACAGTTGCGTATGTTGAACGGAAATGTGAAACGTATATAAGTGAATTTCTTGCCTTCAAATAATTTTTGTCTATGGACCAGTGTTGCTCTATCAAAGGATGAACCATACAGCTATAGTAAGTTTAGATGTGATTGTGCTGGATATTTGTTTTGTCAGTTGAAACCATTATGTTCTTTTCATCTATATGTGTTGTTAGATAAATACGGCATGACCTCCTTGAAATTATGGGGAAAATCGTTTGGTTGTGCAACCTTAAGCTTCTATGAATTGATCAAGGAACATTCATGTTGAAAAGGATAAAACACTGAGTAAACTTTTACTAATTGACTCTATGTTTTAGCTTGCAAGGCTTGACTTGAAATATTTATTAATTGACAAACTTGTTGACTTTATTTCAGTGGTTAAAATTTGACTTGATTACAAAATACTGTCCTTCCATTTCTGTAGATAAATGCCTTATGCATGGCATTTTATGCTCGATCTGAAGAAGCTCGACAAAGTCATGCTACACAAAATTTTGCTTTGGTAATGTTTTCTGTTTACCTGTTTCTCTATGCTGTTTTTATCCATCTTTTGTTCATAGAGCTTAGTGACAAAATCTGGTTTATATTATTTTATTGATATTTTCAGTCTTGTTTACTAGTTTCCTTTTTGTGCTTGGATCCTGCAGAGAGCACTTGCATTGGAAGATGCACTATCTAAAGGATTGCCAATTGAGACAGAAATAGCATCTTTGCAGTCTTATCTTGGAGGCATAGATAAAGATTCAGTTTTGGATTTGGTGCTAGCATCCCTTCCTGAAGAAACGCGGAGCAATGGCACAGACACACAACTGCAGTTAAAGCAGAAGGCAAGCTGTGTTTTTGTCTGTTGTTAACTTTACATATAAAAAAAAATTACTACATTTCTTCTGCAAAATGGTATTACTTTGACCCTGTAAAACTTTCATTTGGAGATCTGCTAAAGTTTATATGCTCTGGATGCTTATAGTTTGGACATGGGTCCCTTTAAATTGATTTCCTTAATTTCCATCAGTGATCAATCCCATTGGTTATATTTTTTACATTCTGTAATGCTCCTGCCTTGTTAAATGGTGATGAATTTGTATAAAACAATTAGAATTAATCTAACGAAGCAATCTCTGATTTACTATAACTGCATCAATTCTAGAATGAATCATTTGTGCATATTCTGTTGCAGTTTGAGGCCTTAAAAGATAGTGTGCGACACTTCAGTTTTTTCCCACCAGGAGGGGGAGGTATATTGGCACATTCTTTGGCACATATAGCATCCTGGTTGAAGGTATGTGAAGAACTGACCAACATGCTGTACTTTGTATGAAAATATAATTTTTGGGGGCACCGAAATCGGTTTCTATTTAGGCACAATACACGTATTTATATTAACTTTGTTTATTTCTTCCCCCTTGCCTTATAACTCCTCCCATTCTCGCTTCTATTGACCTCATCCATGTCTGACTTTGGTACGTGCTCAGGTTAGGGAAGACGACCAATCGGGTGACGGAATTGAATCTGTCATCAATAAAGTAGAGAGTTATTTGGCTGAAGGAAAACTTGCTGAAGCAGCAGATTGTCTAGAAGAAAGCGTGCGAGGCACGGAAGCCGCAGAAATTGTTGCAGGATGGGCGAGGCAAGCAAGAAACAGGGCTATTTCTGAGCAAGCTGTGCTACTTCTTCAATCCTATGCCAATTCCCTTAGCCTTACATGATTCTCAAATTTTGAATATTTACAAAACCATGTTGATTCAACACCTAAGGTTGCAGAGATTATCTTTGGCGGATTATGCCAACGGAATTAGTGACCTACAAGGATAACAATTAACGTTTTTCTTTCAAAGCAGCTGAAATTCGTTGATTCTCTGATTTCTATGCAACTCCAATGGCTTTGGAGTTTTGACTCGAGTGCCATCAGGCTCTGTATAATTTTGCCTTTTATTTTCCTCAAATAACAAAAACGTTGCATTGCAACCTTTTGAGATTTCAATAATATATACCAGAGACTTTCAATTCAAAGAATACTATTTCGGATCTTATTTTCTTGGTCTTGTCATGAGTTTCACCAACTTCATATTATAGACAAATTTGGCTTGTGATACTCTATTTATCTTATTTCCATGAGTTTTTACGCTGCTCCTCTTGGTTATTATTTAGTTATTATAATTTATATATAAAGGAAGTTGTTAATATAAGGATATCTTTTAGTAATATACACACAAAGCATGTTTTGTTCAAGCCAAATGATACTGCTACAATTAGGATGTTAACAGCAGTTTGTATACAAACATGTTTTTATTTTTATGGTTTTCCTGTCCTAAATTACTCGAATCATATCTCATTTTATTAGAATGCCTTGTTTTTTTTAAGAAAATGACTAAAATTTAATTTGGGATATAATACTGATTATCTAAACTACTTATCACTAAACTAATTTTAGTGAAATATGCCATCAGAAAGCTATTGGTTTGTGACCAATATTTTTTGTGTTGTGATTGTTTCTAAATTTCTATTTTGATCCTAAAAAATGAGGATAAGAGAAAGACATTAAACCTACTAAACTAACCATGACCTTGACTTGACGTGTATGTATTTATTTGATTGAATCTATGTCAACATAATGGAACAACTAAGTGATGCTTTTCAAGACTATTGCATTATTTTGTTCACAGTTTTTTATTTCAATTTTTTTCCACAACTTCCAAACGCACGCAAGATAAAAAAAAATGGTCAATTTGGTTGAAGTACTTATAAATGCAAATTATTATATTTTGCATTATGAATTGCTACACGAAAAATGGAAAAACAATTCTCCTGCCAAATATGGAAAACTAAAAACTATAAGGCGATGATGTTTTTATACAATGATTAAAATATGTTTTAAATTTAAATAAATTTTTAATATTCAATAAGTTTTGAAATTTTTATTTATGGTCGTCTATAGAAAAATTCTGTTTTGGTTTTTGATAAAAAAAATTATTTTTTGATTTGGTCTCTGCTATTACTAACATTAGTTTAGTAGTGAATTGTTTGTTAAATAAATTAATAATATATTAATAGTTATCTAAGATTAACATACGTATTTTTTTAAAAAAAAACTTTTGATATCCTCATGTCATGTGTAGAATTTACTTTTGGTTTTTAATATTTTTTTTTCATTTTAATCCTTCATAATCATTTTTCTACAAATTATCGATATCTTTTAATTAATAAATTTCCGTTATATGACCATAATAATGACTAAATAGAACTAAATAAGTACTAATTAGACTTTTTCACTTTAAATAAAATAACTTTTTAAAAACTACATGTAATAGGAACCAAACAAAGACACAGACAAAAATATAAAAAATTTAAGAGAATAAAAAAAATCATCCACAAACAAAATCAAAATCAACAGAGGTATTAAAATTAAAAATTCATTTAAAACAAGAAAAAAATACATATATCAATCTTCTACCAGTATTAACATGTCACAGTGTTCCTTAACTTATAATAATATCTATTGAGATATACAAACACAAAAAAAAAAAAAAAAAGCTAATAACGTTATATTCTCCTTCTACAGATTTTTCTACAAATGAAGTATTTAAATAACAAACAAGTAATGTTTTAAAAGCATAAAAATAATTGGCATTATTTTGCTAGTAGGCAAATTAATAATTAATAATATGGTACAAACTAATTTAGAATTAGACCAAAACACATGTTAAGAAATGAAAAAAAATTACGGTACCCTCTCATCACTATAACAACCAGACATAATAAATATTTGCATTGTTAATTCATTTCTTAACGAGATCTTTCAGAATCATTCATTTTTTTTATTATCAACCAAATCAATTTAAGTGTCAGGATATTTGCTTGATTCTGTCAGTAAGCAAAATACCATTTTTTTGGTACAGGATTATAAGGTTTTATTATTCATATTACTTTTCAATTTTTGATTGTTTGACAGAGAAGTTAAAATTATCAATAGTATAGAGGTTAACTGTTCAGAATGGTAAAATTAGAAGCTATAATTAAGAAGAAGATGATGAGAAGGAGAAAAAGAAAACAACTGCAAATCAATTTTTTAATTTAGAAAGACACTGCACATGGCTAAACTTACCATCCAGCTAAGGAACATTTTTTGAATATAAAATAGAAACTGTGGTTGTATTTTCAATCATTTGTCACCGAACAACCCTCAAATGTTTAATTTCTTATTACTCTGTCATCTCCAAATGCACTATACCCAGTGGTGACATATCAACTTCTGAGATTTCTAATATACTATTATTTAATTTAGGGAATATTTTAACTGGTGAATTTTAAAAGTATTCTTTAATTTCTAAATTTAACATAATTTTTGAAAAAAAATGTAAAAAATAAAACAATGAATATGTATAGAATTAGAGTAGATTAGATTTTGATGAAACCTGTGGTGAGAGTCAGTTAATGAGGTTTGAGCTGTAACTGAACTTCTCACTGTCGGTGCTCCGGTGACGACGGCGAGATCGTCAAAAACACCCTATCAGACACTTCCTAACGAAAAGTTGAAAACGTAAGACACAATCAAACAAGAGAGACACAAAGTGAAAATTAATAAAATAAAAAGAAAAAGGTGCAACCAACTACACTTGTTCCTCCTCTTCCTTCTCTCGTCTTCTTATCTTCTACCGAACCCATCTTCATCTTCATCTTCATCTTCGTCTTCGTCTTCTATTCTACTCACTCCCTCTCATTCCTTACTATTCCCAATCACTTCTTCAGCCATCTTCTGCTTCCTCTCATACCATCATGCGTTTGCTACTGCTTCCTGCTCTGGATCTCAATCAATCAATTCACTGATGCTTTCACTCTTCCAGATCTGAACTCCTTCAACTGAAGTCCAAGCCACGATGGCCACCACACTCGCTTGGAGACATGCTGCCAACAATGCAAATGATCTGGTACCTTCTCCTTCACTACAATAACACCTTTCTCTTCTCTTCTCTTGTTATGAGTGAAAGCGTTGTGCCGTGGTCAGTCTTTGCCCGGGGGGAAGTTTATTTGTGGATCTTGTTCATTCTTGTTTGGTTGCATCTGGATACTCTCTGTCCATTGCTTTGCTCAGTCAGTGTTTGCAGTTTTGTGCTCGACTTTTCACGATTCTGGGAAGTGTCATCGGGGATCATTCATTCATGGAAGTTTAAAGGAAGTGTATGATTTAATTGTGTAGGTGTTGAGGGTTTACTTCTTTTGGTTGATGTGTGATTCGTATGTTAATTGATACACTAGAAACAATCTCTGACGGTTCTTCATAGTGCGTCCAGTTTCATGGATGTTATGAATTTGGTGAGTGATGTTTTTTGTAGCACGATTAGCTATGCAAATGCGATAGATCTTCTGGGATGCAGGGCAAAATTAGAAAATGGAAAGAAGTGAATGGCGGTTATAAAATTGTTCGTGTCTGTTTGTGTATTTTACTTAACTGTTCAGGGGTTTGTTAAGATGCGTGGTTCTTTGCTGGTGTGATGTCTTATATAGCTGCAGAACGATTTTCACTTCCTCAGGTTTCCCTTGGGTTTGCTCAATAAGATGCAATCCTAAAGGGAAAAAAATCAACTGTATTGAAAACAAAAACAACAATTTTAGTTTGTTTAGTTCTCTGAAAATTTCATTTTCTTTGTGAGCAATGTAATCAAACTGTGATATGCATTGGTTCGTCTCTCTTCCGTCAGAGCTTGATTTCCCATTTCATCTCTTTCTTTTAGATTGAATGACTTAGTTATCATCCATTAGTGGCATTATGCGTGGGAAAAAGAAAAAGAAACTGAATCAACAAATTGTCATAGGATGATTCTTTTTATGTGATTCCTTTTTCTGCGTTTATTTTTGTTACCTCCCATCTTTTATTTGATGTTTTCAGAGATACAGAACATACCTTAACATATAACATTCTTCATTATTATTCTTTTGATTGCAGGAAAGAAATGGTGATAGGAATACTCAAGATTCAGAGCCCCCAACTCCACATTCTGTTCTGAAGATGGGATTTAGGTCGGTTATAATACAACTGCAAACCTATAAAACTTGTCACACAGGAATACATAGCAGATCTGCTAGAATCAACGATTGTAACAGCTTTTTTTAATACATTTTGTTTGATAGTGTCTGTTCTGCTTGCAGCCAAGTAAGATAACAGTCTAACCTGTGGGACTGAACTAAGAACCGTGTGAACGATGACTTTGTTTATGAACTATGGACATTCTAATTGGTGCTGACTAAATTTTTGGATTCTTACATGTTTAACTGGTTGATATTGCAGAGAGCGTAACAGCAGCATGGAGGATCCAGATGGAACATTAGCTAGTGTTGCCCAATGCATTGAGCAGCTGCGTCAGAGCTCTTATTCTGTGCAGGAGAAAGAGTATTCCTTAAGGCAGCTATTGGAGCTTATAGACATGCGTGAAAATGCTTTTAGTGCAGTTGGATCACACTCTCAGGCAGTTCCAGTACTTGTTTCCCTTCTCAGGTCTGGTTCGTTGAATGTGAAGATACAGGCAGCAACCGTGTTGGGATCCCTTTGTAAAGAAAATGAGCTAAGGGTGAAAGTCTTGCTTGGAGGATGCATTCCTCCATTGCTTGGTCTATTAAGGTCCAGTTCTACTGAAGGACAAATTGCTGCTGCAAAGACTATTTATGCTGTCTCTCAGGGTGGTGTAAAAGATCATGTTGGTTCAAAAATATTTTCAACTGAAGGAGTTGTACCGGTGCTCTGGGAGCAGCTGAAAACTGGCCTGAAGGCAGGAAATGTAGTTGAAGGTTTATTGACTGGTGCATTGAAAAATCTCTCCAGCAACACTGAGGGATTTTGGAATGCAACTATACGAGCTGGAGGGGTGGACATATTAGTGAAGTTACTGGCAAAAGGACAGCCCAGCAGTTTAGCCAATGTGTGCAATTTACTTGCTTCTGTAATGATGGAGGATGCATCTGTATGTCCAAAGGTGTTGACAGCGGAGGTGACAAAACAACTTCTGAAACTATTAGGCCCTGGTAATGATGACTCGGTTAGAGCTGAAGCAGCTGGTGCTCTTAAATCTCTTTCTGCCCAGTGCAAAGAGGCAAGGCGAGAGATAGCCAATGCTAATGGTATTCCTTCTCTGATCAATGCTACCATAGCTCCTTCCAAAGAATTCATGCAGGGTGAGTGTGCTCAAGCATTACAGGAGAATGCTATGAGTGCTCTAGCAAATATCTCTGGTGGTTTGTCTTATGTCATATCTAGCCTTGGTCAAAGTCTTGAATCATGCACCTCACCTACCCAAATTGCTGACACATTAGGAGCTTTAGCATCAGCTCTCATGATATATGATAACAAGGCAGAATCAACCAGAGCATCGGATCCTTTGGTTGTTGAGCAGACATTACTCAAACAATTTGAAGCTCGGTTGCCATTCCTTGTACAGGAACGAACCATTGAAGCGCTTGCCAGTTTGTATGGAAATTCTGTACTTTCAAATAAACTTGCAAATGCTGATGCAAAACATCTACTAGTTGGTTTGATAACAATGGCTGCAAATGAAGTGCAAGATGAGCTTATAAAAGCTCTGTTGACAGTGTGCAAAAGCGAAGGCAGTCTATGGCGTGCACTTCAGGGTCGTGAAGGAGTTCAACTATTGATATCTCTTTTGGGGCTTTCATCAGAACAGCAACAAGAGTGTGCAGTTGCCCTCCTATGCCTTCTATCATATGAAAATGATGAAAGTAAATGGGCAATTACTGCAGCTGGTGGCATACCTCCACTTGTTCAAATTTTGGAGACAGGATCAGCAAAAGCAAAGGAAGATTCAGCAACAATCCTTAAGAACCTGTGCAATCATAGTGAAGATATACGTGCTTGTGTTGAAAGTGCTGATGCTGTTCCTGCATTGTTGTGGCTATTGAAGAATGGAAGCCCAAATGGGAAGGATATTGCTGCAAAGACTTTAAATCATTTAATTCATAAATCTGATACTACAACCATTAGTCAGCTTACAGCTTTATTGACTAGTGATCTTCCTGATTCTAAGGTTTATGTTTTGGATGCTTTGAGAAGTATGCTTTCTGTTGCTCCCCTTAGTGACATTTTACGTGAAGGTAGTGCTGCCAGTGATGCATTTGATACTATGATAATATTATTGAGCTCTGCCAAAGAAGAAACTCAGGCAAAGTCTGCATCAGCCCTAGCAGGAATTTTTGAAACAAGAAAAGACGTGCGTGAAAGTAGCATTGCTGTCAAAACTCTTTTGTCAGCCAAGAAATTGCTCAATGCTGAATCTGAAAGTATCCTGATTGAGTCGTCCCACTGCCTGGCTGCAATATTTCTTTCCATTAAAGAGAACAGGGATGTAGCAGCCATCGCTAGAGACACATTATCCCCTCTTGTTTCACTAGCAAACTCTTTAGTTTTAGAAGTTGCAGAGATGGGCACGTGTGCTCTGGCAAACCTTATCTTGGATAGTGAAATTGCAGAGAAATCTATTGCAGAAGAAGTTATCTTACCTGCTACTAGAATATTATGTGAAGGCACAATTTCTGGAAAAACTCATGCTGCAGCAGCAATTGCTCGCCTCCTACATTCTCGGGATGTTGATTATGCTGTGATTGATTGTGTGAATCGTGCTGGGACTGTTCTTGCATTAGTTTCTTTCTTAGATTCTGCTGTTAATGGATCTGTTGCTACATCAGAGGCTCTAGAAGCAATTGCCATCCTGTCCAGGTCGGTTGACACTAGTACAAATACTAAATCTGCTTGTGCTGTTTTAGCTGAATTCCCTAAAAGCATAAGCCCAATAGTCTTGTGTATTGTTGATTCGGAGCCAATGTTACAAGATAAAACTATTGAGATTTTATCTCGATTATGTAAGGATCAGCCTGTTGTTTTAGGAGATACCATTGTGTCAGCACCTGGATGTATATCTTCAATAGCTAAGAGGATAATAAGTTCCACAAATGTAAAGGTCAAAATTGGCGGAGCAGCACTTCTTATTTGTACTTCTAAAGCAAATCACGAGAGACTGGTGGAGGATCTAAGTTCATCAAACTTGTGTGTCAATCTTATTCGATCTCTTGTTGATATTCTTGCTTCTGCACCGCCTTCTTTAGGTTACCTGGATGATGACAACAATGAACTCATTAGCATATGCAGGCACACAACAGAAGAGGCCAACAACTTTGAATCCAACACTAGCACCAACACTATCTGCGGTGTTGACTTGGCGCTATGGCTATTGTGTATTCTTGCTTGTAACAATGAAAAAAATAAAATTGCAATAATGGAGGCTGGAGCAATTGATGTTCTCATTGATAGGATCTCGAATTGTTTCTCGCAATATTCTCAGGTATTTAAGTGCCTTTTCCTGTCAATCCAAAGAAATAGACACTCCATGTGATTCTGATCATAGGTAATACTTACAATGGAAAATCATGCTTTAACTCTGCTCCCACCGAAGTTTTCTCCAAAAGCAAATTAAAATCCTATAGTTCATGCAAAGTTTCAAAATCTCCCACCTTTTCCTGTGATGGAAATGTTATGTGTGATAACTTTCTCGATTTTCGCTTGTACAAAATTGAACATAATGGTTGGAGAGACACTGAAATCTTTATAGAATGAAAAACTGTACAATGAATTTTTTAGTTAAAAAGTAGAAAACAAGGTGTTAGATAGGGTATGTACTTTATTTGGTGAATCCGTGTAAAAAAAGTTATCACATGTTGGCCAATGACTTATCTGCTTCCAGTTTTAACTAAATCATTATCCACTATAATGTTATGTTTCTTCTAGTACTAGTGGAGAGGAGATAAGGAGGTTAATGTTTTTAAACTTGATTTAGTCCATAATTTCATGTAGGCAAACTGTAATTTTCCCTAATGTTTACTTCATACTTCGAGGCATACTTTGCTGTAAAACTTAAACAATGTTGTGAGACTTATTTCTGTATGTAAACTCTGTTGGCTCAATATGGTGAACTTGCAGATTGACTATAAAGAAGATAGCATCATGTGGATTCATGCTTTGTTGTTGGCAATATTATTTCAAAATAGAGATATCATTCGGGCACATCCAACTATGAAATCTGTACCAGCACTGACCAGTTTATTGAAGTCAGAGGAATCAGCAAACAAATATTTTGCTGCACAATCAATAGCTAGCCTTGTCTGTAATGGTAGCAGGGGAACACTCCTATCTGTGGCAAATTCTGGGGCAGCAGGTGGACTTATCTCTTTGCTTGGCTGTGCTGATACTGATATACAGGATCTTCTGGAATTGTCAGAGGAATTTTCTTTGGTGCGTTATCCTGATCAAGTGGCTCTTGAGAGGTTGTTTCGAGTTGAAGATATAAGAGTCGGGGCCACTTCTCGGAAGGCTATACCTGCCTTAGTTGATCTGCTCAAACCAATTCCAGATCGTCCAGGGGCACCATATTTGGCACTTGTGCTTTTGACTCAGCTTGGTAAAGATTGTCCTTCGAATATGAGTGTAATGGTGGAGTCTGGCGCCTTAGAGGCTCTTACGAAGTATCTTTCACTCAGTCCACAAGATGCAACTGAAGAAGCTGCTACAGATCTGCTAGGAATTCTGTTTAGCAGTGCTGAAATACGAAAACATGAATCAGCATTTGGAGCTGTTGCTCAACTTGTAGCTGTGCTACGTTTAGGAGGAAGAGGTTCAAGGTATAGTGCTGCAAAAGCCTTGGAAAGTTTGTTTTCTGCTGACCACATCAGAAATGCAGAGATTGCTCGGCAAGCTGTTCAACCGTTGGTGGAGATTCTCAGTACTGGTTCAGAAAAGGAGCAGCATGCTGCCATTGCTGCATTGTTGGGGTTACTGAGTGAAAACCCGTCAAGAGCTCTTGCTGTTGCAGATGTTGAGAAGAATGCAGTGGAAGTTCTTTGTAGGATCCTTTCATCAAATTGTTCAATGGACCTGAAAGGGGATGCTGCTGAATTATGTTGTGCTCTTTTTGGAAATACAAGGATTCGGTCCACAGCAGCTGCTGCAAGTTGTGTTGAACCTCTGGTATCTCTCCTGGTATCTGAGTTCAGTCCAGCTCAGCTTTCAGTTGTCAGGGCAGTGGATAGGCTTGTTGATGATGAGCAACTGGCTGAATTAGTTGCTGCACATGGTGCAGTCGTTCCTCTAGTTGGCCTACTGTCAGGTACGAATTATATACTACATGAGGCCATTTCCAGAGCTCTAGTCAAGTTGGGAAAAGACAGGCCTGGTTGTAAAATGGAAATGGTAAAAGCTGGAGTTATTGAAAGCGTACTTGACATCTTACACGAAGCACCCGATTATCTATGTGCAACTTCTGCAGAATTGTTGCGTATATTGACTAATAATGCTAGCATAGCTAAAGGACCATCTGCTGCTAAAGTGGTTGAACCATTGTTTTTGTTACTGACAAGGCAGGAATTTGGGCCTGATGGACAGCACAGTGCATTGCAGGTTTTGGTTAATATCTTAGAACATCCACAGTGTCGTGCTGACCATTCATTAACTTCTCGTCAAGTTATTGAGCCACTTATCCCTTTGCTTGATTCTCCGATTTCAGCAGTGCAACAGTTGGCTGCTGAGCTTCTTTCACATCTACTAGTAGAAGAACGCCTGCAGAAGGATCCTGTGACACAGCAAGCAATTGGCCCTCTCATTCGAGTTCTTGGTTCTGGTATACACATATTGCAGCAGAGAGCTGTAAAAGCCCTGGTTAGTATTGCACTAACATGGCCAAACGAAATTGCTAAAGAGGGTGGTGTTATTGAAATTTCCAAAGTGATATTGCAAGCTGATCCTTCCCTTCCTCATGCTTTATGGGAGTCTGCTGCCTCCGTTTTGTCTAGTATTCTGCAGTTTAGCTCTGAATTCTACTTGGAAGTGCCTATTGCTGTATTGGTAAGGTTGCTTCGATCTGGCTCAGAGAGCACGGTTGTTGGTGCTTTAAATGCCCTTCTGGTGCTAGAAAATGATGATGGAACTAGTGCAGAAGCTATGTCGGAAAGTGGAGCTATAGAGGCTCTCTTGGAGCTCCTGCGATCTCATCAGTGTGAGGAAACTGCCGCAAGACTTTTAGAAGTATTGCTGAACAATGTAAAGATTCGAGAAACAAAAGTAACAAAATCAGCTATCGTACCATTATCACAGTACCTTCTGGACCCACAAACTCAAGCACAGCAGGCAAGGTTATTGGCAACTTTGGCTCTTGGGGATCTGTTTCAGAATGAGGGTCTTGCTCGAACAAGTGATGCAGTTTCAGCTTGTCGTGCTTTAGTAAATGTGCTTGAAGACCAACCAACAGAAGAAATGAAAGTTGTAGCCATATGTGCTTTGCAGAATCTTGTGATGTACAGTCGATCAAATAGGAGAGCAGTTGCAGAGGCTGGTGGTGTTCAGGTTGTACTGGATCTGATAGGTTCAAGTAATCCAGAAACATCAGTTCAGGCTGCAATGTTTGTTAAACTTCTCTTCTCAAATAATACTATTCAAGAGTATGCTTCTAGTGAAACAGTCAGAGCTATAACTGGTGCGTTTTTCTTTGCTTTTCTTGCAGTTTTTGCTTCCTGGCTGTTTGAGACATAAATGATTATTTTTCTTTCAAAATTCCTTAAAAAAAGCTGCATGATAGCAAACCCTCATTTTACTTTCTAGAATGGGTTGCTTGGTGCTTTAGTAAATTTGAATAATGAATATTTTAGAACCTGAACAAAACTTTTAAACAATAATGATGATTTCTTTAACAGTAGGTTTTTTTTACGTTATGATACATTGAACATGATAACTGATTTTTGCATCACTTTTATAAGCCAAGTCATCGCTTGATTTCTAAAAGCTTTTTAATAAAATGAGTAAAGTTCATTAAATAAATTACATATGAAGAAGTGAACAAATCTTATGAGTAATAGAAGAGCTAATTTTAATTGATCGTGGACCTAAATTATGGTAGGAAACGTATAAATTTTAGAGCCTGTGTTCTTTGAACTTCAACCTATAATGACATTTAAAAACATGACTGTAGCTAGACTTGTACCAAAACTAGGCACTTGTTGCTTTATTAAGTATTCAATTAATGTAACTTTTACAATTATAGATTGCAATTTTTCCACAGAATTGATTGATGAACAATGGTGATTCATTTTTAAAGAGAAATACATCTCCCCCTCCCCACATTTTATTTCTAACTGAAGTTTTTTGTTCTTATAGCTGCTATTGAAAAAGATTTATGGGCTTCTGGAACTGTGAATGATGAGTATCTGAAAGCCTTAAATTCTCTATTTAGCAACTTCCCAAGACTTAGAGCAACTGAACCAGCTACACTAAGCATTCCCCATCTGGTTACAGCCTTAAAGACAGGTTCAGAAGCTTGTCAGGAAGCAGCATTGGATGCACTTTTCCTGCTCAGACAAGCTTGGTCAGCATGCCCAGCTGAAGTTTCTAGAGCTCAGTCGATTGCTGCTGCAGATGCTATTCCATTGCTGCAGTACTTAATCCAGTCTGGGCCACCTCGGTTTCAGGAGAAAGCAGAATTTTTATTGCAGTGTTTGCCAGGGACATTGGTAGTGATCATCAAACGTGGTAACAATATGAAGCAATCTGTTGGAAACCCAAGTGTTTACTGCAAGCTTACACTTGGCAACACTCCCCCAAGGCAAACCCAGGTAATTTTTTTTTATATTTATGATTTCTTATTTTCCTATTAACTTTGAATCTTTTGTATGTTGTTATTATGGGGGAAGAGGGGGCTACTTGGTTTTGTCTGTGTATGCACGAGAATCCCGTGAGATTGGGTGTAAAAGTAAATTCAGGTTTTTTCCTCCATGCCAGTCATCTACAAATTTAACCCTTGAATCACTTAATATCACCAGCCTTTTCTCATTGCACATCATGCCTATACCAGAAATACTCAATTAGGATTTACATTTTTGGAGCTGTTTCCTAGTAGAACATCTGTTGATCATCTACCTATTCTGCTGAGGTTTTCTACATAATGTATTGGCGGAATAATTGATTCACTTAACCAAAATAATTTTTTTTCCAGCTCTTTTTGTCAAAAAGAGATCTGCCCTGTTATCATAGGTTTTTCTTAATTGTTGGTTTTTTCACTGGTTCCTTGATTTTGGGCATCCTATCTAATTCCACTTCCAAGTTGTAAACTATTTTGACTTTCTTGAGTTTCAAGATGTACATGCAAGAGCTTAAGCTTGCTGAAAATCATAAAGGCAAAGAGCATTGTGCTTTTGGCTGAATGTATATAAAAATTGTGGATTTTTTATTATGACAGTGTGTATTCTGCATACTCTCTTTTCCTGAAAGGTGAATATACTGTATTACTAATATCTTTGATAATGGGGATCAGGTGGTTTCAACTGGCCCAAATCCGGAGTGGGATGAGAGCTTTTCATGGACCTTTGAGAGTCCTCCCAAAGGCCAAAAGCTTCATATTTCTTGCAAAAATAAGAGCAAAGTGGGAAAGGTAAATGTGCAAAAACATGTAGTAAACGCAGCAGTGTATTCATCGTCAAATATTTTGTTTCGAGGTCTCATTGTCAAATGGATTTGATATTTTTAACATAATAAACATTTTTAACGAAATACCTTTTATCTTGGTTTCCTTAACCAGTGTCTTTAAGACTTGTTTGCTCAGTCTTTGTTTAACCCCCTCTAATGTGATTTGTTGACAGAGTAAATTTGGGAAAGTAACAATCCAGATTGATCGAGTGGTAATGCTTGGATCAGTAGCTGGAGAGTACGCTTTGTTGCCTCAAAGTAAAAGTGGGCCGCCACGGAATCTAGAAATAGAATTTCAGTGGTCTAACAAGTGATAACGTCCAGCTTTCAAATTGCATAGTTAAAACAGACTCTTTTGTCATAATATTCTTTTGTAACTTGATCTCTCATTCCTAGGATAAACACTGGGGCACGAAGATCAGGCCAGCTTCACGTTTCTTGTATGATTCTTTGCGTGTTGTCAATTTAAAGTTAAATAGCGAGTCTGTTTTATCATCATTTTTTGTAACGGGGCTTGTATTGTAATAAGTACGACTTAGTATAGTTATTTGACAGTAAATTGAATGTAAAATATGAATGAAAAATTGTTGTACATGGAGTGTGGATCTGCTTGTTACTCATCCGTAATGGAGGAGTTAGGAGTCTCTCCAGTCACTGGTTGGATCTAGTAGGAGAGAGAAAGATTTATGGGGTGTGTGGAATCCTCATACACATACCTCATCAGTGTTTCTCTTACCAACAGAACCCCTCTAGTAATGGAGACTCTAGTACTGAGGAGGATCTTTACACGTCATGGAGCTTGTGCTTACCTTCACATTTGTGACTGCTTGATGTTTTGGTTTACTTTTTGTTTTATACATGTACATATGAACATGCTCAGTACTTAATCTTGAGTATACAATTATATATGGATGATTTTTTTACTGTGCGCTCAAAATTTATTCTTTTGTATATTACACAATCAGGCGGGTGTGGATTGTTTCCAAAGTGGTTTACATTCTTTGGAGCAGAAACTAGTTGACAATATTTGAAGCTATGTTGAGACTACTGCAAAAGTAGTGATAATACGCCATACTTATAAGAATTGTTACAGAATGTAAATTGATGCGATATAACTTTAACATTGCTGCAGAATCTTCTATGGTCATGATGACACATTTTTCAGCACTTAAATTTGTATATTTCTTTGTAATCCTGGGCCTCCTCAACTCATTTTACGATCTGTCAGGAATTCATTCACTCTTATACTTTATATTAATTTAATTTCTTTGTTTAAATATATATAGCCTTTTGTGTAATGCGAGAGAGCAAAAACTAAACACTTTGAACTCTTGCATGTGGAAAGTGGAAAAATGAAACAAGATTTGAAACTCGAGGTCATTTTGGCTAGTTAATGTTTATAGCAGTTTAACCTTTTGCAAATGAAGTTAATATTGTACTTTTTTGGTAATTAAAAATATAAATTAGATTCCGACACTCTTTAAAATTATGATAGACTTTTATACTCAGTTGAATAAAAGTGAAGTATTTTACTAACAAGATCATTGTATTAAGAGTGAAATTCTCTCACATTCTTTTTAGGACCGATCTGAATCTGAAGGTGCTATATTGTATGATATATATGATAATATGCTTCATATGAATCCTAGCTAATGTAAGAGATTATAGGAAAGTTGGCGTAGCCATGTTGTTGTGGTTTCCAACAAAAGCATGAAGTAGTGCATTATGGCGGTAGCATAGCAAAGAAAACCCTATTTGAGTGAGGCCATATATGTGTCATGTGGGTGGACCAATGGCAAATCCATGAATATTGCATTGCGTATACTCTCACCTAATTCTGTTTAATATTGCGTGCCACTTCAAGTTTATCTCCACTTTATTTTGTTTCTTCAATAACAAAATTATGCATTAATCAACAACTGGTTCACAAGATTCAAGAGAAAATAAAATCCATTGAACCAACTTGAATTCATTGCGCAATATGATGATGACTTGAGATTGGTCGAGGTCACATTTACACATACGTAGATTCTGATGTTAACTTCTTTTTATTCCAATTTTCAGATAAGTTATTAGTCTTATTCATTCTATCCATGGTATATGGATATTTTTTTATTTTAGAATATAGCAAGTAATAGTTTCTTACATCTCACTAGTTCAACCATACTGACACGTCGATTGATGATCTTATCTACAATCAAAATCTTACCAATTAGCCAAGTCAATGAAAAGCTGATCAACCAGAAATACACATAATCAAATATAAGTATGAGAGTACAATTAAAAAAATAAGGGAAAGTGAAAAAGTGAAAAAGTAAGAAAAAGAGTAAAAAGTAAAATGATTTTTTCAGACTGTTTGATAAAGGAGAAAAAAAAGAAAGAAAATAGCTTATAAAGACTTAAATAATTCTAAAAAATCTAAATATTTTTAAACAAATAAATCAAATAATTACGAAACGAGGGTATATTAATTACGAAAAGTCCAATGGAACTTGACACTTTAAATCAGACAACACAGAACAATTCTTATTATACTGAAGAAGAAATACACTTACACATTCAATACCTTTTCCTAATTTTTCTAAACAATTGATCGTTAAGAGAAAAAACGGAAAGATCGATGCAGCTTTTAGCAGCACCTTCCATCCCCATTTCCTAAAGTGGTTTCTTTTCTTATAATAAGAATAAAGAATCCAAAAAGGAAAAAACAAAACACAGAAAACTTGATGCAGCTTTTCCATGTTAATACTTTTTTCCTTCAAACATGAGCATCAAAATGTACATGAGAGGTTTTTTAAATTAAACCACAATATGAACAAGTAATTGCTACTTCCTATAAGTATTGAAAATAACTTGAAACAGCTGATTTTATTAAATTTAAATGAAGCCTAATCACTATAACTAATCTTGTTTACAATGCTGTAACATTTCTTGTTTTGCAAGTGTTTATGCAGTGTGGATAGTCACTTTATAGGTATATTAGTTTTAATTATGTAATTATAACAATTTTAAGATAAGTGTAGGTGTTAATTATGTAATGAAGATATGTTGAGGTTATTAAATTGAACGGTTCATGTTCCCACCTAAAAGGTGCTCAAGAGGGACGTGAATGTTGTTGACATCTATGTTTGTTGTTATCATGATTTCGAAATCATACTAAATGCTTTTAACGTATGCATGATCACAGGTACGTGGCTATTGTTTTATTTCCGTCACTAAAAAGCTTGCATTGATATTTTGGTAGATATTGTGATACATGTTTCTCTTTCTTCATCACCTACTACCTACGTTTAGCACATTGCTTTTAGTTTTTTTTTTTTTTCTTTGTTTGCCTTTCTCTTTGCATCCTACTTTTCCCAAAAGTGGAAGGTTTCTGTGCAGTGTTGTTGTGAAGAGAAAGAGGCTTTCATGCAGTTTTGGTTTAATTATTTGATATTAATTGCTCCATTTGGGGAATTTTTTTCCAAAATCTAAGCTATGATTCTTTCTCATCCCATTAATTATGTGCCTATGATAAGAACTGTGAATTTTATCAAATAATAAGATGATCAGTTTTTATTTTATTTTTTTAACTTGAAGAAAACCCCGACTAATTACCATGCATATGAAAATGATGAAAATTTTCTCTTGCATAAAAAGAATCTTTTATAAGTATTCCTTAAAATAATTTGAAGAGATAAAAATAGGAAAAAAAATATGTATAAACTAATTTATAATTATATGTTTTTTTAAAATTGTATACAAATTAATTTTAAATTATAGAAAATTGTTACTGCCTCTCTATTTTTGAATAAATGTCATTTAAAATTTTAATATAAAGACTAATAAAAGTATTAATTTTTAGAATTTGTAATAAATTTTTAACTTTTTTATAATATTTTTAAAAAATTAAATATAATTTATTTATTAACGAAAAAGTGAATAAAAAAATAAAAAACAATTAATTAATACAAATAACATATTATTTAAAAATTATAAAAAAAATAATTTAATACAGTATTATTTTTAAACTTAAAAATATAATTAATAAAAAATAATTAATGTAACATTAAACTTTATCATATGAAAAACTTTTTTTTCAAAAGGGCAAGTAATTGTTTTCTTCGTTAAGAAGTTCATAAATAAATGTTTCACTCACGTACTATAAATTATTATTATTATCAAGTAGTTTAAGACGGAATATAAGAATAAGACAGAATATAAGAATGAAGAGACATTTACAAACTTTGATATCATCGATACAATTTAAATTTAAGTCAATCTAATGCAATAAAATTTCATTTATATAACATAATTTGTTTAAAATTAACGGCGGGCGTTAATTAGATAGCATTTAATTAGCATTAACTCTGAAGCAAGTGGAAAGAGGTGAAATTGATGGGTTTGTCCATATGCAGGCACTAGTGGAGCAACAAATTCATTAGTGCATACTTTTTAAAGAAATTGTCATTTTAGGTATATTCATCCATCAAACTAATAAATGCATGCTCATGGGTTGGTCAAAAGAAGAGGTATTTAGATCTTATTATTTGTAATACTCCATTCCATCTTGTATTTTTTTTTAATTTTTAATGTCACTTTTTTATAATTAGTCTGTATAATACTTTAAATAGTTTTTATTTATAATTTTTATGGATTAACTGTAAAATGTAATAGTATGTAAGATTCAACTTAAAAATCTAATATTTATTATTTTTATAAATTATTATTAAGATTAATTTAATTTAAAATTTAATATTTTTTATTTTTATAAATTATTATTAAATCTAATTTAATCTAAAATTTATTTAGTTTATTTTTATTAATTATATATTTTTTAATAAATTAAGTAAATTATTATCATATAAATCAATATTAACAAATTTTAATATATTTTTACAAATATAAACTTATCTATTTAATCTATCAATTTTATAAAATAATTGTAATTCATAAAAAATAAAAACGATTTAAAATATGAATGTGAATTTATACAAGTGAGTTTTGTTAAATCCTCCATATATCCAAATAGTGGGTTTTGTAAATCACATGCACTCATTTAAATACACATCTATATATAGAGGCCATAATATAGACCTAAGATGACAAAACCAAACACAGAAAACGACATGCATGCACATTATATATAATAAATATTCATCTATGTTATCTGTTCCAAAGTTTCAAGAGACAGGCATCAGAACTTGCTATGAGTTCAGCGACATGAATAAATAAATAAAGGTTATACGAAGCAATTATTGGAAACCAAAAGAAAATTAATAAAATGATTCAGTTTCACCCTTCTTTAATATAAAAATTAAATTTTAATTTTAAAAACCTAATTTATAATAAGTCCAATGTTCCTTTTCCGAAAGGTAGTTTCACCAACCACTTTAAAACATAAATTACATTTTAATAAAATAATACAATTATAAAATGAGACTTTGTAAAAATATTGAGCTATGGTAGGTGCAAATAAGAAAAGTCTACATGATAATAGAAATAAATTGCGGCTCTCTATTAATATGGGCTTTGAAATAAAGGACGCGAAACAAAGATTAGATCTAAATAAAGAAATAGTTAATGTGTTGAATCTAATGTTAATATTTAATCATGAAATCAATTTTTTTAATTAAATGGTACTTTCTTTTTTTTAATCGAACCAAAATAATTTCAGATGAAATTTTAAGATCCTCATAAAAATATTTTATCATACCACAAATTTTTTATTTTTTTTTACTCTCTGGTTTAATATTTTGTTACACAAATCAATAAAATGATTAATTTTTGTTATTTGCAATAAATTTTTAATTTTTTTTTCAATAATACTCCTATCATTTAAAAGAATGTGTACTCTCTTTCGCTCTGTAATAAAGAGTACTCAATCTATTCTTTATCCATTTTAAAAAAAAACTTTTCAATTCTTAACAATAGACCTGTACTTCAAACATTTTTTTATCATTTCTATCAATAAGTTGTCCTCTGTAACTTTTAATCTTGAAATTTTCACCACCAGAAATATTGATTTAAAAAATTTGAAAAATAGTTCTTCCAGAAATTTGATATCACTTTTAGTATCATTTTATATATTGAATCACTCTTTAATTTCAAAAGAATTCTCAATTACTTTGTTAATATCATCTTTTGTGTTATTAACTAAGTCTTTAACTCTCTATAATATAATTGTTAACTCTTGTCTTCATCCAGGAGAAGGTAAATGAAAAGGTGAAAATAATAAATTATTTATTAAGTAATTGGTTCATATAAGCAGTAGGTCATTTAAAGTATCATAAAATGAATAATTTAATTGCTATTAATATTTTCAAAAATAAGAATATAATTAGTAAAAAATAATTAATGCAACTTTAAACTCTAAAAAAATAGATAAAATGAAACAAAAATCACTTTTTTAAAAGGAGAAAAACCATTTAAAAAGCTTTGAAACAGTAGAGTTGGTGAAATTGTTGTATTAAAATAATAGTGGTGTTGGAATTCATGATTAATTGTGCACCAACTCCTCCCAACAGCTGAGTGTGTGTGTGAGATGTTCCCAACCAAACGCGTTCTTGGCTTCTGTCATTTGTCATTTGACCACTTTGTTCCATAAACTAATTTCAAAGTCCATTACCTCTAACAAATTAATCATAATAAAGTTAATAACTCTTCTCCTCTTTGCTAATTATACTTAATCGTAATAATAACATTTTCAATTCATGAACATGATATGAACCATTTCGTCAACCACGGAAGTCACCACAAAAACGCAAATGTGCTGGTCACCTCAACAACATGATTCCATGAACTTTATTTTTATAACAATTTCTATAAAAAATAATAAAATATAATTAGATTTTCACATACTATAATTACTTTATAAGTTAATATTACAATTTGATTAAATAGCTGATATTATAAAATGTTATTATTTTAATCTATAGATTATACGGATAAATATAAAAAAAACTTATCTTAAAAATATAAATAGATATCAATTTTTTCATTAATAACGATGAGATAACTCATAAAATTATTAAAAAAAATTATTGTAAAGTTTGTAAAATTAAATGATACATATGTACAATAATATATTTAAAATAAAAATTACTTTTGTGCGATTGTTTTATTGATTTTTTATAATATTTATCTTACAATTTATAATTATATTAAAGATTATTTACGATTAATTGATAATGATTTTTTTAACGTGTATCTGTTATGTAAACTTTAACTATATATACTATGGATGGATGGATGGATAAAAAGGGATATATTTATTTTTTACTCTTTATCTTTAACTAATAAAAAACACTTCACAATACCAACAAATATTATAAACAATAACTTACAATTATTTACAACTAAATTTTATTCTGAAAAAATATTGAGTATTTGTTTTCAACTAGTAACTATAAATGCTATTTTATTTTATAAAATGTAAAGAAGTTTAGTTTTTTTTTTAAAATAAGGCTTTTAAGAAGGACATGACCATGGAAGGTTCCGGTTTTACTTTTGTCATTGAATATTTTTCTTTAAAAAAAGGCACTGTGACTTTTTTTTTTATCAGATAATAAAATTATTTATATAAAATATAAGAAAGAGGATAAGAGTACAAGGAATCTACCTTAAACAAAAGCTGTTTTTTCAGTCATAAACCAACAAAACTCATTAGAACTATATCCTCTGTTCTGTCCCAAAACATCAAAACTCATTCTAACTTCCATGAGCTTTAATTTATTGCAAATTTCTCAAGAGTTTATTTAATTACCATCAATTAATCAGATGTCACAATATGAAAAAATAATTAACTTTTATTCATAATTATTTTAAAAGTCAAACTTAGAAGAAAATATATAAAAATAAGATTTACAATTGTATTAAATATTAGGGAGACTCATGGTGATCCTAGTTTTCTGTGAATGATACATATAATCTTAAAAAAGAGTCTTGATTGATGTGAAGAACATAAGAGTTTTTTTTTCTAAATTATTTTGCATGATGTTCCATACTAATAAAAATTAATTGATAGTACAGTTTCCTATATATTCTTTTACACATTTTTCTCATAACTAGCATAGTATTAGTGTGAGTTAGACATGAAAGAAATTTTTTTTAACCATGATTAAATAATTAAAATAAACTCCGCTTTTGCTCAATGGTATGTTCTTCGTATATATACAGATAAAATATATATCCACTATGGTTATGCTTTTGATTTATATTGTTATAAATGAACGAATCTCTCTCAAGCTTTTTGCATGTAATATAAGAGTGATATAGACATGTAATGTTTTTAAATTTAACCTTCCACTTACCTAACCACCCATTTAGTAATAATTGAGAGTTTCTTTTCTTCAATGTTCCCTTGTCTTGCATATCATTTCTCCTTTAAGATTTTTTTTATGTTACAAAATAAGAGAACCCATTTTATAAAGTAGAATTAATAAACCAACAATGTTGGTACATAATTAGTAAATAGTTTAGTGTCTTAATCATATAAATTAAAAAATGTATTCTTTGCTCTATTTCAGTAATATATCCTTAAAATCCTGTCAAAAGGATATCTTGTTTACCACAAGAAAATTAATAAAATTACAAACAACACATTTTTTGAAGCAACTCTTTCTTCTTTAAAAAAAACTTTGTTAAGCCCAGCTCAGTACTATATGCGCGGACTAAGGTTCTATAGAAAATTTTTAAAAAAATGTAATAAAAAATAATTAATTGTTAGGGAAGATTAATATTAATAAAATATAAAGATTAGAAATTATTTGAGACTCGTTTAACAAGATTTTTGGAATTATTATATTATAGAGGTAATTGTTGATTAAAAATTCAAAATTTTATATACGATAAAACAACAAAAAATATAGTTTATAATCAATTTTATTTCCTACTATTAGAGAATATGGTAATGAGTGATGATGCATCTGCAAGGCAAAATCTGGGGGCAGGAAAAAGGTATTGTTTTCTGGTGTTGTGGGGACCAGGAGCTTTCCTCTGTTTGAATCTGATTAAAGGTCTCTCTATAAGTAGGCTCTAGGTCTGTGACTCTCCCTCTGTGAGTGAAAGATCTCAAACGTAGTATACAAGTTCTTCACAGCTCATTGCAGAGAGCAGTGTTATTTTTTTTATCATTGCAAGGTAAGTAAGGAAGGAATTCCTTTTTTTAAGCAAGAAAGTTCCTCGCATCTTCTTTTGTTTCAGAGCTGGCTTCCCTTTATTTTCAATATCAATCAATTTTTATACATTCAAATCACAGAAATTGTATTGTACTAATATAAAAACTTCTCTACAAACTGTCTGCTAATACACACAGACTGGAAGAGGAAAGGAAAGAGTCTGGTATAAGATGATTAAAGTGACAGATATATAGAAAAAAAAAAGTAATGTCGTGAAAGACATTGTATGGTGTTGTAGTGGTGTGTGCTATATATATGTGTGTTTGCTCCCCAGTTTCACTCTCATGATCTCATCAAACATCTCTTTACTCCACTGAACTTCCCCCCTAATCAAGCTTTTTTGAGTTGTTACACACTCAAGAAGTTTATTTGATCAGTCAATCTTGTTTCTACATATATACACATTCATTGGCAAGCATTCTTCACCTTTTGTTGAACACGCAGAAATGGGAGTGGGAGGCACACTGGAGTACTTGTCTGATCTAATGGGGAGTGGCTACCACCACAAGAAGAAAAAGAAGAAGCAGTTCCAGACGGTGGAGCTAAAGGTGAGGATGGATTGTGATGGGTGTGAGCTTAAGGTCAAGAACGCCCTGTCGTCACTAAGTGGTGAGTTACATAAATTATTGTCATCGTCGTGTATTATATATATTGGTCAGTGTTTTGAACATGAAGATGACAGAATGAAACGGTGAGTGCAGGAGTGAAATCTGTGGAGATAAACCGCAAACAGCAGAAAGTGACAGTAACTGGGTATGTGGAAGCAAACAAGGTGCTGAAGAAGGCGAAGTCAACAGGGAAGAAGGCTGAGATTTGGCCGTATGTGCCTTACAACTTGGTGGCACATCCATACGCAGTTCCAGCTTATGATAAGAAGGCTCCTCCTGGTTATGTGAGGAGAGTGGAGGTCCCTGCTAACACGGGAACAATCACAAGATATGAAGACCCTTACGTCACCATGTTCAGTGATGACAACCCAAATGCCTGCTCTATCATGTAGACAAAATACATGCATTTTCGCACAGCATTGTAAATTTTCAAATTTTAATGCAGTGTTTTTGTCTGGTCCATTTTCAACTTCTTGCTTTCCCGGAGTGTTGACTTCTTTTTTGGTTATTACATAAAAAGATGAGAACAACCTTGCTGTGATCATTGTTTTCCTATTTTTCTTTTTCTCTTCAGTGTTCCAGATTGTACACTGAAATTGCTTGCCTGTAGCATTGCAGTAATTGGCTTGGGTGGGCCTTGACCTTGAGATATCATATCTTTTTGTTGTTATGGCCCTCTTTCTCCCGTAAATGAAACTGGATTGAGAGTAAAAACATCAAAACAACCATATCATGGTGAATTAAAATAATGTCTGCTTGTAAAGTTTTACATTTTTCTTTTTGCGTGCAAGAGATAGAGAAAAAAATAGCGAAGAATGAGGATAGAGAGGGTGAAAAAATAAAGTAATGATATAAATGAAGACACTTATAAGGAAGAATAATAATTCTTATCTATCTATCTATCTCTCAGTATCTATATCTATCTCTCTCTATATATATAATTATCTAAATATACTTTTTTTTATATTTTTAAATCTTAATGGTACTTATTTGTAGTTTAATTTTGATTAAATATTTTTTAAATTTTTTTTTAAATTTTTAGTTTACCTAAACTAAAGACAACTTGATAGTTTTCATGAGTAAATTTTTTTTATTAGACTCAAGTTGTCTCAAATTTTGGTGACTTTAAATTTTTTTCTTAAAAAACCATAAAATATATTGTGAGCATTTAAAGTAATATGAGTAATTTAAGTCAAGTTTTGAAGAAAAATATAAATCATTATGTAACTATTTAAGTTATATATTTCTAAATAATTTAGGTGAAGTACTCGAGAAAAAGAGGAAGTATTATGTAAAATATTTGTGATAAGTGGTCAAAATTTTTTTCATTATAAATATCGATTCTTCCTTTTTGATAAGTCACATTTGATTTTTGGATAAATCACATTTGATTTTAAATATAACGTGATTTGTGAGAATTTTAAGTATTCTAAAAATATGAAATTATTTTTAAAGAGTTATTATTTTGGATAGTTTTTTCAAGTATTAATTTCTCGTAGTATTTACCCTTCGTTCATAAATTAAGATGACTCATTCTTCATCTTTTTAACCTTAATCCATTTTTGTTCTTCAATTTAATTTTTTTTATTGTTCTTTCTTGTGATGGTTGAGAGCTACTCTTACTCTTATGTGAAGTTTATTTGTTTCAAAACCTTCTCGAGTTCATAAATCCTAAAACTTTCTAAGAGGACCTACATCACCAAACCTTTTTTATAGTATTATTTTTTACACTAGACAAAATCACATTGATCATTACTAAGTGTAAACTTGCAATAACATTGTCATTAATCTTTTTCCACTTTTGATTAATTATATTCGTAGTACACAAATGTTTTTTCTAGAAATTTCTTTCATCTTCAATTTTCAAATCAAGAAATTATTCCAGTTAAACATTTCTATCTTTACAAATAGTATTATTTACTAGAACAAAAATGATAAATCATGAACTACCACACCAAGTAAGTTCTTGTAAAAAGGAGGAAAGTCACTAATGAAAACACTTAAATGTCAAGTCTTTCTTTTGTAAGAACTTTATTATAAGTGCACTTTCACACGACCACACTTAATGAGAATAGTTATATTCGGATGAGAAAGATCAAACTAGTTGCAATAAAAGAACATACTAAGATTTTTCTACAACATTATTGTAATGTCGATAGTAATTAAATATTATCAACAATCAAGCTCTAATATCACTTATATCAAATCACAGGCAAAGTTTGAAGAACTAAAAAATGATTTGGATGAAGAGAAGTCCAAGTTAGAATTGAATATACTTCTATCCCACCTCAAATATGTTTTTTCTAGAAAAAAATAATGAGAAACGGATATATTTTTAACTTAAAGAGAAAAAAGTTATTATTCCCAAAGTCATATTCAAGGAAGTTCTAAGGTGACATATTTTATACTTGAAAGTTATGTGTCCCCTTTCATCAAAAGTACTATTCCTAAGTGACTATGCATAATTAATATCTGTATTTATTAGTGTTTAATGTAATTGGATCTGCTTTCATGTAATTATATCTTTTATTATTCAATTAAAGATTGTTATTGTTTTGTCTCTCTTTTATGTTTAATGTTTCTAGTTACATGATTTTTATTTCTCAATTATAAGTGAGAAGTTTTATTTACTGTGATATAGATAGAGCAATTAAGATTTTATATGTCTATGAATGGAGTAAAAGGGATTAGATAAAAAAATTGAAATTTTGAAATATGGAGAAAGTTTTTCAAATAAATAAAACAATGAAATTCGTAATGCCCTTAAAAAATAAGGAAATTGAAATTTCACTATCAAATTTGTTAGATCTAGATGAATCCAGTCATATCCATGTCAAGATGAGTCAAGTCATGTTCGTTCCGGGACAAGTCGAGCTGGACCCATCTTAATCGAATCGAGTCAAATCCACCTTAATATGAGTCAAGTCAGACTTACGTTAGGCTGAGTTAAGTTGGACCATATCGAGTCAAGTTATGTATATACATATTAAAAAAAATGAGTTATTAAATATTATTTTAATATTTAAATTTGACTAATATGTTTTGTAAAGATTAATTTTTGAAATTTTATAATTTTAGAGTTGAATTTTTATCTTAAAATCGAAATTTGACTACTTTATCCAAAAAAAATAAAATATAATTTATTTTAATTACATTATCTAAAAATAAAGAGAATTCAATTACGAATAATTCAAATATATTTCATTTCAATTTTTTGAAATTCTTGAAATTCTTTAAGGTTTGGACTAATTTTGGAAATTAATAATAATTAGATAAAGTGGATGAGAAACACATTAATTACATTTTAAAAAGTCTAATGAAACTAAATCCCCAAAATCTTGCTCCTATGCTCATTTTTATGGCAAAACTTTTAAAATTCAAATCTCTTACTATTTATAATTTATTTTATATTCAATTTTCTTTGGTATTTGATTATTTTATCATTCAAAATTCTTATTCTTTTTCATTTATTTTATATTCAATTATCTTTGGTAATTGATTATTTTATCATTAAAATTCTCATAGTCTAAAAATCTATACTTTAATTGCTCAATTTTGGCACAAGTATATGTGAATAAAACTTTTACTTATCACTTTATTAGTTATATGAATTAGTATTTTTGTCAATATTCTTAACCAAGCAAAGAAGAATATAGTTAGAAAAGACTCCAAATTGCTTGTAGTTAGAGGCATTGATTATTTTACCTGTAGTATACATTCACAGTGGCATTGCATTTTGGCTTTGCCGACCCCGAACGTTGCTAGCTGCCTAGTTACGGAACATTTGGCCCCTCTTATCACCAAAAGAGAAACTTTGACAGTCTGCATTGGAGCTATTTTTTAAAAAGCATACAAAATTTAAACCAATACCGATACGCCTGGTTCCCAGAAGAAGGCTGAAGCAAACAGGAACAATAACGTTCAAGGAAGGCATATCCTTTTCCTCTCAATCAACGTGAGGCAGGAATCGGCTTTACTTTTTCTGCTTTGGCTTTTTCTGTTTCCCTCTCCCTTTACCTGATCCTCACAAAGTGTAAAGGCACATGCAACCTCGGGATAGTATAGAGGATTCAACATAATTATGCAGATGACTATGCTCATTATTATTATTATAACCACACCTAACGTCATCACGTAGTAAGAAAATATTAAATGGTGAAAAGCGGATACTGATATAGACATTAGTTAAGGTTGAAGGAATTCATACATGCCGTCCAATCTCAAAACTAGTCAGTCATACCAACTGGTGAGCACAAGAAGATCGGAGAGGTGTAAGCGCAACCAAATTGGGTAGATAAATTTAGATTTAAAATTTGCGCTGCCTGTTTATAAAGGTATAATTACGTCAAAATCTGTTCACAGTGAACTATGATCGTTCAAACAGAAGCAAGAAAGTTTAACTGAGTCATGCTTTGTATAAAGCCAGTCAAAGAGTTAGTTAGTATGCCTGGGCTAACTTGCCTCATAAGTTGAACCAGACACAGAAGCACAACTTGCATTTGAGAAAATCAAAATTTAGATATCTTTAGTTACATTAATAACCCGAAATGGATGATTAATCAAGCCAGAATAGAAATCATATTTGAACATTTTTAACAACTAATTTTGTTTAACTTTCACATTATGACTCTCCCTTTGCATTTCACTGCTTAAGCATATAGAGACATGCCTATTTCAGATGGGAGGATCAAAAGGGTAAAGCATGTCATGTATTAGAGGTGACATTTATCATATGAAGAATTAATAAATTTTTATCATTCAGAGAGCAGTATTGAAAATTACATTTACACTAAAGATACACAAGTTGCTCGCATGTCATGTGCAGAGATACACGTGAATTATCTAATAGATATCCCTAGGAAGGATTGCCAATTATACTCTCGAAAGGGATATCCAGGTCAATCTTGTACCACTCCACCAACCAGGAACAGTAACTTGAGGTTGCTGGACACAGGAAGGACATTCTGCCAAACAAGTTGATTCATATTCTCCACTATTTCACTGCTCTAAAAACAATAAGAAATTAGAATTGTACCGATTTTAGATAAACTAGGCCAGAGAAGAAAAGAACGCATACCAGTAAATATCACCATTATCTCTTAGCATTAATAGCAAGTTTTTCCCGTTATACTATAGAAGATATATTAAACTTATTTACCGCAGGTCTGCTTCTACCTGCCATTTAAACAACATGTTGTAAATTTCACAAAGAACCCTGTGTTTTGCACAAGAATCGAAATATTAAGTAGTCTATGTTTTATGATCACTTGTGTCGTCAAATTTTAATGTTGCTTATTAGATATAATCAATACCAACCGATAAACTACTAAAGCAGGTGATCAATGTTTTATCATGCAGGTGCTTATCAGATATAATCAATACCAACCGATTAAACCATTAAAGCAGGTGATCAATGTTTTATCATTCAGTTGCACACATACAAATGCATAGAATTTCTTGCTAAATGGCCAAGAATCGAAGTTGTTGCTGACTATTTCGATAATAAGGAAACAAAACCAACAAGGTTTGGTGTCCACTGCCAAGCATACAGGAAGTCTCTGAACACAACAATGAGTGTTTGGCTACCATTTCATCTATCTATTTTAAGAACATAAAAATTCTAAGGAGATATGGAAACTCACCCATCCATGTGTGGTTCACATGCATATATATATATATATATATATGATCAGTTTTGACTTCCTTCACTTTGATCTGTTCCCCGAATAGAGCTCAACAAATTTAATATCATACAGAAGAGTGGCATTGGCGGGTATGTTGCAGTCACCTATTTATTGAATCAGTAACAGACATGTCAAAATCTAACAAATTTAAATAATCAAGGCATCTTCTGATAATAAATCATACACTTAACATCTGCACCTTTTTGTAAAACACAAGTAATGAACTAAAAAAAACATGTTCAATGTAATAGCTAAAAGTATCCGAAGCAAGTAGATTTTTTTCTTTTCTATAGTGTAATCGTACTACTTTATTGGTGTTGCAGGTATAATGAAATTTTCCATATGCGATGAAACGTAACCTGAAAAGCACCCGGCAGGTTCAGGGCCATATGCTAATTGCGGAGGAATGTGCAGTTTGCGTTTCCCACCTGGGTTAAAAATGGGAAATTAGCAAGCCTGTAAATGGACTAGCAAGTGACATGTGTCATGAAATAAGAATAATAATTAAATTAATACCAATCCGCATCGGAGGTACTCCTTCACCCCCTAAAATTCCCTGATCCAGTCCCTTGATTACCTGCACACAATAAACTCATAAGTTACAACAACATAGCAAAACTGTTACAGAATACTTTAGGATAAAAAATTAAATTGTATACCTTGCCAACACCAATGCGCATGGTGAGAGATCTACCACGTTTATAGCTGCTATCAAACACTATCCCATCAGCGAATCTCGCAGTATAGTGAACCTGTTGTTCGGTGTAGTGCATACCATTAATATTCATAATATCAGAACTACAACGGATAACTAACTAACTAACTAAAATGTTTGTCTGAGTGCAGAAATTGAGCGAGTAACTAACATTGATAAGCTCACCGAGTGGAGCTTCCACACCGAAGCCCTCAACAATATCACAGTAACCGAGGCCAGACTTCACATACTTGTACTCACACAAAGGCTCCCCAACGGTAGCGTAGTATTCGATTCTTGTGGCGTCCGCGTCCAACGCCGTTGAACCCATCACCCAAGCCGTTACCAACCCAATACCCATTCCAACCAAAGGATTCTTATTATCACTGTGCACTGCACATGACACCTTAGTAGGCGCTTCGCAATTCTTACTATTTGGTTTCCAAAAACACGAAGGAGAGCAATAAGGAACGCGGACACTGGAACACAGTGAGAGTGCCATTTTCCTTTCTGTTTCACGTTATCTATATCTGTATTCAAACTCTTTCTACGCCTCACTCCCGGTATTAGCTGTTAGCTTTTTCATTCCTATTCTTGAATTTTTTTAAAGAAAAATCTTAAATATCTTCCGTTTAAAGATTTTATAAAAGAAAAAAATAACTAAAATAAACTGTATATTTTCTTGGGCTAGAAATCACATATATTGGGCCTATAAAACGCCATTGGGCCACCAGATTGACCGAGTGATAACAAAGGTCTTAACACAAATAATCAATAAAAATGTTAAAAGAAAATCAAGAAAGTTCTAACCTCAAACAGACACCTAACTAACAAGTACGCTTCCCAATATTCCCCTAACGAACTTCTCAAAGCCGTTCACTCGCGCGCTCTCATATAACCACCTCACTGGCTTCATTTCCCGCTTGCACTCACTCCAAATTCCAAGCTTAGCTTCTTCAATATTCTCTCCGCCATGGAAAATTCTTTCTCCCTTCGATTAGCGCTTGTATGCGCGGCCTCTTTCGCTGCCATACTCTACGGCGCCAACGTCACCGCCACCCCTGTCATCAACGAAGGATTCGAAGCTCCCTTCCCGCCGTCCACGCCTCCACCAACTCCCCACAATATCCAAGAACACTCGTTCTTCTCTCACACCGCGCTCCTCCCTCCTATCTTGTCTCACCTCGGCTTCCACGAGCTGGCAACGGCGGCGCCGTCGCTCTCCGACGCCGCAACCACCGCCTCCTCGGCCTGGACCGGTCCTTCCACAATCTTCGCTCCCTCTGATGCCTCTCTCCGGACCTGCTTTTCTTGCTCCGTCCCGAACCTCCTCCGCGAACACATCGTTCCCGGCCTCTTCACAATCGATTATCTCCGGAAACTTGCTTTCGGCACCAAGATTGAGACCTTGAGTCCAGGTCGTTGCATCACCGTTACCTCCGAGACTCTCCATCGGAACACGAACGCGAACACGAACATGAATCACACCACGGCCGCCGCAAAGGTCTTTATCCAACGTTAACTTATAGATTAATTTTCAGTTGGAATCGGTTTTATTTTCTGTTCAGTTTAATTAGTAAGATACATTTGTTTCATCTTTCGCTAAGGTTTTCATCGGCGGCGTGGAGATCACGCAACCGGATCTCTTCAACAACGGCATGGTCATTGTTCACGGCCTTCAAGGTTTCGTCTCTCCTCTATCTCCCTTCTCTTGCGACGTGGAGAGGATGACGTCGCTCTCGTTTCCGTTCCATCCGGATCACCGTTCCGGTCACGGTCAGCACCATCTCCCCTCCAACAACCCGGCGGCGCATCCTTCTATGATGCGCTTGATGCTCCGAGACGCGATGCTCAGGCTCCGCAACAACGGCTTCAGCATCCTCGCCCTGGCGATGAAGGTGAAGTACGCGGACCTCGTGACGCTTAACAACATGACCGTGTTCGCCATTGACGACCTCTCCATCTTCTCCGGTTCCCACGCGTACATCAGTAACGTCAGGTTCCACATTGTGCCAAACCATTACCTGTCGAATGCGGATCTCGAGAAGCTTCCGGTCGGGACTGCTCTGCCAACGCTGGAACGAGGTCAGCCGCTGCTCATCACGACCTCCGGCGGAGGAGAGACGTCGGCACCGATGAGGATTAACTACGTGCGGGTTAAGGTTGCTGATTTGATCCGCAACGTGAAGATCGTGGTGCATAGTGTGTATTTGCCGTTTCCGCATATCAATCCTGTGGCTGCTGCTTATGATACTATTATAGGCGAAGGAGCCACAGAAGGAGAGAGTAATGTTCTAGATTCAGTAGAACAGATGCCGCAGGAAACCTGTTCAGCTCTTGATGGACGAAGTTGCGTCACTGGAGCGCCTCCTATGCCTCAGGTCAAGACAATGGTGGAGATTGAAGACCACCATGGCCTGTGAATAAATGCCATCCTGAGATCCACGATGATCGATCTCTGCTGAAGTGAAACTTGTAGTTAGTTCATTCTGTTATCGATGTTAGTTCTCTTTAGTTTGAGTATTCCGGTGACATGCGAGTGTTCATTTAGTTTGAGCCTGAGCTGTGTGTATAGTGATAATCAGTCAATTTTGTTGACTTTGTTCTTCAATAAAAGCTTCACAACGGTGTAGCATGCATTCTTGGGGAATCTTTTTTATGGCTAATTCTCCTCTGGTAAGTGTTCCTTTTGCTTCTTACTTGCATTATTGCTCTTCTAATTTTAGACATATTTCACCATAGTAGTTTTGCACCTTATCATCTCATATAACTAGATGTATTATTATTATTATTTTATTTTAAAATTTTATTTATATTTATTATTATCATTGAATATAATATTTCATTATTAAAAAGCTTGTTAGATAATTATTTTAGAAAAAAAAGTGATGTTCAACAAATCAATTTTCATTTGACCATGTCATTGATCCTAAATATCTTCTTCAGATTAAATGAATTTATATTGAATGATCAAATTAAAAAAGATACCTTCATACAAATACACAGATTTTACAACACAAAATCCAATATTCGATACAAAAAAATTCTTTTCTATAAGAATGGTATATAAAGTGTTATTTACCATTTATTCGTTCAATTTTATTTAGTATGTTCAAATACCTATGTAATATATATATATATATATATATATATATATATATATATATATATATAATTTCATAAATTTTATTTATTTACTTAAAATTCTTATATTATATGAGTTTGTTGGAACGACGATGAAACGACGATGAGAGATTATGGGTTTCTTTACTAGAATAGTGTAAATTTGTTTTACATTTATTAATATAGGAAATTACAAATGTGGGTAAGTATGCTTTGATGCACAATTTCAGTGCGGGTGATTTTCTTTTGTCTTTTATAAAATCGTGTTTTGAAGTACGATTTTTTTAAGAGTGTTAAATATCTTCCTTAAAAATATAATTAATTAAAAAATAAAACTAGTAGCTGAACCTCATTTGGTTGGAATGTTACCAAATCATGGTATTTACAATTATTCTTTTTTTCAAGTTTTTATTCTTGCTTGGCCTTTCCAGATTAACCACAAAACCCACTTGGAAAATTCCAATCTTGGGTCTCAACTTCTTACAATTGAAGTTATGGCTCGTGATTTTGTAAAGTAATAAAAATATCAATGTATATATACAATACAATTTCATTCCAAATTTAGAAAAATTATAATTACAATCCTTATTCTCAAACTTAGTCATTCACCATGTCTTTATTAAAAGGAAGAGTAAAACACTTCAAAATTTTGATATCTTTATTACCTTTTATACATAAGCTTAACTTTTTCATTGTTTTTATTAGTACATAAAAGAAATCAGGAAATATAACTAACATAACAAAACAAAGATTTCAACAAATAAACTTTTTCACATCTCACCCTCAAAAACTTATCATAAGAGCTGTTAAAAAAATGTGATACAGGTGGAAAGGATACCACTATGTAAAGTATCATTAAAGGAGACTCATTCGAACTTCAAGATCAAATTTCAATTTATGAAAATATCGTTGTAGGAGTATGTGAATTGATAACCTAAAACTCTTAAAGTTTTTTAGAAAGTTCAAGTATTTGAGTGTAGTTGACTTAGAGCAATGTTCAGAATTGTTTAACATTTGACATTTAAAGTTGGTAAAAGGAAAAAGATATCTAGGTCATTAAAGAAATACTCAAATAAAAAGGTAAAATCATCATCATTGAGTGGGCGTTTTTAGCATATCTTATCATTAGTCAAGCACGATAATTAGATTGATCTTAGAGACATATTAAATATTAATATTAAGACAAGTTTCGAATAGCTAAAAGCTCAACATTTGGTTCAATTGTCATGTTTATGTTCCCCAAACATACTTTTGTTGTTAAACAATAGTCAATAGAGAGAACTTAAAGAGATATTAAGAAAAAAGTACTTCAATGATTTGTCAAATTGAGTCTTTTATATTATTGTGCAATGAAGGTAAACCCTAGAGAGATGAAGAAGAAAATGAGCATCTTCATCCTTTTTTTTCTCACTATATCAAATTATTCTAAGATATAATGGTCATTTTATATTTTAATGCACATCAGATACTCACGGGTATAAACATTATATCATAAAATTATTCTAGGATATAATGATCATTTTATATTTAAATACATATCAGATATTCACAAGTATAGGTAATATGATATCCACTCCGGCCTTGTTTATGAGTAAATACTAATTTACCCTCTACTCACTACTCGTGAGTACCTATTTAAAATATTTTTATTTTATGCATAGAAGATTTTATTTGTATGTATGAATTTTTTTTTGTCATCGTTAGATACAATGTGCAGCGGTGGTAGGGTATGTAAGTCTTTTTACACATAGTATGGGGTGCAGTTAGTAAAAGCCTTTACTAACTATATTGTAACTTTTGAATTTGAACCCAATTTGGGCTAGAAAGACTGTTCCATAACACTTGAGCCCAAATGTTTGATCCACGAGTAGTTAAGGGGCTTTTCTGTCATGATGTAATCTTCAAAGTTGAATCCGAGATCTTCAATTTTTTAATGTTAATAGTTTTATAAAACCTTACTTCAAGGCCTTATTACTATTTTACTTGCTTTTATAGGTTGGTGAAGTTTAATTTGGGGTTCTAAGGTCTCTTAGTTTACTCATTTATTTAAGCCAGTCTATTCATAGTTTAAATTTAATTTGTTGAAAATATGAAGACTCTGGTTTAACTTACTTATAATATAAATACAGTTTTTTAATTTGACATTATCTATATTCTATTTTTAACTTTAAAAACACTAAATACTAAACAAATTGTATTTTTTTTATAAATATTATTAGTAGAAGAGTTTAAATCCTTAATTAGTAGTAGAAGAATATATTTTTACAGATGTATACTTTAATTATGATATTTTAAAACTTGAGTTTGACTTGTTTAAAAGTTAAGCGTAATTCCAAATTCAAATTTGTTTATTTAACCAAACAAATAAGTTTGAAAGTGTAATGAATGAGTTGAGTAAAAAAATTACGATCTTATTAAAGTTAAAATAAAACTTCAAAAATCAAATAATGATTATGATTGAGCATTGATATTTTCTAGACTAAAAAACCACTTAATGACTAATACATTAATATTTTAATCATATTTTTATTTTTAACTTAAAATACTGATATATGTTTTTATAATATTAAGATAAGTACATATTTAAAGGAGTTAACGTATATTTTTCTCATAACTTTTCCGTTAATAAAATTCTTACACTGAAATTCAAACTTAAGATCTTATAAGATATGGGTTCATTTTTTTCTCCAGTTAGAACAACTTTGTTGACTCTTCAATCCATACATAAAAAAATAAAGAATCTATCACTTTGTTGACTCTCCAAACACAATTTCTTTTTTAAAGCTGTTTTAATCATTTTAAACCAGTTGTAATCATGTTTAGAAGTGTTTGAGATTTCATTTCTATTAAAGAATAACTTAAATTAGTATATATATATATAGATGTAGATATAAACTTTACTTATAAGTTTTTATGTAGGATTAAATTAGAGTTAAAAATTTATTTTTTAATATAATTATATTAAAAAATATATCTAGTTGATATGTTTAGTTCTAGACTTAAGAGTCTCCTTGAAGGATTGTTTTAAAATCCTATCTCGACTAAAAATTACAATAAATTAATATATATAAATATATGCGAATTTTTAAGTTTAAAATTTATTTCTTAATAAGTAAAAGTCTATTTTTAAAAGATGTTTTGTTTTATCTTATACTAACCAGATATTAAGAATAATGATATCTCTATTATTCAATAAATTTATTTAACTAATTAACATTTATTATTTTATTATTTTTCTCTTTTTTTACTTTACAATTATTAAAAAATTATTTTTTCTAAAGACAATGTTATTCCTAAAACGCACTAATTATATTAAGACTTAGCTTGTAAAGCAAACTTTATTAATCATTGAATTAAATTCTTACAACACGCTAATCTTCAATTAATATTATCTTTTGCTATATCCTTATCCTTAGAACTATTAAAAATAGATTAGGACGCCCTCAAAGAAATTACTATGCATGCGATCTTTATGTATAAACTATTAAAATTTCCCTTTCGGGATGAACGCGCTTTCCGCATAACGATATGTCTTATGATTAACTCAACACGTATTTTAAAGGTGAATATATAAGTATAGTTTAATTAATAATGTACTTATAATAATCTTATTAGTTTCTCAGAGACAAGCTCACTAATTTTTCATTCTAACTTTTAATTTATTCTAATCAATAGTACAAAAATAATTTGCAGATTGAGTAGAGATCAGAGTTTGAAAACCTTGTCAATTAACTAAGTCAATGCGAAAGAATTAAGATAATCATATAAATCATGATCATAACAACCAATAGAAGAATAACCTTTAAAATAAGAACTTCACTTCTTTAAGATACCATTTTTCGATTATGTATATATTTTTTCTTCTAACCAGTAGTTGACTATTAGTTCGGTGATGACGGACGAGTTTATCAGAGAAGTTTGTGACGAAACGAAACAACACTTTATGCCAAAATTATGGTAACGACACAAACTCAAACACAATTGGCTTCTCAGTCAAAGATATACTAAAGAGATTCAGAGTACATATAAGCATACTCATACTACGATATAAATATATTTCAACCTTCAATGATTCATTCACTATAGTTAATGTGTACATTGAAAAAATTTACAATTTATCAACTGCTATAACCAAGGAAACTACTACAACTACAATTTACAGCCTATACCGAAGGTATAGTGTGTATATATACTAGAAGAACATTTGTGGTGTAAAAAACAAATAGATGGCATGATAATTCTTTTGGACACATTAGGAAAAGAATTGAATGAAACCAAGTTCATGATAATTATGGCCTATGAAAACCTTTGGATTGACCACAACCCATGATGGAAGAAGGTAGCTTCCCCACCCTTTCTATTCCTTCTTCAAAAACCACTCCCATGCCCATGTAGAAGTGAGATTCTATATGGCAATGGAAAGCCCACACCCCAGGGTTATCCGACCTAAACCTCAGCGCTGTCCAACCAAAGGGGTGCACCGGAACCGTGTTCTTCATAATGGGGTTCTCCAAATTATACTTCTTCGTATCATTCTTCACGTCAAACTTTCCCTTCCCATATCCCAGAACCCAAAAATCGTGCCCGTGAAAGTGCCATGGATGCGTTTCGCTGTTGTTTTTGTTCATGGTGTTGGCATTTTGAAGTATAACGTCCACCGTTGTGTTGAACTTCAGTCTATATATGCCGTTGCTAGAAGTGGCGTTCGCGTTTCCTGCCACATCGAAAATGTTGTAGTTGGCAAAGTCATAGCCGTCAGGGGGAGGAGTGGGGTCAAATGCGTTAGTTATGTTCTCTTTGAGGGCAATGAGATAAGGGGTGTGAGGGAGTGTGAAAGAGACATTGTTCAAAGACCAGTGTCTGTACTCGCTTATGTTGTTCTGTGTGTTGAGGAGTACTATGACTCTATCCGAGGTTGTGGGGGGCTTGTGAATGTACCCTTGGCGTGCCTTGATGGCGAGGCTTTGTGCCAGCCTTGGCTCAACGTCGTCCCATGCAGGAGGGGAAGGTGGAACTGTTGGAGGGGACCGTTTTGGGTGGTTGGGGTAGTAGTTGAAAATGGCCAACCCTGGTGGGGTGGTCCTGTTTCTGCTTACCACGTTTGAGGTGATCCAATAGTTCCTTGAAGGGTCTTGATCTGTTTTCACCAGAACTGAGTAGGTCTCACCAGAGTATATGAAGAGGTTTTTCACCACAAATGGTTCAACATAGTGACCATCTGCTTCAACCACCGTCATATTATGGCCCTGCATTGACAGGTCAAAAGTTATTATCAAGTGCCAAAAGAATAACATGATACGTCACTTCTATACTATTTTGAGTCCGTAAAAATCAATAGAAGAAGATAATAACAAAATAAATAAATTAAACTTTTAGTATAGGTTATTTTTCAATTTAAGCTAATTGAAAGAATTTGTATGAAAGTTTATTTATGTACAAAACCTTTGATTACCTCTATTTGGAAACTAAGTGCCGATAAAGCAGTCAAGCTGGCAATTCTTAGTCGGTACGTTTTCCCTGGGATCACAGTTTGTATAAAGGGAGAACATTTTGATACGTCACAAACATCATTGCTCAAGCTTGGAGATTTGGAGCAGTTGAATCTTCCTTTTCCATGAATCAGAAGTGACTGGGGAAAACAAATATATAAGAAGAATATGAATAAAAACCAACAGCTGCAGAATTGAAGAAAGGAAAAAGAAAAGATGGTAGATTTTTCATGGAACAATTTATTTACCTCGGGTTCTCCCACCCACTGAAATGGAATTGAAGACAATCCAGCAGCTTGTTCGTAAGTGCTCTTATGGTACCAATCGTTCAGAATAATGCTTCTGTCAAAGTCATAGGTAAAGGGTTCAGGGTCACGGGGAGCCACACGAATTAGTCCATATAGCCCCGCTTCCCTTTGCATTCCATAGTGAGCATGGTAAAGATATGTACCAGGCTGTAACATAAAAGATTCAACCAAATTAGATATTAAGAACTGTTTTGGTGTTATGCATGAAAGAATTGAACACCAAACTGAAGATAAGGAATTAACATGATTATTCGTGTGGGTTAATATAAGTTAGATTTTTATAACTTACCCTGTCTACAACAAATTGATAAATAAATGTGTCGCCAGGCAAAATAGGACATTGAGTTACCCCTTCTGTTCCATCAAACCAAGGAGTTCCAATCTGCCACATACAAACCAAACACATGAGTAATCAATAACACAGATGAAAAGTCTAAATTAATCATTGAAATCTATTTTATTTAAATTTATATTTTGATAAAAAAAAATTGGAGTAGAAAATTAAGCTTAACCTGTCTGATCCCATGCCAGTGGATGGAAAGGTTTTCTGTCAGCAAAGTGTTGTTAACTTGAACAACAACTGTGTCACCCTCCTGAGCCTGGATGGTGGGTCCTGGAGTTTTTCCATTGATAGTGATAACCAGTTTCTTAAAGCAATCAGGGGACCTATACTCATACTTCACCTCCCATTTGTAATGTCTGTTTCTGGCCTCGGCATTGTGGAAATTCCCCAAAATAAGGAAGAAACACAGAATGAACAATGTTCTTGAGCTGCACTGAAGCTCAACCATGTCTAGCATGTAGAATATGTCTAAGAAAGAGAGAAAGCTAATTGAGATACAGTTTAAAGATGTTAACTTTGGTATTGATGTTTGTACATTGATGGAGCCAGAATTGTCTTTATATAATGAATGAACAGAATATGCGGCATTGGATTATTATATATACATTTTATTGTTGGCTCCGCCTTTTCAAACTTAGTCTGTGTGAAGCAATGTCTTATAGTAGTTAGAAATTTTGATTTGAATCACCGCGTTGACTGACTATAAGTTATGCTGCCACGAAATTTCTCTGATTGAGTTTGGCGATCTTGACTGTCTCTTTGCGGATTACAAAAGTACAACTTCAAAATCAGTTTGTAATGTGCATTGATGTCCAACCTTTGATATTAGTTGACATTTTTATAATGTTTTCATACTTTTCCTTCTCTTCCTGTTTTTTCTTTATTTTATATATATTAGTATAACTTTACGTTGAATTTATATTAAAATTTATAATTAAATATAAATCGATTTTGTAAAATTATACTAAATTTATAATAAACTTTTTAATATAATATTAAACTCATACATAAGCATAATTTAACAAGGTTTAATTTAATCCACCTTTTAATATAATATTCAAGTCTAATAAGATTTAATTCTTCTTCTAATAATATTAAAGTCATACATAAGTATAATTTAATAATAAATTTTATAGATTTATTAAATCATCCACTGTTAAACCATCTACTACAGCATTGCTATAGCACCATTAAAAAATATTTAATAAAAATGTGGTAGAAGGATAAAAATAACTTGTTTTACATTTCTCTCTCCATTTGTGTTTTCATTTATGTTTCACCAATTGAATTGTGATGCATAAATATTTTTTTCTTTTTCATCCAATAGATTTAATGTTATTTTTTTAATATTCAATTTTTTTATCTTACTAGATCTTCATAATAAGAATTTTTTTATTTTTTCTCATTAATTTATTTTTTTTAATTAAATACTTCAAATTTAATAAAGTCACATAATAGAATGACGTAGTTCTTAAAATAATAACAAAAAATAAAAGAGAAATTTTAAAAAATAATTTTTTATTTAATTAAATCTTTTATCTTATAATAATATATTAATAATCAAATAATTTGTATATTTATAACTGAGTCATACATTTTAATTATAAGTGATTAATTATTAATTTTTATAATAATATATTAATAATAAAACAATTTTTTATATTAATAATTAAGATATAAATTTTAATTATAAGTAATTAATTTTTAATTTTCACAATTTATAATAAATTTTAATTATAAATGAATTATTAAATAATTTTATTATTTAAAATTTTTATTGAAAAAAATAAATGAGTAAAAGAAAATATATAAAAACATATTAATTTTTTTAAAACTGTAATAAGATGAAAAATTAAAGATGAAAAATATAAGATCGATGATAGAAATAACTCTTTTTTATGAATAATCATACTTAAATTATTTTAATAATAACCCTCAATTTCTGACTTATGGACCTTGCTTAGTAAAAACATCATACATGCCAGAAGACCAAATCGCAAGCATATAATATAATTTCAAGTGCCCTCGAAGAAATCGCAAGTCTGCGACAAGCATGATGTATAAACTAATAAATAAATATCCTTTCGGAATGAAAGCGCTATCTACAATCTACATTATTTTATATGCAAGGAATTCTTCAAGCTGCATATAATAATTTTATTTTTCTGAGTCATGCACTGAATCCTTTTATGTTTTTATTATTTTACTTGTGACTAAATTTTAACAAAATAATATGTTATTTTACACTAATGGACATAATCAGAGTTGGAAAAAATTATAAGATATTATCTATTTAGGAGTTTGAAGTTTTATTATTAAAAAATATTTAAGAGAATTAAAGAAAAAATAAATATATCTTCTAATTTTTACTGTTAAATAATGTAAGATTATTAGATAGATAGAAACAAACTCTAAATTAAGAGAAATAAGAATTTAATTTTAAAATTTTTTCTTTTATAAATAATATTAATGTTTTAACATCAATTTCGATACAATAGCATCACTGAGATTTATTACTATATTTAAAATATTATTCGTTTTGAAATTAAAAATTCCGTTACAATTCTATACTTAAAAGTTATATCAAATTGTTAAAAGAAAAAACTAATTTGAGAATAAGAAATTGAGATAATTATCAAAATGAAAGTTATTCTGGACCCAGAAAAAGATTGAGGCGAAAAATTATTTGAAGAAATATTTTGGCGAAAGAAAACAAGTCTCTGAAATATGGAAGTTGGTGCAAGTTTGAGAATAGTACTATGCATATCATATCTACTTGAAGGCACCCGATTTTCTTTATTAAGATCCTTTTTGACCAAGTAAGCTCCAACCGTTCATTTCACCAGCTCACGAATGTACCATGGATGGACTACGAAAGAAACAAGTATATTTCTTTTTATTTTATTCAGATTTTATTCTCCTATGTAAACAAAATACTAATTAGTACTTCCTCTTTTTCTAAATAAGAGTCGTTTTAAAAAAGCGATTTTGTTTCTTTTTATCTGTCGTTTATAGAGTTTAAGATTGCATTAATTGTTTTTTATCAATTATACCCTTACTTTTGAAAATATCAATAACAATTAAATTCTTTCTTTTATTAGACTTTAAGTAGTCTGCTCCTTATATCAACCAATTACTTAATACAGTAATTTATTGTTTCTATCTTTTCATCTACCTTCTCTTTAATCAATAAAGTGTATTTAATTTAAAAAAAAACGTTAGAGTGAAATTATAAAGGAAATAGAAAGAGAAGTTGGTACTTACACAGAAAAATAAAGACAGAAGTTGACAATTATATCATAGAGAGTTGAAGATTCTTTTGATAACACACATTGAGAATCTATCTCCAATACTCATATTTGTAGAATGATAATTTTTTTAAAGTTTAGATTCAATATATATATATATATAGTGAAACTAAGAGTGATATGAAATTTTTTTGTGGGAACAAAAATATTCTTCAAATTTTTAAATCAAAATTTTTGGTGATGAAAATTTTCAGATTAAAATTTATAGAGGGAAACTTATTTTCATGGAGATGAGAGAAAAATATTTCATACAGAGATACTGTAATATTAAGAATTGAAAGTTTTTTTTTAAGTGGAGAGAGAATACATTGAGTACTCTTTATTATACTTTATTATAGAGAGAAAAAGAATACACTCTTTTAACCTTAATGACAAGGGTATTACTGAAAAGAAAATAAAAATTTTATTGATCTATGTACCAAAACCTTAAACGACTCTTATTTAAAATCAGATAGAGTAATACAATTCAGTTTATTCATTTTAAAATGTTGAAAATATTATATTTTTGCACTGTTTACTTTATAACCAGTGATAATCGTATTATCAACGGGTCACTTCAAAATATAGTAATAATAAAAAGGAAGAAGAAATGCCTGCACCTTTATTGGATACCGTAATCACATGATGACTTAAATTTTTATTCTTTTAAATGTATTAATTATGATTTAAATTTTTATTTTTAAATATTAATCATTATTTAAGAGAGAGAATATTAATGTTAAAAGCAATCATATGTGCATCACCTCTCTAATAAAAAATAGTTACATGTGTGTCATTTTAAAAAATATTTTTAAACTTTTTAATTTCTTAAAAGTAAAATCAAATAAAATTTTCCAAACATAAAATTATATAAAAAATATTTTAAAAATATTTAATTTTTTGAAAGTAAAATTAAATAAAACTTTCCAAACATAAAAGTATATAAAATTAGTTGAAAGAAGTTTTTGTCTTCGATAAAATTGTTAATTTTGTATATGGTTTTGAAGAAAAAACATTGATCATTAATGGTTTTGGTTTTTTATATTGTTAATATTGTATATGGTTTTCAAAGAGCAAAAAATTTGCCTCTTTTATTATTAATGACTTTGATTCTTCTTATTTAATTATATTTTGAAGTATATATGTTTTATTTTAAATTTACTTCTAAAAAATTGCAAGAGAGATTTTACCACGAAGTATGACAACTGATAGGTGTCAAATATGAGTGGAAACAAATATAAAAATTAACACTTATACCATTAAGGAAAATGAATTAAATACTTTTTATTTATTAAATGATTTAAAATTAATTAATGATATAATTATATATTAATTATTTATATATTATATATATATTATAATTAAATAAAAAAATATTTTTTAGTTATATGTTTATACTATTATAGACATTTTTAATTAATATATATAAATTTTATAACTATTTATGTATATTATTAAATGATATATATATATATATATATATAAATTATCGTTAATATTAAATATAAGAATGTTGTGATAAATTATTTTTAATAATTAATAAAAGTTTTAAAAATATTACTTAAAAATTATTTAATATATTTTAAATTAATTTTTTGAATAAATATTTTTTTTTGGTTTTATAAATAATAAACTAAATTTTTTTTTTTTTTACATTGAAATATCCTCACAAAATAACAACATGCTTAAATCAAGTAAATCTTAAAGTAACAAGTAAAACTTAAAGTGACAATAAAATATATTGAATTGAGTTTAACTTTGATTATAAAAATATGATATGCGTTTAACCTATTTTATTTTTATAAAATTTTTTAGATCTAACTTGATTTATATAAAAATTTAATATAACCCAAAAACCTATTTTAATATAAAATTATTCAAAAATTTACATTGTGATGATTTATAGAGTTGAAATACGTTTTTAAAGTCTGATTTGAAATTTATAATAACTTATTTAAAAATATATTTTATATTAAAAAATTTAAATATCACATAAAATTATCTTTTAATCAACATATAATTTTTAAACTTTTAAAATTTTTGTAAAAATATAAGTAAATCTGATTATAGTTTAAGATTTTTTTAAACTATAAAGATGTACTAATTATTTAAAAAAATTATTAGAATTACTCAATTCATTAAATAAATACATTAATTTTTTTTATGAAAATGAATTATTTTAAATACTAGTTAATTAATTAAAAGTGAACATTTGCAAATGTTTTAAAAGCAACCATTAAGAAAATAAAAAGAAAAAAATTCTTACAAAATGGACATTAGTAATTGTGGATAGATTTGCATATTTTTTTTATAAAAGATTTTGTTTTTAAACAAAGTAAAAAATTGTTGTTTTTCTTCGAAAATAAAATAAGTTGGTTTGAATAATATTTAAGGTGTCATATAGGTATATTGATATGGTGATATTAGTGAAAGGGAAAAATATATAGTTTTAAAGGTTTGAAATACAGGTGATACTAGGCATGACAACTGGGCAGAGCGGGGGCGGGTTTCGTCTCCCCGCTCCCATTCCCGACTCACTTAATTATCTTTGTCCCCGCTTTCGATTCCCACCAGAGATAACAATTTAGTCCCTACACTCATTCTCATTGGGGTTCGGGTTTCCCCGTCTCGCTCCCATTCCTGTCCCATTTTATTTTCTTAAAATATAATTTTAAAATATTTTAAATAAATATAAAAATTTAAACTTAACAAAATATATATATATATATATATATCACAAAAATAGACTATTAAAGATAAATTTATAGAGACTAAGTATTTTAATATTAAATATTTTTTTCTTTTAATATTATTTTTTTATACATAAATTAATATTATAATGTTACAAATTTTAAATTATTTTCCTCATGAAGTACATTTTAGTTTATTATTTTTATATTATAATATGTATGTAAAAAAAGTTTGATAATTTTTTTTGTTTTATACCTATTAAGTTTAAGTTATCAATCTTCAAAACACATAATATAAAGTCAAAATCCTTCAAAATGAATATCAAATACATATTTAAAAACACTAGTAAATAAATAATTTACAAACTATTAATCGTTCAAAACACATTATATAAAAGAAATAGATTCCAAACAAAAAAATATCAAATGATCTAAATGTGTGGAGGATGAGAGAAAGAGAAGACTATATTGAACTGGTTAAAGAGATTGAGGAAGTTGAAAGAATGAGTGAAAGGTAGAAGAAAAGAGAAAAATGTGGAACAGAAAATAGGGTTTTAGAGAAGACATTGTAACCCTTTATGTATAAAAAATAAAAAGAAGCAATATGGTTAGTTTTAGGGTTTAGGTTTAAATTTAAAGACGGGGCGGGACGGAGATTGCATTACCCATCCCCGACCCTGAACCCGGTTTATTTAAACGGAGAAAACCCGACCTAGACCCCAAACCCGGTCAACTCGATTTTTCCCTGTCAAACTCAAAATGGGTGCGGTTCGGTCCCCACGGATGCGGGTCTAATGAGATATAAGATGTAAGATTTATAATTATATAATTTTGAGAGGTCAAAGTTATATTTGACTAAAAGTGTCATGATAAGAGACTAAATATCATTAATTATACAACTGTCATAAAATGAATAGTTATTATCATATATATTTTAAAACACTTTATTTTTTAAAATATAAAATAAAGTCATTATCAAAGGTATTTTAAAACGTGTTAATTTTAAAAATGTACATAAGTAATTACCATAAAAAAAATGGTTGCAAATTTACATTTATATGAATCTTATGAATATTCTTTATAAAAATATTTAAAATGAATAAAGAACATGTATTTTAAGCTTCATTCATAATTTAATATTATAATAAGAGAAAAGTACTAAGAGCATATGCTAAAATTGTGTGGCTTACGTTCGTTTTCCTTTCTCCTCTATTAATACGTTGCAGATACATGTTGATCTGTTTATAAAACGTGGATTATATAGTTAAGTAAATAATGTTTGTAATTTTTTTAAGTTATTTATAATTATTTATTTAAATAATTTTAAAAAAATTATTTTGTTATATAAGTTGACAAGTAACTTTATATATTAAACAACTTCCACTCTAATAATTTTAATTATTATTATATTACTAAACCGAGTTGTGAAATGGATATCTTTTAGTTTTTTCATGTCAAAATACCATTCTCCTTCTATAAATGCAGCAGATGGAGCACTCTCTTTCCTTCATCCCATCAGCATCTGCTTCCAAAATTGATCTAACATCATTTGCAATGGCGACGGGAATGGCAAACGCAGCAGCGTCCTCGTTTAAATCACCAACATATTCCCACGTTGCTGTACTTCCTAGTCCGGGCATAGGGCACGTTACACCACTTTTAGAGCTCTCCAAGCTCCTGGTCATACACCATCACTGTCACGTCACCTTCTTCAATGTTACCACCGAGTCTTCCGCAGTCCAAAACAATCTCCTGCACTCATCAAATCTCCCTTCCAACCTCAACGTTATCGATCTCCCACCAGTTGATCTCTCCACCATAACCAATCATCAAACTACCGTTGTAGCCCGTCTATCTCTCAACCTTCGTGAAACCCTCCGCTCCCTAAACAATATCCTCGCCCAACTACCCCACAAGCCCGACGCCCTCGTAATAGACATGTTTGGAACCTCTGTTTTCGACATTATTCTCGAAAACATTCCCATCTACACCTTTTTCACGGCCTCCTCACACTTGCTCGCTTTCTCCCTCTTTCTCCCACAGCTCGACCGTGACGTGGTGGGCGAACTCGTGGACCTTCCGAAGCCGGTCGAGGTCCCGGGTTGCCAACCCATCCCAACCGAAGACCTGTTAGATCAAGTCACGAACCGGAAAATCGACGAGTACAAATGGTACCTCTATCACGTGAGTCGCGTGCCTATGTCCGCAGGTATTTTACTCAACACGTGGCAAGATATGGAACCTGTCGAGCTAAAAGCACTGATGGAGCACCCTTACTACCGAACAATAAACACTCCGCCTCTCTACCCGATCGGACCGCTAATTAAAGAAACTGAACCCGTGACGGAAAACGAACCGCAGTGTCTTGAGTGGCTGGATAGGCAACCCTCCGGTTCGGTTCTCTTTGTGACGTTCGGGAGCGGAGGTGTTTTGAGTTGGGAGCAACAAACCGAGCTGGCGTGGGGATTGGAACTCAGTGGCACGAGATTCTTGTGGGTGGTTAGACCTCCGAACAACGCTGACGCCAGTGCCGCATTTTTCAACGCGGGTGACGACGACGACGACGTGATGCGGTATTTGCCAGAGGGGTTTGTGGAGAGGACTCGGGAAAGGGGGCTGGTGGTGGGGTCGTGGGCCCCGCAAGTGTCGATTCTGCGGCACGCGGCAACGGGGGCGTTTTTGTCGCACTGTGGATGGAACTCGACGTTGGAGAGCGTGACGCACGGGGTTCCGGTGATCGCGTGGCCGCTGTATGCAGAGCAGAAAATGAACGGGAGAACAGTGGAGGGTGCGGGAGTGGGCGTGAGGGTTAGGAGCAAGGGAGGACTGGTGGGGAGGGGGGAGATAGAGAGAGTGGTAAAGATGGTGGTGGAAGGGGAAGAAGGGAAGAAGATGAAGCAAAGAGCGAGAGAGCTTAAAGAAAGTGCGGCCATGGCTTTACGCGATGGAGGAGCCTCCTTCCAGACACGAGCTGCAATGGTTAATCTTCTTAGCAAGGAAGAACGGTTGCAGCCAGAAGCCCGTTGAGACACTCATAAGACTGCAGTTAAAAGCTTCATTAATTTTCCACATGCAATCTAATAAAGTCACGTTTCAGTTCTACCGACTGTGTGACCATGTTTCAAATTACTTAACAAATAATATTTATATTACTCCGTTCGAATATTATTATTTTGTAAAATTGGCTGTTAAAATAATGAGTAAATGTTAAATGATAAAAACAGACACATTTACATGAAAATTTTATGTAAATTTTTAATTTTATTTTATATTAATTCGTGTAATTGAAGCTCGAGATAAAAAACAATGGAACAAAAAAAATTGACAGTGTAATGGTTAAAAAAGTGGAATATGAAAAATAGAGAAAAAGAATAGAAATCAATATATTGGATTATAATGATAAAGTAATAAAGTAGGCATTGAAAAAGTAGCACGGTTAAAATAATAGTATGTGATCGATACATTGGAATGAATAATGAAGTAGACATGGCAAAAGTAGGATGCTTTTTTTTTTTTTTTTTGTATCTTTCGAATTATGTAAGAAGATTCTAGGTTGGAGAATGAGCTACAAGCACAACCACACAAGTGTCTATGACACTACCTCCAACTCAAAACCTTAAGACATTGGTGTTTATGGGTCTTCTCACTTATATGGTGCTCAACTTACTCATTCCTACCTAATGTGGGACTCCAACATCACACTTTTATCCTAACAATCTCTCCCTTAAGTGTGAGTCCATCCACATTGGTACACTCCCCCTTACGAGTACGGGTGACCAATGAGTTACAAGCACAATCACACAAGTGTCTATGACACCACCTCCAACCCAAAACCTTAAGGCAATGAGTTTATGAGTCTTCTCACTTATATGATGCTTAACTTACTCATTCCTATCTAATGTAAGACTCCAACATCACACTTGTATCCTAACATGTTCTTCCATGAACACATATACCACAAACTATATATATTATAAATTAAAGATTGATAAGTATTTTATGGTTAAAAATGAATTGATTTTTTCTTACGAGTCATGTATTTCAAATTCAGAATAAAATGAGTTTATTTTCGCCGTGTAACCATTTTAGATTTGTGTTGTAAGAAACGAAAATAAGCTAAAAAAAAGACAAGAAAGCAAGACTATACTTTCTTTCGAAGCGCTTGAAGGGCAAAATCTAAAGTACTGGGCCACTTTACACCAATGAGTGCGAGTGATTTGGAACTTCACGTGAAATATAACTCCAGAAATAACATTTTCTCATTTGTGGAATTTTTTAGTTGCTGTTCCACTATTTATTTGCGCACTTCCTAATTACAGTAGATTTAGACAGATTGGACAACGGAATCAGAGGCACTTTTTTCTTTTGGTGAAATAAAATCTTACCAATCTTTAAGAAAACACTTAATATGAACAATTTAGTTACTATTTCTTTCTCTCTATCATTACTTACTAATTTGGTGAAGGTCTTAATTATTTTTTGTCCAAAATTTCTAGAGTATGAAGTGGGTCTGCACATTGTCTGTTGGAGGACAATCAAAATTATGGGGCACTTTCGTTTTGTCTGCGAAAATATTTGGCAGTTTCCATATTTGTCACGTTTTCGAAATTTTAAACAAATTAGTATTAGCAGTTAAATGATTGAACTATGGAAGTAATATGTGTCAAAGTTTTTACAGGTAAGAATTGATTTAAGAAGATATGTGGAAATTATCTTAATTTAGGTGATATGAGATGGTTTGTAATGATTATATTTTGTCCTATTTACTTTTATAATATCTTTAATGTTATATTGATAATATGACATATACAAGATGATATTACTGGTATAGGTTTTAAATATAGGTGACATTTTATTCTCATAAAAATATTTATTATTTATTTAAAATTTATTTTTTTATGAACGATTTGTCATAAATAATATATAACATAATTTTGTAAATACATTAAATTATTCAAAATAAGTCGACATTGAGCGCTTGATCGAAATGCTCTCGAATCAGCCTCTCATAATCTGACGGAATATTATAACATTTTCATACATAATAAAAATATATTAAAAATTCTATTTTACAATAAAAAAATTATACATGTATTAATGTCTTAATTTTTTATAAATTGAATAACTTCAATTAAGCAGATATATTTTTTATCTGTACCATGAATATATAAAAAAATATTGAAAAGAATAAAATTTTTATAAATCTTAAATATTAATCTTAATAAATCTAACATACAATAATAATAAACGATCAAAACTTCCAATTGTAAGATTCATACTTTATTAATCACATGAGACTCAAACTCACCTTTTAGATATATAAAACATGTATCAACATATAGATTTATATTGTACTTCTAATGATCCACTCTGATCATTACAAGTTTGTTAGAAAGTGATTAAGTAGTTGAGTATTTTTCGTTAGTACAATTACAAATATATTTTTTAAAAGTTTTGACTATTTTTTAATTCATAAAATAGATATATATTTACTCTTTAACCATAGCGATGCTGAGCAGATATAAAAAAGTTTTAAGTTTGGCCTATGAAATATCCTAATGCAAGACGTTATTCTAACTATTTGGATATTCACCTACTTGGTAAGTACTTTCTTAAACTCCACCATGATTTCTGCTTTTCATCTCACAATGTATCAAACTGTAATTTTTCGATCAAAAACATTAATGTGTCAATATAATCTTATCTCATCACAAGAAAATTTAGAACTCTTTCTTAATTCAATTGACATGTTTTTTTTTTAACAATTTCAAAGATTATAAAATTTGATGACTTTCAACAAATAGGTTTTCAAAAAATAACCTATACACTCAATCTAAATAAATATCAAAAGAATGTAGAATGATAATAGTGCACAAAGGTAACTTTTTTTTTATTCAAAGAATTTATCATTATTATTATATTTCTTACACACACATATATTGATTTATAAAAAGATAATCTTCAAAAAAATAATAAATAATAATAAATAAAATGATAATTGAAGCAAGAACTTTAAATAGTTAATAAAAATAAAAAAATCAATGTAAAAAGACTAGTACATATCTGAAAATAATATAAATATAAATTAACAAAATGGACCAGTATAACACTAAAAATAAATTAAATAATAAAAATATCAATTAAATAAATAATTATAAATTAAAATAGAGGATCATTAAAAGAATGAAGAGAAAATAAATAAATAAAAATTAATAAAAAAAATGCATACAAAATTGAAGATAAATTAATATAAAGAACTAGTACAAAATTATAAATAAATAATTATAAATTAATAGAGAGAATCAATGTATAACTGGAGATAATAAAAAAATATACAAATACACAAAGTAAATATAATATGTGATTTAACATAAATAAAAAATTAATAAAATATACATAAGTTTATTAAAATTAACATAATAGAACTTAACCTCACTCACTCCTTACCTTAAAAATTGAAGAGTAATCCAATAAAAATAGAGATAGAAATGATTTTAGAAATTTTTATAATCCACTAAAAATAGAGATAGAAATAATTTTAGAAATTTTCTCTCCTCTCTTGTAACTTATTTTCTACTCATCACTTTCACACCTCATCCAATATATATATATATATTGAAAAATAATTTTTTTATTAATTAGTTTGTGATGGTTTTGGGAAGATTTTTTTTCTTTCATTTAATGTAATCTTACGTATTTATATGAAGAAATACGTCTTCTTATCTTCTAACATATTTTTAGTATAGTTTATATATATTTGATTTAGATACTTTAACACAAAATTGACTCTAACATAATAGTTTTGTTGTGAATTTTATTTGATTAAAGTGTGAAGATTTGATTACACATCGAGGATATTTTTTGATTTCCAAAATCAATAATGACTTGTTAATTTTTCTATTATGTTGTGCTTAATTTATATATTTAAATACATGTAAATTTATGTTTTATAAATTTTATTTTGATTATATTATAAAGAATATTTTTATTATTATTATTGATTAAATAATTTATAATATTAAAAAATTAGTCAAATATTTAAAATTATTAAAAATAATATAATTTAATATAGGATGTTATATATATATATAAATAAATAAGATGTATGATATATGTTACTTTCGGTAGCTTTATTATATTGCAGATTTAAATGGTAAGCTTTTATATATATATATATATATATGAGATAGTATATAAGGATATGTTTTTATAGGTTATTGTATAATTTTGATGGATGATGTAGTTATATTAGAGATGGTATTATATATTAAATGACAGTAATATATATGAAATTTATATTAATAGAAGTATTCTGATTTTATTATTATATAATTAGAAAGATAGTTTAATTTGATAAAAAGTTGAGGAAATTTTATATATACCATAATAATATGTTTACATTTTACTTCATAGCAAAAGTTTGATGTCATTTAATAGTAAATTCAGAATATATATAGTTTTTTTAAAATTTATTTACCAAATCTTTCAAAACAATATTTTATTATATGATAAAATGTGCGACCAAATATGAACTTATTTACTTTTATTTATATATATATATATAATTTTGATATAGACATGTTGGTGATATGAAATAATGATCTTATATTATGATATTATATTTTGTTTTTATAGTTTATTTATTTTACACTTTTATTATATATTATTACGATAATGATATTCACTTAATAACAATAATATAATATTGGAAGATAGTAGAGAGTAATAATATACAAATTTTATATTTTAAAATACTTTAATTTTTTATTATGTGAATATTTATATCCAAAAAAAATAAAATGTTTAAAATATGTATATATATAATATTATATTATACACCGTCTAAAGTTTTGTTCGATTTTGTCAAATATTACACAATATTTCATATTTATTTTATATAAAAAGAGAGCGTCATCTCATTTCAAACAAACAAAAACACAAAATCAGACCCTAATAAAGGGCAGATATATCAACCACTCATTATTTCTTAATAATCTTTTAACATAGTTTTTTAGTTTCTCGGGGCTTCACTTAAATTAATCTCTTATGATCACGTGACTTCCTTTCAAGTAAGTGTGCTCTGACCTCCGAACCCGCTTACCTCCGCCAAAATTTGATGAGATATGGTTAGATTTTTTTAAAATAATTTAAAATAAATAATAATTTAAAAATTTAATTTTTTATTATATTATTTTAAAATATAAATTTATAATAATATTATAATTTAAATCATTAATATTTAAAAAATAAATTTTAATGAATAATTTATTTCTTAAAATTAATAATTATTTTAATTTATTTAATTAGAACATTAATTTATTAATTAATTTTTAAAAAAAAATTATATAATTAAATATAATTTAAAATTATATATTAAAATTAAAAATATTTAAAAAAATAAATATAAAATAATAAAAATAGTGAATTAGTGTACCAATTCATAAACTCATTCTTTATCGGATCAGAAGATGTAACCTGTATAATAATAGCGGTCCAATCCCATCCCATTTTTAGTGTACCATCGACACATGTCGAGTCATTTGACTCGATTTCATTTTTGCACCCCTACTTTTAAGACTATAAATTGAATATAGGCCCAAATGCGAATCTTATAGCGTACTTACAAACCACATAATATTACATTAAACACATTAGTAATAATTTGTTAATAGCATGTTTCTTTATTGTTGAAACACGCCAGCTGTGGGAAGAGTCACGCAGCCACACATTTTCAAATACTAATTTGCATGTTTTAAAAAAAACTCAGTTATAAACTGTATTATATTCAAGTGTTGATATTGTCTCTGTCTCTTATTACCCACCGTTTTATTCATTTTTCTACTTCTTTCTATTATATAATCACTTCAAGATAAGAAATTAAAAAATATGATTTTTTTATTACAAATATTTATTATATAATAGATAATAATTTAATGCGTGATTTATAATATTTAATTAAAACTCGGTGGGAAAATATTGTAATGCAAGCATTATGTATGTATGTATAGAAGAAAAAATATGACAGCAATGAATTATTTCCGCGATTGAAAGTTCCTAAAATATTAAGGAAAGAAACGTGGTCCCATATAAAAAAGTGTTTTGTCCTATTTAGACAAAGAAAGAAAAAAGGAAGATTGGAAGTTTATGTTGAAAAATCAAAAGCATCTTTATTTATATTTTATAATAAAGTGAGAATCTTTTATCTTTTTGTTGTCGCGCTGGATTTATTGGGGGAAAAGATAGGTCATTGTTAAAGTTTATGAATTTAAATAACTGAGTGGGAAAAGTTTGGATTTACCGAGTGAGAATGGTGTCAGAAAGTAAAAAATATATGAGATGCTTAAATATATTTTTAATTATCAAATATGTGAAAATTGTGTTTTTGATTTTGAGTTAAAAAATTTATTTTATTCATATATTTTATAAAAGTTGCGTAAAATATTTTTACATCACATAATTTTAAAAGTATGTTTCATGTAATAAATATAGTTTTTTTAGTGGAGTGCTATAATTTTTATATGACTGTTGCGTGTTATTTATGTTATTTGTGTATTTTAATTTAAAATGTTGTATTTATGAATGTTATTTTATTTGGAGGAGTGATTATGTTTTGAAAAAAAATATTTAAAGGTTGTACTACAACTTACGAAACTTAAAATATATTTTGCATTGAAAATGTATGAATAATATTATAGTTAAGTTAATGTATAAATAATATTATAGTTAAATTTTTTTTTTGAGTTTCTTCTATTTTTTTAAATGAAATTTGAATAAAAATGTACGAGATGTATTTTTTTATAATTTTTCATCGTAAAAAAGTTTATAATCTTTAGTGTTGCATTATAAAGGAGGTGAAAAACATGTTTTTCACGTGTTAGATTATGATAGGTGATTATATTTTTAAAATACTTAGAATAACTATAGGGTTTAAGTACAACGATGGTGACAATATGGTAAAAACCTAAGAAAGAAATATTAGATATATATTTGAAAGAATTATGCATAGATAGAGATGTTATAGAATTGACAAACTATGTAAAATATAAAAAAGAGAAAGTAGACATTTATGTTGATCACATTGTTACTGAATATCACATAATTGAGTTCTTTGAACCAATTGAAAGTGATTGAATGAAGGATGGTGAGGGAGATGGTGTGGAGGGTGTCGAAACTAATGATGAGAATAATGTCAAGGAGGATGTTGAGACTAGAATTGATGGTGCAACTGATAATGTAGAGAATGTTGGAATTGTAGTTGATAATGTGGAGAATGTTAGGAATATAGTTGATGTCGTGGAGAATGTTGGAACCGAATTGATGGTGTAGCTGATGACGTGGAGGATGTTGGGACTTAAATGGAGAGTGAAAAGGTTGTTGGTGTGAGTGTTTGTGAGGGTGGTCAATCTGCAATGGAGGATGCTAGTGATGATGATGAGTTAAATGAAGATATCAAAATTTATGATAGTGAAGAAGATAGAAATGCATATGAAGATGATAGATTTGGAATGGAAGATAGTACATTTGGGTGATGTAATCAAAAGATGTGAAATTTGATTAAGAGAGATAAAAATACAATGAGTAAAGACATGTGCAAAACCTTCAAATTCAAGTTGGGGATGAAATTTTGTTTTTTTGAAGGACTTGAAACAAGCAATTAAGGAACTTTCTATGTTGGATGGGAGAGAAGTTTAATTTGTGAAAAATGACCATGTTAGAGTCAAGATTGTATGTAGGAAAAGGTATGAATTTGTTATGCTGGTAAGTAAGGTGGATGATAATCACACTTTTAGATTAAAACACTTGTTAATATTCATAAGTGTGGGAGAGTATTTGTAAACAAAAATGTAAATAAGTAGTGAACGTTAAAAGTTGTCATGGAAAAATTTAGAAATGTAAAAAATATGACAAGTAACGAACTTATTGATGATGTTAAGAGATCATATAATCTTGGAATCACTACACGGAGGGCTTTGAAAGCAAAACATAAAGCAATAGATGGACAAAAAAAATACCATATCATTTCATTATGTGGCGGAACTAAGAAAAGTGTATTCATGAACTACTTATAAGATTCAAGTGAACCAACCTAGTCAGAATATATAACCAAGGTTTGAAATTTTTTAATGCATTTGTATGATTGCAAGAAATGGTTTTTAGCTAGTTGTAGACTTTTTATCAGTGTTAATGGGTGTCACTTGAAAACAAAACATGGTGACTAGTTATTGGTGCCACTAAAGAGAACCAAATGACCACTATTTTCCTCTTACATTTACAATTGTGAAAAATGAGAGCAAAAAACTTGGAGATGGTTTCTTACATTATTATTAGAGAATATTGATGATATTCAAACCAATTGTTGGGTATTTATATCTAACCAACAAAAGGTACAAAAATTTGTATTGTATAATTAGTATTGACTATGATTATTGAAAAAGATACACACTAATGACTAATTCATTAGGAGAGTACTTATACGAGATTTGTTGATGGATTAAATCCAATATGTGAATTACATCTAAAATTTATTAGAAGAAAAACTAAACAGATTAAATCCAATAATACTATTAATTTCTCTTACTCACGAGTTTTTACATCTCCAGAACATTCTTCCTTTGTTCTTTGATGTGTTTGCTTTTATAAGTAATATTCTTTCTCCACATGCACAAGGTTTTCGTCTTGTGAAGATGAAGATGATGTTGTTGTGAATTTTGATCCACAACTCCTCCACATAGATTGAGATGAACAATATTGAGATTTCATCACATAAGCTTAATATAATATATTCAATGAAATTTTGGAAAAGTAGACGAGATTTTGAAAGAGGTGAACCTTTTTGCTTTTCAAAACTAAAAAAAAGAAGAAAGAAAACAAATAGACGAAGAAATTAAAAAACACATGTTTGTGTATTCGTAAAACTCTCAAGTTTTGTTAATTGCAAAGAAGGAAAGTGATAAATCACAAAAGAGAAAACATAGTAACCTAAACTACAGAAACTTACAGAGAAGAAGAAGGAGAAAGATACCCATAAAACATAACACTAATAATAAAAACTAAAATGCACAAACAATATCCAACATAAAAATTATATTATAGTACATTATGAAATTCTATTTGCCACCCATAAACATCACACAACAACTACATATAAGTTATATTATAGTTACTCAATTCTAAAACTCTAATTATCATATAGGACATAACTTTTATAAAATATAAAAATAAAATAAATGTAGAGTTTAACTTAGAGACAAAGTATACTTTTTAAGTATAATTAAAAATTAAAAACATATTTAATTAAATATAAAAAAAGTAAAATAAAAAATTATTTTAATTAAAAAATAAAAGAAAAATATTTACATTATAATATTTTTTATTTAATATTTTTATTATTTATATTATTGATATCTTATTTATTATATTTAATGTCTAATTTTTAACGTGGAAAAGAAATTACAACAATTACGTTTGAATGTTATAAATTATGTAACCAACATAATTATTTAATTATTTATGTTACATTTTCTTTTATTTTATTTTTATATTATCGAAAAAGAGAAGATGTGTTTTAATTGTGAAGTTTTTTCTTTTTAGTTTTCCCTTGTAAGGAATATAACAGGGCTGTAACTCTTGTTTTCACTACTTGCAATCATGGTTACCTTTCTGTTACATTCCCTACATTTCTTTTATATACACTATTTGACAAGTTTAATATCTTTCATGAACAAAATATAAATTTATGATAGTATAAAAGTAAAAAGGTAATATAAAATTAAAAATATTTATTTTAATTCTACAAGTTTAATCTTACGTATAAATGCTAAGATGCATTTATAAGTTAATTTAACTTATAAAAAATAATCTTATATTTTCTTTTAATTTTTTAATAGAAACTTCTGTTGAAACTTGTCCAAATGTGGACTCAACTTTGGTCCTTTATAAAATTTGAATGTTCAAACAATCTCTCAAATTATGTAAAAACAAAATACTATAGAATTGATAAACATCATAAATAAGTTTTCATTGTATGAAATCAGTTTTCATCTTATGTCTTTTATTGATGGTATATTATTACTTTCTTCACCTCCATGATCTCCCCCTGCATCTTTATATACGTGATAAATTTACAACTGTATATAATTTTTATTTCTGACCTGGAGTATTCCAAAAAATAATTTTAGATTGGATGTTTAATCCCAAATATGTATTAGAAGTTATAAATTTTTTACTGAATTCTTTCTTTAAATAGAATTGTAAAATTTTTATTCCAAATTTTTCTTTTTAAAAATACACATTGTAAAATAATAATCCGAAATACCTTTCCAGAACACTTTTTCTAGAATATTAAAAGGGTAAAACCATTATTTCCTAAATTATGGAGTGCATAAAGAGGTTATGGAGGTGCAGAAATGAAATGTCAAAACTTTTAGTTGTATTTTCAAATATGATATGCAATAATTTTTTTCCATCGTAGATCTTATTGGGTTATTATTGGGGCTAGGTTTATCATTTTGTACCTTGTTATTTATTCATTGTTTTTTATATAGTTTTTAAAAACAGATGGGCCTATATTAATACAATGGGTCACTTTGATTCCTTATTGTATTTTTTAGGCTTTAGCTTCCTCAGTTCTAATAATTACTAACTTCACCTCTATAGTTTTTAAAATTTTAATTTTACTTTTCATGCTCTATTTTAATAGTGACTTTCATATTACCTATTTCATAAAATTTTATAAAATATGTTTTCTGAAAACTTTCAAGAAACTTTTCAGAACAAATTTTCTTAAAAATTTTATAGAATAAATTTTTAAAATAATTTTTTTCAAACAAGTGTTTGAGGTGATATATTTTTTAAATTATTTAACTGAAATCATGTTTCTAAAATTTTTAATTCCAAAACATATTTTAGATTGAATAATCTAAAAAGTTATTTTAAAATATTAATTTAGAACACTGCATAGACTTCACTTTTTTTTTACATATTGGATAATTCAAAAACATTATATGACTATCTTAACTTAGAAATAGAACAATATCTTATCTATAAAAAATTCTTTTAACTCAAATGTAAAATAAAAATTTTAATATGTTGGCAACTTTTAAATACACAATTGTTTAATCTTAAATGTGAGCATAAAGTCTAAAATGTGAATATATTAATCTGGTGATAATTTATACACAACTTTTTTTATTATAAATTACTCATATCTTTCCCTAATCAGTATTCTATTAGAAATGATTCCTATATTTTCCAAACTTCACCATTCAGTTATAAGCATTACTCCTTATTCCTTATTATGTGTATTTGTAGTTGGGAAAGAGAAATGGTACTGTCAACATCATTAATGAATGTTCATCCGTAAAAACACTAAAAACAAACAGATGAAACTTTTAAAATCTTGTTTATGATTTATTAAATTTTTGAAACCATATTGAAGACCTCGTATTCAAGGACTTAATTCAGTATTTAATCCTATTAACAAACTTTTAAAACTTAAATTCACTTCAATTTTCGATAATTTTGTTAACATGTAATTTTGATTCTTTAAAGAATTCATATTTAATATTTCTTAAAAATTCATTAACTTTGATTTACTATTAATATGTGATTAAATTATGTCAATTATTTTTTACCAATATTTAATAACAAAAATTAAGAACAAGTTTAACCATGTCATTATTTAATGTAGCAATTGGTATACTAATAATGAAATAAAAATACTTAATTAAGAAAAAAAGAGTTAAGCCATGGTAAAAGAAAAAAAAAAGTTTGAATTCGTTGTGAAAGTGGAGAGTGTCACCAACTCTCCCACCCCAACCCATCCCACCAAACAAAGTCCTCTACCTAACACCCTTCAATCTTCTGCTTTCAAAACCTTCTCTTTTATCGACCAACCACCCCCGTTTTCCCATTCAGTAACTCATCTCTCTCTCTCTCTCTCTCTGTCTCTCTCTCTCTCTCTCTGTTCTTTTGGCCTATGGCGAACACTCTACATAACGGTGCCAAATGCAGAATCCCTTTAAGGAACCAATCCTTGCCCTTCTCTCGCCACGTTTCCAGATCCCTCTCTTTCCTTCCCAAGTGAGTTCTCTCGTATTCCCTCCAATTCACTTCACGCTTTTTTCTCACCGTTTTCTGATCTCACCTTTTCAGAACACGCGCGGGAAAACAATCAAACACCTTCGCGGTGAAGGCTTCGCACGCTGACTACCCCGTTGACCCTTCGATCAGTCCACGTGTCAATGCCGTCAAGCCTTCCAAAACCGTCGCCATCAGCGACCTCGCCACCTCCCTCGTCCAAGCCGGCGTTCCCGTCATTCGCCTCGCCGCCGGCGAGCCTGATTTCGACACGCCCGCTCCCATCGCCGAGGTTTCCTCTCTGCATTCCCCTTTTCGTTCACAACCACCTGTTCTTTCTTTCATAGTGTAATTGTGTGTGTAGGCTGGGATTAATGCAATTCGCGAAGGTTACACAAGGTACACGCCCAATGCCGGAACCATGGAACTGCGTCAAGCGATTTGTCGTAAGCTAAAAGGTTGGTTTTTATTTGAATTTGATTTTTGTCTCATGATTCATTTGGATTATTGTAAGAAATAGGTATTTTGAGTTTTGACTCGGTGTTGCAGAGGAGAACGGGATTACTTATACTCCTGATCAGGTTGTGGTTAGTAACGGAGCCAAACAGAGTCTTGCTCAGGCAGTGCTTGCAGTTTGCTCCCCTGGAGATGAGGTAAGTACAGGGGTTTGGTTTATGCTCTAACAGTAAGCATTAGAGAAACTACCTACTTAGGCTGCACAATAATTTGTTTATTTCTGAAAATGAATGGTTGATTTGAACTTTGTTGTTTGAATTATTCCTATTTGTTTATTCTGCCCGTTGCAGAAGCTTGAAATTTCTATATGTCTGACAATGGTGCCAGATTTGTACTGCCTTTAGACCTAAATATAAGCAAAATTAAGTAATTTCGTATTCATTTAGAATGATAGTTAAGTTCATTTAATCTTTTTGATTTCGTAAGTATGTTTTGCAGATTACCCGAATTCATATATATTGGAGATGATGCCCCCTAGGTTTAAAAATAAGGATAATTTTAAAATAATAACATTAAATAGAGCTAAAGTAGTTGAATTTTGGTTATATGTAAGTCCACTAAACAAGACCCATTTTTTTGCTTATATTTGAGTCTAAAGGGTGTATTATAACTATGCTATTTGTCTCAAGTCTGAAATGATTGACTTGCATTTGCTTATTCAATAGATTCTATTGCCTTTCAGCTTCTAAACCTTTTTCTCTATGTTTGTTTTATGGCCCTGGCTGTGTAGTCTGTTATATACAAGGCTGATAGAATCAATTCCATAAATTTAAGGATTAAAATCAGGAGTTACAATCAATTACGTATACAACAAATAGAAAGAGAGCAGAATTTCCCTGTTTACATAAATGGACAATGTTTCCTTAATCAAGTAATATGTTTGCTTTTGGAAAAGTCAAACAAATAAAAAAGGCACTACAAACTGTGTACAACGTATTTCATATGTACATTTATGTCTGATTTGTTTTCGGTCAGCTTATCTCATTCTTGATATTTAATTTTTCCTTTTGCTCATTTTGATAGCTTTCATCTGTGGTGTGAATACTTCAGGTCATTATTCCAGCTCCATTCTGGGTTAGTTACCCAGAAATGGCACGGTTGGCTGATGCAACACCTGTGATTCTTCCAACATCAATATCTGATAATTTCCTTTTAGATCCCAAACTTCTTGAATCCAAAATAACTGAAAGATCGAGACTGCTTATTCTTTGTTCACCATCTAATCCAACAGGATCTGTCTACCCTAAGGAATTACTTGAAAAGATAGCCCAGATTGTTGCAAAGCACCCAAGGCTTCTGGTATTATCATACAATACATCCACAAGAAGATGATATTTTCTTTCAAGATCTTAATAGTTGTTTTATGCAGGTTCTCTCTGATGAAATTTATGAACACATAATTTATGCACCAGCAACTCACACAAGCTTTGCATCTTTACCAGGAATGTGGGACAGAACTCTAACTGTAAATGGATTTTCTAAGGTCAGTATGCAATTTTTTGTTAGAGTTGAATAGTGTGTTGTTCATTCATTCTTATTTTACATTCAAATGCTTATGGCCTATTTCACTGTATGGTTGTAATTAATGACATGGCATGGAGGCCTTTAAACTTGGATTATGGTGTTTTTGAACTGTTTTCATATAGGCCTTTGCAATGACGGGTTGGCGGCTTGGATATATTGCTGGTCCAAAACATTTTGTTGCCGCATGTGGAAAGATCCAAAGTCAGGTATGCGTAATTTTTTTGGTCATTTTCGTCAGCCTCATTTGTCTTGATTTCCCTTTGCTACAACCTTCGTGACGTCAAACAGATTCTTACGTTTAACAAGATTTAGCATTTGATTAAGAAATTTTCTAGCATTCATTTGGAAATAGTTGGGCTATTGTTTCTATACCATATATGCGGTATGTGCTGGCTGATGCATCATATTCAATTTAGTTCACTTCAGGAGCCAGTAGTATTGCCCAGAAAGCTGCAGTTGCTGCATTAGGACTGGGTTATGCTGGTGGAGAGGCAGTTTCTACCATGGTTAAAGCATTTAGAGAGCGAAGGGATTTCTTAGTAAAAAGTTTTAGAGAAATAGATGGTGTCAAGATATCCGAACCCAAGGTGCAAATTCTTCTATTTATTTTCTTGTTAATAATCCACCTCTCTTTGTTTTGTCTCGCCCTTTTCTTGTCTGCTTTTCTACTTAAACATGATTCTTCTCTTTTTCACTTGCAGGGAGCATTTTATCTGTTCATTGATTTCAGCTTCTATTATGGAAGAGAAGCTGAAGGATTTGGTAAAATTGAGGATTCTGAGTCCCTCTGTCGATACCTATTGGATGTGGGCCAGGTAATCTCATTTAATTGCTTTGAAGATTTTAGTGATATTTTATGAGTAGGAAGTTTTCAAATAATCTTTTATTTTGCTGTGTTCTCTATAAAATGGTTGAGAAAGAACTAAAGAATAACTGTTCTTAGCAAAAGGACAGAAATTGTTGTTCTAAAGTATGACAAAAACTGAGAGTCAAAGTTGTCTTAACTTTGTGTTTTGCCATTTTGGTTTACAGGTAGCCTTGGTTCCAGGGAGTGCGTTTGGAGATGATACTTGCATTCGCATCTCTTATGCAGAATCCCTCACCACCCTACAGGCAGCTGTAGAAAGAATTAAAAAAGCACTCCTCCCTCTAACCTCTGCTGCACTTGTTTAATATCAATCTTTAGTGTAATTGGTGTATTTTATTTTAATTTTAATGCCCAATGTCTAATCTTGTCTGAAAATAAGGGGCTGTGGCTATTTTTCGACTAAGAAAGTGAGGATCTGGCTTATTGATGGTTTAAAACTATAGCTACTTAATTTTGCCCCTTCTATGTTGCATAATACATTAGAGAAACAAGGGAACGGGCGACACCATGGGATCTCTCAATTTATCAATCGGGTCAAAACTAAAAATTGTTTGTAATTTCAGTTATATGTTTGACATTAGCTGAAATATATATATATATATATATATATATTAAAAGTAAGTTGTTTTTATACATATGAAAATGGTAGGTTATGGTGATATTTTAGTAGCTTTTATTCTCAGTTTTATATATTTTTTATAAAAAATTGATTTTTTATGTAAGTAAATAAAAATAATAATTTTAAAATCATATTCTGAAACTTATCTAAGTAAGGAAGATTTAAATTACAATCGATTATTGTAATAATCAATAAAACAGTAGTCTTTAAAGCAGGGAAGAGGATCCAATGAACAATGCTCTTACAAACTAGTTTTCAGAGTGTGTATAAATATATTATTTTGTTAAGCATTGTTCATTTGCTTTGAAATTGTAAGCTACCACATCTTTGTTTCATAGAATTTATACTGGAAGGTTATCATCTTAACCGCGCAGGCCCAAGAACATCGCTTTTTTTTACTGAGGGTCTACAGTAAAATTTAGTTATTTAATTCTTGCATGGGAAAGGATGAGTTGACATACAAAAGAAAACAAATTAAAAATATAATATTTTGAGACCCATTAGAAATAGTTAAAGGCTCATTAAATTTTAGCATTGAAGTAAAAAGTGCTGAAAGTTCTGAAGTTATATATGAGTAATAATTTTTTTTAAAATATGTGAATAACCTAAAATGAATACAGTGACAAGGCCAGTTTGTCTTACAATAGATCATAAATTAATTTATAACTAAAGTAAGCATGCATTGTCAAACCGTGTGAATGAATAATCTAAGAATCAGTCTCATTAATCGAAATTTGATAATTTAGAAAGAAATGAAAGTTATGTTTAATTTTTTGATGGTTGAATAAAAAATTTAGGTAAATTGAGTCTTAGAAGACAATTAAAGTAATAAAAATACCATGTTTCAAAAATACTTACCGAAATATTTATATATTAGCTAATAATAAAATATTTAAACTCACTTCTTCGTGAAATATGAAACATAACCTGGATAACCTTCGTTGGTTGGTCGTGTTTGCTTTGGGAGGTTGAAGTTGAGGTGTGTCCATCTTAGTAACTTGGAAGTAGAATTCTAAAACTACATATGAAACATAGGTTCATATGGGTGTGAAAAGTTGTGTAAGTGTCTCATGCGACCAATTATTAGTCTAAGACCAATATGTATACGATCTTAACTAATTTTTATGTATAAATACTCAATTTTTTAATTTGAAAAAGAATTAATAGCACTTAATTATCTGTCATATAAAGATTAGTTGAGAGCATAATAGTCTCTTGTCACCTAATAGTTTATCTTCCTAAAAAATCAAACTGGTTTCGTAAGTTGGGCCTCGTATATAAAAGCCCATGAATAGTGGATGAATTAGAAGGTCAATTTTGTTTGAGGGTGTTGAGGGACAACAGTTAGATTGGAAGCGTATAATATATATTTGGAAAAGAAAATGGTAGTTAAGCCCTTGGGAACAAAGACATGGATTAGTTAATTGATGCAATTTGCAACATAAGATATGCTTGTTTTGGCATAAAATAGAATAATTCCAAGATAGGAGAGTGCTTGACCTGCCCCACAAGCGCAAGTTTTGTAATATGTAAGGTTAAGGTCTCATTAGAAGTTTCCTGTTGGAAAGGCAATGCAAACACATTCAAAAATAGAGCGTGGGTGGGAAGGAAGTTAAGAAAGAAAGGCAATCTTAACTCTCCCTCTTCAATATTCTCATCTACACCAAAGTTAAACATTCTCAAGAAGCTAAGGGGCTCCTTCCCCTTCATGCAATCTTGCATAGTGACTTCAACTTGGAGACAATCAACCTTCGCACACAAGAATTGGGTTTCCTCTACATGCACTTTTCTGTCCCAAAACTACCACCTTTCATACCTTAGCTTCATCTATATATAGTAAACACATGAAACCAAACCGTAGGGAACGGAAAAACATACAAAAGTCTTGTGATCATGGATTTCTCTTATTCATGCAACGACCACGCACCCGAGATTGTTTTCTTTGATTTGGAAACTACAGTGCCCAAAAGAGGTGGAGAGCGTTTCTGGGTGCTGGAGTTTGGTGCTATTGTAGTTACTCCCCATAAACTCAACGAGATTGAGAGCTACACCACCCTGATAAAACCCAAAGACTTGTCCGTAGTCTCAGTGAAATCTAGCCGAAGTGATGGAATAACTCGTAAAGCTGTTGAAAATGCACCGTCTTTTGAAGATGTTGCAGACAGAATATTCAGTATCTTAAACGGAAGGGTGTGGGCGGGGCATAACATCCAGAGATTTGACTGTGTCCGAATCAAAGAGACCTTTGATGATATCAATAGGCCAGCACCTGTACCTGTTGGAATCATTGATTCTTTGGGGGTCCTTACTCAGAAGTTTGGAAGAAGAGCTGGTAATATGAAGGTATAGCAGCTAGTGATTAATTCTTCACACAACATCACAACCCTCGTAATTATTTCAAGTTCTTATTTACTATTATTTATGAGCAGATGGCATCACTGGCTTCTTATTTTGGTCTGGGCCAACAAAAGCACAGGTACACATTTCTAACTCTAGTACTAATAATGGTTATATTGTACGAACTTGAGTATTATATATGTATAAGACTTAAACTTTAACACATTAATTAATTAGAATTAGAAATTATATTAGATGATTACTATCAAAGTTAACAATTTTTATATGCAGGAGCCTAGACGATGTTCGCATGAACTTGGAGGTGGTTAAGCACTGTGCAACGGTGTTGTTTCTGGTGTGCAATTAATCTCCATTTTCAATTCTACTGTTACCTTTGAAAACAAATATGCGAGCTGGTAGCATGATTCTCACACGTTTGTTATGGCTTATGGGTGATGCTAGGAATCTAGTCTACCAAACATATTTGAAAGCAAATGGTATGAATCTCCCAGCATTATGACGCGAAGCAGAAGCAATGGGAAATCACCTTGCAAGGAAGAGACTAGTAGAAAATCACCTCCTACCACATTAGGGCATCAGAGGACTGTTCCCTATGCTAGGGGAAGTTTGGGAAAGGTTTTATTTTATACATTCTGGGCATAATATTTATTTGGTTTTCAAGAATAGCTTATTTTTGGAAATGTACATATAACCTGAAATACTTTGTACCCTCTAACAATGATGCTGGAACTTCTTTACGTAGGTGACCGAGAGAGTGAAGGGCTTGTTGTGTAAAGCACAAGGGCAACCACCACTTCAACAACTTCTCAAGCATTCTCATTCATTACTAAGGTGAAGAAAGTGGCATCAGGGAAGAGAAAAAGGCTTCACGTTTTGGTTTTGTTGAGTTGGCATATTGAAAGGAAGATGTGCATGATCAAGACGCCAGAATTTTTTCAGGATTCTTAAGAAACCAAGCACCAGCCCTTATTCATTTGTCACAGTTCGATTAATTGTTTGATTTGTGTATAATTCAGTCATTCAGATACATATATAAAGCATATTCTCAAATGAAAGATGATAATAACACAATATCTGTAGATGAAATCAAAATGAATATTAACATCAATATTTTCCCAACAATGAGTTTCGGATACAAACTTAACCGGTCCATTGAATCGCAAATATATACGTTAATTAAAAGTTTGTTATTAAAATGCATGGTGGGCTTAAACTAAAAGAGAACAATTTCTAAACGTTACGAAAATAAATTTGACGGAAACATGAATTTCACACAAATGTTATTACATGATGATAGACAGGTAGAAAAGCAAATATAGTACATAGCCCAATTCCACTTCGTTTGGTCCTAACAGGAATGGGAAGACTTATTCTTCTGTTCCGCTATATTGTACATAAAGTACTCCTGGGCAGCAACTCCAAACACATAAAAGAAACATCATGCATGGATATAATTTTACAACTTTCCAACTTAAACAACCCACAACTTCTAAACAAAGAAAGGTACAACACACGGTTCTATAAGTAGCAATTTAAAAATCCAGATTGCAGTCAATAGCTTCTCCAATAGTCAAGAAGACCCTTCCTCCAATTCTTGTGACAAAGTTGGTTGCCTTTAGCTTGTAAATCACTTGCCACCTAGGGTTGACAATTGCTAGCTGAGCGAAGTTAAAAGTAGGAATAAGTAAACAGGCACAGTGCAGATTTGAAAACGGGTAATAGTATTGTAAAACCTCAATGCACATTAGGTAGGTACCTTACCTGCTTCCCACTTGAGACCAAACTCTTATGCAGTTCCTCTAGAGAAGCAATTCCTGAGGTGTCAATGCTCACCAAATCTACCGTAACAATATAATAAAATTAATTGTTCAGAACTTGCTTACAATATTGTTACTACATAAAAAGTGTTGCAAATCCACAAATTAAACATCCTTGGTGATGGCTCTGTTGCTTAACTCTTACATTAGAAACAAAATATCATATATAGTTAAACAAAGGTATGAAAAACAACTTACTAGAGGTATCAAGGATTACGAGCTGAATTATGTTTCCAGTGTTGCCATCTGTTTTCCCCTTTGCATCTTCCCGAGTGATCCATTTCAGGATCCTTAAAAAGCAATCAAAATTAAGTTGCCTGATTAGTTACCGCTCAAACTCAGTTAAATTTTACGTAATATGAAATGGTTAACATGTGCTTGTTGCAAGAGTCTACTGCTACTAGTATACCTCTCTCTGACTGAATTAGCATTAGAAAAGCAAAGCAATGCAGACTTTACACGTATTATTGCAACCCCAGGAGTCTTAACAGCCATAGGATACTGTTGTACATTGCAGAACACATCTGTACCCGGAAGTCTTCCCAGCGTTTCTGTGCCTGCTCCAATCGAGATCCAAATTATCTTTGTGAAAGATATTGCCACCTGAAAATAAATTTAAATTATCTCATTTCACTCTTTATTTACCTTGTGTACTTTTAATTTATCGTGGGATCAAGTCAAACATGGATACGTGATCTGCGTCTAAATTGAAGCTACTTTGAGTAGTTTCTGTATTTCACATCCGAAACATGAATCCAAGATTTCAAACATCTACTAAGTATACTCTACTTCTACAGTACTATTTGATTTTTAACTTATCCCTTTGGTTTAATTTGCTGTATTTATTTTTAAGTCAATTTTCTGCACTTTAATCTCAATCCATGCTCTTTTGCTACAAAGCATTACTTCTGTTTCATAATAACTGGATGAATGTATACTGCTATTAAATCACACAGGGACAGGGGTCAGGACAGTTCAACACTAGATTAGACCTAATCAAAAGCACCTAATTAAAGGCGCTAGACAGTGGAGGTGTGAGGTGAAATGTTTTCAATCAGGATTTTTAATGCAAAATAAAAAATCCTTTGTGAAAGAAATGTAGGTGGAGGTGTGACGAGAAATGTTATAAACATGGTCAATCAGTACACATGCAAAAAATGTTTAAAAGTCTCACCAACTATAAACAAAGTTTCTAATGATCAAAACTATTTTACAGAGTATTTCTAATCTTCTTTTCAAAAATAATTATTCTATAAATATCACAACAATCTTTTCATGTCACTGATATCCCTAGGCATTGGAGTTTCAAAACGCATCCACTTTGGGTTTCCCAATCAGCTTTGCTTGTTATTCCATTAAGAAAGTGGAAAAGGAGAAAAAATTGCACTAGATAGATATACTCACAACTTGGCCACAAAATTATGCAGCAGATACGGTTGGAAGATTTTTTGCATCTCATGATTGCTTAATAACATTATTTGGTATACCCTCTTTTGTCACTGGCTCAAGATTAAGCTTTGAGTTGGCAACACAGTCAATACTATTACTGACCTAATTTTTAATTTATGGTGAAGCGTACGTTTTCTAGTGTTAGATTCCATGGCATAAATTAGGGGTGATTCTGAAAGAATATTCATTAGTGGAGAGGCCCGGGAGGGCGACTATACTGTGAATGAAATTTGTGGCACGGTTCATATTTTAGTGCGGCACTGTTGCTTGCAACTACGTTCCCATTAAAATAGTCCACGGAACTCCAACATATATCAGTAACAGTTACATCATGATAAGATGATACGGAATATGATAAAACGAATTGAAAACGATCAACAAGTCAATAATCTGAACAAAATAGAGTTCAGTATTTTAGGAGAGATCAATCAACAAAGTTAATAGTTACTCATGATAAGATAGTTATTGAATAATATAATATAATTAACATTTTATTGTTTTATTTTACCGTGACATTGATATAAAATATTGAATGACTTTGTCAATTACTAATATCTGATTGAAAATTTGACTTAAATTCTAAACCATTTTATCCACAATTTGATAGTTTTATTTAAGGACCATGCATTGTTTAAATGTTTTTATATTAATTGGAAGGTTGATGTAGCTCTGGTTTCACACAGGTACATTTATTTAGCAGAGAATGTTCTGTTCGATGTTCGTGTCAGCATTAATCACATTAATCCAAAACAAGAAAAAAAAATACCATAACTGTTAGTATGATGGAACAGGTATATGTTGAAAAGTGGTGCACTTACGGCAACTAGCAGACCAAGTTCCACAGACGCAAAGATCACCCCAAAGAAGGCTCCAACACAAGCAAGAAAATCAAGCTTATCAACTTTCCATATTTTGTAAGCTTCATTGATGTCTATGAGCCCCGGCAGAGCTGAAAGGATTATTGAAGCCAGAATAGCAGTTGGTGTAAAGTACAATAGCTTCGTCAAACAATTTAGTGATATGATCACGACAATGGCCATCACAATGTTTGAGGCTAATGTTTCACAACCCGCAGTGAAATTAACCACTGTGCGGGAGAAAGAACCTGTGCAGAGTAATTAAGTAAGAAATCATTATTTAGCCCAATAATTGCTACACGACTTAATGTTTGTCGGTACTGCGCATGAGGCCAATTATAAAAAAAAACTTCACACTTAAGATCATTATATGATAGAAGATTAAAAATTTGGTTCTTGCTCTATTAGTGCACCTTCCCCAATAAAAACAACGCACAGACTCCACTAGCTAGTTTAATACAGTATTGTGTTTTTGTTATATCTTACCCGTGACATTGGACCATGCATTGTGTGTTCTTTTTTCCCACTAAAACAACTTCGATAATTCTATGTCAACTTTTAGCTGCCAAAATCTTATCTAATTGATAGTGTAGTAGTTTTAACTGTTACGTGACGTACCATCACCTGATTCGACTAGGTAGGTATAAAAACTACTTTACTATAAAGAGAAATAAATTAATGTAGTTCATATTTCCATTTCCATCAAACTTACCAGTTGCAACATAGCAAGAGGAGATGCATCCTATGATGTTCATGAAGCCTAATGATACCATTTCCTTGTTTCCATCAAGGTGGTATCCTTTTATGGATGCAAAAGATCGCCCAACAGCAACAGATTCCTATGAAAAACAAGATTACTTTTGTTAGAATATAGACGTGTGTATGCATGTGTATATATAATTGTGATGAAGTATAAATTGGGTGCTCACAGTGAGTGCAACAGCAGCAACAAATAGTCCAATTTTAGCCAATGCTCCAATATGTGGGGTGTTCAACTCTATTTGATCGATAGAGGGTGGATTCAATCCTCCTTTTATATGTTTCACTATGTTAACTCCACTTTTGTCAGCTCGTGTCAGAAAAACAATAAGAGTTGATAACATAACTGATAAAAGAGGAGATATCGCTGGCAGCCAGAACAGTTTCGCATTCCTTTTACCCTGACATGCATGGTGAGTTTGCCCATATTAGACGAATATATATTTTGGAAATAGTAAAAAAAGGAACAAGATATATAATTACTTCTTGATCTAGAGATCACTCACCAGAAATCTGGTAAACAGGATGAAAATAAAGAATGAACATCCTAGCATAAAGTTGTGCGGATTCCACTGCAGTTGAACAATTACAAGGATTCATGTGATTGTCATAATCAATTTTGGGTTAAGATTCTATTACAGCATATGTAATTGTGTTAATATTATCCATAAAAAAACTGTTCGAGTGAAGCAAGACAAGTTTCGCATCAACAAGCTATAACTCAAAAATTTAACTCTCACTCCTTTTTTTAATAATGAGGATAAATATAACTTATTTATTTCATAAGTGTTGATACACAAACACTTCAGTTATTTTTTTCTTTCATCTCTTTTACTTTATTACATCATATATTTTATAAATTTATATTTTTTTTAAATGTGATTCAAGTGTAGATGATGAAATTTTTATGTATTCTTAAATAATTTTCTTTTCTAGAAGTTGGGAAGAGAACATACAAAATTTTGCGCATGCACACTTCTTTAATTCTAGTTAATTAATTCTAACATATATGGATAGGTACAATATATATTATCTCTACACAAGAGGGACATGGATCCTCTTATAGTTCCCTATAATCTTTATGCAACCTTTTTTTTTTTATAAAAGAGTAGGTATTAAATTGAATAACAAACAGTATGAAAATTCATGTCAGAATATGACAAGTAAGATTGGTTAATATTTTAAACTATAAACTATAGTGTGTTGAATAGGCTGTGAAGTGACACCATAAAAAAAATTAGGAGAATCTTTATGTCGCAATTTCCTTCAATGTGAAAAGGCTAATTAAAGTGATTTTGGAAGAAGGTGTAACCAGAACAAAAATGTTAATAACATGCTATCTAAACTAAATGGAAAAAAATCTATGAAACCTTAAGCACCCACTACTGATCTACACCTGTGTGTATTTTTTATTCGGTTTTAAAAATAATTTTACCTATAACTGATATAACTGAGGTGTTCAATAACATACCGCATATCCCAGTTCGTCTATCATATATAAAAGACAAACATTTATATATTTTAGTTTTGAAGATATTAAAAATAATTTAAATAGTCAAATATTATTTTAATTACGATACCAAAATATCTATCGAACTTAAAGAAATTTGAATATTGGTTGTAAAATAATTTAAATCAAATTTTTATATTCTTGTTATCAATTTTTTAAAATCAAAATATAGCACGTTGGTTTTCTTTATCGCTAAAAATAAATTACTTTTAAATAACTATATGTTCTCAAATTTATATATATATATATATATATATATATATTATATTTGGTAGGAGAGGATTAAAAAAAATTGGTTCAAGTTTTGTCCTTGAATAAAATAACTAAAGAATTTAAAATCCTTTTTTGATTAGATAATTTATAAATAAAACAAAGAAGACACTGCACTGAATGGTAAGAAAAGTAAATATAGCAACTTTTTCCATTTTAAAGAATGTTAAGGAATTAAAATAATGCGTTTTTATTAAAAAAAGTAATACAGTAGTATATTTTCTCATGGTTTCTATCTAATTAATACACTCTTCCAGTATTTTAATTTCTTAATCAGTATCCGACAAGTATTGATTAACTTAACCCTAAAAGTGTTTACAGGGGAAGGTAATAATTCTCTTGTTACAAGTAGCTTGTCAGGTTCTATGCAAAAGGAAGTAAACAAAGCAATAAGGTAAAAAAGAACAACCAAATGGGTGAGTGTGACAACATACTGGATGATGAACTGATTCCCAAATGGATTTCATGACAGAGATTATGTCTGTTTTGGTCGTAAAATGGTTAATCCCAAATAGTCCCTTCAGCTGTTGAAGACCAATTATTGTTGCTGCTCCCCCCATGAATCCAACAATAGCTGCATGAGACACAAAATCCACAAGAAACCCCAACCTGTGCAATATCCATTACCAAAGCCAAGGTTAATTAATTAATCTGGAAATTAGACTAATTCACCACATCATATCATACTCATGTACCAACCTGAATAGTCCAAAAGCAGCTTGAAATATACCAGCAAAGAAAGTGGCAGTGAAAACAAGCTTTCTGTACCCATTTGGATCAATGGCAGGATCTACTAATTTCTCAATCATTGATGACAAAAGAAGTGATACCACCGCCACAGGTCCAATTGCTATTTCTCTTGACGTTCCCATCAAAGCATATATAAGAGGTGGCACCACACTAGTATCTAATTTGTTCAAACCATTCATTTCAAAATTATAATTCAAAATGTAATCAACAACTCAAGTTGAGTTCTTTTTTCTCATAAATAGAGGGAAAAGGAACATACAGAGTCCATATTCAGGATCAAGCTTTGCTAAGGTGGCATACCCAATGCTCTGCATCGAAATAGAAACAGTGTTTCATTGTGTTCTATGGTTAAGTGAGTAGCCTACCTTATTTACGCTTATATATTTCAATAAATCTCGTGATTTTATCAGTGTAATGTGTTATAAATATAGTATATACATTGTACCTGAGGTATGCAGAGACTTGCGATGGTTAGACCAGCAAGTAAGTCGTTTTTGAAGTTTGTTGGTGAATAATTTGGAGCCCAAAGAAGAATAGGAAAAATGCTTCGCAAGAAAGAAAGTAGAACTTTAGGTCCATGGTGGCTTCTTAGAGCAAAACACATTTCTTGGTACTGTGAGATTGTGTTGCTCAGAAAACCCCTGAGCTTTTGCCACGTAGTTGGGGGATCAGGAGCGTTGAGCACCCACTGAGACCTTTCATAATGTTCTGAAGTTGCCTTCTCTTCTACCTTTGGCGTTTCAGCGGCTGACAAGGCCATGTTTGATTGAAGTGTTTGGGAGAACTCTGTTCTCTGCATGAAAGCCTAAGTAGTCTTTTCTAGCAGAAAACTTGCCATGAACAAAGTCTTTCCGAGCTGTGATTGTGAATTGTTTTTGCTAGCAGTGTTTCCAAGGACACCCACACGCCCTGAGTAATCAGAATCAGGCACCCTTTTAAAGAACTGAAAAAGTTCGTTTGATTATCGATTAAGTGAAAAATTTATAAAGGAACACTTGTTGTACAGAATTCATTAATCTTGATCATTAGTAGGTAAAAAGGCAATCTTAGAGCATCTTCAAACGTGCAATTATCTTTGCTTTTTTCAACTTATTTTGGTGAATTGTGTTCTGATACTTTAAATTTAAGGATTTTATTAATTGTTTGCTTTAACTGTGTAAATAATTTAAACTTTAAAATTAATTCTAAATTATATATTAGTTGTGTATCCTTTATTTGTTTGTATTTATTTGAGTTTAAAATAACAATTTGTTTATATTTTTTTTCAAAAATAAACACATAACTCAAAAGTCATTTAGGAAATACGGAAATTTTATTTTACTTAATTTTCATCTCAACAAATAATAAATGATTGAGTTATTGTCGCTTCCATAATATCTCAAAAGTCAACACAGCATTTATACCATACTTAAATTATTACAAACTATTATATATATATATATATATATATATATATATATATATATATATTTTGCGTCAAAAATTTGATAATAGCATAATTACAAATATCAACTTAACGAAAAAATAAAGTAAACATATCATACAATTAACATAGAAATAAATAAAACTACTTTGGTATAATTTTTTTAATAAATTTTAATAAAAGAATAATTTTTACATTTTGAGTTGAGTTTTAATTACTTTCATTTCCAATTTGATGTACGAAGTCTCATTAGAGTTTAATATGTAATCTAATCACCTAATTTAATATTTAAAGTATAAAACATTACACTAATGACTTAACATGAATCACATTGAGTGATTTGTAACTTATCATCAATAAATTATTTTATATTTCATTCATGAAATAATCTCTTTAAACAGTCTTATCTATTTATTGTTTATCTACGTATCGCCAGATGCTTTTATAGATAAATTTTTCATAAAAAACAGAAAATTAATATTTTTTAATAAAGTATCTCTTTTGTTTTGAACTTTTTAAATATAAACTGTGATAAAATATTCTTTTTCAAGAAAAAAAATTAAATGTGATTAATAAAAAATTAATAATTATTTTTTAAAAAAATTACTTTTTAATAATATATTTTTGAAAACTACTATACATTAAATTAGTTTCATTTATAGTCACATTTATTTAAAAATGTCACAATATTATATTATATTATCTATAATGATGTTTATTTTAAAAAGTGTTCATTACTATAATCAATTATGTTTTTACTATAATTAGTTGTGTGTGTTATTTTGATTAAATATCTATGGAGTCATTTTCAATGCAACATAATTAAACTACGATTAAAAAAGAGGTGATTTTCTCAACTATATTGGGCCATAAAAAATTTTAAAAAAATAAAGTCAGTACTGAATATTCTACTTGCTAGAGTAGATTGTCGCTGTTAATGGGCCTGTTGGATCCTTTACTTTTAGGCTTACAGAATCATTGGTTGGAATACAAGAGGTTCAAGAATTTGTTGGTTCATGTAACGTATTTGAGTGTTGCATATGTTTCCATGTGCTTAAATTTGCAAATAATTTGTCATTGTTTGTCATATCAAGTACTGTAATATGAAAAGATGTATGATTTAGTTAAATTAAGAGAGGTGAATTAGTTTAAATTTTTTTAAACTTTTTCTTAAGGTGTTATAAAATTTATAGTAATTAAAATTTAAAATATATTAATTCATGAAATTAAGATCAATAAAAATTATATAAAAAATCTACAAATAATAAGCCTAACATAAAAAGATTGAAAAAAGAAGTGACAAAACACACAAAGATTCATTTAATTCAACTTGATCCTATTTCCAATTTCAACTATTTATTTAAACTTAGAATAGTTAAAATTTACTATGTTTATAACATATATTTTATAAAGACTCAAAACATCCATACATATAAAAGACAAGATAAAACAACATTAGCTCTTAACTCTTAAATAAATTCAATAACTAATTTATGAATCACTTCATATAAAATATGATATGATATGAATACCACAATTGATGTAAATAAAAATAAAATAAACTCTACATAAAAATAATAAAAAAATACTAAAATTTCTTTTAATCAATTACTTTAATAAAACTTAAATGAAAATTTCTTTGAAAAAATGGTAAAAACTACAATTTATTGAATTAATCAACATAATATTTCAATTTTTATGTTACACTTAACACTATTTTTGTTCATATAAATTAAATTATAAAAAATTAAGATTGTTAAATTTTAAAAAACTAAAAAACAAAAGAAACGTAGACTAAATTTCAACTTACTAATTTACTCATAAAATATTAATGATATTTTAACGAATTAAATTATAAATTATTGTATTTTTAAAAACCAATTAATTGAAATGTAATAAAAAGAAAACTATAAATTTTATATCAGTAAAAATAGTTTTTGATAAACTTTTTTTTTAAATCAGAATTCGGTTCTGTAAAAGTTGAATTTTGACAAATTTTACAAACAAGTTTCTGCAGTTCAATTTTGAAGAGTTCTGTTTTCATAATCTTTTGGTTAATGGTTTATTTTGAGAAAAAAAAATTTCCAGTATAGCATATTTTGGATGGGGCTTTAGAAGTTTACAACAACGCCCTTTACATTATACTTTTATTTTGTTATTTTCTTTTGAGCCTCCATTTTTAAAATCTTACTTTTTCCCCTTTCCAGATCGAAGGAAAGCATAAAAGTTGATGTCAGGGTGATGGTGTGGGTGATACGAGGTGAAAGAACAACGTGTTTATGGTTTCAAATTTCTACGACATTATTATTTTACGTGAAGTTAATAATATGCAGCAACAGTAGGTAGCAGAGGAACAGTGATTAGAGGGAATTAAAAAGTGAAAACAAAATAACGATGCAGGCAATTAGCCCTGAATCCCTAATTAAATGCTGTACTTAAAAATCCCATAAATTCCCGGGCATTTATAGATTCACGTGACCACATACATTATTTCCTACCACTACTCTGTTTCGGAGATTTCATCAGAGGGATGCATTTCTCTTTCACTCCTCCTCCCTTCGCCACCCTCTTCTCTTCCTCCACCACCTCCTTCGCCTTCACCTCCTCCATCCCCAGCCTACTTCTCCTGCACACAGCAACAACCACACAAATAAATAAATTTAACAAAACCAAAGAAAACTCAAGTAACATAAAAAATGAACCCAAACCTTTCTTCGTTGTAGGAATTGGACTTTTTTAGCACAGGCTCCCCCTGAAACGCCACCCGGTTCGCTTTCATTGACTCTACCAAGCTTCCACTGAAGTACTCCTTCTCATCTGCCTGCAAATTCCCCAACATCCTTGGATTCTCCGACACGCAATTCATCATCTCACTATCACCCTCTTCCCAAAACAAACTCTTCTTCTCCCTTTCCCTCTCTTTGGTCCCCACATCGCTCAGCCGCGGCCCCTGCTTCCCCTTCAACTCCGTCCCCGCGCTCCCACACGCTATCAGCTGCAGCAGAACGGAGTAACGGCTCGACACCGACCCATCCCCCTCCACCCTCCGCTTCACCTTCTCACTCCTCGCGTCCCCCTCACCGCCTGCCAAATTCTTGTCATTATCGCTCCTTGTTGTCGCACCAACCACCTTCGTTGCGTTGCAGTTGCTGTTGCCGTTGTTGTTGCAGTTGCTGTTGCCGTTGTTATTGCCATTGCCATTGCCATTGTCTTCTTCATAAACGAGTTCTTCCGTGGACACGCCTCTGGAGCAACGAGAGTGTGGGGTAGTGGTGGAACTCGTGTAGCTTGTTTTCTCTCCCTCCTCGTAATCCTCGTACTCCTCACGCTCCTTCTGCTGCGCCTTGTTGCACACATCCAACGCCTTGCTCCTTGAATCGTAACTATAGTTGTAATTTCCATCTCCCTGCTGATGGATTCCCTGCTTGTTGCTCACATTAAACCTCTCTGAACCGTGAATAAATCCAATGGCAAAAGTGTTATTACTAGTCTTCAACACAACGAACTGAAAAACAAATAAAATAAAAAACACAGATGATTAATTACCAGAGCATCCTTCGACGAGCTCAGATCCTTTGAGCACGTATTCTCCTCCCTCTGCGGGATGTATTATATCCTTCAGAGCCAAGTCGTACCACACATAACCGCTCTTGTAGTTTCTGAATTTGCCAAATTAAAAGGTAACCTTTTTATTCTAACGTGTGCCTGTGGGACATGAATCAAATCGATTTGATACAAGATTACCTTTTACTAGACCATGAATATTGCAGAGGCATGCCACTGCCACGGAGAGCCATGAGCCGATCAAAGACATCTTTATAGAATCAAATGCAAATAAACAAACGACCGAATCAAGTTATGGTAGTGCAGGAAAATGAAGACTCATGCAGCCATATAAGAAAAAAAAGTTAACGAGGACTTTTTTCCTTTTCTGTGTTGATGTATGCATGTACCTTTTAAACGGAGAGGTTGATTGGGCAAAAGGGTGACCTCCATGAAATGGGGGTGCTCCAAAAGGCCGTTTCGGGAGAGATAGTACACGACTTGAACTTTTCTAGAGGGTTTCACTTTATGCTTCAGCCTGCATATTTTTGCACGGTCTGGGCTCGTCTCTTTGTTACCTCTTTGTGAACGAACATTATTAACATCCATGCTCCAACCCTTCCAACGAATTAAACCTCTTTTCTTGCTTTTTGATAACGGTGGCTAGCGGAGAAACGAAGGTGCCCAACAGGCCCCAGAATACTCTTTATGCTCGCACTAGAATGAAACTGAACGAGACAGGACCAGGGAAAGAGAGTGCGTAATTAATGTTGCATTGCATGGATAAGAAACACATTTACAAACTTCGTACCAATTTTTAATAATACCACAATTACGATGCCACGTCCAATTTATCTTTTTCTCTTTCTTCCCCATTCCTATCTACTAAAAAATTTGGAATTCACATTTAACATTTCTCATGGCTTGATTAAATTTTAATTGGGTTTAATTTTTCAAAGTTTTTTCCCATCTATAACAAGTTCTCTATATTTTAATTGATATAATCATATATTTAAGTCATTAATTTGTGTAAAATAAAAAAATATATTCATTAATCAACATGAATAGAATTAAAAACATTTTAGGCCATGAATACAATACATAGACCTGTCGTAAGAATTGATAACAGTGAAATGTAAAATGATGATGATGATGATTTATTATTGGCATTGCAATGTTTGGGTAGGGGCATGGGATTTAATATTAGTTTACACATATCAAAGCATGAGGGACGAGGCAGTCTATATAGTGCATAGACCTTAAAAAAAAGCGTGAAATCAGGATGGTACATGTCAATGCAGAGAAAGATTCCCTTAAAAAAGGACCGTTAAATGGAAAGAAAGAAAGACACAATGGGAGAAGGAGGAGTGGGTGAAAAGAAAGCGAAAGAGGTGAAGGACAAGGACAAGATGATGGTCTCAATCACCTTCCCATAATTAATGAATTTAATTTTGACTTTACCCTCTCTCTGTTCCTGATTTGAGACAACAGTCACCTTTGCCAGGGATTGCTTAGTGAGGACAACTTTTTCCCATTTTCACTTCACATCGTTGACGCATTTTTACTTTTATCACTCTCTCTCTCTCTCTCTTCTTTTTATCTACACTTTCTATTGCTTAGGGGGCACAGAGGACAGGTAAGAGAACAAAAATACAACAATTAAAACAAATAATAATCCATAATATTCACTCTTCCTTCTCTATGGTTACATAAAACAATTCTTATACAAACACTATTACTTCACTTCAGAATTATGAATTGTTTTCATTATTTTTTCTCTCTAGATTTCTACTTCATTGACTATTCTATCACTATTTTTTTACTGCCACTTTGGTTACGCCATTGCTTTTTTAGGATGAGCATTCACAATTGTTCCCTTCTCTAAACTTGTTGCTCTTCTTATTAAAATGTATATAAAAGCATGGTTTCAAAAACAAAACAAAGAAAACTGCTTGACTTTGCTCTGTACTGTCAAAAGAAAAACTTTTAGATTCAGACTTATATTTTTCTTTTAACTTCTATATATAAGTTCTGCAAGCTGATATTTCTCATGCCTACCCTTTCTTCACTTTTTTTTCAACTCTTCCAGACATATAAACCAACCCAATTACTGCAGTCTGCACTTTGCACAGCTTTACATGCAATTTTTGGGAGGAAGCTTGAAGAATGATGGTCTCGCACGGATGCTTTTCCAATTTTTGGGTTCATGGTTATTAAAAAGTAACGAATCACGGAATTGATGAGTACGTGGAATGATTTTGAACTAATACAGCTTTATATCATAATCATTAGAGTCCATTATAATAATATAGCCTAATTTTTTATGTGGTACGCAGTATTTTTTTTATTATTATAATAAGTAGTGTTTTGTTTGGTTTTGGAATAAAAATAAAGTAATTGACAGCAGGCCAAATAGAATTTCATAATATAATTTTCGTACTTTCTTCTCATTCAACCAATTTTATTGTTTAAACAAATCATATTTTTCTTTATCAGTATTAATGATTTAATCAAATTTAGAAAAAAAGTAAAGACTAATATCTAGAAAATATTATTTAACAAACCACCTGACAATTTGCCTTTTAAAGATAATGCAGTCATTAAATAAGTAATTTTTTTATAATTGAAGAAAAGGAAAAAATAATGGATGTTAATATGATGACTTCTCAATTCTTGGAACTCGTTGAACCTCAAAGTTTTATAGATGAGTAGAAGACAATCATTATAAAAAGTTTTTTACACTTTTGCAAATATGAATGTTCTGTTTTATTCTGTATGACTGGAATAGGGTATGATTAATTTTTTTTCTATCTGCTCCATTATTGCATGGTACATTTATACTTGTGTATTTAGTTTTCTAAACACATGTTTTATCCATTTTTCTTGAGTTTCAACTATTTTTTCAAGATAAGCGAATCAGTAAACTTTAGATCGTTCATCTCTTTTGACAAAAACGAAGGTTCTTCAATTTGCGGTGTACATTAGTTGACTTAGCTTGTTTCAGTCATGTAGTATCCTTGAAGTTCTTTGTCACGTGTTATGCAAATCACAAGCTTGAAGCAAATCATGCTTTAAAAAGTGTTCTTATATCAATTTAAATGGTTTAATAATTATTTTGGTTCCAATATTTTCTAATATTTTGTGGAAATTTACAATGTTTTTTTATATTTAATTTTTTTCTTAATTAAATCTTAAATTTTATTAAAATTTTTAATATGATTTTTTTCTTAGATTAAATTTTAATGGTGTTAATTATATGAAATGTAACACATTCAAGTTAATTCGTGGTACGTGAATAATGACAAAAATGTATTAATATAAACGTATGAACACTACAATATGTAGATTTTTGACAAAAAGGATCACATTGATAGATTTAATAAAATTTGAGACTCAATTGAAAAAAAAAATGAAATCTGAGACTCAAATAATAAAAAAAATAAAATTTAGAACTTAATTGAGAAAAAAAATAAACATGAAAAAACATTGTAAATTCTCATAAAATAGTAGACCAAAATATCTATTAAACCCAATTCAAATTGAGCGATAAATACTTTGAAAAGTGTAAATATTAAATGCAACAAAAAAAATTATATGGTTTGTTTATTATTATTCTTGAAACTTATACTTTATTTAGTTAAAATTAAACTAAAAAGAGAGAAAATGACAAATAAAATAATATTCAACACCTTGGTGAAATATGCTTTTAATATCTTAAACTAATCGAATCTAAGTTTAACTTATCTTTCTAAAACTGGCTTATAAAGTGAGATTTGATACACTTATATACTATAATTTGACTTTATGTTTAGTCAATATTGATTTGTTAATATTAATATTACTAAATAATTATATTAATGTCTCCTATTATAACATAACATGTAATTAAACAAAGATTAAGAACAAATAATTGATTTAAAAGAAAAAATAATTTAACCCATTAGCATTCAGTATGGTCTTGACCCATATAAGTTTGGAGTCAAACAGATCAAATTTAATATATATATATATATATATATATATATATATATATATATTATTTATGTTACTGTTTTTTTTTTAAAAAACTTAAATCATCAAATGTTAATTACTAATTTATTAAATTTAAAATTTTTCAAAAAATTAATATATTTATTAAAAAATTAAACTTTTATTTAGCTAAAGAGAAAAACATCTTATACCAATTTAAACAAGGTCAATATTCACTAAGGTCAATATTCTCTAAAGTCAATGTAGCAGAAAACATATGTTATTTAGACTCATATATATATATATATATATATATATATATAACTAGTCTAATGTAACACTTAATATCTAGTCTATGTTACTAAATATCTGTGAAGTCGAGATACTTTTTATTCCTAAATTATAATTTTACTACTATCACCTAATATACAATACTTCTTTAAATATATACAAATTTAATAAAAAAATATCAATAAAAAATAATTATTTATAACTAACAAAGAATATATAAATAAAAGAGAAAGGATTTTAATATATTTTAAAATAAATTAAAATAATAATAAATCTTACACTAGTTGTTATACGAATTATTCATTTGAAATGATGACTAAGATTAATTATTAACAAATCTTGAATTTTGTATAGATTGTTGATATAATATGGGTATTTCTTTCTGAACCGGGTTTATATCATTAAGGAAAAATATTGACAAAACATACGATTTTAATTTTTTTTAGCTTAAAAAAGTATTATTCTGATTTTGGGAAGTGGAATCATGGTTTCACCCTTAGAGACATCTGTGTATCATCTCCTTTTATTAATTCTCAAAGTGATATTATCATGAATCCAACTTGGGATAATTTTATTTAAGAAACACAAGTTGTTAGCATTTGTGGTACTAATACAATTAAATGTTATATACTCTTTAGTTTTACAATAATTAAAAAAACTTAATTGAGTTTTGAGTTTTAATATATTAAGGTTTTTTCAATTAAGTATCCAATAAAAAATTAAAATGAAATACTAAAAATATGATTTTTTTGTTGTTATGAATTCCTGTGGTTTTTTATACCACTGTTAAATCTCGTGTATTTTTGTGTTCCACTGTAACATTGTTGAACGTAGATATTACACATTCCACAATGTTCAACAAAGAATAGCTAAGCACAACATTTTGAATGGAAAGTCTTACTTCATTATAAACACAATAGACACTCACAAAAACCCTATCAAGAAGAAAAGGGTGCACAATACTCTGGCCCTCCTCCTTTCTAGACTAATTTTCAATCGTTGCATTATAAATTTGTTCTAAAGTTTATTATGTCGTGTCGCACAATTTGAAATCACATTTCCCGAATTGCTTAACTTATTTATTATATATATGGATTTGTGACCGAACAATAATATTCCCATTTCCTTTAAATTTAATATTAAGTTTTTTATTAGGCAAACATACACATTGAGGTCGAATCTTTTTAAACTTCCATTAATAACAAATTGATGTAAATCTTCACACAAAAAGATATTACATAAGTTATTATGTTACAAAGTAAAACAGTATCCACAAAATGCTAAACAAATGCTGAATCAATATATAACATTGTCAACACATATACTACATTGTGCGAGTTTCTTGCATGAGTTCTTCTCACTTTATGAAATAGCTACAACTTTACACCTATTAAAGTACGGTGAAGCCGACGAAAACCATTATAACATTTCATAACACTGATAAAAGAGAAATAATTATCTTTACCACTAGTGAGAATAGATACAACTTTACCTCTTCAAATAATTTTACCAAAGTATGATGAAGCCCACGAAACACCTATCGAAATCATTGTTCCAACACTAATAAAAAAATTATCCTTACAAATAAAAGAGAAATACAAAAGATTAGATGGACTACCTAATTTTCTTTTCAACAAAGACGGTTGAAATTTCTTCTGCTTTTTCAAAATTCAAATGTAAAACCCTAATAAAATGCAAACTCAAACGAAGACATGGATTATTGAACTGACAAAATGATATATAACTATATCACTAACTTGACACTGGGATGAGATAGAATGAATCAAGATAATTTTTTTTTCATATTGTGAGTAGTTAATGACACAATTTTTTTATTGAATACTTGATTAAAGAAAACTCAGCGAACTTAAAGTTTAATTAAGTCAAATAATAAAAAAAAAATATTAAACCCAACTCAATTTGAGACACTAATTTTGAATAAAATAAAGGGTGAAAAAGATAATATTGTGATGGTTTTGCTGGTACAGTGGAGAGGTTGATGTGGTTGGTGAGTTGGGATGGAGAGCAGTTTTTGGAAGCGAGGTTGCAGGCGGGTGATTAATGAATGGATGATGACGAAAAGCGAAACATAAAGCAGAGAGTTTCAGAAGGGTTGGGTCGGGTAGAAAGTGATATTTGATATGTATTACATGTTGGATCTTGGAAGCTCCTGTGTTGGATTGGATTGGATTGGATTGGATCCATGCATGCATGATGCATACACAGCTTCAGCTACAGCGCCTGCAACAGTTTTCGTCAGAACTTAAAACCCTTTTCTGCCTCTTTGCTTCATCTACCACACAGATCTGCCCCCACTACTTTCAAATCTATGCCTCCAATTCTTTTCTATGCACTTTTGCACCAATATATATACTTGCCTTCACTTAAATAAGAGAAAACTTCCTTCTTTATTATGACTCCATGAATTTCATTCAATATGTTCAAATACAAAATCTATATTACCCTTTACCAATTTTATATTCTCACTTAATCAAGTCTTTACTTGTTCCCTTTTTACAACATGAACAAAGAGATTTAGCATTTTACTTTAAAATCTCTTTTAAAATATATGCATCAGAAAAAACGAAAGACTTATTATACTGCTAATGTTGACTCAACATTGCTGATTTCTTGTACAAAGACCAGAACTAATTTATAACTTGTTGGCCTGTAGATGCAAATCTGTGAGATTGCTTGTTTCAAGTAAAGTGTGGAAGATTTTAACTCATATATGCATGTTCCACGTGATGCAAAAAGATGATAAAAGATTAAGTTTTTAGTTCTTAATTTGTTGTGCTGTGCATGTTTTGATATGATATTTTTAGTCATATTTTCTCGACAACAAAAAATTACATTAGGAGTGTGATAGGATTTATCGACGAGTGGAACAAGTCGATTGTAATACAATCCAAATCGTGGAATAACAAATATTGATATAGTTAATTAATTTTTTTAATGAAAACTAAAAACATATTTATGTAAAAAGGATTCGTGTGCACTTTGCAAACACAAAAAACAAAATTTGAAATGATTAAAATATAATTAATTGGGTTGAAAGTTTAGATGTAATTAAAAATTGAATTGGATTCATTTATTCACTGATCAACAACTTATTTTCATATATATATATAATTATATTTAACTTCTAATATTCTACACAAACAAAACAAACAAGATGATTTACCATTCTTCTTTCTTAAGAATCTAACCTAATCAATTAATTTCTTGATCTATTGTATTAAATATCCAAAATTTAATACTAATCTTTTCAACTCTTATAAAAAGAAATCATAAAAAAGTGAACAATTTTAAATGAATTTTTAGTTTCACATATTTAAAAATAACTTATTTTTTATACACTATTAAAAATTTATTAAATATAAATAAAAATAATAATTAATTTATCTGTTATTAGAAATTATTTTTATAAACTAAAAATTATTAGTATTTAAAATAATTTTTATTATTAAAAAAAATTTATAATAAAAATAGAAAATATATTTTTTACTATTAATCTTAAAAAATTAATTAATTCTTATATAATAATAACTAAAGTAATTTTTAAATAAAAAATCTAAATTAACTTCTGTATTCTAAATTAATCTATAATTAAACTAATGATTAATTTTATTGTTTTAAAAATTAATGATTTTTAAAAGTAATTTTTATTATAGTGATAATTCTTGGAAATATATATATTCAAAAATGGAAAATTTACTTTGAGAGTAATCTTTGTTTTTTTTGTCCTTTCTTAGAATCCAATTCATGTTTTTTTTATGTTGAAATAGAAATATTTTAAAATATTAATAAAATAATATTTTTTCAATTCTTTCCAGCAAAATCCTATATCTTAGTTTGTGATTTTTTTCATCTCAACCGTCTTGAATCTACGGTAAACCTTGTTGACTGAGGGAATTGATCTCATTTTTACATCTACGCAAGTCAATGGATTTGAAACGCAGTACAAACATGTGGCTTGTTTTATTATTTAGGCTTGTTTTGTGACGCTCCTATGGTCGGCCTTGTGTTTTTCTTTTTGGGGTCTCTTTTCTGGTTGGCCCATGTGTGACTACGTCTTATTCTTTGAGGTTTCTCCACTCTATAATTACTATCTGCACTTTCGTTCCAATAATAAAAAAAACAAAAATATTTTACCTCCATTATACCTTTACTGTACCTTCATTGCAAGAGATGATGCAGGTTTTCTAACCACGTCTCCCCTAATTGCATAAATATTATATTTTAAAAAAATTATTCTGAAAAACATTTTTTGAAAAGTTTGTTCTAAAAAATGAATTTTGAAAAATTTGTTGTTTTAAAAAGTTTGTTCCAAAAATATTTTCTAAATTTTTTTCAAAATAAGTAATAAAAAATAACTATTCAAATAAAGTATGAAAAGTAAAATGATTGTTTTAAAAATTGTGTGAGTACAGTTAATAATGATGGATTGGGGCAAACAAAAGTCTTGTTTAAGGAAGTTTGAATGCGCGAAGCCCAAAAAATAAATCGCATTAAGTAAATCAAGAATGGAACAATAAAAAGATATACTAACAAAAAATATATCAGCAAAGCCCTGACAACATTTTGTTCAATTCATTATATAGATGAAAAAAAAACTTATATCTAGCTTTGTTTTACCTTCAGCTCTTATTTCTTCCTTATGGGTTTCAATTATAGTTAAAAATTTAAATTGATATTTATTTAATTTTTTAAACTTAAATTTAGTTAAAAATAAATAAATTTAATTTAATTTATATTTATATTTATATATTTTTATAAAAAAATATTTAAATAATAATAATTGAATGTATTTTTTAAATGTTTTAAAAATTTAAATATGAATTTGAGTAAGATATTGAATAGAAATAAAAAGGTTTAATAATATGTAAGAAAGAAAACTGACACACTATTCACTCTATTAAAATTATGATCATATAAATCTTATGTGAATTAATTATAATTTATTAATGTTATATCTTTTATTGTATACTTTCTTTTAAAAGATCCAGCAGTAATATTGGAAGTATCTCTAAAGAAAGTTTGAGACAAGTTTATGTTAGTAAACAACTTTTCAAGTAAGATACTTTTTGTTTGCTTACTTTTTAAAATTAAGAAAAGAAAAAGGCAATGTGCAGAGTTTGTGGTGTAAAGTTGAGACTGGTTAGTTAATTTGTGAGTGTTGAATGGTGTTGATGGTTTGAATCCGCCATACCTAAGGAGTGGTAAATTGTGGTAGGAGGACCCCTATGACTTCCATCATCACCATGTCAGCAACACAAAAGTTATCAGCAACTTTGATTTGTTGAAATACTACATCACCTCTTGTTGACTCTCTGCTAACCTTTTAACACCCTTCTATTACGTATATTGTCGGTGAGAGAGATTGAAAGTTATATCACTCTTTGGTAAGTAAGCAGTGCTTATCTGCGCCTAACTATTTGTTCTTTAATTCATTCCAAAGCAATATAATCAACCAGATTCAATAGCTATTTTTGGGTCTGCAATTTACGTTAAGGGGAAACTTTTAAGTGTAAGAACACTCTCAGTCTATGCCCTTTTCACATCAATAAGTGTTTTTATATTTGCTTTTATAAAACATAACAACTGTGACATTAATGGAATTTGTAGTCCATGATTGTATATTAAAATCACTTAGCATACCATTTCAAATCATTTCCTTAAATTACTTTTGTTAGCACATTATTTTTATCAAATATGCATTCAATTTTTTCCAAAAATAAATAATCTCAAGAAATTTTGAGAAATTCATATTTTTTTTACTTAAATATATTTTAAATAAATTTTAATTTATGATTTTCTTAGCTCTATTTAGTAATTTGTATTTTTACTTTGATGAATTTTTTTCATATAAACTCTTTTCTTACGTTAAAAGAAAATTGGTATGCTACATCGGATGTCTTCATAATGATATGTAATCTTTATAATGATATATTTGTTTAAAATTGAATTCCTTTTAAGTCTTTAAATGAAGAAATTCATTAAGAAACCAATAATGAATATGCTCTAACTGAGTTTTATAAATGTTAAATAATCTCAACTCATTAGTTAATTTTATTAGAATTAGTTATTTGTTAGAAACTACAACTTGGAGAACTAGGTACTTGTTTATTTTCTTTTCCTCAAATAATATTCTACCACTAAAGGTTTTTAATGATTTTGATTAAGTTAATTGTATTAACATCAGAAAATTCATTACTAGCGGTTTTATTTACCTTTATTCCTCTTTAATTCCTAAAGAAAGATGCTAACAATTTTGAGTGAAAAATATCAAGTTTTAGCTAGTACCATTTCAGAACTTTAAAAACTTCTTTACTCACTTAATGCTTTTTATGTTAATTACATTCTTAATACTTTTTTATTTTGTGAAAACATAATCAACTCTTTATATCATAGGGAGTTTGGTGTTTTAAAATACACCAAACATATTAAAAAAATTGATTATCACATTCCTATGAAAAATTACATTTAAGATTACTCAAAACTTTTTTCCTATTTATTATTTCAAATAATCTTGTTAATATTCATACCAAAATAGTACTAAACGATATTTTTTTTTATATTATAAGCTGAGAAATTCCGAAGCTTTAGAAGTTTTAGAGAATCTTAACTCATTAATGGATTTTATTATAATTAGATATATGTTAAATTTATTATTTCACTCTTTTATCATTGTGACCCAATTACATAGTAAATTTTTTGTCTTCTTATAATTTTTTGTCTTCTTATTGCCTTTTTTCTCTCTTTTACTATGATGTACCTTTATCATTTAAATGATATATTAGATATGAGTAAATCACATTTTTTATATTTTTGAATAAATCTTATTAAACAATTATGAATTTTTTTTATCAACTAGAAGAAGGGCAAGTGTGAACATGAAACAGAAGATTGTGCATGCGTATGAGCAACCGCCGCAAGAAACATTTTACCTGGATCACGAAACCTTAAATCATTTTCATTAGATACGTGACAACATGAGTTTACTCATATGTTTTACCAATTATTTTAAAAATAAATAAAAATTGGATGGTGTATTTCTCATAAACTAGCGTGTAAATAAAATTCAGTGACCTCTTTTGCTCTCTTTTCCTCATCAATTACCATATATCTTAACCCAGATAAAAGGAATAGAAATAAAAGTAGCGAAAAATTGAAGGAGAAACTGTATATTTTAAAGGTAGAAAGATATAAATTTCTTCATAAATATTTTTAAGACAAAATATTTTTTTATAGAATAAGTTTAGTGTATATATAAATTAAAAAAAATCAAATTTTATTAAAATTAATGTAAAAGAAATTTCTACACATTAATTTATTCATAAATTAATTTTAATTTCACAACTTATTTTATAATTTTCTGACAAGCTTATAAAAAAATTATCCAGACATACAGTTAAAGTGGGGCGTGCACTCTAATATAATAAAATCATTTTTCATCTGAGAGTAAGTACAAGTATTTTTCCAAAAGAAAAAGAATTAGATAAGTATTTTTCCAAAACATATCATAATAGATAGTTATTTTTTAATTCTAAGTGTGATAGAATATTTCACAAAATCCACAGTTTAAGTCCTAAATTTTTCTGGCAATTTTAGTCTGCTAATTTTTAATTATCTTTAGTTTAAGTCCATGATTTTCTTTTCTTATACCGTTTTAATTTCTTAATTTTTAATTATTCATTATTTTTTCAATTTTCAATTTTAGAAATATATTAAATCATTATCAAATTGAATTTGTTAAAACAGAAAAAAATAGAAATTATATTTATTCAATTATAAGTGTAACTTGTTATGTTCTTCATTTTTTTCTAATAAAACATGCTTAATATTAAATTAAATAATTACATTGATGTAATAAATGATTTTACATATAAAAATACATATTAATTCTATTATGATTCAACAAATTTTTTAACTCAATATTATTTTAAAATTATTAAAAAATACCAGTGGTTTAGTAAGGTTGTAATTGAAGTTACTTAAAGAGAATGAGCAAGGTGTCATGTTAACTAACCACTTGTTGGGGAAAAAATAGTATGAATTTGTGAAGGGTGTGTGCATGCTTGAATTTTAATTTTTGATATGATTGAAGCAACAACACTTGCATGAATGTGGAAATGATAAAGTAAGAGAGGTTGAGAGCTAAGAAAATTCTCAGTAGAAGCAATGCCTCTACTCTACTCTATAGGGATTGCAAGTTCTAAGCCAAACAAACTCAATTATTTTAGTCTTTTCATGCACCAATGGTCCTTCTACTTTTTCAACAAATATTTTTGGCTGCTTCCTCTGTGGTGTAGAAATTTGGATGACTTTTATAACAAGTACAAACCAAAATAAATAAATAAAAAGGAAAAGAAGAAACAAATCAATCAAACTTTCCTTCACACAAAAAGACTCCAGATTAATCCTATGTTCCTTTTTTTTTAATATGAAAAAAGATTAAAAAGAAAATAGAGTAAAAATTGAAATTATTTATTTTAAAGAAAAAATAACAGAAATTGAAGAGATAGTGAGATTTTTTATTGATACAATAAATTAAATTTAATTATATATTAATATATTTAAAAGTAATTTAATAAAAAATAATATTTCTAAAATCTAAATTAATTTTAAAAATTATTACAAATCTTTAATATATAAAAAGTTACTTTTCAATTAAATATTAGATTATATTAAAAAATTATTAAGTATTATTATTATTTACTATTATTAATATTATTATATAAATTCATTTATATTATTATTATTGTTATTTATTTAATATTTATTATTACTTAAATTTATTTTTACAATTAAATCTTTTATTTAAAATGATCTTTTAACATTTTTTTTATATAATGTAATATAAAATTAATTATATTATATTATAACATAATCAATACATTTTGATTATTATTCATAATTTTAATATTTTATTTTTATTATAAATATTATGAATTTATTTTTATTATTTATCTTTTTTATTTTTATTACTGTTAATAACTTTATTATTTATTATTATATATTTATTTTAATCATATTATAATAAAAATAATAAATAAATAATATAATAAAATATTACATAATCTATTATTGAAATTTATATATATATATATATATATATTAACGTATAATATTTTATTATATTTGTTTATTATTTACAAATTTTCACTCTTTTGTAAAAAAAAATACTGTAAATATTTGATCTTGTTTTCCATTTTCCTTTTCTTCTTTTCCAGTTTTATTATTTTTTTATTTTTTTATTTTTTTTATTTTCATGTCTTTGCAATTCTATCGTGGATAAGAACACTGGGTAAGTTTTTTTTAGAAGTTACATAAGAAATTTTGAAAAAAAAGTTTGGGTATATATGTTGATTTAACATATAAAAATAAATAAACTAATGCTTTCTTCTCTTATAAATATTTCTCAGTAATTTTATTCAAACTCTTTGACCCTTAATTCAATTCAAAAGAAGGAAAGTAAGAAAAGAGAATTTAATAGATATTGAATGTTTTGTTTAACTGAGAAGGAAGAAAAACTTGTCATGTTTTTGTTCCAAGGGGAGGGACAGAGCAGGTGTGCTTTGTGTCAGTGTTCATGGATTTAAAGTTAACTCCTAAAAATATAATTAGGTAACAAGAAAAGGAAAGGATGGTGATATCTTCACTTTCGTTAAGAAATATATTCACTTTAAAACTTAAAAATTAATATTTTAATTATGATATTTTAAATAATGTAAAATATTAATGTATATTATTATATTCGTAAAATTGAAGTATTAATTTTTTGTATTATATGATCTCAAAATAAATTTTTCAGAAGAAAAATAAGTACCATCTATTGAGATGTCAATTGAGTATATGCAAATGCATAATTTCTTTTAAAATTATATTAAAAACTGAAAATAATACTATTTCTGCGAAAGTGCTGTATGAACAACAGAAAAATGATACTTAAACGAAATAATAATAATAATAATAATAACTAAGAGGAAAAATATTAATATAAATAATACTTTTTGTTAGAGTGTCTTTTTTTAAATAAAGAAAAAAGAAAACAGAAAACAGAAAGAAAAGTGATCTAAATCCACAAATGAAATTGAGATGATATTGTCCACCTACTTGTATAAGCCAATGGCGAGTAATTTGATGTGAGAACTTGCGTGAAACATACTCCTCATATCATCATATGTGATCTTTAAAGGCATATGATTGAACCTTTTTCTATATACTTTTTGGCTAACTTTTAGGGTGGCTAAATCTGAAACTTGGGTTCCAATCTGCAGATGAAGACAGAAAATGATATATGGTGATGTGCAACGTGACAGTATAACATCAAACACAGCATCTAAGTAAAATTTATGCGAAAATATTTGTAGACTTTGAACTCTATATATATATACATGTTATACACACTATCCTCTTGCGTAGCACTCACTCCACACACCAAAAAGTGTAGTAAGATGACCAACCAATTATTCTATACGAACCTTGTGTTAGTGTTCTACCTCTCCTGTCACTATGCTCTTGCTCAGACTGAAAATCCCAATCTGCCACTCAAGGCTGTGAATCTTGGAAATTGGCTCATTATTGAGGGGTGGATGAAACCTTCTCTCTTTGATGGAATACCCAACAAAGATCTTTTGGTAAGTTGGTAATCTCTATCAGATTATTGTTTATTCATAATTTCTTTTTATCTTTTGGCAATGCCCTCTATTTTTTTTCTTTTCTGTCATTTAAAATTACGTCACTGGTTTAGAGTTAAATTATTTGTTTATAGATTCTCTGTAACATTTTTTTTGGTCATTTCAGGATGGAACTCAAGTGCAGTTAATGTCTACCAAGTTACAAAAGTATCTCTCTGCAGAACATGGGGGAGGAAGTATTGTTGTTGCCAACCGCACCAAAGCTTTGGGTTGGGAAACTTTCAGGGTTGGTTCCTCTCCATACACACATGCACACAAACACTTTCAAGAGTTTTATTTATTTAGTTTATTTGTTACGCATTTATAATTTTATTTATTTAATTAGTGGCATGTTTTTGTAACCATTAACAACGCAGTTGTGGAGAGTCAATGAAACGGCCTTCAATTTTAGAGTTTCTAGTAAGCAATTTGTGAGATTGACAAATCAAGATGAAGGAAACAATTTAGTGGCTGATTCTGATTCACCAAGCGACATGGAAACATTTGAGATTCTGAGGGATGATGATGACCCAAACAGGGTTCGCATCAGAGCACCAAACGGTCTGTTTTTACAGGTACTTTGGTCTTATGTGTGTTATTATTTAGCTAACTCTTGTGACCACTATAAATTTTGTAGCTTGTAACGTTTCTATGTTCTTAACATGGTTTATCAGGTCATATCAGAGACTGTGGTACTTGCAGATTATGAAGGATCCAGTTGGGATGATAATGACCCTTCAGTCTTCAAAATGAATGTTTTGACAGGAAGCATTATACGAGGGGAATACCAAATTACAAATGGTTACGGCCCAGATAAAGCTCCCAAAGTCATGCAGGTAAATATCGGCTCTAAAGAGAACAAGGGGGCCGAAATTCATATCAAATTTTAATATATCAATGATAAAGCTATCCGGGACATGCACACGCAGGATCATTGGAATACGTATATCACTGAAGATGATTTCAAGTTCATGTCAGAAAATGGCTTAAATGGTGTCAGAATTCCCGTGGGGTGGTGGATAGCTCAAGACCCAGTACCACCAAAGCCGTTTGTTGGGGGATCCTTGGAAACGCTAGACAATGCCTTCACATGGGCCGAGTAAGACCGGTTAAGGGATAGTGCCCTGTCAATTCCGTTGCAATGTGAAATTGGAAAAGCCACTTTGTCTATCACGTTCTCACAATAAATGTCACTCTTTAATGTCATTGCAGAAAGTATGGAATTAAGGTAATTGTGGACCTGCATGCTGCTCCAGGCTCACAAAATGGAAAACCTCACAGTGCCTCAAGAGATGGATATGTAGAATGGGGTGATTCATACATATCTGACACTGTGGCGGCCATAGACTTCCTAGCTCAGAGGTTTACTTCAATCTATAGTTAACGTCCCTTTGACTAATTTTGTAAAATATGTCACCATTTATAAATACATTATACTATCTACTGTATATACTATTCGTTTTGATTGTATATATGTGGCTCCAAAATTGGTTTTCAGATATGCAAACAGATCAGGTCTGGTAGCAATTGAGCTAATGAATGAACCTCAAGGTGTAAATTTGGAAAGCCTTAAAAGCTATTATCAAGCAGGGTATGATGCGGTTCGAAAACACACGTCGAGTGCCTATGTGATCATGTCTAACCCTCTGGATAGAGAGTCAAAAGTGCTTTTGTCCTTTGCTGGAGCTTTCAGTAAAGTGGCCATTGACGTGCACTACTACAATCTCTTTTCGGATAGGTTCTCCAACATGAATGTGCAGCAGAACATCGATTATATTAAAAACCAGAGAGCTTCTGATCTTAGTTCTCTCACCACATCTAACGGACCCCTGATTTTTGTTGGTGAGTTTCCTACTTTTTCACAAGCAAGAAAGTAGCACAAAATGCTACTTTATCATATTCTTGGATTCTGTTATGGGACTTGGGTAGCCTTTTTTAAAATCTTGTGTTCTAAGAAAACAATAGCATATCATAACATGTTGGTGGAATCTGCAGGGGAGTGGAGTGGTGATTGGAAAGTTCAGAGAGCATCAAAGCAAAGCCAACAAAAGTTTATGCAAGTCCAATTGGAGGTATACTCTCGTGCCAAATTGGGATGGGCTTATTGGGCATACAAATGTGACTCTAACTTCTGGAGCATCAAGTGGATGATTGAAAACGATTATGTTAAGTTTAGTTAGTGTGCCCTATGCTCTTAAAAGAGTGTTGGGTATTTTATTTTCGATGATGTCTATTCAAAATGGAAGTGTAATTTACAAAAATAAAGAAAGTCTCTCTTGTTAGAAAATAACATATGAAGAAGTTCCGTACACCGCTTCACTAATATCGGTAAATCTGTAAACGATGCTGCAATCTTCTATTTTTTTTTATTGCTACTTTATGCTTTGTTTGAAACTGGATCAAGAAATACTGACAAAAAAAATATCAGAAAAAATGAGAATAAAAAGTAACAAAAACATAAAAAACTAAAACTTTATATGTCAAAAATTTTATATTTAAACAAAGATTCAAGTGGAAAATACTGTGCATCTCATTGATAATAGATTATATATAAAAAAATACAATCTATTATGTCTTATATATAATTAATTATATATAAAATATAATCAGTTATATTTTAATATAATTAAATATGCTTTTAATATATTTATGATTTTTTTATTGTACCATAAATAATAAAAATAAAAATATTTAGTAATAAATAAAATAAAATAAATTAATTTAAGTTTTATATTTTATAAACAATTATTTTTAATATTTTATTATTTTTGAAATATAAATATTTTTATTTACTAAGATTTATAATATTTTTTATATTAATTTAAAATTTTGTTTTAATTATAATTTATATTTTAAAATTATTTTTATATCAAATTGTTTCTAAAATATATTTTTAAACTATTTTCTAAATATATGTAAAAAAACTTATTCTATCACAATAATCATATTTTTTACATATTTTCTATTGACTTCCTATTTATTTTCCCTTAATCTAAATAACTTCACTTTTTTTTTCATGTTCCTCTCCTTTATTTTTCTTTCCACTCTCATTTTCATTCAAATAAAGTGTTAATTTTAAATGAGTAAAAGATGGTACCAAATATAGAAAAACCTAGATACAATATAATCATATTAGTCGCCAAGACAGATAAATTTGTTGGCATTAATACTCATATATACTTTCTAAGTAGTTATTTTTAATGCTATACTTAGAATATCTAGACTTATTTGGGTTTATTTTTGAAATTTAACCATCTATAAATATTTAATTTTACATAGTATATATATTTTATCTTTATAAAAAATATACTATAAAAATCTTACATAAATTAAATATATGATAAAACTAACATATAATCAAATAATAATATATAAAGATATAGTTAAATTGTAATATATAAAAGTATAAATTTATAATATATTTTTTATCTTTTAAAATATTTATCTTTTTAATATTTAGTGAAGTGGCTCAAGCTCAATTCTAGGGATTTTTTTTCCAGCTCCATGATATCAAGCTTCACTCTCATACATTCTAAAAAAAAACAAATTCACCCTCATTAAAAAAAGAGACAAGACATTATCTTTAAAAGAAAATTTTGAAAAGGTTTACATGATGTAAGTTTGTCTCTCCTATTTTATTTGAAGAGGCATTATGTCTTTTTATGAGAAGTGGATAGATTTGGTATAGGGCTTTCTTAAGTCCTCATTATATCAATCCTAATAATAAAAGTGTGAAGTTCATAAAAAATGAGTTTGAAATGTGATTCTTATATTATTTTTACTTGTTGGGAGTATAAGAGGACTAGTAATAGAACTAGTATTAAATAAAAATATTCTCTCAAGAAGAAAAACGAGTTTTAGGAGTTTAAGTAGTTATCCAACAATATATGAATGATACATTGATTTTTCTAAAAAAAAGATGAGTAATGTATTAACAATAAAAACTTTATTAAGATTTTATGAAATTGTCTTGCGAGTTGCATAGTAATGCATGAAGGATCCTATTGGTGAGAGAATATTGTGAAAGGAACTATATCATATAGTGTTGGTAAATGGTTTGTGGATGGTACAAAGTAAGTGACTAAAGATTCAAGTTTTAGAGGGATAATTGGTATGAAAATGCAAACTTAAAAAGTAATTTCCTACATTTTTTTCCTTCTCAACGAAAAATGAAGTTGCAATTTCAGAGGCCATATGATAAGTTCAAGATAGTTGAAAATGAAATTTAAAATGGAAAAGATGGTTGGTCAACTAGGATGTAGAATGAGTGAAAGATTTTTCATATATATTACAAAGAGTGGTATTAAAAATTTGGATTAAAGGATGGATGATTTTGAAATCCACTTATACTAAGATATTTGAACTATAGTCTGGCTTATGTTGTTGTAAAATAGGTTTCATTTTCTCGTAGAAGTGACAAGTAAAATCTGTATTGTATGAAGAGTGTTGATTAATATAAAGATGAAGTTAAATTGTAAAGACTAGATTTAAGTCTCGTTAAAATTATATATTAATATAAAAGTAAGTGCCATTTTTAATGATAATATAATATAAAGAATTTACTGATTTTCCATATGAAAGCATGGGTCCAAGAAATTCAAATAAATTTACTGCTACTCTTGTGAGGTCGGGGCCACCTCATTCAAAGGTTCCCTGTCCTATCCCCCCCTCAAGTGTGTCCCATACAAAGTTTTATTCCCTAAAATGTTGAGGTTATTTGCATCAATAATGTACACATAATTCATGCACCTTTCAACAATAATTCTTCATTATTTGTCAATTTTGAGTGCACTTTTTCGGGGCCACAACAAGATACCTCTTTTATTAGCACATATATGACTTTCAACCATGCCCCCATTGTCTATTACTAGAATCTAGACAGATTCTATGGAATCAATATATATTAACAATAAATTTATTAATCGACTAGAAAAAAAAACAGCCAGTAAAAGAAGTCACGTGCTGCTACTGAGATATTGAAAACAAATTAAAAAAAAAAAATGATATGATGAGTAGAGTAGGAACACATTAAATTCACCTAAAAATTAATGAATTTATAATGAAAAAGTATTAAAAAAATTCATGTCACTTTATTATTAAACAAAAAAAAATAACACCACTATTAGAAATTATGGCAAAATAAAAAGTCATTTATTTCCTGAAAAAATTATTAAGCAAAACACAAAATTAAAATAAAATGGAGATGCGGGGTATCGATCCCCGTACCTCTCGCATGCTAAGCGAGCGCTCTACCATCTGAGCTACATCCCCATGCTTGTTACTGTTCATAAATTTATAATTATAATATAAAATTAAATATCTAAATTGACGTTATATAAGTGTATAGAAAATGTCGTCCTCTCAAAGTGAAGGTTCAGATTAAAAATGTTTAACGTATTTTACTTGTTGGGAGAAGAATGTAAGATAAAAAGATTGTGCCTTTCTTTCATAGTAGAAAATAAAAAAGACGATGTAATGGCAGTAGTAGTGTCAGATTCATGGCGAGATATTATGCAGGATCCAAGTGGCAACCTTCAGAGCACAAAATATCACGATGATGTGATTTCTTAGATGGACAAAAAGCTCCTTCACACATTATAAAAAAATTGAAAACATCCTATTGAAGAGCAGAGTAAAAGGTTTCCTAAAAAAGTGATGATCAATGAGTGCTTTGATGAAAATAGAAAAAAAGAAGAGGAAAATAAGAGTATCAAAGAAGTAAAACAAAATATAAGAGAATGTTCAAATTGTTGCTAACATCTTTTCTGAAATAATTTTTGTCCAAGTTATTAGACCTCCAATTATGTTGAAAATGAGAGAACCAACTTGATTAAATACTAAATAGATAAGTTGTCAGTGAATTAGTGAGTAACTAATTTTTATTAATATTGCTCTGATGATACCAGATATAAATTGTTCAAATACGCTAATGATCTTTTAGTATTTGATTTTTCAAATGATATCAAAATCATCCGTTTAAAACACAGGGAAAAAAGTTTCATTAATATATGCGTTCTTTTTAAACTAAAAGTTATAGTATTAGATTGAAGGCGTAACTCATATTTAAAAACCTCCAGAAAATACAATTACTAATATTTAAAGTAAATAAGAATTTCATACAGTGAAATCAAATGATAGTAATGATCTTGAGAAAGTGTATAGTAATAATGCAAAAAACACAGCCTCATTTAATTTTAAATTATTATACATAAGAAAAGAAATGATTTGATGGAGAAGAAAATATTGTTGGGAAGAATTAGGAGTTAAATTTATGCCAAAAGCGGATAGGAAGAAGACGACTTAAGATGTGTGAGTTAAAAAGTTTGATATGTGTTATATAATCGTGAATTTATGGATTTGTAGACCGGTTTGTATAAATAAAAATAATAATTTTAAATTTAAGTATTTTATACAAAGATTTAATAAAAATATAATAATTATAATTAAAGACTAATATAAAAATATTAAAATGAAGTATTTTAAATCTGTATTTAAATAATAATAAAAATATTCAATCAAATTGAGTAAATATTATATTATATAAAAATAAAAATAAAAAATTGAATGTAGATTACGACTTATAACAAATCAATCATAATTTAATTTAGAGGAACTGAAAATTATACGGAAAAACAGATGATACAAAGCAGCGAAGTCGAATGTTTGTCCCGTCCGACGTTATTTTACGGTGGAGCAGGTAGCAGGGTGAATGCAGTTATTGGAACGATGATGTATGATTGAGAGACATTGTAGTGATTAAAATGTAGAGAATGTTGTCCACAAGTGGATTAGTCAGTGTTGATGGGCATATGATCGAATGGATGTCCATGTGTGATGTTCTGGATTGGGCCAAATGGTCCGATTCTTCACACTGGACTCCTACAATTATGCTAATATGTATGCATTATGGATCCATTCCATTCTCTTCACGCCTTTCTGATGTTGAAACCACCCATCAAGCCATCATCATGCCATGCTCTCTCTTGTCTCCATCTATTATTGCTTTTTCTCTCTCTCTCTCTTCTTCATTTCATTATATTTTTTTATATATATAAAATTTTGTTAAAATTTAACCTCCTGATTAAAATCCAAAAAGTGTGGTACAAAAGTACCAAAATTATGCTAAAATAGGCATTCACTACATCCATTCATATTATTACAGGGTTTTATTATTAAGATACAGATTATATCATGTCTATCTATTATTAAAATACAAACTAATATAACTAGATTTTATTATATAATGAAATATTTCAATTTATTTTTACAGGCTTTGACCTTTTGAATCAATAATAAAACTAATATTCAGTTCAAGATTAGAAGCATTTAAATTTTCTCATTTTTTAATTATGTGTTTTTGCAAACATTAAACTCAAATTATTATATCTTGCAAATAAATTTAATTAGCATGTGTTCGCAAGTTAGTGATATTAAATATTACTCGTATTAGTTAAAGCAACTAAATATAATTCCTGAATAAATACAATGTAACATTACAGTGGAAGATTCTCTCTCTGCCTTAATAATGGGGAACATTGATTCCCATTATTCTACACTATGAAGTTGGTTCCCTTCTAAACACCAATCAATAATGTTAACCATTATTCGTTTTATATCTCATTGTTCCTTCAGTTATTAGACAAGCAATTATTCATTTAATACAACTACCAAGAAAACATTAACCATTATTTTCGCTTAGTTAATTTAGAGAGCAAACACGAAAATAAGTTTTTGTGTTGCTGCTTTTCTACCAATTTTTTAATTAATTAAAAAATTATTTAATGCTAGCTTATAAATATTTTATAGTTAATATTATTTATAAAAATATTGTTCACATAAGTTAAATAAAAATATTTCAACTGATTAAGTAACTAAGCGAAAATTAATATTGATTTGAATCACCATATCAGTCCTATCATGTATAGGAATTATTTTAAAAATTGATTCTTTAATCTTGTTTATTCATTTTTATACAAAAATCTAAAATTAGTCTGTTATTTGAAACTCGTATATCCTGCTTGTTTTCCTATTTAAGTTTCACATTTATTGTAAAATCATGTAAAAGTTGGCATAAAAATAACCATTCGTTAGTAAAAAATAATAGCATTAATAAAACCAACCAAATCACGAGAAGTGTCAAAAATTAACGTGAGAATTACAAAAATAAAACAACTCAAAATAAATCGGTCCAATATTCTTACTCATAATAATTTTGATCACAATCTAATAAAATTATTACTTCATTCTCCCTTTCTTGATGTAGTATTTTTGATAAGTTTTACTTTTATTTAAGTACTATTTTTAAAATTGAAGACAATATTAATTTTTAATTTTATCATTTATATTTATCTTTTAACATAATTTTAAGTAGGTTACATATATAATTATTGGCATGTAAAAATAAAAACAAAAAAAATTATAAATATTTTATTAAAGTCAAGAAAAAATAAATTATTTCACTTTTTTTTATTTTTTAAAAAGAAATTTTACACAAGACTTGAAAATGAAGGGAGAAAATATATTTATCCATTGATGAATTTCAAGGTGAGTATCATAAAGGGAAACTCGTAACTGCATAGACATTTCTAGAAGAGAACCACATGCTCTTCACACATAACATCATATTGAGAGTTATTATGACACATATCATCTTTCATAAGGATCCCAACATTGTAGTCCTTTGGAACAGTAATTGATTCACTATTTCAATTGGGTTTCTTCTCTTAGCTATCTCTTCATCCACAAAGAAATCAAGTTTAAATGTTTGTAGCTATTGGCCTGTAACTGCAGTAACCGTCCTTCCAAATAAACTCAATAATTGCCATTAGCTTTTATGAAGACTCTTGGTGATTATTAGAATATGTTTGCTCATGTGATATGTGGTCCTTATCAGTGCTAAAAGTTAATTGCATTATCAGTTCCAATAGAGCTTTTGTGCCAATGCTTCCAAATACACAAAATAAGAAAAAGGGTAAAAAAGAGAAACATAAATTAAACACAAAACACTTACATAACATGGTATTATTTTACATGCGTAGGTAGCCTGCTCTCAAATAAGTCGCAGGAACATAGACATTGAGATCCCAGGATCTTTAAATTTCACATTTTGAAGCAGCAATATGTAACAGAAAAATAGGGTATGAGATATAAGTTCGGTTTTGGGTACATTTAGCAACACTATCCAAAACCGTTGCTCTCTTCCCACTACTTGTACTCCAAGATCATGTTGTTCTCCGGAGCTAATCCAACACAAGCCCTCATGATGTTTTCCAGCATAGCTCGTTGCTTTGATAATGCATTCACCACTGGGGTACCAGGTGGAACCTGTGTTGTTGCCACCACAATAATTAGTTTTGCAACCTTCCAAAATTTTGCATTATATATATAGGTATAGAATTTAAACTTACAAGAGGGGCCTTGGTCAGGTAACTGAGGATGGTGGCAACCGGGTGGAATGAGTGAAACTTGCCCTGTTAAAGCACAATCCATTGAGTCTTAGAAATAACAGAGGTTGGAAATTGGAAGATTAAGAGTCATAAATACACATACCTCATCTTCAGCTTTAAACTGGATTCGAGTGCTAAGCTCAGCAAGAAGGACCAGGTCCAAGATGATAGGAGCAGCTAACAGTGAATCCTCACAGGTGTTGTGCAACACTATTGTGTTCTTTCCGCCCATGAATATCTCTGAAGTGTACTCATCCATTGCTCTCTTGCTGTCCCCAACGTAAGGCACATACTGCAAAAAATCCAATAAACTAAAGTATCAGATAAACTGCCAATCAGAGGGAGTTTGAGAATGTGAAACAAAAATTACCTTAATAACAACAACATGGTCAGGATGTTCGCCAGGTTCATAGAGGATGGCATTGCTATTGACCATGTCGTCAACAACATTGCTCTTGGAGATTTCCTTAGAACGGAAGGTTTGAGGGGCTGAGAGATTCATACCATCATTGTTTCCCAGATGGTTGTAACTCACTATTGATGTTGGCTGTTACTCATCATCAAGACAATTAAAACATCAATTTGCTTCTCCTTAATTAGCAAGTATAAATAAATAATATAATACATTATTTCAATTAGGAAAAAATTTCGTACAAACAACAATTTAATAAATTATACTCTGTCCTTTAATCAATGGAAGTAGCACCACGTGATACTACACTAGTAAGAAAAACAACAAAAAAATGTACCTTGATGCCTGCCCCGACAAGGAAATCCACCAACACAGATTTCATTTTGGTCTGACCACTCTTAAAGTCATCTCCTCCTATCAGACTGTTCCTCTTGATGGCCAGATCAATCAGCCCTGATGACAACACAACCAAAGTTCATCGATTTTACTTGGCTTAAATAAAACTTAATGACCCACATAATAATTAACAATTAATAATTATTAGGAACCTGGGACAAAGGTGTTCTGAGGGCTTCCATTGATGAAGGGAACATTTTCCATGACACAAGCAATGGCATACAAGGTGGAAGGGGAAATCTCAGCCTCGTTCCTGTCCAAGGAAGCCAAGAGGTTTTCTACGGTGTCGTTTAATCCCACAACTACGTTGCTGTACCTCTCTGTGTTGGCTGTCCAGAGGACAACCACCTTGTCAACCTTGCTCTTTTCTTTAAACTCCCTAAGTTTTCATAACAAACAGTGGATGAAACAAATTCTGCGAGTTTCAAACTGAGTATATAAGGTTCGAACTAGTGTGTGCGTGCATATAGTTGGTTAGTTAGATTTAGGTTGTTGAACTTACTTAATGTCTTTGATGATTTGTTGAACTTGTTCTTTCTTTGTGCCCTTGAGGACGTTGTTGGCACGGTCTCCTTGGTTGGCAGCAATGAAATCGGGGTCATAGATTCCAGGGAGTGGAGTCATGGATTCCATGTAAGGCCTCAACTGTTTCTGCAGGTCGATGTCAAACACCTTGGCCCTGGCCATGGCATCAGCCAGGGTCAAGTCACTGATATCCCATCCCCCGAATACAATATCATCAGGGTTTACCTACATAAATTAACACTCATGATCATGACATCGTTCGAGAGAAAGGTACAATTGATTTAAAAGATTTTATGTTTCGGCATGTTAGTAGTATACTGTTGGAAACTTCAAACATAAATATTAAGGTTGAAGTGAGATTGTTTTAATTGTTCTTGAGTTTATTAAAAGAGTATCTTTGATACATTTTTATATTAGTTCTTTTTTAAGTAAATTTTCAACCCCTACTTCTTATTAAGTTTTATCACATTAAATTATGTCACGATGATTAATTAGACTTTAATATGGTTAAAAAAATTTAACATTGACGATAAGAGAACAAATTATATAAAAAAATATTATATTATTTTTAACAAAAAATTTTAAGATTTAATATTTACAGGTTTTATTTTTCTAATATAAAACTTAACTTTTTTTATTTTTACTTAATATATGACTTTATTCATTTTTGTCATTTCTAACATATAAGAGTTCATGTAAATTATGTTTCCAACTTGTGTAAGAATGTAACTCGCTTCACCGATCACATGTTTATATTGTGTTGTACAATATTTAAGGACAATTATATATATATGCTTTTCATTTTGATGTATACCTATTTAAAATTTATTTTTCTTTTTATTTCTCTCATTTTATTGTATCATATATTTTATAAGTTTATAATTTATTTTTCTAAGTGTGTATGAAATATACATAGAAGTTTTTGGTACCCATGAATTATTTTTCTTTATTTAATCTATTCAATTTAAAATAAGAGTGGTGTTATAGTACTAGAATGGGTATCTACCACTTTAAAAAAGAATCTCTCGTATGAATCGGTAAAATTTAAAATACAAATAAGAGAAAGTGTGTAAAAGAGGTACTACACTAGTGAGTTGTTCACTTTTCTTAAAATAACTATCTATTTTTTTTAAAACACAAGTTACTATTATATTCTCAATAAATTAAAAAAGCCTCTAAATATTTTTTTAAAATAATTATAATAAAAGTCAATTCATATTAATACAAAAATTATAACAAAAAACATTTACATTATCGATATTTTAAAAGAAAATTATAAATTTAATTATTAAATGGAATAATATTAAATACTTTATGTTTTAAAATATTAATACACTATATTTTATACTTAATTTTCTTAAATATTATAGAATTATTGTTTATGTTTTCTCCCCGTGGCCCAGTACTTTGTGGGCCTTGTTCACTTTTTCTCAGACAATTGAACTCACGGGACAAAGGAAAATAAATAAAAGGAGACAACCCACTTTTTAAGACAAATAATAATAAAATATTGCATTCAGTTATTTAGTTAAAATATAAATTAAGTTTTTAAACAAAAATATTATTATAAATGGATGCAGAGTGGTAATATGAGATTGAAGAGTTCTTAACACATCACTCCTCTAAATAAAATGAGTGGGGCAGGATAAAAAAGGATATTCACATAATTTTTCGAGAAATAATAATTTAATAATATTTTGGCGACAAATTTTAGTTTAATATAAAATGGATTTTGTTTTTATGTACATAATTTAGTTAATTTTTATTTTTATTTCTATATTTATATATATATATATATATATATATATATATATATTAATGATTACATTTAATAATAGAGCTTTAAGAAAATATAAAATAGTTTGAAAAATATGTTGGTTTTATTTTTAAGTAAGAAAGTTTTATAGACTTTGAGTGGAAAGGTTATACAGTTATGTATTTTATTAAATAAAAATTAAAAATATATTTAATTAAAAAGTGAGAACAAAATATTTAGAAAAAAGTGTATGTTTTATGCAATGGTATGAATAAATTGTTCTTTAAAAAAAATCATTTTAAAATTCTTAAAATTAAAGAAGGGTCTATTATAAATATTTTAAGCAGTGAAGATAAAGTTTTGATCTGATTTAAAATAAAAAATAGTTATAATAAGTAATGTAGTTTATTTAGTTGGGTGTAATTTTGTTTGTAATTGTGAATTTTTGAAATGAGAATTATTGAATTAATATAGAGAGAAAAAGAGAGGGGTTAATTTGTTTGGGCAGAGAGAAGTAGTATACCATTGGAAGGAGGCTCTTGAATGGGGCATATATTTCCTCTCCTTGGAAAGACCCCACTCTGATGGCTGATGCCTGGGTGAGGGACCCAAAGTAATTGGCCTGTTGAATCTTGTCCTTTGTTGCCCATGAAATACCCCTGAGAACCATAACATGCTCATTGGTCACCATAACTCATCACCATAGCCACAAATAATATTAATAACAACCACAACAACAGATTCAAAAGTAATGGTTAGGAAATCACACTCACTCTCTGTTAGCAATAACACCACCGGTGAGGGTTGAGCCATTGTTTCCACCCCACCCCACAAGCATTACCCTAACATCATCAAACAAACCACATCAACAAAACCATCAAAACCAATCAATAATACATTCTATCAACCAACAAGAGACAACCCCAGAACTAACCCTAGTTTAGGAACATGAGTGTTAGTTTTAAATTCATATTTCACAGTTTTGGGCTTCACAACCCACTGATAACTGCCATTCTTGTTCTCGTGAACAAGTTCAGTGGTTTCATAGTTGTACACGGACTCAATCTCACCCTCTCTGTACTTCACGTTGGGACTCTCAACCTTAAAACTCTGGATGAACATTCTTCTTGCTTGGGGAAGGTAGAAAGAAAAACTCTAATGAAGAAGAGGAAGATGATGGGGGGTGGTTGTGTGCAGTTTCACGTACCTCATAACCCTCAATATATAGACCAACCCCCGTTGTATCTTACTGCACATCTTACTGCACGTGTCACAAAATGAGTGGTTGTCATACTACACTCATACAATAATTGCCAAAAAATTATGTGCACCTATTTTTAAATTAGTGTTCTTTCAAGATGTTTTGTCTTTTTTATCTATCTATAAAATTTAATGTTACATTACTTATTTTTTACTTATTATATTTATATTTTTTAAAATATTAAGAGTAACTAATAACATGTTATTTTTATTAGTTAATTTTTTTTATATTTTCATATATTTTTTTCCTTAATTAATAAATTATATAAATTTCTTTAAAAGTATTATTAAAAAAATTAAAAATTTATTATAATAAAAAATAGTAATATTTTTATTGGTACCAAAACCTTAAAAAAAAGGTAATATTGTTCATTTCTACAATATACGATTACACTATCAATTTTTTTTAGTTTTCGTCGTACTACACACACATATATATATATATTACAATAATTATTAAATTTAACATTTGATCACATGTACTATTAAATTATTGAATTTATAGGAATTATTTAAAAGCATATTTAAGGGAAAAATCAAGAAATTAAAATTAACATTTTCTAATAAAATTTCATTGGTTATCAACAATTAACAATTGTTTAAATAAAAGGTTATCATTTCAACCCACACTAATTATTTGATACAGAAGTTCTAGAATTAAAAATTTTGTTATTAACTCTTCAACAAGAGATATTTCACTTGAGTTAAATATACAAATATTAGAGAAAAAAAATATCAAAACTTACAATACTAAATTATCAACTCATAACTCGAACTTCACTCGTATATTTCAATTAACTCTTAAAAAAACATTAAATCTCAAAAAGTATTAAATGATACTTAAAATATAGAAACAACTTATTATGCATGCTATCTTCAAATAATTAAATCTAGTTCATAAAAGTTTCAAGACAAATAAACTATGGGAACTTTGTAAAGAATATTTTATAAGCTTAATCCACACGTCAAACTAAATTAAGCTTATCAAGTTTAATTTCTTGGGAGAAAAACACCACATTTAAATAGTTACAAATTCCAATTCTTCACTACAGTTCTCAGCATTCCAAGGTTTTCACCAAACACCAATATTACATTACTCATAATTATAGGCACGTAAACATTTAACCTTTTACACAATAATTTATCGATTCAAATAAAAATTTCTCATGGTCTAGCTTTTAAAAAATATTTTCAAATGCATTGATAGTTCTATACACACAATTAATGATCTTAATTGTACACAAAAAAAATTATATTTTAAACCTAAATAAAATTACTTTTTCTTACTTTAAATTATATTTTAATTGTTACGACTAGTTTACAAAATATTATTAACTATTTTAAATTAAATTAGAATGCTAACTATTATAGATTCTAGATTATATTTATCAAAGTTATCTTCAGGAAAATTTTACTTCACAAATATTTGTTACTATGTAATTTTATTAATTGTATAATGTTATTTGTGAAGAAATTTTAGAAATGAATATTTTTTTCTCTGAAAAATCTGTCACAACATATTTTCAAAAAACGTTTATTACATGTTATATATTTCGTCATAAATTGCGAGGAATTTCTAAAAATTTGTCATTAATATTTTTTTAATAGTGATTCAATAGTTAAGGTTTACTTTTATCTATTTTTTTAAATTAAAGATAATATTTTTTTAGAATTAAAGATTAATATCTCAATGTACTAAAATTTATATAAAAAAAAATTCTCCGTAAATAAAGTTTTCATAAGATATTGAAGAAAAAAAATGCATGCCTTAGTTTTAGCATACCCTAATTACCTTATTCATATAAGTACATATATATACGAACAAAAGATAATTATTCTCAAGATTAAAATACCAAATAATAAATCTTAATTGTGCTATTATAACTTCAAAATTAAGTATCCCATATATCATAAATGAATATGTAATGTGAAGTAATTTAAGAAAATATATTTTATTAGTAAACAATATGAATTGAATATAAAAATATGTAATTTCAGTTTTGACAATTTTAAAAATTTATTTCAATTAGTAAAATATTAAGTATAAATATATTTTATTTAACATGTATTTTAATAAAAAAAACATGTGCATGAAAGAAATAACTAGGAAAACTAAATATTACTTTTATTGGAAAATATTAAAGATAAAAAAATTATTGTGGATAACTTTACGTGGAATCTAAATTCTCTACAATGAACTATATTTTAGTGACTAACTTTAAAAAAAAAACCAAATAAATATATATATATATATATGTGTGCGCTGTGTGAACTAATTATGCAAATATAATACAATATATAAATACATAATGAACACATGAATATATGATTAGTCATATAACATTCTCATACATAACACACACGTAATAAATTAAAATTATTTTTATAAAAGAATACAAGATATCATTAAATGCATCTCATTTTAAATATTTTTTACATTTTAAAAAGAATAAATTTATTTATCTTTAAACTCAATTAATAATTGGTTATTTCACATAACAAAAATATCAAACAATGTAAATAATAACTTTCTTACTTTTAAAGAAAAAAAAATTCAAAATTTAGGTTTACAATTCAAATTTTAAATATAATTTATATTAATTTAGAACACTCTTATTTATTTATTTATTTATTTATTTAAGTAAAACTGCTTAAGATGTGATATTATTAACCTAATAAAATTTAAGTTTAATTCAAAATTTAAATTTTAGTATTGTGAGATGCAGCTAATATATTTTTACTTAGTGTGTGATCTTATATATATACCTCTTTAAATTATTAAGAAATAAATTTTAAGTTTATTACAATTTTAAATCAGTTTCTAATGTTAGATTTACACATATTTATATACTCTACTTTATCTTTATCTTTGGGGATGACAAATGATCTTGTATTTGTGGTAACTATCTGAACTTGTATCAATTTTGGTGGAGAATCTCCATAATGGTCGTGTGTGGATATGAGTATGAGTAATACACAATTTTTTAAATTGAGTATGAGGACGTAGATGGGGATGTATATATCATCATGTTTTCATTCTCATACTCATCTCAATATTTCGTCTTAATCATCATACACTTCCTTGATTTAAATTACTAAAACATATTTAGTTTTTTAGTTTTGTAATTTATTTCTAAAGCATACATTTGATAGAAAAAAAATCTATAATTAGTTTATTTTTATTCAATTGTTCTTTTATGATACTTTAATTTGAAATTAGAAGGTGATACACAGACATTCAAGTTCGACCAACAAATACTCTTATATAAAGTTTCCACGTATTATTTTTAATAATATAATTAATTATTTCAATTTAAATTAAAAATACCATAATGTTAGTGTGACATGAGTGTAACATTGACTTTTTGAGTGGTATGTAAATCTTTTTCTTTTAAGATTTATGCAATTGTAATTTTATTATTAATATTTATCACTGAAGAAAAAAATATGTATATCATTTTGGTATTGAATCCTTTATAATATCATATTTCTTTTGTTGTGATTTTTGGTTTCTTGCAAAAAATTATTTAACTAATATTTAGAATAACAAGGGACATATACGATATTACTCGATGAAAATATATATGTATCCAATGGACATGAGGACCCTCTTCCTATAAGGATGGATATGAAAATACTTTTTTACTGCGAGGATATAGGAAAAAAAAAACCTGTTCGAATCTTTTTCTCTTCTCATTCACAATCTCTAGTCAATATGAAATCTCTAATATACATCAATTATTGAAATAGAGAAACAATAATAAACTTAACTAATCTCATTTAGTATAGACTCTAATACCTTAATGACATAATAAAATTTAAATTTAACTTCATTTTAAAAAATAATTTTAATAAAATAAAATCTATATTTAGATATATATTATAATTTAATTATATCTCAACTAATAAATATGGTATGTAGACTAAAACGTCACTAATTCTCTTTTATGTTAAAGCAAGCACTTTTATCTCAAAGCTTTGAAGCCATTACACTTTGTTTGGGTTGTCGTCAAAGTTTGATTTTTGATAAGAAAAAATCCATTACTTTTTCATGAATAACGGCTAATTATGCAAAAAGAAAAAATCAGTTTAAGTTTATTTTAAAAATATTTATCCAGAGGAATAATATATATAAATAAGAGTTTGCTTAACCAACTTATCCCCTAACTTATTTTGATTGTAGAATTAATATTACAACTTAACTTTAATTGTATGCTTCTGGAACTATCATTGTAAAGGCTATTTTTTAATAACTTACGATATATTATTATAAAAATTTTAGATTTCCAACCAACTAAATGGTATTTCAAATATAAATTTAATATAATTATTGTAAAATTTATTTATTTTATTTATATAATCTATATTTTGTATTTACAATCTGTAATAATAAAGGAATATATCACCATTCAATATAAATTTTATAGGTTTCCTTACCTTTAAAATGTATTGCAAACCATCAAAGTAATTTTTTTAACCTCCAACGTTAGTTCTCGTTGTTAAAAAAATCGCGTGACTACAAAAGCAACAAGTCCAAATTCAGAGAATAGAAAATGTACAGAAATCGACATGACAATACTTTCCTTTCTTAGTACATGTTAAAGTTATTTAAATTGAATTATAAATTATGATTCATTCATTATTGATTTTTACAATAACTGCTCTAAATTATGCAAACATAATAAATCGAGTAGAATGAAAAATGATTTCATAGGGAGTGGATATTAATATTTGATTTTTTAAGATATTAGAACAGTGATATATATATATATATATATATATATATCAAATTATGTTTTAAATTATTAAAATTTTAATTAATTTTTTTTAGTTTTGTAATTTATTTTAAAGTATATATTTGATTATTTACTTATTTTTGTCTATAAATATGATTATACATGATATTATTCAATGAAATGAAATAAAAATTTCATATTATTTAATAAAAAAATAAAAAATTATACTCATTAATTATAAAAATAAAAATAAAGATAAAAATAAAAATTTTCTTTCATTATATATATATACACGTCTTTTAAGCTGTCATATCTTACAAATAATACTTTTTTGGTGAAGACCTGCAAACAATAATTGAATGTTATTATAGAAAGAAAACATGTTATTACATCTATAATGCGCCGACGTCAGATGTCTTCAATCATATTCACCTATTATATTTATTAACTTTTATAACAATTTATAAAATCTTAATTATTTAATAGTATAACAATTATAATTATTAACTTTAGGACAAAATTTCTTTAATAAAAATCAAAATATATACGATAGAAAACTATTATATCATATTATTAAGATATTTTTAATTATAAAATATACTTATTTTTTTGATAAGATTTAATGTTTCCTCTTATGAAAATATAAGATATAAATATATGTCTCATTTATCATTGAACCATAATTATTTTTATAATTTTAAATTTATTAAAAATTTTATTAAGACTAAATCTAGTTTTCATTTATTTAAATTTATATAAATTTTACTATTGATAATATAAAAATTTACTAAACTCAATAAAATTAAATTATTTTTTAAATTTAACTAAATGTAACTAATTAATATAAATAATATATATATTTCATATTAATTATTAAAAATACATTTTTTAAGCTTAAAATATGAAAATAATTACACTCTACGTGAGAAGAACTAAAGAAAAAAAAGTTGAATGTGTTAGGTTTGGGTCTGAGCAGAACGTAATTGTCATATATAATCCTGTATCCGTATTAGGTAAAAAAAAAGTGTATATTTTATTTATATAATGTTTTTAATATTGGAGAAAGATAAAATGGAGTTATTTAAAACCATCATTTAGGAAAGAAGGGAATGAAACCCGTGGTGAAAGAGTAATACTATATACAAATTTTAAATCTAGTAAAATAGCAAGCTATGGCTTGGTTGTATTTCATAAATATAAAAATAATAACATCTCATTCATACTAGAAAAAATTATGAAAAGTTAATTAAATTGTGTTTATATTGCTTGACTAGTATACACTGTGAGAGACTCTCGTTTAGATTATTTAAGTTATATAAGAAGTTGTTCTTTCGAATCTATTAACATCGTATCTTCAATCAATCAAAGGACGAAAACCATTTAATCCGTATATAATAAATTGTTCCATGACAAGGATTTGGCGAGACAAATAAAAATTAAATTGTGGTACTTTGATTACTACACTTCCGAATAAAAAAATTGTTAAACTTTGATTATCAAGTTCTATATTAAAAAAAATGTTTAGTTTATATTAGTAGAAAATTTCATTTATAATTAATTAGTTTTATATTAAGATATAACATAATACCAAATATATTTGTTTATACCAGTTATTCTAATTTGTGATCTCACACTAATATGAGAAAAGTGTTGAGAAAAAAAAAAAACTCACATAGAATAGAAAAATACTTTTGAGTCTAATTCATATATTAGTGACAACTTTACTTATAACCAATTTGAATAAAATTTACCAAAAAAATAAAATATTTTGTATACTCTTAAATAGAAGAAATTACACTTAACATTCAACTATAATTTTTTTATATTGTAGTAAATATTTTTCTCAAGAAATAACTCACCTGACTTAATAGAGTCATTATAAGTAACTTAAATTTATTCTTAAACAAATTTCTTTGTATAATTATTATGATGTTCCAAATTATTCTTTTATTCTTACTACATTATATAAAATATGATACATACATTTTATTTAGAAAAATGTTAAAAATACTTTCAACTAATTTTTATTATTGATTTAAATTTATTATAAGTTTTATAGGTCTCTTCTAAGTCATAAAAATCATTACATGAAGAATAAATTTTACACAAATATGTTTTTTTTTTCTAATAAAATTAAGTTGATAATAAGTGTTAGAAAAAGTTTTATTTTTTTTATCATTTTCACTGTGCATTCGTGTTAATTGTAGTATATTTTCATTAGTTAAAAATATGAATTAAATTTAAGTATAAAAACATTTAACATATTATTTGACAAGATTTTTATACAGTAAAATGAGAGAAAAAATAATAATATTGATTACTGCATATATTAATATAAATATTTTTATCTATTTTTATTATTTTTTAGATTTGTTTGTCTAATATTAAGATTTAAATATAGTGAAAATTAATATTAAAGGTGAATAATGAAGACGAAAAAGAGAAAAATGTATAATTTTTATAAGAAAATTTTAGATTTTTTTAAAATTACATCCGTTGAAACAAAAGTATAAGAATAAGTCGAGTTGAATTTCGGGTCACTCAGGCTAAATTTATTATCTAACTTATATAAAAGTAACGTTAATTTAGATTATAAATTTGATTCAACCATAGATAAAACTTAAATCAATTTAGTTAGGTTGGATTAAATGAAATTCAATCATCAAATTATCTGACTTAATCTTAAATATTCTAAATTTAGAAAGATTAATAAAGAAAACAAAAGTAAACCTAATTAAGTCAGTTTAGTGCATGTTAAAGGTAAGAGTTGTCTTAAATTCTCTTTTTAATAATTTACTAACTTAGTTTTTTCACAATATTAACTTCGTCTTTCCTCAAAACTACTAACCAAGTCATTTATTATTTTTTACTTTTAAATACTTGAAGGAATTAGTGTTTCATCTTTCTGTTATTGCATGCCTTAATCATCATCTTGCGGTCAGCCTAACTTGATTTTAATCTTATTACATGATAGTAAAAAAAAAGCTCATTTAATATGCTCTTCCATCACTGTTTACTAGATTTTTTTTCATTCAATTACTTGGTTTGCAACATGTGTAGTACACTTGATTTATGGAAAGTCACCTAATTGATTATCCATAAACTCTTTGCTCTCATATGTTTTGTTAATTACTTGGCTAATTCATTTGAAGTTAAGTCTTTTTTATAGATGTGGGCTTTTACACATTCACATTAGTTTTATATTAATAAATATACATCATGACTAAGTGATTTAAGACTACATAATTAATTATATGCATAACATATTTCATTATGCATCCAAAAATATTACATATCATGTCAAATTCGGAAAACAATTCATTTTTTAATTTCAAATTGAAATACTCTTAAAATCAAAGATAAAATTATCATGTAATAATAATTGTTAATTTTCTCCATTTTAATAAAATAAAACAATATTTACACTTTTAACTTTTTTCTTTTAAATTATTTTATTTAAATAATCTCACTTTGTATTATAATTTTTTATTTTTTTATTTACAGAGATTAAGAAAAAAGAATGTTAGAAGTTTAATAAAAGTGAGTTAAAAATTCTATATTAAATAAAATAAATAGAATATAAAAGAAAAAATAGAAATGTATTATTTTAAAATTGGAATATATTATATAAATTTATTTATATTTTATTAATAGAGAAGTTATGAAATGATTGTTATTGTGAGATGTAAGAAAGAGTGTGTGTAGAGAGAGAGCATGAGAATAAGAGAAAGAAAATTGAAAGAGGTGGTCCTTGTTGGAAAGAAAACAAGGAACAGTTTAAAGGTGACAGAAAGTGGAGGTCCCACATCCTATTTTTCCAAAACCGTCACCTTCAAAGTCCCTACTAACTTTCAACCACGTGTCCCTACGACACTTGTCACGCGCCAACTCAATCGGAGCGTGGAATAGAGTAGTCCAGAATACATGTTATGTTAGTACGCTACTCACTCCACACAGCACTCACCTCACCTCACGTCACGCTCACTCTTTTGTATTCGGTTCTAGCCTCTTCCTTTCACACCTGGGCCCCACACATACAGTTGCCCACTCCATTCAACTGCCACGACACCACTTTTCTTTTTCTTTTTTTAATAATTATTTCATTTTAATTCATTCAACAATTATTTCCTCCGCTCTTCCCAAACATTTAATATTATTTTTTCCTTTTTTACATATGACGGTGATAAAGATAGAAACACACTGGTTTTTAATATTTTTTATTCATACTCTTTGTTCGTTGATTTAAAATTACAATCTAAACTATGTTAACCATTTCTAAGATCAACATAATAAAAGCACAATATCTACTCAAGTAAAATGCACGTTCTTCTTAAGATATCGTATAACATTATTAATACACAACATGAGAAAAATTATAAGAAATGAGATTAAAGATGTAACTTTTATCAACGTAGATGTTGATACTCATCTGTGTTTCAGCTTTCGTTTCTTCGCATGATTTCACTAATTTGCTACTTGTTCATGGTTTTTCTAGGAGTGTTTAAATCCAATGAAACATATGGAAAACAGTAAACCAATCTAAAAAAACAAAAAAAAATCATAGAAAATTGGATAATTTATGTTCGTGTATGCACAATTAAACTAGTATTTATCATACATATTTATTATGAATTGCTTCGAAAAAACTGTTACAAGAAATATACTTAAAGGATGACAAAATCTTAGAAGCCCGCCTCTATATTTCAACATACATCTCTTTGATTGATTGAGAACACTAGCCCACACATTAATTATTTTCTTCCTATAATTATACCATAAGACTTTTAAAATCTATCACTAACAAAAATATAGTCGTAATATCTCTTTTTTATGATTATAAAACAAAAGACAAAATTATGGAAATTATCTAAATAAATAATTTTAAAAATTAAAATAGATGAGTTTTTTTATAAAAAAATATGGTGCTAAGTAAATTCATCTACTTAAAATTTGATTGGAATTGTATGGTTTTAATTAAACTCGTGTATAAAAAATCTGACTAAATGATTGTGTCTTAAGTAAATTCATATATCTAAAATTTGATTAATATGGTGTTAATTAGATTTATTTATCCAAAAATCAACTCAGATAATATGGTGTTAATTAAATTTATATATTAGAAAATTAATTTAAATAATATGGTATTAACTAAGCCTATTCAATAGAAAAAATTAACTCATAAATACTGTGTTAACTAAATTCACCTATCCAAAAATTAATTAGGATGATATGATGTTAACAAAACTTACTAATAAAAAAAGTGACAAAAGAGATAATATGTTAGCTAAATTCATATATCTAAAAATTGTTTGAGATATATTATGTTAACTAAATTCACTTATCCAAAATCAATTCAGATAATACCGTGTTGACTAAACTCAAAAAATAAACTTTATTGATATGTTGTTAACTAAGATCAATTATCAAATCAAATTACATGGTTTAAACTAATGTTACCTATCTAAAAATTGAGCTATGATTTCACTAAACTCACCTATTCAAAATTGATTCAGATGATATGATGAAATCTTTTACCATCCCTATTTGATCGAACTAGTTAAAAATAAGTTAAGTCTCACCTTTGATCATGAAAATAACTACTTTTATGAAAGACTCATTTGTCTTCTTATTTAGTCATTATTCATCTAAGGTTTTAATAAATATCTTCAACTTCAAAATTAAAAAAAAAATGTTAGACAACATATATTTCATAAAGTGAAATAAAACAAATTCAACATTTATATGAATTGATAATAGAAAAATGTGATGATAAAAATTTAAATTTTGAGTATGCTTTGTTGGTATATACTTGGTGCAAATAGTGATTAATAAGTCCACTTTGCTAAAGAATCACCACACAGTGACACACAAATCTAAGAACTCTATTTCGATACAAATAATATAATAGGCGACAAACAATCAAACCATTAAAAATATAGTTATTCATCAATAATCTGTCCTTTAATATTAATTTTGCTTTAGATTTTATGATTATCCTCAAGCCTAAGGAGTAGTGTGCTAATAGACCATCATCTTATCAACATGTTTGACATTTTAAAATCTATACTTGCACTTGAGTATGGGGAGTTATGTGTCAATAGGTTGTCATTGTATTAATATGTTACACTTATTCGATCTTAATCACGTTCATATATGAGAGATTATATGTTGATAGGTTATTTTCCTAACTTGATGACCGGATAATGATTTATGTGTATAAAGGTAAAGAGGATCCTTCACATGGATGATGCTTAAGTGAGAACATCTCACTCAATATATCATTCTAGTTTATAAAACATTTATTTATTTGTGTGTGTTGTTATTTGAATTCTAGTTGAAGTGAAAAATGTGATTTAAATTGAAAAACAGGATTAATGGATTGTTCTTTATTAATTATATGAATGATATAATTTATGTTGAATGAATTAAATAAATATGAGATAATTGGATTGATGAGAAATAACAAATACTTGAGATCACTATCTAAATTTAATTTGTGATTTGTAATTTGTAATGGTAAGTATTTGAACCTATAAATAAAAAAAAATATTTTAAATTTGTTAATAGCATGAAATATATAAATTAAAATATTATGTGATAAACTGAGTGAGATTATTACATTAAATTTTGTTAAGCAAATATAATGAATTAAGTTGAGTATTAATATCAATGTGATGGTAAACTTTTATATGAATAAAATGTTAATCTATAATAAAATTTGTTCAATACATATATTTTTGAAATTATAATAGACTTTTAGTTTTTTTATTAATGTAAATAATCAAAGTAATGATATATAATCAAAGTAATGATATAGTCCCTTGAATTATTCTTAAATGTTGATATTGTTTGCTTTGAACCTTTATAAATACCTGTATATTGACTTAATTATCATAGTACATAAAATCTCATGTAATTATCTAAAAATTATATAAAATATTGAAAATATATTTATTCTGAAAAATATTATCTTGTAATTATTATTACTATTATTATTATTATTATTATTATTATTATTATTATTATTATTATTATTATGTTTTAAACATACTATAAATGTGTATATATATATATATATTATAGTTAACTTTATGTATGGAGAATACTTTTATTATATATGAATAAACATGCAAATGTTAGAAAGACTTGCTTGGTCTTTACGTTTTTTAACATAGATTTAAACATGGAAGATACCATTAATATTTTATCCATATTTTTTTATTTTACGTTATTTCATTGTTTAATATATTATACAATTCACACATCATGGTATCATTTTCAACAATATTGATTTAACTAAGATAAATAAAATGAATCACTAATCAGAACATTCCCAAATTCAACAACTAACCTATTTTTTAAAATATCAATTCAAACAGTGGTCCTTATTGAATGGATATTTTATGGATATTTTTCCTCCAGATATTTTTGTAGGGAAAAATGTAATGAAATCCATCTTAAAGCGGTATGTGGCAAATGGTGTTACTGAAATGTGGATTTATGTATGGAAGTCTTCACTCTTTTTTTTTTCTTTTGTCGTGAGTAAAAACCAGACAAGGAATGATGTACATGTCTTTTAGAATGGTTTAATTAACTTCTTTTCTCGATGGAAATTTAAATTCACTTCTTAAAATAATAAAAAGTAATGTTAAAATATAGTTATGTTGACATGTGTTTTATGTATTAGTTTAGGATGATGGTTAACCTCACACGCAAATAGATGGAGCTTACACTTCTTAATAATAAAAAACGGAAAATAATTAAGAAAAAAAGGTACTCAATGGTATAAACTCTAAATTATAACTTAAAATATAGTTAAACCATCATAAGAAAATTTACTTTAAAAAAAAATATTAATCTATAAAATAATAAAATTAATTATTAATATAATTAGATACAAATTAATTATAAATTTAATTAAATACAGAGCACTATCAGTTCTGAGATCTGGCTTCCATCCAAAATGCTATGGATGAAGTTGGTTGTGCCCTCGCACTTCTTCGGCCCTAACCCTAAATCATTGACTCCATCGTCAAAAGCATGCAAGGGGAGTGAGAGAGCAAAACCAGATGAAGAACAATGAGACAAACCAAAAATAAATTTCATTATTTAATAAATTTGGCTAATAATTAAATATTTAAAATAAATTTTAACTAATATTACTATTTATAAAATGAAATTTTGAATTATATTTTTATTATTTATGAAATATTGATTAATATTACCAATATTAATATTTAATAAATAAAAACTATAATTATACCTTTTAAAGATAATAAAATACTAGTATTAATTTAACACTAGTTATTTGATGTGTAAATATAGTTAATAGTAACACATAAAATTAGTATTTGTTTTAATACAATAGAAATAAGAAAATTGGTCTATAGTTTTATTAAATTAGGACACACATTTAAAATTATATAATAGTGACTAAAACTTACATTTATATATATATATATATATATATATATATATATATATATTAGAAAAAACATAGTTTTTAATTTAAAAAAACTCTCTTAAATAGATTAATATAATTACTAAAAAAATTTGTTTTAGTTATATATTAATTAGAGACTAAAAAAAATTCTCCAGATAAAAAATAATTTGTAGACTATTAATCACTAAAAATATATTCTCTATTTAATTATAAATTTTTATTAATAAAAGAGACTAATTTAGAGATAAATATTTTTTAATTTGTAAAGTAATATCTAACATAGTTAATATAATTACTAATTTAAACTAGTTTATATTGAATAATTTTTTGTAGTACATTTAAATAGATATACTAAAAGACTTTACTATAAATAAAATATATTATTTATTAAATAAAAGATTATTAGTAATATAAAATAGTAATAAAAAACATATATTTTAAGAATATTTAAGTGAAACCGAATAGGATAATCCAAATAAAACACAATTCTAACTGGGTCTAAAAGAATGCATGATACCTATTTTAAAAATTGAAAATGCTTCCAATGAAGTTAAGACTTGGCGGACAGGTGAACATGGTGGGACTGCTAAGAAGATATTGGTGGGTCATACAAAATCCACTGGACACGATTTCAGGAATAATTGTAAGGCAATGCTGCAGAAACAAAATAATCGATCCTAATTATTTATAAAATACGCAAATATTTTATAGTACTGTTACGATAATAATATAATAATAATTTTGAGGTAGATTATATTATAAGGTGAAGAAAGAAAGAAATTAAAAGAAAAGAAAATGCATATAATTATCGAATTTCACGTGATCCTTAATATGCTTTAACTCCTGTCGTGTCCCCACCTTGCACCGAACTTCAGAACCTGACTTAACTTCCCCAACTTCTACCACATATCATCAACTACCAATGGAGACAAATTTCTCAACAAGACAAAAACTGATTTTGGCGGCATGTCTACGTGGATATCGTTTTCTTTCTTTCTTTCTTTTATATTTCCGATAATAAATAACCAAAGAAACAGAAAGGCAAAAGAACAGATATATACGTGAAAAATAAATAGAAATTGAAGTTGTTTGGTTAAAAAAATTACAAGAAAAATAATGGATTTTTTAATATACTTTTTCAATTTTATTTACTTTTATATTTTTCATTATTATTATAGTGAAAAGGTAAAAAAAATAAAACAAAAACTAGCAGGATCGATTAATTATGTAATTTCAAAATAAATATAATTCTATTTTTTAAGAACATAACTGATTGTCAACCGTTTATTTAAAATTTAAAATAAGTATTTTTGAAATAATGGATTTATAATAAAATTATTTATTGAACATATATGATTTGCTTCTTAAAATAAGCAGAAAATTGTTTATTTTTAAACTAAACAGTCGAAATAAATATATGAAAAATTGAAATTTGTTTAATTCATTAAAAATAACTTATTTTAAAAATAGGATACACAAAGTGGTCATATTCTTGTCTGCACACATTTTCAACGTTTTTTTTTTACTTTTTTAACTTTGTTATTTTTTTAAACTGTTCATTTTCATTATTATCATAAATGAACTCAATGAACTCGTCTGTATAGTAGTATTCAAATCCATTATAATTTTGATATAAAATTTTTTATCAATTGTATTTGTATTGGTAATGATCAATCTACGAAATAAATATGTAGATATTTATTTTGTTCCTATTTTAATATCGTTTTTTATATGTCTTTATTTTAAATTATTAAAATGTTTTTAGTTATTAGATTATCTAAAAAATTCTATATTAATTTTTGTGTTGCTTTTAAGTTTTATAACTTATTTTTAGAATACATATTTAATTACTTTTTTTTACAAGTATTTTATTTTTATTTAATTATTATTTGATACTGTAATTTAAAATTGTTGTAATTATAAATTTTTTATTAGTAATTTAAGTATAAAAAATAATTTAAAAAAATATAATTAAACTTAAATTATGTTTAAGATTTGATTTATTTAATCATATAATTAAGTTAACGTATGTGAATTAATTTTAGTTGAGGGGAGTAAAATTAGTAATTCGGGTGTTGAGTATAGTAAAATTGGTTTGGGCCTTGAGTTTTGTATTTTTGAGGAACTAAAACTGTAATAGGCTTAAAACAAAAGGCGAAGGCTTAGTTTGGTAAGTGAATGGAGTGTGAATAGAATCTAAAAAAAATAATATTTTTCTTGTTCTCACCGAATAGAAACTTCTCTCTCATTCCTCATTTATTATTGTTGGAAACCTAAAATTCTTTATTCCTTTGTGAATTTGAATCTATAATCTAGACAGCATAATGATATTGATATTTCCCATCAAAATTATTTACAATTGAATTTTGTTCCACTAATATAACTTAATGAGGAAGTGTTTTTTATTTTGTTATTGATTGGGTTTTCGAAAACCATTTAGTGTAAGATGAGATTAGAGGTTCAATCCTTGATGATTGTTATAAGATGTTATTTGAAGTATATTGAAGCTGAAATGGGATAAATGAAGCTGATATAGTATGTTCTATCTGTTCATTTGTTGTTTTTTCAATGCATTAATTAATGTTTTATTCCCGATTCAATATTTCATTTTCTTTTAAATCAAATTATGTGAATCTTTTATATATTATGTTGCAGACTTCTTTTTATCTGATTGTTTGCTTCCAAATAGAATCTCCACTGGTTACTTTATTTTTATTAAATCAAGCTATATTTGCTTTTATATACAAAATATAAATTTAGTATTCTGAGAAGAAAGTGTTATACGATAAATATTTTAATGAATCTTATATCCAATGATTAAAATCTTCTTATATGTATCCATATTATTAATTATTAAATATATGATGATTTGTACATCATTTTGATATCTTATAGAGAATTTAAATTTATATAATTTTACAAATTATTGATGATAATATTTAGATTGGATTTATTTAATAATTTAATTTTTTTATCATATAAATATTTTCAAAATAATTGGTTGTTTTATTGAGTCTCAATAATTTATTTGGTAATTACAAATTTTATTTTATATAAATTCTGAAAATAACTAATTATTATGTTGAATCTTAAACTAATTTAATAATTAAATTTTTAATATAAAAGTATTCATGTAAACAATTACAACTTTAAAATATTTAAATAAATCAACTAAAAAGTATTTTTTTATATAAATAATTATGTAACTCTAATTTTAATGTAAATATGAAAAAATAAAATCAATCCTCATAATTCAAGAAAACACTTTTATAAACATTTTAAAAAAAAATAGTTAAATAATAACTTATTTTTTATACATAATATTGTTTGATTTTAAGAGAAAATACATATTTTAAAGATTCCATTAATTTTGTACATTTGATTAAACACTAAAAAAGAACTTGCTTTTATCAATTATATTATTAACATATAAAATGATAAAATTAATCACTGATAATTAATTTAAAATCTAATTTAATAAGTGACTAAAATATTTTTAATTAATATTAAAAATTAATTTATATTCTAATTTAGAAACCAATTTAGTCAGTATTATAGAAATTAATTTAATAATTTTTTAAGATCAATACCTACCAAAAAATATAGTTTCTATTATAATAAAAACTATTTTAGATATAAATAATTTTTGTTTATAAAATAGTTTTTAATTTAGTCATTATAATGACTAATTATTTGTTGTTTCTAAATTAGTTTATATTTAATGAATTTCTTATAGTGAAAGGTAATCATTTTCCAACAAATGTATAGGGTATTAATATTTTCTCTACACGGAATCGATTACTCGACCAAAATTTTGTTTCAAAGACCAGTTTTTTTTTTCTAAGGTTTTTCACAGTTTTTCTTACTAAACTATGAAGACAATTGTTTTGTATTTTTCAATTATTTTTGTTGTCCCATCATGATCTTGACGATGATACAAGATTGATAGGGGTAGAGTTGAGTTAGGAGCTCATGTCAACTTATGTCAAGTTGAGACTAGGGGTGGCAAAATAGGTCAACTCGGCCCATTTAGGGCCGCCCCGCCATGAGTCCGCCAAAAACGGGCAGGGTCGGGGCAGCCCACCACAATGATGTGGGCTAAAATTTCTAACCCGCCTATTTATTTTGTTTTAATTTTTTTGAAAAGTCTATTTTTTTAGTTCTTTATTTTATTTTTGGATCTTTAGTTTTAAATTGAACTTTTTTTTCTTTGCAGCTATTTTGTTTGTGTCCAATTTAAATGAATTTTTGTAATTACAACAATATATTAAAGATGTATATAGTGATATGACATCTTAAAAGTACAATATTTTTTTTTCACGGGCCAGCGGGTTGGTCCGCCCCGCCTGTGACCCGACGGGTTGGCGGGCTAGACGGGCCGGGTTGATACGGGTTGGTGGGTTTAAAATGCTACCCCGCCCCGCCCATATGCTATCGGATTGGCGGGCCGGTCCGCCGGGCCCAACCCACTTTGCCACACCTAATTGAGATCATGTCAAGTTTGTTAAGTTACATTCAAATTAGGCTCGGTCGATTACATATAGATTAGGATGAGTCAGGTTGGATCTAGGTTAAGTAAATGCAAGCTGAGTCTAGATCAAATAAAAACAAGTCAGGTTTAGGTTAATCCGAGTTGGATAAAACACGTGTCATATCCAATTAAATCAAGTTTAAGTTAGACCAAGTGCAATTCAAATTAAAATGAGTCCAACTAAAGTTGGATTAGAGTAGACCTAAATCAATTAGTAAGGTCATATATAACTTAAGAATTAAATTAGATTAAGACTATGTAAAATAGGTCAATATCTTAATAAAATAATTAAGTATTTTTAAACTTATTATCTAAATAAAAATTCTAATTATCAAGTAAGCTTGAAACTCAATACAATAATCAAAATTTCTTAAAACTATTGTATAAATAAAAATCTTAATTATCATTTAAACATTATTCAACATGCTTTAACATTTATATCTCTCTCACACATATAAAATTCTTTAAACCATTATTTTATATCATGTTATATTATATATTGTAATAACGATGATCACTCGTGGTTAACCTGTATTCGGTGAAATACTTGAATTAAAATTTTAACCTACGGTAGAAAAACAGTAAATTAAAAATTATAGTGTTTATTTTAAGTTAACATGGTATATTAATGGAAAAAATATTTTCTGAAATATCTTGCTCTCATATTTGGTATAAGTTTAAAGAAAAAACTTTCGAGGAATTTTTTATCCCCCAGAATATTAATTTCTCACTATGGTTTGGCGTCTTGTTTCCATAAGAAGGGTGAGTATGTTGCATTTCCATGAAAATGAAAGTTATTTTCCTACCATGATTATCTATTTTAACTTCACTCTTATATATTTATTCTATAACTTTTATATTTTAGATTTTAATTAAACACTTTTTTAAAATGACTAGATTTCAACTAAACATGTTTATAAAAATCATATTTTAGACATAATATCCTTAAAAATGTGATTTCAAGGTTTACTATATGCCTAGAAATATTACTGACATGCATGTAGTCATTTGTTTTTTCCTTCCTAACCACTTTGTGTTTTTCCCTTCAGTATTGCCAACAGATATCTACAACATAGGCGTGATGGTATGCTGCTAATAATCCAACGTGTGCAATTTTTGGCTTATTTTGTTGTTAATTGTTGTTACTCAACCGTTTCATGCCTCTTTTTGCTTCTCTATCACCCTCAACCTTAAGTACCCCGAAACCTCTGCCTCCAAAATCTCATCCTTTTGAAAACCAAAAAAATGTACAACATACGAAACATATTCAATAATCGCACTCAATGAAACCAAGATTTCAATAGGGAGAGACAAAAACAAACTTTGTTCATTCATGCACACCATATTATTGCTTTCTCAATGTTGTATTTCTGGATGTGATGAACTAAAGATCATATTAAGGGCATGTTGCAAATACTAATGAATGAATGAATGTCTTCGTCTACGAGTGCACGTTCCAAACCAAATGCTACCTCTGAAATTATCAAAGCTAATGACACTATCACCAGCCCTGTCAACACACCCATTATATCAAATTTGCCAGATACTAGTGGCAAGAATGACAAGAAAAAGAAGGTGTTTCTTTTTTGTATCATTATTAATAATTTTTCCATGCATTACATTTCTCTTTTGTTTAAGTGTAAGGGTATGGTACATTTTTCTTGACCCTTTTTATTGTTTGGGATGAAGTCTATCCTTCCAAAGATTTTTGGATCAAAGCGAAATGGAAGAAGCTCAGACGAAGAAGCACTCAAACCAGGCGCCGAAGAAGGAGAAGGAATTACTCTTGGTATTCATTTCATGACTTATTTTCTCTCTTTCCATCAAAAATCTAATTTCCATGTTGTATGGTTTCACTTTAATTTACTTATATATGTTTTGTATGGAAAGATTTGGAGAAGAAGATTGAGACAAGAAAAAAGGCCTTTCTGGATGCTGCTCCCATCATGAGAAAAAGTTTCTCAGGTACTAATTTATGCATACATTAAGTTGTAGCATAACAAACACATTTTTTACATTCTCTAAAATTGAAACAACACAATTTCTTTAATTACAAAAATTATCATTAGATATAAATTTCAATTTCTAAAACTTGTTATTTCAGAATTATTCTTATATTTAATTGTAGGAACAATCTTTAATGAATGGCTAAGAATAATTTAAAAAGATATTGAATGAATCTAACTACGACAGGGAATTCAAAATATTATTAATATATATCCAAAATTGCTGCTTTAGTTTAAATTGAAAAAATGGTAGGTCAACTCTAGATCCTGGATCCAACTTATACAAATCAATGTACCTATCAAACAAAAGAAATCTTCTTCATGTAGTCTTGTATTATTAAGGTAGCTTACCTAACAGCTATGAAATTTTGGTTATTGGTAAGATGTTTTCTAATACGGGGAAGAGCAAAAATAAGAAAATAAAATTTCCATTGTTTGATATGCACCGTAATCTCCAACTCTTGCAATCTACACCTAATGCAATTATAGGTTTTTCAAGACGAGATAACATGAAAAAAGTAAACATTTGTATTAATTTCTTATCTACTCACAGAAAGGGAGACAAGCCCTGGGATTGAAGGCCTAAATTTGTCCAATTCTGAACACCCTCTGATGGCTCCAGAAACTGAATTGCAGAGTTTCAGGTATGTGGGATTTCATTTTCAATTCAAGGCTTCATTCACATTTGTTTTGTTGCTTAATATAGTCAAACTCAAGCAATCTTCATTTTTATCTCATGCCATTCGGTAACGTGGATTGCAGGATCTTTGTTGCAACGTGGAATGTGGGAGGAAAGTCACCAAGTTATGACCTCAACCTTCAAGATTTCTTGTTAGTGGAGGGCTCTGCAGATATATATGTCTTGGGGTAAGAAAATGCAATAAGGAACATTTTCACTTGAGCTTAAGAGTTTAATATATGGTTATTTATGAACAAAATTCTAGTAGTTTTATTCTCGTTTCTCAGTATCACTAATTGTATTAGTAGTGATTTGCTTCCACGATTTATTGCGAGCTTCTGCTTTTCTAGTTTTTGTATTAAGGACATCAAGAAAGTTAACGATGAGAAGAAATCCTGGAAACAAATTACTATGGAGCTAGATACTGATCTGAAGAATAAAGATATTAGTTTTTATTAAGAAGCTACTCGAGCTATTTAGAAGTAAATCCAGACTAGACCAAGAAGTGATGCAAATATGTTATTGGACTAACAAACAAATCATTGTGTTCTGTCTGTTTGAATGTTTTTTGCTTCTTTCCACTGTTTTCTTTTCAAAATAATACAAATTCATGTTAGATGAAATACTTTATATGTTCAGTTTCCAGGAAATTGTTCCTTTGAGTGCTGGGAATGTTTTAGTAATAGAAGACAATGAACCTGCTGCAAAGTGGTTGGGATTGATAAGTCAAGCACTAAACAGACCAAGAAATGAATATAGTGATTCTTCTGACTCGGGCTCTGGCTCCAAAACCCAAAGTAGTTCGAAGGATACAAAGTCCCCGGCAAGTTTGAATTTCTTTCAGAAGCCTTCTCTTAAAGTTATCAGTAAAAACTTCAGGGCAGAGGGTAGCAGCCTCCTTAAGGCCTGCAATTGTCCCGTGGATTCTCCATCCAGGGAGAGACGAAGGGTAAGAAAGTTTAGTGACCCTATGAATCGGTTAGATTCTGAGCTTCATGGTGATGACACCGTGGAAGAGTTGCTTTCAATCACAGAAATGCCCTCTTCTCCGAGCCAATGCAGATACTCCCTTATATCAAGTAAGCAAATGGTTGGGATTTTTCTCACCATATGGACTAAGAAGGAATTAGTGCCACACATTGGACATCTTAGAGCGGATTCTGTTGGGAGAGGGATCATGGGTTGCTTAGGTAACAAGGTAAGGACACATTTTATATATTTACAGTTGTTTTAGTAAACAACTTAAGAATATATTGAACTTATAATGTAAGTATTTATGTATAATTTTTTTATATATTGAAAATTGGAACAAATTGAAAGCAACTTGTAGACTATTAGCTTCAGAAGTTCTTCCAAATGATCAGACAAGTACTTATGTTACAAGATAATTTCAGTTTGCGAATATGTTCTTCCAAATGAATCCATAGTAAACATATAGAACATCTTACGCAGTCATTAATGAATAGTCATGAAATTATGATATGTTATTTTGGTCGTGTACTACTATAAAGACTAATACTACACATGGAATCAATAATTGATTGCAGGGGTGTATATCAATGAGCATGTCATTACATCAAACAAGTTTTTGTTTCGTCTGTAGTCACTTGGCTTCTGGGGAGAAAGACGGCGACGAGTTGAAGAGAAATTCTGATGTAACTGAGATCCTCAAAAGCACACAATTTCCTAGGATTTGCAAGAATTCGTGCCATCGAGCACCAGAAAGGATAGTTGACCATGAGTGAGTTATTATAACAGATATTTGAGTTATCAGTTGATATAATCTTCTTTATACAACACATGAATTGCACCTGTCCTTGTAAATTCTAATCATTTCTACCCTGTGCTACAGTCGAATAATATGGCTAGGAGATTTGAATTATCGGGTTGGTTTGAGTTACGAAGAAACAAGGGTTCTATTGGAGGATAACGACTGGGACACTTTGTTAGAGAAAGATCAGGTGTGTCCATCCATTCGTATTCTATTAATAAAATAGTTCAATGCCATTTCACACACATTCATATATACTAAGGAAAAAACCTAATGTGAATCTTTAGATTTATTCTACTCAATTTAGACTTTATCCAATAAAAACTGAAGAGTTAGCATAAACATCTTAAGTTTATCCTCACATTATAGTATGTCATACAACGAATCACATCTATTGTTAGTGAAGAAGATCAATACATGTTACTGGTACATTACCATGTATGACATATCATATTATCAGAACAAATCTACAATGTTAACTCTAATAATTGAATTTTGATTAAACAAGGTTTATATTACAAGTGCAAGTCTAACAACTAGTTTTTGATTTCTTTAAATAGGAATTTTGTAGTACTATGTATCATGGTTACATAGGTACATTTATTGACACGTATTTCATTTTGTACAGTTAAACATGGAAAGAGACGCGGGAAGGGTTTTCAATGGTTTCAAAGAGGGGAGAATTAATTTTGCTCCAACTTACAAGTACTCACATAATTCAGACTCTTATGCTGGTGAGACTGTCAAATCAAAGAAAAAACGTCGAACACCTGCATGGTATGGTGCACTTGGTTCTTATAATACGTTATAAAAGGTCAATTAAATGAGAAGTGTTAGCTGGTTGGATTTTTAGTTTTCAATACCAATAAACCAAAATTGTTGACAATACTCTTCAATTGCATAAATGTCAGGTGTGATAGGATATTATGGCGTGGCAACGGCATTGATCAATTGTCATATATCCGAGGAGAGTCAAGATTTTCTGACCACAGACCTGTTTGTGGTGTCTTTTCTGTGGATGTGGAAGTAAGAAGCAGAAACAACAGGTTTAGGAAGGGTTACTCCTACACAAGCCCAAGAATGGAATACGAAGACTTCATACCTAAAAGGCACAGTTTCTACGATTATTAGTTTAAGTCTCAAATCAAGCTTGTATATTTCCTTAGGGTCCATTGAAGAATGGTTGTCAGCTTTCTTTATTTCCTTCCTATTTTGTCCCCGCACTCACCAAGGTGACCATAGCTAGTTATTAGAGTCCTAACAATATAAGAGTAAATACAGGTGACCAGAAGTGACTGCAATCTTTGTTATTACGTATAGAGATCAATGTAAATAGAGTTTAACTATTCTTTGAGAACCAGACATGAAATTAAGAAGAAAAACTAGTAGTATTTGTACAAAGCTAAAGGCTATCTTTTGTTACATAGACCATGCCTTCCTTACTAATTAATATTTAAATAATTAATCTCTAATTAATTAGTATAAACATAATACAGTGTTCGATCAAGCATGAGGCGGGGAACCTATTTGTATTTTAAGTCCCAAATTGAGGTTATTTCTTGGTCTAGGGGTGTATCTTGTTCAGAATTTCGATTCAAGTGCATGTCAATCTGATCTAGTGCAGCGTGCAATTCAAGATCTTCGAGGGAATTTAGCCACAAGCTTCCATAATCTTCTGGTGTCTTTCCTGCAATATCTCTCAATTGATCATTTAGATGTCCAAAAAGGTCATTATCATTCTGATTAGCTCTTGCTACTTCCATGTTCATCCAATCATGCTCACATGTAATTTGTGTGTCATTGGACACTTGATCATGAAGGAGAGCAGGGCTTTGATTAGCGCTGTAAGCACAATGGGACTCATGGTTCATCCTTGAGTTTTTGTCTAGAAATCCCATACCCATTTCACTTTCTGGACACTGATAGTATTGACAAGCATATAACTTATCAATAGGAGCATCTAAGTCAATTACACTTTTCCTTTTCTCACTGATGCCGCCTAAATTGGAGTCATCATTCAACTCAGCCACACAACTCCCTTCGTGGGAAGTAGTAGTGGAGCTTTCACATTCATTTTCATCTTCCTTTGATGGAGATATCTTGAGGCACTTGTTGGTTAGTTGCAACAGAGCTTCTTCTTGGTTCATAACCTTGGACCAAGTTGCAGTGTCCTTGGCTGTCATCTTGTCTTGCAAAGTTTTGGACTGAGTCACCAACCTTCTAAGTTTATCCAAATTAGGAGATATGTGTTTGATAACTGCAGCCAAGAGAGACACCTTCCAGACCTTTTTGAGGTCATGGGGCTTCTTATAAGGAGGGGGGCCATGTTCTTGGGCCAAAAGGCCTTGTTCACCCCACCAAGTTTCTGTCCCTGTTGGCCACCAAGGTGGAGGCAAGCCTCTCTCAAGAGGGAATCTTCTTTGAGGAGGTATACAATGTTGCATGAGAGCTGAAAGGAGTGAACTTAAAGTAGTGTCTTGCAAGTCATTAAGGAGATGTATGTAGGAATTTGGATCAAACTCATCTATTTCAAGGAGAGGCATGTATTTTGCAATGGCAGCTGGAGCATTTTGATCAAATTTGACCTTTTCTTTCCACCACTCACGCAAGCTGTCAGAAGAGCCAGTCACTGGCTTACCTTTCTCAGGGATAATTCCATACACAAAACCTTGAGCGTTGCAAACTTCCATGATCTTCACCATGTATTTGAGGATTGAATCTTGTGCTCTTGACATCTTCTTCCGCCTAGAAGCTTCTTGTTTTGCTTCTTGGTCTGGCTCTTCTTTGGGGCGTTCCTCCTTTAGCTTCTGCAACAGGATCCGATCCTTCCACATTCTCTTCTTAAGCTGGTCATAGTTGATCTCTTCTTCTTCTTCTCCATTTTCTTCTTCATCAAAGGGGTTGGTTTGTTCGTGAATCTCCACCATGATTCCTGTGAATTCTCACTTGCTTCTTCTTCAAATTGATGATAAGAGAAAAAGGTGTTTTTAGTCGTGCTTGAAAATACTTTTTCTATAAGAATACAAGATATGCATGGATGTTGGTAAAACATGTGTACTTAATTATATACATGAGTGAAGCTACTAGAATGGCGGTGGTAAAAGGGTACGATCTAATCTGAAAATGAAGCATAGGAATTTCAACCAATAAATGCATTAAGGGATTAGGACAAGAAAGGCAGTTTCAAAGGTAGTAAGTGTTGTAGTGTGGTCAATTACATGAGGAAATGAAACTGTGAGTGCTGCATAGAAGGCTGTTGTGGTGGATAGTATTAGTGCACATTTTGAATGCAACCTTTTGCAATATGTATTTATTTAATGTATGTAAGTGACATCATGAGCATATGCGTGACTGCATGGAAAATTTGCACGTTGAAGGTGGTGGTGGCCTTGGAATGGTGATCATCAAATTATAGATCATCATAAATATAGCTTGAGCTGGGTACACCAGAGGATTGATTCGTGTGCAATATGATATTTGTTGTTTTTTACGAGGGTCTTCCTTGTAATGTAAGACTTGCATGGTAGATGATGTAATAACCACATGTTGTTATCACTTATGGCAATGAATATGACTTGTATTTTGCAAGGGGACAAAATATGACTGGCAAGGGAGAAAAGACAATTAAGCAAGATAGAAGGTAAACATCAAAACACAAAAATATTTTTTTTTCTCATCTGATATGTTCTTTTGACTAGTTTTCTTTTAGTATTTTCTTACCATTTTCGTCACCCCAACTATGAAAAAAACATTAATTATTATTCAGGATCATCTAGAAAAAAAGTTTCATTTTTTTTCCTGGCACCAACTCCTATGTATGTTTTGAGATTTTGATAAGTCTTTCTGCCCAATTAATGTGAAAACTTGTGAATCATTCAGTACAACTATTAAATATGGTTAGCAATGTTATCTTATTTTGAATAAGAAAAAAAGACTATTTTATTAAGTTACACTTAAATAACGGTTGTGATTGATTTGATGATGAATATATGTTCTGACCTTAAAATTTCTACAGAGGCGTTGGGAGAGAAAATTGAACGCGTTTTAAGGAGCCGTTTGGGAGCCTCACCAAAATCGAAGTGCATTTTTGCATTCTGACAATCCTAACTTTAGCTCCACTAACACTAACAAGTACAACAAAATAAGTAAATAAATAATATTTTTCACTGTTTCTCTTTGTGGTGTTCAATCTGTTCTGCTCCTTTTGGAGAGTGATGCTTCATATTTCAACTTTGTCACTTTTATCAATTTTATCTCTCCACACTTTCTCACTCTACATCTGCCATTTTCTTTTTCATATTAATAAACACCTTTCTATCTCTAACCTTCTACTACTTTTTTTTCTTTTACCAGTACAAAAATAGGGTATTCAATTCTTTCTTTATACTTTTATATAAGGTCTAATTTTGGTATATTTTCTTTTAATTTAATATTTATTCAATTTTATAATCTAATTATATATAATACTAAAGTAATATATTATGTTAATCTTATCTTATATATTAATTAACTCATTAAACTAATCTTATATAGAGTGTAGGGTAAAAAAAATTAACAATTGTAATATGAAAGTTGAGAAGTAATTAAATTTAAAATTAATTATTTAAATATAATTAAATTATACATTATTTCACTTATATAATAAAAAATAGATATAAATTTTTTAATATATTTAATTTAATTTATACTAACAGAAAATAATATAATATATTTAATATATAAATAAGATAAACGAAAAAAATATCTTATTAATATATATATTAGAACTAATTTAGATATTTATATTTTAAATTTTATATGATTATTTTAAATTGTATAAATAATATATACATTTTATTTGATATTAAATTATTTATTCATAACAATAGAAATTTTAATTTTTACGTGTTTTTTTATTTTTAATTATATTTTAAAATAAAAATAAGTTTATAATAATATATAATTTATAACAATATTATAATATTATAATAGAGATTTTCATTTTTTATTTGTATTTTATATTCATACTTTATTTTTAATTATATTTTAAAATAAAAAAAATAAATTTATATTCTTACTTTTAATATATATATTATATTTCTATTTTACTTTTAATTATATTTTAAAATAAAAATAAAATAAATATTTAAATAATTAAAATAACTATTCACCCTTTAAAAATGTATTTTATGTAACCAAGATTGAATAAATTTAAAAATGTATATTTCTCACTAACATATATATAAATTGTATAAAATAAAAATATGAACATTTACTTATTTTAAAATAAAATTATACTTTTCATCATTTGAATAAAAACATGATTGTTTATTTATTCTTTGCAAAGATGAAAAAGTAAATCACTTTAAAATTATTATCTAAATATTAATAAACTATAAAAAATACTTTTAAAAATAACTCTGCACTTTCAACTCCTTGACACAAGTTCTGATGTATCATATTAAAGCTATTTTACTTCATATCTATTTTGAAACAGTCATAAATTCCATAACTTACATATATAAATACTTTCCAATGTAGTGAATGAAAAAGTAGGACACCATCACACAAAACAAGGTTCATCAGTGTAGTAGAAAAGTTATCTCAAGCATATCCAGACACTTAGGTACACGAGTTCCTTTAACAAATTTTAGCTGTTTTTCTATTGGGGCATTATGAGATTGTACTTTCTTAAAATTGTAGAGTAGGTACCATAAAATTTAAGGATAAAAGATAATATTTTATGTGGGTTTGTAATTAAGTATAAATAAAAAAATTAAAAATATAAATCATTTGAAGTTTTTAAATATTTTATTAATGATGTGATATTATAAATATATAAATAATATTTTTAATGTATGATATGAATTTTTTTTATTTTAAGTGAGTTTTTTTATTATGTAACTTTGTTTTAAAGATATTTTTAATAAATTTATTATACTTCAATTATGTTATATTGTGTGGCTTTATTTTTAAAAAATTTAAATTCAAATGTTTTAATTAAACTATTCCGTTTTCTTGTTTTCAAATTTCAGAGTAGCTTTTAACTGAGGAAGCTTGTGACCCACTGGATGTGAGTAATAACTGCTGCAGAATTACTGGGAGTGGTTCACGGTTTTTGTTTGTTTCTCCTTTTCCACCTTTTTTCCATCTATGCACTGCACAATGCTCCTTGCTCTTTGCGGGGGCCTTCTCTGCAGAATTCCTGCTACAAGCTTATTCCATACATACTCATAACCTACAACCACACTGATATGCTTCAGGTTTCCCTTGATGTCTTTGTTTTGATGACCTTTACCTACCCTCATTGCTTTCCCTTTCCTTCTTTGTCTACCGACTCAATAACTTTACCAGCACCAATTCTCTTCCTTTTTCTTACCTGCCTCTAACAAAGGGTCTTGTCCCTTTCCTACTACTCTAAGACATTTCATTTCCATACTTGCTGCATCACCATGCAACCTGGGTGCTCACTGCTTCTCTGTTCACCACTGTCTGAAATGTAATAAAGATCACATTTTTGACCAAGGAGGTCTTGCTTTTCCAGCTGTCAACTTTAAGGGTTATCATATTTTAGTTTTCACCCTTATTGGGTTTGCTTTGCTTAATTTTTTTAAGTGGACCTTTTGGAATGTGTTGTGAGATTGTGAATGTGAAGCTATGAAGAAATAGTAATGGATTTGATGGGGGTTGTCAAAATAGAGTCTTTTTTATGAATGTTCAGTGAATAGATGTAATCTAATCTGATAAAAGGGGGAAAATGGGTGCTACGAACTCAAGACCAGAAAAGAATGAAGCATTGAGTTTGTGCAGGGAAAGAAAGCGGTTCATCAAGGTGGCTATTGATTCAAGATATGCTTTAGCAGCTGCACATGTTTCGTACATTCAATCTCTTCGAAACGTTGGCATTGCTCTTCGCAGGTATGCTGAGGCTGAGGCAGTGGTAGAGTCTTCTCTGTCTATATCTGACAAAACCCCATCTCAAACCAGTTACCCATCTCCATCACCTTCGCATGTTGCTGAGGTTGAGGTTTCGGAGTCACCTTTGCACAATGAGAGTTCTCTTTTGCCACCTGTGAACGCCACTCTTAGTTACATGAGGTCAGGGGGTAGTGCTGCTGTTACTGTTACAGTCAATGCTTGTGGTAACATCAACTATTTGGATGATGAATCCACTGTGGTTCCAATGCCTCCACCTCCACCCCCTCCTCCTGAGTCAGGTGCATCTTGGGATTTCTTTGATCCTGGGGAGGATAGTGAGAGCTTCAGGTTTGCAGTGCATTGCAGTGAGTCCAGAGAGTGTAGGGATGAAGAAAATGGTGAGCAATGGTTACATATTGGTTCAGATGGGCATTGCATGATGCAACCTAACCTGGATGAGAAGTTTGGAAACTTCAGCAGTGCTGCAATGGGAAATGAGTGTGGCAGTTCTTATGCGCCCTGCCTTGATCGTTCAATTGTTTCAAGAGGAGTGGAAGGTGGCAAACAAGTGGTTGATGGAGAAGTGAGAGAGCTAGAGTTGCCCAGTGTTGCAGGTGAAGTAAGCCAGGATGTTGCAGACAAGGGTGCTGGTGGAAGATCCAGTTCAAAGAAGGAGAAGAACATGGGTGGAAAAAATGTGTGCACAGAAAGAGAGGATCCTTCAGAGTTCATCACCCACAGGGCTAAAGATTTTCTCTCTAGCATAAAGGACATAGAGCATCGGTTCATTCGAGCTTCTGAATCTGGTAGGGAGGTCTTGAGGTTGTTAGAAGCAAACAAAATCAAGGTGGGATATTCTGAAGCAAAAGGTAATTTTTTTTATATCATATTCTGTTTTCGGGATGCTAAACGTCATGTGAATTTTGTATCTAGTAGTGCAAGATATAACTGGTTAGTCTTCTTTATTATTACTAATCTGCTGCTGACTCTTCTGATAGTTAAATCATCTACCATGGCTATGCTCTCAGCTTTCCAGCCTGTTTGTTGCGGTGGAAAGGCTTCACCTGTTTTCCAGGGTAAGTTGTGTTGATTCTGTAATTAGACGCTTACTAGTAACTGTTAGTCTGATTTGGTCTTAAATATTACATCCTTCAAGATTTGGGTTTGCTAATTATTCTTTGAATTAGGTTTCTTCCTCTCTTTAAGATTTCTAGATGCTTGATTAGCTCTTGTTAGATTCTCCAATTCCTAACAAATGAAATGGAACTGTTCTGGACATGGCACAAACTGTTAGATTCTCAATTTTCTGAATGTTTTAAGTTTGGTGATGAATATGGTTTCTTAGTTCTTACATCATCTTGGATTAAGGTCATTTTTGTCTGAAACAACAATGAAGTCCCTTTCAATTCGTGAGGTTAAAATTTTGTCAATAAGTAATTAATGATTAGCAGTATAGTAGAGGTAAGCCATGTTGGAAATAAAGAGGCATACAGTATTGTTTTGTATTTGATGCAATCTATCTGTAAGTTCAATATTTCTCAATTTTTTTCTTGGCTGGTTTTTACTATTTAACTATGAGGTCACTGTTTCGGTTGTATGTCAAAGTTTGATTCTCGAAAGATGAATATTTATCATGGAATAATTTGTCTCATTTTTTTGCAGAACCTGCCCAGAAAATTATAAGTTGGAAAAGGACGGCATCTTCTCGATCATCCTCGTCCAGGAATGCTTTGGCTGCAAAAGTTAAGGAAGATATTGATGATAGTGGAAGTGACTTTGTTGAAGAAGTCTGCATGATTGCTGGAAGCCATTCATCCACCCTTGACAGACTATATGCATGGGAGCGAAAACTGTATGATGAAGTAAAGGTATTGCAAGTAGCATAGAAATGAAGAGTCAAGGGACTATGGTGAAAACAATGAAGTATTAAAATTAAAGCATGGCTTAATTTACATATTAAACAATTGGCATATATTATCTTCAAATTATCCAGTGAGTGGGTCGATTACATCTGACTTCCTCGGGCATTTAAGCCTGTAGCAGTTGCCACATTGAAATCATAATCTGTGGTTATCTCGAGATGCTGGTTCTAAAATGAATGGCTATAAGTCATGAAAAATTATGATTCTATGTTTCCTAGAAATTCTTGGGCTTTGGGCAGATAATGCCTACTTATCGTCTTTGAAAATGCATAACCATCATCATATTAGTTTGTTGTGCTTATTCTCATTTCAGGGCTAATTTATATCTATCTTGTGTTGTTGTAGAGAACTCTTGATACTGGAGAAGTTGTATCGATATTTTTTTTCCATTCATTATTCATAGGGAATCTGGTGTAGAAAATGAAAAGAACGTTGTTAAACTAGTGTAGAAGAAAATGACTGCATGCTCCATTTTAATAAAATCTTAGTGAAGTTTACCTTCAATAGCTCCTCACTACTTCAATTCAAACTATCGGATGGGCTCATGCAATCTGTCAACAATAATCAAAGTAAGTGATGCCCGTAATTACTTGAGCAGTTTGACGCTAAAAACTGATACCTAAGGGAAAGAAAAACTTGGAAAATTGAAAATACTAGCCGAAATATGCCTTTATTCCTTTCTCTCCAAATTTTGATTCCTCACAAGGGGGACGCAAGGTATTATTTTATCATCAATGTGTATGCTTGATATTGCACCTTGAAATTGTGTTTTCAATCCTTTTGATACTTTTGACCATTTATTGGCTGTCTGTAGGCTAGTGAATCCATCATGAAGGAGTACGATCGAAAATGTCACCAGCTTAGGCATCAATTTGCTAAAGATCAAGGTACTCATGTGATTGACAAAACCCGGTCAGTTGTGAAGGATCTGCATTCGCGGTTAAGAGTGGCTATATATTCTGTTGATTCAATATCTAAACGAATTGAGAGAATGAGGGATGAAGAATTGCTGCCACAACTTTTGGAATTAACAGAAGGGTAAGTCGAGGTTCTGGATTTTAAATTATTATTGCCTTGAAATTTACTGTTTGCTATTTTTAAACAACTATTCCGTGCCAGTTGAGTGCTAAAGCTATGAGCCTATAACTACTTATGACTTAAGACACTACTGGGTGTGCAGATTGATCAGAATGTGGAAGGCCATGCTTGAATGTCATCATGCACAGTACATCACCATCTCCTTGGCATATCATTCAAGGAGCTCAACAGGAACCTTGCAAGGAGATGTGCGCCGAGAGATAATGACTCGGCTGCTAGAAGAAGTTGAGTTCTTTGGTCTGAGTTTTGCAAACTGGATTAACAGCCTCACTTCATATGTGGAAGCTCTCAATGCATGGCTGCAAAACTGCATACTGCTACCAAGGGAGCGTTCCAAGAGCAGAAGACCGTTCTCTCCTCGCAGAGTTCTGGCACCGCCTATATTTGTTCTTTGTCGGGACTGGTCTGCTGGGATCAAGGCTTTACCCTCTGAGGAACTAAGTCAGGCAATCATTAACTTTTTGTCTGATCTTCACCTGCGGACAGAGCAGCAGAATGACCAACTTCTCAGTAAACAGAATTCTGCAAATGCAAGAACTTCAGAAACCGAGAGCAAAACTAACGAAAAGAATGAAGATGAGTCCGAAAATTTGAGCTGCATTCATGCAAGATTAACCAAGGTTCTCGATCGACTTACCAAATTTTCTGAGGCATCATTGAAAATGTATGAAGATATCAGGCAAAAAAGTGAAGCAGCTCGAAATGCATATCATAATTGCAGAACTATCAGGGCTGAAAAAGTTTAATTTTAAGCATATGACAAATTTTCTGCTGTGCTTTGCTTGACATTAATTTATTATATATGAAAAACGTTCAAAAACAACTATAAACATATGATCATGATCCTGTTGGAAGAACAAAATTGAGATGATAAACGGGTGCAAGTGTCTCTAAATGAGCTGTCAGTACATGTCATGATGATGTCTTGCTTTGTTAGTAGAATCCTGTGTTACCTAGCTGGAGGTGTGTTCGAAAATTGAGACACTATTCTCCATTTTTTTATTTTCTTTATCCGTGTGGATCGTTGAAAATGCATCCGTTGGCATGGCAGCAGCAAAGCGTAATTGATTAAATTCTCATTACTTTCGTGTCGACGTTGGATTTATTATTATAAATTAACATTTTTTACATAGCAAGGTGAAAAGTGAAAAGAAAGAACTTTGTAAGTATCTCTATACAACCGAATTTTATTTTCCACGGATAAATCTAATTTTCTACTGAAAATGCACTATATAGAGCATCATTGTGCATGGTGTGGTGCAACCACTGGTATGCCACAATTTTAACACTAGGCCAAAAGAATTATGAGGTGAATTCCCCAAAAAGCATGAATCTTCTTTGCGCCCTTTGTTATTAAAATCCCACGTATTGTGTGTACTGCGAGTAAGCTCCTGACCGCATGGCAATAGGAGCTCGTGTAACATGATCCGGAAGATCAAATGCATCCACAAGTTCCCTTGCAATATTCCTCACTTGGAAACTAAGATACTCCGTAAGTTTGTGGATTGCCTGCGAAATGAAAAAACTTCAATATCCAATAATAAGATTACAGCGTAAAAAGTGATTTAAAAGTGATTGCCAAAACCATGATTTTCAACAAAGCCAACTCATGCTCATTATGATTCATGTTTTGTTGAGAGGGAAAAACAGTGTATGAATATGAAATTTTCATATCTCACATGAATCTTGAAATTTCTCATGGATAAGAAATGAAGTTAAAAAATAAGTGATTACGTAGTTAAACAGTGAGTGACATTGTCCATTGGATAAACAAGTCATCCCTCGCAGACCTAGTACTATGGCATGTAGGTTTTTACTAGTTATTGTTGGCTTTTTAGATCGGTCCCCCGTAGTGGCTATTACCCCATTAATATTAAGGGTTTCTGAGCTGTTAGGAAAACTATAAACAGATCATTAATTTTTGTATTCACTTGCGCATTAATTTCTTTTTCAAAATATTACACCAATTTTATTTCAAGGAGATCTCTCTATACCTTAGCTTTGTTAGGAGCCACGTAGTCAACATTTCGGTAGGTGCCAATGTCATTCCATATTCGATCCAGAGCATAAAGATCACAGACGAGCTTCAGAGCAGCTTGCGAGCTTGGATCGGGACAGCTGGCCCATATATAGGTCAAGTTAAAATTGGATAAAAAGCACAAAATAAGTATATAAAGGAGATAATACACAAGTGCAAGGAACTACAAAAGCACCTCTGCACGGCTTCAATGAATTTAGCAAGGATGACTGATTCAATATGTGACTCTGCAAGTGTCAAAAGGTGATTTAAACATCTATTCCATGCACCAAAGTCCCCAAGGGATTTAGAATGCTTTCGAAGTCGGACAGCAACACTTTGAAGTAATCTAGATGTTCGATACTGCAAAAGTGAAAATCAACATAAATTGTTGCTTTATTTGTGTCAGCATAAAAAACATTTAGTCATTAGTCAAGGAATGAAGATAAAACTCACTCTGAAAGCATCCAATTGAAATTTAGGATCTCGTAAATGATCTTCACCTTCCCACCTAGTAGTAACCGGATTTGGCTGTGACAGATAAGTATTCATGGATTCTCTCAAGTAGTTCCATGTCACTGCTAAAGTTCCTCCTTTGAACTTTCCCTTGTATTGTTTTAAAAGATCAGCTGCAACCTTCATTTGTATAGGAAAAACTCCAAACCTATTAGTTAACGTGCTTCCAATACAAGAACAGAAAAACCAGACAAAATGCATAGTGCATGACCCTAAAGATGTAAGCTACGGTTGCCATCAAACAAAGGTTAAGCCTTTCCCATGATTCCTCGTGGTTTTAAGTATGAACTTATACCCTCCCCGGGATCCCATCCATTGCTTGTAGCCATGCTTTGCTTAGCACTTGAGACTCGAGAACTACATACCCTTCTCAGGATTGGATACTGGCCCCATCCATCAATTGTACCCTCGTCGTGCTTTGCAAGGCTCGAGAGCAACATAATCTTATTCGGGATATGTTATTGATCCGATTTAGTGCCAATACTTCAGAATCCTTTGCAATTGGCGACTATTACAAAGGTCGGATATCTACAATGAACCATTCTAGTTAGCCACCCAAGACACCTCTATCACTGATTGTTAGGGATCAAACTGCGTCAATCAAGATCTTAGGAAGCATGACAATATCTATTATACATGAAACCAATATCCGGGATCTAGGCACGATAGTGTATATGGAGACATGCACTCTCACCTCAATATGTCAGCCTGGACTGGCTGGTTTGGTAGGATAAATAAGGGGGTCACGGGCCAAAGGAAGGTTTCTATCATCTTAATTTTAAGAGAGAACACAATTTGAACGCCAGATCTAACGAAAGTGATGATGCAAAAATATCTTTCCAGCAGCAATCAAATAATTCAATGGATTATTTTAGTAGATTGCTTTGGCATTTTCATTCGGAGACTAAGAAAAGCAAGACCCGGAAAAGCTTTACTGATGGTTAACATCAAAAGAATGCAAATGACAGAACAAGGGTAAAGTGGTATTCGAACCAAAGTAAGGGCAAACCAGTTGCAAATAATTCCCAACCAGCTGCAACTTCCCTTTATTGTTATTTTATTTGAGCAAAATTTGAAAGATGCTTTGTTCATTGATAGGAACCTGGATATTAAGGGGTGCTCATTGTAGTATTTAAGTGTCCTCCTTAACAGCTAGTTTTTGAGGGGGATTCAAGTGCTTGGGTACTTCTCAACTAATTTGATAGATACCAAAGAAATAATTCGAACAATACTGGAACTCACTGTATTATAACTGAATTCAGTTCTGTTGCAAAGTGATTCATGATCTTATCAAAACAAAACTGCAGTTTCTATTAAAGAGGGTGAAAATCCTTGCCCAGCTTTTCGAGCCCTTTCTATTACACTAATTTATGAGTTAAAATTTAATATTTATATTAATTTTAATTCAAATTTTATAGTCTTTTAAAGATGGTTTGCATTTTAAAATCTGAAATTCAAAGAACACGTGATATAACATCATCACAATAGATCCCACGCACCATAACCCCACTCCCATTTTGCTACTAAATCTAAACCCTATAGTGTAGAAGAAAGTAAATAATATATTTGTCATAAGGGAAGCAGCAAACACAGACAATGATTTAAATGACCGACTTCTAAGGCCCTTCTTTCCTATATTAGCTTGGATATCTAATTAAAACACGCCAACAACCTACTTATAAATGCATACGGAGGGGGCAGAGAGAGTGGGATGGCCTAAGGGGGCCAGACCACCCCTACGATTTGAAATTCAATTCCTGTACATGTATAAAAAATAATATGGGTCCTTATTGACATTGAAAGAAAAGTGGTTTATTGATAGTATTGTATTTTATACATTTCATCTCTTTTTTCGAAAATAAGGGATGCTATGTTTGTGTTTTGTTCTGAGAGGGTTGTTGCTATTACTTCTACTTTCTTCTATTTTTTTGCCATTCCCCATTGGGTGTTGCACTTGTGCACTACTCACACTTGTTAGTTACTATCTCGTATACTCAATGTAATTATATATTAGTGTGTACATTAGAAATATATTAATTTTTTTACATATATCATGAATATCAAAATTTAATTGTTCTTTTTAAGTTATGATATTTTAAGTTGGTCACCCTAAAAGAATTCCTGGCTTCGCCCGTGTAGACTGGTTATTATTATCAACCAAAAATAAGGCCCAACCAGCTGCAACTTGCCTTTATTTGTTGTTCTGGTATTTGAGCAAAATTTCAATGCGGCTTTGTTCACAATTCCCTACAGCACCGAGGTGCAGAAAAGTGCATATATCCTTTTTATATGGGAAGCAACAAATACAGTCACAGATTTGAATGAATGAATTCTAAGGCCATTCTTTCATATTTTATGTTGGTTATCACATTAAAAACATACCAACAAACCTGATTATAAAGGTAAGGTGCATATTAAATATTAAAACTGATATAGTTAGGCTTTGGCAAAAAACCTGTTGAAGCAGAACTGTGTTGTCTCCTTCAAATGTCTGAAAAATGTCATGATCGTTCCTCAAAATACCAAACCGGTTTACAGCAGCATAACCATGACCTCCACAGGCTTCCCTACAGATGCTGAGTGACTTTGCAGTATAGGATGTTACATAAGCCTTTAGACCGGCTGATAGAGCATGGACATCTGCCACTAGTTCTTCGTCGTGAGTTTTTTTCATTTGAGAATATTTCTCCACTAAAGTTGTTGTTGCAAAATGAAAAGCATATGTTGAAGCAAGCATTGGCATAAGCTTGTGCTGTTGAGACTGGTAATCAAGAATACTAACTTCTGGTTGGTTTGGAGGTCCAAATTGCTGACGAAGTAGAGAATATCTGATGGCAATTGTGGCCGCAACCTTCAGAACACTTACTGAAGAATATGCAAGGCCTACCCTACCACCAACAAGTTCACCTAGAGTTGCAGCAAATCGCTTATTTACTGAAGGAAGACTGCTAGTGTACTTTCCATCACGGGAGACATCTCCAAAACGGTTTAGAAGATTGTCTCGAGGAATTCTCACCGAGCGGAATCTCAATGCTCCATTATCCACGCCATTGAGGCCAACTTTATGACCACAATCATGTATCTCAATTCCAGGGAGTGGTTGATGGGTCTTCATATCTCTTATTGGAACTATGAAAGCATGGACACCCATATCAGTAACTCCTTTGGTGTCATAAGTGGGTAATTTCAACCTAGCAAAAACAGTGGCAAACTTTCCATGCACTGCAGCATTGCCAATCCACCATTTGATGGCACCATCATTTGGTGTGTCAATGATAAATTCATCAGTCATTACATCAAAGGTAGCAGCAGTTTGGAGGCCCTGCACATTTGAACCTTTTAAAAGCACAAAAAGGTAAGCAGTTCAGAAAACCTGGGGAAACGCTATGTGGTAGCATGTTTTAGTTAAAACACAATAGAGATAAAATTCCAAGGAAAAAAATACTCTCAACCCAAAAATAGTTTAACATGAGGATAAGTTAGGAATGGGAAACGATCTAACTAAGGAAGCAAGGGTTGTTGGTTAAAGACTTGGACTCGCTTTACTGGCAATTGAACATAAATGAAAACTGCCATTTGTTAAATTATATCAAATAGGTTTCAGTGACATCTTACATTTACTAGTTTATATTTTTATTTCTTATTTTGACAAATAATCCCAAAATTTAATATTGTTTTCATTTTCAGTACTTGATTTTAAAGATATGTACAAGAGTAACCAAAATCCTTGTTATCACTCTGCTTCTGTAAAAATCCCTGTGCTTTTATGTTTCCAATACAAATTGTTGTAAACATTTTATAATCATATAAATACAAAAACCTTCCTCAAATCAATCAAGCCTCTCTACCCCAAAAATTGATCCTACATTTCTTTAGTACGAGTTGCAAGTTCAACAGTGTGCCCCCTAAGTCACTCCACCATCGCGAGTCAGTGACACTAATCAAACCAATGAGATGAAAAAACAAAGCACACAATTACAGTAGTCAACAACTTCACCAACATAAACAAAGATGGCATTACCGTGGTGAAGCTCGGTCATAGCAAAACAACCGGGGTAGTCCAAGTTATCAATCCCATCAAAGTACTTATCCATGTGCTTCTTTGTCCCCAAATTGAGAACAGAACCACCCCAAAGACTGCACAAGAAAAGTAGTCAACAAAAACATGCACACTAACATGTATGAAAATTATACTCATTCGACATTAGCGAAAGCAATGAGTTACCTGTACTGAACCCCCATCTTGATACCAAGCGACATGTCAACGCTCCCAACGGCTTCCAATATGGCGAAGTACTTGGCGGGGTCGTTGACCACGTAATGGAGGGGTCGAATCCCCGCTTCTCTGACGAGTCCCGCTAACTGCTTCATGCACAGCTCTCGATGTTCATCTTTCGAGATCTCAACGGGCGTTTGAAGGTGCGGATTGGCGTTGAAGTAATCGAACACCTTCTCCTGAATGTCCATGTGCTTACCACGCATGTAACTCGACAGAGACGGCGTGTCCACGCTCAGCTTCCCTCGCCCGCCGCACGCTGCCATTTCCAACTGCTCCGCCGCTACGCACGCGACGGGGCTCAGGTGCAGGGTCAGCCTCCGGATTCGCCGCTCTGCTTCGGAGGCTGGGTCGGAGTCGAAGTTGGATTTGGAGTTTGGAGTTTGCATTTTGGTTTGGAGGGATTGGAGAAAAGAAGAAGGAAAAGAAAATTGTTGCTTGTGATAGTTGGGAGACGAGGAATCATATATTTTGGTGGGGGCATAAGGGGTGTTTGGTTAGATTTTAATGTTGGATCGGTGATGGTCGTTATCCATCCTAACGTGGCTTTGAAGCAACTATGGATAAACTCGGAATTTGTCAGCTAACTTTCCCAGCGCCCTTTCCTATGTGTGTTTCTCCTCGTTGACCTCATGAAATCTTACCCTACAAAATTGTCCTGTTATCATTTATTTTACTTTACAACAATCAAATATTAAAGTAATTGTTCTATACTCTTCCTTCTATTCTACTATTTGTTTTCATTATAAAAAAAATATTCTTTTTTATATATTTTTTTAGAATTTCAATCATATATTTTTATTGACGTATTACAAATAAACTAGGAGTGATTAATTAATTTTTAAAAAATTATAATATTGGTAAAAAATGAAAATTATGAGTTGTTGTGAAGAAAAAAAGAAAGACTAATTGGTTTATCTATGAATGTTCTCTGTGGAGAGGAAAAAAAAAAAAAAAAAAAGGGGTTGTGGTCCATACGGAATCTTTTATCTTCTGAGCACGTCACATTAAATAACTAACTAACTTGCACACATATCAAAACCCTCATATTATATTAGTCCCTCCTTTAGGATAAGTTATATTTGAGAGAGAAAAAAAAGTTATTAGTCTTTCTTATACGGCATTTTATAATTTTTTATATAATTTTAGATTTTAAATTTCTGTTAAATATTATCAGTATTTTGTATTAATAAATTATAAAAAAATATTAATAATAAAATTTAATTTAATACATTGGTAATATTTTAAAAGATTAACTAAAATTAGTATTTTTATTAACTTTTCATTATGTTAAAAATACTTATATTAATGATAATAAAGTATTAAATATTAAACAAAATTTGTTAGCGTCTATAGAGAAGACAGGGTCCTTTAGACAATTATTATTGTATAATATTAGTTTATTTTTTATGTAGTTTTAATTTTTCTTTACTTCTAAAATAAAATATAATATTTTTACCTCTTAGTGAATTTTAAGAAAATGTTCAATTTGTTCTGAAAGTTAAGATGGTGATTAATAAGTTTTTATTAAATTTTGTATATAGATGAGGAGGATTGACAACTATTAAATAGATAAATAATGTGATGAAAAGTAGTATTTTCTCTCACTTATGCAGTAACACATGGTGATTAATTTAGTTGAGTAAATACTAAATTTGGTGCTTGAAAAATTAAGGCATGGCTTATTGGACAAAAGAAGATTGCAATGTAAATGGGTCTTTAAATATTAACTCTCTTGGCACCTTAGTCCCTTTGTTGAAAAACAAAACTTTTAATAACACTTAAATGGATAAAAAAACGGAAATTTTTCTGACTTATGCGACAATATGATTATTGTGAATTTGATGAAAATTAACATAATCCCATATTAATTCTACATCGTTTTAGAATAAAGTTAAATATAATTTTAGTTTTAAAATTATTTATCTAATTTTTTAAAAATAAATATTATATTTATTTTGTTTCAACATTTATAAAAATTATGTTAAAGATTCTCGATCACAAATGATGTTAATATTTGTTTTATATATTAAAAATAGTTTACAATGAAATTTCATATGGTTGTTGATATTTAATAAATTAGTTTATTATTGTGGGTATGATATCATTCTTTTTTTCTTTTTAATTGTTTCTCTTTTATGTATTTTATGAATTAGGTTTTCATTCTTTTTTTCGTTGTTGAAAGTTATAGGTAGGGATGGCAATTAGACCCGCACCCGTGGGGACCGAACCGTCTCCGCCCCGAGTTTGACGGGGAAAAACCGAGTTGACCGGGTTCGGAGTCGGGTTCGGATTTTCCCCGTTTAAATCAATCGGGTTCGGGGATGGGTAATGCAATTCCCGCCCCGCCCCCGTACCCATCCCCGCCCCATCTTTAAATTTAAACATAAACCCTAAAACTATTCATATTCTTTCTTAATGTTTCTTTTATTTTTCATACATAAAGGGTTACAGTGTCTTCTCTGAAATCCTATTCTCTATTCCACACTTTTCTCTTTTCTTCTACCTTTCACTCATTCTTTCAACTTTCTCAATCTCTTCAACCAGTTTTAATATACTCTTCTCTTTCTCTCATCCTCTACACATTTACTTTTCTTAGTCCCTTCAACCAATTTGGTGAACGCATAACATAAGGTTAGTTCTTTGTTTCTTTATCAATTTTCTCAATATTGTGCATTGATAATAACATCTATTATTATTTTATTCTCTAAATTTTTTTGTGAGGACTTCATTTGAGGAATTTGCTGAGCAATATTTTGTAATCGCATTGTGGCTAATCTATTACATCTATGGTTAGATACATAACATTTTGCACAATTTCTCACATACTTTCTACATTTGTTTTGTATACTTGGTTTGAGTATTCATACTTCTATTTTTATTTTTCATTTTCTAGTATTATTTTATTTCTATTTTGTTTTTTAACATCTTATTTACCATTGATATTTAAATTTTAAAAGTGTATTCATTGTAAACTATGTAACCCTATTACCTTTGTTTGTAATCTCTTTGTGATTAATCTATTACATTTATGATTAGATACATAACTTTTGTTCAATTTTGCACAGATTTGTTATGTTTGTATACTTGGTGTTTCGTTTCTATTTTATTTTTATTTTCTAGCATATTTTTATTTTTATTTTCATATTCTTAACTTTGATTTTTCTCAAAATTAAATTTTAAAAGTGTCTTCTTTGTTAAGCTGTATAATTGTTGTGATTTTTTATTAATTTTGTAGTCTATCTTTATCGGTTTTTTACAATTTGTAATCTCTTTGTGAGTAATCTGCTACATTTATGATTAGATACATAAACTTTTGTACAATTTTGCACTGATTTGTTATGTTTGTATACTAGTGTTTTTATTTCTATTTTATTTTCATTTTCTAGCATATTTCTATTTCTATTTTAATTGTTTTCATTTTCATGTTCTTAACTTTGATTTTCCTCAAAATTAAATTTTAAAAGTGTCTTATTTGTTAACTATATAATTGTTGTGATTTTTTCTATTAATTTTGTAGTCTATATTTATCAGTTTTTATAATTTGTAATCTTTTTGTGACTAATCTATTACATTTATGATTAGATGCATAACTTTTTTGTACAATTTTGCACATATTTGTTATGTTTGTATACTAGTTTTGAGTGTATCTATTTTTATTTTTATTTAATTTTTATTTTCTAACATGATTTTATTTCTATTTTAATTGTTTTTATTTTCATCTTCTTAGCTTTCATTCTCTTCAAAATTAAATTTTAAAAGTGTCTTATTTGTAAACTGTATAATTAATTACTGTGATTTTTTATTAAAATTTAAAAAATTATTGTTAAGAAATGTGATAAATAAATCATTTTACTTTTGTAATTTCAGAAATTTTATTTGTTGTTATGGAAAATATTGGAATATCACAAGCACATCAACCAATGTTAGAAGAAAATGTAGACCCTTCAATCAATGATCCTACTACTACACCAAATGAAGTTCCCCAAGAATGGAAGATAATGAGCATGAAGAAACTGCACAATCGGGATCAAATATGCTTAAAAGTAAATAATGGAGAGGACAAGGCTCAATACAGTTATTGTAAAAAGCTTTTGGGTGGAAAATCAAAAATGGAACAAATAATTTGTAAATAATTTATACTAAAATATACTTCATCAAGAAAATAATTTAAAATTTGTAACATTATAATATATAAAAGAAAAAATATTTAATATTAAAATACTTAATTTCTATAAATTTATCTTTAATAGTCTATTTATGTAATACGTTACATATATATATATATATTATAGTTATGCTTAAATTTTTAGATTTATTTAAAATATTTTAAAATTATATTTTAAGAAAATAAAATGGAACGGGGATGGGGCGGGCGGAAACCCGACTCAGATGAGGATGGGTGTGGGGACTAAATTGTTATCCCCGGCGGGGATCGGGGGCGGGGACGGGGATGGTTAAGTGAATCGGGGACGGGGGGCGGGGGGGGAAAACCCGCCCCGCCCCGTTGCCATGCCTAGTTATAGGAAACAAAAATGTGTGTTAATGATCTTGTGTTTTAGATTTTGTATTTATTGTTGATGGTGAAATCTTGGTAAGTGTCTTTACTTTTTTTTGTTTTTTTCATAAATTTAAGCTTTTGAAGGAGTGTGATTGTTTTTGTTTTTGAAAGATAATTAAGGAGTTTAAGTATGATGGTGATGTAAAGTTTGTTGCCATTAATATCAATTGTCCCATGATTTAAGTATTTATTTGATTTATTCAAAAATTAGGTATTATAGATGTAAGTTAAGAAAAAAAAATTAAATATATAATTAATATAATAATATTTTTATAAATATCATTGCCTCTTAAATATTATATTAAATTTATATGGAAATAATTAGTTAATTGAACATAACATCTTTTTACTTTAGGTTTTAGAGATGTATATTGTAACTATTTATAATCCAAAATGTTTCTCTATTTTTTTAAAATAAAAATGATATTAAAAGAAAGTTTTCAAAAAATTGATTCATGTAGACCTTTGTCAATTTTTTTCCAACATATATGAGTTATAATGGTTCAGAAATCTTCATATTTTTTTAAATTGTTTTTATTTAAATACTATGTAATTATGATTCTCCAATACACTTATGTGAAAGTAACAATTCATTTTTGTGGAGTGAAATATATAAAAAAATAATATTTTTCTTATATCATATATCACATAATTACAGTAATATTAATTTTTTAGATGATAAAATATGAATTAATCTTTGTTTAAGTTTAAATTAACATTTTAGTTAGTTTTAGGGTGAGACAAATATTTTAAAAAAATATATAAATAATACGAATCTATTTTAACACTTCTAATTGACTCTCGATATATAAAGTTTAATTTCGTTGACCAATATTTTTTTATCATTTTTTCAATATTTTTAATAAATATTAGTGATGACTCTTATGAAATTTTTTTTTTTCATTTTTCATCATTGTGATCCAATTGCAACAATTATATAGTCTCACTTCACCTAAATTCCTAAATAACTAAACACAAACCTCAACTTAGTCTTAAAAAACAAGAATTATATGTTAATTCTTGTTTGTACAGTTTTAACATTTATTGGAATGGGTAATAAATCCAAAAACTACAACCTTAAGGTTTTTTTATTGAAAATAATATTAAATTATCTTGTATTGTTTGCTAGTGATCCATTGGTGAATATCTTCCCATTATTTTCTTCCCTTGATTTGGCCAACAAATAATAAATCTTTGAAGAAAATTTTCATATTTAATGAGAAAGTGAAAGAACAATTTATGATAATTTCATTCTAAAGTTTTGTAAACGAGGGATTTTGAAAAAAAAAAAGTTTCAAGATGAAACCATATCTATAGACATCACTCTTTCTAGATGAGGGATTTTGAAAAAGAAAAAAATTTTAGGATGAAACCATAGCTATAAACATCACTCTTTGTAAATAAGGAGTTTTGAAAAGGAAAAAAACTTTAGAATGAAATCATATCTATAAATATCAATCTTTAGTGCTATCAAAATATTTTAGTTCCTTCAATAACATAAGTTTAAAATGTTAACAACAATATATGATTCTCATTAAAAAAAAGAGTGATGTAAGTGTTATTGTTAAACGAATTATGTTTGAAAAATCTATTTAGAGACTTATTAACTAAGATCTCAACCTTTTCATGACCAAATTGAGTATTACCATGCCTCACATTTACTAACTCCTAAGATTGAGAAAAATATCACTGTGACATATAATTATGATATAAATTTTTTAAGAGTCTTAATAACAAAATAATTTAAATAAAATTATACACTATTAAAATATGTATTTATTCAATGAATTACAAAAGTAAATTTATTGTATAGTAAAACTATTTAAAAAAAGAAAGTGAAAGATATTTTTAAATACACTTTTGAAGCCATGCTTATTGAATAAGTGTTTTTTCAACTACTTATTCTTAAGATATAATTATAAATGATAATATATATATATATATATATATATATATATAATATAAGTAAAATTTTACAATAAATACAAAATGAGTATATTTAGTGAATACTCACAAATAATAAAAAAATTTACTTACTCATTTATTTATCAATAAGGGAAAATATAGTATTAGTATATGGTATTTCTACATGTCATTTCATTAGTAATTTTTATTTTAATATTATTTTTAAAATCAAGTAAGCATGGTTAAATTACTGGTAAAAAAAAGTTAACAATTGATGAATTGTTAAAAATAGATTTTTATAGATACATATTTTTTATTTGGGCCATCAAACTGAAATTGTATTTAAATTTATAACTTTTGTGGTACAATTTATTTGATTTTTCTTTTTAAAAGAATGAATTTATATAATATTTCACTATACAAATTTGTTTGAATTATAATTTTTTTATTTAAATATATTTTAGAAAATAGTTATTAAATAATCTTATCTAAAATTTAAATAAATATACAATTTTATTTGAGATTCATTATCATAGCATTATTATTCGCTTGTCATGTTATCACACATATATGGGAATTTAATAATTATAATATTGTGAATTTACTTCCTCGTCATACTAATTTATTTATAAATCATCACAGATTTATTATTTATTTGCAATTTCATTTTTTTTATTCCATCTTTACTAAAATATGAATCCATCAATAAACATATTCATTATGAAAACAAATGCTACTAAATTACATTTTCTTATTATTGTTGATATACTAATGTAATATGCTAACGACTTCCCTACTAACTTAGACAACAAAATGTTTTTTGTTGTAAAATGTTCCATTTATTTGGGTGGTAAATGTGTTTTATAATTTTATACATTTGCATAATCATATTTTTGAAAAAATAGGCATATTATAGTAGAAGATCTTCACATAGCATGACATGATTATAGTTAAAATAGGAGGTTTTATACAACTTATTTTTTCATTTGGTAACTAAGTCTCTTTTGAAGCATATTGAAATCATAATCTCTCTTCTATCTTATAAATATGAACTCTTTTGAAGCATATTGAAATCATAATCTCTCTTCTATCTTACAAATGTGAATTTTTTTAGGTGTATGCTGATCAAATTAAACAACTAATTAATTACAAAAACAATTATGCCTAATTGAGAATGCATTATTTTGGAGTTTGCTGCAACAACACTATATGTATTGTTATAAAAAAACTTTATAATAAAATTTAACATGCTACCCATGTTAATGAAATATATTATATTACAATATAATTCTTAATCAATTCACTATTTTGTTTAAATAATTAAGTTAGTTAAAGAATACAATTTATGTTGAGAATTCCTTTATCTCTCCCTCTCTCTATATATAGATAAAATAAGGGTTTTCATACAATTCTTTATTGGGTTGGTAATTATATTTATTAAAATGTATAAATTTTTTATACATTATAAAATATGAGTTTATTTTTTAAGTATATGCTAATCAAATTAAGCAACTTATCAATCACAAAAACAAACAAACATGGTTAAAGATGCACTAATTTGGACTCTATTGTGACAACTAAATAATTTAATCCGGTGCTATTAAATGAAACTTTTAAATTAATTTTATCATACTATTCATATTATCAATATAATTTTTAATCATTTTATTACCATGTTGAACTAATTATTGAATTAATTAAACAATAAAAAATTTGTATAAGATCTATCTGAGTAAGTTCAACACGTATATAACATTATCTATTTTCATTTTATAACATATTTTTATTGTATAACATGTGTAACTATGAGTATCACTTGTACCATACTAGTTGAATATAAAGGACGCGTGTGAGGATTGTTGCATTGTCGAGTTAAAAGATAAAATTATTTAATAAAAGTTAGAACAAAGATAATTAGTTGAAAAATATATCTTCAATTTATTAAATAGAATTATTGTCAAATAAAATGATAACATTTAAAAGTGATTAAAAATATATATCGTTCACATAACGGGTCACGTGGTTACTTGGTGAATAGATAAAGGTTAGACCCATTGGGTCGACGATTGGGCCCATAGATAAGAATGCCGCGCCGTATATTTCGAAAAGCCACAATTCAAAGTTGAAAACCCGCTTTTACCCGCCCCAGAATCTTTGCATAATGGATCACACACATTGTTCTCGCGCTAATTCAAAAGAGGGAACAAGTGAGTGTTACTAACCTTCTTCTCTCTAGCCCTAATCCCAGCAACTTTCAAATTCGCTTCCAGGTCCTCTTCCATTTCACAAGGTCAATTCATCTTAACCCAATTCTTTTCCTTTTCTCTCTGTATTCTAGTAGTTAGGGTTTCAAATCGACAAATTCTCTGATTCGGTTTAAGATTTCAAATATCAAGATTTCATGGGAAGCAACCATGATTCCAGTGATGGGCTTTTCAAAATCCGTCCCCATCTGGCGGACGTCACGAATCGTCCCGCGAAGAGGCCGTTTTCTTTAGTTTCCGGCGACGGTGGGGACTCGCGGTTCACAAAGCAAATGTGCTTAGGGGTAGAAGCTTTAGCCAAAAACAAAACCCAAATGCAATTGGGAGCACAGCCTCACCTTAACAACGAGGTCTTGTTGCGACCAAAAGAAAACCAACCCTTTTTGTTGCCGTTTTGCGATGATGATACTTCAAGCTCGTTTCAGAAACCGGGCTTGTCTAGTGAGGGATCCAAGGAGCAGAATCCGTTTGGTTTGGAGAATTTTGAATGTGGGGAGAAGGGTGAAGGAATTGCCCCAACCGATAGTGCTACCGAAAGTGTGGAAAAGGATATTTGTGTCGTTGAGAATTTGGGATCACCCAGGTGTGGGACCGTGCAAATGCCATCAATCTCTGCCTCTGATGATTCTAATTTTCCGGGGTTGAAACCGTGCTCGGGGCATAAGGGCGACGGGGCATCGAATTCTGTTACCGATGTTGCGGACATTAAATCTTGCACTTGTTCCTTATGCTCTAAAGGTGGTTACAGTTTCTCTGTATGCATCTAGTTGTTGCATTTTTTTTGTCACGGACGAGATACATTTCCCGATTAAAATTTGAGCTTTATATCTCGTAGTAATGGTTTGCATTAAAGGTTTTAATAGATTACTGTGAACTCTAATTTTGATTGAAGAACACCACCAAAAGAACTTGAGGAATTGTATCAAGTTTTTTTTTTCTATTTTTGTCAATTATTTATTTAGTATGTAATGATGGGTGTTGCTTATGTTGATCACTAGCTGCTTATATCTGGTCGGATCTCCATTACCAGGATGCCAAGGGTAGATTAAGCGGTAAGTTCTACTAACCATTTGTTCTGCTGCATTCAAATGTCACGATATTATTTCATTTAGCATCGAAGTCTTAAATGGTCATCCTTTTCGCTAGCTATAAAGAAGAGTCAGAAAGAAGCGAAAATGATCATTCAGAAATTTTCTGGATTAGAGGATACAGTCACGCATGGCCAGCACCGAAGTGAGGAGTCATTAAAGTTAGAATTGTCCCTTGTGCATCAGTGGAAGTCGCTCTTTGTTCAAATGCAGAATATGTATGCCCAAGAAAGTAACCAGCTTGTGAGTTTCAATGCTATCACTTGCCTGGTTTATTATTTCAATTCTAGTGGAAGTGTTGCATCCGTTGCCTTATAAGTTTCTAAATTTAATTTTCTGTTTTTGCATATCCATCGTTCCATTTTCTTTTATATATAGCGTGTAAACTACTCTAAATGTTAACTTGTTTTATATGTAGTCGAGCGTTAGAGGTTTAGTTTGCTAGTTAGTTTGATTGGTTAATTTCTTAATATTAGTTGCTATTAAGTTCTATAATAGAACATGTCTCACATTGTTTTATCTGTTTCTCATTTTTTATTCCAATTTATCAATAATCACATTCTGTTTCCTTTATGGGCTTAACCATTTTTATTACTAGCCAGCTTCTGTAAAAGCCATTTCTGAATGTTTTAGGCACATGATTATTTAGTCATTGGTATGCTATGTTGTGAACATGATTATCAAGCTCTAGGGTCAACTAATCCTAGTTTATGAGCTCACTCACTGTCTGCCGGTTTACCTGAATGTAAACTTGGTTTCTAGTAGACTAGGATAGACTTTTGCAAACTTGAGTAGACTCGTGAGTTTGAGGACAAGTCATTGAGTTTGAGTGAGATTTTGTTTTCGGCCCAAAACAACACGACTAGTGTTGTTTAGCATTCATATTTGGCATTTCCTATTTTCTAAAGGCATTAGGGTTTGCGCTTTCAGAGGAGCAGCGCATCATGATAGGGTTTTGCGTTTCACAATGGAGCACCACATCACACCACATTGTGTTTCTGAACATCACCATTGCCTTGACGGGATTTGGCCACTACACTGCATCATGTTTCACCTTCCTTCCGCAATTGCATTGTGTTTTTTCTTTGGGGGCATCAATGAGATTTGCTCTTTGAACAGGTTACCTCTTCATTCTCCCTTCCCTTTGTTTTTGTTCTCCTCTGTTGGAGATTTCAATCCCTTCATTGTACTTTGTTTTCCGTTCTCAATCCTTTCCTCTATTTACGTTCTTCTCTCATGGAGTTCCCTCAATAAATACTTGATTGTTGTTTTGATCCCTTTCTTTTTTGTTTTCGTTTTAGATCACACAATAAAGACTTGGTTGTTGTAATTTTTACTTATGTTTTGTAATTGTACGATTTTATCAATTTGGTGTAGTTGTGAACTTTTATAATAGTCATGCACTATTAAACTTAGTTATCTTACTAGTATGGAATGATTGTTTACTATGTTGATTAATTATGGAGTTGAAATGGTGCATTGATATGGTATTTTACATTTATTTATTTTTCATATGACGAAGTCTCGACGAGTTCAGTCTACGGAACTCCTACTAAGTATACATATACTCGCAAGTTTGATAAACTTGGTTGTGAATGTTAACTTCTCTTTCCCTATAGCCCAGTTTATTTTTTCATTTTCTCACGTAATGCTTTGAATGATTTGATTTTGCTTTCAGGAATCAAGCTTTGAATCACTAAAAGATTTGAGAGAACATTGCAAGACTGATCTTGAGTCGAATGACAACAACCATCGTGATAATTATTAGTGTTCCAATCGTTTTTCCGTTGTAAGATTGCTTCGCACATAATTGTGTTCGCTTCAAATTTCAATTAATATGCAGATGCTCTGATGTTGCTTTATTACCTGTATATTTTTGTGAATTCGGTGGCTATAACATTTGCAAGTCTACATGTACATTTGTCACATCAGCTGTTTCCACCGATTCCAGTATGATTTGAATTAACCTGCTTTGGAGGATAACTATACTGCAGTTTTGGGATGTCCCTGAGAGGACTGAAAGATGCTATGCTCTTTCTGTTCGAAGTTATTTTGTTGATAGGTTTTTTAATCCTTAGATTGGTTTGGTTGACTCTTTGGCAACAATTTTAGGATGGGTAAGTGAAATTATCTTGACAGATTTAGTGTTTGACATTGTTGAAAAAAATGATATTATTAGTTATATAATGATAATGATTATATTTTTAATTTATTCCTATTATAATTTTTTATAATCAGAATTAATTTTTTTATATAAGCCATCTACATTTATTATTTTTATATTTGTGTTTTTTTAATATAAACTATCTCCATTAATCTATTTTTTATATAAATCACCTCCCTAACTTTAAGGTCTTAGATTTGTCACTGCATTGCATTCTAAAGAATAATAATTATATTAAAGTATACATTGTTAATTTTCTCATTAATAATTGAAATTGGTTTTTATCCTTCCTAGACCGAGTCATTTATACACAATTAAGTTATTGATATTGATACTGCAATTGGGACAAAATGACTCTTAAAGTAATATGATATTGGAAAGCAACTTGTATGTGTAATGCAGGATGACATTTTTTATTTTCATTTTTATCTTTCATCTTTATCTTTGTTTTCATATTCGGTGTCAAATTTTTGTTTCAATAATTATATTTATTCCTTACTATTTTAAATAATAATTAAATATTTTTTTTAAAATAAAAATTACAGTAAATAAAATTTGGTATTATAAATTATTTAATATTAAAATAATATATATTTTTTTAGTGATAAATATTAATAAAAATATTATAATTGTATAAATATTAAATTAATAATTGAATAAAAATTAAATAATTATAAAAAAAATCAAATATATATTTTTAAAATAAATAACAAAATTAAGAAAAAAAGAAATTTAATATAATTTTTTTAAATTATTTAATAAATTAAAAGTGCTTTTGTAATTTTAAACATACGAATATAATAAATATAAGAATAAGAACAAGACGAATATCTATCTCTATGTAAGATTTACATTAAAATTAAAATGAATTTAAATAATATTTAGATGATTATTCATTTGTCATATATTATGTGAAAATAATAATTGAATATAAACTTTATTTTTTTTCTTTTTCTAGTACCACAAAATTTTAATATGTTTCTCCTTTTATATGGTAATGTTACCTCTCATATATCATTGTAATACCTTATTTTACATCACACATAATCATTTAAAATATACCTTTTAACTTTAATTTTAAATTTAATTTAATTTAACAATTAGTTAATTTCATACCTCTCAAACTACTATCCTTTTAACTTTATCCTTATAATTTTTTTCAACCTTTCATTTTTTAAATTATTATTTAATTTTTAAAAATTGCATTTTAATATTTTAAAAATAATTATTGTATAATAATATAATTTATATATTTTAAAATATATTTATTACTAATCTTTATTATAATGCGAGTTACATATTTAAAAATTGCTTATAATGATAAAATAAGTATTCATTTTGTGCATTATATCAGGATAAAGTTATAGTTGCATATAAATATAAATGTAAGGATCATTTGAAAGAAGTTTATTATGTTGTCGGAGAAAAGTAAAAGTTAGAAAAGTAATGGTTATGAATTCAAATCTCTACTATCATTTAATTATAAATTATTATTGGTATAAATTAAAAAAATATTATAAAAATTAATAAATGTATCAGAAATAATGTCTCGTGGTTAGATAATAATACAAATTATTTAAATATATAATATAGATATATATATATATATATATATATATCAAATAATTAAAATATGTGTTACTTTGAGATAAATGTATAACAATACCATGTAATAAGTTTTAACAACTAAAAAAATTGGATGGAGTTCTAAAATAATTTCTTTCTAAGAGAGCAAACAAATTCAAATGGAATCTATAACAAAATCATATAGAACAATTTTTTTTTCAATAACATGAATTACAACGCATAAGATGGGTTCAAATTCATATAGTAGTTTTTATAGTGATTGTAATTTAATAATTCTCCTATACTAACGTTTTCATTGTTTAAATAATTTCGTTCGTAGTCATCTAGAACTTAAATAGGTATTGTTCAATGGTTGTTATGAATTGATAAAAAAAAAATTATCCAAATGAGTATACAATATTATCTAAACCCCGAACGCCCTCATAATTGAACCAGCACAATGTGAAGGAAATATAAAAAAAATAAAAAATACACACCTTATGTTGGTTAATTAGGGATTAGTTTGGGTAGAGACGACTTTGTTTATTTCGGATTATTTCTCATTTATTTATTGGGTCTATACATGAAACCCAAATATGAACATCCCCCTTCCGGCCCATGGCCCATGGCCCATGTGGTTTGGAAGCATGACAATAAAATTTGACAGCTTCTATTTATTTAAAGTCTTGTATAAAATTATTATCCAGAATGTGAGTAATTGTTAAATTTAATGCAAGTTATAATTTTTTTCAGAATATGCATTACTGGTGTTTCTTTTATCTTTTTCTATTCTTAACTAAAAATGTTGGATTTCATGGTTTTATGCATAGGGAAAGTTATTTCCTAATTTCCCTTTATTCTAACTAAAAACCTTATTTTTTATTTTCAATATTTGTTTTTGAATCGAATTAAATTTAAAAATATTCAAAATGCTCATTATTAGCACTTGTTTGCTCCAAAGGTAATGGAGTTTATGATAATTAGTATAGACCTGGAATTACATTTTTAAAAAAAAAATGCTCACTATTAGCACTTAATGGAGATAGATTAGAACAACAATTGATTCCATTGTTGACAATTTTGAAGATCTACAACTACGATCAGACAATTCTTTAACATCATAACCACTCATTAGTAAGGTCCGAATATGATTAAGGTCGACATATATAGTTTATGCTGTTTTTATAAAAAATATATATAAAAAGTTGTCACTGTTCTTGCAATTCAGTGTTTATGGTGCTTTACCAAAACTGGAATATGGACTCTCTAAGTGGTAAAATGGTCGACCAAGAGATCAGAACTAAAGTTTGAATATAGGTCAAATCTGTTGGCCTTGATCATTTCATCAAAACATTAAGAATTTTGAGTGAATTTGTAACTGGGAATATTATTATCTGGGTATAATATTTCCAAAAAAAATATTCTCATTCAAAATTGATTCTTAAATAATATTTACGAAAAAGCACATTCTAGAGTTTCTTCATAAAGAGGAGGGTTTTATTCGGTTCTCACGGCATGAAAGTTTTTTTTTTTTTTTTTTTACATGTGAAATTTTGTCCAAAATACTCACCCTTAATGTTAGGTCATTCTCCAACTACTCTTGTACTATTTTTTCTTCTTTTACTACATTCCAAAATTGAATCACCAACTATTGCATTTCCACTCTTTTATAGTGAAATAGTTGCATACATGTTTAAATAATCCTTTTTTAAAAAAATACTTATAAGAAAGAAAAATTAAAAAGTTAACTTGTCGTCAAGTTAATTTGAACTTATAAACTAATGTTTTTCTCTCTCCTAAAATTATTATATATAAACTCGTTCAAAAGTATCTTAAATTCATTTTATTCCTTGTAGTTAAAAATTTATGACTCGCAATTTGAATAATAATATTAATTTATCATTTTAAGTTTTCATCTAAAATATTTCTATTACCAATACCCTAAGTCTAAGAAATTAATAAATAAAATTCTGTTATTAAAAATCACAGTGAATGATTATGCTGGAAAGGATTACAAACTTAGTAATACTTTTTTCACAAAAATGTTCTCTCTCTTTTTTAATTTCTATACTGATAAGCCAAGGTATCTGTTAGCATTTAGATAATTTAAAAAAAAAATTATTAGTATGAACATATTTTGATATTGTCTTCTAATACCATGTTGTCATATATACTATATGATAACCTTGGCATTTTATGTATTGTTAGATATACTAAACAATATGATAATAAATTATTAAGCAGTGATATACTTTGTTTCATGCTGACATATTACGATAATTAAAATATTTTTTGCACGTCAATTATGCTGAATTTTTTAATAGTTGTGTTTTTAACGCATGGGTATTAAGACTGAAATTAGTGGGGGCCAGCCAATATTTTATATTTGTCCACAATAAAAATACATTTTTTGTCGTGCATGCTCCAAATCACATTGCATTTTTTTTCTCTAATTAAATACACAGTTCATGTTTGAATACTTGATAAAGAGCTGAGGAATTGGCATTTTCTATGCGAAAAGGTCTTTCTTTCACTGGGTGATGTATTATTATGTGGCACACATCTCAAAGTCGCTTTCTCTGCCTTATTCTAAAAAAATGTCGCAATCATATCATTATCAAATTGTTTTGCAGAGTAATGAAGCATGGGAAAAAGAGGTTCTTATTTTTTTTTTTTTTGCTGGTTCTAGGTTTCTTCTAATTTATCTATCATTATATATTATTAAAAAATTGAATATAAACTTTTTTGCTAAATAAATTGTATAAAAAAATTAGAATCTTTAGGTTGAGTCTTGGAATTTAAGAAGGAAAATTATAAATAGAGAAAGAAACAAGGAAGGAAGTGGCAGTAGTTGTTTTGCGTTCCTTGAAAGTGATATCCACGTAGGAATCGACGTGTGAGCGCGTCAAGGAAGGGCCCACACAAACGTTGGATTGGAATAGAATGTTGTACACAATTTTTTTTCTTTCTATATTCAATTCACAATTATTCCTTAGTTTGAAATATTTATATATTCTTTTTCTGCTTATTTGAATAATAATAATAATTATAAATAGTATTTAGACACTGTAATAAACTCGTATTCATACCTTATGTTTCCATCTAATATTCTCTCTTTCCTTTAACTCAAATAATTCTAAAGAAGAAAAATGGACATTGTTTGGCAAGGTGCAAGATTTTTGTTTAATCATATAAGACCAGATATGGAATATTTTTAAGATTGTCTTCATGGAATATTTTGATTAGGAAATGCTACTTTTGAATGAGTTACAATTACAAACATTATATATTAGTTAATATTTAATATTTTTAAAATAATAAAGACAAAGGAGAGAGAGGTAATGGAAGTTAAAGATCGAATAATAACATAAATTCAATTCTTGAGTCATGAAAACTATAATTGGCTCCTAGAAAAAGTAAATAAAGATGGAAATAACTTAAATCCAAATTAATTAAATGAATACTTAGAGCATTGTTATTACAATAATCATATTTAGTATCATAAACTTAAAATCTAACCTTGAATTATAGAGTAATACAATTGTGATATAAAAAAATAAATTAAAATATAAATAATATAATATGAAATGAGATTTTATAAAATCTATTATATTAAAAGAAAAGTAAATATAAAATGTTAAAAATAAAATAATGTAATAAAACTCATAAAACATAATAAAAAATTGTTTGTTATAATTTCAAATTTTTCCATCACACATGATTTCCTTATTGACAAGAGATTTCAAAGATAAAATATAAAATAAGAGATAATTGAGGGCATTAGGGTTTTGCATGAAGAAAGTTGGGATGTCTTCCCACGCTGGTGCATTTGTCAACGTTTTGACCATAAATAATATATTTTTACAGCCATCGTTTTTCTAAGTTTTGATTTAACATGAAATTGAATATAAAAAAATTACGCTCATATAAAGAACAGTATTAGGTATATGTCTAGATAGAAACTTTAAAAGGATAGTAATAGAAATAGAAGTGCTTAAAAACTTGTTTGAAGAGTAACCAAAAACGAAGAAGTTTTTACAACTAAGGATGAATCTGGGGAGAAAACTTTTGAGAATAATTTTTGTAGGAATAAAATGTTATTGTAATATAAATTGGTATTAAAATAATAAAAAAGAGTAAAAGAAAGTGTAAAATAGAGAATAGAGAGGGAGGGAGATGGGTCCACAATGACCTTTGGCGAACACGAAGGGAATAGGATCCAAAAGTCACTTGGCCTCTCCACAAAAGAAACGCTTGCAAATTGTATTTGGGGGAATGGGGACCCTACCATTCGTCAACATTCTGGCGCCGCAATTCATCACACCATTTCCCTAACTACCTCTCCACCTTTTCTTATATACAATACAATATTCTTATAATATAAATTATAAGGCATGCTAAAGATTACCTATCATTTCATATTAACTATCACTTCTACTTAGTATTAACTGTTTTTAATCAATAATTTATACCAAATAATCTATTGCTATTTCTCATTTATACCTTAATTATACAAGTATGATTCAGCTTCATTGTAAACGTTGGATTCGTTTTTATTTTTTTTATTTGTTATAAATTGTAGAAAATATAACACTTCACTATTTTTTAATATTACCTGTTACATGTTAATCATACACTATTTTTCTATGAATAGCCAATTGCCTGGATTAAAATAATTAATCAAATACTACCTTCATGAATCAAAATATAGCTAAAAAATATTTTTATAAAAAACAAAAATAATTAAATTACAAATGAGTCAAGTAAATCAAATTCACTTTTTTCACAAAGTCAAATTTTGAATTAAAATCGTCTAAATAATTGAGCAAAACTTATTCCTTTTCGCTAATAAACCCAAAGTTGAAATACTTGACTCAACTCATTTATTCCTTTGACTACAGCTATTATAAATGTCATAAGAAGTTGGGTAAAATAATTTCTTTTAATTTGTTATATTTAAAGTTGAAGAAAAGGTTTGTTAAAAAAATATGCAAGAATAATTGAGAGCATCTTTGATAAATAGTTTATAAACAATTTAATATAAGTTTCACTTACATGAGTTGGTTATAAAAAATAATTACCAAAATAGACAATTTTTTAAAATTTAGAAGTAATTATCTTTAAATTTAAATAAGTGATGTGTGAGGTTATATTAAAATAATAATTTTATTCGTAAGCATTTTTATATGTAAGTTGGAAATATTATGGTATAAGTTTAAGCAGTGTGTGCAGAGGTGGCATTTTGCAATAGGGTAGCCACCACGGAATAAAGGCGTCACTGAAGATGACGCGCCAATGAACAAGAACCCAGAGAGACAACCAGCTCCCATCTCAACCTGAGTATATAAACCAACCATGCCTCACCATGTTAGCGCAAGAGCGAAGCTCACAAAGTGAGGCCACTCAAAAAACAAAACCCCTTCTTCTTCTTCTCTCTCTTCCTCTCCTCAACAAGGGATTCAGGATTTTAAGTTTTCATTTTTTCTTTTTACAAAAAAGAAAACAACCACTTCCAGTTTTGAGTTTTCTGTATACTTCCTGTTCTCTGGTTTTGGAATTGAGACAGGTTCTACTTATAATATAGAAAACCTCTTTTTTATTGTTCTTGGGATTTTCTTTGGTTGTCGTAAAACATGGCAACCGTTATAGATATGTACAACAAGAACAACATAGTGCCGGATTTCCTAGATCCGTACAGTGAAGAACTGATGAAAGCACTTGAGCCTTTTATGAAAAGTGATTATTTCTCTGCCCCTTCTAATTCCGCTTCTCCCTCAAGTCAATCACACCCTTATTCTTCTTCTTCTTCTTCTTCTTCTTCTTCTTCTTCTTATTCGTATTCTTATTCTCCCATTTCGTCGACTTCGTATCCTTCCCCCAACCAAATCAAGCTCAACCAACTCACCCCAGACCAAATCCTCCAGATTCAGGCCCAGGTCGGCATTCAGGCCCAACGACAAAATCAAGCCCACCTCGGCCCAAAACGAGTCCCTATGAAGCACGGTGGGGCTGCCGCGAAGCTGTACCGCGGGGTGCGGCAACGGCACTGGGGGAAGTGGGTCGCCGAGATCAGACTCCCGAAGAACCGCACGCGCCTCTGGCTGGGAACATTCGACACCGGAGAGGAAGCGGCGTTGGCGTACGACAACGCAGCGTTTAAGCTCAGAGGCGAGTTCGCGCGCCTCAATTTCCCTCATCTGCGACACCAGGGAGCGTTCGTATTCGGCGAATTCGGAGATTACAAACCGTTACCTTCTTCCGTGGACTCCAAACTCCAAGCTATTTGCGAAAGCTTGGCCAAACAAGAAGAACAAAAAACGTGTTGCTCTGTCGAAGACGTGAAGCCCGTGTTAGGCGCTTCTCCTCAGCGGGCACGGGTGGAATCTGACGTGGCGCAATCCAATGTTTGTCCCGAGTTCGAAAATTTTAAGGTAGAAAACGACAACGAGAACCCAATGTTGTCATCGCCTGTGTCTGGCGAATCTTCTTCGCCTGAATCGGGTGTTACTTTCGTGGATTTCTCGGATTTTTCATATTCTAATTATCAGTGGGATGATATGGAAAGTTTTGGGTTGGAAAAGTACCCTTCGGTGGAGATTGATTGGGCGGCTATATGAGTGGGTGAACTTTAGTTGCCTATGTGAAATGGTTGGTTTTGCTATGTTCTGCTTTTGGGTTTCATACGCAGTTATGTTTTGCAATTTTTAGGGTTATGTTTGGTTTGGGTGTCTTTGGCGGCTTCTGCAATGGAATTTTTGAAATTTGCGGATGTTTTGCTGAGACACAACTTGCAAATTTTAGGCAGTGAAATCAGAAAGGGTCCGTCGTGTCGTAGTAGCCAATGGTTCTCTTGGTCTGCTGGTTTTTTTTTTACTTGCATGACCATGGGGCTTTTCTACGTGGGTCTTGGCTAGTGGCAACTTCTTGTTCAATATTGTAATTGAAGTGTACTTCCAATATATAAAAAATTTACATGGTCTTGTAAAGCATGGAGAAGAATAAGTCATGTCACTAATACTTGTTTGATACTAAGTAATTGTTGTATAGAAATTCGCGAAAGAGAGCTAAAATTTTAATTGTGTTTGATTGTGGCAAGGACTGTTGTCAATTGTGATTGGTGCCAGACTGTTAGGGCAGCTTTATTAGTACTTTGTGTTTTTTTAGAATCTTTTAGACCAATGCTTAGAGGAGTGTTAATTAGTACTGTAGAATTTAATATAATTTATTTTAAAATATTTTACCTTTTATTAGAGTTTGATTAGCATGTATGGTTAGTAGAGAAGATTCCTATGGACAACTGAAAAATTATCTTTTATATGACTTTAAATTTTTTGTTATAGAAGGTTATCATTTTTTTACAATATTAGAGCATGTACTACTTATTTTTGTATTATTAAATATGTATGGTTTTTTAAAGGGAATACTTGTTATTAAGTGGGTGATTCAAAGATATTAAAAAAAATGTCTCTATGATCTGGTTTTCTCCCTTTCAATTAATAAAAATGTAGTGATTTTTCATTGAAACAGTAAAAGTGAATTGTTGTGATTTGTAATCAAGATATGTTTGTAAAATGAAGTGAAAATATAAGAAAAGGGTGGTTTGATGGTCGATGTTATATTTTATTGTGTGGAAGTTACGAACCTCCTAACACCACATTAACGAGGTCGAAGGAAACTAATCATACTTCTTCAGATTCACCAAAACCTTTTTATTGGTGTCAACTGTTTTATTTGAAAGTAAAACCATTCCATTCGAGACCGTTCGAGAGTTGGTGGGACTTGCGATTCCATTTGCCACACAAAAAACAAATCAGAATATCAACCACTAAGTAAATATCTAAAACAACAAAGAAATAGAACATCTTATCTTTTACTTAAAAAAAATACTATGTGTTTGTCACCTGTTTAAAAATAAATGATATTATTATACATTTACACAAAATTTAAATTTATAAAAGCTCATATTATTATTTAATTCTTTGCTTTAAATGGAGAAACGTTGATTTTTTTTTCCAATAACGGAATTAGGCCCTACTATTTCAGGTTGAGTAAAATAAAGTTAAAGAGACAATTTTATTTTTTTTCCTTTTATTAATTCATAAGTGACTATTTATTTGAAAGGATAAAAATCTAATTACATACCTAAATAGAATGATCCAAAAGAATAAGAATGTAATGATATATCTAAACATTATTAACATTATTCTTGCTTAAGAATGACGTTATAAGAGTCAAAATAAAAAAGAGTTTAATAGATTTTTTTTTAATTTTTTGTAGATTTTTAATGTATTTTTATTATTATTTTTAGTAATATCAATTTTAATTAAAATTAATTAATATAATTCTTTCAGTAAAATTAAATTAGTGTGAATGATATTAAAAGAATAATATGATACAATATATGATACATGTTAGATGTATAGAATAAATGTTATAATATTTTTTTTCTCTTTTTGAAATATGTTTTACTCACATGACTCCTCTCATCTATCATATTATTACTCTTTTAAAACTCGTTTACACCATTTTAATATAAGGGATTGGTTAATTTTAATAAAAATTGAAATTATATTAAAAAATAATAACATTATAAAAACTCACAAAAGATTGTGAAAAAAATACGTGTTAAATTAAAAAAAATTAACCATATACTGAAACAGTGATGTTTTAAAAAAATTTAACTAGTGTCTTCATAAAATTAGACTAATTAATAATAATAAAAATATGTATTTAATATAATAATAATAATTATGATAATTGAAATCATATATTCTACAAAATATTTTTTTAAAATTATAATAGATACACTAATAATTTTATAAGTATTTCTTACTTTTATATATCACTCTTGAATCTAATTATTTATCTATGAAAATGTATTAAGTCTTTTTGTGTTGCATGCGAGTCCGAGTCTATGAGAGTATAATGGTGTTTTAGTATAACGAAAACTTTTACCTAAATAAAATTAAGAAAATTAGATCTTCATCTCTCCATATATATGGAAATAATTTTGTGAAAAAAAAAACTAAAAAATATTATTAAAAGCCAATAGTAAATCACGAATAAAAATACATTGTACGCATATTCATGTATTTTCTTTTTATTTATTAATTTATATTAATCATGGTGGTATTTGAATTTCAACATTTTTTTTGTCATTTGTTATCTAGTATCGTATTTAGATTTTAGTATATACAATCATAATGATTAAGGGTCAAATTTTGTTTAAATTTAAAATTAAGTATTTTTTAAAAATATTTTATAAAAGCAGACAAGGTTGATTTATTAAAATAAATAAAAAACTGTTTATTTTGAATGTATACCACTTTGAAAAAAACACCCATATATATTGAGCTAAGAAAAAACTTGAATACCATATTGCACAACATTGCCACTAGATCTGTCCCAACCATCACATGGATGTCTTGAGTCTTGTTTTGTAACAAAACCTTCTGTTATCAATGAGAATTTAAATCGATAATGACCAGGGTAGTATCAGGGTAAGTATCGAGACAGGTGGAACCCAGTGATAAATGATCGAAGATAGAAGTGAAAGACTTAGGTGCGGCTCAGTAATGAAGATTTGGTGGTAAAATATCGAAAGCACTGATATAGATATGTGATTAGAGATCGAGAAAGCTGGGACAATCAAGGAACATGAAGAATAGATATCGAAGAAACTTGGGAATTTCCACGTCATTCTTGTGAAAAGGAAAAACACGTGTATAAAAGTTCAAGAGTGGGGAACATGGGGAAAACCGTTTTTTTAACGGATATTTGTAATGAGAGTATAAATAGAGAGCGCGAGGTGCATTTCAGGGGTTGGACTTTTGTAAGTGAAAGCCAGAGAGCAAACAAGAGCAGAAATGGCGAAGCACTGCATAATTCTAACCTTTTTAGCTTGCATTCTAGATTTCTTACATTTGTGTTGGTTCTATTCCTAGTAATTAATGAAATTACTCTTTCCGCACTCATTTATTGCCTTTCTTTACATTTCTTGCACTTGGTAATGGATTAGGACTTTATTTTCCGCCATTAACGTCATTTAAGCTTTTTGTAATTTCTTCGATTAAAAAAAAAAACCAAAAAAGAAACTAAAAAGAAGGATTGAAAGTGATAATCACTGCTAGCCTAAAAGTTAATCCACAATCGTATTTGCGAATAAGTGATTAAACGTTAAGTTGACGTTCGATTCTATCAAATAAAAAATCATCGAAAACACCTTCAAAACATTGAAGGTTGGCTTCAAACTTACTTTTATCTTCCTAAAACATTCCTAAACTATATTTCTCGATAGGTCCTTTGTAATGGTTAAAAGGAAAAGAGGGAGGAAGAAGTGTGTGCATGATATGATATGATATGATATGGCGTGGGGTTGAGATAAGGAATTTGGAAGGGCGTGGGAATGAAAAGGTGCAATGAATAAAGTTAGGAAAGAATGGGAAAATGGAATCTATATTCTTATTCTTCATTCACCCAAAGACAAAGCTAACGCTGCCAAGAGAAGAAAATAGTATTGGCTACACCTAAGTTTTGTCGATGATGAGCATCAGGAATCCTTCCAGAACCCCTTTTCAATTTCTTACTTTAGTCTCAAATTCCCTCTTCTTCAAAAGGAATGTGAACGAGATCAGAACCCACCATTGCATATTGCATCTTCAACTTGGTAAAAGGATTGTGTGATGAGGGGATAAAGCTTAAAGCTTAAAGCTTAAAGCTTACACCCCTATACAATCCTATGCTAACATCGTCAAGTTAAGAATCTTTTCACTTTACACGCTTTCAACCACACTACTTCACTTTTTATCACACCATAACTTTTAACTAATACCATCCAGATAACCTAACTCACAATTACTGCTACAAAATCTATATACTTATTATTTCTCTCTCTTTAAAACTCTACTTAATCTCTCTACGTCACTCTAACCCACGCTGCTTAAAATCCCTTTTAGACTTTATTTTCAATGAACCATACAAACAACCATTAACATAGACAAGTCAATAAAACCATCATAGCTATTACTGTTCACACCCTCCTCATGTCTATTAAGATCCATACTTATTTCATAATACACGTTTTTCTTTTCCACAAAAACATCTCAAATATTTGGCACCGCCATAAACCAACATAATTGAATTTTAATTTCTTGATACCGGGCCTGAAAATAGCTAGCCCAGATGGAGTATTGAATTCCAATTGGCCCAACCTGAAGACCCAAACCCCTGTGTGGCTAAAGGACTTTATCTAAATTCATGGGCCTAGTTAAATTGTTATTTGGGGCTTACGCTTCTTTACTTTAATGTGAGTTGCCACATGGATGACTAGTATTTTATTTGCTATAATTTTTTTAAAAATTAAATACATAATTTTGAATTATTTTAATTTTAAAATTATTAGAATTTTCAAATATTTTTGTTTAAATAAAACAATTCAAAATTATTAAATTTTAATATTTATTGTTTAATTAGACTTTTTTAATTACGTGGCATACAAGACTACTACCACTTTAAACCTGGTTACATCGATAAAAAACAATATTCACTATAAATTTTGAAAGAAAAAAATTTAGTTGACATTAACAAAAATAACTCTATCAGTATTAGTTGATAAAATCATAACAAATATAAATTGATAAATAATTTTATCCTACATCGAGTAATAAATAATTCTAACAATATTGCCTAAAAATAATAACGATTCATACTCATATTAATAAAAAATAGTCTTATTATCGTTAATAAAAAATCTTTATTTATTGACCGAAAAAAACTTTGCTAGTGCTAGTTAAAAAATTCTTGTTAATGTTTTTTTTAAAAAAAAAACTTTAACTACACTAGGATAGATATTGCTTGGAAATGAAAAAAACCATATTAATTGAAAAACACGGCGGCTAATATTAACAAAAAAATATCCTAACTAAAGTCAACTGAAAAATAAAAGTGACCTAATCAATAAAAAATAATTTTGGTGACAACTAAAAAAAATATCTATGATTGATTTTGGAAAAAAATCTACCAACATTAGTTAACGAAATAATGTCAAACGAATAACACTAAACGTTGGTTAAGTGGACAACATATTGATTGCAACTAAATAGACAACACATTAGTTTATTTTTTAAATCAAATTATCCTTGTAAATATTTAAAAATTTAATTTCTTTTAAAATTTTCTATTCAAATAACCTATTTTACTATGAAACATTTTAATTTTTTAAAATAAATTATTTTGTAAAAATTTTCCAGCCAAAATATAAGAAGTGTTTAAATTTTACTTGCATTGACGTGAGGTTAGAAAAAGGTGAAAGTTTATGTTAACGTTTGTTCTTTGTTTTTGGTAGCTTTGACCTAGTATTATTAGCTTATCATCCATGTTTCTGTCTCTGTCCAATTATAAATTAGTTATAATAAAAGCTGTGAATTGAATGATGATAGGTTCTTCTTCCACTCACCCAAAACCAAAACTTCAGCTTTCAATGTGTGAGGTTGCATATAAAAAAAGTATGGGAAGACATGACCTGAAACTGAAAGAAAATGATGTGTCCACACTATGCTTGAATGAACAGAGTTGAAAAGATACCAGCGAAAATAACAACCAAAAAAGAGCCCATAAAAGAGAAAGATGAGCGATGAAAGACAAGAAAAGAAAAGGCCATATTAATTATTTTATATTCATTTCAAAGTATTTTTTATGAAGATTCAATGTTTTCTTATTTGTTTGTTATGTATATTCTCTAATATGTTTAAATTTTACTTCATTATCTTGTATTTTTAAAAAATACATTAACTCCCTTCTTTCATGAGATGAAGTATGTTGTACTTTTGTTCGCTTCAATGTAAATAAAATTTGTAGTGACACAGCAATAAACACTAAATAGTTTCTTATGAATATATTGCTTCTTCCCATACCTTTTAGTGTCACCAATAATTAATTTTAAACATCATAATATGAATTATGTATTTTAAAACTTTTAGATAGTGAAATGGTGCTTTCATTGATCAAGATTTTTATTTGCTTTTGTAACGTTATAAAGTCAATAACAATGGACTTCAAAACCTAGTTATACACAACTCCGATGGTCACTGAAAGAAAAAAAAATCTGTTACTTGAAAATTTTGGTTAAAGTAAATAGGAAAAATGTAGCAAATTACTTTTATAAGAGTGTAACTTTAAACACCAAAATGAGTGGAGACTATAATATATCCAAATTTATATACTTTTATCTTGCCAGTCGTTGTAGTTATTATATATATATATATATATATATATATATATATATATATATATATATATATATATATATATATATATATAATGAGATTTCTGTAATTGTTATACATAACTTTTTTCAAAATTATTTTAAATATAATTTTTTCTTCTATACATAGTATACATAACTCTCCATTTAATTCAACTTTTTATTTTTAAATATTTCTTACAATAAATATAAAATATATTTATTAAAAACAAATATAATCTTTTGTCCCTTATTTTATTCTGATGATCTTATCTGTAAGAGATTTTTATTACTTGTAATTATGTTTCTTTATTTAAAGACTTTGATTCCTGATTATTTTAATAGTTATTTTTTTTAAATTGATAACATTTAGTTAAATTATTAAAATATTAAATTATATATTTTATTTATTTTATTTTTTAATTATTCTTAATTATTATTGAATTTTTTTACAATTATACGATTATTAACGTAATTCAGAATATTAGTAAGAAGTATGATTACTTATTTTGATCAAATTTTAATTATCACTAGATAGTTTATCAATTTTAAACGATAAGTCTAGGTGACATGTTAGTTGGATGCATAAGAAGTTATCCTATCATATATGAATATAATAATAAATATTTTTCATATTAAAATTTCTAAGAAATATATAATATATATTAATCTCATATTCGTATTTAATATAGTCTTTTTCAAAGTTATTTAATCTTCTAAACATTTTTATAACTATTTTTTGTATCTTTTGTAAACAATTGATATGTATGAATAAAGTTTCATTATATCAATTATCTATTTTATATAATTTTATTTAGTTTTAGTATTTAATTATTGTATATGATAGCTTACTTTGTATTTGATATGTATATATATTTATAATTGACCATTCTAAGGTACCTTTTTTTTAATTTGAATGTAATAATATGGCTTACATAAAATACTAAATCTTAGATAAATTAATGGAAAAACATGTTTTGATTGAAATTGGAATTTAAAAAAGATAAAGAGATTGTTGGGGTGTGAGAAAGTGATGGAAAGAATGTGGATCCCATGATACACATTTTTGCATAGTTTTGAAACTTGTGAACTAAGTAAAAAACTACAAAACCCAACCCAACCCCACGTTTACTCGTGAACAATATATTAAATAATACAAATAACATTATAAATATGAGCCATTTGCAATTAATTATCATCAAACTCTTACAAGTATCCTTCATTCCACTCTTATAAAGCACTTCCACCTGTTACATCCACTAGATTTTATGCCCTCGAGAATTAAGATCTTCTCTAATTATAAAATAAAAAAGAAAATCTTATCAAGAATAACAACATACGATTCCAAATTGAATAATTTGCTACATATCGCCTACTTTCATCTGGACGTGACTCCACAAATTTACTAAATATGTCAATTAGACCTTAAAGTGGATCATATTGACCTTTGAGAATGCTTATTGTGTATTAAATGTATAATTAGCAACATGCGCATTAAATATTTAATCCAGTTTACATAATCAAAGAGCGTGGGAATAATGAATCTTTGTCAATCTTTTCAACGTAACCTATTCCAAATTATTGGTATAAGATATTTAGACAAGTTACGTTATTTATAAATGTTTGTCGTTGCAGATAGTGGAATAGAAAGGGATTCTGAAGACAGAAAAAGAAAGCAGAAGCTTGAGTGTCCAAGATGCGTTGACCTGAACAATAGAAGATGTGTTGACCAAAAAGAGAAGAAAAAGTGTGATGATGTAGAAACTTGGTTAGGCTGCTGAACACACACGTGGGGTCTTTACGTGCTTCTTTCATTCTCATATATATCATGCTTCTTCTGTATTTGGTGAAGCATGCTAACTTGTTCAAATACGATTCTATGCACGAAAGCTGTTTTTAACATGTAGTCAAAGCAATGATCTCGTTTTGAACGTTGAACATTGAATATTGAACAATGAACTAAGATGGCACATTGAGTAGTGATATACGATACAAGTGAAGGAAACGATCACCCACCAAAAGAATCGCATTTAGCTTTTAAAGCATTATTGTGTGCAATGTATAGTCATGTTCTATTGGAGGCTAGAATGAGAGCGAAAGTGAAATCTTGTTGTCAACCCTAAATCTTAGTTAATGCCGATTCTTTGATTAAGACATTGTTTCTGTGAAGCAGGCATAATTGTGATTTGTGTTGCTCTTTTCTCATGGAATAATCCCAGTTTTGGCACCTTGAATCAAGTTTCCACGTTTCGTTTTGGTTATTAAATCACACTTCAACAATATAAAGTTATCACCAATCACCACCCTTATCTTTTCCCAACGGGTATGATTCAACTTTTGAACTTCAAAAATTCACATTTATGAAAGATAACCTTGTATTAGTTTATTTTATCCTCCAAGTTATTAACCAACAACTATATTCATTTTCTGTCTCTTTGATCATTGGATTCTAATATTTATGGTAGCATATATAGTTGTGAGAATTCTTTATTGTTTTTTAGATATCTTTGTTTAAAGTTTTCAAAGCATAATTGAGCCACAAATTTTGGTAAGGAAAAATTCATTTTTCAACTTTAACATAATAAGAATAATATGCTCTTTACTTCAAATAATGAAATAAAATATTTTTTTTAATTTTTTTAGTAAGCATTTAGAAAAATAGAAATCTTACTTATAATTGAAATGAAGATTCCATCAGGTGCAAAAGGATATATAATAAGAAAGGAATAACAAGAAAAAGAGAATGGAGAAGTTTAAAGAAATTAAATTGTGTATAAGTGTTTTTGTTTGCTTAGATATATATATCCGTATGCATGTAACTTTTTTAGTCTAAATTGAAAGATAACAACAATATGAGTAAATTGAATGAAAGTGTTATATATAATTTTTTTTCCTTTTTTGAGTTTTGTTAAAATTACGGTGTTCGATAAATGTAATAAAATCTATCAATTTTAGGGTTTAGGATCTTATTGTCACTTGGTGCCACCTTAGCTTGCGTGGAACACAAATGCTTGTTGACTTTTAGAAACAAAGCCCAGTTTAAACTTCCTTTTATATTGAACAAAATTATACGTAAAAGACATTCTTAGACTCTTGTAATAAAAAAAACACGAAAAAGAAAATCTGAAGATTCATCACCGGTTATTGATTTTCGAAGAACTTGAACATGATTATTGAAAATACATGTCTTCATTTTTTATTGATATCTTCTATTTATTTTGTTTGCATTGGTTCTTTTACTTTCAAAGCTCTTTAAAGCTAGGTTAAGTGAAGATGAACCTTTTAGTTTGAACATTTTGCAAGCACTTTGCCTATTCAATCCTATTTTTTTATAAGAAAGAACTAATCACTTTTTCATATTGAGCTCTATCTTTTTTTATATGAATCGAGTTATTAAATTCATGTTCAAGGTTTTTCCATGATTGGCTCTCATTAGAAAATTGAGAATTTAGGGTTAAACCATTCTAATTCAATAATAATGTTTCCAGACCAGAGCCTAAAAAATAGAATGATTGTAAGCACATGCATGAATTTCCAAAAACCTAATATTTATTACTAATTTTGGTCATATAAGAAATTCAAGTTTTTTTAATCCACAGGAAACAAATAAGAATTTACAAGTCTCCACTACAGTTTCTCCCCTGCTTTCTCATCCCTTGTGTTCATCACAAAAAAGTTATTGAATCAAGAAAGTAATTAATCAATTAAAACATACCAATTTAGTCCTTAATCGAGTAAAGAAATGATTTAGTTTTTAAATGTGTAAAAAAAAAAATAATATTTAGTATTATAGTTTTGCAATAAAATGGTTTCTGACTGTCAAATTGATATTTAATATTTTTCTTTTTAAAACGAGTCCTATAAAACTTTTAAACAGGAGGTGAATTTTTTTACAATTTCATATGCTAAAATGATTTTTTGATTCTTTAATAGACTACATTAATTAAATTGAGAATTTCAGTGACAAGTTTAAGAATCAAATTGACTTTTAATGTCCTTAATAGGCTTATATAAAAAATCTTAGGGACATAATCACCGTTAATAGCATTGGATTTTTCCATATTTATCCATAAATTTCTATAATAGCATTGGTATTCAAGATTATTAAGTTTGAAAATAAATTGTGGTGAAAGTGTAGAAAGCTTAACACATATTGGGCCTAAGTTTCAGGACTTAGATGGATTGATGATAATAGCATCCCCACCCAACAACAAATTAGTGACAAAGAAGCTCAATAAACATGCTTTACTGGTCTTTTAGCCCACAAAAATAATATGCCAGAATATGAGAAAGTATTTTTATTTCATAAGAAAGAAACTCCAATATTTTTGCCTTGAATCAATCTAAAATTTTAATAAAAAATCGTTTATTTAGATATGAACTTGTTCAAAATTTGATAGTATAAACAAAATAGGATGTATGAACTCAATTTTTGAATATAATATATAAAAATTTATGATATGAGTGGTTTGATTTTTTTATGGAATGCATAGTAAAGATGAATTTTATAGTACATATCTTAAAAAGAAAATAAGAATGAGTATTAGTGCAAGATAAGTATATGTAGAATTGTATTTGTTAACTTAAGAAGATATTAATAATATACGTATATAGTTGAATACTGGGCATTGTTGTTGTGTTAGTGAGAAAGGGTATAATTAAATGATATATTTATGTGAGAAGTGGTTTCGTGGTAACAGAGGTTGTTGGAGTGATTGGATTTACATGAAGATACAGTGAACAATGAGAAAATATATTTTAATGTTGACAGTGATGTTAAGCCATGCGGAACTCCATCATTCCGACCTGGACCTTAGTAGGAAGGGTCCCACTTCTCACTTCAACTCTTTTCACTTAAATTAAAGATGCTCCCAAATTTGTGCAAACTACCATATAAGCCAAAACTAACAACATTAAACAACAACAACAACAACAACTTATATATATTTCTATTCTCACAAATTTATTTGACTCCATTCAACCTTTATTACTAAATTAAATACAATTAATCTTTCATAAAAAATAACTGATGACAAGATGACAAGTAAGCTTATCTTTATTAATATCGTCTATTATTAATGGAGAATATTCATATTAATTAAATATAAAAATGAAAATGAATAATGTTTAACTTTTTAAATGAGATACCAAAGAGTGTATGTTTATTTAATCTATTTTTATATATTTTTTCCAGTCACAGTGTTTTAAACTAGTAAAATATTTTTAATTTATTTGATATTTAAAAAAATACGTAATTATAATTTATTATTAGAACAAAAAAAATGTTTTATTTGGTTATTAAATTATTAATAACGTTATATTTGATTTTTTGTAATTTTTTATTTTTTTAGAATATTGTTTAATAAATATTTTGGTTGATATAATATGAGTGGAAATACTAAAATAAAATATAAATCATATATTTATTAGATATTAAAGACAAAAGAGCATAAATTTCTGTATGAGAAATGATAATGAATAAGTTGTAATTGTTTGAAAATGATCCTAATGCAAGAAAGAACAGAAAGAGATAAAAATGTGCGCATAAGAACAAAGTTGCATAATCTGAACAGTAGTAGTGAATGTAGGACAAAATTGGAAGGATTTGCCGACCTTAGTCCTCTTCCCTTTAATGGTGGTTTGAGATAAGGCAAGATTGACGATGAATGATGATGATGATGATGATGAATAAAATGTAGTTATAATTTGGCATTGAATGAACTGTAAGATAACAAGTTGAACACTGCATGCATGCAAGGGGATAAGAATTGAGCTTTGTGCTACTAAAGGCTAAGAGGATAAAATAGGTTACAAATAAAGGGATGAAGTGCAGACGATATCCCTTTTGCTAAAAAGTGCAAACTATGCATCCACAGTGGATTCACAATCCATTCAACTTGTGCTTCCACATTTTTTTTTTATTTTTTTATTTACAAAGATTCCTAATCTATGGGTCACACAACATGTTTTTAAAAAACAAGAAATGCCATATCCATTTCACACCAAAACCACTCTTTTTTAAGTAATATCTTTGCTATTCAAATTTATGCCATTCCTTTCAAAGCAAATATCCCCTTTTCTTTATCCTCTTCCTCACTATCTCTTTTTTCGACAAATCATTTTTCTGGCATATGTTTTGTCTTTAATAACTATGTATTATCTCTCTCCGGTAGTTTAAGTTCCGCATATTTAACAAAATAATAAATATATCACTTTTTTAAATAATTTTATTGAAATCATTTCACCCTTTTAATAAATGCGTTACTTTGATCATGACATAAATATATATAGATTAATTGATTGGAAGAAAAAATAATGTCTCGTTTAAGTTAAAAATATCATTTAATTAGATTTTTTTTTTCATATACCAAGAACGGGAAGAGTATACTATGATCCATGACTGGCTATCTACGAACTAGTGGTTTAACTATCCTCTGTATAGAAGTGATGAAGGAAGATGTATAAGGCTGAACATGGATGAGTTCGGTCAACGTTAGGTTCAAAGAGCTTCATATATGACTTCAATCAATCATACTTGTTTATTTTTGAACCGATATTTATCCTTAGTAATTTGGATTGTGTGTAGGTTCTAAGTTAATGCATTGAGGATTACAAGAAGTGTTGAAAAGAAATATGAATTTGAATTAGAGATTTTTAGAAAAGAAATATCAGTTTGAATTAGAGATTTTTAGAAAAGAAATATGCTTTTGAATTAGAAATATTTAGAGGGCAATTTAATTTTTATAAAAATTGGAAATGTTTTACGTTAAAATAAATTGTTTGGAATGGTAATTTTAAGATAAACTGAAATTTTATAAATTTTAAAGAGTAATTTGATTTCATAAAATTAATAAATTTTAAAATTTTCATATTTTCTCTTGTCTCACAATTATGTTTATTTCTTTTATTGTGTTTTTTTAATGGATCTTAGCTAAAGATATTGATATAATTATTCTTTTTGTATTGATGAATATTAGAGTCCATTTTATCTTTCAACTTATGTAAGACAAAAAAAATTTAGTTAAATGCTAGAGTTATTCTTGAGTTTTGCTAGTATTTTCTTTGGTATACTAGTGATAGAAATGTAAGTGTGAGTTTGAATTTTAAAACAAAATAGATATACTGAAAAATATATAAAAAAAAATACTCATAAATCTAATATTTTAAGATTTTGAATTAAAAGAATTTTCTTATATAAATTAAATCATGACTCATGTGATTTCCTCCAACGTATTTTACTTTAAAAGATCCAACAATTAGTTATCAATATCATAAGTTATAATTCCTTAAAATTGATTTTAAACATATTCTAAATTAAAATTTAAAAAGAAGAAAATAATTAGAAATGGTGAAAAAGGAAGAATTTTTTTTGCTTAATATTGTGAATAATATATTAGATGCACCTTTAAGTTCAAAGAGGAAAAAAATAATTAAAAATGTAAAATATTCATCCTTCAAAATATACATATTCTAACTAATAATATAAAAAAACTAATATTATTTTCTACAATAGTCCTTGACTTTTTCGAATTCATCATAAAATAGAGTTGAAAACTCTTATAAAAATACATATAATAATTAAAAGAACTATTAAAAACTAAACTTAAGTTCTTTAATGTAATTAAGTGAAATTCATGCTTTTGATGTAAACTTAAGAATGGGACTCTATTTTCTTTAGAACAAGAGAAATTGCTGTTTTATCTCCCTTCCTTCCTATAATCATATTACCCAATTATTGTCTGTTACAGATATCACTAATATTATTAATACCATATTAATATTACCATCATTATTTATATTATTATTTAATGTGTATTAGATATAAAATAATTTAAATTATACTTCTAATTATTGAATATAATTTAAATTTGTTAAGATTTGATATTGGATATAATCTTACACAGCACTCTTAATTACGTCTTATTTATCACATATTATAGTGAGATTAATCATTGTGATGGATAGCATGAAACTACACTCGATGTGGTATTAAAAACTGGAACCATTGATGTTGATATGGCAATTGATGAGAAATAATTAGATTCAAAAGAGGGGATAATTCAGTTGGTCCACGTACGTACCTATAACCTTTAACCGAAAGTGCAACTGATAGTTGATGTGGTTTGTGGTAGTTATTATGACTTCAAATTCTGATGCCATTCCCACTGCATCAAATCAGAATATTTTTGGATAATAATTCAATGTCTTCCAAACCTACTTTCTTTATTTCCTTCATCGCAATTTACCTCCTTTTAACATGTAATTAAACACAGTACAAGTACGTTTTTAATATTTAAATTTGAGATCATTAGTTAATTAAGCTAAACAATTTCATGTCAATTAATACAAACACTCAATAACATGTACCTCCTTTGTGAATATAGTTCCATTTCAATGAAATTCATTCTTCCGTTTCTCTTTATGAGATCTCTAATCAATTCTCTCCAAATCTTTTGATTAAGATTTGACTAGAATAATAAGGGAAGAAAACAAATGCTAAAAAAAGCGACTTTATAAAGAAATAGAACATAATAATGCACATTTGTTGTTGATTAAAACATTTACCTCGGAGTGTAAGAGATTTTCGTGGTTGTTAAATTGTTATAATCATTCTTCTTTGTTTGGAAGTGGTCTGCCACCAATGAATATCTCATTATTGGGAAAAACTTAGCAATATTGTGGTATTGTTGGTGGTGTTCTTCAGTTGTGAAACAACATTTGAAGGTTTTGACGGTAAAATTGTAAAAGAATTTTTGACATTTTAGGTATTTTGTGTTTGGGTGAAGTGGGTTTGGGAATTGAATTAGATTGAAAGGGGTTTGTTGTTTGCGTTGGTAAATAGTTTGGGAGTGGAGTTAGTTGAAATGGTGATGAAGTGAGTTATCGTATCTAGGCCTCCAAGTGGGTCTCACTATGGGCCGACACTACAAAGTGCTGTCGCTAGCTCACACGCCAAAACAAACGGAGCCAAGTTTATATTCCACCCACTTGGAACAAAATTTATAATACACTGACCCCACCACAACTCTTCCATCAATCTTTATTCAATTATACCTTCTCTAGTGTAATTTTTTAAAGCATTTTTTTAGAGTTATCATAAACATGCACATCACATTTTGGAGTCTATGTAAGTATAAAAAAGAGAGAAACAGAACACAATAATCAATGTGATAATATATTGCATAAAAGAAGAAAGAAAGAGATAGATGCGGAACGAAATAGATTATATATATTGACATAGTTATTGTTTTGGTATGGCCTCCTCAGTAAGGTCAAGAAACTATGCCTCATAGGTCAAATTATAGAATTACAAGTTAATTCTTATATCTCTTTTTCCATTTTTCCCAGTAAATAACTGCAAATTAAACTTTAACTAAGCATTCCAAATTGCATTTATTCATTTATGATGGAGTGTAGATGTGTTGTGGATGAAATATGACCGATAAGACAAGGAAGTGTGGCTAATAAAATTAACTGAATATCTTCAAAATATTTTATCAAAATGCTTTCAATAAAGCAGTTGATAAAGCTAGTAGTGAAGAACAAAAAGTTTTAAACAAGTGTCAAAGGTTTAAGTATTTAAAAATAAAATTATAGTTGTCACTTCGATTAGAATTATTCAAACATGTGTATCTCTTAAAATTAATAAGTGTCAATCAAGACTTATAAATGGAAGCACCCAAAGTTATATTTGGATGTGGGAAACACATTATACACGTACTATTTTACCTTTCATGAATAATAAAAATGCAAATATATGTTATTATTATCTTTACCATTCATGTGTTTCTTTATTTATCTTTAATTTATATTAGTCTTTTCTATCTTTTAATTATTCTACTTTTTTTTACACATTTAATTGTACTTAACTCTGATTTATTCTTTAGCTCAATTACTTTACTGATCACTTTATTGCTTTTGATAATTTACTTTTCCACAATTTAAAAATTATTTGACTGCTTTCAATTATTTAAGTTTATGTAAATGTTTTACTCTTTTATTACACTGCTTTAAAGTTATATGCATTATTTGCAATTATTATTTGTTTTATTAAATTTTTTATCAAAATATTTTAATAAATATTCAATATTTATTTTTATTATTTTCATTTTCATTTTTAAATATCAAAATATTTTTCATAAAATTTATAAAATAAGAAAAAATGGTTAAGTTTAATTTATATTTTTACAATAAAAATGAAGAAATGCTCTAATTATAAATATAAACTTTGATTCTTATTGTAATGAATTAAATACTAAAATTAAATAAGTTCTTTTAAATTTATGAAATTTCATAAAAAAAAGTCATAATCTAAATTAAATGTTATATAACATTAATTAGTATAAAAAAACATAGAATTGTTTTTTATATTTATTTAAGATATTTAATTTATATTTTGACTCAAAACAAGATGTAAATATGAAGTCTAGTTAGATAAAAATGTAGAAGTTGAGTAAAATATAAATAGAAAAAATGTATAAACTAAATACCTTAAATTTGAGATTGATACAGGGTGAAATTTTCTTTTGCGGTTGTTTGTAAATTTTTATGGTTTCTTTAACTCTCAATAATAAGTGGTATGAGAGTATATAACTCTACAATAAAAAAAAAGATCTGACTAAATAACTGAGGTAAGTGATAATGTTAGACTAATATAGTAAAATTTAGGGTGGATCTATCCGCTGGCAGAGTAATTTTGAGATTAAAATCTAGGCTAATTAAAAAAGCGTAAATAAAATGCTTTTAAACTGTAACACTGTTTCTAACCAAACATCCCACCTTAACTCATGAGCACGTGTAAAACATATGTTGCCGACTTTAGTGGTCACGGGCAAAGAGGAATACATGTGTTACACAAGCAAAGTAAGGCCATTATGATACTGGTGAAGCTATGATCTTTTCATTTATTTATTTTTTCGTTTCACTATATCATTTTTAAGATGTTAATTTTATTTTAATTTAATTGAGGGAGTTTTTGAGAACTCGCATTAATTAATTAATTAATTAATTAATGTTTTATTTGATTCTTTATTTTTTTATATTATCATAATTATATATATATATATTACTGTTTTAGTTAATTTATTACTTTTTTAGTTTTTTATTCTTGTGATCTATATGCATGTCATTTACTGCATGCCAATGTCAACTCTAAATATAACTGGAAAATAATATCATTAATACTTATGCTAATGCGTGGAAGTTTTCTTCTTTAAATAGAGTCTCAAACATGTCAATATAGTTAAGAATTCAATATAAAAGAAAGAATAAAAATTGAAATATATATATATATATATATATATATAAAAGAAAGATCTATAAATATTGAGTCCATAGTATAAATTTTTTTATATAATTTGTCTTTTTTATCTAAGTTAAATTTTTTTCCAACAAATACATCTATTAGTAGTAGTAGGACCAATCACAATGGCTACAAGAGAAGCGATTATGGTTGTGGTGATATAAAAAACAATTGAGTCATGAGTATATTTGTAAAGCAAATAGGAAAGAAATAAGAGTATATTTGGAAACTCATTCAATTGTCTTTGAATGAAAGTCTTACAGACTCAAATGTAAAGAGACAAAATGTAAGTCTTAGAATAATGGTAGTTTAATGAAACGAATTCCTAAAACGTACACCGACCAATTTATTTTATAACTTAAAAGCAAAATTTTAAAATTACTTTTTCTTTGTTTAAAAATTGTGTCAAAAGTAATTGAAAATTAAGTAAAAAAAAAAAACAACTCGTTTTCGTTTTAATGGCACATGAATTTAGTGTCACATTTCAATGTAAAAAATAATCCTAAAAGTTGTGCATAAGTTTAGTGTAATTAGTTCTAAAATTCAAAAAGATTTTATAAAAGATTTTTTTTCATAAAAAATTGTTGTAAGAGAAAGAATAATTAAGCACATGTATTTTCCACAAATATAACAACTTTTGTATTTTTTAGATAGAAAATTAATAAAATAATAAATTTGTAATGAAATATTTTTTTAAAACTTATTTATAAATTTAGAAAGAAAAATGTTATAAAATACTTAAATTAAAAAAATTAAAATAAAGTATTATATATATATATATATATAGATCAAGAAGGAAAAAAAACATGGCTTCGTAATTGTTGAACTTTATAACTAAAAGTTTGAAAAGTTTCCCATGTAAACTTTCAGACTATAGAGTGTGTTTATCTTTTTTTTTTCAAATTTCAAATTATTCCTATCATTTCTCACTGTAGTAAATAACAACCGGCCTTTGTATGGTTATTTTTCTTTTTTCAAAATTTTAAACGTATCCAATGGAGAAAAAAAATTCAAATGAGAAGTTATTGAACTAAAATGACAAACAAACATATTCTATGAGTATTATTTAAAGGAAAAGTTATTAGACTAAGATGACAAATCAACTAGTTCAGTAAGTATTATTTAAAGGAAAATAATCCATAAACTTATTAGTAAGTGATATCTTTTTTTTATTTTTATTTTTATATTTTTATATTTAGTCTTATAATAGTGTAATAAGAAGTTATTTAATAAGAATTTTCAAAGAGAGTTGTTCCTTTATTGTTGTCCTTATTTAAATAATAGAATTTTTTTTATACTAACTGAATATGAATACGAACAATACTTAATATTTTAAATTGGATATAAAGACAAAGATGAATATGTAAATACATGTCTTATTCTTATTTTTATATTTGTCTTAATATTCCATCTTTATCTTTATACTTGTCTTAATATTTCATCTTTGTCTTTATATTTGTGGTGACAATCTCGGATACTAAGTTAGTTAATTAAGTCATTCTTAAGAGTATGATTAGCCGATTGCTAAATACAAAGGGTTATATTATAATTATGAGGATGTGATTAAGGAGAGATTGAGTTTTAGATGTAATATATGTTACACTAAGATAGATTGGCCAAAGGTTGGGAAGGTTTAGGAATAAGAAAAAGGTAAAAAAATATTGAGTAATTATTAGTAAAAGTATATAAGAAGAGAGTCAGAATATCCTTTGAATTTTTATTTCAAATTAATAAAATATTTTTAATTTATTAAGTAATATGAAAAAATTATATTATTTTTTTAGTTTTATAATTTATTTTGATATTTGTTATTGAAAAAAAATATATATGATTTTAACGTTAAATCCTTCATCATATTATGTCTCTTTTATTGTAATTTTTATTTTTTTTATAAAAAAAATTATTTAATATTTAAAATAATAATGAACCATACAATTATATATTTGTATTTAATGAAAATAAAAATAAAATAAAAAATTCATAAAAATAAAGATAAAACAAAATTTGTTTATACATTATATATGAAGATGAAGATATAGATGGATTTATATGGAAAGAATAAAGATAAAAAAGTAAATCTTGTCTCACTCCATTATTATCCTACACTAGAGAAAGAAGTAAATATGAGATAAAATAATTGATAATATAAATAATTTTTAGTTGCATTTAATAAAATATTTTCGCTACTTTAATAATAATTATTTTAGAAAACACTTTTTTTTATCGGTTTTCATTATTATAAACTATTTTACGTTTATACATTAAAATTAGTTTCTCTTAATGTTTAGGTTTTGCTTCCCCCGTAGTTATATGGACCATGATACCTCCAATAAACAGAGTTAGGTAGCCAACACATATTCTAGGTAGTTCCAACGCTTTTGTCGAATATGCAGCAGAAGTAATTGAATGAATGAGTTCTTGGTTTCGTACGTCTACTCTATTTTTTTTATGATGGCATGTATGTTATATTATCACTTTTTTTTATCTCTATTTCTTTGACACGTACATCCCATTTGAGGGTATACGTAGATTTTATTTCCTAGTTGAATAGTTAAAGGGTTTGGTTTCCTTAGATGAAAAAAAAGTCCCATCACTCTGAGAAAGTCGGTACATGCAAGTGACTGGAATCTGTGTCAACAAATCAATTAAAACCTAATTTATTGGGTGCGTGCTTTAGTTTACCACTCATTCATGAAAATAATAAAAGAAAAAGAGAAAAAGCTAGTCAGTTTGGTATGTTGACACATATATATATATATATAAAGTAAAAGACGATGTCTTTTGTTTTCTGGTGTTGACAATTCAGGTCATTCAAGTTCGACAATTCGGGACCATGTGCTTCCTAATCATAATTAATTAATAACACAGCAGAATCAAATCAAATGCCATGTATATCATATTCACATAACCCATCCAACAAAACAAATTAATCATACTAACCACCAATTAAAAACTGCAATCAAACTGAATTCATAGATACGAATCCCATATCTCAATTGGCCTCGAACTGCATGAAATATATTTCATTTGTATATATATGCCACTGCTGCTACTGCTATGATGTTACGTACGTACCAAACTAGCAAGACAAACACACAAACATATATAAATATATACACAGACCAAACATTGAATGAATATGATATGACTAATCTCTGAGTCGAGGCATTTGGTGTCCAATTATAGTGAACTCAAAGTACACGCTACAAATCATGTGATTTTTGGTTTATGTTCAGCTTCTCTCATGAGTCTGAGAATCAGCATCAGCCGACCACCACATAGTTTTTGTTCTTGAAACGATCCATCATTTGATCAACTTGGCACATGCGCTGTGGCTTCCTCCTCTGAAAACCATTCATTCATTCATATGCCCCGTCAACATTTGTTTTCTTCTTTGGCTACGTGTTTGTTTGGTAATTACCTACGCAGAGGGGAAAAAAAGTGGAACAAATAAAAAGTCATGCATGCCCTAACAAAACACACGTGTAGTGTCTGGTCTGGGATTCATCATAGCAATGTGAGTGGGTGTTGTTCTTGTCCGTGGCCCCGAGTAATAGGTCAGGCCTAGGGATCTTTGACAAAGAGACACGTTGACGGCACGTCGGTTCTCAATTCTCATTGACTTCAGGATCTGTGGATGTTTCTTGTTTGGTTTAACCCTTGAAACCCTTCACTGTCTTTCTACATTAGAACACACACAAAAAGACACACAACACAGGCCTAGGTTCTACTTTGTAGGTGCCTGGCTAAGGAAAACTAAAATATCATCTACTGTACACCCAAACACTAACACGCTCACACACATTCATCTTGTATCTGGACTCTATCTTGGATATCTTACTTCCTTTCATCTCTCGTATGTATATAATAAGGGTAAATGGTTGACACAAAACTATTATTTTGTGTTCTTAAAAGTAAAAGAGTGCAAAAGTAATACAATATGGCTGACAGTGGAACCTAATTATATTCTATATATTTATATTATAGGCCCACAATAACAATAATAATATAATAATAATAATGTACTCATTATCATTAATCATGTCAAAATTTAATGTTTTCAACAAGTTTGGCTCTATTGTTGATTTAGAAATGCTTTTTTTCCAACTTTTTAATTATTAAGCAAGTTAGGAATTGGATTTTCAAGTCACATCAAACTTTTAAAAATGTTAAACCAACTCTGATTATTGAGTTTGGGAAATAATAACACTTGCCTATTGTTTAAATAAAGAGAGAAAATAAAGGGGGAAAGGACAAAAATAATGAGAAAAGTATCTCTTTGACTTAATTATATGTTTATGTATTTTGATTTACCTCGTTATTTCGATTGCTCGTATTTGGATTTCCTATTTCTTTTTCATTTGTTAAAACCAAGTTTGTGATCACAATTTTTTATGTTTGTTTTAACCTCTTTTTTTTTTTTACCTTAAATTCAATCTCGCTTCAACTATGGACAAAGCTAGCAAAAATAATTTTGAAAGTGACTATTAGACAGACTAGTTATATATATAAAAAAAACAATATTGTCACTACTAATTATTAAAGTCTTATAAAATTAAAACAATTTAAGTGAAATATTGCTTATGAGAAAATAACTAGTTCTTTTATTGGTGGTGTATCACTTGATTAACAATTTGACAATAGATTTGCTCACTTACAGCTATGAAGCCAAAAAAATTCATTTCAGGTTAGCCGCCTAAGGTTTTGGAAATAACTATCCTATCTTATTATAATTCATCTATTTATTTCATCAGCAAAATATGATAAATTTATTTATTTTTTACCTTATCTATTAGTTTATTATATTATTTATTTTAAGGAGAGAAGTGAACTATAAAACAATAAGATAAGATAATGTGCTAAATACAATAATAACAACAATACAGATACAGCCAGCAGCTGTAATTGGGTTGAGCACCCTTATCGGTCTTTTTATCAATATATTTTGTCTCATCTTAAAGAAAAGCTACAATACATACACACATATTAATATACCATATAATACATTAAAGTACATATATTAAATTATTTACAAATACATAAAATATATTAAGTATGTATATACACATATATTAATTTATACAAGTTATATTTATATTTGATGAGGGGATTACATTATTTAAAGAATACTATTAGATGGTCCACTTCTAAAATAATTTTCTTTCCTCTTTATTATTTATATCTATATATATATATATATATATATATATATACTATTCATTATTTTATTCATCATATAATATTTACATGCTTTCGTATTAATTTGAACACATAACTTTTACAATTATTTGAATAATAATTGTAACTTTTAAAATCTTATATAATTTTAAAAAAATGACTACATAAAGAAAATACAATTTTATATACTTTAGTAAATATTTGTTTTCGAGAATTTTCAGAATTTATGGATTAAATGAATTAATATTTTTAAAATAACTATATATGTATAGAATTTTTAATATGAAATAGAGTATTACAGAAAGTTTTCGAAAAATTCATATTCGAAAAAAAATCCATTTTTAGTAAACCCTAAACCCTAAAATAAATTATAATATTAATATAATTAAATATATTTAAATGTATTTAATTATAATATTTACATTATTATTTATATTATTTATAATAATTAATTATAAAAATTTAGTATAATGTCATGAATTCACTAAAAATATTAACATTTGTAATATGTATTTATATTTTAATTAATTTTTAAAATTTTAAATTTAATAATATAAATTTTAATTCTTTAAAATATTAATGATTTTTTTACAATATAATAAATAAAAGCATATAGTTATACAATTTTTTTACGTAATTATTTTAAAAGTATAGTAACCATTTACAGAAATATGTATAAAATTATTATATTAATTATTAAAAAAATAAATCAAACTATTAATAATTTATATTTTTAATCAGAATAAATAAAAAATTAAATATCTTTCTATTCCATGAAGAAATAAATACATTTCTATCGTAATTTTAATCTTATAGAAAAATAATAAACAAATCGATCTTTATTAAAAATACATTTTAAATAAATATTTAAATATAATTATATTATATGAAATACATATAAATAATTAAATTTTACATTGAATAATTGATTTTTTCTAATTATATATTTTATTATTTATTATACAACTATCTATGAAAAACGAATTAATATTTTAAAGACTTCAAATTTAGATTATTAAAAATTAAAATTAAAATTATTCAAACATAAATAAATATTATACATATTTAATTATTTCAAATAAAATTAATTATAATTTTAATATTTTAAATGAGTACATCCTACTTAGTTTTTAGAGTATAAATCTTTGAATAATAAATTTTTTCTTAATACTCTATTTCATGTTGAAAATAATAAATAAGAGAAAGAGATACGAATATTCATGTTTTGACATATTCAAGGCTAATGATTTTTTTATAAAGAATTAAATTAAGTGTACATTAGTTTGAACCTGTGAATTCTTATTTATATTTTATTATTATATTATTTATTTTATTATACTATGTACGAAATATCATTAAAATTTGTCATATTTTTTTTTCATAAATGAAGATAATTTTTTTATTATTAAATTTAAAATATCTGTTTTAGTAATATAACTATGTTAAATTAATTTTTACATCAGAATCTAAATTAGATTTATAATATTTTTTTAAAAAAACTAATGCTTTTTATGTTAGCATTTAACCAAATATGTGCATGTGGATTATAGTGGTGTTAACCTTATATATTTCTCTTGTATATCTTTCTTTGTATAATATGCATATGAAGAAAAAAACAATCTATCAATCATCTTTTCAACATAACCTTTGTGTTTTTTTACTTGTTTTTATACTAACACCCACTTTGTAAGCATAATATTTGTAAAAGGTTTCTATTTATAACTTATGTTTTAAATTTCATCCCAACTTTTGTTACAAAACCATTAGAAATAGAATAATATATTTTATCAATTTCTTTTGCTAAGTGTTACAAATCATACAATAAAAAAAATTATTTACCATAAACACACTAAAAAAATAAGAACATAAAAAGAAGTACACAATAAATTTAATATGATTTTATCTTTGAAGACCTCCATCCATAAATATTCAATAAAAATGTTTTATTATTTAATATACAATTTTGCTAACATATTTTATCATTTAATATACAATTTTTTAGAAAAAAATTATTATGTAACTCATAACTTTAAAATATTATAATTTGACACCTTAATTTCTTATAAAGTCTTCTTGAGTTTCAAGACCCAGCACGTACATCAAAAGATGATTATTAGAATTCATTTATCAAATTGAAGTAAATTTTAGACTGCAAAAAGGCAAAAATGAATAACATTATCAAATAATAAGTGATAGAGAGAAAACCTATAAACATGCACAAACAATGAAAATATAAGCTCCAAAATAAAAAGCAACAAACCAAAAAAAAATACCATAAGGGGGAAGAAGTTGCGCGTACAAATAAAAAAAAATTGAATTAATCAACCAATTTTATAACATTAAATAATGCTGTATTTAATATTCTTTTAAGTTTCCAAAACCATGCAATATGACTCAAATGCATATAAGAATGATATGAGATAAGAATAAAAGAAAAACATGAAGAATTATATGATTCTTCATCTTTTTGAATATATAATAGGCCGGAATATATTTTGAAATTTCATATATTTTGTTTGGATAATGTGATGTAAAGTAAGGAAATGAAAGAAAGAAAATGAGATGAATATTTACCTATTATTATAATAAAAAATAAAAAATAATTCCTAATAAGTAATTATGAATAGCTTTGACAAATAAACGATTAGAAATGTTTATCGTTATTCATGCATATATGTAAATAACACTTTAAAATATATAATTTTTTCTACAATCAATTATACTGCATTTTTTACCTATGACACGCTAGTGAATTTTTTTTTTCAAAACACAACGACATCTAAAATCTCAACTTTCTCATCCAATCTTCGTATCCAAACTACAACCTTTAAGTAATAGAGCTGCATATTCAAGGCTTAATATCAAAAGTAAATATTAATATTTCTATAATAAATCTCGTTTATTATGACTCATTATTTTATGTGAGATCACTACCCTTTTGAGCATTAGAATCTCTTTATTAATACTCTCAACAACATGATTCACGATTTCAAGTTGTCTTTTCTTTTATCAAAATTACCGGTCAGATTTCGATGAAAAGAATTGTGTTTTTAAAAATTGAAAAAGTTTAAGAAAATAGTTCGTATTCAAACATTAGATTATTTTGATAAATGCAAGGTAGTTTTTTAAATCTCCGACTGGTCGATATTAGGGTATAAAAGTTATTATGATATACAAAAACAGGAGGTGCAAAAGGTAGGAAAGAAAACCAATGATTTTATTCTCTTACTATATCATTATTTTGAGGAATCTAATTTTATGCTCGTTCAGAACTTTCAGTTTTGACTACTAAACTTTTTTGGTTATTTAGTTATAAAATATCACTTTTCTCTGAGTTGTTTAATTTTCTTTTTTACTGGGCAATTATTTCCAACTAGAGAGATCTGACAGAGATTAAAGAAAGGAGATGGGGAATTTGAGACCCCAACACGTGGACGAAAATTTTAAGAAAAGTTTTTCAAAGATACCGCAGAAAGCATATACAAAGATGTAAAGTTCTAAAAGACCATAGAGAATTAAGAAAACAGAACCCTACGCTCCCATGTGAAAATACTATGAACGTGACGACCATATATATATATATGAAGTAACTAGAAATGGAATCTCGTACTTTTCATTAGGTCATTCAGCATGTAAATAAATTAACAGAGGCACTGAACATTCACAATTAAGTAAATGATATACTAAGAATTCTGTATCAGCTATATTTTAGTTAATTAAGAAATAATTGCTCTCAGAATCTTGGCATGCAAGGAAACAACATTGTCAACAAATTCCTTGACATTTCTCCCAATAATAACTGTGTAGCTATCTAGCTAGGCTGTGTAAAGTACTATAAACTATGATTAACTACGCATGCTTTGTTTTAGGAAATTAATAATCCTCTAGAAGAAAGGTAATTAAGAAACATTTGGATTCAGAAACTTGACACACAAGGAAACAGCATTGGTCAACCAATTCCTTGGCTTTTCTTTCTCATTATTAACCACATATATAATATATAGACACCAACCCATGGGAAGAAGGAAGATCCATACGAAGAAGAAGAACACATTTTTGTGAAAAGAGAGAGCAATATTACTACATATTACCCCATTTTTAATATTTAAACAATAAACTATAATAATACTCCATGTAGAAATTATACCATTCCATTAATGGGAGTATATCTAGTTTGAGGAGCAGGTAAAAGAGAACGAAGCAACAAATTGATAAGGAATCCTCGTGAATTATTTAACCATATTCTCTTTAGTTTGATTTTTGACTAATGATACACACATGACAGAGCAAAAGTTACAACTACAGCATTCAATAATGCCATTGTGAAGGGTATGCGAATAAAAGTATAAAACTTAACTAAGGAAAAAAGTGTCAATGGAACAGGTTCGTCTTTCTTTATTTGATCTGAATTTGGATTCAATCACGATTTACATAACATCAGTAAGATAATTATTAAAATAATCAACAGATAATTATTGAAATTGATACATAAATATATATATGAGATGTGAAATAAAAATAAAACTTGATGATTCCTAATAATTTTATCCTACCGAAACATTCGTTAAAAATACATAAAATGTAATAGAAAAAGTAAAATAAAATTGAAGAAACGTGAAATTTAAAGGGTGAAAGAAAAAAGCGATAAACGGATTGACAGTATGAGAGTGAGGGAGTGATTTAAGCATGCATGGTGGTTGCTACAGAGTGATGGCACGTAAGTGTTGCTGTTCTTTAATTTATTCTTGGTATATGATATGATCTGATACACTACTCATTCTTTTCACCATCTGTGATCATGTGCTAATCTAACCAATGGCAGACAGCCACTGGATGCTACAATAATACTCACCAATACTCTCCTTAGGGTTCCCTATTCTAATATAAAACTATTATCTCATAAGTTTTTCTTCGCTTATTTTTATCCCTTATTCTATCAGATTATTCTGCCTCCACTCATATTATAAAAATAATTTACATAACAAATCATTATGCATAAAATCTTTTTTTTCTAGTAAGATGACACCAATACTTCATATTTGAATTGATGAACTCGAATTCGTTCATTCAAAAATAATATTATTCAAAATTTACTTGTCTATCATTAGTATAAAACCAAGTCTTAATTAAAATATTGGTAAATCATGTGTGTATATATATATATATATATATATATATATATATGACACTCAATAACCTTATTTATCCAATTAATTATATGTTTTATTATCTAATTTTTATTTTAAATTTCCTTTATCAGACTAAATACAATATAGCTTGTTCATTTTAATATAATAAGGCGTAAGCTTTTTTTTTATAACTAATAGTTTATCGAAGAAAATGCTTTGACTTTACCGCAAAGCATCTGAATAATTCTAAAATAAATTTGTATTGTATTCTTATGAACACATGACGTGAAATAACTAAATGATTTAATATATAATATTCAATATTTTTATTTTTAATATAATTTTTTAATAAAAATAGCTTTACTTTTAACATTGTATTGTGTGAGCAAATGTATAAAACAACACATTTCTATAATTGTGCCATTCTATAAAAGAGCATTTTTACTTCTTTGCAAACAATGAAAAATTAAACAACTAAATAAAGATGCATTTTATTTTTCTCGTAGCTACTTAATTATAACCTCAACCTAAATTTTGAGAACATATAATTACAAACCTGTGAATCTGAACGTCAAACTATCTATTGCGTATATCTTATATATAATATTAACTTTTTTTTATTAAGATATAAACTTTAAATTCAATTCAATTTTACAAAATTAGTTTTTAAAATGAGTTGTACCTACTTATAGTTACTTATGTATTTTGATTTAACTTTATTTTTAATTTCACATTTATTTACATGAAGAATTGGATATCTAAAACATAGAATTAGATATTTTTTAGTACAGCTAATTTCATAGCAGATGATCCAAAAGACCTAACAATTTAATTAGAATAAATTTTAATACTACATTAAAACAATTAATTTTAAAGTTGACTCAACTTCATAAATAAATTAATAAAATAATAAAGTAAGTATGAACTCGCTTTAATATATATATATATATATATATATATATTGATTTAACCTTGTTTCTATTTAATGTGTGGATCACAAACAATAAGATTGAGAGCTAATTTAGATAATTACAAATAAAAATATTTTGTTTAAAAACTATTTATCATATTTTATATTTTTTAATAAAAAATTTCTTTGAGGATTTTTTATATAATAGGCACAAGAATACCAAAATATTACTCTCACTTAATAATTTTCAGAAAATATGTGTTACTCATACAATCAATATTATTTAGTAAATTCATATATGTCATATTCTCCCACTTAAGTTTTAATTTTTTATATAAATAACAAAACAATATGTATATATCCATCACTCTTCTTTTGCTTTATGGATCATTAATGATCCATCAACTATTTTTGAAAATCCAATGAATCTTTTTAATTAATATTTAGTGGACCGAAATTGGTCCTACCATTTATTTATAATTAAATATTTCTTAATTTTTTTATTTCGAAAATTAAGTTTTTAAAAAATTTTACAAATTATATTTTCAGAAATTGTTTAGAAACATTTTTAAAGCTTTTTTTTGAAAATATGAATAATAATTTAAAATATATTACCTCGAGTCTTGTACAAAAGAAACAATTCAAAACAAATTTTTTTTTCATAAATATGAGAAATATATAACTACTTTTAAATTTTCTAATTGTTAATTTCTTATTTGTCATTGTGAAGTATCATAAAAGTCCTGCATTTAGTGGACCATTACAGGTCATTGTTATTCGCTGAAAAACTATTCATTAAAGTATGAGTAGTGTCAGTAAATGTATTTAACATTTAAACTATTTTTTGGATATCCTTAAAATAAAATTAAAATTTATTACATTATTAATTGAGACTAACTAATTTAACCATCTTTATTGATTTTCAGAATTAGATAGTCGTTTATTTCATGCATGGAACGTTAGGTATAGTCAAAACCCATCTTATCCATCTATTTTCCTCACCAAAATCAAGTGATTTTTTCAGTATGTTAACATATTTAAAACTAATGCATGTTATTTATTGAAAAAAGATAATTTGATTAGTGTCTTACAGTAATACATTATTTAAAGTAGTGAATAGGTGTTGTCTTTAACGTTATGCATGCATGAATCTTGAAATGGCGCGTATGCGGCAGCTGGTATCGATGAATACCATTGAACGTTGGTTTTCGGTGCTGGCTCCTTGTTTTCATCACCACATTTCAATGGGCGTGCCACATTCTTCTTCTATACAAAACATCCACTTATTTTTCTGCAAATATTTTGTTTTTAATTCAGACTCCAACCACTATTTTTAACAGGTCTTGTTGGTCTATATAATAAGTATGTGGATGTACCACTATAAGTTACACTAAATAATACAGTACTATATTATTCAACAGTTTTTCATCAGACCATAATTTTTAAGACTCACCATTGAATTCAACCTTCCAATTACATCCATTGGATTATAAATACAAAATTTTATATTAATATAAAATTATTTAATGTACCTTTTATTTAAAATAAAATTAACGTAATTATACTAAAATATAAATTAAGCAAATTATTTAATATTTGTTCTGACAAGATAAACACATTTTTTAACATATCATAAACAATGAATTTTTTCTTATTTTTTAATATATTTACTGTTTTATTTTAATAAATTATAACATATAATTTTTATGTTTAATTACATTTGCGGTCTTTAAAATTTGGGGTAGTTTCGGTTGTGGTCTCGATTTCTTTTTTTAAAAAAACTTGTTATTACAAGGCCTGAAATTTTCTCTTGAAATACTTTAAAATGGGTAAAAAAATAAAAATTTATAATATTTTTTATTTTATTAAAGAATTTTTTTCTCTATACATATTTTATTCTCTCTGAATTTTGATAAGATTTTGAGTATGAAGATTATCTATTTTTATATTAAATTATAGATTATAGATTTAAATTAGATCAAAACTAACTGAATATATTTTTAATTAGTGTAAATTTTTGTCTTCTTAGTATTGTATTCAAGTATTTTCTTCCTTTCTTAGGACTCTGATTAATAGGAGATATCGGTAGTGTATGTTTAAATTTTGGAGGTCTTAACAATAAAGTTTGAGCTTTTTGAGGGATAGAATGACTAGTTTGTTAGTAGCCACATAATCTCTAGATCATAAAATTTAAGACATGTGATGAGAAGTCAAAGAATATTTATGTATCAAATTATTATAAAATAAAAGTAAGGAATAACTTTTAATATATTAGTTGTTAGTTTTAAGTGAAAAAAAATCAATATAAAATTTTAAAAGACGTGAAGTATGATAAATTATTCTAAATGGTTTAAATATAATTGATGATTTATATAATTTGAATTTGAAATGGTGGTTGACATGTGATTTATCATAGTGTTTTATAGAATAAAAATACGATGTGTGATTGATATATGTATATATTGAATAATATATTTTATTGTGTTACTTATTTAAATTATTAGACTACTCTTATATATACTAAACTACTATAATAATACTTGATACCATAATATACTATATTACATGAAGTAATAGAAAAGTTAAGTAAAATTTGAAAAACTTTTATATCTTTATAATTTATAGGATATATGTTTATATATGATTTAAGGAATATATATATAACAAGTGGATATATGTATTAGTTTTGTATACATTAACATGTAGTATGAGGCATTGAACTGTATTCTTTCTAAATTGAACAATATAGTTTTACTATCTTAAAAGCTTGATGGATTAAAATGGGTATTTCAAGGTTTTGCATTTAAAGTTCAAATGATTTAAATTTATTTTTAATACCTCAAATTGAGACCTTGAAAATTAAAATATATTTTATTTCTAATATTTAAGAGACTGAAAGAGTTATTTTAGAATTGGTTCAAAACCAAAGTTACTCTAAAATTTCAGAAACTAAAAGTTATAATTAGATCTATTTTTTATTTTATATATATATATATATATATATATATATATATGCGTGTGTGTTTTTATCATTTTATATATAAAAATTATTAACGATAAAAGAAAACAAATATATCACGAATAAAATTATTTCATAATAATTTAAATTTTTTACGGGCGGGAAAAATAAATAATAGTATTTTTTAAATTGCATGTTATTCTATTATATTACAAATAGTAATTTTAGAGGTATAAATCTTATTTTAGGTATAAAATTTAATTATATAATATATTAACACGATAATTATATATATATGTGTAATTTAATAATTTACTTTTAACATTGTATTTTATTAAAAATAATTACAATTTTTTATATTTTTATATTTTTATTGTTTATTATATATTAATTTTTAATTGATGGATATTTGGGAACAAATATTTGTGATATTATAAGATTTGAAAAAAAAAGTTTAGAATGGGTAAATTTAATTAAATAATATATTAACACTATAATTATATATATATATATATATAATTTAATAATTTACTTTTGACATTGTATTTTATTAAAAATAGTTATACTTTTTTATATTTTTTATTATATATACATATATTAATATTTAATTGATTGATATTAGGGAACACAAATTTGTGATGGAAAAAATTGTATGTACTTCTCAGTATCCTCCATCCAACATCCTGAATTTTTTTTGAATTTTTTTATCTTTAATTATCCTTTTCCATAAAATATGGGTACGATATAAGTGTTGATCCAATACCCATTTGTGATATTATAAGATATGAAAAAAACAAGTGGAGAATGGGTAATGATATGACAGCGGTATAGGGCCAATTGTATTTACGCTGTCCAAGGTTTCAATTCTCAGACTACCTTTGTACGGACGAGACGTAGTGCTATACAACAACATTAGTACATTAAATTCTCATCACACAAAACCGACAAATTTGTCAAAACTCATATCCGTACTCTTTTGGATGCCTCAATTTATCTTAAGAATTTAGTTTCATCATCTTATAAATACTCTGAACTACAATATATTATCTCCCTTAGAATATATTTTTTTCCATGAAAAATTATTCTTTCAAATAATAGCTTCACTTCAATCAAGAGTTGGAATTTAAGAGAATATTTTGAAGCATGTATGTTATATTTGAATATATATTTTTCACAAAACTATTTTCCATTGCTTAGATCATCTTTTCTGTCAAGAGTTTTTTGATTGATATTTTAAGATCGACCCCATCAATATGAAGATATTAACCCTTATTCTTAAATGTGTGAACGTTTCTATTATATTTTCCCCTGTAATATATGACTCCATTATTTTGTTAAACACTTTATTTTAAAAAAAACTTGTAAGTAACCTTTAAAATTTTCTTTGGCATTAATTTTTTTTTCTCAAATTTATATTATATCAACTTCTGTATCGAAATACTCTTTCTCATCTAAGTATAATTTTAAACAAATTATTTTTCATAGTTATTTTTTTTTCCAAATTTTAGTTATATTTAAACAGTGTAAAATGCTTAAATTTTTATTTATATTTATATCCATTAAATACATTCGACATTTTTAATTAAAAAATAGTTTTCCCCAAAAGTTTACCTAGCATGTGTTTCCTTTAAAGCCCCATTTGTAACTCTAGAGTAATAAATTGAGTTGGGTCATTTTTTGGGAAAAATAATTTTTAATGCATTGTATGAAGGCTTTAAATATAAATAAAATTATGTAGTATTTGAATACGTTTAAATTCTAACTACATATATAAGTCCCATTTTTTAGCGCCGCGTACAAAAGAACGAGCCACCTCTTCTATCTCCATTTTCACACCACCGAAAGAATATAAGTAAAATGAAAATAGGTTGTCTACTTTTGCTTTGATTAGGGTTTAAACTTAAGGACTTAATTTGAATTTAAAGGTAATACCATATTTATAATAACAATAATCTCGTTGTCTGTTGAAAAACCTATCCAAATACCTTTATACAATTAATTTAAAATTAAAAGTAATTTTTTTTTAATTTTAACTAAAATTTAATTTAAATTTGAGTACAATGATGTATTCATAATTATGGTGGTAGGCCTTTTGTGAATCTATTTAGCTTACTTAGGATTGTGTTGTTATAAGTATTTTACTTACCTCTATAATTGTTCGTACGAGATTCTTCAGATAAATAAGGAACTTTATTTAAGTTATACTGCTTTTAAAGGATAATAAAAATTAATAACAGAAAATTAGGAAATATGAATGTTTTAGCTTTTAAGCTACAACACTAATAAATAATTTTTTTGAAAATTAGACAATCTTAAGAAGTAAATAAATAATAAAATGGAGACTAAAGTATAAAAATTTATTTTATTGAGAGAATGAAAAAGAAATAATCAAGAATCTTAAACCTTACTTGTTATGGTTTATTAAAACAATTTTCTATTTTTTTTAAAAAAATTCTTTCACTCTCAAGTACATTTGAAAGTGTTTATCCATCGAGGACATTATGTTTTTTTTGTTCTTTTAAGTTTGCCTATTGGACTTTTGAACAAAACACTTGAAACAAAATGAATAATAAAAACATCCATCAACCGTTTCAATCACGTGATTTTAAACCACTTTTGATAAAAAAAAAAACTAAAAACCTAATAAATCTTAAACGAGTAATCGATTACTAAGTAGCGTGGAATTATTTTGAAAACTTACTTACATGGGATTAAGTGCATCATAATCTTGTTAACTTTGAATTAAAATTAACTAAAATTTAACAAAAATATATAATTTTTATATTTATTTATGATTACAGTTGTAGATTACAGGAGCGGGTGGATGATAAAAGAGTGAAAAAGGGATTTATTTGAAGTATATAGAAAAAAGAGTAATAATTTAAGTAAAAAGCATTAGTGGTAGAGTCGAATGTGACGTGGCAGGAAACCCAGTGAAAGAGTCGGCTAAGGGATGTCGGCCACGTGGAGAGATCTTATTTTATATTGTAGTTGTTTTGTTGGTAAAGAAAAAGAGCACAAGTTAGAGAGAGAAGACAAGAGTAACACTGTGTTACTTGATGAATGAAAATTAATATTTCAAACACCAACACCAACACCAACACCATCATCTAAAACTCACTTATTTCACAAAATCTTACAAATTCTTAAAACGAGAGAAGAAGTGAAAATGGAATGGTGTGTGGCGGGGACCTCAAGGATATCGGAGTCGAAGGTGGGGGCAAAGTTGTGGGGCCTCATTCTTTTTCAAAGTGGGTCCCACCATTCAAGACCTTCCCCTTTGTAACAACTATAAATTAAAGCTAGGGGCCGTCACTTCTCCCCCACACATACATTCGCTTCTTCTTCTTCTCTCTGCCTCCCTTCTCTTCTCTTGCATCCCATTGCAATCTCCAATTCTCTCAAAACCTCTTTTTCTTCTTCTTCTCAACGATTACCCTTTCATCTCGTCACTTCTCTACTCCCACATCGCTTCCTTCTAAAACCGCCCAACTGTAACAAAACATTATACATATATATATATACATATACTCCCCCTGGAACCTTAAGGTACAAGACCTTAACTTTCCTTAGCATCCTCCAACTGCAGGTTTTTAAAATTTGATAATAACTTGGTTGGGTTTATTCTATATATCTGCAGTGAAAATGACGCAGCAGAATGTGGTACTGTCCAAGACAAAGTCCGGGATCAACCGGGACCTAACGGTTGCGCAAAAGCCACCGGTGGCGCCGGGAGGCTACATTCCCATTCCGAGGAGGAGGGTTTTGAAGAACCTTGAGATCAATGGAGGACAAAGAATCAATGCATGGGTTGATTCCATGAGAGCCTCTTCTCCCACCCATGCCAAATCAACCTCTTCCTTCGCTGACGAACACAGCTCCTGGATTGTGAGAACCCACAACCACTGTTTGTGAATAAAAATACTCTTCTTTTGAACCAGTTATGGATCTGATCTTTCTCTAACGTCTCTGTAACGCCTGTTCTTTGCCAAACAGCTTCGCCACCCTTCGGCATTAGACATGTTTGAGCAAATTATGGATGCATCCAGGGGAAAGCAAATCGTCATGTTCCTGGACTACGATGGTACTTTGTCACCTATTGTTGATGATCCAGACCGTGCCTTCATGTCGGATTCGGTTAGTAATAATATTCATGTTTACAATCATTCAACATATCATAATATCATATCATTGATGTCGTATAATATCATAATATATATGTGTATAATTTGGTTGCTAACGTGCACATGGTATTGTCATATGGCAGATGAGGAAAACGGTGAGGAAACTTGCGAGGTGTTTTCCCACTGCTATAGTTACAGGCAGATGCAGAGACAAGGTATGCTTACTTTCAACTCTGTCTTTATTCTTTTCTTCTTATTTTCGGGGGGAAAAAAAGAAGTAATTTGGTGTCGTTTTGCGAAAAATAGGTTTACAATTTTGTGCGCTTGGCTGAGCTATATTATGCTGGAAGCCATGGCATGGATATCCAAGGGCCAACAAGAGACTCCAAATACAGCAACAAAGTGAGTGAAGTGAACTACCTATACTAGTGCAATATAGTAAGACCATGGTTTTCTACCATTTCTAAGAAAAAAATATTAATTTTAGTTTGATTATTATGATCTACAGGACAAAGGAGAGCCACTTGTTTTTCAACCTGCCAGTGAATTTCTTCCCATGATAGATGAGGTTGGTGAATTTTACATGCCTCCTGATCTTAATATTTTCTTTTTAATTTTAAAAATATGGTAAATAAAAATATATTTTTTTCTTTGTACTAATTTTCAGGTGTACAATCAATTAGTTGAGAAAATGAAATCAATCCCCGGAGCTAGGGTGGAGAACAACAAGTTCTGCGCCTCTGTTCATTTTCGCTGCGTTGATGAAAAGGTACATAGATAGACTTTAAAGCCGGGCATGTTATTGCTGCCTGAAAATTGTGATTTAGACTTTGGCTGAGTAAAGTGTCATCATATACACAGAAATGGAGTGAACTGGCACAGGAAGTGAGATCAGTATTAAAAGAGTACCCGAAGCTTCGTCTTAACCAAGGAAGAAAGGTGGGCCATGGTTTTATTTTCTCTTTCTTGATATCAACTTTGTTTATGTGGTGGGGTATTTGATTTAGTTTAAAGGTGGCTTTGAAAGAGAATTAAGATAATATGAAATGAAAGATGTCTCACTTTCAATTACATTTGTTTATTGCAGGTATTAGAGATTCGTCCATCCATTAAATGGGACAAAGGGAAGGCACTGGAATTTTTGTTAGAGTCACTTGGTAGGTTTTAATCCATTTCATTTTTGTTCTTCCTTTTATTTGTCACAAGCCATACATATATTTTCCTCAACATAATTATTGCACAAGTCACACATAAGCCAGTAGTTGGATAATTCTTCCAAGCGTTTGACTACTAAAAACAATTTAGAGGACCACACACACGCCCTGTGGGATTAGTTTATTCACTGAAAGATTGTTTTATAACCACATGCTTCTAGATATGTAGTAATTTTTTAATTTGTCAATTGATATCTAAATAATAAATCGTTTTCAACAGGATTTGCCAACTGTAACGATGTCTTTCCTGTTTACATTGGAGATGATAAAACCGATGAAGATGCATTCAAGGTATCCAATGATCTTAATCTATTTACTTTTATTTGTTATTTCTCTAAAAGAATACGGCTTAGTTAGTTAATATATTATATTGGTTTGTAGATTTTTTGGGATAATCTGAACTAAGTCAACTAACTGGTGGTTGTTAATGTCTATTATGATAATCAGAAATTAAGAGACAGAGGACAAGGTTTTGGGATTCTTGTCTCGAAATTTCCAAAGGACACTACTGCATCATACTCTTTACAAGAACCTAACGAGGCAAGTATAATATGATTAATTTCCTCATTCATCTATTTTTGCACCATGGTATCGTATGCAAAATATATGTGTTTGTTTATATATTTATTGGTTTATTTGTTTCATGCAGGTGATGGATTTCCTTCAACGATTGGTGGAGTGGAAACAAGTATCCCTTCGACTCCGAGCACGTTCCCGTGTGTAAATGAATAGAATGACAATGTACATCCCTACCCTGCCATAAAAATGGAGTTGAGCTAGGGTAGCATATAGGACCCTTTTTTCTTGTTTTGTTCAGATTAGAACAAAGAACAAAAATGTATGGAAAAAGGAAACACAAAAGTGTCTTTCTGAGTTCGAAGCACGTTTACATTGATGTAATTAGCCACGTAGTTTGTAGTACAGAGGAAAAGTCTCTGTTGCATCAAATGTAATTCTGAATGGATTAATTTTGTACTTTTCCAAATATGATAATATATATTACAAGTTACGTATCGAAAAACATATAGTAGATATCAGTTCTTAGTCGTGACATGCTTACACAGTCTCACAATCGTGATCGTACAAATTGGTCTGTTGTTTAATGGTAAAAGAACATTGGAAATACCGTCGCTAACAGAATTTTGGAAAAACATGGCTGTATTTTTACTATACACTGCATGAGCAAAGAACTAAACGGATTATAACATCTTGAATCACCAAGTGGTAGTCTTTTGGCAAATGGGGCAGGAGGTTAAGGGGTAAGTTCATATCATTTGCTTTTAATTGAAAAACCGAAAAGAAAATAAAGGGAGAAAGGCCATTAACGGGTAAACCGAAGTCTTTGTTGACAATTTATTCAGCCTGTAAATGCTCTATGCCGCTTTTGATTTATTCTCAATTATTGGTTTCCTTCTCTGCAATATATTTGGTTTCGTAGTGAAGGTTACAGAAACACTAATGGACAAGCTAAACTTATTGTGGATTAAAAGTGTGTGAAATTTGCTCCTTAGTTGGCTACATTATACACAGCCATGTCAAAAAGAAAGCTCTGTCTATCCCTACGTACAGTCATCCACTTGTATGGTGTTTAGGACCACTGATCGCACGTGCATAGGAAACTAGAACTTATAGGCAATTGCAGGAAAAACGGGCTTCCAATCTCAGTAAGATATCCTTAATGTGGAGATAAGATCATCATAACCATCAATGATTGGATGCTTGGAGATTCAGGTAATAAGCATAGGAGGGGCCCTTATCGACTTGGCTTATTAGAATATTTCTATCCTGTGTCTGAAGCTGACTCAAAAGTAGTAGTTGTGGGCTAGACTTTTTTGGTGCTCAAAAATTCAATTATATGCTATGTCCTTATTCAACGTTTGAATCAATGTCTCTTGTCCATGCCAGATGCACTCCCATAGCTTTCTCTCTGTCATGCAGTATACTGACAATTCTGTACTCCTCCTCTAAGTATTGGCAATTGTATCATGAATTGGTATATTACCATAAACCCAATAGAGAGATAAGGCCAGAAGCATAACAAAGCGGACAAAAAGTAGTATATGTAGTGAGAAAAATAATTGAACGCCCCTAGTACAGCTACCAATATGTCTATACGTACACTACATCTACATCCATGTTTGATTTTAGATCAATAATTGGTGAAGCAAGAGATTATAAAAGTAACTGTCTAGAAATTTTGGTAGTAAGACCAATAAATAAGGTCTTTGGTTGATTCTGGATTCATAATTTCTTACTTACATTCAATGTCAGCAACTAGGCCTTTACCAATTATTTATATAGAGATGGTAGGTTAGATAATTAGGTTCTAGAATCACATGCAGAATGGCGATAAAGTAGGAAAGGAGGTTTCGTGTCCCGTATATAGAAAAGGTGTTTCATTTTACATATTGAGAACAGAAACCGATGTTCAATCTTTTGTAAAGGAAAGGGAAGAAAGGTGTGGGAGAAATGCATTATATTTGGGTGTTCACTATCTTATGTACCAAGTGCCTCCTTTGTTTAAATAGGTATTTGAGGTGGTACCATAAATAATAATGAGACATGGGTAAAGCTAATATAAAAAACTAACAATCACAAATCATGTGAAATGACCAGAGATATTATACACATGCATAAAGCTTGTGATTGCCCGTGTTCTTGAAACAAGAAACACACGCAAAAGCTAATCCATAATGTAATGATCGAGATGGCAAGGTTATGGCTTAGATTCTAGCGTGTTATGCACATAGCAAAGTTAGCTAAAAGAAAAGAAGAGAGAAACAGGAGTGGCCGAATAATTGGTGCTTAAGTTGTAAGGAACCCTCTTCTTTTTTGTTTTTGTTTTTTGGGCCATGAAGTAAGTCATTCAGGGTGAAAGGGAATCTAATAAATGAGATGGGAGGCTTTCGAATTAAATTGAGTTCGTAAGGAGGACAAAGAAGGTTAAACTTTTGGTTTGGCACCGGGTTAGGGAATCTATATGGTTGAATGAAGAGTTGGAATCCACTCAAAAGGAGATGTTTGATGGGAGGAATAACATAGATATTTGGAATAGAGACACCAACATGGCTCCAACCTTTGACAACGCTCAGCTGTTAATTTGTGTCGGACGTGGAAAGATGGAGTCCACCAGATTTATCTATCTTTGGTGTCTAACTTGAATTAAACTAACACTTTTAAAGTTTCAATTATTGGCGAGATGTTAAAGCCAACACCATTTCTCTGCCAATTGTCTTCTCTCTCTTTCACTAACTAAACCCTTCTAATATATTCCCCTTCTCCATCTCCTCTCCTGGCTCGTGATCTTAGGAGCACATATATAAAAAGCAATGCCTTCACCCTACTATTAAATACACTTCCATTTTACTAATAAACAATGTTCTTCAAAGCATATATTAATTTGAGGTACCTACCAAGCTAGACAGCTTTGTAATCAACTCCGGTCACCCATTTTATATACTCCTCTTGCTCCCACCAAACCCAACCTAGTAGTTAAAAACTGCCAACAGAAAAAAAATAACCTTAGTTATGGGAACACCATCAACAAGTGGATCATATCAGACCCATAACATATTATATGTTAAAGGTGTAGTTAAGTACATACACATTTTAATTTCATTCAACTGAGACAACATTATTTCTTTTTTTTTCTCTGATTGGGCTGAAACACTTACTATAAACTAAACGAACACAACCAATTATTGTGAATCCGGATGGCACGCAGTAATAGAGTCATAAATAAAGCATGGGGAAGATTGGGAAATAGGAACATTGGCATTTTAAGGTGCCAGAGATTGTGCTGGTTATTAATGGTCCTGTAGTACACGTGTTAGGTTGTGGCAAAGGAGAGATGCAAATTTCTTACACGTGTGATAGTTTGGGGAATCGGTCCCCGCTTAGAGGGTCGAGCCCACATAAGACTGCTGGTGCCTGGTGGAGTGGTTTGTGATTGGAATACATGCCATAACAGTGGTGAGAGCATGTTAAATGTACATAAACTATACTCGTAGTGTATTTATGAGGAATAAACTATGCATTGGAGTCGCTTAACTGGTTTGAGGCATGCACCTGTTGGATACGCTACACTAGGCCACATGGGTGGCCATGTGACCCAAAGATGCCCAGGTATTGGGGAGCATAGCAATGATGCTGTTCTGTCGATAGGTCACTAGTTGTGAACTGTTAACATGTTCTGAGACCTCTCTGATACTGATACGAACCTTTGGGAGTGCAAACATTAATTGGAGGTCTTTGAGGATGTGCCGCAATGTGATTGGTCGTGGATCATACCTTGTATCTTGTGCTTCAAACCATTTCTTTAATTTTTTTCACCCTTGTGTATGTTACATGTTGATGAACCCGCAGCTGCTGCAGATTCATTATATCACCAAAAACACGTAAAATATTTCTCTGCTATCACAGTCCATGATCTATGAAAATCCATATGTTGTATAGATTAAGCAAACCAGAAAATGATTAAATATATTGAAGGTGGTTTATGATTAATAGATTTTGCATTTCTGCTGTGCATGATAGTGTAGTTATCATACTCTATAATGGAATAACAATAATGTTGTGTTGTGCACCTCCATTATATATATACTTTGGCACCTTGGTGAGTGGTCACATTAATATCTCAACCACATACCTTGGCATCTGTTATGTACTTAGACTATATTCATACCTTGATTGATAGACAGTGACTGCCAGAAATTTGTAGCTGTGAGGTCATATTTTTGTGTACATCAATTAGATTTTAGTTTATGATACCTGTTTGTTTTTATATAAAACAGATAAATAATTCAATATTATAATTAAAATTGACACTAAATAAATTTTTTAAATATATCATTTATGTTTCTAGTTTATAATAAATAGTTTAAATTATGATATAAGATTATTTTTAATTATTTTACTTTCTTTTGAAAAATTATTGAAATCCAATATGCTAGATGAAAATAAAAGAACGTTGATCAAAATTGATTGAGAATACAAATAAAAAAATACTTTTTCTTGTTAATAACAGGGATGATAAAATGTGAAATGCCTTTGATTAAGAAATTTTTTATAGAAAATATTAAAAAGTTAGACTAAGAATATATATTTGTGTCGTGATGATACTCGTTATACAAACTATATTTAAAATTATATAGAGATAATTTATTAAATTTATGAGAAATGAATTTTACGAGTTATCTAATATTTATAATACATAATTATATAACGAAATTAAACTGTAAAAATTAATTTAATTTAATTTAATATTTATATTTAAATAAACTTATACATAATATTTGTTTTATTTAAATATATTTTAATTAAAAATCCAACCAAAACGTGAATTCTTCTAATTATATAAATAATATATATAATAATAGTGCAAATTATATAATAACCATTAATATGAAAGTTGTAGAAGAATGTATAAAAGAAAGATTAAAAAAAGTTTGTATGTACATTTACATGTACATCTATTTATCCCACAGCCATGAACATGGAGTGGATGAGATGATAAGCTTTTACTTAATTTATCATAGTCTGAATGAGACTTTTAAATGTATTGGAAGACTGGCCATACACCAAACTCATTCAACATGAATAAAGCAATCCCTTTTTCTCTGACAGGGTAAGTTGAAACTAAAGAAATCACAATAATAGTTGTGATAATGTGTCTGTGTGTATGAATTGATAGATAACAGAACTGGACCCAAAAGAGGGTCAAACAGTAATCGAAAGGGAAAAGAAATAAAACATTGTTTTGTGGTATGTTTTCCTGTTACAATGAATTCCCAGGCTAATTAAGAGAAAGCAAAAAACAAGTTTTCCTTAATCGACATGTGTGTGTGCGCGCTAACTAGTGCTCATTATTACTCATTAAAAATGTTGGAGGTGCCTTTGCCAGAACAAAGTCGGTTTATTTTAATTAAAAGTTCCAATATTAGCCAACTTTCTAAATAATTTAACTAAATTAAACTCCAACTTCTTTTGGTTTGCTGCTCTGCTCTAAAAGGAAACCAACTGCTTCTTTATATTTTAAATCCTAGATTCACTTTAGTAACTTACTAATTTTTAAGTATAAATTAATGTAAAAACGGAAATATATTCTTATACTTTTAAGAATACCTTCACACTAGCCAAATGAAAGAATGTAATTATATGTTTAATGCATACGAGTTCTTCACTCATAAATAAAGTAAATATATATTTAATGTTAATAGTATTGTTAAGTATGAGATGCAATGAACTGTTTTTGTATCCGTAGGGGTTGATGATTTGGAAAATTAAAGTAGGTTAAGCCAAGAATATACCATCCAACTTTATAGTATAAGTACGACATGCCTTTTTCATAATACCAACCTAATCTAAGTTTTTATGGTTTGTGGGTTATTTAGCAGTTAGATGAGCTTGGTAATTAGAAACTTATGATATACCTCAAAGCATAAAAAAATGGAAATAAAGAGAATATGAGAAGAGGAATCCTCAGTGAAGTAACGAAGAAATTGGTATTTGATTTCTAATATTATAGGCACCACTAAAGTTGATGGTGCAGTAGCATATCTGATGGAACATATTTTATGGTTATGGGATCACAATCTTTGTTTTTTATTCTTAACACCCAAATGCATTGTCAATGTGTAATTTCTTTAAGGAATATGCTTTTTATCATATAAATATTCTTCAATTTCAAAATCTAGGATAACGATTAGATGGAAGCTTTTAGCCTTTTACCATATATATTATATAATGCCTACCTTCTTATGTATTCTCCTAACTACATGCCATCTCATCATATCACTAATTTCATCTCCACCATTTCTGTTTACTTTCATACCATTATTATTCTTATCAACTCTTCATTCACGCCCATTATTATTAACTACTAAAGTAAAGACTTAGTTATACATCACTACTGCAACTTTTTTTTTATTTTTTTACTGTAAAACTATCGTTCATTCAAAATATATTTAATTGTTTATACATAATTTCTTTAAATGTATGCTATCATTTGACCACTTTACATAAAGCTGCCATGTTAATGCTTATTAGAAGCAAAATAGAAAGGGAAGAACTTGAAGAAAGAGCAAAAGAATAAGGTGTATTGTTTCAATAGATAAAAGAAAATCTATTTGTTTGGATGGATACAAGAATATATAAAATAGAATAAATTATACTAATTAAAAATTCAACTCAACAGTAATAATTTTTTTCATATTATTTTTCTTAACATAAACCTACTCATTGCTTAAAAAAACATAAATGCACTTATACTTTCAAGTCAAAAAGTACTTAATTTAAAAAATATAAATAAATGCAACACACGTGTTTCTATTTGACGACACTTTTGGAGGGAAACAAAATTGTACGTGGAACTCACTGAAGAGTCCTTATTCCTTTTTATATCTCATCGGAACAAACAATAATTGGTTTTTTCTTCATTTTAGTCCTCTCTATTTACTCCCAAGCAAACATAGGATTAAAATGTATTTTGGATACTAATTAAGCACAAATTATTTTAATAATCAAATAAATTGGTTACGAATCAAATATTTGTACGGGTTATGGAGTATTGTTAGCTACTTTAATTTTGAACACGTGATATTTATTTTAATAATAATGAGAAGTGAATGGAAGAAAATTTTAAAAAAACGTTTAGCTAAAAAAATAAAATCTGTTAACGAGAGTTTAAAATTATTAATGGAAAGTATTTTACTTTTATACTTTTGGTTTTAAATTTCTTTATGAGATTAAAATTATAGAAAAAAACGTTATATTTATTCTAATCTTATTTTATCCAAAGAAAAATTATTTTCAAAATCTAAAAACTAGAAACGTGCAATCATCTCAAACATCAGTAAATAAATTATTATGGTCAATATTTAGTTACTTGTGTGAGTTATTTATACATTATTTAAATCCGTAAAGTTGAAAGCATAAATGCAACACAATTAAAGAGTGATTGGAATATAACTGAGTTATAATCTAAGTGTGAGGAACTTTAAATTTTAAATTGAAGTTTAGATTTCGTAACAAAGTTCTTAGCACTTGACTCTTCAATTATACAAAAAACAATTTGCTTGAATGGGTCGGGCCCGGTTTTGTCTCAGAAAACAGGGCCCAATGTCGGGGCCTTTGTTTGTTTGTGTTGTATATAAAAAATATGTTTCACAACTTCTAAACAAAACTAGTACTAAGATTAAAACTTATAATATCATATATATTACTTAAGTATTTCATTGATTACTTTTTAACAACTGATACTTGGGTGTCTTTTAATCTTAAAATAACTTACATATTGTGTGTGGATAAACTAAGAAAGAAGTAACATAAGAAATTTTATAAGCTATTCTATTAGAAGAAAAATTATTGTATTTTTTCAATCTTATAAAACCATTTTAAAAAACATATAAAAATAAACGAAGAGAAAATTTTTAAAATAAGTTGAGGTATGGGTTACTAATAAAGATCACAATCTATTTTTCTTTCTTTATATATGTTTTTGAGGTTATTTTGTAAGAATAAAAAACAAATGATTTTGGTGAATAGTTGTATAATTTTCTATTTTATCTATTTTTCTCTCAACCTATAAATTATTTAAATTTAAAAAATACATAAAAATATAATTGATAAAGTAATAATTAATATACTCTTGAAATATAAATGTCAAATAAATAGTAAAAGAAATTCCCCAAATATTGGATAGTTAAAAAATATGGCACATGACATGCAGGTGTGAGTGCATAATGATGGAGGGTTGATGGGCTTTAAATTGGGTACAGGACAATGGGTGCAGACCAATTTGGATAAATTGAGATAATGGCCCACTCTTGAGTCTCTGACATGGACATCCATGTCATATCTTAAAATAATAATAATAAGATCAAGATTCTTACAAGAATGATTAGCCCGAAGAGGCCCATGGGTGAAAGGAAAAGCAATAACAAGAAGATAAAGTTTGAAAGTTGAATAGTGATTATATGTTTGGTTGTGAATTTATGATGGTGATGATGATTACGACTAGGATGTGAAAATTACACTTTTTCTAATTATAACACCTCATGCTTCTACAGAAGCCCTTCATAATAATAAAAACAATCCATGCTCATTCCACGGTGGCAACTCAGAAGAGAAAAAAACACAAAAGTTTAGAATCTTGTTTTGATGTATGCATTACTCAGAAATCACGTCAGGGAGCTTGCTTTTGAAACTGAACGCTGAACGCTGGGGTTAATTCCATATAATCCTAATTATTCTATTATTGTAGTTTAATTATGTATTAGGGAAATTATTTTGTTTGAGTAAAACCAATTAATTAGCAGAGGAGGATCTGAACATGAAACCAAAATGTACGATGCATGAATTGGATGTAGCAACAAACTTTGGTATGTCACATGTGCTATATATATCTGTTACAAAGATTCTTCATAGTGGGAAGCAAATAATAATAATAATAATAATAATAATAATAATAATAATAATAATAATAATAATTCAAGAAAGGAATTTAACCCCAAATTTGCACGCGCGAATATTGGAGCCTAGCTGGGATAAAAGAAAAGGTGTAAATAGCATGAAATCACCAACCATGACTAACATAACCTAATCAAAACTAACACTCTTTAATTTCCTGTTAGACATTTTAATGTCTCTCATAATTACAAAATAACACTTTCTTCTATACGCACTCACATAAAGACTAATTCTCATAGAACCAATATTATTAATTCAAGTTATATATATATATATATAGATATATATATATATATATATATATATATATATATATATATAAAACTTCTATGTTGAAGAATTAGAAATAAAAGTAAATTACAATATATAAATGGTGCAATAATATTTTTTTTAGTATAATGAGATTATTGTAATTATTTTAATAAAAATAATATATATTTTACTTTTTAAGAAAGATAAAAAAATAATTGCAGATGATTTCAGGTTTTTTGCAATTTTATTAAAATTATAGATTTCTATATCTTGAAGAAAATCTGCATGAAAACTCTTAAAGAAATCTGCAATTTTTCCTTTTCTTTAATCCCTAAAATCTAATAAAAATAATTAAATAATAAATAGACGTGTGGCAAAATTGGCAAGAATTTTGTGCCAAATTTTTTTTGGTAAGAAAGTGGGGAACAATTTCTTGCAAATTATTATTAATAGAAAAATTTACAAGTATTATTATAACCATATATATACATTGATTATTAAGATTATTTTAATAGTTGGATCTGAACCATCCATTTAAATTATATAGTTACCGTATCTCACTTGCCTATGCACTTCATATGTGTATGAAAGAGAAACGAACAAATATTCTAGCAATATTCCTTTTTAGTATATTAAATCAAAGATCTTTCATATTTTAAAAATTTTAATCTCTAAAATAAATTCAATCTAATATATATAATAAACCTTTTTAAAATATGACACTATAGACTATAAGATTACATATTTGCAAATGTTTGATTAAATTTCATGTTCATATTTACTTTGTTAATATTAACATCTTCAAGTCTTAAATTAATAAACTTTAATTTGTACAAGAATTGTTATTCAGAATAATTTTTGAAAAGTAATTTCAGAAGTAACTTGATCCTTTTAGGAGTAACTTTTGATAAACTTATTGTTTTCAGTAACTTATTTTACAAATGAAATTTTATTACGCAGACAATTAAATTTTTATAAATTAATTAGCATACAAAATTTTAGAATTTGTTTAAATTATTCGAGAATTTATTAGATAAATTAATTTAACGTACAACATATCTGCCAAAATATTAGTAAATGTCAAATATAAAAGTATAAATTAGAAATATTCAATTAGTCTAAAATTTGGATATGCTTATCATTGAGCTACTATTAGAATATTTAAGAATATAATTAGTTAAATTAAATTTATGCAAAATGTAAATATCCCCTCCCCTATCTCTATTATATAGAGAGAGAGCAATTGTCATTAAAAATAAGAGTCATATGAAACACAACATTTCTATATATCTCAACATTTCTATGATTCAACATATTGGTTTAGAAAAGGAATGAGCCAACTTAGAAGCAAAATCAACCAATGATACTAAGCTCGTTTCTCTTAAATAAAAATTTGGAATCTCATGAAATATAAACCTAATCAAAAGAAAACAAATTATTTTTTCATATTAATAGTTTACCTCAACTAAATGAGTGAAATCAACTAGTACAAGTGGTGAAAGTGCTTGAATGCAATAAATTTTGATAGGCTTTTAGTTACTTGTTTGGATTCTAACTTTGGACTCAAAACCTTAAAATCCGTTAAAATGAAAGAAAGAAGAAGTTTATTTAGAAGTTGGAAGCAAATTTTTGCGGTAACAGTTGGGACAATTGGGATTAGAAGGTTAGCCAGATGCAGGAGTAAAAGTAGGTATCTAAAGCTGATGGTGAGTAGTAATAGTGTCACAATTGACTCGATGCATGATTAGGCATAAAAGAAGAAGGTGAAAGAAAAAGAATACACATAACACTTGAATGAGAGAAAATGGTATTCATAGACCTCAGCAGTAATAAAAAATATACACATTTTATGACTAAACTAATATATCTTATTTCAGCAAATTAAATTGTGGTCCTTCTCTTTTAAGCAATATTATTATCTCTTATTTATTTTAAGCTTTTTTTATATAAGGTGTGTATGTCTCTTTAATATATTTTTACATTTAAAATGTATATTTTGCACATTTTTAATGTATAAAATTATTTATATATGATTATGTTGTTAGATTGTATGTTTATTATTGTTAAATATTTTGTTCAATTGGCTTTTTTACAAAATAATTGATGAATCTTCTCTCAACTACATATTAACTCTTATATTAATATTAATTAATTTTTATATTAATATCAATTAACTCTTATATTAATATCAATTGTTGATTGAATCTTTATCATTATACTAAAAATTATAATGGTTAGTTAAGATGTAATTTTTTTTATTTAAAAACGAATAACACTGCTATAATTCAATTGTAACTTAAACTAAATAAGTTTTGTTCTAAATAATTTTTGTCATGAGTCATGAAGCAATTAACAATGTCAAAAAAAATTTTAAAACAGATTTATAATTGTACCATTTTGAATTTTTTTTTCAAAATATTTGTATCATTGATCTATCAATGATTTTTTTTTGTTTTAACAAAATTTTTATTGTATATTTTATTATTTGTGTTTAAATCATAAAAATGGTCAATTTATTAAATCTTTACAAAATGAGTCTCTTTTTTTTTAAAGAAAAATAGCATGAGGAGAAGTAGTTAAAATTAAAAGTTTTCATAAAACTCAAGAACTCATATAGCTTTGTCCTTTTGTGGTATGAGGTGTTTGAATTGATGCTTTCCCAAGTGAAGAAATGAATTGAAGAGAAGGGGCAGACTTCTTTAGAGAAGTGGAAAAGTTGTTGATCTTTTACAAGTTTAGGCTCAAAATTATAGGGCACTATAGGGTTGGGATGGGGTGAGAGAAAGAGAAAGAGAAAGAGAGAGAGACATAAAGTCATCACTGTTAAAGTGCACAAAAGGGAAGCCTTGTTCACTGGTAATGGGCCACCATGCATCATCATGTCAAATGAAATATCTGAAACATAGTGCCATCCATTTTCACATAACCCCTCTCTTAAGAAACAAATCTCCCTAATCATTTCTATCTCACCGCTAATCATTTCTATCTTATTTCCATCTTTACTAGTTTGTAAAAGTAATTAATGTGAAAACTTCTTACCTTTTTGCAAAGTACCTCCCATGGTGTTTTTATCATTCATTTCTCTTTCCTTAAAAAAATAAAATAAAATTCAAAATATTTTAACATTCATCCTTCTCTCTATTCCTTCTAATTTTATACCCAAAGGAGAGATCATGATCCATCAATGAATGAAATCAAAAAGATTTTTAGCTTTTAGAGAAGACATTTCATGCAAAAGACAAACCACTTTCACAAATCCAATTATAACCATTCCACCCCAGGAGTGCTTCAAGCTCATGTCCTTTCCCCCCTTTCCTTTATTGACTTTGTCATCACAGTTTTAATTCCTAACTCAATAAATAATCAATTTTAAGGATATGGTTTTTCTATCGTGATTTTGTTCATGTATATCTCATTTTTCTTTTCTTAGAGAAATAAAAAAATGCGTAAAATTATTTTAAATAATATTTTTAAATATTTTAATAAAAATAATGTTATTTGAAAATACAGAACCTACATAACTTATGAGAGAAATCAAATTCTAATTTCAACCCATTCCTCCTTTCTATAAGTTCTTCATAAATGGGGTTAATTGTTTTTTTTTTTATCTATTTTTTCTTTAGACATAACAAAAGCCACGAGTAAGTAGTTTAATTATTAAGTAGAATAGAACCGCATAATTAGATATTCCACCTTACTTCATTAAGGCATCATCAATATGTTCTTTTACTTAGACCCTGTTCAATCTTTTTCAAAGTTGGATTTAACATGTCGTTTTGTTTAACCTTATTAAGTGCATTTAAATGTGTTAAAAAATTTAAATAGGATAATAATTGTACCTCTTCATACGTCCTAAGCCTTTTAGTAGGTTAAGAGATTTAAGTTTTAATAAAATAATAAATATAATAATTAAATTGTTGTTTTCAAAAGAATAATGAAAGTATTATTACTAGATTAAGATAAAATCAAATGACATCAACTGTCAAATTTACTTAAATGACAATTTATGACTTTTTAGTGTAAATAAATCTTATCAATTCATTAATTGAAACATGTGATATTACTGTAATTACACATCACGTGTGTGAAATTTTTCATGATTTAGACATTTATAGGCGTATAATCCAGTAGTTGTTAGTATTTAATTATATGATAAATAACATTTCATAGGATAAAATAAAGTGAAACAGTAAAAAAATAATTGTGAGAAATTTTGTTAATTAATCTACCATATAAAAAGCTTTAGATTTTATAGTTGGACAGATAAATTTTATTTTGATAAAAAAGTTATAAACATTATTTCATTAAATTTAAAAATCAATGTCATTTAATCCTATTTCTATTAAATATTAATTCACATGGTAGATTTTCTAAAAATGAAGTATTTAAAATTTGACCTATTTTTAAACAATTTATTTTTTAACCTATAGTATTTTTATATATTAAAATATTAAAATATGACAATAAAATAAGATTTTGATCATAAAATAAAAAATTGTTTATTAACATTAAATATAATTCTTTTGTTAAAAAATTAATAGGTTGAAAATATAGATAATATATTATTACAAGATCATTGTTTCATAAAAAAAAGATAAATATAGGATCTTAAATGCATGATAAGAGTCAAATGTTACGACTTATATAATAGAAATGTCCCTAAAATATTATTATTTTTTATAAAATAAAATTAACTTAGATAAGTTAATTTATACAAATTCTCAAGTATAACTTAAATAATTTTTTACCAAGTTAATTTTAACTTGTAAAAAAGTTCATTTATTTATTTTTAATTATTTTTGAAAAAAATGTGGAAAGATATTGTTTATCCAATAAATAAAAGTATTAAAAGGATGATGGTAATGTCACATGTCTATTTTTATCTAGATTCTACATCTTTTTTCGCTCCCAGGCAAGGTGACGGGGCACTTATCTCATCTATCTAGTGTAATTACACTGTTCCCAAGTGATCATAATTCTTAACCCTTTGTTTTCTTTTGGTCTCTCTCTTTTCCTTTTTCCAGCGTTTCCTTGACCAGCTACATGAATAACCGTACACGTAAAAGCAACAAATTTTGTTGTCTACGAGTAACACTAAATTATTTTATCGCAGAGATACAATTACAAATACACTGTTATAAAAAATTCAGAGTATTTGAATTGGAATTTTCTCTTGTCCTAATCAAGGTGGGTGTACGGGCGTAGGAGGACCGTGTATTAATCCATACACACTAGGACATTTAGCCGCAATGGTGTTCCTTCAGATTTGAGTACCAAATTTGCATTATTTTAATTCTCAAGAAAAATTCTTATACTATTGTATATTAGTACGGAGTTCTTATTCACGCCAACAAAACTCACAGCAAAGTGCAATGAACCATAAAGACTTCCAAATAATTTAGGTATCGATGTCGGACACTTCTTCAAGATATTAAGATACTCCGAACTATTGTCTTGTAACACTTCTTGATCCTGTGGTTTTCTTCTCAACCACATCACCCACTTCCAAGACCCCACCTTTGTTAAATCCATCTGGACGAGTCTCATTTAAGGGCGTAATAGAACATGCATGCCCCAGCAGCACTTTCCTTCATTTTTCTCATCACCAAGAACAATATTATCGTGCGAAATTCAAATAAATAGTAGTGGAGGGATAATTTCATGATGCGAATTACACAGACACTTTTTGCTTTTCCATTTTTTTTCAGTGTATAATGATTTTTACATACATACATGCGTACCATTATAACTGGCTCAACAGGTCACTATAGAAATCTTATTATTGCCCATCATGGCTACATATTCGCCGGTGTAAAAACTATGTGAGCAAATTTTGGAGTGATGACGTACACATATGTACACTATATCACTATAAATCTGAAAAAATGATCGACAAAAGGAAAATGATTTAGCCGTTAAAATGCACAGGCGTGAATTGTTTGCGTCAATTATTGTATTTCTTTTGTTTCAAAAAACAGCAATTAGTGGAAGACGGTATGGACCCATGGATACATGGCCATGTGTAATGTGTTTTATATCTCATTGTCATAATCTTGTAAAGTTGGAAACATATGAAAATGTCTTTGATTTCGATAAAACAAGAATGCGGCGGCTAAGAATTCCCCAAATGTCGCCACCAATTACTCCTAGAACCCACAACTTTATAATCGGCGTTAAATTAAAGACTGAAAAAGAAAGAGAGAAGATCTTTCTTTGCAGAACGTACATTAGATGCCAAATGAACACAAGAAGAGAGAGAGGAACACATACTTGCACATTCTTTTTTTTAATCGTGTTCAATCAACGCAGCAGATTATACAATTTCTCTCTTAAACTTAGCAAGTCAAAACCAATATCCATATATTATATAATCTCACACCAATTGACATAGTAAAGACACAAAATATATAAAGGGATTAACACTTCGGAACCACCAGGATCCTTTTGTAACAACCAGGGTCCTTTTGTATACATGATTAAAAGCTCAACTCAAGATTTGAGGGGAAAACAATAATTGAGAGAGAAGTTAATTAACTGCTACTTATTTACACATTATTTGAGGGGAACCAAAGCACAATGAAAAGAAAAGAGAAAAAAATGAAAAATAGTGTTTAATTAATAATTAATTTGATGGTCATAGTTAAGATGAGGATACCAAGATTCTCTCTTCATGCATTAGAATTATACTAGCATATAGTACCATTAGTTGCTTTAAACTTTATGAAATCACAAACATCAATCCTTTTTTCTTCTTCTTATTCTGTTGGTGGCCCATGCTTTAATCAGAAGAACAATTAATCCAGGATTCCACCATACCTTGGGTTCTGGCAGTTACACTGAAGTCTGATCCCTTCTCTCCATGAAAATCCGATGAAGAAGCTGTGTAGTGTACTTTGCCATTGGTGACTCGCTCTGCAACGTCACTGTAGCTGACAGTGCCACTGAGAGCTCCTCCTCCTCCTCCGTGATCGCAATCATTGTTGGTAATGGTGCCCGTTCTCTGGGCCCATTCCGTTGAAGGATTAGCATTACTCAAGTTATTGTTGTTGTTGTTTCCACTTGACAATGCTCCCACTCCAACCGATGTTGACGAAACCAAGTTCTGATGAAGACGCCCGAGGTCGGTGTTAACATGGCCATCGTGTCTCAGTCCCAGTTCCTCAAACACCCCCATTTTGAGACTCGGCGGAATTTCCAAGGAGGGTTGCGGTTGTGGTCTTGAGACAAGGACAGAAGAGTTGCCAAGAGGGTTGGGATGGTGATATGCTTCGAGAGTAGGAGTGTTGTTGAAGTTGAGAGGCTGTTTCATAAGGCCAAAATGTTCGGACAGGTTTTGCTGCTGCTGCTGCTGCTGTTGGTAGTTAATGTTAGTTGAATTAGTTGTAGAGTTAGCTGAAGGTGATAAGGTGTTGGAAAAGGAGGGAGGAAATGGGTGAAGGCTTCGGAATTGGGGTTTTTGTGCAAAGGGGCGAAGAAGATAAGGAGGTGGCGTTGGAGGGTCCAAAGGGTTAACATTAACGTTAACGTTGGATCTCAAAGTTGGTGTTGCGGCTGAAGCAAAGAGATCCAACCTGGTTCTTGGGAAAGGCGAGGATGTGAAGGGTGGTGCGGGGATGCCAGTGAATTCCTGAACCATGGCTCGGAAATTTGTGGTGTCTGTGGTTAGCACAGTGGTGGGTGCACGCCTTGAAGCTCTTGACCGTTTCTTTGGGTTTCGAACCACGCCGTTGTTGGTGCTACTGTTGGTGGTGATGTGGGTTTGAATTTGATCATGGTTGGCGGCTGACACTGAAAGCATTAGTCCTCGGGAACCGCTTTCCGGAGGCAAGGTAGGAAAAGCACCACTATTGCTGCCCTTTGTTTGACTTGACACGAAAGTTTGGTTATGTGGCGAGGGTGACGATGAGGAGCAAGGTATCAAGTTAATAAGACCGGTTTGGTTTGGTTCGGATCTACCTGGTTTGGACCACATAACGTCAAGGTTTAGAAGTGATGTTGAGGTTTGGGTAATTGGATCCAGGTAACTCGATAAAGGGTCGAACATGTGGGTATTTTGGTGGTGGTGTGGTGGGATAAGAGAGTGGAGGTTATTGGCAGTGGTAGTGTTGAAGGAAGCAAGTTGGCTGGGTGGTTGTTGGTTGTTTAAGAAGGCAGAGAGTGAGGATGATTGGGCGCGTGAATCGTACTCTTCATCGGCACCGCTTGAAGATTGCAAACTGCCGCTAGTGTTGGCCGAATCCATGAGAGCAGAAAATGGAAAGACGTGAGGGAAGGAAGTGAGTAGAGATTTTGATTAGTTGCACATAGAAGAGTACATTTAAGAGGTATGCTGCGGAATGAATGAGGTATGGGAGCGAGAGGAGAGGAAAACAAAAAGAGAGAGATTTTTCTGGTTGTGGAAAGACAAGCTAGTTGTCTTCAGAAAGTGGTTCCTCCCACCAGCGTCTTTAAGGCTCTGCAAGACTGCAACTGGCGCACAGTGCTTGGTTCGCTTTTACTTAATCTGTGTTTGTGCAAAAGGGTGTTACGTAAACAAAGGAACAAACAGCCCACGGATGATCATGCATTTAATACTTGCTGCACAGAGGTTGTGAATACAAGTTTACTCTGTTTTGGACTTGGGACAGTGAGGGAAGTCTTTGCTATGTATGCTTCTTGCCTCTTTCTTTGTCCTGGGTTTTGGATTACTGCTACTACTACAGATTGCGAAAAGGATCGAGTATTAGGGTTTCAAGTGAAAGAGAAAAGGAAGAGAGAGAAGGAAAAGGATAGTTCTCTAGCCTTTTTCTCCTATAAAAAGAGAGCCTCTTCTGGTAGATATGTGGTTTCACCAGCAAAATATCGGAGTGGGGTAGCTATAGGGAATGAAGAAAGAGAAAGAGAAAGAGAAAGAGAGAGAGAGGCTTTGTGAATGATGGCAGGCTCCCAATGGTCAAAGTATGAGAGATTTGTGGTTTTGATTTAGAGACTGAAATGGAGGAAAGACATAATATAGAAGAAGCAAAATGGTTTATTTATTGAGAACGTTATTTACTCACTGTTCATCTTATATGTTGCGGAATAATGAGGTGTGCAAGCAACCAGATTAGAGTGATGGTTGTTGAATTGCATAAACCAAAGAGATCAGCCAGATATAACTTTCCAAATTGCGTCAATAAACCATAACAAATACGTACATATATCATTATTGTATAATATAATTTTTTTTTCCAAAATATTAAGTAAAGATTGTGTCCACGGTAAACACAATAAACAAACTGTATATCTCTTATGCATATTGATATTCAATATTTTAAAAAATGAAGAAATGTGACTTATTTGTTTCCAATAGCTTTGACCCAGTCAGAAACCTTGATTTATAAATTATTATAAGTGAAAAATCTCATATAAAATCTAAGAGAATCTTCTACAGACTTTCTCTACTAATATGTTATATTTCATACGATTTTTCCCGGTTAACTTTTCTTTTGCTTATGAGTGGTCATGTTAATTGCTGAGACTAGCTACTAATTAAGAAGTAAAAAAAATCCAATTTTATTACCAGGTGCCCAAAGGATTGATGGATGAATCAGTTCAACAACATTCATGTTCGCTACAACCAACGAACCTTGGAGCCAAGAATCAACAGAAGCATTCCCCTTTTAGTATGTGTGTCTGGGAAGGGGAAGCTGTTCAACAATCAAATGACCATCGAATAATCCTAAACATATAATATCTACGTGTAATATATTTATACCTTTTTTCCCCTTCGCGTAACTACGGTTGTCCCCAAACAACGTGTACACTCAATTTGTCAAAGTTTTCTAGGTCTATACATATAATACATTTGTGATTGATTCCTTGCCTACAAAAATTTTGATTTTCGTGCTCATTCTTGACCTGTCTTCTAAAACTTAGGCTATAATTTCGTATTTACAGTGAAAACCTGTGAGAATTCCTGGTCATGTACATTGCAGCAGCTTTTATCTACGTACGTACGTAGTAATGTAAATAAGGTTAAACATGTATGTATAGAGTGTATAGTTAGTTTTCCTTAACGGGGACAACATGGGCCCACTAGTCGTCCTTGTTTTCTAAAATTAAAATTTTTGATATTTTTATAAAAACATTTGTAAATAAACGCAATTTGATTATATTTATTGCTATGAATGGGATTATGTTATATTCTATGAGTATGATAAGTGGAATATTAAAGAAGTAAGAGTAAGAGTATAAAGGAGATGCCATACGGTCATTCTACGCTACTTCTATTTTATGTTGTTCTTTATTCTGTTTGGTTTCTTTGAACAACAATAGTGATATGGGTCCAAAGATTAGAAATAGAAAGTTGTTTATTGGTTTAAGAATAAATAGGCAAACGTTGGTGTCCATTAATCTGGCGAAACTGTTGAACTAATTATGTCTGGGCTATGTTGCTTGAAGATGTAAAACTACTTTAATTTGTATTACTGGATATGGTCACGGTTCCCTCCATCTACAAGGATAAGCCATGAATGAAAGAAAGGTTTGGAAATAATATTGATGGGACCTCTAATCTACTCTACATTATTGTCAAATGGACACTAATTGGAGTCCTGGACATACCTATTCTTCTCTCATCATCATGTTCCTTTCCATTAGCTTCTTCATCTTCCTCCATCCACATTTTTATCACCCATATATGTTGCAATGCAAGAACAAAAACAAACAAACTTAACTATGTCTCAACTTCCATTGCCATCAAAAACTAATTTTACATTCTATCATTCAACCCTACTATATTTAATGAAATGCCAATAATAAAAAAAAAAATCAAACACTTATTATTAGAGTTTAATTTTCATTTAATTTTTATCTCTAATAATCACTCTAGTCGGCCATAAGAGTTAAATAATTAACACCAACATTCATCAAATATCATTTAGTATCCGGCATGTAAGAGAAAAACTAACCAAATCTTATAAAATAGATATTTCGGAATAAGAAAACACACTCAATTCTAATGACTCTCATCTTAAACCATTTTCAGTGTAAAAATTACACTGGTAAGCGTTGGAGATGTCACGATGAATCTGCATTGCTCAACAAATCCTCACTCTAAACATTCTCCCCACACTCCTAGCTGAAGCAAGGGATTAAAAAAATTCAGCCTTTCTTTTCTGATGTACCAAATTGTTCTCTTTCTTCAGAATATATTAACGAACAAAAGTTATTGTTTTTTATAAGAAAAACTTCCTAGAAATTAAGCAAGACCGTGAGCCTCTTTAGATAATTTTCTTTATAAATTATTCTAAAAGATAGAAATAAGAAAAGTATGATGAAAGCAAGTTTTTTTTAAATTAAAATTAACATATGTATAAGTTAAAATATAATTTAGAGAAATAAATATGACAATTTTTCTACAAATTAATTTAAAGATAAAATAATTTTAATTTCTGAAAAAATTGTTTCCTTACTGACTTTCCCTAGAAATTTTATAGGGATGAATTCATCTAAACAAATTCTTTAGTATAAATAAAAAATCAATTATATATAGGTTAAATATGTTTTTAGTGTTTGAACTATTTATCATAATCGTGTTTCATTCCTGAAGTAAACTTTGAACTTATTTCATCCTTATACTTTATAAATAGATATAACGGATTTTCGATGACAAATAAAAACATGTTTAAAGAGAGGAAATGGAAGGGAAAAGAGTAAAAGAAGTTTAAGAGACGGATAATAGTGAAGTAAGAAACTATGAATAAAGAGATAAAAAGAAATTCTAACACATCATTTATACGAGTTTATAAAAGATAAGGACAAAATAAGTCCAAAGTTTGCCTTAAGAATGAAACACAATTTTAACAAAAATTCAATGACTAAAAATATATTTAACCCATTATATATTAATAAGTAAGAGTGTTAATTTAAATTATTTATATAATATATTGAATTCAAGGTCAAATGGTTCAAACACAAGGATTTGATCTTTTTGATGAAAATTATTATTGATTAAAATGGTGGAAATTTTTCGTAGGAAGATCATATAAAAAATATGACATCACTTTTAATATATAAGGCTCAATATTTATGTATATTTTTTTTTCTTATATACAAATTAACTTTATTATTTCTATTTTATGTGGAACTCTAGTCAAATTCTAATACTTGAATTTATAACCATCTCTTCTTCAAGTGGGAGACTATCTTAACCGCAGTTGAATTTACTATTAAAGTTCATTCAATCCCCTTTCACATCTATACATTTACTTCAAGAAAATTCTCAATCATTATCTAACTAGTAACATTAATTACAATTTTTACCACAACAAAACATATTTGGTTTCATTTAAGTCAGTCACTAAGATTAACCATAATCTAATATCACTATTAAAAAATTATAAAAAGAAGATTTAACACTCAAGAATATTAATTAATCAAGTATGATATGATTAAGATAAAATTTTAGAAAAAAAAATTGTTTGTAGAAGATTAAAAAGTCAAAATTAACTTATATAAATCCGGTTTTTTTTCATTTGACTATGCACTATATATCTTCCGCATTTGAAGTGAGGTTTTATGTGATATTTGAAGTTTGAGCTAGAAAGTAATGAATCGTTTTTTGTTTTGTTATGATTGAGACGTTGTGAGTAGGGTTAAATATTTGCAAAAATGACAACGTGTAATAAATGCAAACCAATATTGTTGAGTTTGGTCAATATCTAACAAGTAGGTTAATCTTTTTATTTAATACATGTCTTTAAACAGATTAATCATTAAATCAATATATGTGATGATAAAAAAAATACATTGATGTAAAGAAGAAAAAGAGACAAATAGTCATGTTGAACTTTCTCAAATGCATGACTCCATAATTTCAACTTAGTGCATCGGTTGTCACCAATAGAAATTCAAACACAAAAACTTATACTAAAATGTTTGATTTATAATAAATATATAAACATTATTTTCTCGATTTTAAATTATATAAGACGTATTTACATACTAAGAAAAATAATTAACTTTTTAAAAATTTTAAAAATTTTTTATTTTTATTTTTATTAATTACTATTAAATAAATTAATTGAAATTTAAAAAAAAATCTTTTATGAACGAATTAAATATTTAATAAAACTTTAATTGATTGAGATTAGAATTTCTAAAAGTTTTAAATTCATTTCAGAATCTTTTCTAAATATTTTAAAATCGGAATTACTAATTGTTTTAAATAAATATTTTAATAAAAAAAATTAATTTCTACCAAATTATAAATGATTATACTTAAATTTTAAAATAAAATTTCAATCAAATTTTTTAATTTCCACTATATTACAAATGACTATCCTTAAATTTTATTTTAAAATTTTAATCAAAATTTTCAATTTCTACCAAATTGTAAATATAAATAGTGCATTACAATTACATTAGTTATTACAATTTTAATAAAAAAATATTAAAACATGATATTAGTATAAATAAAAAAAATTAATTATCAGTTTTTTAATTTAATTTCTACTTTTACTATTTGATATTAATACAAATAATAACGTGACTAATATGAATATATAAAAAAAATAAAGTAATTGAAATACTAAAAAATTTTATATTGTAAAATAAGTTTATGATATATGACACATGATTTAGATTACATCATATTTAAAAATGGTATTTTAAATAAAAATAAAAATGTTTTTAAGTTTAAGATGTTTTGCTTCTATATAGAATATCTCGCTGTCTTTATCTTGCATCATTTTATATAAATCATTTTCACTTTGTTTTTTTTTACAAAATGAAGAGCTAAATAAAAAATGTGTTGTCCCAACGCACTAGGAAAAAAAGTATTTCCAGAAAATAATTAATTACTACAATAAAACTAATATTAAATTATAACTTATTTAAATATTATATAATGTACGATTTTTAATTTTATATATATATATATATATATATATTTCATATTTGTTTTTATCTTTAATTATATTTTAAAATTATGATATTTTGAATATCATATTAATTTATGTATATTATATATATTAATGAAGATGAGAAAGAATTGTATTAAAAAGAAAGACATTTAACAATAGAGATATGCTTATCCAAATTTACTATAATATTTTCATGTTGGCGTCTAACAACAATGCTCTCCTAAAGAACAAGAAAAACAAAAAGAACCTTATCTTTATTGTATACTAAATATTACTACGAATACCTCACAGATGTAATATAGTATTATGATATTTAAACATGAAATTTATTTTATGTAATGAACATCTTCAGTAATTAAATTTATTATTTAATGTAATACTTAAAAATATTTTAAATCTAAAATTTATATCTATAATAAATATATATTTACAATAACAATAACAATCACATTGTAAATTTAAATTCATAAATTATATCACTAATTACAGCTTTACTTTAATTTATATTAATAATCACTACTATAAAAAATATTAATCAATTTAACATAATTATTTTTATATTTTCAAACATTTTTTTATCCTATGAAATTACTTATATTAATTCTTCAATTATTAATAATACATAATTAGTTTTATTAATATATTTTCGTTTACTTTTTTAAAATAATATGTGAATATTTAATAATTTTATTTTATAATATTTAAAATATATATTTCTATATATATACACAATTTAATAATAATATTTCTACACGTATTTAAAATAAAATTTCCCAACTACAATGTTTATTTTATTTCTGATAAGTTTTATTGACAAAATTTATTTTTCAATTTTTGAATGTAAATAGTTCAACGGTAATAATATAGTACTACTTTAAATTTTCAATAATTTTATATATTCTAATGTATTCTTTAACTTTTAAAAAATTTCACTTTAAATTTTAATGACGAATAATTACGATGTAATATAACTTTTTCCCTTTGTCTATCTCTTTTATTAAAAAATTTAATAACAACTTACATAAAAAATTATATTATATCGCTCAATATTAATAATAAAAATTCATATTCAAAATTAATTTATACAACACCAATTAACATTATTTTCTTTGAAGTACTTTTATTTTGTTGTTTAAGTTTATTTTAATATTCTCATCCAAAAAATAAAATCGTAATAAAAAATTTAAATTTTATTAATTATTTTTATATTTATCCAATATATCAATTTTTTTTAAAAGATTTATGGTCAAAATTCAGTTGTTGGATACATAAAGTGGGGAGGGCTTAATTTTTGTAATTTTTTCTATTAAAGGTTTATTCTTTTGAAAAAAAAGTGGCAACATATTTTGAAGGGTCTCGTCCCCTTTAAGGTGGTTTTCCTCTCTCGTATTATTTTCCACCATCTGTCAAGAATCAATCAAAACAACTAAATAGATGGATACCAGAATAGCTGAAAAAGATATCTCCATCACCACACTAATCAAAGGTTATGAATTTTTGAAAATTAACTCTGCAAACAAACAAATAAAGTACATATTTAGTCAATATTTTATGTTTATTTATTTTGTGTTGTTTTCTGAGGTGCGATCAAGCTGTACGTAAACTACTACAGCCAAATTGGACGAATTTAGAAAGGTACGTAGAACAACCACACAACAAGCCCATCATAAACCAAATACAACTAAATAAATAATATATTATTATATCATCACGCGTGTAACATAGTTATTCAACTTCTTCTCTTTTATTTCTTCCTCTACTTTTCTTCAATTTTGTTTTCGCTTTGTTCCCGACAAGGAAACTTTGTAACACAACACATATTTAGAGCTAGATCGACCCAAATTTTCCTTATTAATGATGCTTTTACCTAACCTAACCACGCAAACAATTTCAAATTTAAGATACTTCAAACACGTGATTAGACAGCACTGATTAATTGTATCTTCTTCTTATTTATGTATACTTTCACGGTTTAATTAAAACAACTCATTAATCACATTTAAAATTAACTCCAATAATCAACGTACCTGTTATAAGTCATTCAAAACATAGAAAAACAAAATCACGGGGGCCATGCAAAGTGTCAACTTATAGGGATTTTAATTGTCTTAAAAAAACCGTACGAGGGAAAATTCAATTATTTTGTGAAATATATTTGTGCATGCATTGCATGAATTGATAAATCATTGTATAAAGAGTTAAGGTTAGTCAGTGTGTCATCTTGCAATCACATGTTCTTGTAAAAACAACAGTGGAGAAGTATTGAACTTTCTGGGATTCATCTGAGTTCTTTTGTCCCTGACCGAGTGCATTTAAAAGTGTGGGTATATTCATTTTGGTAAAATGGTAAAATTCGAAAGCATAATAAGGAAAGGAAGAGGTACAATTGGGACTCCTTCTGGCTTCTGCTGGGGATGATGCAGGAGAAGTAACAGCTATTTTGTTGATTTGATCTCCATGTATGAATTTGATATGAAGATAGTGATATGAATAGAAAAAAACATAATTTTCAATTTGGGAATGCGACTGAAGTTTTAAGTAGTTGATACCAGTCGCCATTTTGACAAGTCCAACGCCACCTAACGTTTTTTCTTATGTTTTTCCCCTTCCCGTTAACCTTATTATCCTTTTCTTTTGGGGTACGTTAATTAATCTATTATAATTTATTTGATTCAAATCCTTGCTGCATTAAGGAGCTTCTGGAGATTTTTTGAAATATAGGGTTTAGATAGTTATTTGTAATTGAGAGAAAAGAAGAGAAAATTTAAGTGGTGGGAAGTGAAAGAGCGAAAAAAGTAGGAGGTAGGACTACGTCAAAGGCATATTAGAAGTCTACGTAGTGGGTGTGGTGGGGTCTTGTGGTCCAACCATTTGGGTATGGTCGTGGTAGTTCTAATTTCTAGCACTAACAAATGTCTTCTTTTCCTCCTTTCTAAGTAAAATCTTGTCTTTTCACAACAATATACTGCTTTTTCCTAATCAAATTTGTTTTTTTAATACACTTATTATATGTTTAGATTAGTATTACGATACACTCATCATCTCCACAAATTAATTTTACTATATCGATGGGTATAACTATTATTAATGTATGTACAACTTCAACCATCAATGTTTTTGTTTAGATAATTTTGACTATTAAATACTTTTAGGAAAAAAAAGTAAATAAAATTTTAATAAGGTCAATTTAATTTATGCATAAGTTAAAAATATTTTTGGAAAAACGAATTTGAGAGAACTTATATATAAATTTAGTATATAAAAGATGTTACTTTTTTGAAAAAAGTGTTTATGAAGTTTTTTCAAAAGGACCTTGGTACATTGACTTTTTTTTTCTAATGTAAATAAGAGATTTTGTAGCTAGGAGAACATTATGAATAAGTCAGAGAATTTCACATTTGACTTGTGTTCATTATTTTGTTGTTCGACAATTTACACTTAATTCCAAACTTTCACGAGTGACGATTTGTGACCGTGAGAAAATCCATAAAACAAATTGTCAATGTAATCCGTTTGGTTGTTTGAATGGAAGGGGAAATAAGACGAAAGCAATTAGGAAGAAAAAAATAAATAGAAACACTATTTTTATTATTCTTTGGAACAAAAATAATGGTGATCTAAACCATTTTTAAATTATATTTTCATGGATTGATTATAATAAATAATTAAATATATCACATTTGGGCTTTTAGTTTAATACTATCACTTAATTGATGAAATGATATTTAGATTTTCTATTTTTAACTCACATTAACAATATCACAAGAGAGTTGTTAAAGTAGGATTGTAGAATGAGTATGTGATGTATAATTTAAGTTAGATTAAATTTAAATAATATTGATTTAAATAAAAATAACTTTTTTAGTGTAATATATTTACTCTAAAATTTGTTAAAATTAGGTTGATTTACAAATGAATTTATCTCTTTTTTATGTTAATTTTTTTAATTTTTATTTTATTTTAATTACATATTATATTATATTATAGATATAGAAAATTTTAAATAATATTAAAACAAAGAACATATTTTTGGTAGTAGTTATTTGGTATGTGTATATATAGAAATAATAAATAAATATGTCATAAAAATAAAGGAGATGTGTTAATAAAAAATTATTTATCATATTTTTTTCAATACATGATAGAAATACAATACAAGTGAGGACAAAATAAATTACTCTATATTTTTATATTGGTATTTTAATTTTAATATTTATAAAATTTAAATTTGGATGGTATGATAAATAAAAACAAATTTAGATCTATCACTGAGTTGTCTTATATAAAATATTTTTGTTGTTGTTTATATATATATATATATATATATATATATATATATATAAAATGTGACGTAATGCATGAAATTATATATTATATTTTAAGATAATAACATAAGTAGAGGTATAAACTCAACTTTTACAAAATTAAATGAAGGATAAACTCACTTATATCATATCAAAACTATATAAATATATCATAGTAAAATTTGTATGAACTATTGTGTTATCTCTTTTAAGTATTTATATTAAATCACTCATTCAATCCAAACTCTTAAAATATCTATTTCTTAAGGTGAGGAATATATTGAAAATCTTACATGAGAATTTTAGTATTTATTTAGTGAAAAAATATATATATATATATATATTTATTGAAATTAGATAAATTAATTTATCAAACTCACATAAGATTAAGCTAATAAAAAAATTAACTATTCGCAGGATGACGTTATTTAACTGTTCTTAGGATCACGTTAAGTTTAATCACCAATTTTCACAGTTCTAATTACATATATATCAATTTTTGTACTCTAATAGCAATATACTATCTTATTTATGGAATAATTTTGACATACATTTAACCAAAGAAAATTCAAATTTTTCATCAATTAAAATTAGTTTATAAAACCTATTTATAATACGAGTTTTTTAAAATCTATTTCTTTAACTTCGGGAGAAACCGAATCTAATTTATGAGGAAACTGATTTTTTTTTTCTTTTCTTTTCTTTTCTATCTGAAAGTTATTTTTGAAATTCCCTCTGAACGCCTATAATTTTTCTTTTGTTTTATTTTTTAATACCTTTTAGTGGTCTGTTTTTGAATATTACTTAAATTATATGATCAAACTATTTTTCAAGATGCAATATTATGTAATTTCTTATTCCTGTATGAATCAACACGTTATAATGTATTACATGATTAAATTAATCAGCCGTTAATTTTTTCTTTAATTACTATTTGGTTTGTTAATATTTAAAAAAAAATTGTTTATAATAATATTATCTGATTTAAGGGTCATTACTTTTTTTGAAAGATATATATATTCTAAAAAAAGAATGCAAATACATAGAATGGGTAAGATTTAAAATTCTTTATAGTTGAACTTTTCCAATTTTTAATAACCACAAATATGAAATTAAAACTTAGTTTTTGTTTGAATACATATAATCATTAAGAACATTTACAGACACACACAAACAAATAACTTTATTTGATTGAATTTTTTGATTCCCCTTTAAATTCCTATAATTTTAACAAATACTTGCATAAAGTGATTATTTATTTTATTTATTTTTTAAATATGAATAGCTATAAATTTTAATATCTCAAACAATTTATAAAAAAAGTTATATTTGTAATAGCCACACAAAACCAGTCCAATTGATAGATGATTTACTTGATGAAGTAGGAATGATTCTACATTTTTATTTTGGGCCTCTTCACTGTAGAGACATTAAGATAGGAAACAGCCCAAAAAGCCCACATAATAATGACACAGAGACAAAGGTCTCTCAACCTATCAAGATACAAACAATTAAAAAAATTACAAGTATTATGATATAATGTATTAATTTATTTTTTATGGATTATTATAGCTTTTTTTAAATATAAAAGTATTATGGCACTCACTTTAATAATTATTTTTATGAATTAATTAAAAATGATAATTTTTCATTTCTATAACACAATTTTTTTCAAGATTTTGAGTCTTAAATTTATGTGGGATGAAAAAAACTTACAAAATTCAAATTTAACACACATACAGAGAGATGTCCAAAAGCAGTTAATTTAATTTTTAAATTTCGAACCATCATTCAATTTTACCATAGTCATTAGAGGCCAAATTAATGCACCATAAACTAAAATACTAAAGTGACTAATGATTTAAAGTGACTAATGATTGTTAAAATCGAAGTTAAATTAAATTGAATAAATTTTAAGATTTTGTTACACAAATTATTAAAAATATTAATTTATATAATTTTTTTTTAAAAATTTAATAACATTTTAAAAAAATTAAATATAATTTAAATAAGCTTAGTTTGACTTGAGTGAAAAGAAACTCTTATAAATAAAATAAACAAAATGTATGACTTGATCTAAATATAACTTAAATATATTTGAAATATTTTAAAAATGTTCTGCCATATTTTAGTTCTTACAAGAAAAATATCATTTCACATCAGACATTTTCTTAGTATTCTTTTTCAATCTTTACATTAATCGTAATTAATTTAGTGTTGTCATAAATAATTAAATTAATTAATATAATTAAATTAATAAATAATATTTTAAATTAAGATAATTATATTATGTTTAAGTATAATTTAATTAAATATATTTTAGATAAATAAGATAATTATATATAATTTATTTTGAAATTTCAGAATATTATAAATTATAATATAGTAATGCATTGTAGTGCTTTCCAATCCATTAATGCCAATTTACAAACATGGAAAAGATTTTGCAGGTGGAAAACTTTCTAGTAAGGTCATCTTTTTCATGACATGGTGGAACCAATTGTCCAAAAACTACAACTACTATTTTTTTTTTCTTGGGCCCTCTTTTTTACCATGAGCCCATAACAATGTGCCGAATCTACCCATGCCACTTTTTAGACCATTTGATCGTTACCCGTGATTATTTTATCAATTTTCTTTACACTATTTCTCCTTTACACCTTTATACCAACTAACTATAAATAATAATAATAATATATTAATATAATAAATAAGTGGGATGTATTTATATTCTGTTATTCTTTGATAATTATTCTTCTCTCCTTTAATACAAAATAACATAAATATTATGAAAACCTGAAATTATATATATAAATATATAATTAATAGAACATAAAATAGAACTAATTCAGTTACTCGGATGGAATTAAAGATAACTACATTCAATCCTTCTCAGTAATCCAATATTTTACAGAGAGAGTCTAGTCTTTATATTTTGCAAACACATATGAAAAGTCTTAAAATTCCTGATAAAAAATTTATTGTAAATTTAATAACAAAAACAGATATCATAAATTTATTAATTAATACTAATAAAAATAATATTTTGGTTAAAAAATAAAATTTCGGAGGTATTTTATGATTTCTTTTAGTATAATATATGCTTGACAGTAATAAATAACTATAATGTCTTTCTTGAAGCACCTATACAACAACTCAACTCATTTAGCACTATACTTGAATAATAAACATGTTAATCATAACATTGACAAATCACCATTGATTCATATTGACAAATGCAGTAAGTTTTACATTGGTAATGGTATACTTGAGATAAGAACCTTTTCTTTTTTATGGGCTATGATATTACACGCGTGAAGTTTAACTTAACTAGTGATCCAACAAATATGCAATCAATTGTTGTGTTGTTTGTTTAATATATCTTACAGCTGGCATGCAAACGTGCGATGCTTGTTTGTTTTGGTTGTTAAGATGTAAGGAATGAAAGAGGGCACAATAGGAAGTCTATCATTTCCAAAATTGTAGAGATCCTTCATCCACCCATGACCGGGTCTCTGGGTTCCTGTCATAATCAAACAAGCAACTGAAAACAAAACAAAAAAACTGAAAACCAACTATTGCATTTTGCTTTTCAAAAATTTACTCATTTGTGCATCATTATTCTCCCGTCCTCTCTTCATGATGCAATTTCATATAACCTTTCCAGTTGTAAGAAACGGAAAAGGAAGAAGTTTTGTCACCTAGGAAGCTTTGTTGGATGGTTTGTATCTAAGTTTCAATCCCTTCACATTTTAAAGTTGAAGTTTGTGTTGTCTCAATGTTCGATTTTACATGATTTTGTTTGAGATGTTTGAAGTCATGATTCTTTAGAATGAATCTTTATTTTGTACAATTCTTCACATTTCTTGAATTTTTATTTCTGGACTTGTCATAGACCAATAGATCCAACCAGCCTACCAGTCTTGTCTCTATTAGCTTAGATACATAACAATCTTTCATCCTGATCAACAACACCACCACCACCTTAATGAAGCATCCTTAAACACAAACATAATCAAACCATTTGAACATGGGAAACAACACTCCTCAGAATAAATGTGGTTGTGGTGGCTTAATACCCGCAGTATTCTGGCGTTCTGCTCCCAAAAATAACGATGCCGACAATTTTGAAAAGGCATCAAACACCTCTGACACAAAAAAACAACAGGGTAGTCGTGAAGATGTGACTTTCTTTCCAACACAAAATTCTTCTGATAAAGGCACAAATTCTTCACATTGTTCAAACACAAAACCAATCCCTCCTGTTAACCAAACCAACCAAAGGAACCATCCCAAAGTGTTACAAACCGAAGGCTACGTCAACAATGGAAGAAGGATCCCTAAAGAAGCCGAGGGTTATGTCAACAATGGAAGAAGGGTCCCTAAAGAAGCAGTCGGCATTTCTGGTGAACTTGAAAGCATGTTTTCCGATCGACAAAAGGGAAGCGGCAACCTTGTTCGTGCTTCTTCTAGCAACGTGATGATGTTCGGTAATTTAGGTAACCTCAAGAAAGGAGGGAATACCAACACCTATTCTCAAAATGTTGGGGATTATCGTGCCAAGCAAAGGGATGAAAACCCTGTTGCTAATGGAAGATACACAAACCAAAGGGTGGAGAATGAAAGTAAAGGAAGCACAGAACAACCGGGTTCTCTATGCAGGGTCGTGTCTACTAGAATGGACCCCGAACAATTGAAGATGATGGGCAATGAGGATTACAAGAATGGAAGATTTGAAGAAGCATTGGCTCTTTATGATGCTGCAATTTCAATTGACCCCAATAGAGCTTCCTATAGGAGCAACAAAAGTGCAGCATTAACGGCTCTTGGGAGGCTATTGGAGGCTGTGTTTGAATGCAGAGAAGCCATTCAAATAGAGCCTCATTATCAACGAGCTCATCAGCGATTGGGGAACCTGAGCAAGAGGTATTCTCGCACAAGAAATAAATCGTAATTGTGAAATATAATGCTTCCAACATCTCTTAACTCTTCCATTGTTTTTTCTTTCCTTCTTATAGGTGTTGTCGCTAACTGTTAGTTTTTGTTTGGCTATAGATTAGGAGAAACAGACAAGGCTCTTTATCATTATAGACTAGCAGGATCAGAGGCTGACCCAGATGAGATGAATAAAGTAAAAAAAATCCAGTTCCATTTAAACAAATGCACTGAGGCACGTAGGATAGGAGATTGGAACAACTTGATTAAGGAGACCAGCTACGCTATTTCGTCTGGTGCAGATTCTGCTCCACAGGTTTGCTAAATGTCCTCTATTACACAACAAATTATCACTTTTTCTACGATTATATATTATGCAGTCTAGGATAATCTAAACATGTCGTGAACTTTATTAATTCTTTTCAAATAAAGCAACTTTTTTAACTATATGTCACATAGAAATTGAATGTGATCATGAACATGTAATATTTTTTATTTTTTTTACACCTTAATAAGATTTGAATTAACTTTTTCTCCCTCAGTCACACATGTGCATGCATGCATACACACATGCACGCCAATCATGCTAATATGACACTGATTGTGGCTTTACTTGAAGATATTTGGGTTGCAAGCCGAGGCATTTTTGAAGCTCCGTAGGCACCAACATGCAGAGGAAGCAATGTCGAAGGGACCTAATTTTGATGTTGACCAGTGCACCAGATTCTTTGGACAAATTTGTAATGCAAACTTGTTGGTGACTCGGGCTCGGGTTTATTTGGCAGTTGGCAGGTTAGTGTACCATTTTTCTAAAATGAAGAGCAGAAGATGCTTCTTAATCTTAATATATGCGCACATTGTTGTACCAGATTTGAAGATGCCGAAGTTGCAATTCAGCAAGCATTTAAGCTAGATTCAAATAATAAGGAGGCGAAGAAGGTGATGATGAAGGTTAGAGATGTGGCCACTGCTCGATCAAATGGAAACGAGCTTTTCAAGGCATCAAAATTCTCAGAAGCTTGTGTTGCCTATGGAGAGGGGTTAGAAAATGATCCATATAACTCAGTTTTATTGTGCAACCGAGCTGCATGTAAATCAAAACTAGGGCAATTTGAGAAGGCTGTGGAAGATTGCAATGCTGCTCTTAACTTGCGACCATCTTACAGCAAGGCTAGGCTAAGAAGGGCAGATTGTAATGCCAAGGTAAAAAAAAAGGCACTCAAGTTTCCTTTGTTTATTAGCATAATGTAGTGTGTTTTTAACATTTTGATGTGCTTTGTGTTATGTTTACGATGCAATTGTAGTTGAAAAGATGGGAAGCTTCAATTCAAGACTATGAAATATTGTTAAAAGAGACACCGGAGGATGAGGAAATAAGGAGGTCTTTGTTGGAGGCCAAAGAGCATCTTATGCAACAACGAAGTGAATGAAGGTCATCAAGTGGGGTGGACTTGTAGAGTGAATGGTTTAGACTTTAGACACGGAGTTTAGTGAAGAAATATGAAGAATGATGCGTGACAAAGGTGAGGACAGGAAAATGGTCCTACTATGTTTGTACTGTCAAGGATGATAGATAAGCACAGTTATGGTCAATGATCAATAATCAATTCCTTTGTGAAAAAAAAAGGATAAAGCAATGTTGAATCAATCAAGTAAAGGTACAATTTTTTCTTATTTTATATTGAGATTGAAGTTTGACTTGAATGATCGGAGATACCTTGATCCTCTCGTGTTACGCCATGGATAGGTTGATTTTAAATAAATTGTGTTTTTAAATGAAGACATGTATAAATGAAAATCTGTTTCATCACTAAGAATAAAGAATGGAACTTGTGGACGTTTGTTTTGATCTCCCTCTTTCCTTTTAGGAAGAAATTTCTGGATAAAAAAAAGCTCAAATTTACTCTGGTTTTTTAATTCACGTGCTGAATGATATTGAAATAAAGACAATTACCCAAACTTACGGTGACATAAATTATTAGAAAACGTTTTTATTTTTGTAATTTTTAATTGTTAATAAATCCAGCTTGTGCTTATACACTGGTTCGTGTAAATGCCTTCTTTCGGTGTCACAAAAAATCTTTTGTAATTTTGGGATCGAGACGCGACTTTACATGAAAAATTCACTTAAGCAAATTAATATATAATACGGCAACCATACCTACACGTGGAACATGTTCTCCTTAGAAAATAGTGTACTAAATAAACAAACGTGTAATAAGAAGAAAAAACGATTTTTATACAAAGTTCAAAAAAATAACGCCAATAGTGGCAAAAAATGTAATCATGCGGCAAAAAGTCACACATACATACGAAGTTACGTGTAAACTTACGGCATTACATATAACACTTTATCATTGAGCAACCAACATAATGTTAATAAAGAACATAACAAAAGAGGTAGTTGATGGTTATAATACCATTTGAAAGAAAAACAACATAGTTGAGTACTAAATAGTGTAGTGTCCATCCATTTCAGTAGTTTTCATTTTTTATATCTGAAAAGTGAATTTAAAACTTCAAACATTCACATACACACAGACCATAAATACCATGGCTATTGATACTGATACAGATACAGATAGTTTCCATAATAATTGAAAACTACATTGAAAAAACGGGTTTTGAACCCTCAAACCCATTTTTCCAATTCAAGTACTAACGCCATACTTATTTTCATTTTGTGGTTGACCGTAACAAAAAGGTTGCCATAAAAAGTTCACCCCAAACAACAACAACAACCGAATCACACTCCCATACTAAAGAACCACCCAAAACCTTCCTCACGGGCGCGCATTCAAAATAGAGAACGCGGATCTGGGTCTGGATCCGGATCCAGCGTGCTCCGAAACGGGCCGGGCCTGATCCAAGCTATAGTGGCAGTGGTTCCTAACGGCCCAAAGCTGGTAGGGGGAGGTGTCGAGAGCGAGCCACTGCTCGACCTCGAACTGATCCTGAGCACAGGGTATGTGGGGCCCAGTGGAGGTGACTTCGGCGTAGTTAAGGTACCAGCCGTGGTGCGAACCGGATCCGTCAGAAGTAACGTTGACGGCGCAAACGGGTCCTTCAAGACAGGGTCCCCTTCCGCTGAAGATGTCGAGGTTGCCGCGCTCGAAGTAGTTGTAACCCTTTCCCATCAAACCGCCCCACGCTTCGAGGTTTTTGATGTAGATGTAGTAGCCGTACTTGTCGTACAGCTTGAGCCCGATCTTGGAGTCCGTTCCGCCCTTAACCACCGATCCGGTTCTAACGTACACCGTGTACACGCAATCGCTATCGCTGTCCTGCATTCAATTCAACTTCCAAGCTGAGTAACAGTGAGGCACAGATTAACGAGATCGTGAAAGTTATGAATAATTGCAGCATTTTATCTTACCGATCTAACTGTTCCAGCGATGCAGAGTGAGAGGAGGAAGAGAAGGGAGAGAGAGAGTGTTGAAGGTGCCATTTTTGCGTGGCTCGGAGTGTTGAAGAAGGAGGTGGTGCCATTGGTAGTGATATATAGAGGGAGCCGGCGAGGGGCACATGTTCTTCATTCTCTCCATAAGGATATTATTATAATAATAGTATCACACTACATTATCAAAAAAAAAACTTAATAACCTTTTCCTTTGTTAAATTCCATCTTTCTACTAATAGAAAAGGTTGCATTAAGTTGTTTTCTTTCATAAAGTTTTAATTATGTTTCTTAATTTAAAAAATGTAATAACATCACTATTTCATTCTAAAAATTTTATAAATCACCATTAATAGATTTATGATAGTTATTTGAATTAAAATGATCACATTGTTATGTTTTACGAAACAGATTTAAATAAAACTTTATTAATAATGGAATCAAATTGAAAATAAATAAATAAAATGGTAAACTCTAAAAGTATTTAAAAATATTATAATTTATATTTTTACACGGAAATCAACACTTTTATTGACACGCGTATTTTACTATATTTTTATTAATAGAACTACTAAATTTGGAAAAAGTCATATTAATTTATATATATATATATATGTGTGTATGAATTCTATAGTTTTTAATGAATTTAAGATAGTAGCAATTAGCACTGTGGATTGGAATTAAATCTAAATTTATATTTAAAAAAAAATTAGTTTGAATTATATGATAAAATCGGTACAATCAAACTAAAAAATAGTAACTAAATTTTTAGGGTTTAAGGTTTAGTCACTAAATAGGAAAATTTGGTTCCTAATCAATTTAGTGACAATAAAATTGATTATAACCTTAATCATTAATATGAATGATAAAATGTCAGTGATTAAAATTATTGATGGAATCAGGGATCGAAATCAATCACGAAATTAGTAATGAATTTTATAATGAAATTAAAATTGTAAATTTTCCTTTTGTAAAAAATAGTATATGCCCAATAACTAATATATATATATATATATATATATATAGTTAAATTCTAAACTCTATAAAAGGAAATCTTTATAGTTATCTCCTAAAGTTGAAATTTTCTATAAAAGAGATTGATTAGATTTTAAACATATAAAAAGTGTGTTTTTAATTTTATATTTTTAATTTAAGTAATTTAAATCTGGAAAGTATGTAATATACTATTTTAACATTCAAACTAGTTTTTATTTATTTATTTAAATTAACATTGGAATATTCCTGGTATCTGTCATCGTAGAAAAATAAAATAACACATATGCCGCTCGCTTACAAAAATAATTATTTCTTCTTAAAAGTTTGAATAATAAAATAATAACACACACGTCACACGATTTCAGGTTTTCGTAATCTCGAACGAGTCCCTACATCAAGTATGTTGTGACAAATATATATTGTTGCTCCAATAATAAAAATCTAATATGAGAATTTTAAAGTAAAAAAAACATAAAGATTTATTAAATAATATATAAAATTTACTCATTAATTGACCCTTAGTAAGTTTTTAATTACACAACTAGAACAACCTATAATTATAAAACATTTGTTAAAAGCTAAAAATTAAATAAATTTTACTTTGTTGAAGTCGATTTATTAAATTAAAAGTGTCAGATAAAAATTAAATGATAGATTAACTGACAAATATTAAATGTATTGAAAGAGAGATGTATCGTATGATGAGGACATATCATATCATTTAACCTTAAAATTAAAATGTAAAACTTAAATTAAAATACTTATTGAATAATTTATTAAAACTTCATGTAAAACCTTTAAAAGATTCACTAAAACAATTAAATCTTTAAAGAATTTCATTATTACATCTTAAAATTAAAAAAAAAAATACTTTTTTGTCCAAGGTTGATCGATTAAAAATGGGACAGGCAAATTGGCCTGCTATGGCTATGTAAGCTGGGAATTTTGATCCATTCTATCCGTTTTTTTTTCTTTTTAAATTTTATTTTCAACTTAATATATATGTATATATACATATAAATATTTTTAGAATTTTTAACTAATTAATTAATATTTTTATTAAAATGATTATTACTTTTATATATTAAATTATACCACAAATTATAATTAATAATTTAAATTCAATTTATAAATGTTAATAATTTAATTTGTGTATCTTTTAACTAATAAAATATAAAAAATTTATTCTCTTAAATAATTTTTTATTTTAATTTTTAATTTAAAGAATGAACGTGAATCAATTAAACTGATCCTATTTTTTACTCGTTAATCTAACTAATGAAATAAGACTAAATGAAATATGATGACAGATTAAAAATATGAAGTTAAATTAACCAATGAAATAGGACTAACTGAAACAAGAAGACAGATGATAGATTGAAAATATCAATTTAAACCACTAAATTATGAGACAATATTAACTATTATCATGTTAACTATGTTTAGTTGTGAATTCTGAACCAAACTAACTATAAGATGATATTGTAAATGTATGTGCTGCTTAGTCTAGGTAGGAGAATTAATATATATATATATATATATATATATATATATATATATATATATATATATATTAAGAGTGTTATGTTAAATATTAGTTTTATTTGTGTGTTACTTTTAAAAATAAAAATACACATTAATCAAAATTTTTAATTTTTTCTAACATACGTTATCAATACGTAGTAGATCTGTAATATAGAATTATATTTTACTGATAATTGAGGATAATGATGAACTGAGTTATAAAATTGGTAAAAATTCAAAAAAAATTTATAAATTAATATTTTAACATATATAAAAAATTAAAATTGTAAAAGAATGTGATAAATTAGTTTATCTGAATATAATAAAATTTAAGAAGGGTGAGTTTGAAAAATATAAATTTGCTTATTTTAAACTTGAATATTTGTTATCCTATGTAAATTGTAAATTGGAACAAATGTAGCCAAGTATGTTATCGTAATATTTTCAAGGATACCTGAATATATATATATATATAATCATAATGATATAATTAAATGAGATTGCCCAAAAATCGTATAATAAAAAGATATCATGTTTAACAAAAAGTACATGATTTTTTATTTATGTAATATAAAATATTTAAATATAATAAAACTTTATTCATTTTTTCGCTTCAGACTAAAAAAATCTTTGGATCAGGCTTGTCATTGCCTTTACTACCCGAGACTTTCTTTCTGCACCCCTTCTATATATATCTGCTGACAAAATTACTTCAAATCTCTTGAACAATTAAATTCAAGTTTTGTCGATAAAAAACTCGTAAAATAAAAACGAGACTACTAAAAAAAATAACCTAATTTCTAAATAAAAATTAATCACTAGTAAAACCAACAAACATTTTACACAGTATAATGTTAATAAACTAGATTGCCCAAAAATCAAAGCTGGGCTGATTAATGTGGTGCGAACATTGATAAGTTCGTGAATAAGTGGTCAAACTGGTGGTATAGATTAAAAAAAAAAATATATATATATATATATATATATATATATATATTTTAGAATATTTGATCAATATATACTCTAAATTTAAAATATTTTTTTCATGTCTTTTTACTGAATCTTACGGCCATGATAAAGTACATAATACTTCAAATAACAAATAAATTCATAACAGCAAAATTCAAATTTAAAAATATTGTCATAATAAGGTAGCGCAAATTTATAAACAATAAACAATATTGTTTTTAAAACCAAATTAAATTAAATGGTTCAAGTGGACAAGATCAAAGATTTGGTCACTAATTTTTTTCATTAAAACCAACCGGGTCAACATGATTAATATATGCTTGTATTTCTAATTTTAATTCGGGAGAAAAGATAGACAATAAAAAAGTGCGAAAGTGTCGTGATAAAAAAGTATAAGGTGAAGATAAAAGTAAAAAATAAAAATTAATTAATGTTTGAATATCTTGTAAGACGGCAATTCCAACTATGTATATGATGATAATAATAATAATTCATAATTGCAGGGTTAGTTAATGAAGAACTAATTTGGTTGTAGTTATTACTTGTGACAAGTATGCTCTGATTTGGACTTAGCATGCTAATTACACACATAATTCTTAATACACACTAAAAATAGAGGAGTTTAGAAAACTAATTATGTCGAAACACATGTTAATAGAAAGTTCACAATCCTGAAATAGTTGTATGAACACCCAACAAAGTTAGCAATGCCTTCATGCGTTGTGTGCTCGTGTTTTCCACGCTGTCAGAACCCTCCTAATATCGCGTTCAACACCCCAAACTAATGCCCTAAGCCTCAACCAATTCATCTTGCATGCATGCAAGAGAACGTTCAACGCCTCCAAATCGCGTAACGTACACAGCGCGCGCACGTTAGCCCCTTCCTCCTGCCACTGCTTCCTTGGCCATGGAGGGGCAGGCCAACGCCGCCGACCCCGCCGTCGTCGCAGCGCTGCCGCCGCCTCCTGGGCGCTACGTGCATGACACGTACATCGTGCAATTCCCGAAGAACCAAGTGTACCGCGTGCCGCCGCGTGAGAATGCGTTGATCGTAGAACAGTTCCGGAACCCAGCCAAGGAGAAGAAAACGCGCGGTGGCTGCTGCTGCTGCTGCAGTCGTCGCGTCCTTCTCACGCTCGCTCTCATCGTCGTTTCTGTGGTCGCCATCGTTGGCATAACGCTTGCAACGCTTTACTTGATCTTCAACCCCAGGGGCCCCATATTTAGCGTCTCCAATTTGGTTGTGAAGAGCGTCGGCAGCGACAAGAACTCGCGGCCGCAGTACAGGGTTTCTTTGAGAGCGAATAACCCGAACGAGAAGATGGGGATCCAGTTCGAGTCAGGTGATGTGTGGCTGTTCTTGGAGGGGACTAAGGTTGCGGCGGGGAGGTTTCCAGTGGTGGATCAGGGTCGAGAAGAGTCAAGCGTGGTGACAATTAACATGAGTGGACCCAGTGTAGTGTTTCACAGGGGAAGCCACCATGGGGACGCACCTGTGGATTTGGGATTGCAGATGAAACTTGCGGTGAGGATCAGAACCGCCGGAATGGAAACGTGGCTTATGAGGTCCAATGTGTTCTGCGACTTTAAGGTCACCAGTCTCCGGAATAATACGCGACTCTTGTCAGAAGAATGCCACACCCAATTCAAAGAATATTAAATAATTTAATAATTTCTTCGTTTTTGGATTGTTGCTTAATTAATTTCTTCTCCCCGACGTAATTTTTATTGTTTTTTGTTTAATAATTGCTTAATGCAATTAAGTGATGTTGATTAGTGAAGATATCAAGATATCATGTTCACTTATTCAGGAATGTTTCCCTGGAATTTGAATCTATAATTAATAATAAGTGTGTTGGGGGGCATGCTTGTGTTTGTGTAGCCACTAAAAACAATGCGGGGCATGGAATTGTTGCAAATATTTGTTTAATACATCTCACAAGTGTTATTTATTTTCATTTTTTTATTAGGAGGGGTGATACTCGTACTACGACGTTATATACCATTTTTCAACACCTTTTTCTCTCTTATAGAAAATAAGTCAAATTTTTTGAAGAAAAAAAATTCTATTCAGAAGTATATGACAATGGTAGATTACGAGTACATTGTTCACTTTTCTTTTCAAAAGGAAAAAAACTCACGCACCTAAGTTTCATCTTTACCGGTGTCCGCATATCACCTCCTCTTCAAAAAGAAATTTTCTTTTGTCGTTTTTAGTAACTCCTTTTCATGGCATTCTTTTCTCACTTTCTCCACGCATTCTTTTCTCACCTTCTCCACTCTTACTTCATCTATGTTATATTAGTCGTCGTCTATTTGTATGATTGTTCACTTTAAATTAATTGATCACTTGACATTATAGGGTGGCTCACATCATCATCTTGTTTCAGAGTCGCATGGTCTTACTTGTGGATTTCCAGTTAATTTCTCCTATGAGGATTCCAACTTTGTTTCACCCTTTGACGACAACTTCGACTTCATTTCACCCCAACAATAATAAAAGACTAATTAATTCGGTCTCTAACAACCTTTATCTTCCACTTTAACCTTCTTGATATTCACCAATGACAACTTCTCCTATAATCTCTTCTTATAACCTCCTTCAATTTCTTCTCTTTTCCACATTCCCATTTTGTTTCTCCTCTCCTCCCAAGTCCCTTTTCCCAAATTTTCAAATTTCATTTAGCCAAGTTGTGTTTTTTGTAATTACAAATTTAACCATCGTGACACATATTTTTCTAACAGAAAGAAAACAAACAATTGTAACTTAATTATCTAATACAAATATGTTTTCAACAAATCTGTTTTGCTCTTTTTTAATAATAGTGTTGTGTTAAAAAGTTGTATTTCAAACTCAATATTTCTTATTAATTATCTAAGTCAACCTCTTTAGTTGTAATTCATCCCTCCAATTGACATTGCAAAATCCTTTGCAGATCCATAGCATAATACTAAACATGTCTACTCTGGAATAGCTCTAGTGATTTGAAGCGTGTAGTAGTGTCTCACAAGATCTACCTCAGAAATTTTTTTGACAAATTTAAAATAACAAACTTAAAGCCTATGTCCATACCTCTTACATCTCACTATAAGCTAAGTGATGAACAACCTCCTAAGCTGGTACAGGAATAGATATGTATGGATGTTATTCCATATGCAAACATTGTTGGTTTTTTTATGTATGCAATGATTTGAACTTGTCCTAACATAGTCTATATTGTGAGTGTTGTTAGCCGATTAATGTCAAATCATGACAAGCTCTTAAGTGAAATTGTTTTATTTGAAGGAATCTCTTGGAAGAGTTATAGTTTATGGTGGAGTTAGAAGATATGACAAAGATGCTCCCATAGAAGGATTTGTTGATTCAGACTACGTTGAGTGTTTAGACACCAAAAAGTCTATCACAGGTTATGTGTTTACTGCATATGATAGTACAATCAGTTGAAAGGCTAGTTTGAAAAATATAGTAACTTTGACAACCACTAAAGGAGTACATTGTCAAGACAAAAGCTATGAAGAAAGCTTTATGGATGAAGGGTCTAACCAAGGAGCTAAAGATGTGATACTAGACAATTACTATTTACTGTGACAGTAACATTGTTATATAGTTGTCAAAGAACCAAGTCTACCATAAAAGAACAAAGCACATTGATATCAAATTGCATTTCACAAGAGAGGTGATTGTTGGAGGGTTTATGAAGATGATGAACTCAACTGATGATAATCCATATGATATGATTGCGAAGGTTTTGCGAGACAACATGTTCTTTCATTGCTTGGATTTAATCCAGCTGATGATGATTAAGCCTGTGATGGGCTTAGTGGTAAGAAATAATTCTCGCTTAAGATTTATGCTGAACCAAGGTGGAGACCTGTGAAGAATTAGTCTAGTAAAAATCTTGTTAAAATGTTCCTAGATCGTCTAACTCTAGAAGATCATCTAGTATAAGGTCAAACTTCTATATATAATGGAAAATCTCAGTAGGCTATCTGATATCATTAGACTGTCTAGTCCTGAGTGTTGTTGGTGGATCATCTAGTGATATTTAAAGTTTTGTGAGTGAGACATTGTTCGCGTATCTTCCATTATAGAATAGGCGTGTTCCACGATAGTTACTTATATATAGGAAACTTGTATCACATTTATTGTAATTTCGAGTTGTTTATCGTGAGAATTGGTGTTGAGCGAGATTTTATTGAGAGAGAAATATATAAGTTATAATCTCTATTTTATAGTGAATGTATTTATGGATGTTATCTATATGTGTTTTTTTTCTTAATTCTTACAATATTTACCTTTTTTTTCAGTTTGTTGTATTTTATTTTGCTCTGTTTGATAAAGTTCATTTGTGCATTAGACAAATCTATAATAAATTTGTAATTTGTGAAAAGTTATTTTAGAATAATTAATAATTTATTATATATTTAATGAGGTGATATAAACTGCTCTTTATTTTGAAGATAGTAGATAGGTGTAGAAGTGGGCTAAGTGGAAAGGTAAGTTTAACATTTTCATTTAGTGAAGTGGTTAACAAAAAATTAACCTATCATCACATATGTTATATTCGCTAATGATTTGTTCTAACCAAAGAGGACAAATGTAAAAATTTAAAGCGGATATTCACCATCCTTTAAAGCAAAAAGTTTATTTTAAATTTTTGTTTAGCTCTCGGTGTTGGACTGGTCATGCCTCCAAGGTTTGAAAAGTTCTAGGGTAACAGCTCCAGAGCGATTGGTTACAGAAGGTCGAAAGACACAAATACATCGGCAGTCGGACCTCAGTTTCCATATCCATTTTATAGTACTTGAAATCATATTTTCTTCTTAAACACGACAATTGCTTGACATCTTTAATGTTGAAACTACAAAAAAACAATTTCAAACAGCCAATTCTAAATCGAGAATGTGTTTCTATAAATGACCAACTTTATCTATAAGGATTCATATAGAGGCTTCCAATGGTTTGTACAAAGGGCATATTTATCCCTCTGAAATGCATATTAGTAGTATAAAAGAACACATCACGATGCATATGAAGATAACAGAGCTACACAAGGCAAGCAAAGAAATACCTTTTGCAACTCCATTAACATTTTAAGAAGCCTTGCATTAGTTGAGAGTTCCAGCTTCTAGTTTGGTCTCGTCAACAATCAAGTTGAATCTTATTCAGCTAGCTGCAAGACTCGAGTTTCAGCCTGGAGTTATTAACTATAAAGGTTGTAAATTTATTTCATCGAGTCACCTAACACATTCGCATCCCTCTCTTCTACCTCTTTATCCATGAAATTGATTCTCAAGTTACCATTAATTTGATTAAATCTAACCAACCACCATCTACTTTAAAAAAATATACCCCACAACTTGTTCCTTTTTAATTGCATAAAAGACCATCGGCTTGACTTGTTAATTCTTTTTAATCCTCCAACTTGTTCTTTTTTAACTGCATAATCTATAGATAACCTAAAAAAGCTATACAATATAGATACCAGCACATGGACCAGCAGGATCTTTGGCAGAAGAAGACAAAAGCGAACGAATATAATATATAACATATTATGTTAATTAGAACTTCACGTAGGTTAACTTAAATAAATCGTAAGTGCTAACCCATCATTCAAATTTATGGTCATTAATATATGGAAGAAAGCAGCAGCTAAACTAACCAAAGTCGAGTATAAACCAAACTCAGCCTAATAAAAATACTAATCAGAGGTTACGTTATTAATTTTTTAAAAATGTTATGGAATGACGTGCAAGGCAAACTTCATCTCCAGAAGGTAAGAGTTCCGATCCTCTGTGCTGCCCCCAGCGCAGTATCCATGTGTCACTCCGAAGACACAGCAACGAGTTCCTGCAGTGTTGGGTTGTGAAAAGTGAAGACAGTGTGTGAGACGAGAAGAGTGATTGGTCGGAAAGTGAAGATGAAATCAGAGACGGTGACGCTGGTGCTGGTAAATCTAGCAAGTATTATGCAGAGAGCAGATGAGTCTTTGCTTCCAGGAGTGTACAAAGAGGTTGGTGAGGATCTGAACGCTGACCCCACTGCGTTGGGTTCGCTCACGCTGTTTAGATCACTTGTTCAATCGATGTGTTACCCTCTGGCAGCATACCTCGCCACGCGTCACAATCGTGCGCATGTCATAGCTCTTGGTGCTTTTCTTTGGGCTGCTGCTACCTTCCTTGTTGCCATCTCCTCCACCTTCTTACAGGTTCTTCCTAACCTCTCTTACAGTTTTCACCTTCTTCTGCTCATCAATTCTTTTGCTATATCACACGAGTTTAATGGTAATCAATCTTATAAATCAGAATAACTGTTTATAATAAAATGAGATACTGCTGTATCAGACATTTCAAATGTATAAATGAAGTTCTGTTAACCTGATACTTTACTAAACGAAACCAAACTCCGTCTAGAAAAGGTTTCTCCTCTTTCTTCTTCCATATTAGTGCCATAAAATTGTGATTAACTTTCAACAGTGACCAAAATGTACATAATCATACCACTTTTTCAAAATGCCAAAGAAGATAAGTACGATCAACATCAAGATCATTTGCTTTAAAAAATTATAATTTGGTATGGATCATGTTTTCTTGACCCAAGTTTTCCCTCAATCATGTGCATGTTTCCTTACACTTTGGTGTTGGATAATACGGATTATCAGGTGGCAATTTCAAGAGGTTTAAATGGGATAGGACTTGCCATTGTTATTCCAGCAATCCAGTCCCTGGTTGCGGACTCAACCGTTGATAACAACCGTGGTATGGCTTTTGGGTGGCTGCAACTAACAGGAAACTTGGGAAGCATCATTGGTGGTCTCTTCTCTGTACTCATAGCCTCAACCACAGTTGCAGGTATACCTGGGTGGAGAATAGCTTTTCATCTGGTTGCACTCATCAGTGTTATAGTGGGAATATTGGTACGCCTCTTCGCAAATGATCCACACTATTCAAAGACCGATCACACAGCAACAAATCAAGCTCCAAACAAGTCCTTTTGTTCTGAAATGAAAGAACTAATGAAGGAAGCAAAGTCAGTCATTGGAATTCCAACTTTTCAGATAATTGTGGCTCAGGGAGTGTTTGGATCATTCCCCTGGTCAGGCTTGTCGTTTGCCACGCTTTGGTTAGAACTAATAGGCTTCTCGCATGTAACAACAGCGACCCTTTGGACCTTATTTATAGTTGCTGCTTCATTTGGATCTCTATTTGGAGGGTGGATGGGAGATTTTTTATCCCAAAAGTTACCCAACTCTGGTAGAATAATATTGTCTCAAATAAGCGCTGGTTCAGCCATTCCTTTAGCAGCAATTTTGCTGTTGGGATTGCCTGATGATTCATCCACTGCCTTCATGCATGGTCTTGTTCTAGTCATCATGGGATTCACCACAGCCTGGAATGCTCCAGCAACTAACAAGTACGTTTCCATAACTGTAATAACTTATGCTTTTATATTCAGAATTACTAGATTTTAAGCTGTGAGAAATTCTTATACCAGTAGATGGCTTCAATCCCTTAATAATCATATAGAGATTAATGAAGTGTTTTCTAGCATCCATACATCACGCTGAGCTAATACCAAGATATGCATTGTTCAAGGCTTGTAAGGTGGGAGAAAGGGGTTCCTAAGGTTTATAAGCTCTAAAGCATTGCCTCTCTAAATATGGGATTCTAGTTTTCTTAATATACATCCTCTCACACTCAACTTTATCAGATTTGAGTCATGAATAATAATATAATAAACAATCCAATAATAAATATAGAATTAGTTCCAGTATTATCTTAAATTGGATCTAATTTTATCCTCATTAAATCAACTTATAATCTTAAAGTGGCAGTGAATTAGTGATGAATGCATAGTGAAAGTATAAAAAAATGGCGGTTGTAGGCTATATAGATCATTAATCATCAACCATAATCAAACATTTACCGATGAAAAATTATCCATAATCATCCAAAATGTGAAAAAAAATATAGGTAACATGATGTGACAGGAAGAGAAAAATAGGAATAAATGGTAGGTGTTGATAACTTTTTACACATGGAAGAAAAACATTTTGGAGCTTACAATTCTTGAAAATTTATTAAATGCAGCTTGTTTAGTTTTATTTCAAATGTAACAGTGTGGACAGTCCAATATTTGCAGAAATAGTGCCTGAGAAGTCCCGAACAGCTATATATGCTTTGGATTGTTCATTTGAGTCTATCTTGGCATCCTTTGCTCCTCCTATTGTTGGAGTATTGGCCCAGCGTGTTTATGGTTACAGACCAATCCCAAGCGGATCCTCGGATTCTGTGGGGATTGAAACAGACAGAGAAAATGCTGCATCTCTCGCCAAGGCACTTTACACTGCAATTCTAATTCCGATGATAATCTGTGTCTCCGTCTATTCATTGCTTTACTGCACCTACCCAAGGGACAGGGAACGAGCAAGAATGGTATCATTAATAGACTCAGAAATGCAGCATCTAGAATTGGACACGAAAGAAAAAAAATTCCATGTTCGTGATTTAGAATCAAATGGGGTGAATGGTAAGGAAAGTAGCAAGTTTGACTTTGATTATCCAAGGGAAGAGAGTGTCGACGTGGATGATGATGATGATAAGAAAGTTTTGTTGTCCTAGTATCAGTTCACTTATGCAAGGAAACAATAGTTCATTTGATCAAATGTTATAATAGATAGCTTTTTAGTTCCAAAATAAATATCTATTTACAACTCCGAAAATTGTTGATACGATGTTCATTCCTTAGTTTTTGATGAATGGATCATATTCAATCATTCTTGATGTCCCAAAATCCCCTAGCAGGATGATTTCACTTTAGATCTATATCATTTATTGTTGTATATTTGTCTTGTGTGAGAATTTTACATTGATAAACTTCAACAAGCACTCATGTTGATTATATCCTTTACTGTTATACATTTGTCTCTTTTCTTCAAGATTTATCCTGGAGCAATCAGCATTTTAATCCCAACATTTATAATATATAATATAAAATTGGGGTCTAAAATTAAAAAAAAAATCCCCAAATCATCCGCTATCCATGAATTTAATACTTAAAATTACCATACGCTATCAAATTTATTCTTAAAATTAAAAATAACTCTTAAAGTTTAAAAAATATAAATCAAATTAATTCTTAAAACTGTTATCATAGATATCAAATTGGTATCCGTTTAAAAAGGCTTAATAGGGCTGTTTTACCTTAACTTTCAAACTTTCACAAATTATGTGTCTAATTTTTTCCTTACACATCTTATATTGTCTTAATCCTAAACTTCCATACTTTTATGAATTTTATCCTTATAATTACGTCTTTAAAAAATGGTTTTTTACAGCAAGCATTGGAAGATATGTTCTGAAGGGTGGACCTTTTTCTTTTCCACTGTCCATTAGTCTAGATTTATATGATAAAATGAATTCAAACAAATTCTGTTAACTTCATTGGTATATATTGAAATTTACGAACATAAACTTTAGGATGATGTAGCAAACTACTATTCAAAATAATATTTTAATATTGATTAAAATATAAAAAATAAACAAAGTTGATATCTTAATATAAAATTTTTATTGTTCATCTAATAAATAAATATTAAAACCGGAAAATACTAACTAATATCGTAAGATATTAATTAAGTCACTGAAAATAAAATATTTTTTGGAGATAAGTTATTTAATTAAAAAATGCTTAACACCTCTTCTTCTTAATAATTTAAAAGTATTTAAAAACTTGTATTTAATGTTGCTTAATCCTTGCCCTCAAGTCACTTAAGATTATAGGTTAGGAGTTCTCTCATAATTGTTATAACAAAAAGTCTTATAAATAATATGCTAAATTAGCCCCCAATAATTAACGTAATTCCTTTAATTTCCAAAATTGCTAAATTGACATTTTGTTTTCTCTCTGACAACATAAAAGCAATGATCAGTTTAATATACTGACAGATGGTTATTTTATTCTTAAAAGCATTATTAAAAAAATAACTAAAATAATCATGTTTTAATAATTTGAAGAACCGAAATAAGTCTTTTATAATTTCAATAGTTAAAGTATTAATTCAATGTATTACTTTTCTTTGGTAGTCTTAGTTTATGGCTGAAATTAATGACTTACTGTCGAGTATTGACTTAATTGTGTATGGATTTGTCGGAACTAACAAGGGGAGGATTTTTTTCACTTTATTTTTACCCACAATATAAAAATGGGACGCGTCAAACAAAAAGTAAATAATTGAACCCTTTTGATCCTCGTCCCCAGGCTTATGGTGCAGCCATGGTTCGGATGAATCTAAGCCGTTGACTGGGCTATAACACAGCAATCAGATATGAGAGAAAACATTATATACGGTGGAGATTAAAATATAGGAAGTGAGGCAAAAATAGGCAATGACATTGTACAATCTCAAACGCGCTATGTGATGGGTCTCTTTCTCCTACCACTTCGGCAGCACACACTTCCACTCTAACACTAACTTCATTTTTCCACTTCACTCACTCACCAATAGTGCAAACTTCAAACTATAAAATCCTGCCCTTATTTATCACACTACTCTTCCCCTCCTTTCTTTCTTACTTTCTCCTCCCAAATCTGATGCTATTAAATTCGCATGTGACCCTTCTATGCATTAATTACTATATAGCTAGATCTTAGGGAACCTCTATTTGTAGATCTTGAAGCAAAAACCAGCAAAAACAATGGCTCAACTCAATCTCACAAAGGTACTACTGTTCTATGTTGTGTTATTCCTTTCTGTATCTATTTGCTTCAGTTCTTCTTTGGAACCTCAACATGAGACCACACACTTGTCTACTACAAGAAGAATGTTGGCTGCAGAAAAAGAAGAGCTAGAGAAGCCTTTGAAAAAGAAAACCACTACCCAATCCACCAAAAATCAGACCAAGCTCATCAAACCCACTGCTCCCTCTTCGAAGAACCAAACCAAGACCAGCAAATCCGACAACATTTCCTCCACAAGCCTAACCAAAACCCTCAAATCCAGTATCCTTTCCTCCAAAAACCAAACCAAAACCTCAAAATTACCCAACAACACTTCCATCAAAAGCCAAACCAAGCCACTCAAGCTCAGCCCCACCAGTTCAACTTCCAAAACGAAACCTACCACCGACACTACCCTCAAGAAACTCAATAACTCCACCGCCACAAAGATCAAGAAGCTCAACGTCACCTCAAAACCGCCAACATCAAAATCCAGCCCCGTTTCCATTTCAAAATCATCGGATCTTGCGAAAGCAAGTAACAAAACAACAAAAGCCACCGCCACCAAAGACGACGACAACAAAAACACCAAGCAAGCTAAAACAACAAAAGCAGATCAAACTCACGAGGCAACAGACAAGAAACAAAAAACTCCACAGCAACAAACCAAGAAGAAACCTACGAAGCAAACACCACCGAGTTGGATTCTGGACGAGGAAGATGATTTGGTTTCAGACTTCACAGATCTACCGAACAAGTTCCACCAAACACTCCTCCCCGACCTCGAACGAATCTCAACCACCTCCAAAGCCTACATCACCAAAGCCAATAACGAAATGACGAAAGGCTTCAAACCCTACGTCGGAAAAAAATACGCACCCACCGTGGCCACCGTTATCTCATGCTTCTTCGTGTTGATCCCTTTGCTCTTAGTTTCTCTCCTCTGTTCAAGAATCAAAGCCTATTTCTCCCTCCAGAAAATCTTGATCTTCATCCAAGTGTACCTCTCTATCTACTTCACTGTTCTCTGCATCACATCGTTGTTCACCGGTCTCGAGCCACTCAACTTTCTATACTCTACTTCGCAGTCCACGTATCTGTGCCTGCAGGTGCTGCAAACTCTCGCTTACGTGTTCTATTTGCTGCTCCTCCTCATGTACCTCGTCCTCGTCTTCTCCACGGACTCTGGGCTGGGCTCCAAGTTCTTGGGCCTGGCCCAGGTCTTGGTGGGCTTCGCCGTTGGGCTGCATTACTACGTGACGGTGTTTCACCGGGTGGTGTTGCAGCAACCGCCCAAGACGAATTGGAAGATCCACGGGATTTATGCCACGTGTTTTCTCCTCATTTGCTTGCTTGCCAGAGCTGATAGAAGGAAAAAGACTTACGTGGAAGACGGTGGAGGAGAAGGCAAGAAAAATTAATGTATTTTTTGTGTGACTGTTATTTTTTTTTTCCTCTCATTTCAATTCGATTCAATTTAAAAAATAAAGCCATATCCAAAAGCAACCAAGCAAGCTTGTTCCATAAATAACACCACATGATGACATCAACAGTTTCATGCTTCCTATTTTTCATCAAAAACGGAACTGTTCCATTCTCACTCTCTCACTACAATTTCCAAACTTTGCTTATTTTATTTAAATAACTAAATTTATTATACTTTCATTAAATTATAAATATGGCATATAATTAAGAATTATTAAAATTTCTAATCAGTTCGTACCCTTCAGACACTCGTAGGCCAACCAACGTTGAAAAATGGAAGATTGTTGCGCGATTGGCATGTTTGACTTCTTTTCATAAAGTTTTTCATCTTGGACAAAAGCATAGTATGAAAAACCGAAATTCGATTCCCTATAAATTGAACTGAGGGTGATGATGAGTGTTTTTTTCTGCTTCAATTTAATACAAAACTAAGTCTTTTATCAACAAATGTTAATAATGTAATTGCAGAGGATCTAAATTCATGAAAAGCTTCAAGAACTATACTTATCGAGATACTTTTTTTTCTTTTTCAGTTTTTCTGTTATGAGAGCAAGAAGGATTCAACAAACTTGTCATCCTTGGTGATAAAAAGCAAAACATGTTCATATGATTAAAGCAAATCTAGAAAAAAAATTGATCCAAGAATAGAATTTTCTTTCAAAACAATGAACAAGAGTTTTGAAAATCGAACCGTGATTAATGTTTTAAAAATGTTGGGAGTTACTGAAGTTATATTTGTCCACTTGCATGCAGATAAACATCAAAATTTGTGTAGATAATGACAATTTTTCTATGAACTTGCCGACAGCTTAACATCTTAGTAACACATGATACATAGAATAATTTAAATAATTAAACTATTTAACCACAGTGGTGGTTTTTAGCTTAACATGCAGTATTTTGAGTTGGCCACCGACAGTTTGTGATTTCACATTGGCATGTGCCACGTCGGAGCTAGTAATGCAACCAACTGGAATTTTGGAAAAGAGTGCTCGGCCATTCAGCGCACAACAGCCCCAGTCCACCTCATTAAATTCATACTTTGCTCACACTTTTGCCGAAAACCCTCCTCCAAGTATGTGTATGGTGATTAAATTCAATAATGATATTTCACCGGATACTTAATTTTGGTTGTTTAAATTCTTACATCATTAATTATATAAATATCTTGAAATTTTAAGACAAATGTTACCAATAAATATAAATCTTTTGAATCCGTTTTTTATTAGTATTGACTAAATTTATTGAAATATAAAGTTTTGTGAATATTATAAAATGCTATTTATTTAACTTCTACTGTAACATAATTTTAACATCTTTTGATAACGTGGTATAAGAATTATAATCACATCTAGTACCGCAAAAATAATACTTTAATATAAAAATTCATCCATTGAATATATTTGAATAATAATTACATTTTTTTTATTATCCAAGACATATCGTTTAGGTTTTCAATAATATCTTCATATTTTCGATAATATTTTTTTATAGGTATTAGAAAATTGAGATACATCTAAATTGATATCAAAATAATTTGAACGAGTTTTATTTTTTTCATATTATCTTTTTTTATGATTATCTATGAAATATAAAAAAAAAAACTTTAAAAACACACTAGAACCAATTATTAAACTAAACTAAAATGAATATAATTAAGAAAAATGTTTTAAAAACATAACAAAACCAAAAATAAAGAAAAAAAATACAAATAGATTGGGTATTTCGAGAAGGAATGAATAAAAAAAATGAATGACAAAATCTAACTTTTTACATGTGACATAATAGTGACTCAAAGAAATTGTTAGGTAACGATAGTCAAATAATATAAGAGACAAAAATAACTAAAGAAGACATGAAGACATCGTGAAAAAGACACATCACAAATAATTGTGATAAGAATATATGTGATGTAATGATAAAAAAAGACACAAAGTGTAGATAATAAGATCACAAATTTTATCAAACATGTGAGTTATCATTCAAAAGCACTACCTAAAGACAATAAGATCAAAATGAACCTTGGTATTTTTAAATGTTGCACTTCAAACATGACATGGGTCATTTTTATGTCAAATGACGTGATTCATTGACTCAAACTTAGACTTGTGGGTGTACTTCAAGAGAACTAAGTATGCTTTAAGTTCACCAAAAATCATGTTTATATGTAAGTCAGCTCATACCACATGAGTAAACTCATAAACTCGTATGAGTTCTCAAGTTATCCCTAAAATTTGATAACCATGATTATACTCATATGAATATGTATGATTCATGGATGAGAGAATGACCTAATTGAACCAATAACAAACCATAAGAGTCACTTTTTCACCATTTAAATAATTTGTGCAAAGATTCATGTATTTTGTTATGGAATGTAATTATATATAAAAGATTTATTACCTTTGATAGTATAAATTAAATTTTTTAGATAAAATAATTAATAAAATAGAATTTATAAATCAAACTGTAAATAAAATAATGAGTTATTAAACATTATCTTAAAGTAGTTGTTAACTAAATTATTTATAATAATTCATTTATAAGATATTTGGGTTGGATATAAGTAAACGTGAACTAATATACTTAAAATCTGAATAGAAAATAATTTGTGCAATATACTTTTTGTTGAAATGAATAATTTTTAAAAGAATTCAAATAACTAAGATATAATTTGATGTGATGTTTAATTTAAAATAACTTAATATAATATTAGTTGAGATATTACTTCTAATGCTTTATATCCAATGTTAACCATTAATAAGTGATATTAATATGTTGGATGATGATATTTTAGTTGGAGTTCATGAAGTAATAATTTTATAAATTATTATTTATAATGTAATATTAAATGCGAGAACTTTTAGGATTCTCGAAACCAATAAATTATAAAATTAACAACATTTTATTTTTATATAATCAACAACATTCTATTTATATACGATTATTTTAAAATCTGATATATTTGGAAGAATTTGAGGGAAATTAGGTAACTTGTTTCATTTAAAATGTTTTCATCATTACATATAAATTGATAACTTGTCTTTTGTATTTTTTTTTTTATCTTTTTCCCCTTACACTTGTTTTGATAAATTGTCCTTTGAAGTCCTACAAGATTTTAAACCTCTAATTTTTAGTCATCTCTTTACACTTTCAACAAATATTTTAAATAAATCTTTAATCTCTTTTGTTTGTCTAGTTTTCATTCAAATCACATTCACAACAACACTATCTGAAATAACTTAAAAATAACTCATCTAAAAGTTAAAATCGCAATTTTTGAGCAACTACATAAAGTAATTCTTCATATTAAGTTATAAATAAATAAATTTTATTTTATAGATAGATAATTTTAAGATTTTTTATATTTTTTTTCATATCAATGTTTATATAGAAAACTCAAAAAAGAAATACCAACCAGGAAGTAGCTATGTAAGGCCGAAGACAGAGACGTCTCTTGAGCATAGGACATATAGGTCTGGCAATTATTAAAGGAATAAGATAAATGTGTAACTCTAAAAATATGGTTTTATTTGACATATTTAATGAAAAGTTATTCTACGGATACAATTATTTACTTTTTGTTCTTTTAACATGTTTTTTAACTGGTTTATCCTCTAAACAAAAAGCACCAAATCGTACAAATTTTTAGTTATATCTATAACAATCTTTAAGAGAATTTTTCCAACTTGTTTTACACATTTTATATTTATATCTTACCCTTAATTAAAATTTAAAATTAAAAGATAATAAAAATAAATTAGCAACTGCATAATACAGTACAAATAGCACATATATTTCAATAACACAATATAATAATATAAACTCTTTATGTACTAAAAGTCACTACACTCATATTAAGAGCACAAGACACGCCCGAGTTTGTGATTTTTCATGTAACTACTGTTATTGTCATTTTACTTCTTTTAAAAATATAAAAGACACGATTATTTCCCATAGCGAGTAATATAAGAAAAACCTAAAACAAATAAAAAAATATTATTATTTCCATTTTCACCTCATAAAATTAATTAACTAACATAAACATGTAGAATTTTAAAATTTTAGATGATTTAAAATTTCTTGCATTTTCGAAATGCATTATTAGAATAAATCAACTTAAATTTTTAAATTAAAAGTTTTTAATACGAATAATGTAATTTACTTTTTATTATGCTTATATATATATATATATATATATGTATATATAAATATTAAATTATATCGGTATAATTTATACGAATATTTATATATCCACAAATTTAAATAAAAAATAAATCGTGTCAAAATTAAGTAATAATAAAAAGTGATTAAATGATTGATATTTTATTACATTATAAAAAATTATATATTAAATTGGTTCGTTCTATAGGAACGAGACATAAAATAATTTGATATCAATAATAAAATTTTATATATAAATTTATTGGAAACAGATTCTTAATCTAAATTAATTTTTTTTAACATGATTTAATTAAAAAATATATTTTTAAAATATAATATTAAATTGATAATATCTCAAAATCAAAACTTATTATCATTCTCAAGTTAATATCAATTATTCAATGATGCTTTACTATTAGACAAGTTGATGGATGATGTTTCATGATTAGACGAGTTGATCGATGATGTTTTATTATAAGATAAGTTGATAAACCTTTCGTTAAGTATGATTCAACAACTTTACTTAAGATTAAGTCGATGACATGATTTTAGTTGAGTTGATGAAACTTTGTTAAGTATGAATAATACTTCAGTCAAGAATTCCATCGAATCCTAATTAACAGCATCTCAACTGAGTAAAGAGTATGCTAAATTTTAAATTATTAATTATTTTTTAAACACAATTTGAATTTATTAAATTTTAAATTACTTTTAGAATTTCTTAATTTGTTTTAAAAAATTATCCGTGTCGTATATTTTATCATAAAATATTTTTAATTATTTATAAAATAAATCTATCTAAACACATTAAAAGGAAAAACGAATTCAATCATTCACGCTTTCATTCAAAATTTAGATAATAATTAACGAAAATATCATATCTCGAATAAAATTCTCTTAAAATATGTCAAAAGAGTTACGATTATATTTTAGAAATTAAAATTACAATTTTTTTATCGGTAAAATAAAAAAACTCAAATCAGATTTAAAATAGGAAATAATCTCAAAGTTTTATACTTACTAGTTCTATAATAGGAAAGAATACTGTAAAACTTAGAAATAGCATATTACGCAAATAAAATTACAAGAAAAATGTGACTATCACATATATCTGAGGTGTGATTGCTCAATTAATGATTTTGTCTTAAAAAAATAATTTAAAATAAGAGAGGTAAACAGTCCAATAATTGCACCTAATAGAAAAAGGAAATGCAATTCACTTAATATTAACTAATAATATTATTTTTTGAAAAAGAATTATGTGTATGGGGTCATTCAACTCTCACTTTTTTATTTCTCTCACTGTTCCTATGCATGGGTTTGCATCTAATTGGCCCATGCACTTCAATATTATACGCTAGTGCGCAATGGGCCCCATTCATGGGTCACGCCCAAACATACACAACCCATTCAAATATGCAACAACAACAAAAGAATAAACAAATATCTGTAATTGCACATGACTTTTGTGCAAGTAAATTTTGTGTTAATTATCCTTTTTTAATTATATTTAATGAATACGTAGATTTTATCATTTTTATTATAACTGTTCTGTTGATTTCTAAATAACAGTTAATTTCCCACTTCTCAATCAAGTTAAAACATGACCATATCTTTCTGATTTTGCAATTAAACGAAAGAGATTATAAAAATATATATTTCCTTTCAAGTAATATTTTCTTGGCGAGACGACAGCGATGTAAGTAAGCAGTAGAGTGTTGTCGTAATACATACAAACAATTATAAAAAATTATACAATTAGAATAATTATATTAATTTCTTCATCCATCTCTTTAAATATCTATGTGGAAATAAAATTTATTTCTCTTTGCTTTCTCAAAAGGAGTATAATAGGTAAAAGAAAATTGAATTAAACCATTATTAAAAATAAAAACCAATCATTTAAAATTTATACTTGTGAAGTACAGTGAAGTAGAGGCTCAGCATTATTCCGTTGTCTTCCTTCTCCGTTGCCCACTCTCTTTTTCTCCTTTCTCTCTCTTTCACTGGAATTTTAACCTAGATCAAAAGATGACGGTGCTGTGAGAAAAGCGTGAGAGAAAGAGAGAGAGAGCGAAAAGTTCACATAGCATCCAAGGAACACGTGAATTCCGACATGAAACGGTCTCAGGTTGTCACCCACGACGACAAATTTGGATCTGTCGTTTACAATCATCGCCGATCTTCGCCGTAAACGGCGCTTCGCTGAAACGACCACATACTTTCTTCTTACTGTTTACAGCTGCCAACTCTCTTGTTCTTTTTCAGCTTCTGTGTTCTGCTTTTCCCTGTTACTGTGAGAAGACCGTTACGCAACTGGGGGTAATTTTATCTCCCACTCTTTTTTTTTTGCGTGGTGGAATCGACTGTGCCACGGGAAAAACTGGTTTTTGCTACTGCGTAGTGCGTAGTCGATTCTGCAACACACCAAAGACAAAATGGAATTGTGTTTTTGAGTAATTTGGTTGACCTGTGTGGGAATGTTGATGATGTGTGTGGTTTGTAGGTACTAGCTAGGTAGTATGATCCTCTTCTTGCCCTATATCTTTCCGTGATTCACTCTGTGTTTGACTTTTTAAGTGAGAATATTAATGTTTTTTTTTGCTGTTTCAGCTATCACTGTTTCTTTACCCTTACTATATCAGATGGAAATGGGGAAAATAAATGTTGAAAGTCTGAGTTTTTTCTATTAATTTAAATGTTTGATTATGTAGGTGGTCTTTGTCTCTTTCAGGGCTGGTGCAGAATAAGCACTAAAAAACAATTTTGATTTGGAATTTAACTTGTACGACTTGTGGTTGTATTTTGATGTAATTTGGACTCGTTTGTGTAGGATTTGTTCTGCAATGAGTTGGGCACTTTTATTAGTGTGGGTATGGGGAAATTGTTGTAAAAATGAATCGATAGCTTGCGTATTTTTTTATACTTTTTCTTTCTGAGAATCTAATGTTGTTTAGGGAACTACAGAAGAATTGGTCTTTTGGTTGGTACGTGTCTGGTGTTGTGCAGATTACTGATCTGATATTGTGACCTGTGTGCAGTTTTGAAGTGGTTTTCTTGCTTCAGCTTCTTGATGAGGAATTGATTTGTTGTTCTTCGAGGTTGTTATTATAGTTTATCAAGCATGGATAAAGTTTCATCGGACTGTCCATACCCAGGATGCTTTTTTTGTGTCATGAAGGAAGGGAATCCGAGCAAGCGCAGAGCTAGTGTACTGAAATTCTTTAGAGAGCTTCCGTGTCAAGATGATGATGGTCAGGTTCTCCCTATCAGTGGCCTTTGGAACACGGCTATGGCTCATCCAAACGACCCGGAATTCATAGAACTAGGAATATTTGAATGCATGTCAGCTCTCATATGGAAGGGACTGAAGAACCGGCGCTGGCTTTCTCATGATCAAAATATATATATTCCTTATTATGCAGCTCATATAATTGGTTCCTACACAATGAATATGGAGGAATTTGCAGAAAGTGCTGTGCATGCTGGGGTCATTCCTCCGTTGGTTGAGCTTTTAAGGGGCAGATTAACTTGGGTTGAGCAGAGGGTGGCAGTTAGAGCATTGGGACACTTGGCTACATATGCCAGCACTTTTCCTGCCATAGCAAGCAATGGTGAAATTCTTGAGCTTTCCATTCAATTGGCAATGAGTTCCCTGGAAATAGTTTATTCATACTTTTACCAATATGTTGATAGAAGGCTTAGTTATCATTGTGATTTGCTTACACGTGGTATGGGTGGTGTTGAAATGGAGTCCAGGAAGGCTGAGGAATGGGCTAGTCAGTTGCAGTGTTGGTCCCTTCAGCTAATTAATTGCTTTGCTTTTAAACATGAATTTCTTCCTACCATATGCAAACCTGAATTTCTGATAAAATTACCTGGCATGTGGGGTGGACTTGTGAATGAGAATTCACCAGCTGGTATTGGCTTATTAAGAACAATTTGTCATCAAAAGCTTGGTAGGGGACCTGTTGCTAGTTGCCCTGGTATTATTGACGCATTGTGTAATATTGCTCGCTCTTCAGATGACTGGCAGTATATGGCTATTGATTGTCTTCTATGGTTGCTTCAAGATCCCAGTACATGTCACAAGGTAAAACTTTCTCAACTTTGGATTGGCATCGGGTTCAGTTTTTTAATATATGTTGAGCATGTTTCCCCTGATGAACGCTAAGGAGTTTTAGTGATTCTGTCAGAAAGAATGCTTTGATTAACATGTCAATGAAAGTTGATTCTTTCTTATGCCTTGAACTAACTTAAATTCAATAAAGAAAAATGGAAATGAAAGTAAAAGCCATTACATTTAATCTCAACCATTTTTATTAGGTATGGACCTTCACCTTCAGACCTATCACGTTGCATGCCTCTTATTTGTATTTCTCCTTGGTTGAAAAGGCTTTTCAATTTCTCTGATTTCACTTGCAAATTTCATTTAAAGTTGAGGTCTGACAAGGAAATTTTTCTGGATAAGATGATTTTTCAAATGGTAATCTGATGAGAAGGAAACAAAGATTGGTTTTATTTAAGTATTTTGGTTTCTATAGCAGTTTCTCTTGAGCGTCTATAGCCAGGCAATTTAAAATATTAGATTTTAAATTAAAACCAATTAGTATTAGGTGAAGAAGTTGTCTAATGTTATATAAGTTCTATTCAAGTCATATTTTTTTCAATGTGGGACTTTCTCTGAGGTATGAGTGCCTTCACTCTTTGGATAGATAGTGTAAGTGACTGGTTCTGATACCATGTTACATTTTAACCTAAAACTAATTGGTATTAAGTGAAGTTGTCTCCTGTTATATAAGTTTTATTTAATTCATATTTTTTACAATGTGGGACTTTCTCTTTTTCTCAACATAGAACTAGTTAATACTTCTCTTCATCAGTGTCTCTAAAGGAAGGTGGTTGATCCTTGTCAACACACCAATGAATTTGTGAAGTGTAAACTGGATGCATAATAACAATGCCTTGTGTCCGAAGAGTGACTCGGTTTTAAATTTATCCGTATGGCTTGATGCTTTTCATTTATTCATTCGAGCTCCAATTGCTAGAGATTATGACTATAAGTTTGTATCATTTGAATATTGTAAATTGATTTCTGTGTTTGATAAGGCTTTTGGCGTATATTGTGTAGGTGATTGATAAAGTGGTGCCAGCATTAGTTGATCTTGCAGAGATTACAACTCTGGGTGATCACAAAAAGCTAGGTGATTCAATTGTTAATGTTCTTCAAGAGTGCATGCAGTCTCAAGGGTCAGGTAGAAGCTCAATTAGTAGTCGTACTAAAGAACAAATTGAGGATATATTAAATTCAAAGCAGAGATTGAAGTGGGAAAAGAATATGCCCAAGGAAGATCTACATATTAAGCAGGCTGCAGCTCTGGTTGTCAAGCTTGAAGGAAATTCCTTGTTCTCATCTGGAAATATTTCTGGAGCTGCATCAAAATATTCTGAAGCATTGGCATTGTGTCCAATGAGATCTAGGAAGGAGAGAGTTGTTCTATATAGTAATCGTGCTCAATGCCATCTTTTGCTGCAACAACCTTTGGCTGCCATTAGTGATGCTACCCGTGCACTATGTCTCCATAAACCTGTCAATCGGCATGCCAAAAGCCTCTGGAGACGAGCACAAGCTAATGACATGCTTGGATTAGCGAAAGAGAGTTTGTTAGATGCAATTTTATTTATAAATGAGTGCTCTCAATCAAATGATCCTGATCTTTCACTGAGGCAAAATAAAGTTCCAGATTATGCAGAGCGATTAGTTAAGAAGCAGATGCGGGCTGCTTGGTTATTCCGAGAGGCAGCTGTTAAGCATGGCGGGGTCCATAGTCAGGGTGATGGTGGTGATATGTATGGCCCGGAGACTGATGATTCTGAATGGGAGACAGCTAGTGAAAGTGATATAGGAAATGATGGAAGGGATGATATGGGCGATGATGACGATGGTGATTGGAATAACGATGATGAGAGAAAAGATTATGACAAACCTTCAATGAAAGGTACTTTCACTATAAATTTTTTTCTATTTCTATTCTTGGTCATTAATTTCCATTATTATGTGATCCCACTTCGTGCTTCTTGTTATTTATATTTGATTTGGAGAACTGGATTTGGCTAATAAACAGTTTGCATTTTAGAGTATAACTAAAAACGAATACGTCCTATCAACTTGAAATATAGATACGCAAATTCTTTTGGATGACATTGTCCCACCCTAAAGGATATCTTAGTTTAGGTATGTGGTGGATAGTTATATGTTGGGTTCGTGCATATCATAATCTGTATCTCTCGCTTTAGTTTAGATTTTTTGAAAAGAATAATTCCTACCTGATTGATGCCAACTGGATAATTATGATAGCTCCTATGTGACTCTGGATTTTGGGTTTTAGTTATTACAGTGAACAAATTGATGCAAACTCTTTTACTTGAGTAGCCAGCCTTTCCTTTGTTTGTAGCATCATCTGGCCTCCCTTCTTAGCCCTGATCATCCACTGAAAGCTTGTGCTATAAGCCGGACTTCCTGTACTTGCCTTGCTACTATTACGATAAAGCCACTGAATAGTTCTGTTGATTGCCCTTTATGTAATGTCAGAATTTATACTTGTGCAAACGAGTAAATTTGATTGATTAGGTTTTACTTGTACCCTCTATATAAAAAGAAAAGAACAATGGTTGGATAAAGATAATATGCTATTCCTTGCAAAAACAAGCAAACCCTTAATATTAAACCACATAAGTTTTAATTACTGAATAGAATTTCTCTCTCCAATGTATATTGACCCGGGGAAGTAAAACTGTATATTTTCACTGCTTTATATGTGGCATTATTTTTTGTAAGTGATGTGTAATTTTCAAAAGTTTGGTTTCCTCCAGATATAAAGCATGGATACAATGTGCAGCTTTCGGAAGAACCTTGACATAAAATCCTAGCACTTGGTGCAATAGCTCTCCGACACGAATGAAGCAGGGTTGGATGCTTTGCCTATTCTAACTCTAGATGCTTTGTGGGCTTTAAAAGAGAAAATTCTAAGTCCGGTTGTTGTAGTAAGGGGCAGGTTGAAAGTGATGACTGAGTTTTTGGTCTTACTATTAATTGAGGTTGATATTTTATATAAAGTTTTCCATGTTCCATATTTGTTCTCCCCATTTTTCTTGTCAAGTGTAAAAATTGAAGATTTCTAGTTTGGAGAACTGCATAGCGTTTGGAGGATGTGAAGCATTTTTCTTCCGGAGGTTTGTGTATATAAACCCTTTGTGCTTAAGCTTTCTTTGAGTATGTTTCCATTATTATTTTGATTGCAGTTTGTCTCATTAGCTGGGCCATGTTATTATATTTTCTTTCAGTCATCCTGATTAATGATTGCTATTTTTTAAAATAATTTGTAAAAGCTGTTGAAAGAGTGATTCTTAATTCTTAATTAAGCTAATCCGAACATGAGCAAAAGGTATATTTGGATTAATTCTATAAGTCTTTTAAAAGAATAAATTCGGAAGCAAAAAGTGAAATATTTTTTTTATAAATTAAGGTAAGTTTTCATTCATTTTCACTAATAACTAGTGAGAAACCCAAAAAGGCTGGGCAAATCTTTCTCCATGATATTTTTGTTTGTTCTGGTGATTCTGAATACAAGTTTGTTAAACAAAATGAAGAAGTGGTCACATTATGCAGATGGCTCTTTCATTTTGCACATTATAGTTTTTTTCCTACGGCTTACAGTGAGAAATGCCAAATATAATTTTAGGACTGTACTAATGTTGTTTAATACTATGGATTGTACATTATTGAATTATATTACTTTATGATCTTAATTAAGCACGTTCGGGAACTATATTTTCCACAAGGAAACCTGCTTCGGTTTTAGATTTGTAAGTTTAATTTAGTTTTGCGGCAGACTACTATTCATTTATATATTATAAATTAGTTATATTTTTAGTTTATGTAAAAGGTTTAAAACACTCTTTTAATTTGAGGACATTTTGCATTTATGCTAAGGATATTGAAGGTGGGATTAGAGGGTGTCCTAATAGGTGATCTGATATGATAGATACAAGAAATTCAATTGTGCTATAATAATAGTGAGTTTATATTTAATTTTACTTTATAAAATTAATTTGTAAAGTAAAATTTATATTCTATTTATAAACTATGAATTTATATTCTCTTACACTGATATATATATATTTAGATAGTTTAATATGAATGAATCTTATAAGAGATGCAATAGTCTCAAAATAATTTACTATAATAAATATATATAATTTTAATATCATCTTAACAAATTTTAGGTTTTAAAAGAAAAAATTTAGATAAAATTTCGTTTAACATGTATTTTTATATTACATGATTTAAAATTATATTTTAAATTATGTTAACATAAAAAATAAATAAATTTTGAAATTTTAAACACAATAATTAAAAATTTTAATTTTCAAAATTATGTAATTTTGATTTTTTTCAAATCACTCAATTTAAAATATTCCCAATGAAACTGTAGGAAGAGATTTTTTTTTATCTTCTACGAAAGTATAGGAAAAATCGATGGTGGTGAAGAATTTGGGACAAATTTGATGGAATGAGCATATGCTTACCAACTCCCATTTTGAAAACTGACACCTATCTGAACAACCTATTTTTTGAAAAGTGCATAGGTATGTTCTTTTGTAGCACTTCTTTGTTACACTATTTTTAAGAAATAAAAAAAAAATACTCCTTTTCAATCTCCAAACTTACGATCATCAACTCCTAATATAAGGTACAGGACCTTTTTAAGTTTTAAATCTGAATTTAATATGTTACCAAATGGAAAAAAATTGAATAGGCCATGTATTATAAATAAAGAATTACTTTTTTAAGTTTTTGAAAAGCTGAAATATAAAATAAGAATTATGAAAATAAATTTTATAAAAATTTTAAAATAAAATACGAATTATGACACCTAATATAATGATTACTAAAAATTGTTAACAAAAGTTTAAAATTTTAATACTAATGCAACGGTAAAATTTTAAACATTTGCATGATAAAATAAAACACCATTATATAAAGTTATATAATACAGAATAAAATTTTATAATAAATATAAAATATGTTATATAATAAAAAAATTATAAATATAACAATAAATATTTATTAATTATTTTTATAAGTATTAATAAATAATATAATTTTGGTCTTTAAATTAGTCTAAATATTTCAATGTATGTGTAACATTTATTATTTTATATATGACACATAGATATTGGACAAACACAATATAATTGTAGTTCTTACAAAAGAAAAATAGATGTTCTAAAATTTTTTAGAAAATCTAATATTTGTTCTGTTTCAATTTATAAGACATATTTTTTAAGAAAAATTTATTTTATAATAATTTAAATAATTTTATTTATTTATTTTTTATATATTTCTATTAATCACATTATTATTTGTATTAACATTAAATAGTAGAAAGAGAAATTAAATATCATGAACTAAGAATTAATTCTTTTTTCTTATTGACTATTCAGGATTTCTATTTGTAATTTGGTGAGAATTAAAAATTTCGATTAAAATTTTAAAATAAAATTTAAACATAATCATTTACAATTTAATCAATCAATTTACAATTTTATTAAAAAATTAATTTATTTATAAAAACTTCTAATTAAATTCCAATTAATTTTTTGAATAGTAATTATGTGAATAAAAATAAAATATTTATAAAAAATTAAACAAATTAATTATTTTTATTAATATATGAGAATTTGTCAAATATTTCTTATCTTATAATTAAGTAAAACAATCATTTAATGTTTTAAAAATGAAAAATTAAATAAAATTGTGTATAATTCAAATTAAAAACTAAAATTAAATTAAAAACTAAAATTATATTAAAAAGTTCAAAATAAAATAAATTAAAATTTGAGAGACTAAATTGTATAAAAAATGAAGAATAAAAAATAAAATTAATATTTAATAAAAATTTAGAAACTAGCATTATAATTAATTCTGTTTTATGTGAAAAGAAGAGCTTCACCAAGTAATACATTAAGACATAAAAAGAGACAAAAGAAAGAGTGTTGGGCATGTAGTTTGGGATGTCACTCCTATTTATAGTAATACTTGGGACAACTCTGGAAATTTGATTTTAGTTAGGTGTCCAAAATTTATTATCTTGGGTTTTTTATTATGACAGAGTAACAGAGTAATCTTCAAATGCAAAACTCATATAGCGTAGCACCTTGCAAAGATAGAAAGTAGGATAATTATTGAAGTTAGGTAAGATTCAATTGAGTTTAGTTATTATAGTTATTGATTCCATAAATTACACTGCATTGCTTATCTTACTTCCCACGTGTCACATGCTATAGTCATCACAGCCAGCCTTTGCAACACCTACCCACACCTAATATTCATACACAAAATTATAATTAAAAAAATAAAAAAAGAAAGAAAGATGTAGGATAGGTATAATATCATTTTTCTTATTTTTATCAATCATTTAATCATTAGAAAAATTCTATCTCACATTTTCTTTTCTCGTCTATGTTCTTAGAAAAATATATATTTCTAAATAGACAAAAAAAACTAATTATATATAATCTTATTTTCTTCTCTCTTATATATAATTCTTTTTTTTTTCTATACATTCTTATTATCATTCTTTTTCTATAATTTCTCAATAAACTTTATCGATTTTAGGGTCAATCAATTGTATCTTGAAGTAGAGAGAGTTAGAAATTTTTTATATTCAATATATTTTTCAATCAAAATAAGTTCTTTATAAAGAAAAACTTTTATAACCTTTTTCTTAACTAAATTTGGAGCTTAATGTTAATTAGGTTAGCTAATAAGAAAAATAATTCTATTAACCACTTTAATTATAATTGGCTAAATTTTAGTTTTGGGTTTTATTTTTAAGGTTAGGCATTGAGTTTGGTGAGGTTTTAATATCTGGATAATCATTAAGTTCAGACACTTTCAAAATAGAGGAGGTTGTCTTCGGTAATTTAACTAGACTAATTTAAATTTAAGAATGAAATTTAATTTGAAATTTTATATATATGTAAATTTAGAAATTTTATGATACTTTTGTGAATATTTATGCAGTGCTATATAAATACTGATAGTTTTTTTTTTGGACTATAACTTGGTACATGTTAAAATTGTTTGAGCTTTTGAAATGGAATAAAATTAGTATATTGTAATTTAATGAACTATGATATTATCGAACTGATAATTCAATAAAAATGAGTATAAATTGAGTTTTGAAATATATTTTTTGGTGAACAATGTTTGGAATATAAAATTTATGAAATGTATCGTGATGTTTTTAGTATTTTATATATTATATAAAATGATTGATTTGAGTCTTCGAGCTAGTGTTTTAAATCATGAAAAATATGAGTTTTGCATAATTTTCGCTTAGTAAATGAAATTTTGTTTAATAAATTTTATCAAGTCAACATTAGTTTTGAACTCGAATCTCCTTAGTAGATTTTAGGGTGCTTAGTTGATTTTTCACAATCTATTCAACAAATTTAAATTCTCCAACGAATTTAAATCTGATAAAAATTAAATAATTAATCAGTTAATTCTATTTTAGCTCAATGAATTTGTTCATTATAAGTATTGGAAGGAAAAATATTTGTGAATAGATTTATTTATAAGTGTGTATAAATGATTGTGAGAATATATATATATATATATATATATATATATATATATATATATAATGTGTAAAATTGGTGTCCGAATTATAGTTTGAATGTGTGAATTAAATAATAAAATCTATAAAATAGTTATTTTTGCTTCATTGAGTTTTAGATCGTATAAATTAAATAACGGTAGTGAAAATTTTAAGGACAATTGAGTTTTTAGATCATATAGATTAAATATTGGGTAGTGAAAAATGCAAGTACAGATTATTTCACATTTATAATGTCATAAGTTTTGAATATTGGATATTTAAATTATATGAAGCTCAAATAAAGTTAAATGATTCAAATATTAGTTTCTTAGCAACTCACTCAATATATAATATGTAAAATTTTATAATAAATATCTTTTTATCATATATATATTCATATTTATTTATTATATAAATCCATTTCTGGTCCATTAAGATGTGTATATATAATTAATGAATTATAGAATGATATTAATACTTAATGTGATGGTAAAGAAATTGTAAAATTATTTTATTTATAATATTATATGATTTGTGATTGTATTATATACATAAATAAATATAAATATGAGCTCAGAGAAAGTAGCATAATAGAAATAATATAATAAATATTTTTTTAATCTATTTCTAATATATATATATATATAAATATATAAAAGTTATATTATATTTTAATATCTAATAATAGAGTTTGGAGAGTTGTTATCATATAAATTATATTAATATTATCATATATAAACTGTTAATCTAACTACTAAAAGAAAAAAAAATCTGATTTTAGTCTTCCAATTATTTAAAATACAAAATAATCTTCAAATATTACAATTTAATATTTTTAATGTTAAATTAATCTTTAAAATATCAATATGTTATTAGCCTAAATAGTACTGGATTCATTTTTCTATACAAAAATCTAAAATTTGATTAAGAAAAAACAGTTGAATTTATTAAATTTTGCTAATATATTGAGGATGTTAAAGTTTTCATAATCCCACTACCACAAAGTGGGTATAATTCAACTGTTTGAATTGAATGGGTTGGGTGATTTGTTACAATGAATGCCCATAAAACTTTAAATGGTTGGCCGTTGGCTTGGTTTCTGTCTCATCTATACAAAAGTTTATTATGAAAGTAGTTTTAAATTCTTCGGTAAGACTATTTCCTATTTTTACATCTTCTTTTAGGTTCAAAATAAATTTCTCTTATAAATAGTCAGTAACATAAAATTTTAATTAAATCTACAAGTTTTCAATATATTATGGTGTAAATTTCTATATTAATATATATAATTATAATTTTAATTTGTACAGATATTATTTTAATAGCACATAATTAAATTTAAGTAATTTATTGTTTTGGATTTTTAATAAAAAATAATTAAGAAAAATTAAATTTAAAACTTTCAGTCAGAAAGTAAGAAATAAAAAGTTGAAAAATATTATAATTTTTTATTGTTGTCATTTTGGATGTGTCACGATAACATATATATGTGTTACACTTGTAATCTTGCTTTGTAAACTTTTTTTCACTTTATTTACAGTAATTTTTGGTACGGATAATTACATTTATTTAAATAAATAAAATAAATTCAGATTGATTACTACAAAGTTTGATGAAAAGTATCATATATTTAATTTATAATTTTTTATTATTATTTTTTGTTGATTTATGTTAATGTATTTTGAAATCTTTGTTATCACATTAATTTTTTTGAGTCAACATACTATCTCGAATTATATGAAATAATTGTAATGTTGAAATCTTATATTAGACAGGAATAAGCAAGTTGAACACCATATAAAACAGAAAATCCATAAATCTAGTGTGTTAACGTTTTGGGTTGAAGGTGATGTCAATTTCCTTATATACGTTGGTTTTGTGGCTCATTTGGTGTTGGACCTGATGTATCCTCCTTTTCTATAAACCTTATAGTGGTATCAAAGCGTGTGTTAAGCATATATAAGAAAAAAAACTCATAAATTTATTGTCTTGAGATTTTAGATTAGAGATAATTTCATATACACTTATGTAATTGTATTTGTAGTTCATTTTCTTTTCCAAAATCTTTCACCCAACAATAACTTTATGATCAATAATATTATTTTTATTAAATTATAATTAATGATAGTTTTTGCTCTAATATTTTATTTACCAAGTTGTATAATAACAATAGTATATCTATAACATAACTGCTCTCATAATGAACTTTTATTTTTTATATGCTCTCTTTTATTACTTGTATACTCTCTTTTATAATTTTGAGATAATATTTATTGTTATTCTGAACTACATTTAACTTTTACATATTTAATACAATCATTATAGATGAAAATAATAACAATAAGGTGCTACTAAAAATATATACAATTTTAATATAAATGAAACATTATTCTTAAAAATAAACAAATAAATAACGAAAAATATTATTAAATATTTTTGGAATATAATTGCATCATGGAAATGCAGTTCCAAAAAGTTCAGTATTAATTTACTTTGCGTGGACATTTAAATATACCGAATTTAAGTTATTTTATTTTTAAAATATTTTATTTGAATAGAATAATTCAAATTGATTGAATTTAGATTTTTTATTGAGTATTTAATTATCGTAAAATATAAAAATTATTTTAATATTAAATAATATTTAATAATCCCAAAAATATTAATTAATGATATATTTTAATTAATATTATTTTTTGGACAAATTCTGTTGAGATTTTTTTTCATTTATTATTGACAAGGTTTGTTGTTAAATAATGACAACTAACAATATTTTTAGGTAATACACCGGCTCAGTTGAGCAGAATTATTTCTGGTTGTTCTTGATTTGAGTTTATTAATGTTAACTGAATGTTTTTTATATTAATTAAAAGCAAACAATATTAAAAAATATTTGAATCGATATTTAATAAAAAAAATAACAGTGATTACATCAATTGAAAAACAATACTTAATATTGAAAAAGATAACCACAACTTTTATAAATTTTTAAAATATATTTTTTAAAACTCGTTATCCAAATAACATTATTTTTTTTCTGTAAAACATCTCAGCTATTAAAATTCTTCATATAAACACAAAACTATATTTAAGAAATCATGCATTCAAATTTATGAATGTAATTTTACATGAGACAAATATATTTGAGAAATCACATTCAAAATTCTGTTTACGAGACAAATGTAAGTACTTTTATAAACATTTTTCTTATTTTAAAGGCTTTTCATGTAGTAGACTAGGAAACCATCCATTCTAAACTTTAGTTTATATAAAAAAAATAAAAAATGGTTATTTTGTTTTTATAGTGTAACATTGTTTAAAAATATATTATTTTATTTCTTTAAAATATTAAAACTCATGTATAAATTGATTTTTTAAAATTGCATAGTTGTTTGATTTAAAAAAAAATATAGACAAACATTTTTAAGAGTATGTGCACTTCAATCCTATCCGTTATTGTAACCATAATTGTAATAACATAACTTTTTCAATTATGTTTAAAGTAACAAGAGATTTAAACAGGTGAATTAGGTATACGTTTTTACGATGCTATATATAACTATCGATATATTGTTTGGAATGGTTATAAATATGGAAAATATTGGCAAGAATATGGAAAAGTGGAATGGAGTAATTGAAAATTTTGTTTTTTTTGCTTATAATAATTACTATGATGTAAATAATTAATTTTGATTGTATAAATATATATAAATAATGAATAGATTTAAATTACAAGTACTCCAACTTATTGAAATAAAATAAACACATTTATATTATTTTTTTAAATTCCCCATTTTAGATATAAACATATTTCAATTCTTATTTATTAGAAAATAGTAATTTCATATATGCATCCTATTAAGTGATAAATGTTTTTTTTTTACTTTCGATTAGGTGATAAAAAACTTTTATTAGTTCTTAACATCTTATATAATTTTGTTTATATAATTAAGGTTATTAGTATTGTATATTTAGTTGAATTTTCTAACATAATATGTCTCATTTATAAAATTTGCAAGTTAAATAGGTTTTAATTTTAATCCACGCCATTAATCCCAATTTAAATTCACAGTTACATCTTTCCTATTGTATTGATTGTGCATTGACAATAAATTTAATAATATAAACATATATCTTTATGAAAATAACAACTCAATTATAACCTAACCACTATTAATATAATTGGATATAACATAAACATACATATTATTATTATATCTCCACATTTATTATGCATTTTGGTATTATCCTGTTGTTAAGTGCATGTTGGATGTCCATTTTGCTTAACAAGAATAGTAATTGTTTTGTCTCAAGAGCTTTGATAAATATATTAGTAAGTTGAGTGCAAGTAAGAACATGAGAGAATTGAGAATAATAATTGAATATTATTCTCAAAAATTTAATTACAAACAAAGTGATAACCAATTTTAATATATTTCATTTACTTTTAAAAAATTTATTCTCATTTATACCATTGTTACAATAAATTGACCACCAAAAAATCTCTCACTATCTATATTATAAACTGTAAGATTAAAAGATATCAATTATATATATGTCAATCACCAAGATAATAAATTATAAAATTAAAAATATCAATTATATACATGTCAATGTATTGCAAATTCATAATCTCTTCTAGGAACACAACACATTACAAATCAATCATGATCTATCATATTTTTATTATTGTTTTTTTTTTATTTTCTTGATATATATAGAGAGATATACGAAGGATCTCATTCATAGTAATTTAAATAAAATAAATAAGTAAATGTTAGTTTTGTTAGCGAGTTTAGTAACAAGTTCACTTTAATTTACCTTAAAAATTTAACTTCAATCTTATATAATCCTTTGCTATAATTTAAATTTATTGTCAAATAATTTTTCCTAGTTGACATATATTAGCTAGAGGTTTGAATATGAGTATTAATTACACATTTTATATACCCTTGGACGACATTACATTGCAAGAGTATTTAGGTTCGGTTCTATTTTATTTTCTAAAAGAAGCGTACACATCAACATTCTCTACCTATATTTATTTACTTTTGTTAAACAAATAGGGAGAGCAAAAATCAGTTTTTTTAATAAATTAAAAATGATCTTATATGTGAAAAAAATATCAACAACTGGACTCTTGATTAAATTTCATATAAGTTGAATGGAGTGAAACACGCGCGTGTATACTATATATAAATTTTTAATAAAATTGAGAGAAGTATGAACTTAGTAGCCAAAAGGTGATTTGGAACCCGACCCGATTTGTGAGAGGGCATGGTAGGGAAGAAGACCACCCGTGTTGAACACGTTCGTGTGCTGCGTTCCAAACTGTAATCCCTGGAACTATCACACATATCTAATCAACTCCATGTCTTCTCTTATTCTCTTCGGTTAAGTGCTAGTATCTCATAATTGACCACACCAGATATATAATACATGCAATTCGCCCAACCCAACGCATATCTCTTAAACCTTATTCTCTATTATATACTTCTGCTTTCGTTCCCACCTTCAGCAACCGAATGGGGATTCATGATCAATCTTGTGTATATTAGGTTTGTTTCGTTTGTATTTCATTTCTGTTAAAAACAATTTCTCTGTTCAATAAATAAGACTTCGGATTCGCTCATCGAGCTTTTGCGGTCATTATTCATGTTATTTCAGATTCTGTTGAGTTATTCTGATCGCCGTCGACAAAGCACTTTTGCCAACAATCGAATATGCTTGCTGTTGTTGAACTAGAGTGTTCTGTTTTGTAGTGAATATGTTCTATTACGAAGCTTTAGACTCGTTGGATAGGAGGAGCATGGTTAACGTTCTCGACCTTGAAGGTTAGCTTCTGTTTGGGATTTTATACGTTTGGGATCTACTACTACTACGGACAAATGGAGAGTTTTATCGTAAAAAATACATGTGATATTTTGACTGCCAGGAAACTTTTGCGTTTATTTTTGTTTAGTATAATTACTCTTAATAATGAGTGAGCGAGTATGGTGCATCTAAAGCATTCCACTTGTGTTGATATTGAAATTTCCGGAAGTTTTGGCTGCTGATTTGTTTTTTTTTTCTGTGAATTTTTTAATTCCGACTAGATTTTGTTGCTTCCCAAGGTACGAGGAATAATTGTGACGCGTTTATCTGTTGGTAAAAGAGAGCTTGATCTTTTGCCATGTCTTCCCTTCAACTCTTCCAACTAACCCAGCATGGCCAGGGTTTTCTGGCTTCGAGAAGGTATATTAACTTTTTCTCTGAATGTTTTTGGTGATGAGTGAGTTCACTGAGTTGATATGTTTACTTGCAGCTTAATTTGTTTGCCCATTGAGCTACGCATCAAGTTTATGCTTTTATCAGTTTTTTTTCCATAATGCATCTAAAACTAATGCTCAAGAAGAACAGTCGATCATATTCTCATAATCAGAAATAGAATACATACCCCTCAAAGCTCAAAAGTTTGACCAATTAAGGAATTGCTGAGGTTTTACATTCTGAAACTGTAATTGCAGTCGTAACGTCAAAGTTTAAGGGTTATTATAACCGCATTGTGAACCTAGTTGCTTCTACATTGCCTGCATTCATGTACAATTTGCTGCAATATAACGGTTATTCCGAAATTGTGGTTGGCTAATTGCGACTGTAATTTAAAACCATTGCAACAATGTCCAATACTAATGCCTTTGAGATAAAAAAATACTGAATATATAGGATTAGACAATTGTTTCTGCTACATCAAAATCCGTCGGTTGAGTCTCACGACTTCTAATCCTACTTGGGTTTAAATCCTTAGAAACATGTACTATTTAGTATTGTAAAATTTGATAATTATTAAGAATTTTCATTTTAAGTAAAATGGTGGCCCCTGAAAGTTGCATTCTTTGGGTATTATTTTTCATGTGAAACATATGCTTAAAGGCATATCATTAGAATAAACAGGCATCAGGAAAACAACAAAAAATTTGTTAATAGAACAATTGGTAAGAAATTTCTATAAGGTTTTGCTCCTTTCAATGTAATCTATGTTCAACTGGATTGTTTTTACATGAAACAATGATGTATTCTTCTTGAGGTTAACATTACTGTCATATGTTTATCTGATAAGTATTTTTCCACTTCGTTTATAGCCTTACATATTAGTAGTAGTATCTTGTTTTGTATCATACAATATTTTGTTTGTGGAGTGGTATTAATAAAATCATTACAATGTTGAGCTAATTTTGCACGTAAGTTATTATCTGGTTGATTCATTGTCCTTGTGCACTATGACAGAAAAACTCTGCTACTTGCAACTGGTATCCTAGTTGCTGGTGGAACTGCAGCATATGTGCAATCAAGGATTAGAGTTAATAGACATGATTTGTTAGGAAATTCCGATGAGCACAATAATGATAAAGAACTCCCAAAGGAGGAGGTTATGAAAAGAACTTCTGCACCAAAAGATAAACAGAAAAAAGGAGGGTTGAAGTCACTTCAAGTCCTTGCTGCAATTCTTTTATCTGAGATGGGCCAATTAGGTGCAAAGAACCTTTTAGCTTTAGTTTCTATAGTGGTAAGTGGATTTTGTTATGGATAGTTATGCTTTGTGATTATCTTTGAGATTTTAATGCAAAATGCCATGATGTATTCATGTATTTGTTGTGATATTTTGTTAATATCAGCTTATTCCTGATATTAAATGCTCCGACTTTGAGATACATCATATATGAACATGTCATGTATACACACTGTGTAGATGAATAGTTAAATAGTTATTTAAACTAAAACGTATACCTAAATAACTTATACTAAGATACATTGGCATAAAGACGGCTGTCATGAAAACACTTGAATAATTAGAGGGGTAAAATAAATATTTTATTAATTAGAATCATGATAATTACATTCTCAACTCTTCTATTTGTAACAATCACATCCTCTTAAAAAAGAAAATAAATTTTGTTGGAATAAATGTGTAGATTCTAGGGATATTTTTATCCTAATAATAATCCCCTATTTACAACATTTCCCTAAAGATGGTAAATGACCAACTTGCTAACAAGATCTTTGTATCAGCCTTTTAGAAGTCCCTTAAAATGTTTGCTAACTAAAGTCCTATATGGACATGAGTTATAACCACTGGACAATTGGCAAGATTATGTTTGATGAAGTGTTTGTGAATTTCAGTATGTTTAGTCTTATCATATTGTATTGCATCATGAGCAATGCTCATGGTTGATTTGTTATCATAGTGCAATTGCTTAGGGTTGTCAACCTTTATTTTAATATCACCTAATATGATCTTCATCCAAATTCCTTCACACACACCTTGAGCAAGGAACAATGGCAGTGGAAACTGGGTCGCCAAAGTTGGAAACTCTGATACCAACTTAAATAATGAGAGGGAGAAAAAAATATTTTATTAGTTACAAATCATGAATAATTACATTTTCAATTCTTCTATTTGTAACAATCACATTCTCTTAAAAAAAAGGAAATAAAATCTGCTGGAATGACTGTGTGGGTTCTAGGGATGTTTTTATCCTAATAATCCCTTATTTACAACAAAGGCAACACAATAGAAAATATGCTCATGAATTGACCAAAACAGTTATAGATTTATTTAGGTTTTTCTTCTTCTCTTTGGAGGGGACACGGGAGCTTGTTGGTTTGTAGAAATTACTGAAGGTGTAATCCATAAAAGGGTACACAGGAAAGTGCTCTGTATATTTTGGATATCGGAAAGGATTAATTGGAATGCAGAGGGTTATATTTTTTCTGAACTGTCTATATAGGCTTTATCAAGAGAAGGTATATAAAGAATGCTACAAACAATAAACAAACTATGAAGCCCAAAAACTCCAAAATTGGTAAAGTACTGATGTTGTATGCATGTCTGGTATGCCTACAATGTGCAGTACACATCCATTTAGTATCCTCTATTTTTTTCTTTAAGTTTTACTGGTTGATATGTTGAAATGCAACTTGCCTTAACTAGATATAACTTACCATAATATGATTATTCTTTTTTCATGAAAAATTAAGATAACCGTTTCAATATTATTTATAAAATATGATATTGTGTAATTTTTTGAGTCATTTATTGGGAAAAGAGTATGTTCTAATATGGGGGGAGGGAAAGGTATGGAATTTTTTTTAGCTATGATCACGAGTATCTTTTAGCAGATTGTGGTAATCATCTGCTCTTTTTGTTATGTATTAATGTGAAGTGATTAATTTCTCTTATGATCATCCATCATATGGTTGTCTAATTTGTTCTTTTAAATAGGTGTTAAGTGTTCATTGTCATATTGCAAGTAATATCTTTCTACCCTAAACAATTTTAAACCTGAAAAAAAAAAAAAATCAAAAGTTCTAGACTTCACTAGGCAGTATAATATTTGGTTGAATTGCTTTACCAAAGGCCATCTTCTTTAATACTTCCTGTAAAAATGCCAAGCTTCATTCAATGCAAAAATAACTCCTCCATCTTTTCTTCATTTTTTGCTTAATTACTAAAAGTTCTCATTTTTTCTCAGTATTTCATTGGGTTTAAGTTTCTATTCATTTTTCTCTTATGGTAAGCTTTTGATGTATTTCCTGTTTTGATGCACAAAGATTGATTCAAAAAGCTTTGGTCTTTTGCCTGGCTAATTGTCTTTTAGTATCTCTGTTTGTTACTTTATACAAAGATGTAATGCTTTGAATCACTCCTAATTTTATGATTCTCTTGGATTCTGTCACCATGATTTTTTACTTTAGATTGAAAGTCTTTCACTTCACCAAAAACTACTGTTACCTCTCAAATCCCTCTAGTTTCTCTTTGTGGTTTAGAAGATATAATATCAGACTTGTATATTATATATTATAAGACTGTAACTATAGCTATGGTCTTGGTTCTATTTGTATATACATTTTGACTTTATTATTGTGCTTGTTTATTCAAGTTTGCTAACACAATTGCATAAGAATGTAACTTGTACTTGCATGCCTGAAGGAGTCTCACCGTGTGAACACAGATGAAATCTTTTATTTGAATATGAAGGCCATAATAGACTGTTCAAGTTTGTATGAAAACAAACCAATGGATATCAAACTACCAAATGTGTTGGTTGAGTCACCAAAAATTAATAGTAATAAATTTTAGCCCGTAATATTTTAATTTTATTTGCAGGTGCTGCGAACCACTTTGAGCAACAGGCTAGCAAAAGTACAAGGCTTCCTGTTTCGTGCTGCTTTTCTTCGACGTGTGCCGATGTTTTTGCGGCTAATTTCAGAGAATATTCTTTTGTGTTTCCTCTCTTCAACTATGCAGTCTACATCAAAGTACATCACTGGGACTTTGAGTCTGCACTTCCGGAAAATATTGACTAAACTTATCCATTCTCACTACTTTAAGGTAGATATTGTTGAATTGTATGTAAAACTATTTATATTTGATTGTCTGTATTGAGCTTGCCATCAATTTGTGCAATCCTCCTGTCCTGTTAACTATCTGTATATATACTCGTGAACTAAAAATTTTCTGAGTAGTTTTAACATGTTTATAAATATAGTCCATTTTTTCTTCTTTATTTTCGTTCAGTGGAAGTTCAATATGTAATGCTTCCAGAATTTCCTGTTAGCCTTATGTTCTGTTGTGTCCTTAATTGTATATACTGCTCAAAGAGGACAATAATTTTACAAACTCTTAACCTGCTGGGTACAAGGCATTGGAAAAATAATTAATAAAAAGGGGAAAGGGGCCTTGTGGTTCAGGTGTTCTTGGTTTGGGCATTGCTTTTGGATCTTAGACTTGTCCAGACTAGAGCATTGCAGATTGTTTTCTACATCTTGTATTATGTGCAAGTTAATTCAGAAGTTGTGAAAGAAAAAGTATTATGCTTGCCCCCTTGATGCTTTAAACAATTGTTTGATCTTCTCCCAAAATAAAAATAACTATCCAGAATCAAAATAGTATTTTCCTATTTTAATTGCAAGTATGCCAATCACCATCCCATGCACAATTCAATATATTTTTGGTAATTGCCATGCCTCCTTAATGACAGTGTTATAGTGTTCTACTTAGTTTTTATGTCAACTTTCTGTTTACATTTACTTTTATTTCAGAACATGGTGTATTACAAAATATCTCATGTTGACGGTAGGATAACTAATCCAGAGCAAAGAATTGCCAGTGATGTTCCAAGGTTCTGTTCAGAGTTGAGTGAGATTATACAAGACGACCTAGCTGCAGTGACTGATGGACTGCTATACTCTTGGCGGCTTTGTTCATATGCAAGCCCTAAATATATCTTCTGGATATTGGTAAATCTAGTTAAAGTGTACTGTTTCACAGATTTCTCACTGGCTGCTATATAGTTCATAATTTTTTGTTGAGTTTCTAATGGCTGGAACCTGTTTGGTGTAATGTCAAGTTCTGTGGTTGTCTTTTGAATAACTTTTGTTTCCTTTGCAGGCCTATGTACTCGGAGCTGGGACTGCAATCAGAAACTTTTCTCCTGCATTTGGTAAACTTATGTCCAGAGAGCAGGAATTGGAAGGAGAGTATAGACAACTTCACTCACGGTTAAGGACTCACTCGGAAAGTATAGCATTTTATGGTGGAGAGAGGAGAGAAGAAGCTCATATTCAGCAGAAGTTTAGGACCTTATTTAGACACATCAAGAGAGTGCTACATGACCATTGGTGGTTTGGCATGATTCAGGATTTTTTATTGAAGTACCTTGGTGCTACTGTTGCTGTTATTTTGATTATTGAACCTTTCTTTTCTGGCCATCTAAGGCCTGACAGTTCAACTTTAGGGCGTGCAGAGATGCTAAGCAATCTAAGATATCATACTAGTGTCATTATTTCCCTTTTTCAATCTCTAGGAACTCTTTCTATTAGTGCAAGACGGCTCAACCGACTCAGGTATATTTGATTGGTCATTTCTCCCTTAGAAGTTGATATTAGAGGACTTGTCTTTCTAGGGTTCATTTTGTTTGTATACATATTCTAGTTATTTGTATGTTTTACAGTGGTTATGCTGATCGTATTCATGAGTTAATGGCCATATCAAGAGAGCTAAGTCTGGAGAATGATAAATTTTCACTGCAAGGACAAGGAAGTAGAAATTGCATAAGTGAAGCTAACTATGTTGGATTTTATGGTGTCAAGGCCAGTGAACTCTGCTGAACTATTTATGAGCCTTTACTTCTCTTTATATTTCATTTCTTGATTGTAATGATGCTCCCAAAATTCAGGTTGTGACCCCCAATGGTAATGTATTAGTGGATTGTCTAAATCTTAAGGTTGAGCCTGGATCAAATCTTTTGATTACAGGTATGAACTCTCAGCTTGGTGGTTGTTTCTACTTACATTTATTTTGGTGGTTTAGCCAGTCTTGTTAATTGATGTTACTTCATTATCCCTTCTTTTCTTTTGTTGCAATAATCATTGTCTTACGTATCAGATTTGAAGGTGGGGTTAATCTTTCTTTTCTTTTGTTGCAATAATTACGTATCTGCCCACTGATACTATGCACCTGTTTTCAAATCTCACTTCACTTGCATCTTGTGTCAATATTGTTGAACCAGTTCTGCCTCTCAAACCATGTTTTGTTTCACACAATTTGAGCATATAACCAGTTCTAATGCGTGGACTAGCTCAATCCATCTGTTCAAGAAAAAAATATACACTAACACCAAAATAATAAATAGTTTCACTGTTCAGTCCTGGTTGGTCATTAATTATACTTTGGTGAGCATGCAGATTTGATGGGGATGGAAAATTATATATTTTGGAGTCAATTAAGTAAAACCAAAATTGATACAATGCTTGTCTGTTTGGCTTTTATTTGACGATCTGAAAATATTATGTTTCACTTGTATAATTGGATTTTGATGTAAGATTTCAAATGGTTAATTGTTTTGACACATAATTAACAATATTTTGCTGAAGGTCCAAATGGAAGTGGAAAGAGCTCATTATTCCGGGTTTTAGGAGGTCTTTGGCCCTTGGTATCTGGACATATTGTGAAACCAGGAGTAGGATCTGATCTTAATAAGGAAATCTTTTATGTGCCACAAAGACCATATACTGCTGTAGGAACACTACGTGATCAGTTAATTTACCCTCTTACTGCTGATCAAGAGGTTGAGCCACTTACTGCCGGCGGGATGGTGGAGCTATTGAAAAATGTGAAACTCATAATCCTACTTCTTTGCAGTTCCACATTAATGTTTAGTACATGATATTTATGTCATTTTAATAATTATTGTTCATCTGAACTGCTTGTACATGTATTCAAGGTTGATCTTGAGTATCTATTGGATCGGTACCCGCCTGAAAAAGAGGTAAACTGGGGTGATGAACTTTCATTGGGTGAGCAACAGAGATTAGGCATGGCTAGACTTTTCTACCATAAGCCTAAGTTTGCCATTCTTGATGAGTGCACAAGTGCTGTCACAACTGATATGGAAGAACGATTTTGTGCTAAAGTTCTGGCTATGGGTACATCATGTATTACAATATCACATCGTCCAGCATTAGTTGCATTCCATGATGTGGTTTTGTCCTTAGATGGTGAGGGAGGCTGGAGTGTTCATCATAGAAGGTTGGAAATTGACTGTGCGCATTTATTAGGATTTTCCTTTGACACTTTTATTAATTACAAGATTCAAATTTCAACTGCAGTGAGGACTCTTCTACCGAATTACAAAATAATACAATGAAGGCATTGGAGACAAAAAGACAGAGTGATGCCAAGACAGTTCAAAGAGCGTTTGCCATGAATAAAAAGGTTTAGATATTCTCTGATTCTTGGTTTTTTGGTATCTTCATGGTTCGTTATCTTACATTGATGATGAAGAATTTTCTATTTTTTTGTGTTCTTTTGCTGTGCCTAGGATTCTGCATTCTCGAATTCAAAGGCACAATCATATATTACAGAAGTGATAACATCATCTCCATCTATGAAACGTGCTACTTCGTCTGCTGTTCCCCAACTTTGTGGTAATACAAGGGCATTGCCTATGAGAGTCGCTGCCATGTGCAAAGTATTGGTAAGTATCTTAAATAGATATGCACTTGTAAGATTTTTACTTTATAATTTTCTTTTGTAAAAGAACATTTTTTTCCATCATATTGAATAATTGATAATTGTATATGCTTTTGAATACGTCATTTATGAAAATTTTTATTGTTGATATTTTTCTGTTAATTATAAATTTATTAGTCTAAATATTTCTGCTTATATCTTTTCAGTCAATTTAATGTACTCAAGTTCTAAATCTCTGCAACCTGCATTCTAGTGTGCTGCTGATTGATAGCGACATTGTTATGTAGGTTGGCTTACTTGCAGTTTATTTTTAGACTTTTGTAGTTGAAAAATGTATGCAATTACAATTATATGACTTGGCTAGTGAAGTTACGGAAAATCACGATGTCTAATCAACCAATTCAGTTTTTAGGCAAGTCTTACGTTTCACTAACAATGCTAATAAGATTGAATGATTCTGAGATTATCTTAAGATTAGGCTGACTTGCTAAAATTGAATGATCTTTAAGGTTTGGGACTATGATGGTGGAGGTTTGGCTTTGATACAAAGTAATATAGTTGTTTAAATTTCTGGATAACTGAACACATAATTGTTGCTAACAAGTAGCTTCAATACGGAAAGGGGGGATGATTTGCGTCCCATTCACATATAGCAACTTTATTCCATTAATTGTATAGGGACCTAAAAATCTCTGACAATCTGACTTAGCTTGTTGAAGAGTTTTTGTTAGAGATGAACTCTTCCAAAAGTATTAAGCTATTTGGTGGAGGTCCATAACAAAAACACTCTCATGCGAGAGCCCAATATTGTTCTGCTTAGGAATGACAAATAAACTTATATCCATGGATATTGTCCAAACCAGTCTTGATGTTGACGGAGAATATTCATATTGACTAAACAAAGTATGGGTATGAGTAATACCCGACTTTTTAAATTAGGTATCTGGTTGGGGATGAGTATATACAAATTCGTCTTGTTACCGTTTTAAATTATTAAAACATCCTTAGTTTATTTGTTACTTTATTTTGAAATTTATGTAATTATGATTTTTTCATTGTTATTTGGCATTCAAGAAAAGATAAGGTGTGTAATTTTGATATGGCATTGTTGATAATATCATGTTTCTTTTGTTTTTTTATTTTTTTGAGTGGGTATAAGTGCGGGTACATGTATACCCATTATCCAACGCAAATGGAGATGAGACATAAATTTCAAACCCATCAAGTATAGTCAAACTTGCACCCTCCTGTCTCGTTGCCATCCTTAGTTGGGATTGTTTTTATAACACAAGTACTAACCTAATTATCAGTATAAATGTAAGTACAAGGTTTGGGCATTGCAATGTCTTGCTCAATCTTGTATACATTGTTAGCTATATTTCTCTTTTCCTTTTTCCCTGTCTAAACCCTGAAGCCTTTGAATGGCATTGTGAATTATGTTTTTGTGTATGTCCTATGGATCCATCCATTGTTGATTGGAAACTAGAAACTGATACTTGAAAGAACAGGTGCTTAATTACAGTGTTGATTGTGGAATCTGTATATTTTGTGGCAACTGTATTGATATTGTCCAACAAAAAGTATGTCGGCTAGCACATCTGTGATGCATTTAGAGTCAAGTGTCTAACACAGTGAAACAAATGAAACTAAACAGTAATTTGTGTGTGCACTATCTCCTTGGTGACTCAGTGTGAGCAAACATCCTTCTAAAAGTATGTGTTTTGCACATTGGTTAATCGCAGGTGCATTTTTCTTATGTTTATTGCATGCTTTCAGGCGCCCACCATATTTGATAAACAAGGAGCACGATTACTTGCTGTTGTTTTTCTTGTTGTTTCAAGGACTTGGGTGTCAGATCGCATTGCATCACTGAATGGTATTTTGCTATCTCCGACTTTTCATCATTAGGAGATCATATATATAATGTTCCTGGGTATTTGTGTTCTCAGGCACTACCGTGAAGCTTGTTTTAGAGCAGGATAAAGTTTCCTTTATTCGATTAATTGGTACAAGTGTTCTCCAAAGTGCTGCATCTTCTTTCATTGCACCTTCTATAAGGTATTTAGTCTTCACATTACATGAAACAGCTTTGCTAATGTCCATCCATATAAGGAAATATGTTTAAATTTTTTCATTCCATGAATTAATATAATTTTAGGGGGGAGGGTTTGGAATTAGGTATTTGATTGTCAGATTGTGACTGGAATGGATATCTCAATATTTGTTGACATATTACCATTTACCATTGAATTCTTTATTCTATTATTCGTATATTATTGATAGCACTTAAAATATGAAAAATATTATATAGTTTCGAGATAGTTAAAAGCATGGAAACGGGGAAAACGTTGGATAGGTTGACCTGACAAGAGTCTTTCACAAAGTGAATTTAATATGCCGTGTCTTATTCTACAGACACTTGACTGCGAGGCTTGCCCTTGGGGGGCGGATTCGTATGACACAGCATCTACTCAAGAATTATTTAAGAAACAATGGATTTTACAAGGTAAATTCATTCATTCCTCAATTTCATTAATTTAATTTTTTGAAGACGGTAAGATTGTTTTTTGTGTCTATATGTATGTTTCAATTAATAATTTCTGATAATCACACTCACAGATTGTTTCATTGTTATATCTGGAACCTTTTTTTGAAATAATTTTGTATCTCAAGTCTCAAGGCTATCATTACATTCTACTATTTCCCCTTCAAATTTAACATAATTTTCAATTTTGTTCCTTGACATCTTCGTAGTTCCACATTTTCTTTATCTATTTAGTTAATCACAACATTTACCTTCTGATACAAGCATGACAAGTTGGCAACTTTTAAGGTGGATAAGGCTTACAGGAAGAGTAGTAGTGATTGGATGGGGTAGGTAATTAGATTTAACCACAAATCATATTCTTATAAAATGTGGGACACTAAAAAGGGTAAATTATGCTCAGTCCCTGTAAAACAGGGAATTTAATAAAAATCCAAAAAAATGCATTCTTGTTTAGTTCCTTGGCCAGTGCAACCAGCAAGGCCTCTGGTCTGAATCTGCCAATAGCCCCAACGCCATCATCCGAGTGTTCAACTCCAGCATTTGACCCAAACACCACAGCTTCTCTTATTTGAACCTCGACCCCATTCCCCACCATTGGCAAGGCACATTTGAAACCGAGTCAAATTCTCTCAAAAATTGCAATTGCAAGCTTATTGGTGCCAGATTCTCCACCAAAGATCAGAAAGCTAGCCACATCTTCTGGCAACAATGTAGCTCGATACCCACACTGCATCCACTGCCACAGGCTTTTATACCTTCCAAGCCAACATCTACACTTCAAGAATCATGAAGGACGTGGCTCTCCTCGCTGTCTTACCTCAACCCAATTGCAATTAGATCTTATGGAATGGTTACGAATAGAGGAATGTCTTCATCTTCTTCCGCCTGCATCAACAGCCCCAGCGGAGTGTTGGTGACCAACCTTGCTCCATGGTTAACAATAATGGCAGTAGGCACCTTTGATCGTGACTTGGCACAAGTGAAAGAGGAAATAGCCGAGGATTGTGAAAGGGTTGGTGGTGAAGAAAGCTGACAAGGGTGAGAATGATTCTGGCAAACGGAATCTCCAACAGTGAAGGACTGATGGGAGATGCAGCATCCGTTAGCCATGCTATGTTTCCATCCACTGTCATTAACAATGCTGACCAAAAAAATATGTTTACATTTTGTGGGAACTAACTAATACCCAAGGTTTTGAGGATGATTTCCCTATTTTATAGAGACTGAAAGCTTAATTTACCGTAATAAAAATTAATTATTGGAGGAATTGACACTCCCAAGGGATGATATCCCAGGAATCTTACTGATGTTATTATCATTAGTTTGAGAATGTAGACTAGGTTTAAATTTGACCAACAAAAAATATGATGTGTTGTTATCATTATGTTTTGAATAATTAATATATTATTCACGTTACTTTTAAGCTATTTTGGCAAATGCCGAATGGCTGGGGCTTGGTTCCAAATTCACATTACTTTGCATATCTTTGTAGGTCTTCCACATGGCAAGCAAAAATATTGATGCTGATCAAAGGATAACTCATGACTTGGAGAAGTTAACAACAGACTTGTCAGGACTGGTCACTGGAATGGTAAAGCCATCTGTGGATATTTTGTGGTGAGTACTTCATTTGCAGAATAGAGTTACTATATTTCTACAGTTTATTTTACTAGTACATGATAAATTAACATATTTTATGCGTGCTTTGTTTTTATTTACTTACTAAGTACTTTTGTTATTGTAAAGGTTCACTTGGAGAATGAAGCTGTTAACAGGTCAGAGGGGAGTTGCCATACTCTATGCTTACATGTTACTTGGTCTGGGATTTCTAAGAACTGTTACTCCAGATTTTGGTGATTTGATAAGTCGAGAACAACAACTAGAAGGAACATTTAGGTAAATTTTGTACTACTGTCTGCTAACATTCCAGGTACCGGGAATTATTCTGATCTGTTTCTCTTTATCCTTTTCTAGGTTCATGCATGAAAGACTTTGTACTCATGCTGAATCTGTTGCTTTCTTTGGAGGTGGTGCTCGTGAAAAAGCTGTGAGCATCCTAACTCAAGCAAATATTGATTTTTTTTTTCTTGAAGTGTGTGCATGTTTGAGGACATGTAAAGGTTGGAATGAAACTCAATGCTTATCACAATAACAAAGTGGGAGGAAACTAGAGTGTCAATCCACCATCCAAAATTTAGATACTTCTGTTGTTTGAAAGTCACTTAAAAGTATTTATACCCTTTCAAAAGCAATAAAAGGCAGTTGAGTTATTGCTGAGTGGAGTGGTTGTTTCTGGAACTAGCACCTTGGCTACCTGGGTCATAAATCAGCAATCATACATACCATTATGACGGGGATCATCATGAGTCATGACCCTTTACCAAGCCATAAAGAGTAAAAATCAAGCCTCCATCCTACCATTTTCAGTCCTCTCAACTTTCCACTTTGTCATTGTCCACCTCCTTGATTAATCACACCCTAAACCATATACATGTTTATGTGTTTGGTCCAATTTTACATGATGTTAGGCTCTAATACAGGGAACTGTGAATTGGGATTCAGTTTGAGAGGAAGAGATCAACAAATTTATTTTTCTTTTGCTCCTTTTATGTTATGATAATGGCTGGATGATTTTAGTTTTAATAACAGGATTAAAACTATGGTTATTGCCAATCTGTAAATTATACTTTCTTAATGTTTGAGCAGATGATCGAGTCTAGATTCAGGGAGCTTCTCACTCACTCCAAGTACCTTTTAAAAAGGAAGTGGCTGTTTGGTATCCTGGATGATTTTATCACGAAGCAACTTCCACATAATGTGACTTGGGGCTTGAGCTTGTTATATGCCATGGAACACAAGGGAGACCGTGCATCAATAACCACCCAGGGTAAGATATTTGCATTGAGTCGTGTACTCTCTACATAGTTCTTGCTCTCCCATCTCACAGACAGTACTATACTAATAGGTGAACTAGCACATGCACTGAGGTTTTTGGCATCTGTTGTTTCTCAAAGCTTTTTAGCTTTCGGTGATATTCTTGAATTGCATAGAAAGTTTGTAGAGCTCTCTGGTGGAATTAACCGGATTTTTGAGCTTGAAGAGCTTCTGGATGCAGCACAATCTGGTATTAATTATCCCTTAGTTTTACAATCAATCAAATCAAATAACATCTTGGTGTTTTTATGGCAGTAACTCTCTTTAATAGTCATCATGTGTGCTAATGACCTTGTATCGTACAGAGGATTTCATGAGTGTTAGTTCTATACCTCCGGTGAGGGATGTTCATTCCACCGATGTCATTTCCTTCTCAAAAGTTGATATCATAACCCCTGCTCAAAAGATGTTGGCTAGGGAGTTAATATGCGACATTGAGGGCGGGAGAAGCCTACTTGTTACTGGTTGGTATAGTTTTTATTGTATTTACTTTGTCCCTTTAGAATAGGGAATTTTAATGTGATTTAAATTTTGGTCTTACATGTGTCTTATTTTTATAAGGTCCGAATGGAAGTGGAAAAAGTTCCATTTTTAGAGTTCTTAGAGGACTCTGGCCAATAGCCAGTGGAAGACTCTCTAAACCATCTGAAGTTGTGGATCAAGATACAGGATCCGGTTGTGGAATCTTTTATGTCCCTCAACGGCCATATACATGTTTGGGAACCCTAAGGGATCAAATTATATACCCCCTCTCCCGTGAGGAAGCAGAGGTTAAAGCACTGAAAATCTATGGAAAAGGTAAAATATCTTGGGTGCAAGAAACACGACAGGCCTTAAAAATGCCATTATGAGTAAAAGTGAAGTTTATGACCTTACATTAGCAAGTAGCAAATTGGTAAATCCGCTTTGGTTTTCTATTCAATAACTTTTGGACTATTACCATGGTTAAAGTGTGTAGTTTGAAGTCTAGACGCACTGATAGTACTCTTTCTTTCTACTAATATGTTAACACACAAATGAGACGTGGTCCCCCATTAGATAGTGGCCCTCAACAAGGCTTTATCTTATACCTAGGGATATTGTTTTTAACTCTACTGCTTACTCCTTTTAGTATTTTACTCGCTAAAGTTTATAACAATGCAACTTTCTTACTTTTCATTAATCATCATCACTAGCTGAAAAATTAGTTAAGGTTGTGACAATGCAGTAGAATGATGGTCATGCTGATATTGTTGAAGATTTCTCTTTTGCTTACATTTTATTTGGGGAAAATTACTCTGGTCTGGGCTGTTTCCTTTTACAGATCCATAACAATTTCTTTGTTCTCCTCTCGAACCGTTTTTAAGAGTTCATTTTCTTTATTTTGCCTTTTCATTTTAAATCTGATAATTGTAATTTGGCTAATTCAGGTGAAAAGCATGCTGACACCAGAACTTTATTAGATTCACGGTTAAAATTTATCCTAGAGTGTGTCCGATTGAATTATCTTCTAGAAAGGGAGGAAGGCAACTGGGATGCCACTTTAAAATGGGAAGACATTCTTTCTCTTGGAGAACAACAAAGATTGGGAATGGTATGTGGCTCCAATCTCTTGTAATTTTAGACAGAATTTTTTCAATATTCTGTTTTTGAGTTTTTAACGTTGCGCATTCTGTCCTGGAAGGCACGCTTGTTCTTTCACAAGCCCAAATTTGGTATCCTTGACGAGTGCACCAAGTATGTATGCTTTGCCTTTGCCTCTTTCCTTTTCAGAGAAATTTTTGCGTCTTATTCATTGTTAAGTCTTGTTTAATATTCTGAAAAAAAATCATGTTGTCTCAGTGCAACTAGTGTTGATGTCGAAGAACACTTGTATGGGCTTGCAAAAGATATGGGAATTACGGTTGTTACTTCGTCACAAGTAAGTTGATTATACAAGTATATTTGAAAAAAAAAAACTGTCGTGGCAAATTTAGTGAATTATTCACTCGGGTATTTTTGAACTTGCCCCATTTCCTTCCCAGTGCTCACCTATTTGATTTGTTAGTTATAGATAAACCATATTAACTTGCTTAACCTTAAGCATGCATGTTAGCCATAATAATCTGATCAAAACTAAATATCTCTCTGTTCCTGCCCTCAGCGTCCTGCTTTAATACCATTCCATTCAGTGGAATTGCGGCTGATTGATGGTGAAGGTAATTGGGAACTTCGATTGATCAAGCAGTGAGTTCACTATAGCAGTGTTGCTGCATGGACTCGGGATACTATTTAAGATATTGTCGAGTCCAGCAAAAGCTGGCTGCTTGCAAGCATAAATTAGGTTTGCCAACAAAGGTCAATCCTACGTACTTATATTTTTAGTTTTCATATATATTCTCCAAGATTCAATGTTTACTCGGTATACTTTGGGGACGAACAAACAAGTAGCCAAAAAGCCATAATTGTTAATAAGTTCGAGCACAACCACTGCATGATCTCTGCAGTGTATAGTAACCAATCATGTACAGTTTCTGCCCTCCTCCTCTTCATAGGTAGTTGATATTGGTTCATATGTTGTAGCCATTGGATGTAATGATTAATATTTAAATTGTTTTATCAATAAAACAGCAGAAAAGAAGAGAAGCTCTTCAGGCTAGTTTGTTACTTCAAAAACTCCCATGTTGTTTTCTTGTGTTCTTTATTCCCATGCCACCTGAATTGCTATGTGAATCTTTGCTTAAAACTGGAGAAGTTATAACTTATAATAGCTAGTTGCTTATGAGTTAATGTAAAGAATACGAGAAATGCCAGCCAGGCTCTCCCAAACACTTTCTAAAAATCAATTCAATTTATGACTCTTTCCTTATTTGTAAGGGAGACCTTGGCATCTCTCCCACCGTGTAAAATAGTTTTATAGTCATTGTATAACTTCGCGTTTAATCGGATGGCTTAGGTTAATTTTCATTTTTTTATTGCACTTCTTCTGTTTATCCCTGTCTTCCTTGTTCAGCCAAGACATTTTGAACTTCATACACAACTGCAGGCCACCACTGTGCACCGTCTTCGGGGCGATTTTTGACGACAGTTGTTTTTTTGCCTTCTTGACTTCTCTCCATCGCAACCCTCCTCCCCAGTGAACCAGCCCCAACCCGCCGTGAACCACCTTGTTACCTTTCAGCTGTGACCTTCTACCGGGAACCGCTCCCATCGCGTGTGAACCACCCATGTAAAGCTCACTGTTGAAACCCCTATCGGGTTAGGCTTTGAGGAGCATGAGTTAGGAGTTGTAGTTGGGTTCAGAGGCGTGGGCGGAGAAGAAGACCTACGACAACACTGGTGGTGGGTGGCGTTGGTTTACGGTGTGGTATTGCCCGAGGCAGCAAAGAACTGAGACTGGGGATTTGAGATGGAGAAAAGATTGTGTTGAAGGGGAAGGGGAGGAGGGACAAATTGGGAAAAAGGAGAAGAAATAAGAAAAGTAAGGAAAATCTCAACCTTTAATTAAAATATTAATATATCTGACGATTATATTTTCTTGCCTAGGGTGGGAGAGACATGCCAAGGTCTCCCACCTAGCCCTCACCAACAAAAAATGGCGGTTTTAATAAATTTCAACTTAGATAGTCTTCAAGACATTCCTTTAAAATCTTGCACCCTAAACAACCCAGATTTTAGTGTGGTAATGTATAATTGAATTATTTTGGGGGCTTCATAAACTTCTTTCAAATATGAAACTAACGAAAGAAAAATCAAACAGCGGATATTGAGGTTGAGTACGAATTTAGCGTTCCTATGTTGGGAATGAGCTTTGTATCCATCTACTCACTTCCATTGATAATAAACATTTACATTTTAATTAAATTATTTTCACTTCTCTTATTTTATTTAAAAATACTAAAATTCAAATAAAAATTATGAAAATTAAAATATAAAATAGAAAGAACAATTAATTTTTTAAAAAATGAATTATTTAATTATTATAAATTAAAAATATCATAAACATTATATTATCATTAAATTATAAACTATCTTATAAAAATATAAAATTTATATTTTTGAGAAAATATTATTTTAATATAAAAATAAATAAATAGTCACAAAATATAAAATTTAATTTATTAATTTGTTATTATATTTATATATGATTTTACTACGAGTATAAATATACATAAAATTAGAAGTAAGATTATTACTTTATTTTTAGTACAATGAAGGTGAATGTATGATTTAAAATTAAAATGTGATCTCTTTTTGGTCATGTTTCCCGCACCAAAGTCTTGAAAAAGTTCATCATTCAAACAGAAAACCAAACTACTTAATATCCACTCAAAGAAAAAGAATTGTGTCCCAAATTAGATAATTTTAAAACCCTAAATCCTAATTCCGATACTTTTTTTGATAACATCTTTGTTGTTGCTGACAATGACAACTACAACCCCAGTCCTGACTTTAATCCATACAACTCCAATTAGATTACTAATTCTGTTAACTGTCATTGCAATTAAGTGTGTGCTACTCCACAAATTGCCTGTAGAACACAATACACTCCTAAAAATAGCCTTGCCAAAGAGGTTGGTGATGGAGACGTGTTTTCTCGGAATGTTGTTGTAGTTGTTCTGATATGGAAATTTAGGCAACGCTACAAAGTTAAAAGACTAAAATTGAATTTTTTTTAACGTAAAGTTAAAGTTAAAGATACAAATATTTATTTTTTAAATTGTGTTAATTGTATTTGAACTTAATTTTCAACAATTCAATGTGAGACAAATAAACTAAAACAATTTTGTCAAATATGATGTTAAGCTATCAATAAGTAAATGTTAGTTATTCTCTATATTATTGGCACATGAAAACTGATGGCTTACCCTAAAGATTTACAGTAAACTGGCAATTCAACTATTTCATCTAATTGGATCATATAATAATTGTGAGGTCAACAAGGCTTAATAGTTTAATATTCACAACATGTTTTATTTAAGATGCCCTCAGAAATCATTGTACATGTTAATGCGAGTTTCTAATAATATTAAATATGGTGTTATTCAACTATTGTCTACTTTAGAGTGGTTTGCACTATTTTTATAAAAATCATATTAGATATAAAAAAATTATATTAAAATCTTACTAAAAAATGTAAGTTATTTACAAGTTATATGTGTAATTTGTAGACTTTTATTTAAATATGTCACTCTCTTTATGTATTAAATGATCTTATTTGTCACATGCTTCATATATTCCGAGTTATGACTTTTTTAGTTGTTCTTGCTAAACATTTGAACTATGAGTTTAAGTTTCATGAATAAAAATAAATAGGTTAAACAATATATAAGAAAAAAGACACGCGAATTCATTATCTAAAGATTTTATATTAGAGATCGTGTTAATCTCATAATGTAAGTTGATTCGTGATTCATTAGTGTCATATCTCTTTCAAAAGACCTAATAATGGTATTAGAGTTAATGGGTAACTAACTAAAATAAGATATAATATAGAATGAGTGAAATGATCCTTGTATCAAAAGTCTTTCTGAAATATAACAAAAAAAATTAGTAAGTCATAGTTTTATTTATATATTTAACTAAAATGTTTTTACTTATAGAAAGAAAAAATCTCTTTACTAAACTTAGAAATTTCATATAAATTTAAAAAATATAATTAAATTATAATATACAAATTAATTTAATATATATTTTCAAAGAATTACAATAATTAATACCTTACTTTTTAAAAAAAATAAAGCCTTTATCCTTAATTTTTTTTCTTAGATTTCTACTCGGCAACAATCACTATTTTTTATTAACTTATAAAGAGCTATTTAAAAAAAAGATTTGGTCAAGGTATAGTGACCTATTATTTTTATTGTAGTTAGTTCACTAAATTCTTATAATTTTTTTAAGGTTTCAAGTGTATTTTTATAATTTAAAATAAGCTAGAGTATAATAATCTATTGAAGTGGATTAACCTTTTCCCCTTGTTTAAATTACTAGGTTTGCATTCATCAAAAGCTGTTTCCTCAGTTCAGGTCTCCAGAAATTTTCCGCATTGGAAACAGCCCAGAAGAACAAAAGCTGTTTAATTTACTTTTATAAACTAAGAGTTGAGTTTGGTTATATAGACCAGCAATACAATTTTCAAGTGAAACACAAATCAGACATGCACAACCCTTTTTAGAGAGAGATAATATGTAGAATGCATAAGTATAATTAAATAGTAATTGAGTATAAATGTAAGAAAAAGAGGATCACCAAACCCTAATTAAGTACCTTTAAAGTCAACTTCTATTTACTCAAAACTAAATGCTTTTTTGTGTTCTCTCATTGTATGTATTAAAAGTTACTTGAGTATTACTTTCTTAAGATGAACATGTTATGACATTTTTCTGCCATGAGTGAAAGAGTTAAGAGTGGTCTATTTACTCTTTTAAGTTTTTACTTACCCAGGAAACATAGTACTATTAAATTAGTAAAGGAGATAATTAAGAAACACGAAATAATTAATTGTTATCTACGTTTATGAACAAAACTTTGGGCAATAAGGAAAGAGAACTTTAAGCATTGATATATGATATCACTCTAAGAGGGGAACGTCTAAGCTACTTATTTAGAGATATATACCCACCAATGATTAAGTGTTGATTTAATTAATAGTCGTCAAATATCATAATTATGCTCTCTAATTAGGTTTTCTCTTAATTCACCACAGTTCTTATAATGATCTATAGTTATAATTTGAAATTGGAAATAGTTAAATGATATATTTTCTCTAGGCTATAAGATGAAAAGTGACGTTATTGAAATATTTTTAAATTTAGCTTTAGTGTTATAAGAAAAAATTAATATGCTAATTAGTCACTATATTTATCAAACGTGGTTTTTAGTTTAATCCTTCATCAAAAACTGAAAACGGGTGTTTTTTTTTCCTATAAAGACTACAATCTATATTTTGAAGAATAAAAACATATTTTATCTAAATATTTATATATTTTTAATAACTTTATTTGTTTCAAAACTTTTATATTTTATCTTTCAAAATACGACTTCTCATTTAGAGTAATTACTTTCTTAAAAAAAGTAGTTAATAATTTATAAACACGATGGAGCTAACTTTTTTATATACAAGATTTAAATCTTAAACTTTATTAAAAGAAATTAAACAAACATGACCTAAATCCAACAATCCATTACTTGCTAGACTTTGGTTTTACTTTTTATTTAGATTGTTAAAAAATGTTGCCTAAAACAAACTTTCCTGATGACTTGATTGATCAAATTGTTTTAGTGGGATGGAGGGAATAATTAATAAAATTCAATGTTTTTAAAATTAGACTAAAAATTATGTTGATGAAATTATTAGTTCATAATCCATTTATTAGATCGTGCTTGAACTAAAATTAAATCGCTAATAATTATAATTATATACACAACACACACACATATGTATAGATATTCAATAATAAGTTGATAAAACTATTTAAAAAAACTAAATTTTGAATAAACATATATGCATATTAGATGTCGTACTAATCACAAACCATCTATAAATATCATATATATATATATATATATATATATATATATATATATGCCATATTTATTTAAAAAATATATTAAAATATAAAGAAATAATATTAAAAACTGCTTCAAAATAATAATCTATTTTTTTAATTTTGGTGGATTGTTAAATGAGTTTTTACTCTGCCAATTTTAAATTATCTAACACAATATTAAGCTAATCTTTTTTTTGTCTAACCAAAAAGAGTCTGGTTTTTTAATATATAATATATAGATAGAGAGAGATTCGGAAACATTCAATCGCCACATAAAAAATAGAACTATTTGACACATAAAAGATAAAACATGGAATAAAAAAAATTAACGTAGTGCTGAAAAAATAAAGATAAAAGATAATATTGTAGAAATTTATACTTTCCATGTTATAAATTAGAAAAGAAATAAATGCATGGTGGTGGATGAAAAAAGAGAATCAAAATAAATATTGAGAAGGTAAAAATAAAAATAATGAAAAGTAGAGTACAGAGAGAAATAAAAAATAATACAAATAAATAAATAAATGAAAACATGTGAAATATATAATAAACATAACTAGTGTACCTAACCTAAACATTTCTTTCTCGTAACTTTTTATTTTTCCCCCTCTAACCGACTTTAAATGTAAAATAATATTTGTAAATTTGAAAATATTTATTTATTATGCTTTGGTGTAAAGAAAGAATAGTTATCTTATTCTGAGGATACATACGAAATTATGACTAAGATATAAATTTATTTTTAATATATGTAGAGTTTTGATTTTAGAAAGGTGGCAGTAGTCACTGAACTACTCTACTCAAGTTGTTTATATAAGGGAGTGGAATGACACATGTGCAGCATGTATGCATTTGTAGCTACCAGAGTTTGTTACATTATTATTCGTAATTGAAGGTGCCATAGTTAGTTGCAGTTGCGAATTTGAAAGAAGAGGATTCAGATAACAATAATAATAATCATTGTTTTGGTTTGTTATCGTTCAAACGCATTTTCAAATCTGGTGCATAACATCATCCTCTCATCCCTCCCTCACACTCACTTCATTTCTCACTCAAACAAAAACAAAATGCAGAAAACCACGCCGCTGCTAAACCCTCACACTTCCACTTCCGATCTCCTCACACGGTCCTACCAACCTCCGCCTCAATCCTCCCGCGCCTCCTCCGGCCACCGCTCCCGCCAGGTCTCTACTTTAACTAACTCTGTTTTTTCTTATAATATCGCTTTGGTTCGTTCAATTCAATCTCTCGTGAAAGATATATAATGAGTGTTTTGTTTGTTTGTTCTTCAATTCGTTAATCGTATTCTCAGCCTTCCGATAAAATCGGTGAAGTTCTCCACGGAAGCCAGCTCACGGAGGAAGAAGCACAGAGTCTAGCAAAACGGTAGTTCTATCACGTTTTTTGTTTTCTGTTTTTTGTTTTTTGTTCTCAGTTCTATTGCAGTGATGGTAAGCGTGCATTCAGATCTGCTACTTTTCTTGTTGAGTTTTTTCATCAAAAATTCTTCTTAATCGGTTACTTATGTGATCCGATTCAGTGTTTCTTTATTTTGCTTGAGCTTTTATTTTTGCGTCAACTTTTCTTGTTGAGTTTTTTCATGAAAAATTCTTTTTAATCGGTTACTTATGTGATCCGATTCAGTGTTTCTTTACTTTGCTTGAGCTTTTATTTTTGCTTCAACGATCTGTTTGTGATCTTGGAAACGTTATGCGGGTTTTCAATTACTAGTAGTTTGTGTCGATTATTTTTCTCTTTATTTTTATGTTTCCTTTGTTACGACAGTGGAGGTGAGAAAAGAAGTTGTGAACTAGGGATTATACCCTGAAATATAAAATAAAATTTGTATCTTTTCTAACATTAGTTAAATAATATTTTTATAAAAGAATAAGTAAAAAATATCACATTATAAAAAAATTAATATAAAAAAATACTTTCTTTTAATATTAAATTTCAAAACAAAATATTAAATAAATTAAAAATGCTTTAATAATTTAAATAAATATGAATTATATATATATATATATATATATATGTATATATATATATATATATATATATATATATATATATATATATATATATATATATATATATATATATATATATGCATCCTTTCCTAATGAAGAAAAAGATACTATGATATTTATATATTCAATCCAAATATGTCTTTTTCATTAATAAAAAAAGTGATCCTCATTTCTTACTTTCACTAATAATAATTAGAAGAGGAAAAGAATTATGGTGACAACCTATACATGTTTTATAATTATTTTTAAATCTATTATAATTTAGTGTACGTTTTATAGTCTTATTTTTAATAATAATACATGAATAAAAAAAATATCTTTTTTATTTTTACTTTTTCAATCACATTATCTCTCCTTGTTTATTTATTTATTTTATCTAAAACCTATTTTTTCATCTATTTTTCACTTTTTTCTTCTTCTTTTTTCTCTTCCCCTTTTCCATTTTGCTCTCCTACAACCCTTGCTGGGAACGTATTGAGACGCTGATCATTGGTCTCGTGCATTCAATTACTTTAAAATTCTCAGACTCTGCAGTGATTTGCAAACAACAAGAAATTTTTGTGTATGCTTAAGCAGGATTCATTAGTTCATTATAAAGGATCTTTTATTAGAACAACTCTAAATCCTCTCTTGCAAAATTTGCTTATATATTATTTATGGACTCAAATTTCACCTAGATTATTAAAAATTATTTAGCATTTTTATTTTATAAAATAAAGAAATATATTTTTTAATAATCACCTTCAATCATATTTATCGGATTTAGTATCAGTGTGGAAACATAAAAATATTTTTAAAATAATAAAATCAAATGAAATCGGGGTCTTTAATTTTTTTTATATTTAAGTCACTAAATATAACTTTTTTTTGTTTAAATACGAGTTGAGAAGAAAATTTTTATATGATAATTATGAATTATTGTTTTGTTTTCAAAACATTGAATGCATTTTTTTTCATTCAATACTTTTTTTCAGTATTAAAGTATATTTTTAGAAATATTTGGTAAGTTAACTTATTAATTTTACACAATTGGGTGTATTGACTAGTGTTTTCACGCATGCAGCCACAAGCATATCCTATACCAAAATTTATTTTTAATATTAGAATTTAATTAGAATAATAAGAGAGATGACTTTTTACGTTGACAATTAATTGAAAATCATTTTAGATATAATTTTTAGAATAATTATTCTAAAAATTAATAAACTTGTCAACATAACTATTTGCAAAAGATTGAAAATGTAAAATTATATTACGAACATATTTTAATTATCATTTTTCTGTAAAAGTCATATTTATTATTTAGTGTGATATCTAATTGATTAATAGTAACAATATTTACCCTAATAGTACGTTAAAGTTACATAAGAAATAATAGTTAAGTTCAAAGGTTCATGTTATATAATCTTGTAAAATGTTTCCATGTTTCCGCTGTGGGTTAGCTGTTAATATGTATATTTTTGTCTTTGCTGACAAAGTATATTTTTTGTTAATAGCTAATAGCATCACGGAATAGATAGTTGTTTCTTTCCGTTATTAGTTGACTGTTTTATTATTTTGCTCTGTTGTGATTGTAGTAGCTACCTTCAACAGCCTTATTTTACTTCTTATAGCTTTATGGCAGTTTTTATAAATAGGTTTCCAGCCCAATGAATAAAGTCAAGTTCCATCTCGTCCATCCTATCATTTTTTCTTTCTTTCTCTTCTGACATGGTATCAGAGTGATCCGATCCCTTGTTCTTTTTTGTTTTCCTTATCTTCTTTTTTATGCTCAGGAAACCATCTGGATATAAGATGAAAGAGATGACTGGAAGTGGTATATTTTCTGGTAATGCCGAAGATACATCAGAAGCCAAGTCTGCTAATTCAAAAAACAGAACAAGCATACGGGTATATAAGGTATGCTAGATGAGATTTGATCATTTAATAAGAGTGTTTCTGAAACACGAACTCAATTGTGTTAAAGGTATTCTTGTTTTATTTCCCTGCAATGCATTTCAGCAAGCAATGAATGGAATCAGTCAGATATCATTTAGCACTGAAGAAAACGTTTCTCGTAAGATACCAACCTCTCTACCCCAGATAGCAAAGCAGCGTGAACTTAGTGGAACATATCAAAGTGAATCAGACACGAAGACCAAAAAGCATGGATCAAGTGCCAAGACCAAGGAGCTCAGCGGAAGTGATATATTTGCCCCTCCTCCTGAAAATTTGCCTCGTTCGTCGGGTGCTGGACGCACTTTGGAATCAAAAGAAAATACAGACACGAGAGAACATGTTCCACGAAAAGTGCGCGCATCGGTGCAAGTTTCTAATGTAAGTGTCTTCTGGACATGAAAACCAATCACGAGTCATCTTTACTACTATTTATATTGGATGAATGTCTAAAGAAACTTTAGCTGTTATTTAAAACCCGTCTTGTGCATATCCATTGCTATTCATTTGATGGTGCAAATACTATTGATTTGGGGATGTTAAATTTTTTTAATTTTCCTTACCAAAACGAGGCTAATATCCTGAGTTAGAGTCAAATGCACGTGCATTGTGTTGAATAGGTCCAGCAGTTTGTCTACATGTTTTAAAGTTTCGGCATCAGATTTTTTATTCGTTTTAGATATTATTTTTTAGGAGATTTTGTTAGTGTAAAAATTGTATTTCTCTTAGTTTTATTATATTAACAAAATCTTCTATAATTTCTTAAATAAGATGTATGCCTCTGGCTCACTTGCCTTTACCCTCTTCCATATGATTTACCTTGTGACCCTAGTTTGATTATTGTTGTTAGCCTGGAGGTGGTCAAAGAAATTTCTCATTCAGTGAAGAGCCAGTTAAGAAGACATTAAAGAAAATACACGAGCAGAAGTTTGCAGACCTGACGGGCAATAATATTTTCAAGGACTTTCCTGCAGGATCTCTAGAGAAGACTTCGAGCAGAGCTAAACTTAGAGAAATGGCTGGGAATAACATATTTGCTGATGGAAAGGTAGAAAACAGAGACCATATACGAGGTGCCCGCAGACCCCCCGGTGGAGGAAGCAGCATTACCCTGCTTTAGATTAATTATCTAAATTCGCCCTCATTAACTGTGTGCCTTCTCTAAATTTCTCGAGTTCTGCGTTTTGGAAAGATCGGTGCGTTGGATTGTCAACATTGTATATTTATGGTATAACCCTCGACACAGAATAATTAGCATTACCATAACGGGTGCAAATGTTTATTTACGTTGATGTTGATATACACAATAGTGAATAAATAAAATTATTAGATTCTTTTTAAATAAGAAAATTTCACAGTATATCTGGCTTTGCATTTCATGATATAATTGTTGAGATGTAATGTGCTGATATACTTGAGAAGTTAACAATTACTGTTGCTCTTATGCTCCATATAGACTTATTGATCCTCAATAACAGTAGAAAAAGATGCAACCGATATTTTATTATTGAAAGGGGTAAAGCGCTATGTCTTGAACTTCGAACATTCAAAACATATTATTCTAAAAACATGGGGATGGTTTATCACAAAGAGTATTACCAGAAGGCCACCCAATTCCTCTGTTCAGATATTAACAGCTTGCATTTATGATAAGAGAAAAAATGCAAATAGCCTAACCAGAAATCCCCTGAGAACTGAACAGAGTAAGAGAGAACTCTTAATTATCGTGTCCAGCCAGTGCAAGTAGAAAGCTCTTATAGTCTCCAGAAGTGTCATTGGCTATTGCACGGTCCAGAGGAACGCTATTTCTTCTTTGGTATTCCTCACCAATTCGCTGCAAATCAACCTCGGCTCTGGTTGCCACCACTCTAGTAAGGGCCCATTCATCAGTTCCCAGTTTGTTTATAGCAAGCCTTAAGACTTTGGAAAAATATTTCTCAGGGTATGTCAAACACTTAATGGCAGCCCTCAATAATTTCAGATATTCATCTTTTGGATCAGTTTTCAGATCCTGCAGGCATAAGCCGATTGTTAGTTCAACTACAAGTCACTGACTGATTAATCTTATAATCACTTAATGATAATTTCTATCTTGTCTTTATATATTTTTTGTTTTCAAGCAATCCCAGAATATTATCCTTTTAAATGTAGTAATTGATTCATCTTCACAAAATTATCACAGGAAATCATGTTTCTTAAAGTGAAGAGTAATATTATCGACAGCATAAGTTCAGCACTGCAGTTGATACTAGAAAAAACAGATGTCAAGTTAAAACATAGAAATGATTCATATACGGCCAAATCGTCTATACCTTGTTTATGGCATTCCCGAAGTCATTGTTGTACTGATTCAGAGTTGCTCTAAACTGTGCTCTACTCCTTGTAGTCAAAATCCTGATCAGGTCTTCATCATTGTAGGCCTTCTTTTCAATCTTCTCGTGAAGCAGTTTAGCCTCAGATTTTGCCAATGTCATGTTCACCTCATCCCCCTCATAACGGTATGTACTCACAAGAGGAACCAATAGCTATTATTGAAGTATCAAAAACAAAGTTTCATCAGGTAATAGGCAAAAAATGGTTGGAAAGACTTGTTAAATCCCGTGCATGTTTGGAATCGCTCATTTTTTAAAAGTTCTCTAAGTAACGTAGAAAAAGTGATGTTTGCTACAAAATAAGTTCGAACTAAACAAGCATCTTAGGCATGTCATAATAAAGCAAAAAAATGGTGATTAGCTTTTAAATAAAGCAATTCAATTGAATGGTTACATCCATCTTCTAAAGGGGCACATACTCATTATTTGGGCGTACATCTGGAACACGTCTCTCAAACAAAGGTTCTCTTTTAAATACAAACGGTTTTTATATTTTGGAAAAAAACTGACATCTAGCAGAGGCATCAACTTTCGAATTATTATGTAAGAACCCGCAACTTTTCCTACCAAGTTGGGAATTTAAGGTTTTACCTTGCGGATATCCCCAGAAGTATGATAGGCAACGTCTTCTTCAAGGGACTTTTTGAAGCGGGATTGATATGCTTGCTTAGCTTTGAGGAGATCAAGTGAAGATCTAGTGGAAGCAATTTCCAAAATGACCCAATGACTGGAAGTCAACTTCTTAGTGGCTTCATTAGCTAAAAAGGCATCACGCTCAGCGGGATCCAGTGTCCACAACAGCACAACCCGCTTTTATATTCAAAACATCAAACATTAGACAAGAAACCAACTTCATAACTGCAACTATCAGTTTCCTTTAATCAAGGTTATTCGTATGGCAATAGATGGTGAACTAGAAAGTTCTAAGTTCAGACAAATGAAATGGGCGTCTCTCGTCAGCGTCAAATTAATATTTACCAAAATAAAACCAGATATCAAAAAATTTAAACTGACCTCGAAGTCACTTGAAAGTTCTTTGTCTAGATCTTTAAGAAGATCTTCTCCATAGGTTACATTATAAGCTTCACGAATCAACTTACGCTGAACTGCATTTCTATGTCCCAGGATTGATATTATTAATGCTTCATTCGTTCCCCATCCTGCAAAGATAAGTGACAGTGACAACTGGATGAACAATGAAAACAAACTTGCGTAATGAGAGAATAAAAATGCCTCATGCCACGATAAGACAAAGGAACAAAGTAAATTCCCTGATTTATTTGAGCACCTCTGAATAATTCAAATTTCAAATTTCCAATTTCACAATGTATTAATTTTCTGTAGTAGTAATCTGCACTGCACTTATTTTACTGGGATTAAACACATGCACAGACACATGTACAGAAACTAAACAAAAAATCTTTTCGTTTACACGGATAGTTTATTACTTGTTTATTAATGCAGTGCCAAATATGTGCATGAAACCGTTCCATTTAGCTCTTAAACACACAAGAGTTGACACCATCGGCAACCAAATCAAATCTGAGTGATCATCATTCACTGAGCTCAAATTTTCAACGTATTCACGCAGTTAGCAAATTGTAACCGTTGGATGAAGATCAAAAGGCTTGTATTCTATCTTTAAATTGAACTTGAAGCATTTATCGTTTGAGACCTGAGTTGTCTGATATTCATCCAAATATCCAATCCAACGGTCGAATTGCTGACTGTAATGCATGCGTGAAAAACATGACCGAACGAAAAGCGGTTCCAGCATTCATTCATTCATGAAGCAGAAGAAATAATTAACAGTGACTCCATAAATCAAATGCAAAACACAGGACTATAATTCACATGTGAAATTTGATCAGAAGCGTTACAATTAAGAGTTGATACATGACAAAACGCGGTAGAATCAGATCACGAACACGCAAACTACTTGAATCCGGACGAGATGTAGATCGAGAAAATGTTAAGCAGACCGATGATCCAATAACTACATAAAATTCAACGAAATAAAAGAAATAAACGAGTGAATGTAACCTTGAAAAGCTTTTCGCAATTGCTCACTGTCTTCCGTTGGAGAAGGAGCTTGAGGAGGAACCTTCAAGGTCGCCATTTTCGCTCACGATCTCTGTCCCTAAGACAATGTGATGCGATGCACCAAATTCAGAGGAATGTGAGGAGTCAGTGCCTCCATTTATACAAACCGAGTATAAAACTATTGGCTACCAAAAACCAATTCAATTAAATGTATCTAGCTCGCAGACAACACATTGTTGACTTTCATAACAAGTGCTTTAAAACGTGATGATTTAATAAAAAAAGACTAAACTGTACACATTTCTAATATATAATTACATAGGAAAAAAATTAATTTACCTTTAATTTTTCAAATATTATTATATCAAATTAACCTTTGGATTTAAAATTCTTTTTTCACTATTTATTGATGTAAATAACATATACTTATAATATTTGATACGAATAATTATATAAACTTATAAAATATTTTACGGAAACAATTATATAATTATACACATCAATTCTTATTATATAACATTCCCTTCCAGATAAAATATAAATCTAAAAATGTGTTTTCAATACTTTTTTTATCATATTTCAAAAATTCGCTTTAATATTTTATATATGTATATGTTTAATTAAAACATATTGATAGAATATTATACCATAGTATAATTATAATTTTTCATGATTAATAATCTATTAATTTATATAGTTGGAAACTTAAGCGTCTTTCTATAAGAATATAATCTATGATTAATTAATAATGTATGCATCACAATTAAACTCCAATTGTCATTAATATTACTTATACCATATTCAATCACAACTAAGGAATTCATTTAGTAGAAGAAGAAAGAAATTGGTAAATTTTAGAACGAACTTTAAGTATTTATGAACCGGATGCTAAGTTTAATTTCTAAAAATGTTAAAACATAATTAAATATTGTTGGATTACATAATAATCTTTAAAAGATGATTCATGATTACTTATTTTGACTTTAAGTTCAATTTAAAGTTATAATATTTGATGTGTTGTTGAACTTTGGTAACTCGGTGATTATTTTGATCTGAAATTATGTTTTCATGAATTAAATGAAGGAATTGTTTATAAACTACATTTAATATAAAGTCCTAAATGATATAAAACTTTATGAGTATATAAAAACGTGATATTTGCTTCAAATAAAACGTGACATTAGCTGTGCGTTCAAACTTCAAACGACGTGTTCTAACTTGCAAACAAAAATTGAAATTTTTACCAGGAAAGCACCTTTATATAAAACAATAAACCAGGGATATCAGAAAAATATAGAACTTTCCAAAGATGAGCCCTGCCACTAGCCATGTCAATAACAGGACGAGGACGGATTATACTTTTTCATTTTCATCTCATCATTATCGACAGGGGTTATTTTTATTAGATAACGAGCATAATCGTATCTATTTTTTATTACTTTAAATATTAACTAAATAATTATTTTATAAAAAAATAGAAGTCATAATAAAAAAACTTGTTATTATAAATGAATTAAAATAAAAATAATATGTATATTATTTTTTTAATAATAAATATCAATAAAAAATTATAATTATATAAATCTCAAATTTAAAGTATCATCAAATAATAACTAAATAAAGATTAAATAATTATAAAAAAATAAAAGAATTATCAAATATACTATAAAAATAAATTACAAAATTAAGAATTAAAGAAAAATTAATATAAATTTTTAAAATTATTTAATAAATTAAATATATTTTAATAATTTAAAACAAGAATAAATATTAGACATTGAGACGGGTATGGAAGCGGGGACAGAGCGGATATGTACATTCTCATCCCCGTTTCCATACCCAATTTAAAAAATCAGGTATTAGTCATATCCATACTCAATCAATGTAGGGATTTTCCATCAAAATCAAAACAGATTTGGATAATACCCACGAAGACAGGTTCATTTGTGATTTCTACCTACCGCCATGTGAGAGATGTAGGATTCTCTCATCCTGAAGTGGTAGTGATATTTTTTCCTTCATTTTTTACAGGTCAATTTTTGTTTATTGTTGTGTTTTTTTACCCATTAATAATATTCGTGTTATCTGATAACTTAAAATTTAATTAAATAAAGAAAAAATTATGTGATTTTTTTTTTTCATTTTTCTTTTGAATAAAATGGAAAAAATGAAAAGCAAAACCGGAATAAAATTCTTTTAATAAGTAACTACAAATATTTAATATTAATTTGTTTCAATTTCAAATAAAAGAAAATTAAGATTGATATAAAATAGATAATATATATAACTATTAATTATTTTAATATATATATATATATATTATAATTGTTATTATAGTTGAAGAGAAATATATTAACTTTTAATTTTTACTCTATTTTTTCGCAATTTTGAAGGGAAAATCCACTCTCACTTATTTCTTTATATCTTTACATATTTCTTCAATTGAATAATTTTAAATGTGAATAGTAATACTTGATTCCGTACTTGAAAATCAGTAACTACAGATAATCACTCCATCCAAGCACACAAATAATGTGCATCACTCTTCAATTCCACGGTGCTATTTTTTTACTTGTTAATTGTTTTTTTCAATTTTTTTTATTCATTGTTACCAGTTTTTACTATTTGTATAAAATAATATTCAAGAGCCAATAAATAAAATTTCCGATAACAACAGTGATTTAATTTAGTTTAGAGATTATTATTATATGTATACACACACACACATATATATATATATATATATATTAACTATGTATCAAATATAAAGTTTTAACGTTTCTAATACATTGATATTCCAAAATTTCAACCACTATATGCTATTACATGAATATTTATAAAAGAAGAAAAAAAAGGCAGAAATTGGGAGACTAAGCCTAATTCATGTCAAAGAAAACGATACCCACTAACGAAATTTAAACTTTTCAGAGATAAATATCTTTTATATAATAATATAATAAATTATATTTTAATTAATTTATAAAATAGTATGTTGTAAGTAAATAGAAATTTTGAGAGTTGTTGCAAAAATAATTTTAATTTATTTATTATGAATATATAATAAATTTAATAAAAAAATTTAAAGAGAAATATTAACTACTCTTAAAAAGTGGTTAGTATTTAAATGTAAATATTGATATAATAAAGAAGTTATTATGCTAATTTTAGTATCTTTATAACTTTGTAATTTTCTAATTGTAATTTATTTTTGTATTAAGATAATATTACCTGCTTTTAGTATTTAAATATAAATACTATTATATACAACACTTCATTAGTATTTTTATTGAACAAGATCTCTGCAATTTATATTTGTAGATGATTTAAACTATTCATTTTATAAGTTTTTGGTGATTATAACATTGTTCTCTAACTATTAAAATTAAATTTTTTATATAATAAAAAAATAAACTAAGAACATAAGTTATGCTAGTATTTGGTTGAGAACTTTGAAAAATTTCCTTTAGTAATATATAATTAACTTAAATCTATATTATATAAATTTTTAATATTATATAATAAATTTGAATGAATTTATTTTGAATATTTTGTAGTTGAAAGTTATTATATTCATTATGAATCTAAAAAAGACAAATGATATTGTTCTTACACGTATATTTAGATAAATGATATTGTTTGGATATTTGGATGAAAATTGAGTGGAGAGACCCTAAAATGCTACGCCACGTAATTATGTTTGAATTTTTTTTCCTTCTCTAAAATTGAAAATTGCATGTAGTTGAAAAGAGGTGTGATAATTTGTTTCTTATATTTTTTTTATGTGTTTGGAAATATTTAAAATATTTAAATTTAGGTATTTTGATGTTTAACTTATTTAGTTTGTTTTTGGAAGACTATTTTTTATTTGTAATTAGATTTTATGACGAAATTTTATTTAAATTATACTTTAACATCAATTAATTACTTCAATTTATATTTAAAAAATGTTTTAAGTATTTATTTAAATTTTTTAAGCTAGAAAAATATTCACCTGTATTAAATCATCCACAAAACCAATTTTCAAGCTGGCACCAACTGGTATTTTAACTAATTTCCGAATATTTATAGTCTAACTTTCAAGCTTTCCACTAATTTCTTCAATTTTCAAGTTAATTTTACTAAACAGTGATAACTCCTTGGATAATAGAATTCTATAATGAAACACTGTTTTTAGTTGAAATGCAATAAACATCTCCTTTTAGATACACTCTTATTGTTGAAATCTGTTTAACATTTCATAATATTTTTTATAAATGTTAATGTATTTTTTTTTTACTTAAAAAATTATAACAATTGATTTTAATATAGTTTTTAAAAATATATAGTTATAATAATTGTGTTTCTAATTTTTTTTAGTGAAGTGAACTAATAAAGTTGTTATAACTTAATTTTATTTCTGGTGGAAAATGACGGCTGAAAATGATAAGAAACAAATATTGGATGAGTATAGCTGTTTTTTTTTTAATTTAAATTTAAATAAGATCATATTTTATTTGACATTGAAATAATCATTACTATTTTTAAATACAAATTAATTTGTATTTGTTATTACCTTTAAGTTCATATTAAATATTATTTTATTTTATTCTACATGGATTAACAACGATAGGGTTTCGAAATTCTGGTCCTTTCTCATCTGCGGCTCCTTCAGCAGGTACCAACACCAACGCTTAGCTTCGCTTCACACGTCCTTGACGAACTCTCACAGGTAAAATTGTTATTCCCTTCTTCTGACTTCGCTTTCATATTGGTAAAGATTTTCATGGTCACATCAAGCACCGAATTGAAGGATGGTGTAGTAGTGTATAAGCCTGTTTGTTCATTGCGTGAAATCCACAAAGCCTGTTTTAATCAATCATAAACAGTACCAATTTTCAAGGTGTGTTTTTGTGAAATCCTTCATTTTTTGTTTCGCAGCAAACGCACGACATAGCTGCGAAAATTGGTATATGAAATTAATGAATAATCCGACATTGTGAACTATAAAACTATTCCTTAGTGATGCAGCTTGCCAGATAATACATTGCCACAAGAGAGTTCATTGTAATTTAATATATCCAGTGAATGAACATGTGGTTCTTGAAACATTAGTAGAAGAAAACTGGTGGGAATTTAGTCCACTAGTATACCCCCAACCTCAGATGTCATAATTTTTCCTAAAACTTTTGTTCTCTGTTTGAATCGTAACTCTGCTGCATCAAAGATCCTATTAAGAAGGAATTACTATAATTTTGTTACAGTGAGTGTACAAGAAATTAAAGATCGATTTGAACCATCTGTTATTTGTGTTTCTACTTTCATAATATGGTGTAGTCGGTGACTTGTAATTTCTCCCCCTAAATCTCTTTTCTCCTTCATTTTGAATGCAGTGATGGGAAAGATGGACAAGAATAGGAAAAAATCTGGTGGGCATGGTTCTACTAGAGAGCATACCGATGTGCAGGAACACGAGATGGATATAAGGAAGATTATGAAAGATGTTGAAAATTTTAGTAATGTCCAGTTTCCTTCATTTTGAGTTTCATTTCCGTTTACTTGAATCTTATCTGTTTCTTTTCTTTGAATCTGCTTTCTCTTGTTGATGCGTTTAGAATATTCAATCCAATAGAAAACAATGCATTATGAAAAGTAAATGATTATGTTCTTGCTTATTAGTATAATATTTATATTTTATATAGTTAGATTGGATTTCTTTGGTGTGCTCTGATGCGGCTTGATTCTTGAATATCTGTGCAATGCATACATACTTCGTAGTTGAACACTTTGATTTTAAAGCACCGTATTGATTTATGTTGCTGGATAGATGTCACAGGGACGCTGACACTGATTTCATAGTTTAGAAGCTTAGTGTCATTTGAACTGATGAGATCCTTGTCGCAGGAAGTTATGTATTATGATTGCATGTTTCAATTAATGTTTTGTTAATGGATTTGGAAGTTCATGGAGGAGTAAGTAACTTTTAAAAATTCTTAGTCCGTTAGTCAAGGAATTAACTTTCATGGGTATTATATCTTTTTCCTTGTGGTTTGTTCTCCTCCCTTTCCCTATACAGTCTTCTCTTTTTTGTGCAAAACATAACTTATTCTTAGTTGGAACTGTTCAACCCAAACTTCTAATTTAGGATACGTGACAGACGGTTCAATTTCTCTTGCAACATTTAGGCCGGGCTGCATGTAACCTGTGTTAATTCTTCAGTAGTCTATGACTACATCCTCTTTAACCAGGTTGATTTAGAGGATTGAATTGTACAGTTGATTGCCAGTTCTACAAGTGTTCTTGAGGATTTTTGTTGTATATGGAAATATAAGAACGCTTCTTAGAAGTAGTTGTATAATATTTGGACTATAATTTGTTATTTTGCGTATTGGATGTTAAGATGCTTGAATGGTGAGAAAAAGTTTGTTCCTTTATTGTAATTTTGGGGGGTTAGAGCTGAAAAAATTATGTAACTGTGCCCAGTTCACCTGGTGTTTTTTCTCATAATGGCTGCTAATTGTCGTATTTTTCAGGTTACTCACATATGACCTGGAAAGAACGCAAGAAGATTGAAAATAGGAATATTGTTTCTCTTGGTGGGAAGGTGAAGAATATTTTTTTAAATTCTATTTTGATCATGGTGTGCCAATGCAAATACAATTACTAGGATGCTCGGGAAACAAAATTCTTAGTGTTTATCATTTTCCCATATATAGGCCCCCAAGAATCAGAGATTACCTTTAAGTGTGGCACGACCAATGATGAAGAAACAAAAGGAGAGGGAGCAGAAAATGCTCGAAGAGGTAATTCATTTCTATCATTCCCCACTTTTCTTTTATCCCCTATTATGATATTTTGTCTGTCTCTTACTGACATTATTCATGTATGATATGTACCACTCTGTGGCTTTTAGCGTTTGATTCTCGGACAATTTGGCGGAAAGCTCGGTGGTAGCAGTAAAAGATCAGCTGGGAAGCACAAGCCAGAAAACAAGGGTCTGAAGTCAAGTGAAGGTCATTTTAGAAATGGCATACTCAATGTAAAGCATTTGTTAAATTCAGCACCGCCAAGAGAGCGTGAAACTGGAACCAATATGTCTACATGGAAAGGGAAAGGTGGTAAGAAGAAACATGGTAAAAAGGGTGCGGGTAAGAAGCACCGTTGAATACATCCTTGTGAGTAATGTGTTTTAGGAATACTGACTCATTTTTTATTATGTATGACCTTTACAAATATAACATGATCCTGGGTTAAGCCTTTAACAGAGTAAAATAGAATAGAACAGAACAGAGTGCAACATGACAATAATGTCTTGTGTATTATGTTAATTTAAAACTGAACAAGGCCTTGTGTCTTGTTTTGCATTTTTGTGCTTATCAAACCGAACCAACTTACATTCGAAGAGTACTAGAATATCAACAATAATCAATAATATTTTGTTTTTATGTATTTTTGTACTATTTTTATCATTCTTGTAGTCTTTGTAGATTTTTTGTACTTATAAAGTATAGTACTTTATGGGTTTGATTAAGAATTCTAAACTGATTAGGGACGTTTTTTTATATGCTCTGCTTGAAGGTAATGCTTGTACTGACTGAAGGTATGTGAGTACTGAGTGGTTTACTAAATATGGGGCCAAGCTTGAAGACATTGTCTTCCATTGTTTGTACTTCTCGATTAATTGCATATTAGATTTTAAGGTGACAAAAATTGTTAAGCATGAAGTATATGTCATATATGTTTAATTAAGACAATAAAAGATAAAATAAAATAAAAACATTTGACAGACCAAAATTGCACGAAACCATATTTATATGGACTAATAGCATATTGTATGCTTAATTTTGCAGAATTGTAGGCAATATCTAAAACACAGTATACTTCATTAATAGTTAGTTTTAAACTAATTCATTATTACATTACGATAGACCATGATCATAGATTTTTAATTATCGTAGAAGTTAAGGTTATTTCCTTTTTCTTTTGCTCTCAGTGTTCAACATTTTGTATTTAAGAGGATAATTTTTTATATAAAAAGTAAAATACTTTATAAAAAATGTTATCTGGTAAGAAATTTCAAAAGAAATTAAAATTCTAAAATTTAAAAAAATAATTAGATTACTAAAAATTATTCATATTCTCGTATTCATTTTTATTCTCTTTTGTATTTTTCTTTGATTCAATTTTCGCTAGGACGGTGTTAGTTTGACTAAGTATTGTTAGCTTGGTTAATGTTTGATTACCCAATCCTAACATTTTTTAATAAATGTTGGCAAAACTTTCTAATCCAAAATTCGACCATGTTTGTTTTTTGAGACATAATCTGAGTTATTTTATTTCTTAATGTTAGGTTAAAGTTATTTTTCAATTCTTAGTTAAAGTTTTTTTATCAATAATAATAGTGTTTTTTTAATTGTTCCAATTATCCTAACTAAGGTATTTTCAAATGCTGTCCATCAAAGCTTTTTCAACTAATATCAAATATAATTATTTTTTTAGCAATGTCAGTTTGAATTTATTTTTTGATTGACATTTGTTAAGATTTTTTCTGGTTAATATTAAGAGGATTACTTTTCTGTCCATGTCAACTAATTTTTTTTTGTTAATCCGAGTCACATTTTTATATTTATATCTTAGGATTTTTGTTATTATTATATACCACTGTTATTTTTTTTACTTAATATTTATTAGAATTTTCTCGAATCACGAAATTATATTTTTTTTACAAATATGAACTAGATTTTTTCAAATTCATTTTATTGTTATTATATATTTTGTCTAGAGTGATTATTTTTATCAATAATATAAATGTTACTATTGGTCAATTGTTAAAATTTTTGTTCTAAGTTAAACGAGAAAACCTTCAATCAATATTAGCTAAAACTATTTTTTTCAATGTTAGTTCCAGAAATTCTTCAACCGAGATTAATAAAAAAGTTTGAATTTTTTTTTATGTTAAGTTAAATAATTGTATTAATATTAATAAAAAATAATGTCCCTTAACGTAAATCAAGATAAATTTTATCAATATTAATTAATTTTATAACAAACTCTAAAAAACCAATATTGATTTTTTTATCGTTAACAACTTTTAAACATTTAAATAATTATTTGTATTTTACAGTAATAGAACTATTTTATTTAAACAAAAAATTAAAATTTAATAAATTTACATTACTTCATCCAAATAAAATATTTTAAAAATAAAATAATTTAAAATAAGATAAATTCAAATTTAATATATTTAAATATTTTATAAATGATAAAGTTTCTTACACACATATATAAGCTAAGTCACCTCATCCTTCTAATTTATTAGTTACTTGATTTTTTTTGTGTGTACATAAATACTTGATATTTGATTTAACTATTCTGATTACAAGGGCACAACACAAGTGAAGGTGTATTTTGTGAAGAAGTCCTTTTGAATGTCAATCTAGCATCAACAAGTGATAACAACTTCATTATCACAATGTTCAAATACCATTTCTTAAACTAAGTCTTATGATAACACATTTATAATAAAGGTGTTCTTTAGTCATGTTTGTTTTGTTAGACTTAGAAAGATTGAATAGCTAATATTAATTATATTTTATTATTTATCAGAAAAAAATATTATTAGAGTTTAATTGTTAATGCAAATCTTTTATACAAGATCATGTTAAAATTAGTTGAAAGTTATATTTGTATGAGAAATTGATGATGACATTGGTGATTGTAAGAATAACTTTAATAGTGATAGTAATAGTATTTTAAATCTAAAAACCAAAACTATAAATCCTTTTAACTTAATTTTCGAAATAAAACTTAAAATTGAATAAAATAAAAACCTACTTCGGTTACATTTTATTGATCATAGTTTGTCCTAAATCATAAAAACAAAAAATTTGCAACTGGTTCCGTAGAGACGAAGCTAAAAAAGACGACTTCACTGGGGATCGAACCCAGAATCTCTGGTTCCGTAGACCAGCGCCTTATCCATTGGGCCATGAAGTCCTTTTGCTGTTGCAACTCCACATCAGTAAATTGAATTTTCGTCTTTCAAGTTAAGCCGTTTCTTTCTTTGCCTCCTTTTGGCGCTGTGTGATCGAACCAACTACACTGCAACTGCAACCGCAACCAAGTTTGGTGCACGAGGCCACTTGCACCAATAAAACTATTTATCATTATTATTATTATGATTATTATAATTATTATTCTCTTCCGGCGTGGTTTTGTTTCTACTTTATAAAAGTCAGATCGTAATAATAATAAGAAGAAGAAGAACAGTGGAGGTTCTTTTGGCGCAGAGAAAAAAGGGGCGAATGAATGAATGAGAGGGTTGGGAATATAGGAATCCAATCCTAGTTCTTTTTTATTTTAATTTTTAGCGGTGGAAATTCTTCGTCGATTGCATCTTATTCCATAAATAGCAATACCATATGGGTAAAAAGCAATCGTTTCGGAGCAAAGCAGCTTACTTTGTTTCTGATCTCACCACTGTTCTTCTCAACCCTATTTCTGACAACAAATCCCCCTCTCTCCCTCTATCCGTAAGTATTCACTCTCTTATTATTATTATTTCTTTCTTTAATCTTCAATTAATTTATTCTATTTAGTCATTTTTAAATATTGACTATCTTATTGTTATTGAATTGAATTAACCCATTCTAGTAATTTTAGACACGTTTTTGTGAAATGCATAGGTAGAAGAAGATGATGATGATGATGATGATGGGTCAAAGGTTGGTAGTCATGATGTAATAATTGATGGGCCTGATACTTCGTCATTCACTGCGTTTCTATATTCTCTGTTGTCTTCTTCGGATTCCGGGGATAGCATTGGTGAAGCTGATGAGAATAATGATGATGGGGTGGCAGGTGATGACTCTTCATTATCAGACTCTGCCACGAAGGAAAGTTTTGTTGTGAAGGGAAGTTTGTTTTCTAGGGGCAGGCATTCACTCGGTAGAGCCATTCACCAAGCTTCCATAATGGGTGGATTTCGCAGCAGGGATAGTAAGTACACTGATGAAGGGCGCGGCGGCGTTGAGATGAAGCACATTGTGAAGGAGCCTGTGGCTGTGGCAGTGGCTGTGGTTGATCACATCTTGTGAAATTTCTCTCGGAGTTTCGCTTCGCAGTTTCCTCCGACAGCCTGAGATGCGGCAAGAGAAAGTCGAAAAGCGGGTCCTTCCATGCTGGAAAGCCGGCTACATGAAAGCGAAGAATAGCGCACGTCTGAATGGATGAGTGGTTGGAGCGCATCAGGGCGAAATCGATTAGCAGCCAGCCTGAGGCAGTCTGGTCTGTTTGTTGACTACGAGTCGTAAATGCAGTTGCAGCAGTCGCGCAAACCCTCAGTCAGATACAGCACGTCTTGTCCGTGAGCGCGAGTTCCGCCGCGTTTTCTGATCGTGGTGATAATATATCATTTTTTCGTTAGTACCTTAGTCTGCAGCTACAGCCCGTACAGATCGCCACCCAATATACCTCGTCTTCTCCCTTTGCCGATCGTCGCAAAGTTTCGCTTCAGCCTTTAGCTTTGATCGTCGATGCGCCACCTTTGATCCAGATACGTGCCGTCATGCGCTGGCCACCATTTTTACAAAACATCGAACATCAGAGCCCGCGCAAAGCTGTCAATGTTCATCAATAAAACGTCCCGTGATCTAAGCATAGAAGCAGCAAAATAACTATTAAATTTGACGACATTTTTTTATGATTGAAACTTGCTGAACAGATGGATACTAACATATGGTTCCGTGGTACTAAAAGGAATCCTCTTTTGCCTTTAGAATTTAGCTATATTAATGATAATAAAGTTCCATGGATTGATGGATATTACTTTTCAATGTGATCTATTTGTCAATAATTAATAATATATTGTGTTGGTTCAAGGTGATTTTAATCCTTTTTTTTAGTTTATATTTGTGACATTGATGATTTTGTATGGATGAATGGCTGATTTTTAAACTTTTCTACTAACCCTGCTTCATTGATGATTGCAGTGTAGTTTGTATATTAAATAAAAAGTTGGGATATAGTAACTGATAGTATTGTAGTAGCATGCAGTAGTTTAACATGACTATGTATTGAAGTCCCACGTTTGTAAGTTTTCTAGTTAAAAGTCTATGCTATTTAATATAAACGCCACATCTTGGAATTCTGTTATTTCACCAGGGGTTGGCTTTATCTGACAGGCAAAGGCATATGCATTTTTGTGTCCTTTTAATCAGCTAGACTAATTTCTATTGTCTTCATTCATGTATGGGTTCTCAATATAAGCTATTTTGTAACAGGTTGTTGGAGACCGTAAAGGAGCAGTGTTTGGTGGCGTGGTTGAAGCTCCTCTTATACCATCCAACAAGAGAAAATACCAGGTCCACCACTTGCCTCTTATCTCTACTATCTATGTTGTTGGGCATGCATTTTGAAACATGTTGATTTTTTTTTTATCTTTTTGCCACTAAATTTTGCACAGGGAACAAACAATTCATTTGTTTTCACAAATACCTCTGGTTGTCCTGTTATATATCGCCCAACAGGTATCTATTGTTCATTGAGTTTGACTATGCCATTTTTTTTATCTTTTGCCGTTATCACTATACTGTACTATTCTTGGTATCAAAATCAGTCCTTGATTTGATGTATTTGTCAATTACTTGTATTGGATGAATGGCCAATTCGATAAATGAACATTTTTAATTTTTGCAGTAAAATATGGTTTTGCTCCCTCTAAAATTTCGGCAATTAACTTTTAGTACCTCAAAAATTTTTGTGCGTTTCTTGTTTCTATAAAACTAAAATGTGTTAAATACGGTGCGGGTTAGTAACTCCGTCAAATGAGTGACCTATGTTACAAATGGAGTCCGACATGTAAAATATGAGTAATTCGCTTTTAGTTTTAGTCCCTCTAAAATAGGGTGAGTTCACATTTGCTCCCTCAAATTGATGGGTATAAATTAACAAGTTTTGAAAATAGAAGGACTTTCTCTTCATATAAGAAATAGGAGTTATAAAACATGTGTGAACGACATTTATTCACGACCAAAACTCTGGAGTTTCTCACACTGAAATACATACACAATCTCTAACTTGTTACCCTCCTCTTGCTTTGTCAAAAATAAACAAGTTGCCCACTGCGGATATGTCAACTAGTCGTCAACAATCCTTCCAGTATGCAGCTGCTCCAAGCAACCACTCACTCTTCTTTGGAAATACAACAAAAATTAGGGTTCCTTCTAATTCCTATTTCTAACTAAATATTAAACAAAAAATAAATATTATATCTCAATGCATTTCGTTGAGTAACAAATAACATGAACGTATAAAATAACGAGTAATTTAATATATATATATATATATATATATATATATATATGTATATGTTACTTTAGCATAGTTACTAACTCAAACTAGATTTGGCACATTTTAGTTTGCGATGTAACAAAGTTTAACGGAGTTACTAACCAAAATCAAATTTGACACATTTTAGTTTTGTAGGGATTGAAAGCGTATAAAATTGTTGAGAGATTAAAAGCAAATTGCCGATAATTGAGAAGGAGCAAAGCCATATTTGCCCTATTTTTTGTCTCAAAGTTATGTGGAATGAGAGAATTGAAGTTAATTTTGAGATGAAAAACGATGACAGTTTTCCAAAATATGAACCTGTGGGATTTTGTGGTGAATCTTTTAGAAATTATTTTAAGTACGTTTTGTTTAAAACAAATGGTGTTCTTTTTTACCTCAATATTTGGTTATATTTCATAACAGGATCACCCCTTTCCATTTATTTTTTAAAATAAAAAGGCTACATCTGTGGATTAATCATAAGATCATACAACGTCTTGCTAATGAAAATTTAACTTTTTAATATATAGAACCTATCCACATTGAGGAAGGCTTGATTTTACTTTTCTTAAGAGCCACCAATGTGTAGGTTTAATCTTAACTCTGTTCATTCATCTGAATGTATTGTAAAAATGAACTATGATATTCAGCCTTCAAGCACTTGATCAACTCAGAATAAAAAAAAACAGTTGATATGCTGCTATTGTAATGAACCTTAAAAAGGTTATATGTATTTGTTTTGAGATTCAGCATCAGTTTCAGGCTTAAGTTTTGAAAAACATGATGAAGATAAAATTACACGCCTGAGCCCCCCACCCCTTGATTTGCACGAGTGACGGAAAATGTATATCTGGCTTTTTTGGAATTCCATGTTTTGTTTCTTCTTGATAGCTAAGCTGGATTAACCGCAACATTGCAGGAGTAAACCGCTACTTCACACTTTGCTCCACTGACTTTCTAGCAATTGGTGGGGGAAGTCATTTTGCGCTTTATTTGGAGGGTGATCTGTAAGAACCTTGTTCATTCATTATGCTATCTTTGATCCCCCTCTCCCAAACAAATCATTAGCTTACTCTCTACAGTATCATTGGCCTGAATTTTGTTTTATTGTGTTTGTGGGTTACAATTTTGACATATCTGCTCAAGATTGAACGGATCAAGTTCGGTTTCAGAAACTTACGGGAATCCGTGCCTCTCGCATTCTCAAGAGTTTGAAGTGAAGGAAGTAGAGGTGCGCATAAAGCTCCTCAACCTACACAAACCCCTCACTCACATTCACCTTTTATCTGTTTGTTCTAGCTGATTAGTTACCCACCGAATCCAAATCTATTAATGAGATATTTACTCCCAACAAAACAAAAAACTCATTACATAAGCCCTTTATTCCATGCAGTTGTGGGGCTTCGTATTTCCTTCAAAGTATGAGGAAATACTGGAATTAAGCAGAAAAGAGGCACCGGGGATCTGTCGCTTCTAAATATCTCTGGATAAGTGTCAATACCTTCGTGCGTAAATGGTGATGCTGACTCATAAACATGACAATAGTAAGGGATGCAAAGTTGATCTATAGACAATATGATGAATTCCACGTATCCACTCATGTTTCCACTATGTAACGTGCTTGTAAATATTTGCAATGATGTACATACAGGTTCATACCCACTACAAAATGCCAATTTTGTGGGAAATAAAATTTGGAGCAAATTTATAACCCTTCGACTCAAAAGCCTGTCCAAAAAAATAATAAAAAAGTAAAGAATGATCAAACTAAAAACCTTGTTAAAAATAGGTTTAATTTTTTCTGATAGTTGTTGTTCTGTTTATCCGTTATCCTAATATTTTTAATGTATTATTACATCTAAGTTTTCTGTCTACTGAATGTTCAGCCTACCTAAAAGAATGAATTGAACAACGGATTATCATGATAGATAAATTATGTTTTACCCTCCATTTTTTTAAGATGCTTATAACTGCTATAATTTTTAAAGGTTAGTTTATTAAAAAAAAAACATCTTCCGTTTTATCAGAAACAATATATATTAAAATTTGATTCATTTTATCGAAATTATCACTATTATTGAGATTGTTTAAAAATCAGAGTAACATTATATTTTAAAATAAATCTTTTTCGTGTTTTATAAAGCAATTCATAAATGCAAATTAAATACATGTTTCACTTTGAAACAAGTTTATTTACTTCCATCTTCAGTAGTAAGCATCTCCTATAGTAGTTGCTGGTATAGATTGCTTATCAATAAAAAACACTTTAGTAGATCCAATAGGAATAGCTAAGATAGATTTCTTATCAATAAAAGCAATATTTTGATATAAATTTTGCAAATATAAGTTTCTTAAAATTGAAAAAATATTTAAATTAAAAAACTTTAAAAGTATTATTTTTATAAAAAAATCATGTAAACAACTCCTGGAAATACTGAAAGTTGCGTTTAAAAATACTTTTAAATAAGCCATAGATGTAGATGTGGAGTGATTATGATGTTGCTAGTGTGGTGTTTTGTTTGTCTGTACTTTAAGCCAGCTACAGAGGCGTATACAACATCACTCATGGTTATGTTCCTTCTTCTTGAACAGCATGAGCCATTGTCCCCACCACCAGAAAAAGAAGAAAACCCTTCAGAAACCATTCAAGCCATACATGATGCAATTGCACAAATATAGCAGCAAATTGAAAGAAATAACGACCAAAACGAATTGGCTTGGCACATTAGTGGATACATGCACTTTTGGTAAATATATGGATCCATCATCAAATGCATGCGCAAGAACCACTTGCATATGGCTTCTCAAAATCAGGCTCTGTCTCCCCAATTTCACACACACTTCATGTGGCTCAAAAAAAGTCAAGAACAACAAGGAATCCATTTTTTTTAGGGAAAACCACTTTCTATAAAAATGTTTAAAAAAAATATCATCATTCAGATAATAAAACTCTTAATATTCTAAAACTGTACCAAACAAAACTAAATGTAAAGACAGTAATGAGAGATAAAATAAAAATATAAACCAGCACTCATAAAAAAAGTAATTACATACAAATGTTTTAATTTATATTTTACAATTATTATATTTAATATTGATTAGATATCTCATTATATATTGTTTATAAATTAGAAAAATATATGAAATTTGTTATCCCATTATAATAAATAAAGTCACATAAATAATAATACATATATTTTATTTAATATATAAAAAATTAAAATTATATAAACATTAAATTTTAATTTATTAAAAGCAAGAATAAAAATGTATATTTAAAAAATAGCAGTATATAATGAAAGAAAATATTACTAAAAAATTAATATATTAAAAAAATTTCATTATACTTAAGTAAGTGAAATATATATAAAACTTATTTTTTTCATGGATCAACAAACATTAATATGTTATTTTGTTAACGATGAAACTCAAATCTTCTACTTACTTCTCTTTTTTTCATCTTTATTACCAAGTCATTTTTATATGTCAAAATCAAATATCATATTATCTACATTTGTAATAAGAAATACCGAGCTAAATATAGATAAATAAAACTTATAAACTATAGTTTTAAAATTTATATATATATATATATATATATATATTTATATTGACATGAAAAGATATATGTTTTATAACAATGAATTTTTATTTCTATTTCTGTAATGCTATCTCACCAATATATTGCAGCATATTGTTTTTTAGTTTGAAAAAACTCTACAACAGTAAGGAAAATGAATTTATAATTATTTTTATTTATATCGAGATTCATCTGTTACAAAAATGTAGCAGATGAGGTTTTTTTGTTATTGTTGGAGTTCAATGACCCTCTAATCATGCCAATGAAATATAATAAATATGAATCTTAAGATAGATACTTTAAAAATACATAAATTTAACCTACATATAAGTTCTTTTTTAATTGAATAACATTTTATTTAATTTTTATTGTAAAAAAACTGTGTATTTACGGTTCACAACTTATTTTCTATTTCTTATACGTAATAAGAATAATTAGTATTAAAAGCATTTTCAAACTTTCACAATTCTTAGTTTTACCACTGTTTTTCTTTTTTTTTTTCCATGGTTTATTAAAGCCAAAAGCGAAAGCACTGCAAATACGCTGAAAATTCGTGCCATTTCTGAAACAGTGATGGTCACGCAACGATGTCGTTTTGTAGCAGGCGTGGCTAGTAGGGTGGTGGTTTACGGCGTTACGTGGAGTCTGTGGTAGGTATGCATATCTATATCATATCTATACTCAGACACCGTCAAATCGAATCGGAGAACTGAAATCGGCAGAGGAATCAGAATCAAAGCCCTGAATGGCGCCACCGCCACCACCCAAGTCAAGAGGGGCCACTCAGGGAATCAACAATGCTGCCAGGATTCGCTTCTTTTCCATTCTCCTCGCTCTCCAATACGGAGCTCAACCTTTGATCTCCAAACGCTTCGTCAGGTTTTTCTTTTCACGCCTTTTTTCACCTTCACCATTTCAATTCTATACTTTCCTCTTTTCTTCTCGATTGGGGACACAGTTGTAATTGTTGTTTCCGTAGCCAACTGCGCGAACGTTTATCATCTTATTTAAAGTAAAATAAAAGTCCTGGAACTAGAATTTAGTCGCCAATTTTTCGATAAGCGTAGAAAATAATCGTCACTTTAATTATCGCTGCAGAGTTAATAATCTTTTCTGTTTGATCTATTTTGTGGTTGTTGTAGTAACATTGGTTAGGATTAGTAGTGGTGCTTAGTGGATCAGGATCACTGGATTGACTTAATTGAACGAACTAAGTGTATTTTTGTACTGTATAAAAGTCGGCAATGGTGGTACTTTGGAAGGTATGCAATCCCGCTGGTAAAGATTAATGCAAAGGAAAAGATTAAGAGTCTCTAAAGAGTGGAAGTTCAGTTGATCAAGTGTAATGTATGAAAAAAATGAATGAATCATTTGAGAAATCAGCACTTGAATGCATCTTTTCCCTTTTTGTATTGATGCTTAGGCATATAGAATTTGAAGGCCTACTTAGTTTGGTGCATGGCTTTATCTGGAAGTAAGGATTCTAGTAAACCATTTAGATTTGGCTGCATTTTTTTCGCCTTGTTTTTCCTGTCATACCTTTATATAATTGAAAACAGACATTCTGAGGAAGTGGGAATTCAGGTGAAGATGAGTTTAAGTGAGCAGTCTACTTTCACTCCTGTGTCCTTGTCAGATTTGGCTCTTCTGAAGTGTCTAGGTTTCACTATAGAGGACAAAGCGCAGTTATAAAAGTTATTGACAATCAGTGATTGAGATTGTGATAAAATACACATTTATAAAATTATGAAGTTGTTAAAATTCTTAACTGCTGATTTCCTAATTAACGACTATAATAACACTTATTCTCTAAAGTGCACTTTCCTCACTTTGAAGGAGCTAACTTGTTCATTATTTTAGTTAGTTTGTGACAATGTTACAACTATTTGTGGGTTGTTTATGTAGTTTTTCTTGTTCTAAATAGCATAAAACGTTACATGATATTTTAAGCACAGCCTACTTATTTTTTGTCATATGCAATATAGTCTAGAAAATATGAGAACAATTTTTCACATGCAAAATTGATGATTAACATAACCATAAACTATAACACAATTACTTGAACACAAAATGTAAGCATTTATGCGTAGTTATTCCTAGTGAAAGTCCTATAATCAAAATTAAAGAGGCACAAATGTTTCAAAACTCACCATTAGTCATTATCCACTATCTTGTATCCTATTCTTAGTTGGTCCTTGCTAATTAGGGCCCTTCAGGGCATTGCTTAAGGAATTAAAAGTAGAAAGTTTTTATTGAAAATCATATTGAACAATTAAAAATTCACAGGAAAGTGCATTTCTCCGCATCCCAATAAAAGAATTCCCCCTTCCTTAACCAATGGGAAACTGGGTAGCATTTGCCTTACTATATCCCGATTGCACTCCATCCATACTGGCATAAAAAATTAAAATGAAAAAAATGCATATCCAGGCTGGCTTATCCGATTGTGTGTCCCGCACGGATATGATGTTAACCAATATTTCGGTAATCATCATGACATATTAATTGTGATTAGTGGATTTGAAATTTTAACATCTTTTAAGTCATTCATTTCCTTGGGCATTAAACCATTAATTGTGAATGGCCATGTGAAGCATGTCTTGTAACCTATTTTCCTCTTCCTGCAGACGTGAGGTTATTGTGACTTCATCTGTTTTGGTATGTGAGCTAGCAAAGGTAAATCTCGAACTGTTCTACATAGTTTTTACATTGATTATTATAAAACCAGTACTATAACCTATTTTTATTGAACATTCATCTATCTCTGTAATCTGCCTTTTAGGTTTTATGTGCAGTGTTTATCATGGCAAAAGATGGTACACTAAGGAGAGTGTATAAAGAATGGACTTTGGTTGGTGCATTGACTGCATCAGGACTTCCTGCAGCTATATATGCATTGCAAAATAGTTTGCTTCAAATTTCTTACAAGAATCTTGATTCACTCACATTCTCGATGCTGAATCAGACAAAAATATTTTTCACTGCATTCTTTACATATTTCATATTGAGGTATGTTTCTACAACTACAATTGTTAATATTTCTGCTATTTTTTGTAAGACCTATGTGTTCGCATGTGTGAAAGACTATACACTAAATTGTTATCTATGTTTGGTAAGTAAATTGTTTCACTCAATAGCTTTTTCTGTATAACAAGCTCAGACTAAAAGTAATTTATTCTTAGGAGAAGTAGTTGTCCCGGTTTCTTGTGGTTTTGGCTGGTCAAGGTGTAATTTTGGTGTTGTATAGGTTGTTTTCTGAACCCACTATATTCTTGCAGTCTGTGAGTTGGGTTGAGGCCATAGCTGTGCACTTGGTGTTTTGTGGAACCTTTGACTAAATTTTGTTAGGTTTGGTGTATTATGCTCACTGTTTTTACTTTTAGGTGTTTTTGATATGTTGATTTCTTCTGTTGTTTGGGTGCTTCTGCAACTCTTTCAGTTGGTGATTATAGGGAGACTCTTTTGAGAAGCAGTTATTCTCCTTCTCTCACTGCCATCTCTTACTAGATGGATGGATTTCTGCATTTCTTCATTTCTTTGCTGTGTATGGATGGTTCAACGTTCTTCTATTTTGCTGGGTTCCTTTTCCTTCTTTGTGATAACTTCTGTTTAACTGGGTTGTCTTTGTTTGTTATTGTTCTGCTTATAAGGTTATTATTCTTATTGTTGGTTGGCTACAAGTACTGATAGTACTTGACCAAATTATTAGCATAAATAGGATTGAATGAATACTGGGTTAGGGTTTTTTAAGAGATTACGTCCTTAGTAGTATTTCCACTGATTCTTGGCCATCAGTATCTCTTTTCCTTCTCTAACCTTGGACCTATAATGCTAACGTTGTACACTACATGGCATCTGATAATGGTTCATACAGGCAAAAACAATCGATCGAGCAAATTGGAGCCTTATTCTTGTTAATAATTGCGGCAGTTCTTTTAAGTGTTGGCGAAGGCTCTAGCAAAGGTTCCTCTAGTGGTAACACTGATCAAATTTTATTCTATGGAATTATTCCTGTATTAGTTGCTTCAGTGCTCTCCGGACTGGCTTCTTCCTTGTGTCAGTGGGCCTCTCAGGTTACCTCAACTTTCAATTTTCTATTCAAATTGTAGTTGCTTGCCTGATCAATATTATTATTTATCCATTGATTCCTTTTATCACAGGTTAAGAAACACTCATCATACTTGATGACTATAGAAATGTCTATTGTTGGAAGTCTATGCTTGCTAGCCAGTACTTTTAAATCTCCAGATGGGGACGCAATGAGACAACATGGATTTTTCTATGGTTGGACTCCTCTTACTTTGGTAATGTTCTTACCGCTGTTGGACTTCTGTAATTTAATTCTTAATACTGTTAGACTGTTGTCATGCTTATGTGTGAAGAGAAGAACATAGATAAAGTTTCAAATTTTGGCATTCTGCGCTCTGTGCCAAGCACACGCATATAATGTAAATTGGGTCTGATACTTCTTATATATCAGGATTGGTAACAGTTTTATTTTTGTTGTTGGAGACGAGGGGGTTTGATTAATTCCTTTACATTCTTGTTGATGACAAATCTGTGATTAACTACATTACTGAATAGTATGATAATTACTTAGAAATTCATATCATGGACTTTTTAGTGCCTGGTTCTGGCTATTTTATCCATAGTTAATGCGTCTTTAATAGATATTGATGTACATCAACTTTAAAAAGTTACATGTTTTTTTATTCAATTCAGATTCCGGTAATGTTCAATGCCTTTGGTGGAATTCTTGTTGGTTTAGTTACAAGCTATGCTGGTGGTGTTCGAAAGGTAAGTTTAACTTTGTGAATTGTTACTGAATTATTTTTGGTATGCACTATCAGTAAATGCTGATCAGATGTTAATCAGCCCTTATTGTAAGTTTGCAGTGTGATTAATTGGAGGAAACAGATTGCACGAATTTGTTTTATCAGGGCTTTAATCTAATAAATTCTAACATGAATTATTAATGTCAAGAGAAATTATTATTGCACCGTATTCATGGAGCATTCAAGGCGGTAACTCGACTAATTTGGTAGTGGACAACATAAAATTATTGAGTAACTTAGCAGTTGCTGGACATGATGATAATTCTATGAGTTCTGAAATCATTTCACAGGAAATATTGGGGGAGAAATCTCTCCGCAGTTTTTCTGTTTTGTAGGAATGTACTTACGGTGCATTTATTCTACGTGGTTGCAGGGGTTTGTCATTGTTTCGGCTTTACTCATTACAGCACTGCTACAGTTTATTTTCGATGGAAAACCACCTTCGCTGTATTGCCTTGTGGCTCTTCCACTAGTGGTCAGTAGCATTTCAATATACCAGAAATACCCCTACCAGGTTAAGAAGAAGGAATCATAGAATCTGGCCTTTATAGCATGGGGATTTATTCATTAGTTCCCCACTAAAAGTACTCTGTTTTTTTATCCAGAATATAGCATATTGTAAATGATAGAACATAGAAGGCAAAGCATTCTTTTCTATGTCTTCTCAGTCTCAATAGAATTAGGGTGTTATACAGAGTTTGTTCTTGTCTTTTAATATTCTGGAATCTCTAAATGATCATTTATTTGTCTCCTTCATTGTGTGGATAACAGGATATCGATTTGAAATATATATTGTAGGAGACATTGCCTGCATCACCAATGAATTCAACATTAGGAATTTTTTTTATAAATTCCTACTCTTGAATAACATGGTTTCTGTCCAGTAAAAAAATATGGTTTTGTTGGATGGACTGCATCGAGCAAGGGCCCATTGATTATAGTATGTAGGACTTTCCACCTAAATAATTTCTTTGTGCACCAATCCAGAATGTGTTTTTACAAAGTTACTAATTCTGGAATATCATTTTACATTCTGAATTAGTAGTATCAGGAGGTAAAAAAGGTGCAAAAAAATTTATTGAAGGAGTAAGGAATTGTCTTGCAGTAGAATGCACCACTTATAATAATAATACAAAGGCTTAAATTTTTTTTACCTGAAATAAAATGCATTTGTATTTTGTTTTAGTTCTTAAAAAAATTATTTGATTTTGATCTCTGTTTATTTAGCCCTTATTTTCTTTTTCCTTCTAAAATGTCTATTTTTTGTTTTAATCTCTAATATTTTTTTTCATTCTGAATTAATTTCTTTGAGAAATATACATACAACTAAAAATGAATGATCAATCTATTATAAGAACAAGTATTTTTTATATTGGTTCCTTCCCATCCAAAGCTTCTTGCTAGGATCGTTTCTGTGAATTTGAAACCAACCTGATGAACAACCAATTATAGACAGAATAGGAGAAAATACATTTTTTAACATATCCTCTTGTATCAAATGAAATTTCTTGAAAATCATATACAAAACTTTGTATCTCACATCTTTCTTAATAATTCTCTTTTATGATTTTGTATTTTTCAATAATTTTCTACAAATATTAAAGTGTGTTTGGAGGAAAGAATTAAAGAACGTGTTACTATATTTAAAAGTTTAATTGAATTGAATTTATATAACCTCAAATTTTAATTTTTTTTTCAAAATTTAGAACTATTTTAAAAATTTTAATTTCTTTTTAAATTTGGTCAAGATGATCCACTATCATACAATTTTTTCACTTAGTGTATTGGATCAGGTCAATTTGTCTGATTTTCCAACTTTAGTAGTTATTGAGTCAGCAAATAGATTTTTTTAATGTAAAAAATTAATATTCTATTAATAGTTAATATTGATGTATTATGTTAATAAATCAGGTTATCATTATTATTAAGTTTTGATAAAATTGGGTTTGAGATTAGGAATAATTCTAATCAAATTTTGGGTTGGTTAACGACAAAATATTTTTTCCACAACTTATCTAATGTCATCCTATCAATAACATTATTAATCTATGATATTTTATAAAAAACTAAAAGTAATATTTTTATTTTGAATTAATGTCAGCATTTTAATTTTTGAATGTTTTACATTGTTAAGTATGTCCAACAATATGTTAACAACAATTATAAACATTTGGATAAAGTTTGGTGTTGGCCAAGAAATAGGATTTTGAGTTGGCAGCAGGGTTTAAGGAAGCGCGGAGAGGGGTGGAAGCTTTAAAGAGGAGATGGCGCACATCGCAGACCTTCCCATGACGCCATTCATTCCCACCACTTCCTCAAACGACATAAAAGAAATCGCGTTTAAGACCGCACCCTCGGCTTCCAAGCTCCAAATCAAGTGCTTCCTAGAAACCTTCTATGGCTTTGAGATCCAAAAGGTGCGAACTCTTAACATGAAGGGCAAGAAAAAGCGTTACGCGGGTTCCTTGGTCGCAAAACCTGATTACAAGAAGGCCTATGTCACCCTCAAGAACCCACTTTCCTTCTCCCAGAACCCTTACCCCTTTGCTTCCACTCTCCAAGACAACAAGAATGAGAAGATGTTGACCACTCACCGCTAGGTCTGTACTTTTGGGGAATTCATTTCACTCTTTTCTATCTTTCTTTTTTGTTCCATTTGGGCATAAAAAAACATAGAATGGTGCAACAGTTTGCTGGAGTTTATTGATTAACGACGATTCTTCTGCTTATGGTTTTAAGAAGTGGTCCACGTCTGTATTTTGTGGCTCATATTTATCTGTAACTTTCTGTATGGTATTTCTCTCAAAATCTAAGAAGTTTCTTTAGTCACCTCCTTTCATTCTGAGATGGGCTTATTTATGTTTAGGAAAGTCTGTTCTGAAATGAATGGGGTGATCCAAAAATAAATTAAGCACAGAAAGTTAAATCCTTTTCTGGAATATCAGATATTATACCGAAATCATTAGGGTAATTTATCTCTTTTTTTTTTTAATTTTGACGAGTTGCGGGAAGCACACACTAATAAAATAGACTCATGCTCAGAATGAGAAATAAACAATTCCACGTTTTAGACATGCTAATGCTAATATAGCCCATAGGGATGATAAGTTAGCCGAATTGATTGTGGACACAAATTTAGCTCAGTAATCCTGCACCATATGTGCTTGTTCTAGGAAGTAAGATCAATTGCGCTTCGTTTATGAACTTGTTGGTTGTCAACCCATTTGCATCCGAATTTGGTGCTATAAGCCTTGAAATTCTACTATTCCTGGTCCAATTGTGTCAGCCGTATTTTTTTTCAGTCAATTCAATATTGATGTTTGAAATGATAAATGAATCCATTTAGTTTTTAAAAATGATATAATTTGAATTAATGTAATTACTTTTACCGATGTACCCGGAATTTGAGTTTGGAACTTCGAAGGACCATGTGCAGTTTGTTGTTTGCCTCGAACATCAAGAACTTTGTTCCCATGAACATTGAACCGTATGACCATGATTCCAAGAATATTTATTTATGAAATGATTCTGCATTCTGTTGTTATAAGGGACTTATTAATCCCTAAACCAGTGTACGCAAACATCCTCCTAAATTACAAATGTTGTTTCCACTCAAGTTACGTATTTTTTTGCTATGCTAGATCGTTGTGTCTTCCTTTCATCTACGTCTTTCATGGTTCTTTGTTAAACTTAAATGTTGATGTTCAACTGTATGTCTTTAGGGTCCATGAGCTTGTATCAGTATTGTAGCCTTTTTTTCGATTTGTTCTTAGATATGTAAATTTGTGTACTTGTATTGCTGCATTTGGAAGTCCTAGTCTGTGTATGGAAGCTAAAGCCTATATGACTGACAATATCTTCAGATACAAAATTTAGACCGTATGCTTCATATAAAGAATGGCTAGCGGGGTGTTTTACTACTGTACTGTTTATGTTGAAACTTAAAAATGTAACACTTCAAGACATGGAGAGCCTTCTTCTAGGGTTTAGTATTCGTAGAATGGTGTTTGGTGACTTTGGTGTGTCCTGTCTGTCTCCAATTTCAATTCCTGCTGGTTTTGTATGTAAGGAGTTCTTAATCTTCCGCCAATGTAAAACCCAGCCTGATGAATTCTTTGGTTTGTTGCTTAACTTTTCATACTCCTGTTGCAATTCAAAATAGTCATTCTGCAGATCTACCATTTTGGACTTTACATTCTCAAGTTCTGCTTTCAGTGCCTTAATGTCCATAGTTGCAGATGTTTGGTTTCCTTCTTGTTCAGATTGGATTCCACTTTGTGCTGGCTCCTTCTCTTGCATTGCTGTCCTCATTTTTACCTGCTCTGAAAATAGAACCTGCATGTTGTGTATACTTTCATTCAGGGGGCAGCTGTTATGCTGAATCATCACTATTGTTCTATTAGCTCTAGAAAATAATTCTTTGTACAGTTAACTGTTGTCATGTATTTTCCATTGGGAATAGGGTTGTTTTATGGCCTCTCCTTGAGTACATGGTTTCAGGGAGGGATTGGGAGTGTTGTTATTTTTATTTTTCTGCTTATGAGGAGGATTTGTATTATACTGCCTCTATACGATCCTTCTTTCCTTCTAATAAAGTTACTTCCTGCGTTTAAAAAATTGCCATTCACCTATAGATCCCGTTTGTGTTTTGAGGGTTTTCCTATTGAAAGTAAAAGTAAAAGGTCTAGGTCTGTCAAGTTACAGTTACTAATATAATGAACAATACAATCTATCCTAAATTAGTTCTAATGTTTAATTTGGTTCCTGTGTTTGTTGAACAGATACTGCTAAGTGTGAATTCTGAATTGTGCTATATGATCATCACATTATGTTTTGCTTTTTTTATTGGAGAATCTGAAATTCTGAAATAGTTGGTCAATTGTTATAATTTATCATGTATGAAGCAGAAATGGTTTGATTCCAGAGATTGCAAACTTTACCTGGACAACAGTTCTTAGGGGCAATCTCTCATTTTGTGCAGCATGAACGCATGCATCAAGTGAGAGTTTTTCACAGTTCATGATTTTGCATAGTCTTTTACGATCATGCTCGCTTAGTGAAGGATGAGTCTGGAGGGATGTCAAATATCAGAATGTCAAAACTTTGTTTTGAAAAATGCCTTTAATTAAAAGAGGAACCAGAATTAAAAAAATATATATAAGAATTAAAGTGATGACCTTGAGGTAGGTGTCAATGGCTCTATACAGACCGTCGTCATATGATCGAGAATTTTCGGGTAGCAATTCAGCGAAAACTTGGAATTTAGTAATTGAAAGATTTGGATCTCTTGCAATCTCAGCTAGGTAATTGTCCAAGAGCCTACTAATATTGAATTTCCTAGTCTTCTGTTGCTGTTGCATCTGTTGTTGTTCATGCATCAAGAAGTATTCAACAATTCGTTGAACTACATCTATGTCTAGCATGGTGCATTCTTCAGACGAATTAGTCATGCTACTAATGAGGAGGAAAAAAGAATAGAAAATGACAAAATATAGATATTAGTGTCATTGGTCATTTTCATAATTCTTGGGTTTCAATCTCTCTTATTTATGGTTTAGAGTTGCGGAATTAAATTTGACCATGGCATAATTATGCCAGTTCCAATTGTGTGATGAAAAAAAGGAAAATTGTAGCATACTCACCTGACTGTTTTTCCTTGATCTCCATTTTGATATCTTGGAATGAGAAGATAATTCACCTCAGCGTCTTCCAACACCATACTCACTCTCTTTTCAAGGTCTGTTGTGAGAGCCGGTGATACAGAATACATCATTGCCATCTTTAGCATCTGCAACATGAACTTACACGAGACCGCATCTGGCTGAGGAGGAATAATGCTTATCAGGGTTTCAATAATTGTCTTTTGCTCCTTGCTGTGCGCACTGCTCTCTTTCTTCTTCCCACTAAAAATACTAAACTGTAGGTTATACTTTTCATGCCCATATCCTCTTAGCCCTTCTATCTCCACATCCATTCCTGGCAGCCATTTCTTGGCATATTGCATAATACACTTACCAATGATCTCTGGTCTGGTTCCTTTTGCCCTTATTGCTGAGATGATCCGCATAAAATGATCAATGCGGAAGGTGGCCACATCATTGAACCACCAGCTTTCTTGATTTGGTGCGGCATCCTCACCTGTGAGATCATCTTTAGAAGCCTTCCACGCAATGGAGTCGCAGCATCTTCTTACAACTTGGAGGTTTTCAGACCATGGAGATAGGTTTTCACAAGATTTCAGGACAGTGATGGTGTCTTTCCATGAAGAAAGCACAACAAAGGTGAGGAAGGCTTCAGTCTTGGAGATGAGATTTCCATCTTCTAGTTCTTCAGTCATCTCTAGGAACTCTGATGCACATCTTAGTGCAGCTATGTTATCTGGGCTGAAGTCTACAGGGAGGCCATAACAGAACTTTAGAATTGTTTCAAATGTTTCAGACCCACCTGGGAAGTTTTCAAGCTTGAGAGCATTGCCAGAATTTGAGATGAAAGGCTGAATCTCCAATCGTCCTATGTAACCGCACTTTGATATCAGGGGGTACTGTTGTTACAGAAAACGTTAGCAAAGTACGTAATGATGTTACAGCAAAGTAGCTACATACATAATGATTAAGACATGAAGTTGCTTCTCTGTTTGGTTTCTTTTATTTTTATTACAAAATTGTAACTTTATTTTTCCATCATATCTTGTTTTCAAGATTTTGTTTAAAACAGTACTTTGTTACTTTTCGGTATTTTCTTCATGAGATCTTAAAATCAAAGAAGAAAATAAAAATAATTCAACATTTTCTCATAATTATCAGTGAAAACAGATACATTGAAAACGTTATTAAAAAAACCAAATCAAATCCACTGTCAGTTTCCCCGTGTTTTGTGCTGTTCTGTTTTCAGGATTCTTAATCCGTCTCTAATATCTTGTCTTTCTTCTACCTGGAGGAACTTTTTTGACCCTATCCAAAAAAAATAGATACAAAGAGACGTGTACACATAAAATACGCACTCTGCAAAGAAAAGGAATGGTGTGGTTTTTATGCTAGTATAATTAGGGTTGATAAAATTATTCAAACTTGAAAAATGACTGAATTGAATTCATAAAAAAAACATTTAACTGGTTTTGTAAAAATCTTAATTGAAATTATTATATTAGTTTAATTTATAAAACTAAATTGTTTTCAAAATAAAAGTATTTAAACTAAGTTAGACTATAATTGATTAAATTGGAAAAAATGCTTTAAAATAATATCTTCTTTACTCTATAGCCGAGTAGGGAATAGACCTTGTTATGATGCTATCAATTTCCTGTGCTCTATATACACAGCTGATTAATCTATTTGGAAACATGTTATTGAACCAATTAAGAGGGGAAAGTAAATAATTTTCTGCACTTACACAAAGCTTTAAATATGTCAAAGCATTTGTCTATACCTTGTGAACATTATAAGTGGTTTCCTGGACTTGAATTGAAAAGTCTGTTGGGATTTGAGGAGCAATGAACCTGCACAAGACCAAATCAGAAAAGAAACAAAAAGAAAACAAACACAGTGGTAAAAGCTAGTAAAGAATGGGAACCAGGAAGCGAACATAAAGGGTGGAGGAGTACCACTCTTGGTTAGACATACAAGCTTAAATTCATTCAAACCTGTAGATACTGTTACTACAGAATTTTGAACTGTATAAACTATAAAAGATGTTATTGCAGCTGTACCATGAGTTTTCTCCTTTGAAGCTGTCAGCTATTGCCGTGAGTTTGTTGGGAATGACAATGCTTTTGTCAGAAACCTTATCACTTCCATGAGTGTGACTCCCGGAGTCTGGTTGTGCTTGTCCTACTTGAAGGGACTTCATGGTGATGGTTTAGCTAATTACAGAATAGTTGAGAAAGATAGTCCATTTTGACGAGTAAGAGATGCAAGAGAGCAATTTTATGAGAACCGTGATGTTGTTCATATTAATGCCAGAAACTGATTATGTGGTCAGTGTAGGGCTGTAGTTAAGACGGTTGGTGACTTGTTTCTTTCCTTCACGGTTATGAACTTTAATAACATTCTGTTGTTGTGTTGAAATAATAACCGTGTAATGTTTGAGGCCAAATATGGACACAATGCTTGCTTTTGTTTAAGGTTTGAATTTTCTCTTTAATGAAATCCATTCTCAAAATATGTATTTGAGTTCTCATTTTTTAAAATGTGAAATTCTCACTGTTGTTCCCTATATTTCTTAATTAACTGGCTTCTTAATTCTTATATTCTTTTTCTTACTGTTGTTTTTTTACAGCATTTTTTCCTCTCGTTATACAGTAATCTTTACCAATAATTTATTAGGGTGAGATATTTTTTAAGATTTTACAATTGTTAAAAAATTATATTAGTGTGATTATGTTATCATCTTTAAAATTAGTTTTAAATTAAATACTAAAATTTGAATTACTAAAATCTTTTTTTTATTTTAAGATATTAGTGAATCACATTTCTCTAAAATATTCTTATTATATTTATATATATTATTATCTTTAAAGTTAAACAGAATTACATGTCATATTATTTTATATCGAAGAGAAATTGAATGATATCTATCAATGTATCTTACATCATTCAATAACTTCTCATATATCATATATGTAAATTCAAGTATCAAACGAAGTGAATGAATCATTCATATTTTAATATACTTCTAAAAATATATATTACATAGATTTTAAGTTATATGAATAAAATATTAATCAATTTATATTATCTTTTATATGATGTAAAAGATAATATAAATTATTAAAACAACTTTTTGTTTTCAATTATTGAATGTAAAATTTTGTGCAAGTTATATAAATTCCTTTTATTTTATATTAATTTCATTTATTATAAATTATAATAAAATAATTTAAATTTATATAATTAAATAGGTTATTCATTAGGTAATAAAATAATTTAAATTTATATAATTAAATAGGTTATTCATTAGGTAGAGTTAATTTAGCATCTAACTTTATTTAATTCAACCCAATTAAGTTGGATGAGTTTTATTTATAAAGAAATTAAATTTAATGGAACTTAAACTAACTCACTTTTATTTGAGTTGACTAATAACTTATTTGAGTTGACTAATAACTTTAATACAGATGACCTAAAATTCAATTAAAGACTTACTTTTTTTTTATTTTTCTTTTCTATTTGTTTATAATATAATAAAAATTAATATTTTTTTAAATATTTGAATGGTTAAAATTTTATTGTTTAATATAAAATACTGATACTTTTATGATTACTTAGAAACTAGAAATATTAAAATTTAAGATAACTTTTTCTATATTTATAATTTATTTTAAATTTTGCTTATATTATTTATAAATATACTCATAAATTCAATCTTATAAATAGTTGATTATATTTTTGTTTTTATTTTATAGTATTTAATATTCTAAATTTTTTATAATATAATATTATGATTTTTATTTAAATTTTAAATTATATTTAATTTTTATGTTTGTTTTGTAATTATAACTTGTGAGATTATATTACAGATAAATTATATTTATTTTTTATATCTTAAATTAATTTAAACAAATTTATTATAATTTTATTTATTCACTTATTTAAAGTTTTGAATTAATTTTTTATATACATTGTATTATGTTTGGATTTAATTAATATTTAAAAATTATATCTTAAAATAAATTTTTTTAAAATCTTAAGTCAATTGATCTATCTCAATTCAATTCGATTGACATAACTCAATTCAAATTCATAGAGTTTAATTAAATTGATCTTAAATGTAGAAACTCAATCATATTCAACCGATATTTTTTTTAGGTTAAGAGTAATAAATTTATTAAAATCATACCCACAAACACCCCTTATATATACGAATAAATAAATAAAAAATATCTTACAAAAAGTCTAATAATTAAAATATTAATTATTTATTATAGTGCCAACAACACTTATGATCACCTTGTATTTTTACCCAGAGTTTTGTGATAAAATGATAAATTTAAAATAGTTTTATATTGTTGGAAGAACAGAATAATTGGATAGATCAGTTTCCTTCTTTGTTCTACATCATCAAACCCTTTTTTATTTTTTTATTTTTTATTTTTTTCTTTGACGAGGTCAAAATCATAATAAAATCCATGTTTGATTATTACGAAGGATTTGGGCCATTTACTGTCCCCCTTCAACCTTACACACCCATTGCCCACTTGTGGCTTACAGCTATTGTACGTCTATTTCCCATTTATTTCTACTCAACTTCTGCATCAACTTTTCTTTTTTTATACACAATTTTCATATATTTTTTATACTTATTATAATAATATTTTAGTAACTATTTTTTATTGTGATAACTGATATGTTGTTTGTGTATCTTCTTAAGTAATTGTATATATAAGTGTCTTTTATTTAAGTAACAAAAAATGTGAATACCACATATGATATGATATACTAATATATACTAATACTAATATATAATGGAAGCATAATATTGTATAATTTATTTTGATGTACACGTTTTTCTTATATTTTTAGTTGCATTATAATAATAATAATAATTTTTGTAACTATTTTTTTCTATTTATGGTAGTTGTTTTCTTATTATGTAACTCAAATATGGATACACAAACACTTTCTTATCATAATAGTAATTATTTTCTATTACGTAATATAAATGTGAAACGTGACAATAATTTCTATTATTAAGTAAGAAAAAATTTGCATGTATTTATTCGTTGTGGTGTATTATCATTTTATCCATGTATTATGGTTCTTTAAACTTTTTTTTACCAACAACATTAAAAATGTATTATTAAATTGTCAGATTTAAATTTGGAATAAGTTATTTATATGAATGTTATTAAAATCAGATTGGACCAACCTATTGAAGCAAATTTAAAACTGTACTCATAGGTATAAAGTCTTTCTTAATATACAATGTTTACATAATTCATCTCATTCTATCATTCTATAAGTCAAAAGTCAGTATCTTTATTTATTTGGAATGAAGCTATTATAAATATCTTTGTAACTATTATTTACACCAAAACGTTTTTACGTTAGATTTAGGCGTTATTCTGTTCTCTAAAACACGTGTAAAAAAATAAAACTTTTCATAACAAATAATATGACAAAAATAATGTTTACAGTGACAACTTTTTCTACTTGAATCAATGCTTTAAATGTTGTGTAAACCTTCCAAATCTCATTTAAATTAAGAAATTATGACAAAAATGATAGCATACGTAATTAATATACAATACTAAAAAAATTGAAAACATTAAATATATGTATACTATATTAATATCAATAAGTTTGTTTAAAAAAATAGAAATATATTATCTTATGAGATAATTATTAGAATGTCGAACAACTTATATAAACAATGGAAGGAAGAAATAATAAAGACTGAATAATTTTTTATCTTTTTAAATTAATTTTAATTAGTATTAACATCTCCCTATTTTTTCTAATATTTTTAAAATTTAAAATGTAATAAATATATTAATTGAATCATAAAGATGATTCTCTTAATTTTTAATTGACGATACTTTTGTTTAAATATCCATCCCGATTATATATCTGTAGACAAACTGTTAAAATTAATATATCAATATTGCGAGTTTAAAAGTAACATAATAGCTATTAAAAACAAATTTACACATTTATTAAATATTAAGAAAAAAAAACACTAGTTTTTCTTAGCATCAATTTGCATAGGAATTAATTTTTGAAGTTACAGTTATTTAAGCCGAAAAAAAAAATAAAAAGGTTATAGAAATCAGAAAAAATGGCGTGACACGGTCTTCATAGTCATCGAGGTTGGCGGTTTGTGACCCCACACATTCCTTCATACATAACGCATTGCACTCCAAATTACGTTAAATTTGGAAATCCTTCATTTCCTTTCTTTTGTTGCGATCGAAGAGAATTGGGGAGATTCAGATCTGCGTACGTCTCTGAGAGAGAAGAAGAAGAAAGAGATTCTCGAAAATGGCGACGGTGTCCCCTCTCGCCAAATACAAGCTCGTTTTCTTGGGCGATCAATCCGTTGGGAAAACCAGCATCATCACACGCTTCATGTACGACAAATTCGACACCACCTACCAGGTCCCATCCATGCTTTCTCAATCTCAATTTATGTAATCCAACTTTAATATCTTCGTTTTCATTTGCCGTTCATCTCTCTCTCGTACGACATGCGTTTTATACGTGCATGTGATTCACGTGAATCAATCTCTGATGATACCACCACCACGCACGCTATGTATATTTTTTAATTGGTGACTTTCTTTGGGAGATGAATTGGTGAATCCATCTCTGGTGATTGGAATTTGGCAGGACTTTTTTTTATCAGCGGTGATTATAACTTGGGAGGATTGAGATAGATAGATAGATGGATAGATATGTGCTCTGAGACTGAGATATACTTTTTCTCTGAATTTTTGTGTGCTATGTTACTGTATCGGATGATCAAATTGAGGGACGAATTTTTTCTTGTTTTGAAACTCATCCCTCGATTTTTCAGGCACATTCTTTAGGGGGAAACTATATTTTGTTTAAAACTCGTTGTCAAATTGAACATGTCGGGATCGGGATCCTCGTTTTTGGAGTAGGTGAAATGCTAGAATGGGAAGAAGACCTTGTTTGGTCACTGAGAAGGGCTTGACTCTAGATCGACTTTGTGTTGATTGTTAAGAGGCTTGTTTAATGAGATTTGTGATTGCTTGTAATGTTTGTTGTTTAGGAATTTTATTGGTGTGTATACCTAGTGAAAGACAGGAAAAGAAAGAGAGAAACGAATGATATCATAACTTCATAAGTAATGTGACCCTACATGAAGAATGAGAGAAATGAAGTGAAAGTACATTCAAGGTGTATGAATATCATCACATAAAATAACTTAAAATGGACATGGGGGCTTTGTTTCTTTGTTGAATTATTTGGATTTTTCTTTTTCCCTTCAATGATTGACATTTTTTTTATCTTTCCTGCTGTTTCGTTGCTGACAAAGTATTTGGTTATCTAAATTTCAGGCAACCATTGGTATCGACTTTTTGTCAAAAACAATGTACCTGGAAGACAGAACTGTTCGCTTGCAGCTTTGGTAGGACGAATTCGTCTTCAAATCTTATATACAAGCTCTGTTTTTTTTTTATATTTCTATAATTATATTTTAGTGCACATTAGTATGGCATAACGTTGTACGCATTATTTTTTTTACAACTTCTGAGCTTAGTTTATGTTAACTTCGCAGGGATACTGCAGGGCAAGAAAGATTTAGAAGTCTCATTCCAAGCTACATTAGAGATTCTTCTGTTGCAGTTATAGTATATGATGTTGCTAGTGAGTTTTATATGTTCTTTATAATATTCCATTTTTATTATCTATTTTCTTATGACATATCTTTCCAAACTATTTGACTATATAACTCAGAAAAGGGTTTTGTAGGGCATGAATGCCTTCTTTAATATATGTAAGTGTGAGTGGCTGCTCTGATCTTACTTTCTAATACACGTTATTACAACAGGATGAGTTGTGCGTGTGGTTGCTTGCACTCTGCCGGTTCTCTTGCATATTCTTTCTAACTTATGTGTTTGCATGTCGAGTGCTTTAGTTTTCATTTTTCATATAATATTCAAAATTTAACAGCAATTTCTAATTATTTAACCTAGGTAAGCTGTTCTTATGCAGACAGGCAATCGTTTCTGAACACTAACAAGTGGGTTGAGGAGGTTCGTACAGAACGCGGCAGTGATGTTATTATTGTCTTGGTTGGAAACAAAACTGATCTTGTTGATAAAAGGTGAGTACTAATTCGGTCTATATGATTTTTTTAATATATAAAAACTGCTGATTGGATGTTTTAGTGTTTGTTTATTATCATAATGGGGTTTCCGTATTATGCTTCGATCTTCTGTTTTAGTGTTTATCCGAAAACTATAAAAGTTTGGTCGATTAAATATAATTTTAGGATGCCTTAAAATTTGTCTCAGGGCATGAACTTTGCATGCATTAGTAGTTACAAATCGTAGAAATCATAGTTTGTCCATTTACCAACCGGCTTGCCTCTTGTGTTTCTATTCGAGTATTTTGATTTTACCATCTGAAATTTTCCTTACAAAGCCATTTTGATACTTAAACAGGCAAGTTTCAATAGAGGAAGGAGATGCAAAGTCCCGTGAGTTTGGAATCATGTTCATAGAAACCAGTGCAAAAGCAGGCTTCAATATCAAGGTGAAAACTAGTGAACTTTTCAGTCATCTCAATATTTAGTTTACTGAATCATTCCTCTGAACTATGATACCGGTGATATGTCACATCTTCTATCTTTGTTTCTCAAATTTATCTTCTTTCACATGTTTGTTCTGTGCCCTTAATTTTTTCTGTGAATGCAAAGTGCAGCCTTTGTTTCGTAAGATTGCTGCTGCCTTGCCAGGGATGGAAACTCTTTCATCTACAAAGCAGGAAGACATGGTCGATGTAAATTTAAAGCCCACAGTGAATTCATCCCAGACAGAGCAGCAAGGAGGAGGTTGCGCGTGCTAGAGAAGACTATTCTCAAAAGTGCCAATAGTAAGTAGTTCACTGAATATATAAAACTGGGATTTGCTGCTTAAATGGATTAATGATGTTGCTGGAGGAAGCGTGCTTTCATAGCAATGATCCTTCAGTTTTTGGGTGGGGGGACAAATTGCAGTAATGGTTTTGATGCACGACACATTATTCTTTTTATTTGTTATACAATTAGTCCCTTGATGTAAGAATACAGGTAATAATCAAGCTCCCTCAATTGTCAGTCATAGGTTTATGGTTATACTTTAGAAATGCATAGTCTATATAACCCTCCATCTGGCATTTTTTTCTTTTGGTGGCATCGGTGGTCAACTCCAAAGCAGAATTCATTGATTTTGTGGGGTACTTTGGATCTCTTTAACTCATGACCCTACTAATAGAATTCCCTTACTAGAATTGTTAAACGAACAATCTAAGGCTAGTATTAACTCGTAGCTGTATCTCCAGCTACAAAACTTGAGATTCTGTGAATCCTCACGTTCTGAATTTTAATTTAAGTATATAAACCGGAAAAAAGAAATCTAGTATTGTGGACTATATGATCTATATTTATTTGAATCAAGATTGGGAAACAAACAAGAACGGTAACACTAAATTTCAAAATTTTGGTTTAAGGATAATTAAATATATAAGTAGAATATATTACAAATAAGAAGAATAGCACATAGAAAGATATTTTATCAACGGGTTGATCGTCGTAACAATTAATATAATTCTTGATAAGATTGATGTTTCAAACTAGAATAATAGTAAAATGATATTTTCTCATTTTGTGGAGTCTGAGATAAATTCTCATTTTTTTCACGGATTCTTGCTTAAATTATTAATCTTATTAAGATCCGTTTTAATTTATGGGAATATCAACCGACTTAACAAACAAACATTCTTGTCTGTGTACGTTTTCTTTTTTATGGTAATATCTTATCTTAGTAAGTTTATTCATCTTTTACTAAAATCTTGAAATTTAGTGTTTTTGTTCTTTTCCTTTCTAATTTTGATTAAAATAAGCCAAATCACAATATCTCTCAAAATACGAAGTCTTTCTCGAAATATAGAATGTGGGGATTCAATTCATTCTAATCTCTCTAGTTTTTTTTATGTCTTTCTGGCTGTAAATAGATTGATTAACAATTTCATAAGGAATTATATCACCTATAGACCATACTATTGTAAATTTGATTCTTATTTAAACTAAACTTCCTCAATGAGAGAATCAATTAGGATCTTAGGTTTTTACTTTTAATCTTATTAGACCTAAATAATTATAATCAATCGTACTTTTGTATTCTTAAAGTATTTAAACATAATATAATATTATTGTATATTTTGAAGAAATTTTAGTATATATTAATGTTATTTTGGTATAACTCTTTTTAAAAAATTTAAATGATTTGAATAAAATAAATTATAATAAAACATTTTTTCTCAATTTTGATTAAATTTAATTAGTACAATTTCATATTTATTTAAAGTTGGCTCTATATGTAACTAACTTTACTACAACACATATAAAGAGTGGTTTATTTGTACATTTTTAGAAGTGATTATTCACAAAAAGACAAAGTCAACATTAATGATTGTTTGCTCAAATATCATTTTGTTGTTTGTGCAACGAAATTTGTTACACACTTCATAGATCAACATTCATAACTTTAACTCTTTATTGTATGAACAACTTATTGTGGTTTGTTCTTTTCAAAAGAAAAAATTGATTCTACTAATTCTTTTAGTTAAGCCTCAAGTTATAAATTAAATGAAAAACATTATCAATTTGACAATGAGATTAATGATTATTCACCACGTGAATAATGACTTGACACGTAAATGAAAATGACAATAATTCAAAAAATGAACTATTTAAATCAATTTTAACTCTCACAATCCATTTTAAATAACTAAAATAACTTATTTTACATATAAAACTTAATTCAAATTAAAGTAGGCTAATACAAATCCTCAAATATAGTTATTCATTCTAATTATACTTTAACATTAGATAATTTCAATCTATTATATTATCATATTCATGTTCATCTATTTCAATTCTTAATAGCTAGTGATAATGTGTCATACATGTAAAACAACTTCAAAATCCTACAAAATTTTAAAAGTAAGTTTCTGGAACTTCTAAGGCGTTAATCCTACACAACCAACATTTCTCCCCTCATCATATCACTGTTATGTTTTTCTTTTCTAGTAGATTAAGACCACTAGGGTATATAAGCTCCCAAGAAATGAAAGAAGAGATAGTAGATCTATACAGTATTATCTCCTAAAAAATATAATTTATTTATGACACAAATATCAACATAAAATATAAAATCTTAAAGAGAGTTAAACTTTATATTTATAAATTATATAAAGATGAAATTTAAAGTAAAATAAATAATGAATCAGTTAAAATATTTTTTTATTTTCCATTTACTGAAAAAATCATACTTTTGATAAATATAAAGAAACTAAGTCTAATTATAGGGGTATACATGGTAGAAGTTGAGATGAAAATATAGGCCCATGGCAAAAATAAGTTGCCCGTGATTGATAAAGAACCCATACTACCATCAGATTTCAAAGAAAAAGGCCACGCAGACCAATGTGAATATCCAATCAACATCTACAATACGGCCACAACCTGCGAAGTTGCAGAAATCCCCTGGACACCTCGAAAGACGTTTATCTAACCGAGATTCATTGTCATAACTCGATCTTGTCATTTTAAACCTTTCACACATGAATTTGAATATGTAAACACATTATATTTAATTCTACTCCATTGTAACTAAGGTAACAACTTACTTCAAAACCATCCAATTTGAATGTTAATTACCATGCTCAAACCCATCTTCATTATATATTATGATTCTTTCTCAATGCTAACTTATATGATTTATTATTATTTATCTTTCTTTTAAGACTACAAAAGAATGGAACAATACAAGGAATAAAATTAAGCAATTTCATAGAAGTTGTCAAAAATATACGTATATGCTTTGACATAAAACTTAGCCATTCACAATATTTGTTTTATCTAGCTAGGTTGTTCGAAGGATTAAAAAAGAATTACCGAAATAGAAGTTCATATAATAAAATAAAAAGATATTTGGTTCATTGTTTAAAGGAACTTTCTTTTGCCAGTTACGGTAATTGTAAGCAATAGGCAAAATTTTCAACGAGAAGCATTTGTCTTTTTAGGCACAAAAGATTATAATGTTTCTTTTTTCAAAATACAACAAGAAAGGCAAGAGACATGGGTTTCATTTGAATAAAACTAGAAGTTTTTTAACTACGAAAACAACTTGTTTTAAACTGAATTGAGATTTAACTTAGATAAATAATAATAAAAATGCAAACAACATATAGTTGTCAAAGTATATTAATTTATTATTTTGAATCATGGTTACATGGGCACTATGTCCCCAATAGAAAATAAAAAGGTGAAAGAAACACCATTCTCACAACTCTATTTAGAAAACAAAAAGTGATTTTTCTTCAACGTGCTTCTTTTTAAAGACGAAAGTTACAGAAAGCAAATTACACAGTGCCGCTAATAGCATCTTTAACCTACAAACTCCCTAAAGTTTCTCTTCTATTTTTCTTTTAATAGTGTTTTACATTTTCTTGCACTGTCAAATTACATTTCTTATTTTAAACAACTCGATCCATTTTTCACTTAAAAAAAACTCATCAAATGGATTCTATAATACAAAAATTGGAATATTTCCTTTTCTTAGAGAAATAGTTGCTACTCCAATCAACTCAAATTGAAATTGGATCCACCAAATTTCTCTTTTAACAGCAAACTTTTTTATAATAGTTTTTATTTAATGGTTATGTTAGAATAGCACTTCTATTATAGACGCTTTAATCTCTACCCTTCTATGATGTGCCCTCATCCATCTAATTATTATTAGGTCTCTAACATATGTATTATTGTTTTTTAATAATTTTTGTGTATTATTCTTGAACATTTTATACTCAACGCACAAAAGAAAATTTTACATTCATAAAAAAGTGATAGAGAAAAGTATCAGTAGAAATTATATTAGAAAACTAAAATTATTTTTAAAATGGATCATAATATTATTTACATTTATAAATCTGTGCCATATTTTATTTATTAAAAAATAAATGAATATTTTCATAGTATTTTTCTTATTTAAGTTATATACTAAACATCCTATTAGATGCGCACGAAGTAGGAACCGTGAAAATAAGAAGAGGATGAGTCGGAGTGCCGCGTATACAAAACAAACGGGGTTGTTGTTACTTTTAGGCCCACACCGACCACATGAATGTGCTGTGTGAGTGAGAAACCCCCACACATACACTGTCAATATTGAAAAATAAAAAATGTAACGTTATTAAATATATACATTATGTTACTTTATTAAATATATAATAAATTAATTATAAAATATTAATCAGATAATATATAAATATTTTATAATAATATTTATCCATATTTTGCAAAGAAAATTGAAATATCCTATAAGCATAAATAAATCTAAAGAACAAAAATCCATAAAAAGTTAATTATAAGTCACCACATAAAACCAATAAAATTGCCCATATTTACATGTCTAACATTATATTGATTTGTGATAAATGTTTTAAAATTATATTATAATACATAGAAAGGTAAAAGAAAACACATAAAGGAACATAAATATCCATTTGTCTCAAATTTTCGACAGAGAAAAATGAATGGAAACAGAGATTGAACAAATAAACAAACGTGTTTCGCACTTGTAAATTAGTGATTATTATGTTATTTAAATAAAGAAGCACGATGACAGCAACCTCCAACGCTAACCGGAGACGAAAGGCAGCATTGTTAGATGCGGCGGTGGAAGCTATGCATCTCAAATCGCATCATATTCCCTTTTCCTTTTCCTTTTCTTCTCTCATATTTTCCATTCCTTGCAAACCAAAAACCGTCAAAACTGAGTGAGACCCAAATCCTTTTCAAACCCAACCAAACTACTCCTACGTTGTACCAAACAAACACAACCTGAAACAAACAGATACCAACCACCACAATGAAACCTACGATAATGCCCCACTTGATCACACCACCGGAATCCTCAGATTCGTTCTTCCCCTGTGGCCTGTTCCTTCACGCTCACACGCTTCCCTCCTCCTTCACTTCCTTCCTTCCTTCTTCTTCTTCTTCTTCTTCTTCTTCTACTTCTTCTTCTGACTCTGTGACAGTATCATGTTTTTGTTGGAAAAGAAGTTTGAGGGTGGAAGGTGGCATAGGTCTCGGTGCGTTCTTGTCACTGAGTTTGTCCTTAAACGGAACCGGTGCGAATCAGAGGTATGGTCGAGAATCGGGTGAAATTCTGGGACACCATCACAAGAAGGTGGATGATGATGATAGTGTTTGTGAAGAGAAAGAGAAGGTTGAGATCAATGGATCGGGTGCTGTCAACATGACCAGACATCTATGGGCTGGTGCTGTCGCGGCCATGGTTTCAAGGTCTTCAAAATCGTTCCTTTATCATTCTACTCACACGCACGTTACCTCGCTTTGCTTAATTTCACTGTTTTCTGCACCTTTGCACTCAAGTTCCCGTATGTTTGCCCACTGTTCTAATTCCTTCACGAGTTTGAGGGGAATGCACTGTTAGTGTAAAATTTGTACTTTTAAGGCAGTTTAGAAATGCAGCAACACGATTCTAATACACTTTTTTGAATGAGAAATAATTACATGGTTTAGATTATCATGTGAGCCGATTTTTTAGTTTACAAGAAAGAGTTAGAAAGACTTGGTTATGTGTCATATGGAAATTGCTTAATGGGACTATTGTGGTCTGATACTATGTAACAATTCTCCTTTTGGTCACATTATTTTTCATTTTATAGTTTTCAATAAATTGTAATAAATAAAAGATAGTGTGCTAGAAGGAATGTGTCAAAGAGAGTGTTATTAACACTTCTCTTTAACTAATTGTTATAAAATTCAACAAATGGTCGTATAATATATGGTGATTTATGATATGAGTGATGACAGTGTAAAAGACCTTATTATCTACTCTTCTTTCGTTTGTTATTTTTACAATGCTAAATAAAGAGGGTGTTTTTTTTTGTTTTGAAACTTCTTTAATAAATTTAAAAGCGTTATGCACAATGGTGTAAGTTTGTTTTGTGGCTTATTCTATCAGGACTTTTGTTGCGCCTCTCGAGAGACTAAAGTTGGAGTACATAGTTCGTGGTGAACAGAAGAATCTTTATGAGCTCATTAAGGAAATTGCGACTTCTCAAGGGTTGAAAGGTTTTTGGAAAGGGAATTTTGTGAATATTCTGCGGACAGCGCCTTTTAAGGCTATAAATTTTTATGCCTATGATACATACAAAAATAAGCTGACCAGGATGTTGGGTAATGAAGAATCTACTAATTTTGAGAGATTTGTTGCGGGTGCTGCTGCTGGAATAACAGCTACATTGCTCTGCTTGCCCATGGACACTGTGAGTGGATATTCAGGATCATGTTACTTGTATTTGTTGTCTCTAGTGCTTACATTTTGAATTGTGATGCTTTGAGGAGTACGATAGGATAGGACTGAATGACTTTATTGCTACTGTTCAAGTATAGGTACACCTTCTTTCGGTGTTATGCTATAAGAGGTATGCTATGATGGGTATGAATTAATGCAGGCTTGTCTATGTGGTGTTTATACTGGTTTGGTGCAATCGCATAGGTCCAACTTATATATTGACTTTGAATTTGCAATGTTGCTAGCTATATTTCAATTCAATCTCTTTTAACAAATAGTTGACAACACTACAGTGGAATAGTGATATTCCTCTTACTTACCCACCTTTCTAAAGTGATTCTATGAGTTTACTATCTTCTAGCAACTATGATTGTTTAGAGCTCTTTACATTTGCTTGATAAACTTCTGGAAATTGTAAGCATATGTTCCATCACAGATTCTTGCATTCCCATATTACCTTTGAGATATATGTTCCTCCATGATGTTTCTTGATTGTAGTGTAGTCATTGTTAAGTAAAAAAAAAAACTTTTCATGGTCTGTTGTCACTTCATTCACGTGTGCCTTGCCTTCAACATTTGGAGCACTAAAAGTCTTTCTCTATAATTTCATGAAACCTACTCAAACAAACTATTTTGACATAGTTCATTTTTTTATTGAATTTTGGTGTACTTGCATTCTAAGAGTGATTTCTTTCAGATCAGGACAGTAATGGTAGCACCTGGTGGTGAAGCCTTAGGAGGTGTGATTGGTGCCTTCCGCCACATGATAAGAACAGAGGGCTTCTTTTCTCTTTACAAGGGTTTAGTACCCTCCGTTATTAGTATGGCACCTTCAGGTGCTGTCTACTATGGTATTTACGATATCTTAAAGTCAAAATATCTGCATTCATCTGAAGGAATGAAAAGAATCCAACGCATGAAAGAAGAGGCTAAAGAGTTGAATGCACTGGAACAATTGGAATTGGGTCCTATCAGAACTTTATTATATGGTGCTATTGCTGGTTGTTGTTCTGAAGCTGCTACTTACCCCTTTGAAGTTGTAAGGAGACAGCTTCAAATGCAAGTACGAGCAACAAGGTTGAATGCACTGGCAACTTGTGTCAAGATTGTTGAGCAAGGAGGTGTTCCCGCCCTCTATGCAGGACTCATTCCTAGTTTATTGCAGGTATGGTTTCTGTTCCTGATAATATGCTTTGATCCATAAAAACTATTCTTAATAGTTCATACAAATTTCAGCATATGCCCGGTCAATGAAATCTTGTTTCTTAATCAATGCGTTAAGTGAAATGGCTGAGCATGAATAATGGTTGGCTTCAGGGAAATTCTTGTGATGATGTATATCACTCATGTACAAAAGCTGCTTTACTGTGCGAATAACAAAACTGGAATATACTAACATATTTCAAAGGAAATAATTGATTTTCTTGTCTGTGGAGGATAAGAGAGGATCGACAAATTATTTTACCTGCATTAGCCATGTGTAGATTGGATTAATTTTTCCAAAAACCTTCCCAAAGTTCATAGGATGGACTTGTACACAACTTCTCTATTCTTTTTAGTTTCACCAAGTCGAGAGTGGGTTTTCATCTTAGTCTATTTATGACAAGTAATCAGCACCGGCAACCCTTTATTGATGTTTTAACATGTTTTTAATTTTGTGACTTTTCAGGTGTTACCATCAGCTGCTATTAGTTATTTTGTTTACGAGTTCATGAAGATAGTTCTCAAAGTAGAGTCAACATAGATGATTCTGCCAGCTATACTAAAGCTAGATATATATTTGATCTTTGAAAATGGGAATATTTTTGCTTATTTTCTTAGTCTGTCAACCCTGTTTTTGTTGGGTGTTGGAATGATATTGGATGTGGGAAGAATCAGGGGTGTCTCATAGAAACTAATTAATTATGTTTTTCTGTTGGATCTTTTACTGATTTTATGATGTTTACTCAATAATAATCCAAAGGAAGAAAAACGAGGCCTGGGGCGTGAAAAATATTGATGCTTGGTTTCTTAAATTTTAATCTTGAGGAAGCAAGTTCCAAAAACCATTATGATAGTTTTTTCTGTGTGCTTCTCTCTCTTTTGAAGATAACTGTGTCGTATAAAGGAGAAGGTCTAAATCAATCTCAGTGATTTAGAATGGAGAACCAAGTCGCAATATATGATTTATTATTCTTGAACTTTTCATGTCATTTAGAAACTGAGTCATGAACCATTGAGTCATAGTTGTAGTATTCCTTTCATCTCCATGAAATGATAATAACATAAAATTATTTATAAATTCAAAACTTTCCAAAGTAAAAGCTAGAAGTGTCCTTTCTTTTTAAAATTCAAAAGTCTTGATGTTTTGGTAAAATTCTGGGATAAATAAAACGATTAAAGCAAGCAATAGATTTTTTAGAATAATTTATCAAAAAACCAGAGTATTTGAATATTACTTTTTTCTCCATTTCATTAGACTCAAATTTGTCATCTCTTATATTAAGAATTCATTCTACACACATTTTTTTTTTCTTTTTCAAAAGTATCTTCTTACGATGCATTGGCACCTAATCTTATGATGCTTAACAATCTTAATGATTGATAATCTACATTTTTTTTTTCATAACTGCAAATATTTTCTGAAATCTCCACCCAAGACGACCATTGATGAAACAATTTGCTAAAAGTTATTAAGCCACCATCTATAAATTCTCGTTTAAACACGTGGATTCAATCTTATATATATATATATATATATATATATATATATATATATATATATATATATATATATATATATATATATATATATAAAATATAGAAGTCTTTAGATAGAAGATTCACAATTTAAAATCGTCTTGAAAACTTGGGTCATCAAAATAGGGTAAAAATGGTGTATTTCAGCTTTGACTTGCATTTCAGCTTCCCTAAAATCACAACAAATAAGAACTATGATATTAAGAAAAAACAAATATAAAAGAGCAATTGAAAAGAGGAAAAAGATATGAAGAAAAAAAAATCGTTCTAGGACCATAACCAAATTAAAACACCAATCTATCATAAAAAAACACAACACCGCTCCCAACTTTTTCCTGTTACATCTAAGGTAAAAAAAACATGTATTTTGCAAAGGAGCTTTTAACAACTTTTTGTACAACTCAAAGGTCTCTTTTATAAAATAATACTATCCTTTTCTTCTTGACATTGTTCTTTTTAAATAACTTTTTTTATCGTAAAGAAGGAATATGATTTTCACTCTCAAAAGTTACCCTGTAAAAATTTTCCCCTGTAGAAAGTTGGACTGTCACAAATATTTGCATTTTTTTAAAAGTTTATGCTTATGTACCTTGCCGATGAAAAAAATATCTCTTGACCTTTTTCATCTTGAATGTTTGATTTTATACCATTTGCGAGGTGTTAATATATTTGTGACAGAATTGTAGTCATTTTGATCTATCTCATTTTCATTTTACATGTTATAACTCTCATATTATAAATTCTAACTTCGTTTTGAATTAAATATAATAGTTTGGAAACGAAGTGGAAACTGGTGAGGAAACTTTCCCATACGCAATGAATTTAAGTCAACAATATATGTTGGAATACAGGTGTCTCACAAGAGTTTAATAACTTGATTCTAGAATCGGAAGATGATCTTGTAACAGAGGATGAAAATTATGGATTTAAAACAGAAATTTCATATTATATGTTAATTTTTAAGAACAAGAATCCTATATTTCACTTGTTTAATTTTATATATCTAGAATAATTACTTAAATAAATTTTCTTATTTATCATTTTCCAAATAAATCGATTTAAACCCTGATATTGGAAATTGATGATAATTTTGTATATATTTTGTGATACTGTTATCGACAAACTTAAATATAGTATTCATTCATATAGATACAATGAAATAACGAAAATTACACTATTTGTCATCAAGATTACTAATTGATTATTGACATATAATTTTGTCTTATGTTACTGAGATGTTCCTTACTCTTTCGAAGAATTAGTTATATAAATTACTAAATAATATACTCATGATGTAAGTTAAAGTTAAACCAATAGATAAGTCGTTCTTAAAATTCAAAACTCAAACTTAAACATGTTAAACCTGTTCATAATATAATATCTATATTCTCATATGTTTATACAATACAAATATTAAATAATTTAGCCAGAAAATAATCCGTGTGTAATATAGTTTATCATGGTATTTATTACTAAAATTTCTTATATTTTATTAGAAATTTTTTATAATTTTATTATAATTTTTTTTATAAATTTGTAGACAATATGAAATATAAAATTTTTTAGTAATGATAAAAATAAAATTTAATAATAAATTATTTTGTGATTTTTTTTGTTTTTAGATAATATGTTGGCTTATTATTATTATTATTATTATTATTATTATTTTGTCTTCTAGATAAGACGATAGTAAATTTAATTGAATTTAATTTTTAATGCCAGACAATTAAATTATTATTTTTTCTTAATGTTGATTAAGTTTTTTAGGGAAAATGTGATTATACAAGAGCATGCAGAATGAATTTTTAATGCTGCGCTAAAATAAATCAACCTAAATATTAAACAAATGAATATGACAAATTTTTTAATATTATATTTTCAAAGCATATTAACTCATTATATTTTTAGCAGTTCAGTTGAACTATTTTTAAATATGTCATTCTTTTTGTTTAATTTAATTGAAATAATATTTTTCTTCGAAATTTAAGCTCAAACAAACCTGAGTTATAAAGTGTTTATTTTTTTCTTAACATGTAAAATATTGATAAATTTTCTTTCCTTTTTTAAATAATGGTCATTGTTTGATGTATGTTTATGGTTTATAAGGGTACTTAATGAATTATCAAATATAAATATTTTAAACAAAAATAAAACTTTTTGAAAATTTTAATATTGTGATTTAGAGAGTATGTTAAATAATCAACTTGGTTAAAGTATGATTATTTAGGTTATTATTGCAGGATTAATATCCGATAGTGTATTGTGTGACATAATTGTAGCATAATCCTCGTTCTAATGGGGATGGTATTATAAGAATTAGATGTATTATTGGTTTTATAATAAATAATGAATTTGTATATAATACATTTTGAGAATTTTTCATTCACTCATTTTCTCCTTCTCCAATCAATATTTATGAATATTTTTATGGATTGTTTTTAATTAATATAACTCATTTTTTTAATATGGAAAATGACGTTAGACGATGACTGAGTTTGAGCCCAGAAAAAAAAAAATGTGAGAAGCTGCGACGAAAAGAGGATAAGCCAAATATCAGTCAAAGTGGAATCTCGCAATTCACTTTTGCAGTTTTGACTTAGTCAACCATTTCTTTCTTCCTTCCTTTCTTTTTCTTGTCTTCCATTCGTTGCGATGCAATGCAACGGAACGCAACACAATAACGCTTTCACAGTAAACGAATTCCCGCGTTGAAAACTTTTGTCTTTTCGTTCATTGGCCACACCCTCTGAACACCCGTTACATTCTCTCTCCGCGTTAAAATTCACTCTCCAACTTTCCTAGTTATTACGATTTATTATACATACGTCGCAATACACTATACCCATCTTTCTTTTTGTTTCTTAGATTTAGGAAAAGCGACTTCTTTCAGCTCTCGTTTACCTCACTGGTCCGAAGAAAACTAAAGCATTGAGTTCAGCTTCTCACTTCCATGGCTGAGGCCAGACACTACGTTCTCCCCTCTCAATTGGGTCAGCTTTTCTTCACTTTAATTCCCCTTTTATTGCTTGACATTCGCAAAATTCAAACTCTGAAGAAAGAAACCCTTTTTAAAAGTACCCATGATAGTGAAGCATTGAAATGCTATCCCTTTGTCGCGAAATTCAAGTTACCATCTCGTTGTTAATTATTGTTGCTGACTTTGTTTTGAATTTCTATGTTTTTTATGGACATAGATATTAAGCAAATTATTGTAGAAGCACAGAATCGATGGCTGCGTCCGGCTGAAATTTGTGCAATTCTCAACAATTATACAAAGTTTCGAATTGCTCCAGAACCTGCTCATATGCCACCAAGTATGGCTTCTCTTCTGACCAAAAGCTGTCTTGGTTTCTCAATAGCTTGATTAGAAGGAAAGGATTTATAAAATTGTGTTTGTTTTCTATTTAAGGGGAAGGTGGAGGTTTGGGATTTTAAACTATTAGAAATTTATATCCTATGGGGACAGGTACATGCCTGAGAACTTCACAAAATTACATCGCATCCATGTTTCAATAAACTTCTCTGTATGTATACCCTTGTAGGAGAAGAAAGTAAAAAGGTGAACTTGAAATTCTTCTGCAACTAAAATAAACTCATGTACATAACTTTTATAGAAGTGCCGGTATATAATTTCTCTAAACACCCAGGTGCATAAGTTAACTTCACCTTATGAGAGAAGCTCAATTCATTTATAGAGAAGTTTATCTAAATAGAACCTAATTGCAATAATGCTCATCCTTAGGTCTTATTGTATTTTTTCCTTGACTTTAGGTGGTTCACTTTTCTTATTTGATCGGAAGGTGCTGAGATACTTCAGGAAGGATGGCCACAACTGGAGGAAGAAAAAAGATGGTAAAACAGTGAGAGAAGCACATGAGAGATTAAAGGTAAATATATACAGCATCTAAGGTTTAGAGTCTTAAGCACTGTTACAACTCATATCTAGCTTGTCACTAAGATGAAAAACAAAGGTGTTGTAGGCTTTATTTCTATCATTGAAGTTAATTATGCTTTAGGAAGTAGAATGTATTGAGAGAGTCTTTCTTCTTTATATATTGTTGCACTGAATGAAGCATGATATGATGCTCTCAGGCTGGAAGTGTGGATGTGTTGCATTGCTACTATGCTCATGGAGAAGAAGATGAGAATTTTCAAAGACGAACATATTGGCTGCTTGAAGAGTAAGTGTTTATGTTTAATATTTTCAAAGTTTACTATAAAAATTTCCCTCTTTATTTGTCTTCTTTTGCCTGATTCTGCTCTTTGTATTCCTCTCACCTCCAATTCCTAACATTCTATGTTCCCTCATTCCCCATCTCACACATTTGGTAGTATCCAGAACGAAGGAACATTTTCTTTTAATGTATTTGTTCTTGCTCCAGGATGGTATGCTTTAACCTAGAACTAATAAGATAGATCCTGTGCATGTTGCTCCGTTGTGTTAGTTTAAATTAATTATAATAGGCTTCCAGAAATTCCTAACTTGTTTTCTATGGTTTTTGTCTGTGGAAGGGCCTCCCCGTCTCACCCTTTTTTATTCAACGTTGTTGCAGGGAACTCTCTAACATTGTTCTAGTTCATTATCGACAAGTGAAGGTAACCTGTTAAGATTTTATTAGTATTTTTTGCCTAGTTGTTATTTGACAATAGCTCAAGAAGAATAGTTTACTTTTACATTTCCACGATGAACTAGTAACATGTAACTGGGTTGGTGAATTATATATGAAGTAGGAAAGTAAAACATGGAAATTCCATCATAACTTTAGCATCATATTCCCTCAAATGATGTAACTAGATTTTCCTAAACAAAGCTGGCACCGTTTACTTAAGTTGCTCTGATAAATTTCAACACGATACAATTTTTTTTGGATGTTAGATACTATAAATTTGGTAACATTATTTCTTTCTAAGACTATGCACGATTCTCTCTTCCCTCGTGTAGGATGTTGACTCAATACTTTTTTATCCTTAAAAATTAAAAAAGGCTGACATCTTTTTCAGGAGTGAATTTTTGAAATATGTAATGAAATATAGTCGTGATATGCTATATCTTCCCATCTATGGATAATTTCATTTTGGGCCTTCGTTCCTTTCTCTCATCTTGTCTTGTTCAAAATGATCAGGGAACCAAGGCAAATTATACATGTGCTAAGGAAAATGAAGAATCTCTTCCTTATGCTCAACAAACTGACAAAATTGTGCTCAAAGCAGAGATGGACAATTCTTTTTCGTCCACTCTTCATTCAAACAGCTACCAATTTCCTTCACAGACTATGGATACAAGCATGAACAGTGCCCAAGTATCAGAATACGAAGAAGCTGAATCTGGTACTTTTTTTGCTGCACATTAGTAATTAAAATGTTCTGTTTTCAATTTTTCTTGTCTAGATGACATTTTGAGTAACCTTTTCTATGCCTTCGTTCTCCAGTGTCACTTTTTCTTGTGTATTAATTTTTTTTTAACTTGATGTAATTTTTACAGCATTCAGTAGCCATGCAAGTTCTGACTTTTATTCTTTCCTTGAGTTACAAAGCCCTGTCAAGAAGATTATAGATCAACCTGCTGATTCTTATTCTCCTCGGCCACTCATAAGTAAATTTCCTCATTTTAAATTGTTTTTACGAGTTTAACTTTGATGCTTTGTGTGTATAAATTTACACTATAATGCAGTCATACATTGTTATCCATTGAAGAGTATAACTTTTGAGGTAATTATAAGAATCAAACTTCTGAAAATGATACGACAATGCATGATTGCATAATAATGTAAAGAACTTCTACGCTAATAACTCGTCAAAATCAAATACCTTTCCATACATACTGCCCTTTTGATCAGAGGAAAGTCCGTACCTAACATGAGTTGTATTATTGAAACTGGGACAGATGAGCAAAAGAAGTTACCTATCTTTGCTGAGGTGAATTATATCTCACTCACTCAAGACAAAAAAATTATAGACATTCATAATGTTGGATTGACATATGAATCCCCAAAACCCCTTGGCTTTTCCTCATGGGAAGATATCTTAGAAAATAATGGTGAAAGTCAACACGTGCCTTTTCAGCCTTTATTTTCTGAAACGCAACCTGATAACATGGGAGTTGATAGCAATTTTTATCAAGGAGATGACATAATGGTGCCACATTTGACCACCAGCATTGCTAAGCTGCATGACAATGGAAGTCTCATCCAAGCTGATGGAAGTTGGCAGGTACTGTGTGCTGCTACTATTGGTACTTCATCTGCATGAGGCACTTGTTGCAATGTTTTTATGTCGTATAATAATATTTAGTTCTAAAAGGTATCCAGCCTCTGTAATCTGTTCTGTAGGAGCTTTGACAGGGTATTATATCTCTTGTCAAAAGTAAAAAATCTTGAAACTAATGTCACAACAAAATGATATTGGTATGATGCTGTAATATTGTTGATTTTTTAATTACCTGTTTCATGTTTCTGTGGAAAAAATATATAATCAAGCAATGGTTTTGCTTTTTGTGACTAATAACATGTTACTTAATTTGTATTTCTTTCCTTCAAATTCATTTAATTAATTAAAGTTTAATCATCTCTGTTAACAGGCTTATAGTGTTGATTCTTTACGCATGTCCAGTTGGCCTATAGATAGTGTCCATTCAAGCTCAACATGTGAGGTTAGTTGTAGCAACTGTGAGCACGAAGTCTATGAAGTTGATTTTCAGAAATCCTTGGAACAGTCTCTTCTCCATCCACACAAACAAAACAAGGTTCTCATGCTAAATGATCCTCAAGAGATACTTCTGAATACAAAAGAAAAGCTAAAATCAGATTTTGAGGTCAATAGAACCGTGGATGGAATAGAAGACACGCGTTTCACTTTTAAAAGGACTCTGTTAGATGGATCCCCAGCAGAAGAGGGTCTGAAGAAGCTTGACAGTTTCAACCAATGGATGAGTAAAGAACTTGGAGATGTGGAAGAATCAAATAAACCATCTACTTCTGGTGCTTATTGGGATACAGTTGAACGTGAAAGTGAGGTTTGCAGCACAACTATTCCTTCCCAAGGACACCTGGACACCTATGTATTGGATCCATCTGTTTCCAATGATCAGCTTTTTAGCATTATTGACTATTCCCCAAGCTGGGCATTTGAAGGGTCAGAAATTAAGGTATTCTCTTTGGATGTGCTCATTGAATTATTGGAGTTGCGTTTTCTGTTAGTTATATTCTGATTATTTATCTCTTCACTTGTGAAAAAAAAATGTATAGATTATCATTTCTGGACGATTCTTAAGAAGTCAGCAAGAAGCAGAACAATGTAAATGGTCATGCATGTTTGGCGAGGTAGAAGTACCTGCAGTGATACTCACAAAAGGTGTTCTTTGTTGTCATACTCCTCCACACAAGGCTGGGAGGGTACCTTTCTATGTAACTTGTTCCAACAGGTTAGCATGTAGTGAAGTGCGAGAATTTGATTTCCAGGTCAACTATACTCGTGAAGTCAACATTGCAGGTGAGGATAGAGCCACCACTTCTGATACTTTTAGTAGACGATTTGGAGAACTGTTGTCCCTGGGACATGCCTTTCCTCAGAATTCAGATTCAATCAGTGGAAATGAGAAATCTCAACTGAGAAGTAAAATCAGTTCTTTGCTAAAGGGGGAGGATGATGTTTGGGACAAGCTACTGGAACTTACTCTAGAGAAAGATTTTTCTCCGGAAGATTTACAGGAGCAGCTGCTTCAAAATCTTCTGAAAGATAAGTTGCACGCATGGCTCCTTCAGAAAATTACAGACGATGGGAAAGGCCCCAATGTATTGGATGAGGGTGGCCAAGGTGTGCTTCATTTTGCTGCTGCTCTTGGCTACCATTGGGCCCTAGAACCCACAATAGTTGCTGGTGTGAATGTGAACTTTCGTGACATAAATGGATGGACTGCTCTTCATTGGGCAGCATTTTGTGGCAGGTGAGGACCTCAGTGCTTGCGGTATGACGCACATTTAATCAAAATTGAATTTTTAGTTTATCATATTAATCTAGCACGACATACCTAACAATAGATTAACTTAATAGGATGGCTCACTTAGTAGCAGCTTTGCAAGGGTGATCATACGTGAGAATGAATAGATTAGTAGTGCCAAGAGAAAATATGTTAAATGGACCTAAAAGCAGTTCAAATGCACGTACTTGTTAATACTAAATATCATAGGTTTGAATAAACTACAGGGAAAATCTATTAAGAAAACCTGATATACTATGCTTGGAAGCACCTTTTGTTATGAATGAACGTCATGGATAGACAAGAAAGAAATCATACTGGTAATAATCCTTTGAATTTCATTTTCATTTTATTGTGTCTTACTTTATCAGGGAGCGCACAGTTGCTTTCCTCATATCTCTTGGCGCAGCACCTGGATTACTGACTGATCCAAGTCCAGAACATCCTTCTGGTAGAACACCAGCTGATCTAGCTTCTGCAAATGGACATAAAGGAATTTCAGGGTATCTTGCAGAATCTGCACTAAGTGCACAGCTCACAACTCTTGATTTGAACAAGGATGTGGGAGAAAATTCTGGAACCAAAGTAGTCCAAAGAATCCAAAACATTGCCCCAGTTAATGATCTTGATGGTCTATCATATGAACAGTCGCTGAAAGATTCATTGGCTGCAGTGTGCAATGCCACCCAAGCTGCGGATCGTATTCGTCAAGTTTTCAGAATGCAATCATTCCAGAGAAAGCAACTGAAGGAATTTGGTGATGACAAATTTGGAATATCAGATGAACGTGCTCTTTCACTTGTAAAAATGAATGGGAAATCACACAAGTCTGGATCGCGCGATGAGCCTGTCCATGCTGCTGCCATACGTATCCAGAACAAATTCCGCGGTTGGAAGGGCAGAAAAGAATTTTTGATGATTCGACAGCGTATAGTAAAAATTCAGGTACATTTGTGTAATTTGTGCAAATGACAAAACTGTTATACCTTTCTAGGCCTTATAGCTAAGATCATGAATAGAATTTATTATGGGTGTCCAATGTTTGATTTTATTGTCCTTCTGCCTCCTTTTAATTGGATCCAATTCACGTGTCTATTTCCATGGTTATAGGCTCACGTAAGAGGACACCAGGTTAGGAAAAATTGTGGGAAGATAATCTGGTCTGTCGGAATATTAGAGAAGGTTATTTTGCGTTGGCGTCGAAAAGGTAGTGGTTTGCGAGGATTTAAATCAGAGGCCAATTCTGAAGTAACTATGATACAAGATGAATCTCCCACTGAGGATGACTACGATTTCTTAAAAGAAGGCAGGAAGCAAACAGAGCAAAGATTGCAGAAAGCCCTAGCCAGGGTGAAGTCAATGGTTCAGTATCCAGAGGCAAGGGACCAATACCATAGGGTGTTGAATGTAGTAACTGAGATCCAAGAAAATCAGGTATTTTACCCATTTTTGTATAAACTTCCTCACTTTGTCTCAGAAAAAGTCTCGCAATTATCCTGCTTTAATCAATTTCTCTTTATCACACCGGTAGTTTTAATATTTCACTCTTCTCAAGAATAACATTAACGTTTTTACTTGTTCACGGGAATACCATTAGTTAATATTTTAATGAATTAATTTTACACGTAACATTGACTGTTAATTTTTTCATCAACTACTGATACTGCTTACTTTATATTTTACAAAGAAGTTGTTCACTTTAGAAGCTTTATTAATTTCCATAAAGTTCAATTCGCTTCTAGTAAAGCCAAATAGTGAGTCTTGTGAATTTCCTCGTAAATTGGGTGGGGTACTGTAAAGCTTTTGTCCTGTAGACTTGAGCCGTTGTCTTTCTATGCTCCATCGTAGGCCAAAACTAAGGGTAACAAGAATGTAAAGTTTAAGTGTCTCTGGCTCCATTACTTTTCGCACCTGAACCTGTTGCTGAGTTTCTGAAGCAAAATAAACTAGCAGGATTTACAAGGAAAAAACATTCAAAACCCCAGAGCATAGTGACACCATGTAGTATTTGCTCTTGTGGTTGGCATTAGAGCTCAGACTTATTGTATATCTTTTGCAGGTAAAGCATGATAGCAGTTGTAACAATTCAGAAGAAACAAGAGACTTCAATGACCTCACTGATCTTGAAGCACTGTTGGACGAAGATATTTTCATGCCTACAGCAACTTAGAAGTTAGCTTTCATCGGCAGTTGTATGGCTTATAATTTAACAGCACAGTTAGGTGATAAACGGTCCTATATCAATCGTTATAATAATCTTAATTCTAATTCTTTGAAGGGGTCACTCGCTAACTTTTCACAGAAAAATGTCTAACCAATAAAACCAACCTTAGAACTAGAGAAAGGAATTATTTAAAAAAAATAAAAATAATAGAAAATTAGACAAAGGGGAGAAAAGAGTATGTATATATGTAAGAAAACATAGAAATCAACTATTAATTCTATTATAGTTACTTACGTAATGGATAAAAATATCTCAATGTAAACAAATGAAATATCTCCATTAAAGTTATAGATGCAAGTAGAGAAAAGATTTCCCTGTCATATGAGCCTTTTCGAAAGTTTGATTTTAGAAACGTTTACGATTTGCAATTAATGTCGATGTAAAAACTTTATTCTCTAAAATATTCTAGTGAAATTTTAAGTGAAACTATGAAGCCAATTTTTCAATGCATGCTCAACCGATAGGAGGAGCCAAGGTTGTCTTCATGTCCCGTTAAAGGGATACACAAAAATAGATTTTATTCGGAATAGGTGACAATTGCAATGGTTTTGATATTTATATACACGATCTACGCTTACCGGACCCCAGAAGAATAGCTGTCTACAGCCTGAGTTGGTTAAACTATAAATATAAAATAATCTAATATGAGTTAGGATCAATTTCCATTTGTTTCTAAATTTGGTTGAGCGCTTGCAACCATGAATACACATCGTTGGTGAAATTTCACCCGATATATATACTGTTCTTATTGTGAGAAAGAGTAAAAAGAAAAAAGGACAGTGCTAACACTATCCACTGTACATGCCAACCACCTAAGTATAAATTTTCACAACCCGAATCCTCTGGGAGATGTAACAGCTCCTCCAACAGGTTGAATAAAGGGAACACGGTAGAAACGAAAATAAATATGGAAACCTGGTGAAAAGAAGTCCAAATGATTACAGAAGAGTTGTAGAACTCCTCCATCTAATTCCTGTTACCGGAGCCAAGGCTCTCATAGAACAAAATGTACCCATGGTCTGTATTACTTGAATATTCCTGTGATGATCCAAAGAACGTCTGCACAGCAGATTCGTCAATCATCTCTACATTTTCGTCATCAAAAAATAACCAGTGGTTATGGCTTTTCACAAGGCTGACATAATGCCCATGGTTGGGCCCACTCCCAACATGGACGACTACCGCAAATAGAGAATACTCTATATCTGCATCTTCAACAGTGTTACTCAACTTCAGCTCCAGGGGAAAAACAACCCGATAGGACAGCTTCTTATAGCGGCCAAGCTGCTCCATGTACTTAAAACGCTTAAGATGGATGACCAAGATGTGAGGTGGTTTCTTTATCTTCATCCTCTTCTGAGCTTCTTGCAAACTACATAAGAAAGATTACATCTCGGTCGTCAGTGTTGTGAACGGGCATGAAAAACAAGAGAGTGCACATATATTTCACTCACTAAACAGACGCGCAACAAATTTCACTCAAATAACAGGTAGAGAAAACTGTCAATCAGTGGAAAAGTGAACTTAACATGTTTTGTTTCTTTTAAATTGTAGTATTGGTCAATAAACATGAACTGCATTCTTTTTTATTGAATAGAGATGAAAATTCCCATAAACCAAAAGAAGATACTCAAGCTATTTGAGATGTGTTTGATCACAATCTATTTCACTCCAGTTACAAGAGGTAAAAGATGTACTCAAGAAACTTAAGGAAAAACTGTTAGAAATTATCTTGATCAAAAAGATTTTCTGGAAATTTGATTTTCAATGAAAAATAAATGACAAAAATCCATGCAGACAGTCTAGTGGGAAAAGGTTCGCTTGCTGTTGTTCTTGCTAGATAAACAAGGTGCAGACTAGTTCAGCTACGCACAAGATTGAAAACAGTTGAACAGGTAAGTATAGAAACAAATTGTGAACTAAAAACCATATATATACCTGCAGCATTTGTCACAAAAAAATTTGTCTTCAGCATTCAGTGTTTCAGTGGAACTGAAATTTTTCAAACAGCTTGTAATTGAGCTGTTCTGCTCAATATCAAGACTCAAGTCTAAAAATGTTTCATCTCTAGCTGTCACTGTTTCACATTGCAAGCACCTTGTCTCGTTGGTGAGTATTCCCTGATCAGACCAAGTTACAACAATAAAATTCCGCAAAATAGAAGTAAAATATATTTTATCACTAGAGTGCAGAGGAAGAGCAACAACTTCTCCCCACAAGAAAAATACATAAAAAGTGATGAGTGAAATTACTATTTTGCACATTGTGTAGTAATAAAGTTCATCTATAATAAATTAATACTATAATAGAATCTAGGATAATGCACAGGTTTCCATTATAATTCACATAAAAGCCAACATGAATGAATTATCCATAAATGTAATAAAGCTAAACTAGTAAACAACAATACATGCACACTTAAAAAGGAGATGCTAATTGACTGATTAAATAGAAAGTTAGCTATTTATTGTCCCCTCTCATGCTGCAAACAACATGCAAAAAACATAAAACATTGAATTGACAAAGCAAGTCACCTGAAAATTTGTGTGTACCCAAGTAACTAATGGCTCTTTGTGAACACCATTAGCTTGACCGTTTTTGGGCCCATTAACAGCCTTTTCAGAAGGTGGTGAGGTCTCCTGATCAGTTTTTGCAGCCTGACTCTCTTTCTCAAGAATGTCAACAAGTTCATTGAGCAAAAAGTTCAAGAATTCATGAGCATCCTACCATAAAAAGAAAATCCACAATGAGAATGTTGTCTAAAGAAAAACTTTAACAACAGTCGTTATGCAACCAATGAAGCATTGAGTTTAACAGATAATAACAATCAATGAGAAATAACAAAAACACTAATACAGCACAGAATTTGGTAACATTTACAGTACACAAACTCATTCAAAAAATAACAAATTGTCATCTTACAAACTCAGTTAAAATCATTTCCACAGATAAACACTGAACATGAGTCACACAATATTTTACTCACAAAAGAGAAGGGAAAAAAACTTATAAGCCAAAGCACCATTTATATATCAGTGATATACAGTAAAAGCATGACTAGACATAATAAAGTAATGATACAATATGCCAAAGTCAAAAGAGTTGTTGGCAAAGTAATGGCAGTATATGTTTCCCACAAGACATATAATAGGAATCCAATTTAAAGTGTACATGCTCCAGTTCCAGTATATAAAAAAGGCCCAAAGAGCATCTCAAATTATGACAAACAGTTCAAAGGAATTTCCTGTTTATTAAAAGATGTTCTCACCCAGTTCAAGTGTACAAATTGTAAACCTGAAAATTTGGTCCAAACCAACTACCTGAGAAGCATTACAAAGGTAAACACTAATCTAACTCTTGATCTACCAACATGACAACTTGTAATACACCTCAAAACAAGGCCAGCTGGAAATCTTTAATACATATAGTAGCATCTATAGCTAGGATTCATGTTTAAATAAGCTGCAACTTATGGGAAGGGCAAGTGCATAAGATGTCAATAAGCATAGCATACTTTCATAAGCAGGGAGAAACATATACATAGCAAACATTGTTTGTGACCATGATAAAAACTAATCTCCTAATTATAATACAAACATTACTGTCAAAAGAAATGTACAGGTTTTCTAGAATAGTCACCTTTCTCCACAGGAAGCTTATTCTTGACAGTTTAAACACATACCTGGTGCATATAGCTACGGAAGAGTTCATTCTGTTTTTTCAGCCTCTGTACAAATCGTTTGGGGGCAACAACACCAGTTTTTTTCTTCTGGGAACTTATCTACACCAAAAGAAATAAATATGTTACATTTACAACCAGTAGAGAAATAAGTAGGCATGCAAATGCCATTAAAATTAAATGGACATTTGATTCACAAAAGTAATTTGGAAAATATTATTCAGGATATAGAAAAATGGAGATAATTATTAAAAGCACACTACAGATATCTTGAAGCAAGTTCTCAAGCATCACAAGAGATGGGTATGTAAATGACTATTAAATATACATTTAAGACTGAATTAGACAAAAATGCAAGATATACACAACGGAAATACTAAAAAAAGCACGCTGGAACAGCACAAAGCCATTTCTCATGTGCACGTAATACCTATACTCAAGCATACAACGAAGCAAATTTAGGCAAGCGCAAGCATACAATTAATAAACCAATTTCACATAGCTTAAAGGCAAGGAGAAAGTGGGAAAACAAATAAAAAAAGGGCCAAACCTACATAATACACACTGCAGACAAGATCAAACAAATTCTCAGATAAAAGTAATAGCACTATAATCGAAGATACTCCAGCATAAAATTTAGATAACCCATGTCAATTCCATATATCTCAGAAAAAGAGCAACTGGAAACAATACAAAAAGCTAACAACAAAAATGCCAGCTAGCTGTATATATTTTAGACATTATAGGTTCGAAGTCCTGTTTGATACACACTTCAACTGATCAATAAAATAAAATCCACAGTATGCTTTAAAATGAAGAACTGAAGCACAAAATAATCAATATGCATATTTCTATGTTTCAAGCACGTATTTCATCAGAATGCTAAAAGTCCTTCCATGTTATAGTTAAGAAAATAAAATCTATAAAGAACAGCAAGTGCTTGGATGTGATCACGTAAATTAAGACAAAGGATTCATCCAAGTTTTGTCAGAGCTATCTATCGAATGGTCAATGTCATTTGGTAGCCAAAGTCATTAGAGAAAGCACAGTCACAAAGCCAACACTAAAGATGACAAGAACCAGAATGAGGCATTCAAAGAAAAAAAATGTACTTTGCTTCATATGAGCAAATAAATGAAGAATCGAACAAATCTAGGAAATCAACAACTCCTATAAAAGTCCATGCCAAGCAATACAGCCACAATTAGAGACGACGGTACAACTTTCAAATGGTGAATAACGCTAGACCCAATCAAATATAAACAAGCTTGGAGGTATCAAGCATGCAATGCCAATAAATTCCAAACTACAGACTGATTACCTGTGAAAATAAATCCGCCAAGCAAGTCAAAAGATTTTCTTCCCCGTCCAATATGCTTTTGTTATTTCCATAATACTCTAGTAATTGCTCACGAAAAGGAACACAAAAGTATAGTGCCTGTAAAAGGTCGCAAAACAAGAAACATCTTAGAAAAAAACCCTAAAAACCATTACAAAAATGACAAACTGGCAATCTTCAAGTAAGGTCTCCAAACATTTCAAGTGCCCTTACTGATATTTTTGAGAAGGTAAACATATCACATATCGAGTGCAACCAGCCAACAACTTTTAAATTGACGTATATGCCTAAAGAGACGCTGATGAAATTATACTAAATACTATTGAATGAAACGTATTAAAGATAGAACAGTATATCCAACTTCAAATTTTAATAAAATTAGGAATCTTTTATTACAAAAACCCAATGCTTATAGAATCCACTGAACAGATCAACAGCGCGTCCAAAACACTGATATGCAATAAAGTACTAAATTCTCTTGACGATACATTCAAAATTGCAACAAAAACAACTACCACAGAAAAGAAGAATCCACCGCTAGATACCAGAACAAAAAACAAAGATGCAGTAAAGATTGGAGTATCGATGGAACGCGACAAAATAGAACGAAAAAAGAAAAATCGTAAATCGGATTGAAGACCTGCAAGACGCTGTTGCAGTAACAAGTGTTGCCGAAATTCTCAAGGCCGAAGTAACGTTCTCCTTCGGGGAATTGGTCGCCAAGAGCCTTCTCAAGCTTGGAGCCCGTAGCACCCATGACCGCGTCAACGGATCACAAACTCAGATTGCTATCCGATTCCACTCGGTGACTGGCACCATGAAATGCTGAATAGCCGTTTGGATCGCTAGGGTTTGTCGCAGAACGAACCTCTTTCTAGTGTCAGGTTTTCTCTATCGAAACGATAGCAAGAAACGAAACAAGGGTTTCGTGTGAGAGAGGAAGAAAACGAAGAAGGACGAAAATGCAGATGAAAATTTAAGGAGGAATTGAGGAAAAATAAAGAAAGAAAGAACGAATTTGTTCTAACATTTTTTGTCTCTGTGTATCTCTGTCAAAAAAAAAAAATGAATTTTCGAAACTAATTTTGTGTGTTATTCAAATTTATCTCAAACATTTCAATTCAAAGAAAAGTCAATACATACAAATAGGGTTAAAGAAACTTTTTATTTGAAGCAAAAGTTTTGTCAGTAATTAATTAATTTGTAAATATCCCAGATGTTATAGATATATTTGTAAAAACAACTTAAAAAGATTTAAGAAAAAGAAAATTTATTAATAATGGAATAAACCATGTCTTTGGTTCCTAAAACTGTATTTAAATGACATATTTAAGGGACACTTTTTTTGTTTATTAACTTTATTTTATCTTTGGTAACATTTCTTCTGAAAAAATGTTGCTTCAAAATTATTATTATTATAACAAAGAATATATATAGCCCAAACACATGAGAGAAATGCTTTTGAGGAAAACAAAAAAAAAACATTTATGCTTTAATAGTCTATTTTATTTATTATTAATGATTTTTAACAGTAGAGTAATGCGCATCATTCTTGAAAACAAATAATTCATAAAAAAAACAAAACGAAAAGAAGAAAAGCCGTGAAAAACAAATGAAAAAAAATGTACCTTTGTTGATTGTTTACAATCCTTGTGAAAGTGATTACTTGTTTTTTGCATAAATAAAGTATAAATTTGTGTTTATTTTCATGGAAAAAGGAGAAAAATAAATATAAAAGGGACAAAAGAAAATTCACAAAAACAATAAATTAATAAGAGTATTAATAATTACATACTTGAGATTTTTTTTTATTATGCAAAAAAATAAAACAAAACTCGTATAAAAAGGATGCAACGCTAGAGTGGCGTCCGACACTAATAAATTGAATAAGATAATTTTTTTTCTCTGAATTAGGTTTGCTAAGAATGATTGAAGTACATGTATGTATGATGAACAATTGCATGCTTATGTTTTGATTTTGGTTAAATTTATCTTCAATGCTTAATGTGAAACTAAGCAGAAGGAATTTTCCATTTGTTTCAATTGAATTTGGTTAAATTGAAAAGTACTAAAAGAATTTTAAAACTAAACCATCTTTTTAAGTGTGGATTCTTTTATTTGTACTAGTAACTTCATTCTTTAATTAAAAAGTATTAAGTATGAAATTTAACGAAATACTAACAGAATTTATTATACGATTCATCAATTAACATATCTACATTATAGACTAATTCAAGAAATATATCTAAATTATTAAATTGTTTTTGGACATAAATATTTATTTAAAATTTATGCATTTTTTAGAACAATAATTAATAAAACCAGTGAAGTGTAATTTGTTTCAAAAATAAATGTAAATGACTGGAAACGTGAATTTATAGGGAATTTAACAGAGTAAAACTTAATTACCAATTATGGAAACAAAATTGTTAAAAGAAAATTGTGACTCATATGGAGTATCCATGTTGGCAGCATTTATTTGTCAAAATGTCAATTTATGAATACATGTTTTCTCTTTATTTTTATACAAGCATCATATTTATACTTATTGTTTTTTCACCCTTAAAGTTAAAATAAATTAAAATAATAATAAAAGAAAATTACATAATTTTTTATTTGTTTTTTCCTAAATTCCACCATGTTTTATGTTATTAACCATTTTCATAAGGAGACATTAATCTTAGTTTGTAGTTATAATCCTTTTTAATATATTTGTCTGACAAATCTACATATATTAATCATCTCCTTTATAACTTTCATTTTATTATTATTTTTTTAAACTAAACTCTTTTGTTGATTTTTTTTATTCATTAATGTTTTTACATCAACATTTATTTATGTTTAATTTTTTTATATTAATTTAATAATCAATAAATTGATTTAAATAAATATTTATCATCTTTTAGTCTCTTATATAATTTTGGATGTAATGAAATTTATTTTATTAAAATTAATTTATGATCTATATTTAAACTATATTTAGTAAAAAGTAATATACGAGAAGTAAACAAAAATTAAATAAAATTGATTTATTTGAGATTTTTATTCTTTTATGTATAATTATAAAAATATTAAATATATTTTTATTTTTTAAATTATTTTTCCAAATTATGTTTTGTTTTAATAAATTTTAAATTTACTTTTTTATTATAGTTATATTATTCTTATTTATGTATCAGAATTTTTTATTTTATTGTTTTTATTGTTTTTTATTTTATTTTTATTTTTTAAACTTATTTTACTTTATTTTCAGTTTTTATCTTTTTAAAAATATTTTTATTTATTATCAAAAATTATTTATATTATTTTATGAAATATAAAAATAAAATAGATAAAACATTTTTTTTAAAAATAAAAAATAATTTTAACAAATAATTTAAAAATTAAAAAGATGTTAAGCCATAAAAATAACTTTCGGCTATCTTTACAATATCTGTAATTTTATTCATTTAAGTAAATTAAAGGATAAAAATGTCTATAAACTATAATTAGACTGAATCCTAAACAGTATAAACTTTCAGATATATTAGAAGAAGTAATGAGGCAAAGGTTGAAGCATAAGAGAGATATCTGAAACCTGTTTATATTCCTATAAACAATATTAATCTTATATAATAAGATATTATGTACATCATACATGACAACATGTTCACCATCTGTTAATAGCAATTACGCGTAAGAATTGAATAAGTTTACATGAATCCATGTGAAAGAAGCGTGGCCCTACTTACTGGCTTCGCTAATTGTTCAATTAGTAGGCGTGCCCAGAAAGCAACCCAATATTTCCAACATTTTCAAAGCACCACTAAGTTTCAACACTTGCTCCTCCAGAAAATAAAACTTTAATTTAACTATTTTTTTAAAACAAAATTAGAATCAATCTACACAACTTTTCTCCCAACCCTTAATTAAAGAATTCAAGTAACTATAACAAATTTAATTATTATGACGATGATTAGACCCACTAAATTTTCATTTTATACAAATTTAATCAAAATGTAATTTAACTAAATTTTACAGCTAATAAAAATGGATATGTTTCTTTTATACACATATATAATGTATGATTTTCGTATTTATTAAAAATAATGTGATTACTTTAATAATGTTATATATAGTTTAAATATTGCCAAATATTATGTTTTAAATGTAATATTGTTCATAAATTATAATATTTTAAAATCGAGGAACTAAAAGTTAATCTAAATTTCGGAAACTAAAAACACAGTTAAATTTCTAAAAAATATAAAACCACATAAGTGCTTCTTATTTGAATAATAAATTAACTAATATAAAAGTTTAAAAATTAACAAAATTACCGGAAAAAAATTTCTGGGTACAAACGAAGATTACTTCAATTCACCCAATGTTGCAAAAATGACGTATTATTTTATTCCCGGAAAAGGAGAAATAAAAGGGAAAATAAAACTGGGGTAGCGCATAAAAGAAGACGAAGTTGGATCTTATCTGCAACACTCTTGTATTGTATCCACTTCGCTGGTAATAAGAGAAAAGAGCGTAGAGAATGTTGAGTCTCTCTGTTGCTTCACCTTCTTCTTCGACCATAAGCTTTCTCCCAAAGCCGTTACCATTCAAATCTTCCTTCACTGGCATTCAGCTCCGTCGCACTGACACATGCTCCGTTCCACCCACGAAACGCACCGCTTCGGTGCCGGTGGTGATGATGACTAAGAGGGTGGAGGAATTGAAGGAAATTAGACAACTCACAACGGAACAAATCAACGAAGAGGTTGTCGACCTTAAGGGCGAGCTTGTCATGCTTCGCCTTCAGAAATCTGCTCGCAACGAGTTCAAGTCCAGCGAATTCGGTCGTATGCGCAAAAGGGTATTTCATTTTTTTTCTCCCCTCCTATTTTTGCAAACTCTTTTTTTTGCTTAAGTTCACTTGGTTTGATTTTGATTACAAGCTCGTTTGAATTCAAAATAAGATAATGTGCAAAAGTTAATGTATATCTTTTCTTTTCTGGGTAACAAACTATAACTATGGAAATTTGTGAGAGAGCTTAGTTTGGTCTTCTCTGCTTCAGTTATGAAATTAACTAATGTGATTAGCTTGAGAATGTTTCAAATTGCGCTTGAAGTCTTGTCCCAATACTTGATATTACGGGAAATTGTCTCAATACTTGATATTGAGGGAAATTATGAACAAAGGTAGCTAATGGGGCCCCAATTGCGGTCACGCTGTGGTTGTAGAGACCCCCCAAACCCTTGACATTGCAGTAAAAAAATGCGGTACTGGCCCTTTTGTAAACCTTCTTGAGTGTTAGCTCCACTTGCCTTTTGTAAAGGGAAATGTAGAGGCAAGAAGCCTTGATCCATATCCTGTTTCCGCTCTTTCCTCTCTGTCTGTTAGGGTAAAGTTTGAAACTAAAAGGGAATTTCATCAGGTGCAACAGTGAGATGAACATTGGAATTTGGAAGGCAAGGTGAGAGGCTGTAAATCGGTAGTAATTCAAGTGGCATTTTGTTGAGCCTATTATGAGCTTACTTGAGCTTCTAGAAATAGCTTATAACTCTCACAAATTGTTTTTAGCATATTTCAATAAATTTCTTAGCGTGACTTGTTACAATTAGCCCTTTTAAATCTTATTCTAACTGCTTTTACGATCAAATTTATGAAATAAACCCTTGTATGATGTGTCACGCAACTAAGTTGTTTATCTAAATGCACCCTTAAGCAAGTACCTGGTGTAGTCAGCTACTAATATATTTTACTTCATGAAGTGGTGGTAGCTTGGCATGCTGCCATGCCTTCTGCACAAATTATGTGCAGACCTTTCCATTGATTAAGTGCTTCCTTGTTTTCCTCGTGCTTTGAATATGCTTATATAACTCAGCTGTTTTGATTGATTAAACTTCAAAATTTATGTCATTCATTCATTAAAATGTTAAGATTTGAGAACTATTTTTCTAGATTCACATTAATTAATCCAATCTAAGGTCATAAATTTGAATCACCTATTCATAATGTGTTTATTCTCTGGACCTGGAAAAGAAAGCTCACTTATAAACAAATTTCCCTGACAGCTAAATGGATCAGAGTAAGACCTTCAACGGTCCTTCGACCTATACGTTTGATTCCAATTTCAGGCATGGATCGAGAGTGTGACCTACGGACTTTTATTTCAAGATTAAAATTATAGCATATTAGCATCAAATCTCTATGCTGTGAACAGGAAAATACAGCGAGAAATATATTCATGAGTGCAAAGTAATTCAACATACGTAAGAAATACAATGAACTAGCCTTTTCTTTTACTTGGTTAGGTCCTCCTCTCATAATTTCTGCATGTTCTTGGAGTTCTGCTAGGTGTACTTAAGTTTCTTTGCGAAGTTGCAATGTCTTTTAACAGGTTTCTGATGTTCATTTGGTCATGTTATAATTTTCACTTTGTTGAGCTGTAATACATAGACAGGTCAATCTTTTTTCTGAATTTTGGTCCTTGTTTTGCAATAATTTTAAAGTGTTTTACTATTAAAGCCACTGTATCTAATCAAATAACCGTATTATTTGTTTACAGATTGAAGGGGCTCTGGCTTGTCCCTTTGTCTTATTTCTATTTTGGTTTTCTTTTGAGGTGACCATATGTGAATATCAAATTAAATCCCCAATAAAATTCACTTGTCCTGCTGCCATTTACCCGTTTCATCTTTTAAATTATATTGACCTCCGCATCTCCTACTGAGATTCTGTCAGAACTAAAATTGTCATTCCGTCAGTGTCCATCTCTCCTTACAATAAATAAAGGCTCTAGTCGGGAAGAGGGGGCATTAGGATTCAGCTGTTTTGAAGCTCACCGGGATCGCGGTGTTTTTGATACCATGTTGAATGCAAGATATGCCCAATGGAAAGATCGAAGAGAATTTCGATTTGACCTTCATGACCTAGCCTCATCTTTATAATTTATTAGTATATTACTTATTATCTTTACAACTTAAAATGATGAAATGATGCTAGAGGGCTTTACTAATGACCAACAAAAAGGTTCTTTTCTGGAGTCTACATAAATGCTGTGCATTTCTTGTCTATATTTATATTTTAGGCAAATGATATCGTGACTGCAAATATCCATACAGATTGCTCGCATGCTTACTGTGAAGCGGGAAAGAGAAATTGAGGAGGGTATCGGTAAGAGGTTGTCCAGAAAGCTTGATAGAAAATGGAAGAAAAGCATTGTTGTAAGACCACCTCCATCTTTAAAGAAGCTTCGGGAGGAAGAAGCAGCAGCAGAAGCTGCAGAAGCTGAAAAAGCTGCATGAGCTAGCACTTAATATGCAATTTACAGAGTTCAGTGATTAAAATTATCGTTCATTCACAATTTTCTTGTTTAGATGAATGTTGTTATCTCGTGTATAATATCTTGTTCGTAGTCATTTTTGTTTGTTCGTGCGAGAAGGTTCGTGCCTTTTATTTTGGGATCAGAGATTCATGACCAAAATCATGATTCACATGTCCTTCAAATTAAGCTACACACATCTTCTTAACTTTTGGAATTTCAATTTCATAAAAAACTCGCTTAGTTGTTTGCATGAATGATCACCATTTTCTGGTTTTAAATTGTCAAAATTGTCAATCAGACTGGTGATGCATTTGTTTTTGGAAGGGCAAGTGATTACGTGAAACACTTGCTTTTTACGTTATTGTTATTCGCATGCCTAAAGCCAATAAGGTAGGGTGTGAATGGCAAGATAGTCAATATCTCCGTGGATTTTTCAATACACAAGTCTCATTGCGAACATTGAAATAGTAGAAGTGCTTAGTGTAAGTTTATCCTATTATAATTTTGTTCAACTATTTTATCCCATCTTACTTTACTATGGTAAGCAAGCAAGTGGCACGATAAACTATATTTTAAAATGAACACTAGAAAAATTAAGTTTTTCATTCTTTAAAGACTTAGAGTTGGCAAAATGAAATGAAAAATTATAAAAAAAAATATTGAAAATGAAAATGAGTGCAGATATAATCAAAGATTATTTACATAAAATATAATAATGAATTAAATTTAAAATTTACCTTAAAAAGAAAACAAAAATTTGTGTAAAAAAGTATTTAACTCTTCAATAAACTAGTTTAATTGATCCGAATATGAAAAAGAAAGTATGAATCTGAATGCACAAAGGGAAGCCCAGAGCAAAACGCAGAATTAAAAGAAATAGAGAGCCGAAACTTAATGAATAGAAAATACAAATGGAGGAAAGAAAATTGGCACCTGGGAGGGGGAGTGTGTGAGGCAGAACCGCGCACTTCCATGAATCTGATTTGAAGTGAGCTTGAGGAATCAAAAAATCGCAATGGAAGAGGAAACGGAGAAACAGAAGAAGCACTTAGCAATGGTGGAACGGCTTTCCAAACGCCCCCAAAGCCATTCAGCAAACCCTGAATCCTCAACAGAATCCACCTCCTCCGTCCTCTCACGCTTCACCCAACTAAAAACGTCTATAGAATCCCAACTCGACCAATCCCAATCCCTTTCCTCCGACCCATCCAATCTCAAACTCCATTTTCAAAACATCTCCCAATCAATCTCCGATTTGGAGAAACTTGTCGCTGAAAACTCCTACCTCCTACCCTCATACGACGTTCGAACCTCCCTCAAAACCGTCTCCGACCTAAAACACTCTCTCCAAAACCTCACCAACCAACTCATCCCCAAAACCAAATTCTCCTTCAAGAATAAACCCGCCAAGAAGGACCAAAAGGACACCGCCATTCCGCAACCCAAAGAGCCCCCTCAACCCTCCATTCCCGACACGCGCCTCGCCGCTCGTCAGTCTCCTGGCTTCAGAAACAAAGTTGGTGAGGTTTTAGTCGCCGAGTTCAGGGGCTCCGATGCTGGGGAATTCGCCGTTTCGGATCTCGATTCCTGCGAAGTGAGGATAATAGGTTCCGTTAGGGCGCTTTTCGTACACAGGTTGAAGAATTCTAGGATTTACGTGGGCCCTGTGACTGGTTCGGTTCTTATTGAGGAAGCTGAAGGTTGCGTCTTCGTGATGGCGTCGCATCAGATTCGGATTCACACTGCGACAAAATGCGATTTCTACCTTAGGGTTAGGAGTAAGCCTATAATTGAGGATAGTAACGGCGTGAGGTTTGCGCCGTATTGTTTGAGTTACAGAGGGATTGAGGAGGATCTTCGCGGCGCCGGTCTTGACACCGAGACCGGGAATTGGGAAAATGTGGATGATTTCCGGTGGCTGCGCGCGGTTCAGTCTCCGAATTGGTCGGTTTTGCCGGAGAGTGAGAGGGTTGGGATTATTGATGTATCGAATTTGAAAACTGGGGATGAGGAAATTTGACCTGAGTCTCAGCATTGTTTCTTTTATGTGTGATTGAGTTTAGGTGTGTTCTTTTATCGGAATTTGATGCTGAATTATCGTGATTTTGGTTTCAATACTGCAATCTATTGAAATGGTTTTGGACGTGTTTATTTTCAGTGTAGGAACGAGTCTTCTGTGTGTGTTGCTTCCATTTAGAGTTCCATTTTCTCTTTTCTATTATTGCTTGGCTTCTCCAGTGTTAGTTTGCTCTTGGTTTGGGAATCACTGGTTGTTAATTATTTGTTTGCTTTTGTAATTCGTTGGTAAAGAATGGTTGGAATGTTTCTTCTTACTAACTGTACATATTACTGCAGTAATGGCGTATTATAGTTATGGTTTGCCACATTGTTTGTGAATATGTTATAAAGGACTTGAGCATAGTGACTGGCTGAAAACATAACATTCTTTTTTCTCTGTTCATCTCTATTTTCATCCCCCATTTTCCGTTGGGGTGTGGGGGGTGTCTGGGGCTTTTGATCTTTTGTTAAGTTGGGGTATTTCAAAAAAATCCAGCTACCCAAATTTGAATAAATACCAAACCAAATGGGTTTTTGGACTAGATTGGTCTGTTTTTAAATTAAATGAATTTGTTGATTCATGAATCATTGTGCTTCAAATGATTTATCATTTACTCGATTCCCCACCCCTTTCCTGGCCTTTGAAATAATCTCTTCTTCGTATGATGGTGTTTTCTTTTTCTAATTTATTTAGTTTAGTGTTGTTTTGTTATCAAAAGATATACTCGGTTTGGTTATTTTCAACCTCTTCCTCCTCTTTCACTTGTCTTTATCTGAACTTTGTTGGGTGGATGATCATTTGTTTTCATTTTTTTTATTTGTCCCATAGAGCCACACCCAGTTGGGTTACCTGGCAAAATTAGTTCTCACAGAGGATAAAAATTCCTGAATACTGTGTGTGCATCAAATAACCCCAAGTGAATCGGATGCAAATCACCAACAATTGTGAGAAAGTAAAAAGAACCTTTTGTTATCACAATGTACAAGATTCAAATGGGTAAGTATAGAAATTAGTATTAGGAGCGAAAGGCAATTTTTTGAATTTTGATGAAAGGCATACAGAACAAAACTTTGAATTAAAAAAGTAAGGAACCTCAAAGAAGATTTTATTACATTGGTTTTTTGGACTGTCATACACGCACCTAAGATAGTGTGAGGCTCAAAGAATAATCGTGTACAACTTGTTTAACAATTTGATCAACAGTAGTATCTCAACTGCAGAAGATGTAAAGCTAGAGAATTTTTATAGAGGCAGTGTGCCACCATGTCTCAAGGCTGGGTGTGCAGGGTTACAGTAATCAAGACACTGAAATTAAATTGACTCCAAAAGAAGTGATGTTCAACATATTTGCGAGTGAGATGATACATTAATTGAACATTGGCAATAGCTGAAATCTAAATGAAAAAATATCATACGGAGTAACAAGCATAAGTTAAGAACAAAAACTAGTGAATATGTCTAACGGGAAAAAGATATAAGAGAGCCAGTAATACCAGAATCTGAAAAACCATTTCTAAGGGAATTGAACAGAGCTGTAATAGTTAAACCACTATCATTTTCTTTTAGCCCCTCTTTCTTTTTAAGTAAGGAAAGTCTAAAAATAAAAAAATAAGTTCAATAGAGTGTTGAAAAATCGAAAACTAATAAAAATACATACACAAAAAGTATAATTATATATAAAAAATGTCTTCACAAATAGAAGAAAAGCTCGAAAATAAAAAAAAATATACAAAATTTTTAATTACATCACATATTAATTTAATTAACTTTTTAATATAATTAAGTTAATTAAGTATTATAATTAATTATAAATTTATATTATAATATAAATAATTACAATAAAAAAATTAAAATTAATTATATTATAATTAATCAATTATATATTATTTTGTCATATATAATTAATTTTAATTATATAATAAAAATTTATAAAAATGTTAAGAAATTGTTTTAAATAAAAATTTATTCATAAAAATAAATTTTAATTTTGTTATAAAATAAAATAAATAATTTGAAAAATATTTTAAAGTTATTTTAAATAAAAGATTTAATTATAAAAATAAGTTTATCTAATGAAAATAAATATTAAAAAATAATAGTAATCTACTTAAATTTATATAATAATGTTAAATAATTTTTTAATATAATCTAATATTTAATTAAAAATTGATTTTTTATATATTAAAGATTTATAGTAATTATTTATTTTATTCTAAATTTTTGTTTTTAAATTATATTTTAAAATAATTATTTTTGTATTAAATTATTTTAAATATATTAATATATAATTAAATTTAAATTATTATATCAATCAAATTACTCACAAACTTCCCTTCACTTTCTATTATTTTTGTTTAAAAAAAATTTCACTTTCCATTCTCTTCCTTTTTAAATTAATCCTTTTGCCTCTCTTAAATCTATCTTGAAAATAAAAGAAAGCCTTAATGTATCATATAAGCCGTTTTAGCTCAGTGGTAGAGCGCGTGGCTTTTAACCACGTGGTCGTGGGTTCGATCCCCACAGACGGCGTTTTATTTCTGTCTTAATTAATAAGTATGATTTGATTCTTACAATTTTTTATCAATTTGAAAAAAATTGTTGTTAAAAAATTCTATAAAAGCATTTTTATGGCAAAAATTATACCTAAAAGTTATAAATTTAAAATTTCAATTTTATAATATCTTTGTATTATAATATTTTTACATGTTAATAATAATAGTATTAAATAAAACTTTAATTATAAAATAAAATATTATTTATTTGTACTAAATATAATTATGATGTAAAAGAATAATTATACTCAAGTATAAGTTTGATGTCTAAAATAATTGATAAAATGTTTAAAAGAATAAAATTAAAATATTTTTTATACATTCTTCTTTCACTTTCATGTTCAATTCATTTTCTCTTCAAACACACAAAAACAAAAACTCTAATTCCTACTAATTCCTCATATACTCTTGTTCTATTTTTAAAAAAAAAATCTTATTGTGAAATATTAATTTTATATTATAACATTTCTTATATATAAATTTCTATTGTTCTCCTTTTTTTAAGTTCTTATAATTTAACAAATTTAAATTTTCTTATTTTTAAAAATATTTTTGCATGAGTATTATTTTTAGTAACATAATAAAATTTTAATTAATATGTTTTTTATTATTTAAGTATTTAATAAAATTCTTGTAGTTTATTTTTTTTATCTTTAATTCTATTTTATTTTTTAAATAGATATATGGACGAAGAGTAAAAGAATAGATTAATTTTTAAAAATGATAAAAGGGAATGGATTTATAAAGACGAAAACAACATAAATTATTATACAAATGATCCAATTATTCAATTAAAAATCCCTTTCAAAATTTAAAAAATTACAAATAGTGAATTTCATATTAATTCTTTAAAACATGAGCTAGGAAATGTGAACAAAATATGAGAATTTCTCAACCATACTTAAATTATGTCAAGTATATATTATTTGATTGATTATTAATTTGTCTTATTTTAACACTTCGTACCTTTACCGTTATAAAAAAATGATAATGTTTTACAATAAAAATTATTATAACAAGATTACAAAATAAAATGAAAGATAAATTTATAATATATAATATGATTATTTATATTGATAAATAAATAGTTAAAAATTTTAGTCATGATTCAATTATTCATTAATTAAAAATTTTAAAAAAATAAACAAAATTATTTAAAAAAATGTAATTTATAATTATAGTTATGATAAATAATATTCTTATTTTTGTTATATTAATAATATTGATAATATATTTAAATTTTAAATATTGTATTTTAACTCTTCTAAAACTATTAGTTTAGATATAAGATTTAAGAAAAAAATTGATAGACTCCTTAAGAAACGTTTTCATTTAAATTTTTAATTCTTTTTACTTTTAATTATTTTAAATTCTTCAATAAAAAAAATAGATTGTGTGATATAATGAATTTGGAATAAAAGTTTGTGTATTATTACCTTTACTTATTATAAAAACTTGCATCAAGATGTACAAACTATTTATGGATAAAGTGATTAATTATGTTTATCTTATAGTTAAAGAAAACTGAAATTAATTTGAAAACTCCATATCTCTTACTGTGTTAAATCTGTCGTGCAATTACATAATTAGTTAATAAATATAAACTATACTAAACAAAATCACATAAACAGGAAAAATAATTTATTTTTTTATCTTTATTTGTTGCTATTAAATAAATTAACTAAGACGTAACTAACCGTCTTCATTAATAAATTAATTTTTAATAAAACTACAAATTAAAATTAAGATTAAATGATAAATATTTTAAATTATGAGATGAATAAACTAACACAATATTAGTATATAATAGTAAATAAAATAAGAGTGAAACGAATAGAAAAAATTTAATTCTTAATTATTTATTTTTATTTATATTTTTTACTATTTAATAAAAACACTAAATCGTATGATTAATACAAGTTTATGAGAAAAAAGTTATTAAAATTGCAAAACCAATTTTTCTTTCAAAATGAAACAGAGGTATTTTAATTAGTGTTAAATTTAAATACATTGTTACTTTATTTTATCAAAAAAATACTTTGTTTTAAGTATGCTCATTTATTTCTTAAAATATTGTATAAAGAAAAAGTTATTTTTAACTACTATCAGTTTAAAATTTTAAACCAGTGTCATTAACCAATTTAGTAAAAACCTACGCAATAATAAAATTTAGTTGGTTAAAAATATTTTTTTAACTATCAAATTCCTAATTTGACTTACATTAAAATCTTTAATAGTTTGTTTGCCAGTGTTTAGTACTATAGAAATATAGGAATATTTTACAAAAAAGGAACATCAACACAAAAAATTCACACAATTAAGCAATCATATATATTATACACATAATTTATTACCAGGTTATAAAACACACTTGTCCCTAGCCAATTTTGCACCTTTCATAATCCACTAGGTTTACCTTCTCTTTATAATTTATTTTTCATTTAATGTGAGATAATCCAATTTAATTAAATTAGTATGAGTTTTATGTATAATTAGATAAATTTAATGTAATCTAATTCAATTTTATATAGGTTTAGTATAAGTGATTTGAAATTTTACTTTTATACTTATATTCATTTGCAGTTTAACATAATTTAAAACAAATTTAAAATTTTCAGATTATGTTATTTGTGCATGTTTATCGTTTTCATTGTTTACTTTTTTTTTTTTTTTATTCTTCATTTCTATCACTTCTTTTTCAATATAATATTATTTTTTACTTTTATTTAAAAATTATAATTTTAACATGGAAAATAAATTTACTCACATTTTTAACTCAACTTATTTAAGATTGATTTGAGTTAAATTAACATAAAAAAATATAAAAATTCAACCTAACATATATTTTTTTTAAGTAAACTAAAATGATATATTTGGTCAAATTCTACTTCACTAACTTGCGAAAGTCTTATATCTTAGTGTGTATTCTATCTTATATTATTATTTTAATTTAAAATAAATAATAAAATTTATAAATTAGTAATAATGTAAATATATAATAATTTTAAATTTTAAATTTTATTATAACTCACTTTTATCAAATGTATTACTTCCTTTATTCTTTAAGACTTATTTAAGATTTTTTTTATAAATTAAAAATATAATAAAAATTAACTTCTATAAAATTCTTATTTTATTTTTTTCATTTTCACGGAACAATAAACTAATTAAAATTAACTGAATAATAAGAATATAAATAAAAAGGCAACTAATATTATCTTAAATGATGTTCAGTCTGGTAAAAAAAGAAAATAAAACATGTGACACATGCATTTGGTAAGATATTTTTCATTATTGTTACTAATCAATCGTAAATTACATTAATGGTGTTCTGTCACTATGATATTCAAATCAAGTTTCATTAGTCAAGATCTTGAATTAATCTTGTGCATAAAAAATAATTAAAAAGAAATATTTTATTAAAAATAGTAGTTATAATTTCAATGTAAATTAGTTGTAAAAATATTGTTTTTAAAATAATATTAACTTAAAAGCACTAGAGTAGTTTTTTAAAGTATTAATTAAAATTTAATAAATAATTTATTTTATAAAAATTAAAATATCTCCTTTATGTTTGGAAATATAAAAAAAATCAAATACTTCACACATAAAATATGCTATCATGTAAGGCTTCTCAAAGTATTACACTAAAAATAATTGAAAATTAAATGTAAAAGTCCTATAGGGCGGATCGTGGGGCCCACCAATTTAATATAATTGACTGTTTGGTCAGTCTTTTAGTTTTCAGGTGTGATTTACAATTCAAATAAAAACGCAATAATTACATTTTTAATTATATTAATTGTTAGTAAACTATATTATTTATTGACATTATATTCTTTTATATTAAATTATAAAAAATTTAGAATTGGCAGCTAAAATATGTGGGTTAAACAGACTAGCTTTATTTTTTTAATTTAAACAGACCCAAAATTATAAGTATAATTTATTAAGTTGATTTATTCTTTTAAATGAGTTTAATCAAATATTGAGTTTTATTTGTTAAAGAGATCAAATTTAAAATTTGATTCTTTTAAGTATTTTCGTTTTATGATTTTCTTCGCAAAAAATAACTTGTAAAATTAATATTCAGTAAAATTTTATAAAATTCATAGAAAAATATGCATGGAACACTCTAATGAGTTGTTTATGTGTGAATTATGATATGTTTATGAAATTCGGTATTGATTTAATTGAATAATCAAACTCAACTCAAATTTGAATTTGTATCCAATTAAAAAAAATATCAACTTAAATTTAAATTGTTTTTTAATAACTCATTTTATTAATATTTTTAGATAAAATCATTTATGAGAATAATGTTTGCTCCTCTCCTCTCACAAAGTATAATATACATTTAATAAAACTACCAACCATTTTACAAGGGGTCAAAGAAGCTTGGCACCTGTTTTTTTAACCTCTGTTAATATTTGGTACATAAAAAAATATATTAATATATTATATTATAAATATGTTATTATCATTATTATTACATATTAAAACTTGTAAATTTTTCGAAAAGATAATGTGCAGTATTGTATTTTGATAATACAAGTCATTTATTATATATTATTTGTTAACAATTCTTTAATTGAATTTTTTATATTTTATTTTGCATTAAATTCAATAAAAAAACTTATAAAATTTTATGTAAAAAAAATAATACAAGTTATACCTTATTCAATACAAAGAAAACAAAAGAATGTTTTATCTAATTAATAAAAATAATGTAACCTAATATTGTTATAAATTTATATTTCTTAACCAAATTTGGAAAGTGTTTTTTTTCTTTTTTTTTATAATTTTATTAAACAAAATATAAAATTAAAATATTACTGTAAAATATAAAATAAATTGATTTTATTCTTCGTCTTTCGTCTTATACTATTTTTATATATAAAAATAAATATATTAAATAATTTCTTTTAAATATATTTTATTTATTTCTCTGATACATTTAATCTATGTTCTATATACACTAAATAATTGTTATCTACAATATATTTCTTAATCTAATTTTACTTGAAATAAATTTATTAATATCTTTTATATTCATTATATAACATAATCTGTATAATTAAAATAAAATATAAATTAAAAACAAAAAAATTAACAAAAGAAAAATTAAGTAAGCTCATTAGTTAAATCAAAAATTAAAAAAATTTATTTCTATTTAAATTACTATTTTTTAAATATAGTTTCACCTAAATTATAGATATGTATAGATTAACTTCTTCAACCAATTTTATGAATTTTTTGAGATGAAAGTCCAAATAAAGATAAAAAGTCTAAATAAATAATTCCATTAAATTTATGAGTTTGGAATTACTTAAATATAAAATTTGATAATTTAACTATTTTTATTGTATTTGTAATATAATACTTCCTTATATTTAACTTCCAAAATACTTAACTTATGATATAATTAATTTAATAGATAAAATTATTATAATTTATATAAAAATACATTTACAATAAAGAGACTCACTTTTATAATTAATTTATATTGCATTATTATTTTTTTACTGACTGAACTTGAGAATTGAAATATCATTGCCAAGTAAATTATCACTAAAATTAAAATAAATCACGAGACACATGTAAATAAATAGTTATTGAATAAATAATTAAGAAACGAACAAGTTAAATACAATGATATCGTATCTAATAAACTTCCAACGTTAAACCTTAAATTTACACACTAAAAATTTATAACGAAAAAAAAGATGGAGAGACGCTTTTGAAAATACCTCGTCCAACATTTATAAAAAAAAAAAGTTGTTGATTTTTAATTTTTACTATATAATATAATAATATATTATAAGCCATGTACTTGTTTTTTTTATATGAACTTTTTTTATAATTTTAGGAGAATGTTACTTAAATAGAACGACAAACTTTCACATAATATTATATATATATATTTTGGGATATGTCATCTAAATTTACTATTAACAATTTTAGAATTTTTTTAATAAATCTAAAATTCACTTTTAGTTTTACATATTCATATAAATTATTAGTGAGATTTTATGAATCGTATAATAAAATTTAACATTATATTTAGACTTACGAATTTTTTTCTTATATTTATTTAAATTGTTCATTTTTACCCATATGATAATATATATATATATATAGAATATGATAATATATATATAGAGAGAGAGATAGAGAGGTATTTTGTGTTTTTATATACTTTAAAGAAAAAATAAAAAATTAATGACGACAATTACTTTGTACCATTTTATATTTCAAAGAAAGAATAAAAAAATTAATAATGATAATTATAATAATAAATAAATAGTTATATTTTTAAAATTTTAATGATTATTTTTAGAATTTAAATAATTTTTCATTATTTTATTTGTAAAATATAATTAAAAACAAAATAAGAATATAGAATAAGAAAATTAAAATTGTTAATATTTTAAGTCATCACACCATTACATATTTTTGTATTTAACGTTACAACTCTTTATTTGGTTAGAAAGAGATAAAGTAACAAATAAATCATACAAAATAACGAATTCTAAGAAACAATTTAGGACTTACTAGAATTCTTATTATTCATTCACAAAGTTTGTAAGATGTTGAAATTGAGTCAATGACCATATATCAATGAATTGTATACGCGTAATTTAGCATAGGATAAAGATAAACTATAAAGAAATTGCTAATTTCTAATAACTTCAGGAGTTCATAATGTCACTAATTTGTTTTCTTTAATCTAAGTTTTTAAATAAATTTATAACACTACAAAGCATTTTGATACTTCCAAAGTAAATTTCAAGCATTTAAAAAATAATTTATATTGATATAAAATTCCCTACCGTGAAATTTGTAAGACACAGTTACCTCTTCTTCTCAACAATACCTCTTTCTGTGCTATCTTTGTCGTTACTTGTATGAATAATATTTGTTTTCTCTGCAATATTTTCTCCATTCACGTTTCTCTGTACATAATTTCGATGATACCACTTTTCTTTTTCATTATTTTGGACAATCCAACATCGGCACTGCATCACTCCTGTCCCTGTTTTTCTCTGTTCTTTCGCCATTCTCCCATGCTTCAACCCTATCATGATTCCCGAGAAAGCCTCCAATTTTTACTTCATTTTTATATAATAATCATATTATTTAAATTATCTGATGCTCCATTTATATATATATATATATTTGAATGTTTATTTTCTTCCTATATTATTATTACGTTTTTAATTTAAATATTCTATTTTATCCATACTTAAAATATTTGTAATTATTAAACTTTGTTATTTCAAATATTGATAAATAAACAACATTCTTATAAAGAAAAGTTACACTGATATGGTTGAGTTTTTTAATCATATACTTGGCTATTGTTATAATAAAGTAATTATTATAAAACTTATGCAAACAATGTAACTGAATAGTGATATATAGATTCTAATTAACTTTTAATAAAAGATAAATATATAAAAGTACATCATATAGCACATAAATATATAAAAATTACCGATTATATAATGTTTTGCTTTGTTTTAAATTTATACGAATTCCACTAATCAATAGAAATACTTTAAAACTCAGATAACTTTATTTAATAATAAAACATTCATTAATTTTTTTTGTTGAACAATATATTTAACCATATAACAAGCGAATTAACTTACGCATAATCATTCCATATATGTGATCTTGAATTCAAAATTTGGATATGTAATTGAATATTAAAATGTATTCATATGAAAAATTTTACATATATCATAATCTTACTCACTTTGAACATGATTATTTAATAACGAAAGAAAGACATAAATTATAAAAAAAAGTAAACATTTATTTAAACAAAAGTACGTGTTCCCAGCATTAATATTTTGGAAACATGCCATGAATTATTGATATAGATGAATTCATACATGCACCTGATTATTATATTTGTTTAAAGAAATGGAATATCTAAAAGGATAAAGAAACTTGTCGAATGAGGCAAAAGTTGGCCGTCTGTTATGACCAAACAATGCCTTCGAAATAGAAATAGAAAGTAAAAGTCTTCAACTTCATTTTGATAATTCATAATATAATAATATATTAACTTTTTTTAACAAAATTATTAGTTTTCGTCAAATTTTAAAAAATGTAACAAGCAGTGTACATTTAAGTGTTTGTAATGGTTTAGGATGTTTTTCTCTAAACTTGAAATTTCATCTCCACGTGTGCTGTGAAAACTTTTTTTTCCTTTTAAATTATGGCATGCATGGAGTTATCTATCACAAGTTAGTTTTTTATATAGTTCTTAATTTTATTTGCTTTGAGTAAGGAGTGAATATTGTTAGTACTATTTTTTTTCTATAGGTTTTTATGACTTTCTTTTAGTGCATTATATTTTCTTAATTATAATTGTTTGTACAATTCTGATAATTTTTATGTTACTAATTATATAAATTAATAAAATTATAACATATAATATTTTTTATTATATAGTATAAAAAATTACTGCATACGACAATGTTTGAACTATTTACTCTTTATTTAAGTAGATGGATTGATATGACCATGGTCATTGAAAAATGTAAACTAGTTTTAAGTTAGTCTTAAATTTAAATAAATTAAAAAGATTCTGAAATTAATTTTTGTGATTATATTATATTTTAGAAAGCTAATACACATACATATGTAATACATATTAATCCCTTCTAATATCAAGAGTTTTCTCGCACATATTATGATAAATACATTTAAAAAAATAAAAATTGAAATTAAGTTATGGGTATGTTCACCGGCCATAATTTTTTTTTCTATTTTTTATTGTACAGATTTTAATGGAATTTAGAATTCCTTTAAAAAAATAAACGTAAACAAATATTATAAATTATTACAAAATACTAATTACACCTTTTTATTTTAGATAGATTCCTTTTTATTATGATTAAAATATAATTTAGTTATTAAATGTATTATTAAAAGGAATTTACTTCTCACATGCAAAAAATAAATTTCAGTTTAAACATAATACACATTAACTTGTATGAACTCAAAAATAAATAGAAAAGATAAAAGATATTTATGGAATTTATTATTATCTCCATTATTTAAAATGGGTTGTTTATTATTAAAGAAATAATTTGGAGAAATTTTTCATTAAATGAAAGTGACACTATAATGAAATAAGTAATCTCAATTAACTAGTATAATCTCCACAAACATGGCCAAACTTTTGTTTGGTTTATTGAGCTAACTTTTTTTACATTAAGTGATGAGAATTTAAACCCAATTGTATGTTTGTGTGGCCACCAAATTCATTTAATTTGGTTCTAATGCTTCTTAAAACTTGAGAATTAGAGTAATTATTATACTACCAAGAAGGGGACATTCCATAAAGAAAGCAACTTAAATTTGTCTTTTTAGGATTGGTCATTTGGATGGCAATGTCACGTGGGAAGGTTGGAAATGACATTTTCCAACCTAGGTTGTTTTTAATTGTCGGCATTTTAATAAAAATATGTTTTCTATTATATTTTAAATTTAAAGATGTTCCACGACGCCTAATAACTGTAGTACCCTTAGTCCAGCTCAGAAATGCTAAACTACTTTCAAACATAAATGTTTACACGTTGTCAGGAGCTTTCATCTGCTATGTCCAATAGTTCTACGTTGTTTGATAATTGAGATTAAAACTAGTTTACATATATTTTTTTAGTTTTTTTATAATTTGTTGAGACAAAATTATGACAATTTTTAGGAATGGACTGTAGATTGAAATTTTTATGTACCTTCTCGAAACGTAATCGAAGTGTTATAGGATGTAATGGATGTGTTATAAATAGTAAATAAGAAAATAAAGATAAAGATCCATTAATGATAATAATTTGTTAGTATATTTACTTTATTATATTTTATGTTGGTATATTATTAGAATATTATCTGAGACCATCATGCTCAGTATTAAAGAAGAAATTCTATAAATATGATAATCTCTCATCAAGTATTTTTTACTTACTTTCTTATATTTTATATATTCTAAAATTCTTATTAATTTAAGCATGGGATGTTCTTTTACACGAGGATCTCTTTTTGGTGTTTATCTTTTATTTGGTGTTCACAAGTCAAAAAGTCAACCTCGCTCATTTTTTATAAAAAAATAACATATTTTTTAATTATATTTTAAATTTATAATAGATAACTAATTTAAAATAGAAAAGCAATCTTAGTTTGCACCAAAAAAATCTTAAAAAGTTATTATAAAAAAACAGCTTGAGTATTTAATAGTATCATTATGGATAAAAATAAACATAGAATCATTATTACACACAAAATTCAAATACACTTATTAATATTGTCTATTTTATTATATCTATTATAATTAGTTATCTAAAATTTCTTTTATATCTATTAAGTATTAGTTATAATGATTTATTATATACTTAAATACACATAATATATTTAAGTATATAAAATAGAATTTTATCTATTTATTGTTTATATTATAAAATTCAGAATTTCTCAAAATATTTTTAATTTTTAATTGTTTTTAATTTTTTATAACCAATGTTTTCATTTTTTTAATGAATTAGTGGTATAATAGTGGAGTAAAACATAATTTGTGTCTTTGATAGATAATCTGAACATGAAGTGAAGGTCACGTGGTTACAATATTTTTATTTTGTATAAAATTGTATTTGTTTAAATTTATTTGAAATGATTAAGATGTGATTTATATTATTAGATTGAATTAAGTATGTTGTATGTTTATAAGTTATATCTTATAATACTACATTTTGATCAAATTGATTTAAGTCATTGTTGTTTGAAATAAAGTTCATTTTAGCATAAGACATATTATAATAATAATTTTAGCTTGAACCACATCAAAACATATGTATTAATTTGCAAAAATTTTGAATATACAAATTTGTTGGACGAGCAAATCATCACTTGACGAAATTTAATTAATTGAAAATTTGAGAGATTTGATTGTTGGACAACCATAAAGTTGTTGGGTAAAGTTCATTTAGTAAAAAATTGAGTTTTGTAGTTGTTAGATGACTAAAAAATTAATAGAAGGGCTACCCCTTTCGTTAAGTAGACATATCTAAGTAAGTCAACCCTTGGCTCACCAAATTTGGAATAATGTGTGTATTAAGTAATGACACTTATGTTGTAACAAATATCACCTTGATTCAGTGATACTCTAAGTCACAAAGAGGAAAAAAATTTATGCATCGTAATATGTGTAGGTGTGTAACTTGTTGTGTAATGAACTTACTTCAATTCATTATTTTTATATTTATGTGTTAATCTAAGTTTTCTTTTGGATTAGATATTAATTTATAATGAGATATTTTTAATATGAGTTTTTTGAAAAGTGTGAATCAAGATTCTAGTTTTGATATCTGATTTTGTTATGATAAAATTTATTTTAATAATTTACTCTTACTTTTACTTATTTGTGTGTTAATATATTAAAAATGTATGGTATACACAAATAGATATAAATATAAATTTTGAAACTTGTGAAAAAATTAGAGATAATTTATAATCTCTTTTCGAATATATTTAGATAAATTTCTCTATATAAAAAAATTAACTTTTGTATAAGTTAAATTTAGTTTATATAATTATATGACTTATTTTTTATCTAATTTATTTTCAAGTTAATTTTAATTGGAAAAAGGTAAAATTCGTTTTTTTGAAATAATTTACATAGCTCCTCTAACCATGCCATTGATTCTATATCTTTCATTACTACGGAAAAATTTAGTGAAATTTAAATAAATGTTATAACCTTTATATATATATATATATATTAATTGTCATAAGAATATGTACTATGTTGTTAATAAGAGACTAAATTGTATTTTAAAAAAATATTATTTCGTAATTCTTTCTAGAAGACACGACGACTTGGACAATTAAAAACCAATTTAAACTTTAATATTTAAATTAATGAATCGTTCCATAGTAGAAAACACCTATATAAATAATTTTAAAAAACATGTTACCACAAGGTTAACTTCTGTAGTGCTTATAGTAAAAGCGAAGAGTAAAGAAAAAAGTGAAATGAAGATATTTAAAAAAAAATATTATATTGGTCTCAATTAATATCGTTATCATAAGTTGTGTAATTTAAATAAATAATAAATAAAACTAAGAAAATTAAATAGTATAATCGTTTCACTTAATATTTAAAAAATCGTTTCACTTGATAAAATATATTCAATTAATTATAAAATTTATATTTTCCCATATTCAATATATCCGAAATGTAAATTGGATATTACAAATAAATTAATAACCATTTAAGGGACAAAACTGACCATTCAATTATCTTTTATCATATACTTTAATATACTATTCGATTATAATATTATAAAGTTAAATATAGTTCCATGATTAACCAAAAAATAATATTACAAAAACCTAAAACTTATTTACTTATTACTAGTTGTTTTTCTGTTTGATTAGTGACCTAATTCAAGCATAATATTTGAGTTGATGTTGCGTTTATTTTTAATTGTTGTCCAAAACTCAATTTATGCATAAAAAAAAATCAAAGATTTGACTTTATACACAAATAAGACAAGAAGCAGGTAGCTATTGGCGATTGTGCTGCATAAATGTTGAATTCCAAGCATCAATCCTTAGCGATTAGTAGTTTTGGATTGAATAGTATTGTTTCATAATAATAATAATAATATTAGTAGTGTTAATAGTGGTATTGATATAGTAGTAACAATAAATTTTTTAACTAGAATAATTTTTTGTGTTAGATTAAAAAAATAATAATATTTATAATAAAAGCATGAAACATAAATCACATAATTTAAATTAACTTGATTTAAAATTAATTTATGGACGTTCATCCAATTTCAAACATGTTATAATAGGTTAATTTGGCAAAACAGAAGTCTACAGAAATGAATTTATTTCAACAGAAATGAATTTATTTCAACAGAAATGAATGTGGGGAAATAAAACGCGCCATTATGAATTAATAATTCAGACAAGGCTGCTGGCCGGCGGAATAGGATTGCGGGGTCCATTATTTTCCAAGGACATTGTCTTCAAAATATCTCTTTAAAAGCTTTTATAATTAAATATTTAATTAATATTTAAAATAATAAAGAATAAGTGTAAATATATCCGTTACCAAAAAAATAGAAATATAACATTATAAGAACAAAAATATAGATAAGTTTTTACTTTAAAAATAAAAATGAAACTATCTTTGTTGTGTCCTTTACTCTCTCTACTTAAAACTCCTTAACAGAAATTAAGAATGTACTATTTACTATTTATTTTTATTTTTATGAATTTTTGGCAAAAAAATAATGTATGTAGCCCGTTTAAACCCAACCTTGATTCATAAAAATAGGGTTTGATTGGGTTTATTTACCATTATAATTTGATTATTTTAAGATCATAAAAAAATAAAAAAACGTAATAAAACCTTAAATTATATTTTTAATACACCTTTTTTTAAAAGAGTTTATTAGTTGATGTTGGTGAGTCAGACGAAGCAACTTATTAGTAATCCAATCTATTACTTTTTCACATATAGATAAATTAGCCGTGAAAATGCTATCTTAGTCTGTCCACCCATTATAAATTTGCACACTTATTTATTAAAAGATTAATATTTTAGTAAAATTGAGCCCTCAATTAGCCAAATATAAGTATATAACTTTTTTGTAACATCATCTCATTTACCCTATAAAACATAATCCCCAGAAAAATATGTTACAACAACTCTGCACATACAAACACCAAGAATGTCAAGACTAATTAGTTGTTTGGAAATCATGATTTTTGTTTTTATTTTCACATTTAATCTCCAAAAACATGCTATAACTATAACTATATACATATATATGTGTAACACCAACAGTGTCAAGACTAACTAATTATTGAACATTCTGATTTGTATTTTCACATTTTAGTGGTGTCGTTTATTTCAAAGTAAAAGATCTGTGATCAGATCAATCGCTATATAAACATTATTGTAAGACTCATTTTATTTAGATTAAAAAATGTGATTTAAAAATAAATAGAAAATAAAGATATTTAAAAAAATGTTTATAAATAAAATTCAAAACAATTTTTTTTTCACTTATTCGAATTTCTCTCTCTAAACTTCTAAATACAATATCATTGACTTGCGAATTACAAGTTTTGCAAGAGAAAACTTAATAAGCTAAAGTGCTTACCTCATTCTCTAATTTTGATGACGACCGGACAAATTAACCTAGATGACGCCTCCTGCATTCTCAACTAAGAATGTTGAATACTCTACTTCCTACAACTTACACACAAAGATGGTTTAAATTATTTTTTTTACTCCATTTCCAAAACACAACTCTATCACGTACATAGTCTTCTCTTAGGTTTTTAAGGTAATATTAGAATATTAGTATTATATAAATAATTTATTCTTATATTAATTATTTCTATTTTTTAACTTTTTCAGTTACAAAATTTATAATTTCATTTTTTAAATATTATATATTGTCATTATATAGTTTTTTTTTGTTTTAATGTAAACTAGGTCACTGCCACTGGAATCAATCAATGACCTATTGCCTCGACCCATTAAGGATTGAAATAGATTTCACAGCATAAAAATTGAGGAGAGAGATAAATATATAAAAAAAGATAAATTAAGAAAAAGTAATAGTTGTGATTCTTTCTTCGGAAACAATTATAAAGAAAAGAGATCAGATGAAATTTAAACGTAATAAATTCTAATTATTTTTATTTTGTTTAAATATACTTTCCTAAAACTAACTTTTAATAATGGATTATATTTTTTATTTTTATATCAAGTTTTAATAAAAGAAAAGCTTTATTTTTAGAAATATAATTAATAAAATTTATGTTAATTAACATGAAAATTAATTAAGTTTATCTATATTTATATATAAAAAGATTATATAATATGATATGATAAAACATGTAAAGAGAAACAAGAAGAAAACTGCGGCGAAATGAGTTGTAAGGAATTAGAATATTTATTTCTAATGACTCCAATAATAATAAAAAAACTAAAAATAAAAGAATCAATTGGGATTACCATGACTTTCACGTAACAAATAATAATAATAATAATAAAAAATGGTAAAAAGAAAAACAAGTCAAAAAAGATATAAAAGCAGTGGTGTTTGTGTCAATTGACATAACACGTGCCCATGTATGGACAAAAGCGATCGAGTCCTCACATTTCAAGTTTGTACAACAATAATCATCATGTGACACCATATATAAGAAGTGCTAAATGGAATCACTTACTCATCGTAGTATCATCATCTCACAACAATCACCAACAAGTTGCTTAAAATCACAAACACTTCATCCAAACCACATGCCAAACACCACTCAACAATTCCAAATCAACAACAACAACAACAACAACAACAACGTCAACATAAACAACGATTCCCTCCATGTTTCCCTTCGCAACCTCTCCCAACTCAGCACCCGAATGGATTCGCTTCAAAGCTTTGTCTCCCAATCCATTCAATCCCACACTCTCCTCACACACCACCAAATGAACATCGTATCCAACGAGATCCTAACCGCAATTCGCCACGTCATCACCAACGGCGCAGCCTTAGTTGCAGCCTCTGAAAGCGTGCTTCCCCTTTCGGAGACTCCAACGTCGTACTCTCCGAACCTAAACACCAACGAAACAAACGTGGTGGAGCTGGACGCGATGGAGCTCATGGCGCAGCACCTCCACGTCTGCGAGGTGTGCGGGAAAGGCTTCACGCGCGATGCCAACCTTAGGATGCACATGCGCGCTCACGGGGACGAGTTCAAGACTTCGGACGCGCTCGCGAGCAGGGCGCGTGGCGAGAGGCGCGTGAAGGAGACGCGGTTCTCGTGTCCCTTCGAAGGATGCAACCGCAACAAGACGCACAAGAAGTTCAGGCCCTTGAAGTCGGTGTTCTGTCTGAGGAACCACTTCAAGAGGAGCCACTGTCCCAAAACGCTGTCGTGCGACCGGTGTCGGAAGAAGAGCTTCGCGGTGCTCTCGGACTTGAGGAGTCACGTGAAGCAGTGTCGGGGAGAGGCCACGTGGAAGTGCTCGTGCGGAACCACGTTTTCGCGGAAGGACAAGCTGTTCGGACACGTGGCGCTGTTCGAGGGGCATTTGCCGATGCTTGAAGAGGAGAAGGAGACCTCGGTGGCGGCGGCTGTGGCGGCGGAATGGTCGGTGAAGGAAAATGACGGTGGTTTGGATGGGTTACCTGAAGGGTTCTTTGATGGGTTGGATGAATTTGGGTTTGGTTCCACTGAAAGCAACTCTTCACTGGACCAAACTTGGCCTTGGGGCTTCCCACAACTAATTTAAAAGGAAACTCTCATTTTCTAAGTTAATCAGAAGAAATTTGTTGCAAGTATTTTATCTACTTGTTAAGAAAATAAAAAAGGAATAAATATTAGTAATTGAAGAGTTAAACATTTATATCCGTTCATCCAAAAAAAATAACTTTTATGTAATTTTAGAGCAAATTTATGTTACATGGCTAATTAATTATAAAACATACAACTTTTTAGTATAAATATCATAAGATAAAGGTTGATGATTTCACTGACATACTTTCTACATTAAATTTAAACAAATAGGAGTGAGACTTAACAAGTAAGAAGTCAGACTCACAATTTTTTTTAGTTTAGAGAAATCAGACTCAGATTGTACAATTGATTAAAATTTCAAAATTCATAAAACGTAAGAGAGATTTAATATAAGTATCCAACTTTTATAATTCAGAATAAATTTTAGATAAGAACAAAAGTGATACAAAGAATATGTCAACATGTTGTTAGAAAAATTAGACTTACTTTTAAGCAATATTTTAAATTTAAATATTGTGGATAAAATAATAATTAAAGAAATAGTTCATTAAAGACGACTAATAAATTTCTCAAACGTTGTTAATGAATATTTTACATCATAATAAAAAAACTACAATTTTATATCAATTATTTTAATTAAATAAAAATGTAAATAAACAACAAAAATCTATACTTTGTGATTAAGTTTTCAATATTATAAGAAAACTAATAAGTATATGGATAATTTTTTTAATAAAAATCACAATGAATCTTAATATCACACAACTAAGTTGACACTCCAAGATAAATATCATGTGATAAATTATCACAAACTATTTTTATATTTTTTCTCAAAATTATTTTGCTTTTAGATGAGTCAATCCACTTTATGGATTGATTGATCTACTGTCAATTAATCAACTCGCTTATACTTCTTATAAATAAATCATTTAGTTAAAATATTTTTAAAATAAACTAATATTTTATCTAACATTTCATTTGAACTTTAATAGAATTACCAACAATAAAACTAACAATATAAAAAACGGTCAACTAATTATTAATGAATAAAAAAAATACATTTTTTGGCAAAAAGTAAATGAAATTAACCACATTTTTTGTTCTAGAATGTACTCATCTTTCCATAGAACAATGAAGAAAATGTCAACTCTATTATCTTGTCTCCTAATAAAACTTATATTGAAGGTTGGATTGCGGGGAACCAATTTTTTAGACGCATGTACCAAAGATTTCTATTCTAAATAATCAAGAATCGAATCCTTACTTTCCCAAACACAGTCTTGCTATTTACTTCAAATATAACATTAAAGACTTAAAAACAAAGTTTAATGCTGAGGAAAGGCCCAAGCTTCACGTTTTTGCACATTTATACAAATTTTCTCTCATCTTTTTTAGCAACTAGAATTATTCCACGTTCATCCCGAATGAAAAATCAATTCCAATAATGAAATTTTATTGATGAAAGAAATCAACATCATCTTTACACTTTAAAAAAACCACACTTAGTATTACAAGCTTAAAATCAACTCAAACTGTTTATTAATATATAAGTTTTATTCAAATTTTCATCTTTAAAAATATTTTATATGAATGTTTATACAAATTAAGTGTAAGTATCTATAATATATATTTACTCTATTTGATATTATGTTAAATTTTAATATAATTTATATTAAATAAAATTATTTATTGATATATAAATTTTATTTAAGTTATATTATTTTTTAATGTAGAATTTTCTTTTTTCTTCAACTAATATATTTAAAATCATAATAATTATTTTTATTGTTAAATGGACAACTCCTCAACTATTAAATTGATTGAGTAATGAGTTATTTATATATTTATTTCTTACAAATCTTTTTTTATTAAAACTGTTTATAGGCTTTAGTCACTTGTACAGTTATCAAGTAAATTATGAGTAAAAGGAACTAATTCATATAAACCTTTTATATCTAGTAATAAACTTTTGTATATATATTTGGAGCTAATTACTAAAAATATTATACATATTTAGTTGCCGCACATATAAATAAAATGTAGATAGAAGTCTTCTCTTAATCTTTTATAAGTCTTTTATAATTTAGTTATATTCTTAATTAAAATTTTATTTCACATTATTTTACTTTATATGTAACAATTAAATCTAGATTGATACATGATTGGACATTGTAGGATTATTATATTACGGGGAGGATTATTAGCAAATTTAGTTTTTTATTCCTACCATATATATATATATAAAATAGGATTGTCAATTATTTATTCACTCAATATTAACAAGAAACTTTAAACACATGTTAATATAAGTGATGTCACAAATTGTTTTAATTATTGAATGATATATTAACTAGAGATAAAAAAATAGAGTAATTTGAGAGAATAAAAAGTTTATTAGGAGGAAAATTGGTGATTCGAAAATGTAGAGGAAGATAATAAAGTGGATTTGGGTGTATTATATATTAAAGTTTGAAAGAGGGGAAGTTGGGAAAGAAAGAGATGAAGGAGGTAGTCTTGTAAGTTTGTGAGATGGTGGGAACCATTATGAATATGAATGCATGCACGCGAAATGCATTAATAAAACAAAATGATTATTTTATTGGCATTTAGCCTTCACTCTGTGGAGTGCGTTTGAATTCACTCAATTCTTGCCTCTGCCATACCTCAAAGGTTAACCCTTTTATCTCATCCTCACCTTTCAAACTTCAATAACACATAAAAATCACTTAGAATTGAAACTACGTCACTTTAGTTTTTGATATATACAATAATTTATTATTATTATTATTATTATTATTATTATTATTATTATTGTTGTTGTTATTATTTTATATTATATTTTAAATATCACTTTATAATTTTTTTAATTTGAGAAATTGAAATGACAGCAAGTCATAATTTTAAAGACTGATTTATCTATTTACCTAATGTTAGTATGATTTTCATACTAATTGGTGTAAAAAAATAATAAATATGTTATACATAATAATTTGTAGCTGGATAACAATATAATATTTTTTCTAATAAAGTTTTCTAAAACTTGATTAAGCGCGTATCCATGAATTGAATAAAATAAACAAGCATATTTGGAGGCTATACAATGCAACTAACGCGTTACTTTGCTTTTACACGAAATCCAGGGTTAGCTTCCAGTGAGAATTTTCTCAACCAAAATAAAAACCTATTTCACACATGTCTATAATATATATATATATATATATATATATATATATATATATATATATATATATATATATATATATATATTTTAAAATTCACCCTTTCACGTAAACTCTCTCTCTACATATATATAAACAAAATTTATATCAAAATAAAATTATTTGATATCATGAAGTCGATATAGTATATGCTAAAATACACTATAGATTATCATTTTATTATTATTAATTAATTGTAATACATTTTTATCATAAACAATTACAATGATATAAAATTATAATTCAACTATTAAAAAAATTTAACCTTTTTATGCAAAATTATTAATGGTGTAAAATTTAATTAAAATTAATCCAATTTAATTTAATCATGCTTATATAATTCGATAAAAATAAAAAATAAGGAAATCAAGTGTTTTAAAAATAATCTTATTGCTCGTAGATTACGAATACCTATAAATTACTTTATAAAATTTCTCTCATATTAATTTTAAGAAAAATAATTTTGTTTATCTTAAATAAAAAGTTAAATAATTTTTTTTTTATTTTTTAAATAGGTTTGATTCAACTGACCGATTTGCATAATCTATGATTTAGGTTAGGACTTCAAAAGTTATGGTATAAATAGATATTGATATTTTTAAGCAACCCATTTAGCTCGAGACCCATATGGATCAAGACCATGCTAATATGCAGACTAGTGGGTTGGTCTATTTTTTTTATATTAAATTTTTTATTCTTAATCTTTATTTGATTTTACTTACACATGTTATGTTAAGTTATGGACGTGAGAAACATTAATAAAAATTATTTTAAATAGTATTAAACCAAAGAATATTTTATGGGAAGAGATTATTTGGTGTTTAGCGTGGATGATAAGAAATAGATGTGTGCAAATGTATAAAGAGGAAATTATTTAATATATTTATTTCTTAGGGTCTAGTACAATATTAATGACAAAATTAATCATCCTTTGTTCTCATAATGATGCTTTAATTCTTGCGAGAAATGAAAGTACAAGTACTTATTAAAGTCAAGTTTGAGAGTATGGTAGAGAAAAACTACTTTGGACTCAAGACTAGGTTGTATCATTCTTGTTGGTTAGATGAATATTTTTTTCCTTATTTTGGATAAAATATATCTTACTCTTTTCTTTAGGTGATACTTTAAATTTTGTCTTAGTTTGTTCTGTTTTGTTATGAATAATTTTATACAAACTTTATATATATTGTTGTTGACAAAGAAAATATTAGATGTTGTTATATAATGCATCTAATTGTTAAATATTAAATTTTAGATTTTTAGATAATATTATATTTTATATAGACATAATTATAATTTTTTTAATTTTTAATTAAATAATAAGATATTTTTGGGAGGATAAAAAATTAGTCTACACGATTTGATAACCCATTATTTTTTAAGATTTGTTTCTTTTTTATCTCTCACTTCTTGTAAGTATATATCATATTATACATTTATTATTTTATTTCCCTCTTTAGATATATATAAGGGATGTAGTTGAACCTTTTGGATATGTGGATTGTGAATCAACACTATAGTCACACCATGATTTAAATTTTTATTTTTTAAAATATATTCATTATGATTTGTGTGAGAGGAGTTCTTTAGTGATGGGATGCAGTGGACGAGATATGTACTTGTAACAGCTCCCTTTGGATATGTATGAATTATTTTTCAAATTAATAATAATTTTGCTTTAAAAGAAGTTGTCACAGGTCCGAGTGCATTAACATGTTATGTAATGTAACAATGTAAATAGAACTCTTAGGTGCTTTCTTAAACATAAGAAGTTGTTTCTTATTTTAGAAAAGCGTTTTAGGAAAGGTAGAGTATTCCACAGGACAACTCTTATTTTAGTTAGAAGTGTTCCTTCTACTAAAAAATCTTGTACACAGTTTCTTAAACATGAAAAACGATTTTTTTTTTCAATTCTGAATCAAACACAAGAAGATGAGGAAAAACAATTGTGTGGTAGATCATTAACAACAAATGAAATACACAATCAAGAAGTTTAAGAATTAAAAATAAGAAAAAATGCAACAAATACAGTGAGCATGATATATCTATCAGAGTGCTTCAATATTTGAGGTGATGGGTCTGTGCTCTGCAAGAACCATGGTGTTGATGAGAAAAGGAGAAAGGAGGAATCACTTAGTTGAGTGTCAAAGGCAACAACTAGCCAAATGACTCAAGAAACAGTATACTTGTGAGGTTGAATATATCAGCAACACACACGAACGAAAATTTATTGTAACTTTTGACATTAATTCAGACTTCCATATTCAAAATTATTCTCAATGGTAACAGTGTTACACTCTCGAGATCTTCATGATAGGTAATCCAAACTCAAATGTCAAGTTCATCTTTGAATTAGTCTCCATTGACATGTAAATTTGAGGTCAGAAACGGAGCTCAATTTGCATCGCTTGCTTCCTCAATCATCATTCATTATTCATATGTACATACATGTCATGTGATTTATCAGCATAATCAAACTTGTTGAAGCTTGACCTCCAAGATAACCACATTCCACACCTTATCCCAATTTTATAAAACCACGTGAAATGTATGCATTGAGGGCACAAAGTCCTTGATTATGTGTATAAATTGTTGTGCACAGCAAATGTATATACCTACGTAGTAAACAACAACAACAAATTGTTCTATATATAGTGCAGCGACAATGTTGATTTCTTTAGAGGCTTTGGCGATGGCGGGGGCAAGTAATAGTCAATTGGCCATGGATGCTGAAGAATGGGAGCTCAGAGATTGTGAGCAGAATCCACCACCCCATTTGCGTGCTGAAGATGACTACAATGAAGAACATTTTGTCAGCTCCACAAATAATCAAGAAAAGCTAGATAAGTGTGGGGAAACGAGGAAAAGAAAATGCATGAGGTCAATAAAACCAAAGCTGCGAGTACTTGTAACAGCATGCATGTTCATGATGAGTCATGCATGCAAATGTGGTTCACGTCCTACTAGGAAGAACCATTAATAATTGGACAGTAAAACACAGACTACTCCAACAATCCATACAATATCCTGTTTTTTCAGTATAATTGTCTTTGATGAATGTCTTATATTTTTAAATTTAAAAATAAAATGCTACAATGCAATTTTACATGTTTATGTGAATAATTTTCCTTAATAGTTTGAGTTTGAGGTAGCATATATGTTACTGGGCAACAAAGATGGCACTTAAGGACTAGGCCAATTAAATATGCATGTTGGACCATCTTCATCTGGGGACACAAATTACAAATGATAGAATATATATATAAATGATAGAATATATATATATATATATATATATATATATATATATATATATATATATATATATAGAGAGAGAGAGAGAGAGAGAGAGAGAGAGAGAGAGAGAGAGAAATGTAAATGAATTGCTTTTCCTTTCTTCCCTGTCAATGAATTATGGTAATGATGTTGTACCTCCTTAGCGTCTGTGATAAGCATGAAAATTCTGGAGAAGATTGGCAATATTAAATCTTGGTAGATTTGTGTCTTCACGTGATTTTAAATAAGTAGAAAGACGAATAATTTGTATCTTAATATAACTGCACCTATCATCAATGGAATCAAATCTTTCCTTATCTGATTTTCTGTTCCTCAAATTGGAATCGTATCTACACTTATCTATTTTTTTTAATAAAAAGTATCGGTTTAAACAGTGGAATAAAAATAGAAATTAGAGCAAAAAATATTATCTATTTTTTTTGTGATAATAATATAAGAACGGGTAGTGAAAAATTCATGAATTAAATTAAACTTTAAAATGATATAATTAAACTGAATTGAAATATATAATTGTTTTAATGAATTGAATTAAATTATATTTTTTAAATAATTTGGGCTAAATTAAATTATTCTAATTTTTTAAAAATTGTTTGAACTATCTAAATGGTTTGACTTACTACTATAATGAACATTTTATAACAGAGTACATTTTACAATCTTATAAATTATAGTCTACTTTAATTCAAATAGTTTTATTTAAGATTTTTTTAAAGTAATTTAGTTCTTTTATACAATTCAATTTAATTGAGTATCAGTTTAGTTGAATTTAATATATTTTTTAAGACCTTAATTATTAGTGTAAATTATTCATAGTCGATAATTTATTTAAAACTTTGGTAATTCCTTATTCTTCATCTTATAAAATAAGGAAAATTGCACTTATTTCCCTTAATGTCATACTAAATGATATTCACATTTCCTTCTAGTTTAAAAATAAAATATCCCTCTATTTTTTATATAACATTCACATCCTTTACATTATATTTTTAATAAAGTGGCATTTACCTCCCTTCTTTTATTTAAAAATAAGTTATTCATTAATATTTAAATAAAAAAAATTAAAGTTCCACAATATAACAACTAAATACTTTTATAAACAAAAAAAATTAATAATTTAATTCTAGGAAAATTTCTCTTCATTGTGCGGGAAAACTCGTAAAGTCAAAAGATTGTCATAGGATCATAACTGTAATTGGAATCTGATCTAATGAAAAGTTCATGGAGACTCCCTGTTGAACAAAACACATTCTAATTTTAAAATAGATGTCCACTCCTCTTATGTTATTAATAGTGTAATAATTATACTCTTTATTTATTTATATTTAACCTTATCTTAAAATCTTATATTTTATAGCAATTTATTTATTTTTATATTGAAATGTTTTCTTAAACATGTAAATTTTTATAAGATAAAATTTAACTACAATACAATTTTTATGACATTTTAAATATATAACAATTAAACCATTAAATTTTTTGTTTATAAAAAATTCTTTATATATATATTTTAAAATTTTACTTACTAATTATTTTAAATAAAAGAGAAAAGAATACCACTTTATTCAAATATAAAATATTAATGTTATTTATTAAAATTACAACACTGATATGTATCTATTTTATAACAAAAATATCATTTATCGTGAATTTAGTGAGATATATGCATTCAAAAAGTGTGAAAATATGTAATTATCCTTATTTTTAATTTTTAGAAATACTAATATATGAGACTATAGAAAAAAATTTGAAATAAAGTTAAATTAGTTTAAGACTTATTTATGTAACTCAATAATTAGATTGAGTTTTATATATGATTGAATCAAATCTAAGACAATTCAAACTTATTCATATTTATATGAGTTGTGTAATGAATTTAGTATAAATGAATTGATACTTAATCCAAAAACTCAGTCAGTCTTATATTTGTTGATTTGTTTGATATTCATTTTTAACTTGTATAATCCTAAATAAATATAAAATTCTCTTCTATCGCCTCCTCCCAACACAATCTCTTATTTGACATTAGATTATGTGTTTTGCATTTTAGTTTTTCATAAAATAAATTAGATAAGATTTGATAACATGCATGAGCTGATTGGGTAAATTAAATTATAAATTTGTCCAAATCCTACTCAAGCTAATCGGTTAACACCTGTTAAGAATACATAACAATGTCCAAGTCAAATAGAGCACAAAAAAATTATGAATGAACTTTTTGATGAAAATTGAAATAAATATCCCTTTATTGGTAAGATTGAATGAAAAACAGGGTAGACGTCAAAAACAGTATTGTAGGGTTTATTAACTTTTGTGCTTAAGCTAAGGTACTTTGCGGACCTTACACCGATGCATCAGTACTTCCATATTCGAGTTTTAGCAAATGCACACTAATAACTGAAAATCATGCCCCTCTACTTGAAAAATCTGCTGCCGCGCTACGAATATTGACATTCAAACAGCATCCAACTGGCTGTGTTTGGAAATCCACTTTAATCGCTGCAAACGTGGTTCACACTTTTCAAAGTACCAAAACGAGAAACAAGTTTGTGTCTTTTCATCTTGACGTTGTCTGCAAGTTTTCAAGTTAAAACCAAACCACAAAACAACATACTAAGAGTCGGATCACTGTTGGACTATATATAACCGTGTTGTAATTGTTAGGTACCCTGTGATGGGATAACAGGTGAGATCTCACCAACATATTTTCCTAATAAATTCCTTATTTATCCGGAAACAGAACAAGTTCGTTAGAACATAAAAATTTTTACAACTATTTTCCCCTTTCTTTACAGTTGGAAAACAAGAAAAATCACATTTCTAATCAAGCTTAACCTATCAAAACAGGATATTGAGGTACATCGTACAACATAAATGTTTTAAATTTATAGACAATCTCATCTTCCACCTGACAACTCAATGGCATCTTGATTATAGACCGAATCTTCTCCCCAATCAAATCTTCTTTGTAATCTCTCGTATTCTTGCCTCCGATTGACCTCCACATGCTGCCATTCCTCCCACCTTTCAGCCAACCCTTCTCCTTCTAGCATTCTTACGACCTCAGACATTGGTGGACGGTCCTCTGGTGTTGCTTGCGTACAGAGCAATGCAACTTGCATCATCATTTCTACCTCTTGTATGTTATAATTTTTATTTAGGTTGCGATCAACAATGGCATCTAGTCTTTTCTCCCGTTCTAATTTCTTAACCTGTAAAACACAAAATACAGTAAAAACAGAAATAAAGTAACCAACAGGTATGAAGCAATAAATGGTAGATTTCGGTTTTTGAATAATGATGATGAACACAAGCATCATGCACGCGATGTAGCTCAGCTTTTCTTCCTCAACATTATCATATAAATAATACACTTCAACTTATTTCCACCTTAATAAAAATGCAGATGTACAGTTATAGCTACACGAACTTCCTTGGCTCACTACTGCGATTACTCATGTCAAGAGGGGTTATGATACTCTTTAGGTGGAGCAACTATGACCGGCTGATCCAAATCATCCAAGAGTGACACACAATATATAAAGCACGCTACACACAAACAAGAAACAAACCAAAAGAACACAGCAAATAAGGAGGTTATGATGTTAGAAAGAGATCTCACATGGTCAAGTAACAGCACGTCATCTTCCTCTTCTAATCGTGAAAAGTCAATTGCTCTTTGACCTGTAACAAGCTCCAAAAGCATAATCCCATAACCAAAAACATCAGTCCTTTCCGAAGACTTTCCAGTGGACAAATATTCTGGAGCTATGTGGCCCATTGTCCCACGAACTTGAGTTGTCACGTTGGTTTTTCGAACATCAACTAACTTTGCCAAGCCAAAATCACCAACAACAGCTTCAAAATCTTCATCCAGTAATACATTGGCTGCCTTCACATCCCGATGAATAATCTTAGGATTGCAATGCTCGTGAAGATATTCTAAGCCTCGAGCCGTTCCCAGGGCCACTCTTTTTCTAGTAGGCCAGTCCAGAACAGGTTCACCAGGTTTGAGTTCTGCGTCAGTATTCACTTGGTAAAATATCACTGGTAAACATGCCAGATTTTACATGTAGACAACAAAATATGGAAATCCAACCTACCCAAACACATTATACAAAGTATACAAAAATCATATTTAACTTGTTAATCATTTAATGTCAATGTTATTTATGCTTATGATGTAAAGGTAATACAAAGCTCAATATTTAAAACAGTATCAGTCAAGGCGATGGCAGTGTTAGTGATGAAACACATTATCCGACACTTTTCACATCTTGTTTTATTTCCAAGTCCCTCACATAAAAGTAAGTTATAACAAAAGATTTTTCTTTTGAACAGACCCCATACACATAGGGTTAAAGAGTCAAACTACACTTGCATTCACAAAACAAGTGAAAACATGCAAAACATGATAAATAGATTGGTTTAGGAAACGAGGACTGCAAAACTAAAATTAGGACGTGATTGGGTCAGAAGTCAAGCCAGGATAAGGGTTTGGTTCTCAACGTTCTCAATGGTTTGTGGATTTTCAGTTAATGAGTTTAAAACTATACAGATAAATAAATCAAGGAAAAAATAAACAAGATTCTCGAATTCTTTGATGTTATTCTTTCCTGTCCTTTTGAGCAGTCCATTTCCTGATAATCTACGTGCATGTGAATATATACATTTGTGTGTGTGTTTGTGAGTCATATAATTTATCTAATTAAATGAAAATGTATTAGTATCTAGCCTGGTTCAACCACAAAAGTATCCTTTGGTCAAGTTCTCCAGTTATACAGTTCTCCAAACCATTCCTCCAAGGTGTTGGGTAAATCCTTAAAATAGTTGGCATATATCCTCAATTGAGTAGTTTAAATATTTGAAAGCTATATTCACCCAGTTAATTTCTAAAAAGTTTAAAATGATAATACGACTGAAACAAAATACGAATTTATTGTGATGATATTCAACAATATGAAATCTGAATGGCCATACAGCTTCAGTTACAACATTAAATAACACTTTCTTTTTTAGCAAATCAAATTGAATGCCTAGCATACCACTGATCCCAAAAATGCTTTGTAACTTGTTACCTCGAAGACGATAGGCAACACTTAAGTTCTGCATAAAGGGATAAACTAAGAGGCGCTCGGTCGGGGTAGTACAAAACCCAATAAGCCGTAACAGGTTCCTATGCACAGCTACACTTATCATCTCAACCTCACGCTGGAAAGCTGCATCTCCCCCAGGACTTTCATAATCAGTTAACCTTTTGACAGCAACTTTCGTGTTATCAGCAAGAACACCTTTATAAACCTTTCCAAAGCCTCCCTGTCCTAAAACATTCTTCTCACTGAAGTTGTCTGTAGCTATCTGTAGTTCTCTCCATGCAAATCGTTTTAGCTGACCAAATGCAATTCGTCGATCAACTTCCCCTAATGAAACAAGAAAAAATAATAATGATCATATATATATAATATTTTTACAGTTTGCATTAGAAATTTGGAAATTTTATAATGGAGAGAGTTCACACCAACCTCATTTTTAATCTAGCTATTACTCTATTTCTACAAGCATTCACGGTTAAAAGATTACAGAATAGATTCAACCAGTAAATTCTCTTTTATCACACTGAAATTTGATCATATCCCAGATTCACTCAACATTTTGGTTTACAGAGATAGATGGACATATTCCAATGTTTAGTTTTAAGGACCATTTTGTTTAAGAGAAGAAGCCTAATACAATAACATTGCAACCTAAAAAAGAAACTCAAACCTGCAACATCTACAAAAACTTCACGCCTGTAGCCCTTGTGTCTACCCTTGCACCAAAAGAACAGCAGACCACCAAGGAAAAGGATAACAACTAACCCTATAACAATTCCAACTATGAGGCCAGTTTTTGGTTTATGTGATGAACCTGACAAGAGTGGGCAAATTAGTATTGAGCTCGTAGAGAGGGAGTGAGGAAGAGATAACAAGCACGTCAAAAGGACAGAATAAATGTTCAAATCAAGTAACCTTGATCTGCATTATCAGATTCACAGAGTCGATGATAATTCACACCACAATCCAAATTATTTCCAGTGAAACTGCAATAATGAGCACAATTAAAGTAGTTAAATGCAATGGTAAAAATTATATGTTAAAAATGGCAAAGCATCTCATGCACATAAATTCAAATAATATTCTATCCAAGGACTCCATGAACAGGTCATATGGTCACACCAGATAAAAAGGGGGAATAAAAACAGTTTCAAATTTATAACTTAAAAGGTAAAAGTTCTGTATTTTAACCACACCACAAAACAATATAATTAAGCATTTTTTTATCCTAATTGCTCCTATTTGCTGCACTTATAATGAGTTCCTTAACATGGTATTCGATCCACTTTGACCAAGTGGTTGATAGTTCAATCCTCACTACCACTTTATCCTCATTTTAAATCAACTTGTTGCAGAAAACATCTCCACACAAACGCTTTGTCCCTTCTTCAGGATCAGAAAGGCCAACAGATGATAAGGTATGTTAACAGATACAAGTAACATTACTCCTAGGCTTTTAACCAAAAACCTAAGTTATTTTAGGGTGGCCAATTCCTTGTTTCTTCCCACGTCTTTTTACACTTCCTTAATAATGGGAATATAAAACACTCCAACACCTGTGGTTCAACAACACTAATCTAGTGTCCAGTCAATTTATTTCCTAGATGCTGGAAACATGGAAGTAGTCAAGCTACAAGAACTAAATTAAGTTTGTTGCAAAAAAATTGACAAGATCTTTCAAATACAAATAAAGAAGTGGAACCAGAAACGGCCAATAGAATCACTACTGCTTGATTGGATTATGTTAGTAATTGTTAAATAAAATTCTATATCTCTAGACTCTTTGGACGTATGTCACCACTTTTCAAGTGTCGCATGTGAATACATTGTCCTTGCAGTCAGGGTTAGAAAGACAAGTTCAATTGGTGATTTAAATGCATCATATACTAATTTTGTGGTTTTATCATCCATACTTGTATTTAGAAACCTCAAATAACCTCTCTGGGATTTTTCCATTCAGATTATTTGAATCTAGCATACTGCAAAAAGAGAAGTTAGAATAATCAATCAGATATGTAAGTAATGAAATATAATATAAAAAAAACAGCAAAGTTCTAGAAAGCATCATTTCACATACACGTTGATCAAGATTGGAAGAGTGGCAAGTGATTCAGGAATAGTCCCACTAAGATTGTTTTGACTCAATGTTCTGGTTTCAGGACAAAAAAACCGAAACTTTCAAAAATTACTCAAAAAAATACAGGATAAGGCCTAAGAAGACTCATTATATATCCACAGAACCTAGCAAAAAGAATATCATACTCACAAGAACTGAAGCTTTTTAAGATTACCAAGGGAAGAAGGTATTTCTCCAGTTAATTTATTGCTTTCCAAATCCAACCTGCACAAGCTTGTCATGTTTCCGATCTCTTTTGGTATATTGCCAGTGATGTCATTCCCTTGTAAAGAACTGATACAAGTATAATATACGTCAATTCTTACATTTAAATTTTGCCTTTTGCTGTTAATGGTAAATATTTAAAAGAAAAACCCATTCCCATGAAAACATATAAAAAAACAAAAGCATGAACTACTTCACGCCAAACTTCTCCCCCTATTGAAAAGTGAATGTTTACAATACAGAAAGAATAAACTCATGAACAAGGAGAATACAAGTCAAAATTACAAAATTCACTAGAGGGCGTCAATAACTTCTTAAAAATAAGAAAACTAATCATAATGAAAAAATATATAAAAAATCACCAAAATATTAGAGTATGCATCAAAATCATATTACTCACTGCAGATAATGACATGACTACTGTTCATCAGATGCATAGAAAATAACTTAAATCTTATAGAGCAACATAAGGAGACGTGCATATATATTATTTCACATCATAATACTAGAATGCAAACAATTCAAGAATGATAAGGCTGGCCAGTAAAGGGGGGGGAGGGGGGAATGCACATATGGTTTTTAATAACCAACAAACTCACAACTTCCCCGTTATAAAAAATTGAGAGAATAGAATGTCAAAACTATTATTAGTATAATGGAGTTGACAAAGATTGTGTGGATCTTTTTTGTAATAGAAATCCTTACAGAGCTGTAACATATTTTAGAACTCCTATTCTTGGGGTCAGGTATCCAGTGAATCCCATATATGCTAGTGATCTGCAACGAAGCGATTTTGTATAATTACACAGAAAGCAAAAAATTTAAGATATAAAAATGTGAAATATATAATTTCAACAATGAGTAATGATAGCCGACATCTCCAGCAAATCAAATAATTAAAAGAAAATATCTTACACTTGCATGACATTGTTGTTTGAGTCACAGTAAACACGTGACCAAGTACAAGGATTCACTTGATTTTGATTCCAGTCAGTAAGCTGGTGAGCTGAAGCATTCAATGACAATTTCAATGCATATAGTGCATCTCCTGAAATCAACATGAACATTACATACCTACTAGAACCAAGACCAAAAGTCCAAAACCACCGCAGTTTTAGAAAAATAAGAGGCATCCATTCAATTCTGTCAATAAACAGTTGTATTTATCAATTTATTCCTCATAAATAAATTGGAAATTAAAGTTGAAAAGTATTTTTATCCAGATGAAAAGAAATTCAGTGTAAGCATAGCAGTTAACTTTACATATATGCTTTTCTAATGAGTTGAGTACCATAAGAAAAGAAGATTGTACCTTGCGTATCAGGAAACACAAAAGAACATAAGCAACCCAATAGCACTAACACAAATAAGAAGTCCATTTCAACTGGCATCAACCACTGACACAATGTACGTGAGAACCAATTAGCACAGTAGCAACCTCCATCTCTGCAAAGCAGAATCATCAAAACAATGAAGCTGTGAAAATTGGAAAACAGCAGTAAATGCCATACGAAGATAAACAATACCAAACAAATTACTAGAGTGATGAAAACAGATTTATTGCAGAACAAAGTATTTACGATCAGCCACGAAGTTAAGACTGATTTAGAAAACAGGAAGAGTACTTTTCTTAGCCATGTAAAAATGGGTCACAAGAAGCAAGGAATTCTATTTCGTGTTTAATTCCAGGGGGAAAAATATAACCTTTTCGTTTCATTCTGTTGTGTACATACACCAAGTCTTATTGCAACTCAAAAAGCACTTCAAAAACTATTTGGCAACTTCCAAAAAACTGTGCAGACCTGGATCGGATAGCCACAGCTAAAGTATCTGTTTCACTAACTCACAGGTCTCAACCTCCAAAATGGAAAAAAAAAATCTAGAAAATTAATCACTCTGAACCTGACAACCAATCTAGTTGTTAATCGACACTTTTTTTCCGTGGTCTAGTCATTCAGTCAGTTGAGTGGAATGTCAATCACAAGTTCGTCCTAAGGAGTGGAAATACAAATATGGCTCAATGGCTAGGCACTGAAACTTCTTCTACTAAGAAAATGCAGAAAAACAACAGACTCAAGTCACAACCAATTAAGTGACCTCGTAATTTGATCTAAAAGGAAAAGTACAGAAATAATTAAAAATCACCAGACACCTATTCAAAGAACCGCGCAGGATTTATTAAAAAAAATTAAAACACTCCACTACACTAAAACTCAAACAAAGGTCCCAACAACAAAAGACTGATGTAATCGGGACCAGACCCAAACAAAATCACTCGCTAAAAAAGAGAAGAAAAAAAATCCATAAAGTTCAATTAGACAGCGGAAAAACCAGCGAATAGAAGAGGACGGAGAAAATGAAATCGAGTAGGCACCGACCGAATCGCACGCGCAAAGGGACAAAATATGGGTCAAAAACAAAAAGTTTAGGCAAAAGCAGAACAACACTAAACAGTACACAACAACACTCACAAATAAGAGACAAAATCACAAAAAAGAGAAGACTGGAAATCGGAATCAGGTAATACTAGGTCATGGACGATGAAGTTGAAGTGAAGAGAATAAAAGGAAAGTTTGTTAGCGAAAGGGAAAGTTGAGTAGTGGCGAAGCGTTAAAAGTATGGTGAAAGAGAAAGACAAGTAACTAAACAAAACGGAAGAAAAATGAAGAGAGCGAGATATATACATAAATACATAGCTGGCAGAATGGGCGAAACTAGCGGTGTGACACCAAATCTGGAACAGAACCTTCTATCCCTTCTTTCTTCCTTTCTTTCTCTTTGGTCACTTTTAAAGCCAAACCTTGGCAATAATAATAATAATTCATTTTTGCCTTTTACTACTTCTTCTTCTGCTACTTTACTTTACTGCACTTAAACTATCTGTCTCACACACACTCTCTCTCAACACAAGTCTTTGTTTCTCTTACTACCAGTTTGTGGTGCAAATAATTAAATAGGAACGAAAAAAAGAAGCAAGTGGGCATCATTATTGGCACTCTCACTCTCTGTACTTGTGTCTATCGCTGGCTCCTTTCCATTTGGATTTTTAATGCTTTCAAAATCTCATCCCCTTATTTAATTCCACATGTCTCTCGCCCCACGTTTATCAATAAATTACTGTATTCTGCTAATCAAACATAAATTAATGTTTTTAGAAGATTACTATGATACTAGGTTCTTCTGTTCTTCAGAAATTAATTAATACTGTAATAGTATGGAATAAGATGAATTCCGTATAGAATTTAGTCAAACTGTTTATTCTTCTCTTAAAAGAGACTATTTTATAATCTTATCCAAACACTCTTAACTCCTACTCACTGTTCAAAAAAGAGATGATTTTGCGATAATTAATTAGAGATAACGCTAACTTCATTTTTTAAATGGTAATATTTTCTTAAATTTATTACTCAAATCAATAAAGCAGAAAAATATTTTTGAAGACTGGAATATTATTTTAGAAAAAACTATTTCTAAAAGTTATATTATTTTTGAAGACTATTTTATGAACGAATTCTAGTATTATCAGTTTATTTAGGTCTTAAGACTATACGTTGCTGTCTTTTTCAAATTAGTATAAAATTAAAATAAAATATTCAGAGAATAGAATTATCATCTAAACTTTTAGCTTTTGATGTTTAAATCGTTTTAAGAATTAAATTAATTGATAGTTTCTAATTTCAAGTATTCATTTGAAAGTTAAAAATAAAAAGTACAATTAAATCGTCTTAATTTTAGATATCGATTTGATCAATAATTATAATTTTATGAAATCGATATTTTAAAGTTTCAAGTCTTATTTTATCATTTTATTTATTTTAGAATCTAATTTGACTTTAAATTGATTAATAACATATTAGGAATGTGCGAAGTATTATTTATCTTTAAAAGATTTATAATTTATCTTTGAAAGATAGTTGAGGTGGTGAAAATGTTAGGAGGGATTGTAAGTTCTTAAGAGTACTTGTACACTACTTTTGCAGTCTCAGAAAATCATTTTACTGCACAAAGATGATATAAACTAAAATATTTAAATTAATAAAATGGAAAAAATAAATTAAGAAACGTTAAATAAAAAAGCAAACAGGTGGAAAGAAAGAAAGCATATAAAGTAATGAGTGAGGGTTTTGGTATATTGTCACTAATTATGGTTGTATTTATCAGATTGGAAAGTAATCATTTAGGGTTTGCGTATAATCCACAAATAGAGTCCCATGTAAATGATGTTTCCATGCGATGGAATCATGTCTTCATGTAGTTCAAGATTTTTACAATAAAAGGGTCCCATGCATGATGCTGCTTTGTTACAATTTCTGTCTTCTCGTTTAAGGATAATCCAATCCAGATTGTAGGGTTTTTCTCTCATACTGTTACAATTATTTTCTTAATTAAATTGAGTGATTCTTTAAACCCTAGGTGTGACATGAGTTTATGAATTGTGAGGGAGTGACCATGCATGATTGAGATGGCATTGACTTCATGACAGAAATTGCAATGGGCATGCATGCATGCATTACACTAACAACACAGTGCCACTCGTACATCATACATCTTGATTTGGCAGACAAGAAGACAAAGTTTGGCAGGGTTGGAATTCTATGCCTATTACCCTATTACCCTATATTTTAATCTATACCAATATTCTCATCTCTCAAAGATAAGAAGACAATTTTAAATTATGTTTTTTAGCATCGACTTAATCTTCAAAAGGAATACTGTGTGATTTGACTGCTTTCTATCTTTGATGAATTAATGTAATTAATCTCGAATGTTTTAGTTTAATGAACTAAACATCATTTCACTCTTCACAAGATTGTTATGTTTATATTGATGGCTTTAGTAATTGTATTCTTTTTATTAATGTTTTAGTAATCTATTTGAATGAGCTAAAAAATAATTTGTATTAATTAATTTATGAAATATTATAAATTTAAATAGCTCATAAATATGGGTGTAAATTAAATAATAATTTTAAAGTATCGAGTATAAAGGTTGTAGACAAAAGTTTTATACGTAAAGAAAAAAAATTTAAATAATTAAATAATTATTTTATCATTAAAATGAATTAGAAGAGAACAAAAAGATGAATCGCAATAGTGCAAGAATAAATTAATAGGTGAGTTTTAACATAATTAGTTATGTAAAAAATGTTAACTTAATTAGTTGGGTTGATTTTCCCCTTTCAGGGGCTTAGGCCCATATGTTGCTAAAAGTTGGGTAGATGCTATTTACACCCCTTATTTTTTAATGACTCCCTTTCTCTTAATCTTTTCCAATTTATTATCTCTTTGGAAACTAAATAATTTTTTAATGTATGTGTTAGGCCTAAATATGGTAATAATCCCCAAAAAACTTTAAAAAAAACAAGAGTTTTTAACCTCACATAAAACTCCCAAATCTAAACCTTTTTTTTTTGTCTCAACCAATTCTTAATAAAACAGAATACATAACACACACGAAATTGGATACATTATTGTAAGTATCGTCTCTGAAAGGATCTGTATCATAATAATTTATTTCTGAAATTAATTTCTGGAATAGAATATTACCCACATAAGTTTTTACTCTTAATTTCCAGATGAGGGCATATCTGGAAACAAGATGAAAAAGGTGGTGTATTAGTAAACTTGAAGGGTGTAAATAACAATAATTTGCAATGTTTCTTGGTCATTACTTCCTGGATCTCCATATAGAGGTCATGTAAAATTACAAAAAAATACTTCTTAATTTAATAAATTATGTTATGAATTATTCTTTTGTCTAAGTTTTTCAGATTAAGATGTTTCGAAATATTTTTTTTCTGAGTTGTACAGGTTTTTCTGTGATAGAATTGAAAAAAAATTATTTTAAAATTTCTTTTCTGAAATATATTATTAAATAACATTTCAGAATATTTACTGTAATTCTTTTTTAAATATTAAAAAAAATCAATTTGAGAATCATGGAAGTGTATCGTGAAAGTATGGGTGCAGGAAGGGCCTTATTTCTTTTCCTCTTATTCACTTAGCCCAAAACGTAAACCCCTTCAAAGCCCCATCCGCAAGCATTATATTTTTCTTTCTTTCCTTTTCCTCACTAAAAATCTGTGTGACCTGCAAAGAAAATTAACGAGATTTCAACTCTTGTACCAAAGGATTTTTAAAAGAAAAATTAACATGTTTTTTTTTTACAATTTTTATAGTTGAGCATTTTTCTTTCATTTTTCTGGAGATTTGACGCATTTTATATATAATATTAATACTTTCTTAAATTAAATGCTATTTTGAAAAATGAAAAAAAAAAGCTTGAGCTGTGGTAATGTTTGCAGGGTTAGGTTAACCATACTAACTAACATGATAACATCAGTTCAACCATACCAAAGTTAGTATAAAAAAATTCAAAACATCACCTGAACTCAAATAAGGACCAATAGGATTGCATGTTAGGTCATATTTGGATCTACCATTATGAAAAACAAGTAACATGGGATGCTAAAAAGTTGATGCCAATAAAAACTTTGGTTGAAGTAGAATGTACTATTATCTAAGTTTTTTTTTTTTACATTTATTATATATTTCATATAAATATTTAGTTTCATATCAAATGCCAGGTAAACGTATTTATTATTTTTAATAAATAATAATTTTTTTATCTTTTAGATTTATTACGTTAATTATATCATTACTATTTTTGTCTAAAATATAATAAAAATTATATAATAAATATGAGCAAATCAAAGCAGTTAGTAACATTAGATAAAATCACAAGAAAATTAAAATAAAATATAAACATATAAAATTTTAAATACAATATAGCTCTACGCTTAAAATATATTATTTTTAAAGTTGAAAAAGTAGCTAATCGGATTGATTTAGGTTTAAAAAAGACTATCGAATCGATTATTATTAGTTTAAATTGAATTTGAAATGAAAGAAAATTAATAATCATACCAATTTAAATCAATTGAATTAGTATGATTATTATTAGTCTTAAGAAACGTTTATAGTGACTTATAAATTTTAAAGGCAACATTTAATTAAAAATGAAAATGGAGTTAATACGAACCCAAACATATATCAACAGAGTCCGTAACGGAGTCAAATCTGATTTCATTATCTAGAGACTTTTTTATCTCTGAAACATTCACTTCTTTATGTGTGCTGTGACTGCTGTGTCTGTGTCTTCTACTCTAGAATCTCTCACTCCGCAAATAAACGCTCTGCTTTGCTTTCTCCAACATCATCATCGTATCGTCATCATCATCAATAATCAATTAACCAATCATTAACCCACACAACACAACATGGCGGGGTGTATCAGCTTCACCGCCACGCGCGACCGCTGCTACCGCTTCTCCTTCTCCAACGCGGGCCTTAAATCCGCCACCACGGACCTGGGCCACGGCACCATCATGCACTGCTGGACCCCCAAGGCCCACAAAGACTCCAAGCCCAATCTCCTCCTCCTCCACGGCTTTGGCGCCAACGCAATGTGGCAGTGGAGCGACTTCCTCCCCTCACTCACGCGCCGCTTCAACGTCTACGTCCCGGACCTCCTCTTCTTCGGAGACTCTTACACGACCCGCCCCGACCGCACCGAGGCTTTCCAGGCGAACTGCGTGGCCACCCTCCTCGAAGCCCACGGCGTTCGGACAAGCAGCGTTGTCGGGATCAGCTACGGCGGCTTCGTCGCCTACAGCCTCGCCGCGCAGTTCCCCGAGCGCGTGGAGAAGGTGGTGCTGTGCTGCGCTGGGGTGTGCTTCGAAGAGAAGGACTTGGATGAAGGAATGTTCCAGGTGAAGAGCGTTGACGAGGCTGCCAACATTTTGCTGCCTCAGACGCCGGAAAAGTTGAGGCAGCTTTTGCGCCTAGCGTTTGCCAAGCCCGCCAAAGTCATGCCCACTTGTTTCCTCACTGATTACATCAACGTGAGTACCACGCGCCAACCTAAATTTCAATTATTTTTGTTTTATTGGTTTACTTTAAAACTATTTGGTCCACCTCTTCCTCGTTATGACATCACGCTTTATTATAATCCATCGGGGTGGGGCCACCCATGGTAGAAGCCACTTATTTAATGTTTAGGTGGTGAGAAAAATGAAAAATAAAAAGATGGAAGAAATGAGTAGAAGGTTTGGTGTTTTGACATTTGGATCCGACAAAGGTCTACTTCTTTTTAAGTTGTCGTTTTAATTGAAAATAAGTTGTGTCTGCGTGTATGTTGCATGTTGCTCCATTTGGATGCTCTCTTCTACGAAATACTATGGTCCTCTCTTTTTGAGAAAAACACACAAATATAAGCACTTAAGCCTTTATAAAAAAAGAGTACACATATTTTAATGAAATTTGTCATTGTCTCTTTAATCTCAACCGTGCTTGATTACTCCACATAAGAAAGGATCCAAAGTTCCGATTGCTTTCATATGCATGGGATTGCCATTTGCCAATTTACCAAAGTTTGTTACTTGCAGGTGATGTGTACTGAAAATGTCCAAGAGAGGAAAGAACTAATCGAAGCATTGCATAAGGATAGGAAACTTTCTAATCTTCCTAAGATAACCCAGGTTTTTTCTTCTCTTTTTAGACTTTACATCATGGGTTGGTTCACCATGTTTGCTATTTTTCACTGAACTTCTGTAATGACATAACTTTTGGATGATGCAGCCTACGCTAATAATCTGGGGAGAACAGGACTTGGTATTCCCAATAGATTTAGCTCACAGACTGAAAAGGTCTCTCTCCTATTTACCTTTAATTTTAGCACATTATTAATTTTGTCTTGAAAACGTCTCTCTCCAATTTACACTTACATGATTGTTTTAACTTCACATGTACTTTTCAGGCATCTGGGAGAGAACGCAGAACTAGTAGTTATTAAGAATGCAGGACATGCTGTGAATATAGAGAAGGCCAAGGAGATGTACAAGCATTTAAAATCCTTCCTCATTGATTCCGCTACTCCAATTGTGCCAAAAAACAACAGTAATGGTCGCCAAGTGGATTAACACTGTCACACTGCAGACATTTGATTTCAGCATTGTAGATATGCTTGTGTGTTTATTTGCTTGTACCCTATTATCAGCTTTGTGGTATTTTTTCTTCTCAGATAGGACCGAGAAGGGATAGTTGTGAAACTGGTTCCTTATAGAGAGAAAAAACTGTGCGTCTGCCGTTAATTCAAATGAGCACCAGAAGAGAAGAGAATTTTTAAGAAGCATCTTCCACTGTAAACTCATAATTCAGGAAACTCGGCTGGGACATGTGTAATATCATGACTTGGTGTGTGTCTTTCAACGCTTCAATGTCTGTGCTTTTCAGTTGAGCACATTGCATATATTATTTGTCTATTTATGTCTCCATGCTTTAATGCACCATTTTATTTTGGATATTCCTTTGGTGTTAAAATTCATATTGCTATTACCAACAGTGTTTGAATATCGTTTGATACATCTTAAGCGAATGTTTCCACTTTTTTAAGGATTATCGCATTGTTTGGTTCCATTAGAAACCAGTGGAACAATCTTGAACAGAAAGAAAATATTATATTATCCTTCCAAACATGCGAATAAACAAAGAACAAATAAAAAAAAAATCTTTTGTCACTAGACGTAGCTTCGGAAGCTACAACATTTGGTGTTGCTTATCGTGTTCTATCAAGGATGTAAAAGTTCTTATTTATATTTGTTAGCTAGAGCATTCAATGTATATTTTGTTTATATAATGGGTCTCAATCCTTTTTTCTCTCTCAATTATATTATAATTGTGATAGGATGAATAAGGTTGGGCAAACGAGGTCTTATAATTATATTTTTTTAATGAATATATTTTCTTTTATAATGTAATTATTGTAATTTAAGAGTTTTGTTGTCTAGATGTTGGTACCAAGTTTTCTGATGTAATTTTAGTATTGAGATTATCATTTAGGTCGACTAATATGTATTTTTTTAACTTATATTAAGATTGATGTTTGTTCCTTTTTAAGGATTGATTCGAAAGAGAAAAAAGGTGAACTTGAGTTTGAGAAATATTAAATTCAATCTAAATGGACCCAAAAAAAGATATAATCCATTTCTAAACGGGTTGGCGGGTATTGGGTTAGTCCGGTCGGTTAAATCGAAAAAACCGAAAATGAAAAAAAAAACCTGCAAATTGAGCAAAGAAATAGAGAAGTTTGAAACAAAGCTCTCTGTAAAATATATTTCCCAATACTAAGCAAACAACGTAGCGCTAAACAGAAAGGAGCCTAAATTACTAAAGTTTGAAAATTGATTTGAAAGAAAAAACATATGAAATGGTTGGATTAATCTTGATAATCACTAACAAACCCATTAATAATTAGGATTATTAAGTTAGAATAATAAAATTTGTTTTTCTCTATTTAATATTAATAGTGTTATTTATAATTAAAATGTTATTTTTTTAATTTTTTATTTATCTATTTATTCATTATATTATTAGATATTTCTATTATTCAATAAATTTTAGTTAAATTATAAAAATATGAAATTATGTATTTAATTTTTATTTTATTTATTGATTATATTTATTTATTATTAAATTTTTTATAATTATACGAGTTTAATGTTTAATTATTATAATTAATACTATTAATTAAGTATTGAAATCATGTTAAATGATTCAGATATTTTCTTATTATTATATAATTCTAGTTTTTTAATTAATGTAAAAATGAAAAGACTAATAAAATAAGTTAAATATTTTTCCAATACTACAATAAGATAATCTCAAACCCATTAATCTTGATTTATTTTGATGATCAGGAACAAACCCATTAATAAGTTGCGACCATTGAACTAGAGTACTAGAATTTGTTCATCTCTATTTTATATTATAATCTTATTTATAATTAAAATGTTATTTTTTTAATATTTATTTATTTATTATATTATTATATATTTCTATTATTTAATAAATTTTAATTAAATTATAAAAATATGAAATTATGTATTTAATTCTTATTTTATTTTTTAATTATATTTATTTATTATTAAATTATTTTATAATTATAAGAATTTAATATTTAATTATTATAATTAATACTGTTAATTAAATTGTTGAAATTAAATGAGTAAGATAATTTTTTATCAGTATATAATTTTATTCTTTGAATGAAAGTAACAATGAAAAGACTAATAAGATAAATTAAATATGATAATCTCAAAGTAGAATGATAAAGAAATCTCATTTAAAAGAAAAAATAGGAAACATAAATATGATAGAGAACGAAGAAAAACAAATCAAGCCAAAAGCATACATATATATATATATATATATTTATATTGTGTACAGTTTACTAAAGTAACTGAATTCTAGTTGCCAAAAACTAGGAATGAATTAGCAAGGGTTGATGCTCCTTTCTTTCATCATAAACTATTTTAACAGAGAAAAAAAGAATCCAGAAGGACTACAATGAAGGAGGAAAGGATGCAGAATACCTTTATTCCATTTGTTTAAACTTACTTTTCTAAAGCAGCTTTTACTAATTTAAAACTTTTACGATATTCTCAACTCAACGGCTCCCCTCAATCCTCATCACACTAAGCCCAAAATCATACCACCCAAAATCCAACTCCATACATACCAACCTGCTAAACATTCACAAACAACACAACATTAATCCTACATCTCTCATTACAACACTATATAAGGTGAAAGAGTGAAGAAGACGATGAATACGGAAAAATACAAAATAGAATGGGTATGTGAAGAGGGATTTGTTTGTAAAAAGTGATTAGAGAAAATGTGAAAAAGTGTGTTGTGAAAGTTGATATTGTTAGAAAAAAGAAGGGAAAATGAACTTACAGGAGAAGAAGGGGTAAGCAGAGGCAGAGTCCCAAAGGTAGTCCTGGTTCTGGTTGTAAGCAGGGGAGCAATCGAAGGTGGTGTTGTAGCCTCCTTTACAGACACATACGAAACCATTCCCAGGCTCCGAAAACCCGCACACTCCGCCGCTACTCTCACATCCACTACACTTCGTAGTCACGTAGTTGTTATCCAAGGCCCCGCCATAGGAGAACTTCAGCGCCACCCCATACACCCAGCGCGAGGGGTCAGTGGGGGTGTCGCCCAGCGACACCACAGAAGCGTAGGCCCCACACTTCATGCCTTTCAGCTCCAGCTGGCCGTCTCCGTCAAGGTTGGCGGGGGAGTAGACGCAGCAGGAGTTGGTGGGAGGGAAGAGAGGGAGCCCGAGGGCGGTCACGGCGGGGCAGGTGTAGAGGGAGTCGCAGAGGTAGTCGAAGGAAGGGTCGCAGAGGGGGGAGGAGAGGGAGAGGGATGGGTGGCAGGAGAGGAGGAGGAAGGTGGAGGAGGCCAGCTGGAAGGGGGAGGTCCAGTCCAGGGTGAAGGTGGTAGGGGCGGGGTGCATGGCGGCGCAGGTGGACATGGAGGGCGGGGCGAGGGTGAGAGTGGAGGTGGCGTAGGAGATGGAGGTGATGGGGTAGGTGGCGGCGGTGTGGGTTTTGAGGAAGAGTTGGTCGGCGGTGCCGTTGGAGGCGCATGTTATGTACGGGCTGAAGAGAGGGGAGCCGCAGCCTGGGCCCGTGCCGAAGGGGAACTTCACCTGAGTTGAGCCGCACGTGTCACGGCATGCTGCGGGTGGTGCGGGTGGGGATGATGGTGTAGATTGGAATATGTTGAGGGAGAGAAGGGTGAGAGTAAGAAGAAGAGGAAGCTGCAATGGTGGTGCCATGCTTTCATCAAAGAATCAATGCCACTAGCTTAGCTTACCAAGAAAAGGAATATGTTTATACACTACCTTGTTTTCTTTTTCACATCACTTGGTGTTTTTCTTACTTTATACTTTTTTTTCTATATAAAAAATGCTCTGTTTTTAATCTTAAGTGTTAACTATTTTCTATTTGACCAAAAGGTCAACGCCTGAGCAAAAATATAGATTTTATGGAAGAGGAGAAAAATTATATAAAAAAATCCGACCTGCCGGATTCGAACCAGCGACCTAAGGATTTCAGCATGGCATTACCAACTACAGTCCTCCGCTCTACCAACTGAGCTAAGGTCGGCTACTGATAAACGTTGAATCAAATAACAATATATTGGAATACATGTTTCATTCTTCTATATGTTGTTGATATATCCTCAGTTATAACTAACCGCAAAGCATATCACACTTCTAGGATCTTCACTATCAAGTTAATAGAATGTGGGTACTCAGCCTTATGCTCAAGGGACTTGTCTCCCACCCAAAAAATGGGGAACCAAGGATCAATTGTCTCTCAAAATGTCTATAAAGAGACATCGAGATACGAGAAAACTCAAAACACATTCAATGTTTGGAGTAATACTCTTCTTTAACTAAAACATATATTTATTTAAATTAAAATGTATGTTCAATTTAAAAATTAGTATTTGAGATAAATAAACAATATAAATAAATTGTGATACTAGGCAAAAAATGATTTAATTATATTTTAATCCTTAAAATTTAGAGTAAATGTATTTTGATTGCCTAAACTTCAAAGAAATTTTTTTTTCTTCAAAATTGAAAAACTATGATTTTTTTAGTTTGAAAATAATAAAATTGAGGAACTAAAAACCATTTAAAATCCGATATCTTAAATTCTAAATTTTAAACTTTAAACATTAAAACCAAATCTATAAATCCTCAATATTGTATCCTCTACAAATATTATGATATGTTGAAAAATATTTCTCATTGGTCTAAAGAACAAATATTCATATTTATCATACAGAAAAAAAATGAACATATCATTTATTAAAAGATACCACATTTTCGTGAGTAAATTTGGGTGAGGTTTGGGTAATTTGGTTTTCAATAAAATTTATTTTATAAAACTTATTTATTAAAAAAATAATTTCAAAATGTTATATATATAGATAGACAGATGTGTGTATGTGCTTTGTGTCCGGAAACAAATTAACCATAATTTTGAATTTTCTATATAAAATGTAGCTTGTAATTATTAGTTTAAAATATGGTTGAATAATACTTGAAAAGATTACCAAGAAGTGAACTTAAAATCAAACACACATCAAGGACCTGAACTTTAAGTCACTACGCAATTAGTTATGTCCATAAAATTAAAATAAAAAAATCTTAAAAAGTGGTTGAAAAATTGAAACGAATTATTTTATCTTTATATTGTTAAATTTGAGTGTATATTAAGAGAAAGGTTAAATAAATATAAGAATGAAAGAAAAGCAAAGAGAAATATCGGAAGGAAGAAAATAAGTTAGGGCCGAGACAGGTACATGCATTTTAATAACCACAATAAATCAAACGGCGAGGAACAAGCGAAGGGGAGAAAGCAATACTAGGGTGTGTCCACCATCAATTGTCAAAGAAGACAACTCAACGCAATAATCTAATCCTTCGACTCAGTGTTCTGTATTTCAGTGCGCTCACTTTTTCCCTCTCTCCGTTCACACTCAGAGTGAACGAAGCGAATAAGGTTAAAAAGGGAACTGCCATTACCGCCAGGTTTTTCTTTCTTTTCCAGTTTTTACTTTTCTCACTCCAATAAACTAACCGCTTTTCGTTGCTAATTCCCTGTGCCTTTTGTATGTTTTGATTCTCTAGTCACGTTGTTGTATAGACACGATTCCAATGTTGCCGTTTCTGTTTTTTCTAATACTACTTATTATGATAGTTGTTGTTGCGTTTGTAATTAATTTTATTTCGTGCTAGCTGGTAAATGAAACTTTAATTTGCTTGTAATTCATTCGGAGGTTCACTTGATAATTCCATAGTGTTTTGTTTTGTTTTGTTTTGTTTTTGTTATGCTGGTCTGGTAATTTTTTTTATATTGTTCCTTCTCTGAACTTGTCATAGTCTTATAATTTTGTATGTTTAGTGGTTACATTCAGGGTTTAACTTTATTTGGGTATTAGTTTGCATTATTGTAATTGATTCTGGATGAATTTTCATTGTGTTTTGGAGTAGTTAAGAATCAGGTTTCATTTGATTTAGGAATTGATTTCCATGTTTGAGATCATTATATGTAGTTGCCCTTGAATTGGTTTCCATAGTTGTTAATCCTAGATAGTGGCGAGCAGACTCGGGAGTGGATGACTATTATTCTAATGCTTTTTATGCGGATCAAATGTTTAAAACTTTAAGCTTATAAATGCAAATAAATTAAACAACCATTTACTCAAAATTAATTAAGAGTAATGTTAGCAATGAAAAGTCATATGCCCTTAAGGACTTATCTGTGGTTTACAAGTCTCCCTGGATATCAGAAGTCCTTCATAATAACAGTCAGGGTATCGGAACTGACAAGTTGTTAATGATAGTAACCCAAGTTCTTGGCATCTTCAAAGAGTCGTTGTTTTGAAAAAGTATTGGTTAAGGAAAAGAAAAGTAGTGCGGATAATCTCCAGAGAAGGAAGAGAGAGTGGTTTCAAAATATATTGGTTAAGCCAAAAACAATCATAGGTACTGTTTTGGTCGAGAGGAAGATGTCTTAATTACTGAAAAGTGAGGAGGATAACAAGTCAGAAGGAAAAAAAAACAGTTGCTAGTGGCTGCATCCAGAACAAGAGAAAAAGAAAAGGAGAACAAAGAGAAAGAAGAGACCTGCAAAGTGCTGCCTGGGTACACAGGCGAACAAAGAGATAGAAGAGAGAGAGAAGAAAGGGAGTGGACCTTCCAGAAGTGTGTTTGTCCAGAGGCTGGGTCACTGCAAACTGGAGCCAGAGAAATCAAGGCTATGAGAAAAGGGAGTGGGCCTAGAGAAGAAAAGGAGTGGAGTGATATGAAGAAGAAAATGTTGGTAAGAAAGAAGAGACCTTGTCGTTGAGGGTTTTCCTTTTCCAAAACGCCCTGAAGGTGTAGTGGAATTTGGCATGTGCAGCGTCTTAGCTGTAAATTAATATGACAAACTTTCAATTCCCTTTTGTGATGGCGTAACACTAGATGATATATATTTTCAGGGCCTATCACGCAGATCAGTCCATCTTTATTGCATATATTCTTTCAAATGCAGCCTTTGGTACTCTTAATTAAAAATATAATAAGAATTACAAAGAGAACCCAAGACTATATGGACCCCCTAGAGATCATACAAAAATGTAAGAGCATGTGTTTTTTTAAGAATTGATCTGATATTGATCAATAGCAGTGAACATCTGCTGAAGACAATTCAAGAGGGAGCCAATTCAACTTCTGTGAATGTACTAGTTCTTTATTGTATAAAAAAATAATTCTGCTTTTAAAGTTACTTGCATAAGTTGTGTAATATTATGGCCAAAAGGTTTATCTATCATTGATTTGAGATTTTTTTCCTTTTCAAGTATACATCATACTCATTGTGTCATTTGGCAACTTGAACACTTGATCTATCCTTCCCCTATAGACACATTTAAAGGGTCTCTTACCATGCTAGCATATTAAATTTCAGTATGCAATTTTTTTTCAGTTAACAGCAGTTCATCAACAAAGGTCATATATTAGATGGCAATAACACCTTTTAGCAGTACATCTGCTGCACAATGGGGAGTTCATCCTCGGCTATTAGTAAGATCCAGTATTACAGGCAAGGTTGCGTCATCCAGCCACAAGTGAGTTCTATGATTAAATATTTGTTTTGTAGAATGGAAGTTGTCAAGTTGTGTGCTTTTATTAACAATTTATGAGGTATTCATTGCATGTAACAAATTAATAATAGGTCTGTGGTTTGCAGCCACAAAAATCTTTTGCATTATTCATGTTGATGCACTTGTATTATACCACGGGAAAGAAATTTATAACTATTTAATATTGTTCTCTCTATCTCATTACCAAGATCAACTGGGATTTTAATTGTAATTAACAGTACTTTAATTATTTGGATATGGCCTTAATTGTCAGAAACCAGGAAATCTTTCTAACCGATCTGTCTCTGAGTATTGTTAGATTTAGAGGGGCAGGAAGAGAAAGTTGAAGGAAATATGCTCTCTTATTCTCATTGAGTACATAGTTTATGCCAGACATCCATATATATATAGACTATTAATAGACTTGGTAGCAACTTTTTACTAGGTTATATATCAATTTTGAAAATAGAACTGTAGTGGCTTGCTTTGTAAACTTGGCATGACTGTTATTTAAATAATATAATACAGAATAAATAGTTTATAGTACACATATCAACACTCAAAGACTAAAGAAAAACCTATAGTTAAAGAAATGCATAATAAATAATAAGAGTTGCAGTTTGCACCCATAATCACCATCAATCTTGTAGTAGTAAGAGAATAGTAACGAAGTCAAAAAATGAAAGATGATGGTGACATTAATAGATAAAAACAACAAATTAGATAAAAATTAGTAGAATGTGACCTGGGAAGTTTAAAGGATGAAAAAAGAATGGAACATTAGGAAAGAATAGTCCTGTAAAGTGTGAAGGAACAATGGTCAAACAGTAGTTTTTTTTGTGTGGAATGTTCAAGGAAGAAGGTTTCAAATACTACTATTGAAGTAAAAAATGCCTTTTAAAATTGGAGAAAAATCACAATTTACCCTACAAAAACTAAATGTTGTTTCAGGAGGGGTAAAAATGGGTTTTTGAAGCCTATATCATGATAACCATGCTATTTGAAACCTGCTGCATCTGAGGATTGCTCCGTGCTGCTACTTCATAGTGCCATATTGACTAAATGAATTTTATCATGTGATACACGAATCTACTATTTCCAACAAATAATAATATATTTTAGCACGTAAACAGCAGATATACTCAATTTTCAGCCTTGATCATTGTGCTGGATTTTGTAATTTGTTTAAGTCACCTTGCAGTACTACCAGCAGGGTAAGCTTCTTGGCTGCACCAAGTTCAAGCTTTTTTTCTCGAGATTCCACACTGCTCAATGTGGGTGCACCCCAAACTTTTAATCGTCGCAAGGGATCAAGTTTGATTGTTAGAGCTGATGCAGTAAGTCCTTTTGTGCACATGTTTTAAATATATGATTGTACTTTGTGAAAGTATGTTTCTTATTTAAATTGTATAAAGCCCTTACGCCAAATACCCTGTATTTGTCAACATGCAGGATTATTATTCTGTCCTTGGGGTTTCAAGAAATGCTAGTAAATCTGAAATTAAGAGCGGTATTGTCCCTTTGTTCCCTTATCCGCTACATGATAATATCTGCATTTTTTAGCACTGTAATTATCTGCTAATAACTTTTATTTTGGTAGCTATCTCTTTGTAATATATATGTATGTATAAAGCACACAAGAAAAGCTCGTCAAAGGAAATCTAGAACATAAAACTCTCAAAGAAGTATGCCAGAACCTACAATGGGGAATCGAGTTATGTCAGTTAGATTGCAGGAATGATCAGTGTACTAACGAGGGTCTATTACATTTTTTAATTAAATATGAGAGTTCTCCTTCTCTTAATGGACTTTTGTTCCTATTAATTCCAATTAAGCACAGGGTTACGTTTCCAAACCAAAAATTTAAATTATTCACATTTTTTTACTCCTTGGTCTGTGCTTTTGGTATTTTACTGAGGCAGGAGGCTTTTGTATAGAAGGGTTGTCGGCTATAAATGTGGTACAAAATTGTTAGGTAACCATCTATTCCAGTTTGTTATGATAGGTAGTTACCCAATAATTAGTTAAATATCTGAGTTAGTTAGGTTAGATAGTTTAAATAATGAAGCATGTTGCTTATAAATAATAGGCAGAGATAGATCACATTGCATTTGTGAGAGGAAAAGGTTTTACTCAATCCAAGAATCTAGAAAGTGAGACTTATCATCTCTTTCAAGTATTTTTTTTGTAATATGGGATAGTTTTGCAATGGAAATACAAAATTAGTGAACAAGAAACATCAATTATTTGGACAAGTACTGCACTTGTAGTACTTGATTTAAAATATGATTTAAAATATTGGTATAAATTGGATTGGAGTATAGAGATCAGTGTTTATCAATAGAACAATTGCAATCCTATCATTAAAACATATATTCTCTTTTCTCTTGTTCCATTTAACTCTGTAATTTAAAAATCCATCATCCTGTCTGTCCATGTTTACTTCTGCTGTAGTGTTTACAAAGTCTGGAACTCCTAGGTTTCACTCTACTCTATTTTCTGCTGACTGTGATAATGTCTGTCCACCAGTTATTGTTATATGTCCGTTTTCATCCCTTTGTCCATCTTGCTTTTTCTTCTCTTTGCGGCAGCACTTTTACCCCTCAAGATTGTTCGTCCATTTTAATCTTTCTGAGTGAGACATTGTGATTAAACAGAAATTATTTGCTGGGTTGTTCATATTGTACTGTGATTAGTGGCCTAGTTTGTCATAGCAATATCAAAGCTCTTGCTTTTGACTTTTCAGCGTATCGGAAGCTTGCCCGGAATTATCATCCGGATGTCAACAAGTAAGTAATTATTATTATTATTACTATTTCACAGATTGGACTTTGTCTCTTTTTGATTATGCCTTGCCGTTTCGCCCTGCCACTCCCCCACCCCTCACCGTAATGCAAATGCTCGTCTTGTATTTTGACCATTGGTCAATAATGCTTTCTATGAATTGCTTTATTTGTTCTTTATTATTTCTTAATAATTCACTGCATACTAAAAAACAATGCTTATTCTTTTACTCTCAAGCAAAATGATGTTATTTGTTCAAATATATGACTTTAGTAGCAAAATGAAATTCAAATTGAGCTTCCCCGTGTTTGGTATATCTGTGAAAAATAAATTATTTCAATAATCAATTATTTGCATAATCGACTACAGTGAGAATAAGTTTTTGTTTGCGTAAAATTACTAAAAAAAGTGATTTTAAGATAATTAATTTTGTTGGTATAGAAAAAAAAAACTTTTTTAGATGTGTGAAAACAACTTTTTTTTAGATGTACGAAAACAACTTATTTTTCAATAATTTTTTTAGTAAGTTTTAGCTTATGTCCAAAACATCGGTTATTTTTCAAACTACTTTTTCCATATAAAAACAGCTGAAATGGACAAAAGTAAGCAGTCCAAATGTCAATTTTGCAAGTTGCATAGTTTTCCGGTGTTGCATTCTGAATAAATTTTACAAATATTTCATTGCATGTTGTTAAACTATTGTCTGTATTGTCTTGTGTTGCAGAGAACCTGGAGCTGAACAAAAGTTTAAGGAAATTAGTAACGCATATGAGGTAAAACTACAGCTTATTGAACTCAGCTTGCCCTTATGCATATGTCAATAACAACTTGTCTTCTGTGAATGATTTCCATTACAGGTTTTATCAGATGATGAGAAACGATCCATATATGACAGATTTGGAGAGGCTGGGCTTAAAGGTTCTGGAATGGGGATGGGGGTAAGTTACTTCCTGATGATGTATAATTGAATTTGTTATTCTTGTTTCTCAATGAAGGATCTCTCTGTTATGCCAGGATTTCAGCAATCCATTTGATCTGTTTGAATCACTGTTTGAGGGCATGAATCGCGGTGCAGGCTCCAGAGGTTCTTGGAATGGTGCAATTGATGGTGAAGATGAGTATTACAGTCTTGTTTTGAACTTTAAAGAAGCAGTTTTTGGCATAGAAAAAGAGATAGAGATAAGCCGATTAGAGAGCTGCGGAACTTGCAATGGTTCAGGGGCTAAACCAGGGACTACACCAACCAGATGTACCACTTGTGGAGGTCAAGGACGGGTTGTCTCTTCAACAAGAACTCCATTAGGTATCTTCCAGCAGTCAATGACATGCTCTTCATGCAATGGAACTGGAGAAATGTCAACACCTTGCAATACATGTTCCGGGGATGGTCGGGTGAGGAAATCGAAGAGGATAAGTCTGCAGGTCCCAGCTGGTGTGGACTCTGGTAGTCGTCTAAGGGTCCGAAATGAGGGGAATGCTGGAAGGAGAGGTGGTTCCCCTGGCGACCTCTTTGTAGTAATTGAGGTTATCCCTGATCCTATCCTTAAACGAGATGACACCAACATTTTATACACCTGCAAGGTTTCGTATATTGATGCAATCCTGGGGACTACAACTAAGGTTCCCACTGTAGACGGAATGGTGGATTTAAAAATTCCTGCTGGAACACAACCGAACACAACACTTGTTATGGCTAAGAAAGGTGTTCCCTTCCTTAATAAAAACAATATGAGGGGTGATCAGTTGGTTCGTGTGCAAGTTGAAATCCCTAAAAGACTCAGCAACGATGAGAGAAAGCTTATTGAGGAACTCGCTGATTTAAGCAAAGGCAAGACTGCCACCGGTAGGAGATAGTATTTTGTGGAAACCGGTGTATCTATCTACGTACCTTTTTTATACTTCCGCAAATATTCTTCTTTCACACAGATGCATCTTTCTTGTTTACACCTTTCTGAGGAAAATTAGCATATATTGAACTCTGGGAGGGATTAAATTCTGTTGGTGGAGGTTTTTTTTTTGTCCTTGGAAACAGACGGAGAAGAAGAGCAGAAGAAATTAGAGATCTTTTTCTTCGTTGGAACTTATTCTATTTTGGGTTGGGGTGATATTGAATTGTGCTTTAGGTTGTCTATTGGTATTTACAAAATTTAGATGGTCTGAGAAAAAAAACAAATAATAATTATTTAATTCCATATTATATTCCTTATTTGCTCATATGGAAATTGAGAACTGTGGTAGAAGTGATGAGGCCATAGATTATAATTTGTTTGAACAAATCTGAATTGAAGCTTGTTTTCAGCATGAGGCTACCATTGAATTTGGGATGACATTGTATATCGGGCGTATTTGATTTGCTAGAAACAAGTTTAGACGAATTGATTTGCATAATTTGTCTATAGGCACATCTGTATATGTGAAAAATTCTTTTCAGAAAAGAAACAAGAATGTGCTGTAACCGAAAAATATTAGATAATGAAAAAGCAATTTAAAGTTTAAATACTTTTACAAATAAATAAATAAATATTCGTTAAAAAAATTAAAACTCCAGTTCAATTCTATTTTATTTAAACACGTCTTTTCAATTTTAATTTAAAAATGGAGAACTAAAAAGTTTTAGGAATTGTAAAAAGGGAAATAAAATGAAATAGATGAAATCGTTTATCATCATGATATTCTAAAGTTACCAACAAATATATCAGCACTATTTAAAATGCGCAGATGGAAACTTTATCTTAAATAAGAGTTTTACGAAGAGAAATTGAAAATTGAAGGAAAATTCGAACCTGCACATGACTGTAAGAAGCTTTAATTATTTTCTTCACAACACTGGAATTTCGTCATATAAGTAGTCAATTATTAAGCTTTTTATACATGGTCAAGAAACCAAGTTCTTTTTCCTTTAATAAACAGCATAGAATGAATTAAAAGATTGATGTGAACTATTTTAAAAAATTTGTTCAGTAGCTTTGATACTTTAATAAAAACAATAGTTTGAATATCAAAAGGGGTGGTGGCGCAGTTGGCTAGCGCGTAGGTCTCATAGCTTCTGAGTAATCCTGAGGTCGAGAGTTCGAGCCTCTCTCACCCCATGTTATATTTTTTAAAACTGTATTATTTTAAATTTTTTTGGATAGAAGAACTATTATTAAAAAGGATCCTATTTTTAAAATATTCTCGCTTGAAATTTTATTTTATTTTTTTGGATGATCTTTGCGTTTTTTAATTTGAAAAATTTTAGAATATAAAAAAAAAACAGAAATTCAAATTGTGTTGCTTTACCAAGAAAATATATAATTATAACTAATTCTTCAAAGAAAACTATTATTGTATAACTAAACAGAAAATAACTTGTACTATGATAGGTTTAAACAGGTAAGGAACAAATGAGAAAGGAAGATTTTTTTTTAGTTTAAATGATAGGTTTATAAAGAATTAATTTTCCAATATTTTATTTATTTTATAGATATTAATTTTAAAAAAGAGGTCCTTCCTTTTATTTATTTTAAAAAATCCATCCTCAAAGGATAAGATAAATTCTAAAAATTGAACATTGAAATAGAAAACACTTTTCTAAGCTTAAAATAAGTGTTTTTATGAAATAATCCTTTCTTCCTTGCTTGTTTTTACCTTGAAAACAAACTGATCCTAACCAAAATATCTCAAATTTCTTGCACTGAACATGACGAATTGTCAAAGGAAATATCTGGCAACCATTGCAATTTAATAACAAAAACACAAACAATAGTGTGATGTTTACCACATCTTGCAAAGAATTGTTGTCACATTTTAACTTACAGGTATACATCCTTTGTGAAGTAATACATGAAAAAATGTCTGTTTTTAGAGATAGAAATCAACCTTGTGGTAAACATCAAATATTTCAAGCCATTTTCCTGATTGAAATCACTGCCGGTCAGCAGAAATGACAACATTTTCAAGGCACAAGCAAATCTTCTATTGAGCAGCTACTGCATTTTGAAGCAGTAATTCCAAATCTTTCAATCTGCATGATGGTTCACACAATTTTGGTAGCTGATCCTAAATGAACAAAACCTAATACCTTCAGTTGTTAGCAATGCATCATACCTTACGTTACTCAAGTCAGGGTAGAGTGCTATGGCCTCCTTGAAATCCTACAATAGATCCAAAATAGAATCCAGGTATATCATCATGCAGCCAGTTGAAACGGATAGTTATTTTCCTCTATGTTCCATATCAAATTAATTGGCATTTTGTTGTTCAACTTATTTCAAGGTTAGCTTAATTGCCTCACCTGATCTGCTGTGGAAGGTGTGTAGGTAACCACGCATGACATCCCCGCTTGTGTTGCTGCCTGCACAGGTTAATTTAGACCTGATGATAGTTTGAGCCTTTTGACTAAATGCAATTTGGCGAATTAAGGAACAAAACGAAGATTCTGTAGTTTAAATTCCAAGTCTAAGCTCGTCTATTGATATTGTCAAGTCTAATAACACAAGAAGACAATTCCTTGACCTTAGACTTTCTAACCTGAGCTCTTTTAGTTAACTTTCTTTTCTTTTAATACAGCATATACCATATAATGAGATTGGTCAAATCTCAAGGATGTAGAAAATTGACACCAAAAGAAAATGCACCTGTAATCCAATAACACTGTCCTCTACCACCAAGCAATCTTTGTCTGATATACCTAGCTTCTGCAATGCTCATGTAAATTATGCTCGCTCTGTTAGTGCATAAATGTTTTTTTTGAGTTTCATGTTTCAAAGGTCTTGATCATAGATTATCATATTAAAACCTTGGAAGCTGTCAGATATATTGATGGGTCAGGTTTCTTTTCCTTCACATCATCACCTGAAAGATTAGATAAATGGACAGATGCATTTAAATTTGAGTAGCCAAAGTATTGCCTGATAAAAAAGAATGAATAAAATTTAAAAGCAGTGTGGATGCTGCCAACAAGGAAACCTTTTTCTGCACATGTATATTAGGACTAACGTTATGAGAAAAAGTGTTATTCAATTTTCTTACAGGATGAAAAAAGAACTTAGGTGCAAATTAATTGAGTTTTGAAGCCTCAGCGGGTGCTGCAGCATGGTACAAGTTTTGTCCATTATTCTTGATCGGGAAATAAAAGTCTCAAATGTTATATGATCAATAAAAGAAAGTATACCAGCAAGGAAGCAATCTAGGCCTTCAAAACGCTCCTACAACAGAGAAAATAACTTGGTTGAATGCAAATTAGTAAATAATTTTTTACTACCAATAGTGAGAATATAAAGAAAATGGGCTTACGATTCCTATAAGGTTTTCAAGGCACAGAATAACTGAACTTTTAGTTGCTGCAGAGCAAACAGCTAGCTTTTTCCCCTGCAACAGCAATTGGGGAAAAAAATGACAGACTTGAAAGTTAATATCTCTCTAACCAACACAAGATTAGTTAGAACAATAATAAGATAGAAAACATTCCATCACAACTAAAGAAAGTAATACTTCAGGTAATGAAAAACAATAGTTCAGTACAGTGCTGGAACACATATAGCGTTATCTTACTGCATTTTTGGCCTCATCCATCAATCTCAGAACTCCAGGTCTGGGTTTTACCTGTGTCAAAAATGTACGAGTATTTCGAAGTAGCTTACCAACAACAGAGATACCAATTCCACAGTCTAGAAAAGTGGAACACAAGGATAGGAAATAAATGGAAGTCCACTCACAGTTCCGGACTTGATTATTTCTTTGTATCTCTCGGTCTTCCAATCCTACATAACAACAGTGAAGCGACAGTTGAAAGGGTCTTCAGTGGTTAAAAACCAAAATATGTTGTTACTCATGCATGCAGCACAGGCACACAAAATAACAATATAAAAAGTAGAGTTTAATGTTCCCATAAGAATACGGTAAAGATCTTTCCACCATCAACCAATTATGAGTTTTAAAGTACGTCTTAAAATAGCTAAGAATCTTACCATAACAAGTAATCTGTTATCAGATGTCAGTTTAACTTTTACACTTTAAAGCATTCTAATTAAATTCTAAATAGTATCCAGCTAGGAGGCAGCAAGTTCAGTGGACCCAGTGAAATACATATTTCCAGAGCCAAGTCCCAACTCGTGGAGAATGAGAAACATGGTAACTCAATTCATCTGAACGCTAACAACCATGTCATGAAGCAATGTGACACAAAGACAGACAAGTAAAAAAGGTAACAAAGAAGGCAAACAAACACCTGAAGAGTGTCAATCAACTTGGCACGATCCTCGTCATTAGTCGGAGGCGTCTCGAACAACGTGGACGAAGGCCACCCGTGTTCCTTAAAGTACCTTAAAATCCCCGAAACAGTATAATGAGTAAAGTGGGAACAACTGGGACAAGAAAACATTGAAAAGATAAAGAAATAAACATGGAAAAGAGAAGAAAAGAACCATCGCATTTTGGGTTTGCCTCCACCAATGAGGTTCTGGAGTTCATCGTAGAATTGGACGTTCCAGTTGAGTGGGCCCGGAGAAGAAGAAGAAGGGCATCGAACGTTGAAGTGAACAAAGGCATCGTTGTAGGCCTGGCGATGCAGGTGCTCAGACTCGAGGATGACGCCGTCGCAGTCGAATATGAGAGCCTGAAGCGAACGTGAAGAAGACGAAGCGGAAGCAGAGACGGAAAAAGCGCGGTGCTTGGAAGAGAATAAGTTAATTCTGGGATATGAAAAGACATGTTTGGTTTTGGGGAGATAGGAGGTGGTGGCGGTTGCGGTGGCGGCAGTGAGATTGAATGCGAGAGTAGAAGAAGCCATGTGAAGTCGTGTCCCTCACCCACAGTTAACTCTTCTTCACCACATCCATCACTTTAGTTATTCATCACTCTAATATATTGTGTGGCTGTGTATGCATTGCCATATTACATATATATATATATATATATATATATATATAATGTTTAAACTCCACCCAAAAGATTTATGTGGGTTAAATTACTTAAGGCCGTTACTTAATTTTGGTTATAAATTGGAAGCATTCTGATATAAGTTATAACATGGATGGAAGTAAAACTGGTCTCAAGTCACACAAATTATTAATAAAAATAAACTAATTGAAGATAAGTTTGTAGTTTTGGTTATAAATCCACGCTATAGCTTTCTTCAGTTTGCAGTCTTTATGCCAAGGAGACTGACTCTGGTTGCATGATGTTTAATATGAAAACAAAGTGACCCATTCTTCATCGGTCTACAAACACTTTTTCAAGATGAACATTCCCAACTCATCCCTGTTTTTGTGGTTTGACTAGGTCAACAGTTTCTTCATGCTTGCTCAAAATTAGAAATAGATTTTTTTATGCTAGAGTGTATACAGAAGAATAAAATAGATTTATTGTAAGCCTGTCTTTGAGGAAAATCGTTGTTCACAATTTATTCCTTATCAAAAGTTCATATAATAGTGCTACATCTTTTTGACTCATGGAAGTATAAAGATTTCCCTCTTAACACATCTTGTACGTTATGCAAATTCTCATCACTAACACAACATGAAACCAAATTTATCACTACTGCACACAACGAGTTATCTCCATTCTCCAAGTTCCACTATTTCATGAATCATTTTACAAGATCTTTACCTGATTCCTCATCACCTTTCTTCTCCATTTTCCTCTCCTTGCAATCATAGAAGTAAATCATACACGACACCCATTTCAGTGTATTCACTACAGTGAGGAGCCCAATTTGCACAAATATCCCATACCCTCTTTTATAGCATTCAAGAGAGACACATGACAACCTTAAACAAAGCCCCACGGCAAAGAAAACAAACATCAAAAGTAATCCAATCTTCTCGTTACCTCTGCCGAAGAAATATGAAACTCGTAAAGCCCCAATACCATATATACCCTCCAGGACTGATATCACAAAACTCATATTCCAAAGAGCACTCCATTCCAAATACACCTTCAACAACTTTGTAAAAGCTAGAAAGCAAATTACTGAAAAAAATATGTAGTACCCAAAATCCCTGAAGAGCATGTAACAGTTACTTACTATCCATGGGAATGCAATCAAGAAACAAGTTGACCAAAAGAGCATATACAGAGAAGTGATAAATGTGCCTTTCATTATTGACATGTCAATGGAGCTTTTAAACATATCCTTGAGACTCCTGTAATTCTCTTCTGACTTTAGCTTTGAAGCTGAATCCATAGTTATAACCGCAGAGCAGAGCTCTAGAACATGAAGAGGCACCAAGTAAATCAATCCAAGTTTAATAAAAACAGGCAAATAGTCATTGCTAAAAGTTTTACGAGGTATAACGTCACCGTCGTAAATATCATATTGATAAACATATGCGTAATTTGGTTCGAAAAAAGGTAGAAGTGATATAATTTCTGGGGTCTCAACCATAATTTTCTGGAACAAGATTTCAAAGTAAACCATGACAAAAAAGAAAGGAAGCGAAGTGAGACAGGTGAAGATGATGAAGTTGATGTTTTTGACATAGAATGTTACAGCTTCATGGAGGATATCAAAGACCCCCAGCTTCTGGTTAACCTGTTCGCTTTCACTCTCCATATTCAACACTTAACTTTAATTCTGAATGAACCCCTCATGCTCAATGCATATTCTCATTATAAACATATCTTTTCACTTGATTCTACTTTCCTGGAAATACACAGTTTGCACTTCTTAGAAGACTTTGACTTCAGTTCAGACAATATATCTGTTTTATGACTTCAAAAATCTTTTCTTTATTAAAAGTATCAAAAGAGTAGTGATCTATACTATAATACATATAAAGTGACATTTAATGAAATGGCGTGGTTGGTTTATATTTTGTTTTATTAAAATAAAACGACACTTTCTCCAACGTCTTTGCCAGCCATTCTTTGACGGTGCATAATATTTTATGACTTAAAATATTCGAGAGCAAGTTGTTTTAGGAGGTTTTTGCAATATATTGTATACTTTGTTTTTTACATCTTTTTTAATTGTAAGTTTCTATCGTTAAGACTTTTTTGAAAAAGAAGAAAAGTTTGTTAAAAAAATGAAAGTGTATAACTTAATTTTAATTTATATAAAAGACTTTTTTAAGTTGCTCTGTTTATAGTCAATATTTTGGGACTTGACCAATTGTGCTTTGCAATTCACGGTGCATGCAATGAAAGATAAAAAGAAAAGAAAACGAAATATAATAAGAGATGTAATTATAACCTTTCTCACGTTGGATTCACCTCAGTTCGACCTAAACTGATTATTTTTTAATGGGTAAAACATGAGTACTAATAGGTTAACAACCATACAATTTTATACCATCAATTTATAATTATTTTTATTGAATAATTTAATATTTTATTATTAAAAGGAGTTGTAATATAATTGTATATTAAAAAATTATTGTTAAAATATTTTTTCATGTAAATCACTGGATCTAGTCTGCCTACAATCTTCTTAATCTGAGTTGCATTCATGGTGAGATTAACATCTTAATCTTTTAAAAAATCCACTTAGTTACAAAGATAATATTAAATTTAAAATTTGTATATTAGGTGAAAATTTGAAATAAAAAAAATTAATTTTGCTATAACTAATTAGTGAATTAGCACATGACATTTTTAATTTTATAATTCTTTTACGCATTATGTGAAACTTTTGTTTTTTAATTACGTAATCTTAATTTTAATGTTTTATATTTTACATGTGTAATTTAGCTAAAGAAAAAAACTCGAATATTTTTTAAGCTAAAAACATCATTGCTTAAAACCCAGCCAAGTCATATTTTCTTGTTAGTTCATTTCAATGATAAATTGTCTGATGAACTCGTCATTGGTGCAGACGCCAAATTTGACTTGATGCCATTAATTTATGTGGTGGAGAGAAGTGCAAATTTAGTGGACACAGAAGCACAGGGTAAGTGTTACTAACTACACTCTTCTTTGGGTAGGAAACTGCACTGTTTACACCACCCAACATGTTAAAGTGTACAAAATAAACCGGCCAGGAATCAAACCTTCTTCAAAGTTTCCCACGATATATAATCAAATTGAAAATTAATTTGTATACCCAACACTCAGAAACTAAGAATTGTTGGGTCCATCAGAGCTGCTAACACTCTCAAAATGTATAATCAAATTTATTTGTAAGCCGTTTCTTGATTCAGGCTTAATAAAAAGAAGACTAGCATAACAAAAGAATGGTATTCTTTGGCATTATTTATACTTTCTCCTTTTGTGTTTTGATTGGATGGTTTTGAATACATCATTACTGAATCGTTATGTTATCTGTCCAAGTTTCACTTGTTAAAATTTCTCTCCTAAAGAATTCTTAAGCTAAGTCACCATATGTAAATATGCACAACAATGAGCACAAAAAAGTAAAGTTTTCTTGACATTGTTTGGTGTCTTCATTCGTGCCGCTCTTCTTGAAGTTAACAAATAAAACTCTATTGGTAAGGAGTTTTTTAGCAATCCTAGTTGAATTCATTTTCTCTAAGTAGGATTGAAATGGGGCAAATTCCATGTCTAAAACACGCACTGGACTACAAGAAGACATTAAGTACCATTGTTTCCCTTCAAAATAAATAGTAGAGATTATAGCTAAGCTTCCACAACATCAATACTAACTTGCACCCATATATTTTGGGAATCCAACCTGCAAAAACTGTTTGAGTGCCCCAGAAAAGAACTCATTGTCCACAAAAAGACTGTGTTAACCAAATTTAGTTTTGGCAAACTCAGAATGCTTAAATTGGGTAAATCAGTAGTTAATTTCGGCCAAACAGAGATCCCAAGGAATTAACTTGTAGAGATCCTAGTTGGAGTGAGCTTCGGAACCAGGGTTTTCTTAGTTTCTCATACAATTTTGTATTAACAACATAATTAATCTCCAACTTTATGGTCAAAAGAACTAGAACAGCTGAATTTAGACTTATCTGTGAAAATTACTTTGCAGCAAGAAACATGCTTGAACCAGGTAACTATCCTGGGTTCGTTAATTGTGCTTAAAAGGAATCAATTATGCAAGGTAAGAACATGCTTGCTGACCAAATAAAAATGTCATCAGGACTGCATAAACTAGGAACCTAGTCACCTGCTAATATAATAAAGTCCCGCATCGGTTAATACAAATAATAGGTACAAGAAACTGAACTAGAAAATAAACATTGTATCCCCATTGACTCTCATACCTTTCTCGGCCTTTTGGCTAAGATCAAGTGTAGTATCTGTTCTTATCAGTTTAATATCTGATACGTGAATCAATGATTCACATGATATTAAATTTATTTTTTTAGAGGGGGATTTGGCACAGTAGCTTGCTACTGAGAATCCCAAGTGTTGCCCTTGTGATGCACTAAAGCAAAGGCTGACACACCTCATCAATTAAGTCTGGATGATTACAGCTGTCTCATAAATATAATTATGTTTTAGTATGATAAATTTTTAAATTACTAATGTTTGAAATTAGAGTAAATTTCACTTATATAATTGAATTCTAAAATAAATATGATTAAAATGCAATAATGTTTGTCCATCATGACCTGCATATTGCAAAATGCATATATAATAGACATTTATTGCAAAATGCATATATAATAGACATTTATTGCAAAATGCATATATAATAGACATTTATTGCAAAATGCATATATAATAGACATTTATTGCAAAATGCATATATAATAGACATTTATTGCAAAATACATATATAATAGACATTTATTGCAAAATACATATATAATAGACATTTATTGCAAAATACATATATAATTGACATTTATTGCAAAATACATATATAATATTGACATTTATTGCAAAATATATATATAATATTGACATTTATTGCAAAATACAGATAAAATATTTTCAAATTATAAATATTATATAGGTTGAATTTTTAATCTCCAATATGAACTTAATTTTTTTCAAATTTTTACTTAACATTTATTAAGAATGTCATCTCACTTAGTAGTAATTGGTGAAAACATTAGTACATAAAATAAAATGTCATAATCAAGTTTTCTACTTAACATGTATTTAGCTAACTTTTTCAATATAATATGTTAAATTCAATGCAAATTATACTACCATATATATTCCCACTATATACATTAACATAGATATTGTCTTTGTTGTTTTTGAGTTATATTTATAATTTTATTTTAATAATGTAGAATGTTTTTTATATAAGATATATATTACCAAAAGTGAAATTTTGAATTTGTTAGAAAATAACAGTTACATTATTATAATTTATTTGAGTTTTCTCTTGATTAAATTCTCATATCCTTTGTTACAATGTTACATGAGTTATTTGCAATTTTAAATTTGGACTTCCTTAAATTATTCTATTATTCAAATGTGTATAAGAATATTTTTATTCTCATTTGTCATTGCTATTAAAATATATATCAAAATGTCTACTCATCATGCTATCAGAATATGTTTGCCATTGTCATTCCTATCATTGAACGATTTTTTTTTTATCAGCCTCAAGTTAAAATGTTAAAAGTAAGTTAGGAGAGATAAGGAAGTTGAGGCACTTTGCCTCATCTAGATTTTATTTTCTCAAAACCAAACCAACAATGTATAAAGTGAATTTCACTTTAGTTTTCAAACATTTTGACCTAATGTTGTCTCAAAATAACAAGACTTACTTGTTACATTGTTTTAACAAAATTATACTTCTTTTGGAATACAATCCTAGCAAAGAGTGAAATTTACAGACAAATCACTCCTAAATATGTATAGGAGTAGGAGACACAAAAACAAGGACGTGAAAATGTACTGTCTCGTAGGCAATGAAAATTCCAAGATAAGAGAAAAAAGGTTGAGACAGATTCAGAGTATGATGGTTCCAATTCCAAAAACAAAAATGAAACGAGGGAGCAGAAAAGACATTAGCAATGGATAAGAACAACCACTCTTGCCCTCTGTTCTGGTTGGACACAAAATTAGCAATTAATCTTAACCAGTTATAAGGAACCCCTTAATAAACAAACAGATACAAAAGCAGCAACATCAAAACTTTCTCAAAATTCAGACTCATCATCATCATCATCATCATAATAATAATAATAATAATAATAATAAAAAAGTTGGAATCCAAGTCTGTAACAAACTCTGTACAAGTGTATCAAACTCCAATGTATACTATCCATGCTGACGCAAGTGACGCAAATCTGTTACCCTAGCTGACCCCTAAACCACAAAATATCAATTCAACCAACAAAAAATAGGAGGGCTAATTTCCATTTTACAAATCAAGGTGTACAATTTCTAAGGGTTGAAGAAGTGGTCACCACAATGGCATTTCCACCCCAATGGCTTGTAGTTGGAGTACCTGTTACCTTGGGGAAAAGAAGGGTTAAGAAAACTTGCCATGGCAGAAGTTTTGGTAAGATCTGGAGGGTTAGAGTCATGGCTAGGCAAAGTTGGCACTTGAACTGCCATGCATGGATGACAGTCATTGCACTTGTTGTGACAGCTTGGAGGAATTGAACCTAGTCTGTTTTTCTCCTCAAATAACAGTTCCTGCACATAACAAACAGTTTTGTACAAATTCATATTCGACCATTTACACACACATACTTGAAGCAGTGATATATTACAAGAAGGAAACCAGTGAGAGTATAAACAAACATGGCTAAGATTTGAGATTACCCTTGGAGAAATTGCAGTGTGAGGGTGATTGGAGGCAGAAACTAGAGAGAGAAAATTGTGCAGCAGAAGTATGATAAGCAAGGAGGTGGTTGTGTAGTAATGATATGAATTAAGTGAAGCCATGAATGCATATCATATCATCCCTAGAAGTCATTCCCCATCTAAAAGAGAAAACTAGGTGGCAAAATTTAATGTAAGTTAACTGAGATCCGGATGCCAGTCCTCTGAAGAAACTTTATCAACCTGTGAAGAAACCAAACCGAGAGAGAGAGAGAGAGAAGCACAGTGAAGCACAAAGAGAAAAGATAAAAAAGGAAGAAGGCTTTGGCTTATTTTCCAGTGTAGAGTAGTGCTTTTCTTGTCATGGCGTATAGCCCGAAGGAAGAGAAGAGGTACATAAATTGGAAGATGTGTTGGCAGCAAACAAGTAGAGAGGGAGAGAGAGAAAGAGAGGGTGCAGAGTGCAGAGTGTAGCAGAAAAGTGAAAGGAACGACTCAAGAGGGTTAAGCAAATTGGGAGAATCCACATCAGTATCAAGAGGCCCCCTTGGACAGCGTTCTATTAGTAGTTTGAGGCTTGAGACCTTGAACCTGGTTATTAGAAACTGCGTAGATAACAAATGGCTTTGTCCTTTGTGTGTGTTTAAAAATATCACAGACAGGAGAGGGTAGTTCAAATTGGCATTTATTATGCTAACTAATTTTTGTCTCAGTTCTCAGTTAGAGATTCATGTGTTTGACTGTCATTGACTTGTATTACTTACACTCACCACTTTTTGCACCTGATTATGGCTGCTTGTGCAAATGGTTTGTGTGGCTTGTATTTGCCCACTGAAAAAATGTGCTGTAAATTAATGAGTAAAGTGTGTTTTGGGTAAAATGCAAGATTATAGATGTTTTGTGAGTAAAGTGTGAATTATTACTGACCCCTCAAGTTTGTATAGAGACCAAGAAATTGAATGACTAAGTACTTGTATTTATTGCCTATTTTTTTTTTCAACATAGCACTCCTACAGAAGTGGTCCCATGGTTAATATCATGTTAAATTGATTTGAAGGGGACTCGTATTAAGTTTTTAACTTTACGCCTTTTACATATTGCAATTATTTTATCCCTAAATCATTTAACTTCTAAATCCTAAACGTCAAAGGAATTATATACTTATGATAAACATGATTCTAATTGCAATTTAAAAAAAGTGTTGCTCAGATCTTTTTTGCTGCTAAAAAGAAATCTGAGACATAAAGGAAACATATTTGAGTATAAAGCTGTTGAAACATGAAATGAATTTACACATACTATTTAGTGGTATAAGAAATAAAATGTGAGTTCCATGAATTTTTAGTATCACGAGTATATTTTACAACAAAAAATATATTAATAACACTTTACATATATACACAAAAACTCATATTACACCAACCAGCAGTACAGTTTTGTTGGAAAAAAAATCTCAATCTAGTTCTGCACTATTGAATTTATCTCTATGTAGATACACATACTGTATGATAAAAGTGGAGCAAATTAATAATAATACTTTTTCCTTTTTCCTTGCCTGAATGCTTTTGTGTAACATGATCCATTGTGGTACATAGGTTATTGTTAAGAAATTGTCATGCTTTGTAACGAAAAACAGACATAAGACGTTTGTGAGCATTTGGGAAATCAATTGGATGGCTGTCATATATCCAAAAAGGTGAATTTCTAAAATTGATCTAGCACGCATCAAGAAAGCATTTCACACCAAATAAGTTTAAAGGACATGTGAAACTATTCTCGTTTCAGTTTCCTTTTCGAGGTTTCGGGATTCCTTGCTGTGACTCTACAGCTTTCAATTAGTCAAAGCTGCCATTAGAGTATTGACATTGCACTGAGAGGGTGAGAGGGATTGTGACTGTGTGAGTGACCAGACCTACTCATCTTTTTTGCCAGAGAGCAGGAAAAAGATGTCTCTGCAAAGATCAAAATCTTTCCATTTTCTACAGCTTTACCCATTCTTCTAAACTCTACCAGTCACTAATCAAATGATGTGCTGATCATCATAAAAAAACTCTAAAGCAGTTTTTTCTTTTCTTTTTTCCCCACCGAGATTTCTAATCGAGGATTCAATTACTTTTACCATTAGCGGAGTAAAAAGGTATGGCAAAAGACAAGGACACTCTCGCTGTGCTTCTCTTACATCCATTTTAATGTACCTTCCAAATCCTTGCTGGCTCTGAATACTGAATATAAATTTTATCATGGTTTTGAAAACAAAGTACCATGGGTTGGGTTCACATTCACATGCAATCCCGGATTTAGTGGCGTTGATAGTTTCGACAATTGAGACCACAAACAAGGAATGAATAATTGCAATGTGCATTGTAGCCTTGTAGGCAACCCAGTCCAGTTTTGCGTAGTACCCGAAAAAAGTGTTTTGTGTTTTTATCTGGATTTTAACCTCTCCGATTCACCCGTTAAATTTATATCAAAGGTAAAAACCAAGTCCAGTTGACGTCCTCATCGGTTTAGCCAAGTTTTTAAAAAAAATCTCAACTCCTTCGTCTTTGCTATCATATGTTTTTATTAATTTTTTTATTAAGACTTTATGATTTAAAAATAATTAACGAGGTGTTAACATTCCATGCGAATCAATTGATCTAAGATAAAATTGAGTCTTAAATATACAGTTACATTAAATGCATAACTTTTTTACAAACTTTTAAACTGTAAAAAACTGCGTAGAAAAAGAATAAAAAAAATACAAAAACGCAATGGAAGTTAACCCAAAATATAATCAGCCGTGTGAAACAAGAGAGCATACATAGACAAAGAAGCACGGTTTGAGCTATACCATGTCCCCGTGAACGACTTTGAAACCTAAAACATTCTCTGTCGACTGACCTTGTCTAGACTTTTAGAAATTCTATTTTGTTCTTTGAAGGAAGATCTACAAGAGCTTTAAATTTCACGACAGGGAAGATGGTTTATAATGAGAATATATTGTAGTGAAAGAAATGAGTTCCATTTCACCGTCTAAATTAAGAACATTGGTTGGAATTATTTCTTAAAAAATAATGAAGAGCAAGCAAATGAGTTCCATCCGTTTTCCATATATAGTATTTCCTTTTTTAGTTCTCTAGCTCGTTTTATAATCATAAAAAATAAGCTCTAGAAAGTAATCTTTTACTATTTCTTATTGTTATAAAACGAGACAGAGAGTCCAGAAAAAGAAAAAAAAAATACGATCTCTAGAAAACACATGGCTGAACCGTTCGCCAGAGAAAAAAATGGTTGAGTGGGGAATTCTGGTTTCTATCTCCAAAGGGACACCATACATCGCATTCATCAGCTGAAAAGTTTGCCTCCATAGATGTGTGCCCAAGATATTTAGCCAGATGCAAAAGGGCTCTAAACTTAAAGAAGCAAGAATGAGGCGATGCCAACCTTTGGTAATTAGAACGATGGAAGCAGAGAACCAATCTCCCCTAAAAATCTCTTGAAATCCGTAGATTGTGTAAGCTGTAGTCCCCTTATAAATACCCCAAAACTCCGCCTTTAAGACAGTACAAGATCCCAATGGTACCTACTATAAAACGGCCAAGGTGATCTCAGGGTATACAACCTGCAGAATACTTTTGAATTTACAAATTCACAGACCCATCACAGTTGAGTTTCAGAAATTCTTCATTCGGAAGGAGAGCGTGGAGGGACGAGACAGTTTTACTTTGAATATAGCTCCATTGGATGATTTCATGTTGGAGGCAGGAAAAGATTGCAACTGATGAAGTAATCGTCCAAATACCACAGTAAATAAACTGGTTTCTAGACCAGAGTTCGTGGAAAACTAGCCCAAAAAGGATAGGATCAATCAGTTTAGCAATTGGCCCACCAGGTTCAGCAGTCGTTGAAATGGTGATTGCAGAAAGCATATCTTATATTGCAGGGATAAAAAGGTCGTTGGTCTATAAATCTTAAAAACACGAGTATCCGTACCTTTTTTTTTCCCACTCTCAAATTAGATTTCAATGTATAGGAGGTGCTGAAGCCTCGAATGGATTTTACTTTCTGTGTAATTTACCTTGTTGACCAATAGACATTTCAAAATTTATCAATGAATATTGAAGGTTCATTTTAACATATGACACAAACATGCAGGGGACAAAAAAATGTTGTACCGAGCCTTTACACCACAAATATAAGCATGTATAAAGAAAATTGATTAACAGCTTATAAATTTGAATTCAAAGTACATGCACCAAGCACAAAGAACCCAACAGATACATCCCTAAACTTTTACCACAGAACTGGACAGAGTTCAACAAATGCTCCTACCTTAGATTGTCTTGCCTCTCGTAATCTACTCTCACCTGTATCCACAGCAAATTTGAGGTATTCTGGAAAAAACGAGTAACCATTAATTGTGTGCTGATGAAATTTTGGTAATTTTGATTTTGTGTAACAATCTATGATTCAGTGTACACAGCAAAAAGCAAAGAATCTTGCACCATGATTCGCCACTCCGAAATTTCAGGAATTTCCTCTTATTTTTAACCCAATCTTCATATTTGGTGCACCTCCTGTTTTACCACACCCTCAGCCGAGTTAGACATTTCTAATGTATCTTGTCGATCACTGGTTTCGTGCTTACTTTCCCATAGCTTACCAGCCTTCCCGATTGCAAGAATCAGATCAAGTTGTTTTCGCTGTTGTTCCTACGTGAATGCTCAGACACAACCAACATAATTCAAACTTGATGATAAAAAATGAGGATACTTTCGCAAGTAAAGTGATCAACAAAGTTTTTGCTAAGCCATATAAGGTCAAATTGGATCCAAGGGCAAAGTATAACTTTTCACATTACCAGAAAAATAAAAAATAAAAGTTCTATTAGAATGCAGTTAAAGATTTAGTAGTTTGCAGGTTACTAAAATACACCCACCGACTATAAAACAAACAGGCCATTTGTTTAAAAGTTTGCTAACATGCCCCTAAAATTTGAGTATGTCTTATCGTCCATGGTTGCTAACATAACCTACATTAACTAAAGACATAAATATATTTTTTGCCCCTATAATCTACATTAGTTTATTATTTTTAGATTTTAGTTCCAGCTATCAGCAATATGGCCCTTAACCTTCAAGGGACAGCCATATCAAGATCAATGTCTAGTTAAATATACTAGAACTAAAACCTGAATGGAAAGAAACTATACGGACCAATTCGAAAGGTGATATACAGACCGCTAGGTTTTAAAACCCACGGTCTGACACCGTCATATAACCTTTGAAATGAAAGATTTTAAGAAAAATAAAATAAAAGATAAAAATTATGGTGTTTGAAAGAGGGTTTACTGCGGTACGTATATAATTTTTCAAAAAATTAAACTATAAGGTCTAAACAACAAACTTTTAAATTAGGGACCAAAGCAAAAATTGAGTTGCACCATAGAGACCAAAAATGCTTTTAACTTCAATTATTATATAATACAATTAGAAAATAATTCAAATAACAAAGTCCAGTCATAAACACGCACATTTGATTTGTAAAATAGCCTACACTGTCATGAAGAATTCAAATAACATAACGGGTAGGATTACCTGCATTGCTAGTAAAACCTGTTGAATTTCACCAAGTTCCTTCTCCAAAATGTCTGATTGCACTGCTAATGCTCTAGCAGCCTCAGAATTCTTCTGAGCCAAAGCTGCGGCCTTCAAGAAATGAACAAATAATCAGTTATATTTTCCATTTATCAAACTTCAAGCATTCATTAAAAAAAAAGCGAAAGTTAGTGTACACTTAATTTTTACTAATAAAAAATTGAAATTTCCTTGTACTAGCAATTGAGTTAAATGATGAAAAGTAGTTACAAAAAATTATTTCAGTACTGCACAGACATGAATCAGTACCCATGGCACAGGTATGGCTGTATGGGTATGTCTAAGGGTGGGCAAAATTCATAAATTGAAATAAACTATTATAAAATTGAACTAAACTTTAAAAGTAAGTCGTGATAATTAAACTAAATTGTATAATGGTTTAAATAAATTGAACTGCATAATGATTTAAGTGATTAAACTAAATTGAACTACTGTAAATTGTTTGAACTATATGAATTGTTTGAATTAGTACCAATGGACAGCCTATTTTGAAGCATATTTTTCAATCTTATAAATTATAGTTGAATTTAGTTCGAACAGTCCTATTTAAAGGTAATTCAGTCTTTAAAAACTAAACTAATATAATAATTTAGTGCAGTTCTTTTAAATAATTCAGTTTTTTATACAATTTAACACAGTTCAGTTTCAATTTGGTTCAGATCAAATAATTTTGAACAGCCCCCAGGTATGTCATGAGTATTGTATCCCAGATGATATATGAATCGCAAGCAAACTTGGTTTTGGAAAAGAAGTGTACAGAAAGGTTAAAGAATAAATATTAAAAAATAATTAAAATATGAATAGTTACTACAGTATATTTTTACAATATATTTAACATAAGAAGTACCAACACAAATTCAAATGTTTGTGCTGTTGTATACACATAAATAGAGCGCAGATGAACCAACATTCAGCAATGAGGGGGGCCATGCTCCCACCTATTTCAAGATTTTCAATACAACTACAGTTTAAAGTTGTCATTTAAGCTTCATTGTCTTTAACTTTGCCCATCACGATAATTTTTATCATACAATTTTTTTCATGTAAAGTAAGATAAGTTTTGTCTCCACTACACAATGTCTGAGGCTGTCACTGAAATGGAGTGGCATCACTCCATCACAGCTTTCCTTGGTTCAGCTCAGCATACTTGTCTGGCCGTCCTCTCTAGCCTCCAGATTGGCCTTGTTGAACCTATTTTTACCAGGTTTGTTGTGTTCTGTTGGGATATTCCCCCAATAGGATTTGACTTACATTGTTTGGAACTGGTTGGTGTAGTTTGACATTGCTCTTGTGTAGGATTGCAGTGTTTCTGTTTCTGGTTGATGGCAATTATATATCCCTTGATTGCCTTCAATATGATTTCGATGATGACACCTGTGATGCCTACCTCAATCAGCAAAACAAGAGTCTCTAGTTCTATGGTGTCTGACTCTACGATTCCAACAACTGAGCCTCTTTCTAACCCCAATCATTTGTCTTGGGCTGCTGCCATTCAGCTACACTTTAATGGCTAGGAATAATACTTCCAAATACCTCAGCAACCCACTCTGATGTTTGCTGATCTGGAAATATGGCGGTGAATTGTTGTTTTGTGCTAGGCAGTGTGACTGTAATTTTTGGGAAAGTAAATCAGTATAGTAAAAGGAATCCAAAGGCCCACCTAAGACATGAGAGACACAGGTTCAGTTGCTTTTGGTGGTTGAGGTACCACAACACTACCCATCAACTTCACCAAGGCACTTGGTCAATTTTAATACCTTATTGAATTTAATCAGTGTTCAGTCTTAAATGCTGACTGTTGATAGTTGGAAAATGACCACAAGACAACCTAACTTACTAGTTGTGATGCTATGGGGTCTAATCATAATGTAAACAGAAATAATTGGTTTTAAACAACCACTGACTACTAGCAGCTTAGGGTTCTTTGTGGATGACAATGAAGAACTGACACGAGTAACAGCAACTGCAAGGGCAGCTGGTAATAATGAAGCAAGTAAAAAATACCTGAAACCTGAACCAAATGGCTAACACAAGCCTGGTAAGGAGCAAAATGATACAAAGAAGATGAAGCTTAATTCAGATGACATATAACAGAATGCTTAAGAAAGACCAAAATCTAATGAAGAAGGAGATGAATGTTTGGACACCCGTTAGATAAAAACGCATTTATAGGGATTCCACCTTACAACTTAAGCTTTGGGGAGAAGTTTTTGTGTTGCACATGATTCCAAAGCATCATCTATAACCAAGTGTGTGTTTGGTGCTTCAACAATGCAAGTATTGACAGATTTCCACATCCAATCCATAAAATCGAAGAGAAAGCTAGTGCAATTAGCTTCAAGAGAATGTCATCAATCTTCTCTAATCTCTGATGGGCAACCAAACATACCGCAAGTAATTAGTATTGCAATTCAATCCTTCACAACCCAACTCTAAATTAAGTTAAATTTCAATGCAAGATAAAATAGCCCTGTGCATAGCTGCCAAAGCACATACTAAAAGCTCAAAGGGTTTTAGTATAAGCAAGTGTGGGAGATATAAAAGTCATTCACGAACAGCTTAAGTTTTTAGGAGAGTTGACCCTTGACTACAGCTATGGAACAGAATCCTGTGATGATTCCACGAATCTATTTTTCAAATAAGAACTTCATACAGAAAATAAAGGATATCTATGTCTTTTTGTCATGAATATTAATTGGAAGGGCTGCCAAATTTGGTTATGAATCATAATCTTCAAAGTTTGCAGCACTTTACTATTGTTAAAATCGTTAGAGCTATTATGCTATCAGCCTTATTTATCAAGAGGCATCCGATCAATACTACTTGACCTATGTACTAGTATCATCCGACAAACTCACTTGACATCACACCAAAACCCTAAACTCGCACCATATTACTCCACACTTTCTAAAGCTCAGTTGTCATTATTCAGAATTTTTAACCATTCGAAGTTGTCAATCATGCATAACATATATGATCCTCACAATGCTCGGTGAATGAAATCCAAGCTAACTCACTCAACAAACAACCATACTCCAAACGTTCAAAAAAAGAAACCACGCGCGTAAAAAAAGAGTAGTTACCTCAGCTATGGGATCCTTCAATGCCTTTCTCGTAAGCCTAAACCTAATTCCTAATTTCTCGAGCTGTCTTGACAAAACCCTAACAACCGTCAGGGAACTCTTCGAATCCTCCTCCAATTTCTCAATCCTCTGCAGAAAGTTCACCTCCAACCCACCCTTCCCGTTCGCCACACAGACGCGCCTCCACTGCCGCCTCCGAATCCAAGTGCCGATCAAAACCCCGACCACAAGCATGGCGACGCCAAAAGGAGCGGCTCTGCTGCCGATCCTGGCCAGTAGCTCGTTCTTGGAAGCCGCGACCACGACAGCGGCGGAGGAAGCGACGGCGGAAGCGAGGAGGCAGGAGAACTCGACGAAGGAAAGGAGAGAGTCAAAATTGGAATCGGCGGTGACATGTTGGGACCGGAGGGGGAAGGAGTCAGCGCGGACTGTGAGGGAATTGAAGCGATGAGCGGTGAGGTTAAGGTTAGGGGTGGTGAGGTGGAGGGGGCGCGAGGTTATGATGGAGAGGGAGAGGGAGAGATTGTAGTTTCTGTTAGTGGTAGTGGTGGTTGCGCAGAGCGAGGAAGGAGAATGTAAGAAAGGGTGTTGGTGACACGTGAGTAGCATTGTTTGTTGGAAGTTGAAAATTGTGTTAGAGTGTATGCAGTAGAAGAAGTAACATTGATTGGAGTATGGTTATAGTGTGCAGTATCATATCAAGGCTGGTTTATGAGCTTTGGTCACGATAGCTTCGAGGACTCGACTGTGTGCGCACCCCAATATCATCGCTCTCACTAGCAGAACTAGGATTTTATTTCATCCATTTTCTCCTCGTTTTTCTTTCTTTTCAGATCGTTTGGAAAATCGATATTACTTCGGGAGTAGTGTGAGCTGATCATTGTGCTTATTAAAGGGTTGTCTTTAATTGATTTTCATAATTTTAAATTATTTTTTAATATTTATTATAAAGAGGAATTAAATGAAAACATAAATAGTGTTTGATATGGGAAAAAACGTTTAATATTCAGAAATGGTTTTTTTACACTTACATAAAAATACTAACATTACAATCAGTTTTAATAATACAATACTATATATTAATATATTAATACATTAAAATATAAATAAAATATGACTAAAATATTAATATATTAAGTTCTCAAATGGGTATATTTTTTCATGCAGGTTTCTGAATATAATCGATATGTTGATGGAGTAAAAAAAATGTGTCAAGTATTTGAACTAATACGTGAAAAAGGAAAGAATCAATGATTGGGTTGTAGCTCTTGTTTAGTTGAATTTGTGCCTTATACACACTAATAACAGTTATATGTAAAAGGCACCGCATATAAAAAACTTTTAACTATAAGACAATGATATCGGAAAGAAATCTTAATTTCCTTTGCATTGTTAAACAAACCTCACTACCCAAAAAAATTGGGGGGGGCGGGGGGGGACTGATAAAAAAAAACTGTGTTCTTTTATAGCTATAAATAAACCCAGTACTCCTGGAGGAAAAAAAATACTTTTAAATACTTCTAGTTTAAAGTCTTAATATCTTCTTTTGAATAGAATACTAAGAAAATTTAGATGCTAAATTTCGAAACATCATTAAATGATAGTTTCTAATTTCGTTTACTTTTAATTTAATTATTAGATTTGAAACCTTTTAATGAATTTAATATAAGCTAAATCTAAGATAAATTGAAAATAACCCGTTTAATGTCTTAACTATATAAGCCAGAAACATCCTTATGTATGGATTAGAATACACAGTCATAAAATTATGATAGTTAAACATTATACCTTCCTTACTCGACTCATTTTTAGTACCTCGGATTAAAACTAAAACTTAAAAAACTTAACGTGCTGTTTTTTAACCCAAAGTCAACTTAAAGAAGTTATGAGTTGTAAAATAAACTTCGGCATAGGAATTAGAAAGCACTAAAATCAGAACCCGGACCTGTGTTTCTTCGCAGTCTCACCCAAAAGGAAACAATTCATTTCTAGTCATTATGCTTTACATACAGGTCATGTCGACAGTCAACAAAAGCTGCAATCATATTTGGACATAGATTTTTAAAACAAAACACTCAAAATTATTAGAATCAGTTTAAACAGGTTTTCTCCGCCTCCATTGGATAAACACGTATGTAATTATTCATATAACATTATAAAGCAGTTAATATTGACACCCCAGTATAGAAGGGGGAGGAGATAGAGATTGTCTTCTGACCTGTATGTCATAAATAGTAAACCAAAATGCTCCAGTAAAACGCCATTCATACGTCAGTTATAACACGATGATATAAGTTTTAATTAGTGATTTGATCAAATTCCGATGCGACCGGACAGAGCAGGACTGGTAAGTTTACCAAAGGGTACATCTTTGGTTAGTATAAACTAAAGAGATTGAAAAGTCACTAACATAATATTCAATGGCAATTGTAAGCCATCTTCCAATAACTACGCAAGAAAAGTAAAGTTCAAGCATCCTAACACTAAGACAAATGGACACTCAATCGCAGTGTAGATAATACTGAATGAAGACAGTGTCGATTCCCAAATTAAAAAAAAAGGTATTGCTCCAGGATGCACCATCTTCATGTTTTAACACATTCCGTATTAAACTTCTAGTAGTACGGCATGTAACGATTTGGCCTTCTAAACCTAGGAGCCTTCCTGCAGGGTATTTCATGAAGATGAAATAAAAAATAAAAAATACAGAGGTCACGACATACGCAAATTTAGATGAGGGGTGCAACATACCCATATCCATAAGGGGAATAAAAGTAAGGAGGAGTATATGGCCTCCTGAAGCCATATGCCATGTAAGGATTAAACCGTCTAGGACGATGTTGTTTCATTCCAGGGACATTGGTCCTCTTAGGCAAAACCTATAAATACAAGTATTCAAATGATTAAATACTACTAAATTAAATGAATGATCTCTTGGTTGATTGAAACAAAAGTAACCTAGTTCAAATAATAACTCAATGGACAAAGCGTACCTTCAGTTGCCGGCCATGCAGTTCAGATTCATTCAAGAGGAGAGCCTCTTGAACAGCTTCAACTTCAACAAATTCCACATAAGCAAAACCTTTAGGCTGGCCAAACTTGTCTGTCAGGATAGTGACCCTGTTCACAGTACCACAGGATTGAAAGTGTTGCTGCACTTCTTCTGGTGTGCATGCATAATCAACCTGCAAAACATAAATCAATTTCAAGGGATTTCGAGGCCGGTAACATGTTAATCAAAAAGGGGCTTACACTTGACTCAGCATGTAAGAAAGAAACTAGATTCTAGACTTGCATCATTACATCATATATAAGATAACTTTGTTCCAGTAAAAAAATATAATACGACACAAATATCTTTAGTTACAAGTTACAACACTCTCAGTAAAAATGAATTTGCATAAATTACTAAGGACAATTCATACGAGAAACTCTGGAGCATAATTTCTCTTATCCTTCAATTCTATCTTCGCACTATTACCTTTCCAATTGAAATCTTTACATTACTACTTTTGTCTCTTAAGAAACTACAGCAGAAAAATAAAAACATAAAAATTCAGACAGACCTCCTGAAAAGTATGCCAGACAGGTCACCCTCTGAGTCGGACAAACATTAGTGCAACTCATCAACAGAAATATATATTTCCCAACTCTTCCAACAACAGAAGAATTCCACCAGTTCTTACTCCATAAACCCTTTCAATTTCATCAGCCACCCTCTTAGATCTCAAGCCATAACTGATCAATTATTATTTCTAACTAAAACATGCATAGATATGCATCCTCCCAACCCTCAAATATCAGAAGAATTTCAACATTTCTAACTCCATAAACCACCAATTCCTATGAACATGACATCCAAAACATAAAACCCTATACATGTAATTTTAATTAATGTCCATAGTCATTTCACAGGCTCTTCTCGAACTTAAGATAAAACTCGCTCCTTATATTCCTTGGTTTCAGCCTCCTCGTAGCCATATACAATAGCACCGACCTTTTTCTGGTATACAAGTTACCCCCAAGAATGGACAAGGAAGTAATGCATCACCAGTAAAGGATGTACAAGAAAAGCCTAAACAAATGGGTCATAATTCTACCTTTTTCCATAGAAATTGCACTATATGAATCTTGTAAGATGTTATAGAAGAGCGATAAATGGAAAAAAGAATGCAAAATAATCATTCACTTGAAACTCAATGATTTGTGAAAACATTTGAAATGAGAAAGAAAAAGACCTAAAATACCAGTTAGTCCAATTTTACAGAGATGAAAACAATTATGAGATAAAAGGCCAGTAGGTAAGTAGCAGCTGCATGCCCATAGGCATGCTGACCAAATGGAACACGACAAAGGCACTACAGACCTCACTGCAATCAACAATAGGCTCTAAGACTAGGATTGCATGCCCAGCACTTACAGAATGTTCTTCCAAAAGAACCACAAGCTGTCTCCTCCAGGAGTGAAGTTGATGCATCTTTAACACATTCTACTCCAGCTGTACCAGTTTCAGCTATCCATGAAAGGCCACTAATAGTTTCCTCAACATATTCTTTTGTTTTTTTTTCTCCTCTATTTTCTCATTTCTTTCTTCTTTTTTCTCAACTTGATCTATTTTTCTTTCTGTATAATGTTTTTTTTTTATTTTTTTTCCTTTTTTCTTTTCAGAAACTTAGTTTTTTCCTCCTCAATCCTGTCTTTGTATTCCTTCATGTATCTTATTAAATTTCATAAGCACAATATACTTCCTTTTTTTTCCTCTAGTACAACCTAAGAGACACCAATCACATTGTCCCCACACACAAAATACAATGCAAGCATCCCAGCGCTAATTATAGAACCTGAGTAATAAGAATGACCCTGCGATCATAGTCAGACAAAAGTCAAACCCTGTCTCCGAATATTAACAGTATTCACTCCAAAACAAAAGAATATGCAGTTTCAAATATATCATAATAAAAGAATACAATGAAAAAGAAACATCTAGAACGCAGTTCAAGACCCATTCAACTAAATTTTCCATCGAAAGAACTAAAAGAATTACAGAATGCTTCAAAAACAGGCCAAATTAACAGATAGCCTACGTCAGGTATGTCATCCCTAGTGATAAACAAGGGCAAGAAGTTTCAAATTTTAGAATTATCAGATGTCAATCAAAAAGGATAGTCGGATGAAAATAACTACATGAAGGTGACGGTTTGCTAAATATTTAGATGAAATCTTTCATAGATCACTGCTAATTTCCCAAAATAGAATTAGCAAAATGTTTACATGAGAAAATGAACAGAATGTATCGGGCAGTTCTAAAGAAAATAATCAATGAAAATCAAATTTCCAATTTAATCAATAGGCTTATTTCTATTTTCTGATAGATTTGGATCACAGATTGTAACTACTAAGATCTCTTGCGTGTTTTTCACTAACTTTTCCTTGTATCACATACAAATACCCTGGATCAGCAGGACAATTTGAACCAAATTTATGAGCCCTATCACTGGTCTAAGGAAAAGGTACCAAGATGAAATATTTATCCAACTTAAACAGTCATGGATTATAATCCCATTCACTTCTAGATTGCATGAAATATCAAATATGTCATCAATGTATAATTGCTATACATCTACACAATAGAGTAGGACTCATAGGCACAAAGAAACTGAAACATAATGCCATTGCCAAGTATAATCATCTCCACCATTTCAAATTGGCATAACATTTAAAGTAACCCTGACATACGAGTAATGCCTTATGTACCACATCCATATCTAATATTGGAAAATTTAATTTTGATATAAAAATAATTATATTACTTATTTAGATGACCACTAGGTACTTTTAGTTCAAATTAAAATATTATAACCACTGCCCTAGTGTGCCACGTTGTTTTAATTGATTAAAATAAATAACTTTACACTTAAAGTGGAACATGTATACTCATGTTTGGAATGATAAGAGAATAACATAACAAACTGAAAATTAAGTTATTGCAAATTACAATCTCCCAATTACGTAAAGTGCTTCACAATTGTGCAACTTGGTTACAGAACTTATCAAAGAGTGTATTGAATATTTTATTGCACCAAATAACATAGGATTAAGATATTTTTAACAGTAGAACGTTCATGAAACAAGATGGGGAAATCAAACCCCTCACAAACATCATGTCTCTATGTGTGCGTGTGTCTAAGTAAACTATTATTCTTTTATTTCATGTGCAGAAATGCATAAAGACCATAGACCAGTTATGGGTAAAATGTAAATGGTTCTTGCAGTTCTTATGACCGATTCATAATATGTAAGCTATCAGTTCAAAGGCTGGACCTAACTATTTGGGAGATCAGTTTTCGGTTCAACCCACCAAACCCGTCGGACTGTTTCAACTTGCTCAACTTAGGCTAAATATGACTTATACATATATACTAAATATAGTTCATACTAACCAAATCAGGTACTGTCGTTTATGTTGATTAGGAAAAAGGCAACGATTTTTTATCCAACTAAAAAAAGTAGTCGGATGCAAAATTACACATAACTAAGGCAGAGAAGGGAAATCATGATTAAAATTGAAAAACTAGTGATAATAGAAAAATAGAATAGGATGTGATTCGTACATTGCCAACAAAAACAGACCGAGAATCTGCCTCCTCCTTGTTTGCCTGAGAAGCAGCTGCATTAGCAGGATCTGCAAAAGATTCAATCTTGAATTTTAAAAGAATGATGGGGATTCTATTTAGATAATAGTCACATGATGTGGTAAAATCAATAGATTTCACAAAATATACTTCAGCAAAAGACACTGTGTATCATGTTTTACCAAAAGTTTTAACCATATTCAAGGAAAAATACAATATACAATATTTCAAATAAAATTACCTTGATTAGAAACGAAGAAATAATAATCGTTATCAATGTCAAATAGTGATGTGTGTGGGACAACTGCAAAAAAAAACTATGGCGGTATAGCACATAGCGGCATAACTGCTACAGTCCGCAATTTCGCAATATTAGGAAATTTGACGGAACCGCGACTCCAAATTGAAAGAGATTTTTATTCAAGTTGTTTTTAGGTTTCATCAATACATCAAATTTACTCAAACCCTGATGAGTTTTAGGCTTTATCAATAATAATGAGCGGTTATTGTTCGAGTTATGGTAAGGTTTATGTTATATTAATAATCATAAAGGACGGGTTTAAAGCACGACTAATGTTTAGCTATGGACGGAGCTCACAAGAATCGCATTCTGATAACCGGAGAATTTAATGTTCCACAAAAATAATTGCATAACGATGATGATGGGATCATGGGAGTACTCTCAAGCGCGATCAAACCGACAAAGATTGAAGAAGATCCGGGAACCGCGAGATGAGAAAACTCGAGGATCAGTTCAAAACGAAAATGAATAGTGACTAACCAAAAGATGATAAGATAAAATTGATGAATTGAACTGAGGATAATGAAAAGATGTGATGAAAAACCTTGAACGCTGCCAATTTCCTTCTCGACCTTGGCTTGCATCTCGCGAAGCGCTGCGGCTTCCTCTTCCATCTCCTTCAATCGGCGCTTCATCTCGTCGAGCTCCTTGACGGCCGCGTCATCGTCGGCGGCGGACATGTCGACGTCCCCTTCCATCTCACCCACGTCGGGGATCTCTCCTCCGTACACCTCGTGCTCTTCCTCCTCCATCTCCAGATTCTACAAAACCCAACGCAACAAAGCCTTTTATCTACCCTACACTAACCTGTCAACAAGACAATTGTAGCAATGAAAATTAGGGTTCTTGTTCTCGATTATTATTTATAATTTATAATACACTTTACGTGTTTGATTTGGAAATTACACGAGAGCATTGTGTGGTGTTACTGCCCGGAAGACTTTAGAGTGTTATTTTTACTAGAATTTTCTTTTTTAAGAAATTTTTACTAGGATTTTAGCACTTACGATAAATATTTATTTTCATATAATTAAGTTAAAATAAATAGTGTATTTGAATATATGGTATTATAATTATATATTATATATTTATAATAAAAAATGTTATTGTATAGTGAAAAATTTAGTTTGTGATGTAAGGTTGATTTTAATTGCTGATAAATTTTAAGAATATCTTTGGAGATTAAAATTAAAGATGGAACACTGAACATACATGTAATCATAAAATATAAAATAATTGTAGACAATTGGAATAATTTTATAAATATAATCAGAAAATATAAGATGATTTAGGTAATTGGAATACTTTTTGAAGAGTATTTAGAATATCTAATTAACTAATAGAATAAGGAGGGTATGATATAAAATCTAAAATACTTATCTTTTTTCATTAAATTTAGTCAGTTGTTGGTTAAAGCACAGATAAAGTGAAATTAGGCAGAAGAGGTGGAAGAGATGAAATTTGATTATGATAAATTTTTATTTTTTTCATCTAAAATATGATTAACCAACAATAACATGCATGTTATTCATCTTATTCAAATTCAATATTTGCTAAGCTGACAAATTAAACTTAATTAGGGATTATAATAAATAATCATTAATAAAATATAATAATAATGGTGTAGATGCCATTAAAATGTCAAAACTTCAAAATAATACTTAACATAATTCAATAAAAAATATATAATACAATAATTTCAGATGTAAAAAGTAATAATTATTTTAATTTATCTTATTACAAATATTAATTAACCGTTTAAATATAAAAAATATTAACAAACACAAGTATGATTCTAGAAAATATCAATTTTTTATAAAAAATAATATATATTTTTTAAATTAATGGATTATCGGATTAGTCCATTTTTTTAATGGTGGGTGAACCCACCTCGTCAAAATTATAAGTGCTTTTTAGATAATTTTCATTTAAAGAATTTTTATTTAATAAAATTAATTGGTGGATATTCCAAATAACACTAAGAGTATATTTAGATACAAAATTAGGTGTTCTTACATAATATTTTAAATTTTGTATCCAAACATTTATCAAAAAGACCCCTTCTTAGCATTGGTTAGGTTTTCAATTAATTCTGCTTGCTCAGTCAATTTTTTTTTTCTCAAAACATTTATTTCTGACAAGAATGGGCCACTGAACATCTTTTACCAAGTAATGGGTAGAAGTTTTATGTAGCAAAATTTATTTCCATAGTAATACTAAGTCATATCTATTGTCATTAAAGGAAGAAAAAAAAACATTCTTATTAAGACCTTTCTTTACTTTAGAATTCATTATGGAGTAGATTCTAAAAGTTCAATTTAAATTTAATCCAAAAATAAATATTTGAATCATACTTTTAATTCAAATTCATATTTATTTTATGAAATCAATTTAGATTTTTAGAAATCCAAATTCAAATATTTGGATGAAATAGTTAGGATTTTTATAAATCTAAGTTCAAAATTCAAATCCATATTTTCTACTACTTTATCTGATACATTAATATGTAAATAAATAAATAATAAATAAAGTATTAAAGAAATATAAAAATATTATAACTTAATAATACAAAAATAAAAATAACATATTATAACATTCAAAATACAACTACTTGTAATACTTTAATTATATTTTCTGATTTGTAAAATCTGGATAAACATAATGGAAATCTGATTTGAAAAAGTTATAAAATATTGATTAAAATAAAAATAAGATTTAAATAAATAAATTTATAATGGATTAGACCAGTGCAAAAGTGAAACAGTTTGATCCAGGTAGTTTTTTTTTTTGCCTCCTTGACTTTACTTATTATTAATCAACCATGTTCGAAGAATTTAAAAAAATAATTTAATTTATTTTTGAGAAATTAAAATGAAAAAAAACTACAACTTAAAAATCGGAAAAGATTGAAAGGGTAATTTATTTGTAGTGTTTAGAATTAGACAAGTGCTGTGGTCTCATTACTCAATGTTACTATGAAGAAATGGTCCAAGTAGAGACCATATGATTGTTGACTTGAAAATTCTAACAAAATGGTCCAAAGTGACTTCATATCTTTCTCTCTTTTTCCCACACTTTGCATCAGAAATTTTGGAGTGAAAGATTAACATTTTCCTTAATTTATGTCCTTTGATCCATTAAAAAATTTCCACATCACAACACAGCAGTATTGTCTATATAAAGAGCAGAGCACATTTGTTTCCCTCCACAACACAACATTACCACATAGCAACCATGACAATGCCTTCTATGTGGCTGTTAACTCTCTTTTCTGTCATTTATGGCAGTGTAGCTACTCACCATCTTAACAGAAATCTTCAGACTCTATCTTCTGATTCCAATGATCAACCTTACAGAACTGCTTATCACTTTCAACCTCCCAAGAATTGGATAAATGGTATACATAACATCTTTCCTTCAACTTTCCTTTATTCATATCTTCCTATTCTTTTCATTTTCTTTATTGTGCAAATATTTTGTCTGTAACTTAACAGTTTCTACTCTTGCTTTTCTTGTTTCTGTCACTTGACATGTTGTCCTCAAATGGACACTTTGGTGGATTTGGACTTGCAGATCCCAATGGTTAGTTCAGTTCTCTTATATATGAATTTCCCTCTTCAGTGTACCTCTATTGTAATACTGGATTTGTTTAAAAAGATATAGTAAGAAACTGCAAAAAGTACAAAAAAATAACGACATAAAACTGTTTTTAGTTGTTTCCAAAAGAAAAACAGTTTCTGTTTTTTATTTCTACAAAATAAGTTTATACAAACATGCTGTTAATAGATTATTAACTTATTAAAAAAATTCTTAAAAAGAAATTAATATCATCCCTATTAATCTATCCATTTCAGAAAATAACAATACAATGATTTCAAAATTTCTTTTCTGGAAATTAAAAATGGTTTAATTGTTCAAATGTAATATAAGAAAGAGGAGTGCAGAAAATTACCATGTTTCAAAGTTGGTTCAACTGCACTTTTTCCAAATATAACTTGAACGTTGGGAGCCCAATATTTATAGTAGGACCAGAGCAAAAGAAAATATGCATCTAATATTCCTTCCATTTGGTCCTTTTTTTCTCTTTAATCCATGAAACAATCAAACTCTTGGGATTTTTGGCAGGACCAATTAGATATGGAGGACTTTATCATCTGTTCTATCAATACAATCCTGAAGGTGCAGTTCAAGGAAATATTGTGTGGGCACATTCAGTGTCAAAGGATCTTGTGAACTGGACCCTACTAGATCCTGCCATCTCCCCATCTCAGCCGTCCGATATAAATGGTTGTTGGTCAGGATCAGCCACACTGCTACCTGGGAACAAACCAACCATTTTGTATACTGGAATTGACTCCATAAAGCGCCAAGTTCAAAACTTGGCCCAACCTAAAAATTTGTCTGACCCATTTCTTAAGGAATGGGTTAAGTTCCCCCATAACCCTCTAATGGCTCCAACTACTGATAACAAGATCGATCCAGGATCATTTAGGGACCCCTCCACTGCTTGGCTAGGCCAAGATGGACATTGGAGAGTACTTGTTGGAAGCATAAGAAGAACTAGGGGAATGGCTCTTTTGTATAGGAGCAAAGATTTTGTTAATTGGGTTCAAGCCAAACACCCTTTATATTCAACAAAAGGCAGTGGAATGTGGGAGTGCCCTGATTTTTTTCCAGTTTTGAAGAATGGTCAATTGGGTGTTGACACATCTGTGAATGGTGATGAACTTAGGTACGTGCTCAAGGCTAGCTTGGCTGAGAAAGTACGTGATTACTATGTTATAGGGAGTTACAATGCTGTCAGGGATGTGTTTGTCCCGGATAAAGGGTTTGACGAACTTGTTTTAAGCTATGATTATGGAAAATACTATGCCTCAAAGTCTTTCTTTGATGATGGAAAGAAGAGAAGGATTTTGCTTGGGTGGGTCAATGAATCCTCTAGTCAGAAAGATGATATCAAGAAAGGATGGTCTGGAATCCACGTAAGTTCATTGCAGTTTCTTAAATTGTCATCATTGGTATGTTTATTGTATTCTAAAATCTGTACAAGACTTGGCCAAATCAAAACATTTTGAATCTTGACTTAAATAATTAGATCTGGTTTTTTACCATGGCTTTGTGATGGATGGAGTGCTGTTATAAATAACATGACCGATATGGTCATATATATTTGTATGCAATTCCAAGGGCTATATGGATGCATAGGTCTGGTAAACAGTTGGTACAATGGCCTGTGGTGGAAATTGAAAAGCTGCGTGAAAAACCAGTAAACTTGTCTCCCCAAGTACTAAAAGGAGGCCAATTGCTTCAAATTAATGGTGTCACAGCAACACAGGTAAATTTTACCTTCTATAATATAACCATAATAAGAGTTGATATATGGTTTTATAGCAAGTTTATTTACTAGGTTTTTTTTTTCCAAGTAGTGGAACTTGCATAAATATTAGTCATGAAATAAAATATTAAAAAGATGTCATTAATACTCTTTAAATATTAAATACAGGAGTACTTAATTTTAAATTAAGCTCCCTGAAACATTTGAGGCTTTCTATACTATTGATTTTCAGATCTTTATCAAAATTCTATTAGCCATCTTGAGATTAGAAGTGCAATTTTAGATAAAATGTAGAGAAACTATTCACTATGTTAATCATGTTTTCTTAACATTAACCAACTAAAGCTAAATATTATATTGAAAAAACTGTTAGTTTTACTTACACTTGGAGTGAAAAGTAAAAATCTTAGGACACACTAAAAAAATATATTATTATACTTTATATTTTTAATGTAATAACCATTTCTTTCTAAAAATTATTTTAATTTTAGTTGTTTAAAATAAATCATAATAGAAAATGATGGTAAAATCCAAGTATATAATAATAAGTCTTAAATGGTGTGTTTTTAGTTTTTTCAAGGTTCAATTGTGATGATTCTGTTAATAGTTGTGGGATTTTAGTATTTCAGTATGTAATTATACTAATTAGATTAATTATCTAATTTTAGTCTCTCAGACGTATTAAATCAGTGTCACATCGATATATTCTAAATGACAAAGAGACTAAAGTCACAGTGAAATCTAAAAAATCTAATTTACACTATCAGAATAAGAGAAAACATACCTACAAAAATCAATTATCATAATTGAAATGAAAAGACTATAATCCTACCATTTAGATGCTTGGGAACCAAACAAGCAGTTAAGTCTTGTTTTAAAAAATAGAGTGATAATTTGTCCTTTGCAGGCTGATGTTGAAATTTCATTTGAAGTGAGCAAATTGAGAGAGGCTGAAGTATTAGACAATTTTACAGACCCCCAAATTCTGTGTAGTCAAAAGAGTTCATCCATTAAAAGCGAACTGGGCCCATTTGGTCTGCTAGTTTTTGCTTCAGATGGATTGCAAGAGTTCACATCAGTTTTCTTTAGAATATTCAAATACCAAAATAAAAATTTGGTGCTCTTCTGCAGTGACCAAAGCAGGTTAATTTGTTTGTGCCCTCTATTTATTTCTATCGACACAATTCGTCTCCAAACTCATAGAAATGCGTGTATGCAAGCAGGTCTTCCTTGAATAAAGACAATGATTTGACCACTTATGGAACTTTTGTTGACATGGATCCTCTTCATGAAAAGCTTTCATTGAGAATACTGGTAAGTTTCAGTTGATGAAGCCACTAAACTAGTAGAGGTTGCATTCAAATGGAACTCTTTTAAGTTTTAACGAGTGCATATAAGCATACTTTTATATACGTAGTCAATACTGTACTTTTATATACGTAGTCAATACTGTACTTTTATATACGTGAATACAAGCACTCATCTACAAAAAAACATGTGAGTTGTAAACAGATGTGTTTAATAGTATTGATAGAGATAATAATAAAAAGTAAGTGTATGTCAGAAGTCATGGTTATAAAGATTTTTTATCGTTGGTGTTATTTTTTCTTTTGTTCAAATGATCTTCCATTTCTCTAATGCTTGAGCTTTTTTTAACTTCCACAGATTGATCATTCTGTGGTAGAGAGTTTTGGAGGAGAGGGAAGGGCTTGTATCACAGCCAGAGTTTACCCTACATTGGCTATCAATGACAAAGCACAACTATATGCTTTCAATAATGGTACTGCTGATATCAAGATAACAAGACTGCGTGCCTGGAGCATGAACAAAGCACAAATAAATTGAAACTAAGAGGAATGACAGAAATGGAAGGGTCTACTTGAATAGGAGCATGAAATAGTGACTATAAGTAAATGCCCCATTCTAATATTATAATAAACATTTAATGATTTAATAAATGCCTAAAAATGATCAAATTACAAATATAAATTTACAGTCTTATGTTTAATATCTATGGTGAAAATGTACAAGTTATTAAATCAGAACTATTTTACCAATAAAAAATAAATGAAAATATAAAATAAGATTAATCGCTCCATGTAATATTGTCAAAAATATCCATAAAACAAATGAAATTAATATGAAGAATATTACAAAAATGTGAAGAAAACATTCAGGTTGCTTTAAATTTTGCAAGTTAATATGCAAACAAAATAATTCATGACAGGTGTATGGAAAAATGATATTCTTATTCTTCTTTTAACCTAACAAACATTTTAGAAAAAAGACCCAAAATGTGTGTGACAACTATTTCCTTAAGGATTATGTCCGAACAATTTTGAGAGTCGGATGTAATTTTTTTTTGTGAAAGTTTCTGGTGAAGCCGCCTGATATTTATTGTAACTCTTCCAAAACTATATTTTTTAAGGTTAAAAAGTAAACTTTCTTCTTGATTTAGTTCGTGGAAATTGTAGTGGAGAAGGGATCCAACATATTTCAATATGTTATATCACTATCTTTATATTCGAGAAAAGACATTGAGCCCATGTCAAACATAATTATAATTTTGTTGATATTTTTTCATATTGACCACCAATTATGGTAGACATTTATTTCTAACTTCAAATAAATCAATAAGTTATTTGTCTTTTGCTTACAAAATATTAAATTCTTAAATCTAACTGGAAATAATTCTAAATATAGAAACTTTCAGATATTATTTAAAAATATATAAAATTAATTATATTTTAATATAGAAGATACATGTATTTTTGAAGATTTAGAATTTACCATTCAAATATAGATTTTGAATGTTGGATAAAATGTGATGAGATATTCATTTATATTATATAATATTCTCCACCTTAAATTAATAAGAATTTAAGATAGTGTATGTATATGAATATTGAATAAAAAATAAAAATTAAGTAAATATTTGTCAATTTATAAATTTTTTTTGGAATTAAAGTCATAATAAATAAAAATACATATTCACAATTAGTTCTTGTATAATTTATATTATTTAATGTTATAATGAAAATATGTGATATTAATGGATATATTTTATATTAATAGATATATATTTTATATTGTTCAATTTTATTCGTTTATATTGTTATTTATATTATATATCTTTGAAATTGGATATTTAACGTGAATTTTATCGTCTCAAAATCAAATTTAGGTTTATTCAAAAATTTTGTACATATTCTTTTTAAAAGGTTAGTTTTTTTAATCTTTTATTTAGAGTAGAGTTTCTTCAAAGTTTAAATAATTTAATTATATACCTTAAATAACTTGAATTTGACATGTTATTAATTAATTTTTGGGATGATTTAGATATCTAATAAATTAATAAGTAAGTAATAATACAAGTTGTTGATTTTTTAAATGATTTGAATTGTTGATAAATTGATAAATGAATTATGTGATATAAGTTATCAATTTTTGGAATAATTTAGATTATTAACATTTTTGTAAACGGGTGATTCCCTGTAAACCATTAATCATGACTTAAATTCAGTTATTATTTGAAAGAGTATTAATTGTCATAAAATAGAAAGAAAAACATTTTTAAAAATAAGAAGATAAACTATCAACCTATCTTATCTTAACTTAATGGAGGTTGGATTACAATAAAAAGAATACATAATAAACTGAAAAACATGTTAAAGAAAGTGACGAGAAGTGTGTAAGGGAATTAAAAGATTTGAGAGTGTTTATGCATTTGCGTGGAGAGCAACGAGAGAAGTGAGGCGAGAAATCAGCAACGCGTAGAAAGCTGCTGCTATGGCTCGAAAGTAAAATCCCAAGAGCTGTCGAAAGTAAAATCACAAGAGCTGTCTTCAACAACCGTTTCGTTAATCTTCAAACACTTTTAAGCAGCAAACCAACTAACATCTCATTGGTGGGGAAACACATCTCTTTGTTTCCACCCGCCACGTGTCCCCTCCAAAAATACCAGCACACCATCAATAAATGAATAAATAATGAAAAATAAGTATTCCCTTTGATTGAAAAAAAAAGGCAATTATAAAAAAGAGTGTCACCTTTAGTTGTTGGTTTTGTTTTGAGGGAGAGAAAGAGGGAGAAAGAGAGTGGAAATGGCAGGTGCGGGTGCAGGAGGAGGCTATGGGGACGCCAACCAGAGGATAGACTACGTCTTCAAGGTGGTGCTCATTGGTGACTCTGCGGTGGGGAAGTCGCAGATTCTAGCCAGGTTTGCCAGGAACGAGTTCAGCTTGGACTCCAAGTCCACCATCGGTGTTGAATTTCAGACGCGCACTTTGCTCATCGATCACAAGACCGTTAAGGCTCAGATCTGGGACACCGCCGGCCAAGAACGGTACTCTAACTTCTCTTCCAACTACCTCTTTTCCTTTTCCCTACTTTCTTCATTCTTAGCTTCGCTTTCCATCTGATCTCATCGCCGCCGCCAACCGTCATCTCCTAACTAAGTTTATCTCTTCACGATCACCTTCTGCATTCGTGATCCATGAGTAAACCAATAAGACGCGGTATGCAAGAACACGTGCTAGGTTTAGTTTCTGGACTTTACCACCAAACAAGGAAAATTGCTTATTCGAATGGATTTGTGTTTGACGAACACTTCACATCGCTCATCACCGTGATTTCCGTTAATGATCAAGAAAACATTATTTCTTGATTTACAATTTAGCTGATTATATTAAAATATAAAATATCAGCTTGTGTGAAACAGTATCTGTTAAACCCGTAGTTTCGACTTCTAGGTTTGGATTACTACAAACTTTCAGATCATTTATGCAAAGTATATCATAGCTACTTTTTATAATATATGTATGGTATTCTAATAGGATTTTAATTCTGATAAATTTTTTGTCTCCTCCTGCTTATGATCGGAGATTGTAATTATGGTTATAATCCAGCTTCGGTGGGTCTCTCGTTGATACCGTCAAAAGTTGTAGACAAATATTTTGATATGGTTGCAAAGACCTGAAAAATCTTGATCTTCAGGCTAGAGTTATGATTGCAGACCCATTTTGTAATATTGATTGTGAACTAAAATTAGTTATTTGTGTTGATGATTTTAAGTTATGGTTGTGCTCTTGGTTACCGAAATTGTCGGGATGCTGTTAATTACCCAGTGAGTGTTTTTTTTTTAAGTTTGCAATGATATTTTTTCAGTTAAAAATTGCTGTGCAACGAGTTTATGGCTGCAACGCCATTGTCTTGATGCATTTATTTTGTGAATGTAGTTATGAAAAACTCAGAGCTATATATAATCCCGTTAGATTTCAGTCTGCATTTCTCGTTGCTGCTTGTGTCTTCTTTTTGGTCAAATCCATGCTGCTATTGTCGAAGTATTGATAAATTTATGGATCAACTTCACCGGAATAGATACTGATGCCTTTCGATAAGTTGTTTGTTTCATAAAGATACTGACTTTCTTCTTGCTCGATTTGTAACATTCTATATTCTCAAGCTATGACGCAATAATTTTTCCAAAGGAAAATGAATTCTAAATTTGGAACATATCGTTGGTATTATTACGGGAGGGGATTCCAACTGAGTGAAGTGATTGTAGTTCATGAATTATTGCATAAGTTGTTTAATGTATAATACCATGTCACGTTGAGTTCAGAGAAATAAGTTTGCTTAGATTTTCTAAGACATATAGAAATAGAATCTCGTTATATTTCTCACTCTCAACTAGTCAACTAGTTGTCAACATTCTCCATCTATTGAGCTCTAAAAATAACAACTGATTTTTCCAATATGAACTATAGCAAACCTCAGTTTTAAAACCGTTGTGTGCCTTGACATTTAGCGCAGACATAACACAGAAGAACCTGTGAGTAATATAGACCATCCATGGAAGTGGCTGCATGGACAGTCGATGCAAAAGCTTCGTACTTGAAGAGTGCTTTGGGTATAGTAAAATATAATTTTTTTCACACTATAAATTGTAGTTACCGACATAATTACTTTGGACATGTTTTCCTGTTTCTCACTTAATTGTTCTGAACCGTGTAGAATAGAGCTATATTTTCTTGCATGCAAATTATATTTATTTAGTGCTTCTCGTTATTAATTACGGCCATTTATTAGGTAGTTCGAATGGTTGACTTACTAGTACTTCTAATATCAGTTTACCCTTATATATCAATGGTTTGTGATACAGCTACAGAGCAGTTACAAGTGCATACTACAGGGGTGCTGTGGGGGCAATGTTGGTTTATGACATCACTAAACGCCAAACCTTCGATCACATACCCCGTTGGTTAGAAGAACTTCGCAACCACGCTGACAAGAACATAGTCATCATTCTCATAGGAAACAAATGTGATCTCGAGAACCAGCGTGATGTACCCACCGAGGATGCAAAAGAATTTGCTGAGAAAGAAGGGTTGTTTTTCCTAGAGACCTCAGCATTAGATGCAACTAATGTTGAAACAGCCTTCGTAACTGTCTTGACAGAAATATACAACATTGTCAACAAGAAGAATCTAACTGCTGATGAAAATCAGGGAAATGGGAACTCTGCATCTTTGTCTGGCCAGAAGATTATCGTTCCAGGCCCTGCACAGGAAGTTCCTGCCAAGAGGAATATGTGTTGTCAAGCAGCTTGACTTTATTTATAATTAGTTTCTATTTTTTCGCTGAAAAAAAAAGTTTCTATTTAGTGTATCTCATGGTTGTGTTCTTGTAACCAAATTTTAAAGGTTTGGCGCATTGCTTTTTGTACATTTAAATTTAATTTGTTTGGGTTGCGAAGTAAACCGCTGAAATGAAGGTAAATACAATCTGCTGTTCTGTTTTTTCTTCAGAATCGAAGTTATCAAGCATTCGAGCATTTAAGAGGATTAAGACAGAGTTACGGAAAATTGGCTTAGGAATGTACTAATCATCGAATTAACAATCTTGAGATATGTATGTGCTGATGATGGGTTTGTCAATTTTAGATTTCGAGAAATTACTTGTCAAAGAATTGAAGTTGAAAAACATTGACTTGTTTAAAAGTGATATTTTAAAAGGATTAGTACAAATAAATATATAATGGGGCATTACTTTTAAACATGCATTTATTACAGAGAAAGAAAATATTCTGCTTCACTAGATACAACCAATTTAAATCAATATTTTTTCTTTTTTATTATTCATTTATTTATTTATAACTTAAATGCAATTACATATGTAGAAATTAGGGAGTCTTTTATCTAATTAAAATAATAAAAAAATTGTTCCAAACAACTCAATGGATTAAAATTGATTTTTTTAATTGATTGAAATATTATTTTTAGAATTGAAGAATTTGTATCAAATTGCATTTTCAAATTTTAAAACGAATTTAAATTCAATTAAAATCAATTATTTAAATATTATTATATTATTTATTATTTTACTTATAACAAATATGTGTATGTGTATGAGAAAAAATTTTGATATGTCTAATTTAGTTTATATTTATAAATTTCTAGAAGATAAATAATATTATATTTAATATATTAAGTGAAAGAAGAATGATCTTAAAAATATAAATATTTAAAAATAAAAATTCTAAAAAAGGGAAATACAGATTTATATTTCGAATTTTGTATACTATTATACATATTTTTTATATAAAAATTTGATATACTCATGAATAATAAATTTTATAAATTATCTTAATATGTAAATATGATATTCATAATAAAAATAAGATTTTTTAACTTTTCTTTAATATATGTATTAATAAAAACTTATATAATAAAATTATAAAACTAATTCAAACCAAATTACAAAATTTGATTTTATTTAATTCAATTAATTTAATATTTATTATATTAAACCTGAATAAAATTAAACTACATGTAATTCTTACAAAAATATATTACAAACACCTCTGAGAATAACATAAACTTAGTATATCTAAGTATACATCGAATCATTAAATAGTAATAGAAACTATTCTAACTTCTCAATTTCATTTGATACAAAAAAGATAAGTTAATAAAAAAATTAGTCTAAATGACTATAAAATAACTATTAGAAGTTAATGATATCATCATATAACAATTTATTTAATCAAAATGTTAAAATTTTATAATTAAAAAAATTAATCTATGATAAAAACAAACTTTTTTTAAAAGATTAAAACCAAAATTCATTTTTACAATTACTTAAAAAACATATGCAGTCTTACCATTTTAAAGGATAATTCAACCTAATCCAACTTAATTACAATTATGTTGAGTTAGATTTAATTAATAAATAGATAAACTCATTCTAGTCACACAATTAAATTTAATTAGGTTAATTAATAATTAGACTAAATCACCGAACCTACTTACAGCCCTAACATACCAATTGGTTTCAACAAGGACCAACCAAAGCACTAGTATTAGGTTTAATAATTTAATTATGATCAAATTTATATCAATAAAATAAAATAATTAAATAAAACATAAGACAATTTTAGTCTAATATAAGATCATAATTTTATACCACTAAAACATAACTCTCAAAGTACACAATTTAAAATAAAACCATGTGTATTAATAATAAAAAATCATGTAAAATATACAATACTGTTTAGAATTATAAAAGCAACGACATAAAAAGTATAAATTAATATAAATTACTAGATTATATTTATATGAATGATAAAATAATTATATTTGAAAAGAGAATTTACACCCATTTTAAAATCCCTTATAAAATATGTATTTATCTTAAATGTATGTAGTATTAAATTTTAAAAGTGAAAAATAATTACAATTTTTTCATACTAATTTTCACGGGGTGAGGAACAGTCTGATTGCCGTTTCAGTTTCCGATCAGACCATTCAATTTGGTCAATCTGACATCAAAGCCATTATTTTAACCACCACAACGGACATTTAAAGCATTTTCAAATCTGAAAAACACACAGACTAGGACCCTACATAAATATGGTGGGTGTATTCAGAAAACCTCCCCAAAAGTAGATGTAGAAAATAAAATAAAACAAATAAAGTTCACAGTGAAAAGAATAACTTACATATAAATTACAAATCAATTTTTGAAGAAATCAACATAAAAGAAATTTTACAAACTATACTATACGTAAGTTATGTTAGCTTATAATTTTGTTCTTTATTTTCTCCTACAAACATTTACGGAAAAAGTACTAAATAATAAATTTAGATTTTTAGGACGGTAAGTAATAAAGTGCATCTGAGTTCGTCTAAACATCACATGGCCTCTAAACAGTACACCAACAGAGTTATCAGGAAACAATTTATCAAACCAAAACTAGAGAATAATATTATTGATACAAATATGGGCCAAAGTCTGACTTTGAAAATAATGACGGGGTTAAAAAGCTAGAAATTTTCACTACCGTTTTTCTGTAAATGATAACAAACATAAATATCTGTTACAACAGAGTAAAGAATATATGTTATGTAGTGACCTTTAACTCATCAGCTTGCACACCATCAATCATTTTTACCGTTCAACTCTTGTACAGGTTGCATTTCTTCCTCATTATTAGAGGAATTGTCGACATGCTCAGAGGAACCATTTCCATTGTCAAAACGTATTAAAAGCCTTTCAAGTAGTTCTTGGCAGTCCATTGCAGTAACCATCACAGACAATCTCGCTCTACCCTTCCAGCATCCAATGGCTATCGTTGACTCATCCACTTGGAGAGATTCTGCTGCTACTGTGTTTCCTGCAAAAAAAAGGCCATTATAAACAAATATGTCGATGGGAATGGGTATTAAACTTCTCTACGGCGTAGTGATACATACCTATACCCAGAATTACCACACAACAGCCTGGCAATAGGTTTGCTGCCTTTTCACCAAACTTGGCATCAGTAAAATCTTCAAATTTTACTTCCTTGTTCTGCAGTAGATGCTTGAAATCTGTGGGAGATGCATGCAGAATCTGTTTGGTTATGTATGGAAGAATAAGGGGCAATCCTTCAGACGATATCCGAAAAGCACATGGTGCAGAGCTACCTTCTCGGGCTGTTTGCCTTTCCTGTAAGATGAAAGTATATTTCACTGGGTCATACGAATTGATCAAAGCTCATTTATCACAGATAACTAAGGACTGACAATTTATCACAAAATAGTGTACATTGTGCCAGTACAGTCACTTGTGACATTCTAGAATGATCGAGGAAGAATTTGGTTTCGTAAAAGAGTTCTGCATGCATTATTTAGTTAATATACTCAGCATCATATGTCAAAACTAAATCAGCAGATGACTAATTCATATCCAATAAAAATCAACATCAAGATGAACTTAGAAACCGAGTCAACAGAACGAAATAGAAATGCCTAGGAACTAAAACCTCCTTTACCCTAAGTTTATACAACTTACTTTTACTAATCAAATTCTGGTTAAATTCGTCTCCCAGGACTAGATTGATTTCCTATGTCTGAACGATTATATACTTACCTATTTTTTTCGATAACTTCTAATAAGAAATTATTTACATCAACATGAATTATTCAAACAATTATTAGCATGGAGGATAAATCAATCAATCACATAAAATAATAGTATGAACAAAAATAACAATATCTTTCAATTCACAACAAAATATACTTACAAACATCTTCAAGCCAATTGAGGTTATTTTAAGTTGCTGCCCAACTTTGAAGTTCAACTCAAGAACATCCTTGACTGACTTGGAGATATAATAAATTCTTTTCACATGATTTGTATCACTATTTCTTGTAACAAGGTGACCATTGAATGGAAAACGCTCATCAATTCCATAAAAATCCCTTATACTATTAATTATTGTTTCATCTTTGAAAAAGACAACAGGATCAACACCCCTCCATTTCCCTTGAATTTGTAGCTTTCTCTTGCCAGGAACCCTCTTCATCGTGTTTTGTTCATTATCAGGCACTATAGTTTCCTTGGTATTCTGTTCTTCACATGTAACAGGATCATCTTCCATATCTTCGGTATTGGGTTCATTGTCATCTACATTTTCCTCTGAAACTGCTTTCAAGTCTTCTTCACGTGCATTTTCTGGTGAAGTTGTCTGTTGTACTTCAGCATCATTAAGACTCTGGTTTGCTGGTTCTACGTATTGTTCATCAATTCTTATTTTTGTTTTTTCAGGAATTACTGAAAGAAAGAACAACAATTAAAAACCTCGTCTGGCAAGCATAGAAAGGTCTGTGACAAAATGAACATAGACAGGGAAGAAATTGAAACTTAGAATCATTAGAAATGGAAACTTTGTCAGAGAGAGTGAAACAAATATAGTCACAATAAGAAAAATACCGGGCAAAGGAGAAACTTTTTGCAGGACAGCAATGAAGAAGGCTCCAGTATTCTGATCATGAGGCACTATCCTCATGCAATGCTCTAGAGGGAAATCGGAAATTTCATCAGATTCAGACACCACAGCATTCTGTACTGGTTGAACACCATCTCCAACGTTTTCATTAATACCATTAGTAACATCCTCTAGGTTAACATTACAACTACTATCAACAGCATCAAGATGACCTCGTCCAGAAGGAAACATACTGGACAGAATTACACTTCTACGAAACTTAGGAACATCATTATAAGAGACCATCCAAGAGCCCTTGTCATATACCTGCATCTCCAAAATCAAACACATTTAAAAAACCCTAAATGCATGCGGCTACAAAACAAAGTTAACCACTTCCAGATTTGAATCACAAGCAGAACCAACGGCGTCTATTACAATACATGTTCAAGTTGGATAAACTTCAAATTTTCCGTTTAGAAAGTTTAAAACTTCATTTTATACCATGGACATGACTGGGGTTATAACTTGACAGAACATCCAACAGATAAAAAATCAAATAGAAGAAATTTGATAAGAAATAATTCACTATCAGTCACATTCCAAACACAAAACAAATCAGTAAAACATCTCTTCAAGACCTTCAAATATCAAATAACAAGTAATAATATCTATAACTGATGAAACACAATTTCAGCATGGAAATCCTGGATTGGTATTGGAAGACCACAGCTGCTTGGCTGCACCAAGATTCTTTTACCCACAAGAAAGTAAACTACATTGGAACAGACGAAAATAAGAAAGCTAACCACCCTTCACATTGACAACTGACATAACATAAGAGGGCATTGTCTCCAAGAGAATCCACAAAAGATGAGATACACACTAAAAACTTTTGCATGTACAGGTAGGGAACAAATTTCTTTCTTAAAATTCCATATATTTTCTTTGAAACACCAACTTCTTACAAGAAGAACATTGGTAAGTAAGTTGGTCACGGCAAACATACCTTCCATTTTTTGAGACCTGGCCGCCGAATAAGTTGTGGAAGCTCACTAGAGACATCAACAAGCTTAACAGAACCTCCGCACCTTCGCAAAACCTGCAACGTGACAAAAAAGGTGGAAATATAAAAATGATTAAGCAGAGGTTCTCTTTATATTCTCATTTATCTTTTTTTTAAATAAAAAAATGCTCTTTATTGAAAAAAAAAATGCCCGATAAACTAAAAAAAAAAAGTTTTGAAAAAGCTGTGCATTTTGCAAAACTGTTCTCTCAAGAAGCTTATAAAAATGTCCCGAAAAGCTAAATGACCATGAACAATGTTAATATTAATCTCTAAATATTGACTGCAAGCCACAGGTACCCACACCAACCATGGGTGTGCCCAATTACGTGTTTGACATGCTTTTTCTTTAATTTTCACAAAAAAAGCATGGCTCAATACACCTTACAACTATATACTTAAAAAAAAGTGCAGCATGTTGTCATGACTTAGCCATTTCCCTTTTAAATTCTGGAAATATTGACTCAACTCCACAATCTTCCTTCTTTATTAGCATAGTAGCTTATGGCATATCTTTTAATCCCCAGTGGTGGTGACAATTCTGTTCTCTCTGGCTATGATGCAGTGACCATTTGCAGTTTCCAGCGTTTCTGTCCCCACTATCCCTCATTTATATAATGTTTTTACAAGAACGTGATGCTGTGTTTGGAAATGGCACAACTAAATCTTTGTCTTTGTTGATCAGTAAACATACAAGCTTTGGGCTTGTGTAACCATTTCACAAAGCAAAGCCAACTCAGTTTATAGAGATGTAGGACATGGGATTTTGCAAATTCAAACCCTGCCATGTACATTGCCTGCTTTCTCATTCCCTTATCCCTTCGCCATTCCAACATAGCCTCCTTTTTTATCTTGTCTCTTGGCCCTCCATTGAATTGAAAAATTTAAAAGTAGGAAGAGGCAATGCTCATCGGCAGTGCAAATACCGTAATGAAACATACTGTAAATTTGCGTAGTTAAATTTTCTTCGCAACAGAAATTTCTTCATGAGAAAAATGTGAGAGGGAGAGAAATAAATCAAGTAACAACGGAGAAAAAGCATTCATTTTCAGTTGTCAAGAAGTGAAAAGGGAAGAAAACTGAATAGAAACACTATAATGAAAACAACCATGTTAGTCAATGAGGAATGGGATGCCTTTGATATAGACAGGACAATAAACAAGAAAAGGTAGAAAACAACTGACTGGGCCATATTCCGCTGTTTGGGAAAAATTTGCAAGTCTATATTCAATTCATTTTTCTAAAAGCAAGTATCGAAGTCAATTTGCTGATCTTAGTATATAAAGTACTTTTATGAATAAACATAACTAGCAGAAATTATCTCAGTATAGAGCCTTCAAGGTAGATTACCTCAGCAACCACAGCTTCATTCTCAATAGGATTCATTGAGCAGGTTGAATAAACCATTCTTCCACCAATTTTGAGTAAAGATATACCTGAGAATATGAATATTCTGTTGATATTGCCAAAATCATCTTAAATAAACATCAGTACATCCCTAAACCCTAATTCATTTTGATTCAGCTAAGGCAATTAAGAGTAGGTTCTCTTACCCCAGTAATTTGTCCTTAAAAGTTTTAGAAAGAGCAAAAAGAGAAAGTCAGTTTAAAGTAATATGAAATTATTCCTTGGTGTAAAAATGTCTTTCATCTTCAGAAGACACATAACAAACACAACACAGGTAGAAATGAGGAGTGCTAGTAACACACTCTCAACATACTCCTTCTAACACGCATTATTGGCTGAAATAAATTAGAAATTACAAAAACATGGGGGAGGCCCACTAAATAAGGACTAAGGGCGCACTCAATTTCATTGTTTCCAATAAATTTCAGTAAATAATAGAATGGGTTAGAGAGATTGATAGAGGGACATGAGCCTTTGGAACTGTCTCAGGAGAAAAAACAAATTGGTTTCAGCATATATTCTCATTATTTCAGTGCAGAGCTTGTGTGGTTTATGTGATAGTTATTTGTTTTTGGGTTTGACAGTTATTATTTTTTGTTTGTGTTCTACTTAATGAAGGTGGATTATGTTCAGTGTAGTTTTGTTGTTTGCCGTGAATTGAAGGAGAATACTTCTATATAGTGAAAATGCTAAGTGCCAAGAAATCTGGTCATCAAAACCAGATTTTCTCTGAAATACAATAACTATTTTGTGTTTCTAAATTCTTGAGTTCAACAGAATCACATTTCTCTTGAGAAATTGCTGGATGACAATCATTTAAAAAGTAAACGTAATCTACAAGCACAAAAATTTCACTCAATGATCCTGGTCAAATTTTCTTCAAAAATGTAGAGTAGCTCAACTCAGCAGGAACATTCTGTAACCCGAACTAGTTGGCAGTTTCCCATGCTAGATAAGTCTAGTTGAGTTCTATCTATGATCATCTGCTAGTTAACAAAACTCTAAGAAGCAGCATATCCTAGACTTATGTGATCTTATAATCAATTTTCCTTTTTTAAAGGTAACAAATTTTTCAGGGTGAAGGGAGGCTATCTAAATCTATAGCAAGGACAGACTACCAACTTCAACAAGGATATTTAGTGATTAGTGAAATAATATATTGCCTAAAGCAAGTGTCCTTGGAAAAAGGTGAGACAACCCCACTTGGTTATTAATAATTTTCTAACTGAAAAAAATCAAAGTGAGAATGATGACTTCAACATATAAGGAAACAAAATCGCAAGACTAATGATGGCAAGCGCCAAACTATTGATTAGAGAAAAGAATGGAAAAGCACCTCGCATAGCAATTAAAACTTGTAGGCTGTGAAGGCCATGTCCCATCCCTGTGTTCCTGCCAAATGGTAAAGTAAGTCTTAGAAAATAATGTGGTGATTGAAAAGAAAAGAAACTGGAGCAACAGCCCAGAGAAAGGAATAAAAACTACCATTTTCTCCAGAGATCAGGTGCCTTGCGAAGGGTACCATCTCCACTGCATGGGACATCACAAAGAACACGGTCAAATAATAGTTGGCCAATATTGTGATCAAACTCCATCCTTTCATAATTTCTGTTTAATCGGCATCCTGGGAAGTGTTGTGCTTCATGATTTGTAACAATTAGATTAGCTGTGCACATTCTTTTTGTTTGGTGGATGAGAAGATTGCATCTTTGGACATCAAGATCATTTGCTATAACCTAATTATAAAAAAAACACATTAATAAAAAAAGTAGTGATATATTAACCAATATTATCTATACAACCACTTGATAACCATTTACTCAATTACTTGCAAAAAAATATCATTGGTTAATTCAAATGTTACTACTATTATATTATATTATATTATTGTAAAAGGATTGTCAAGTAGGTGTATATGAAAAATGGATATAACCTAATTATAAAAGGATTGTCAAATAGGCTATATAACTAGAGCTAGGTATCAAGGCAAAAGTCCATGGACTACATGTATTACGCAAGTGCAGGCTTATATTTTTTGGTAAATTTTTAGCACAGGATTTTTATACTCAACCCGCACAACTCATGCGTTAAGCGGTTTTTACTCAGTCTCCGCAGATTACCTGCAACACCAAGTCATATTCAACCAAAAATCTAATCCTTATTGCTTCTATAAGTTATCACCAAGTCTAATTCAATCTAAAATTTAATATTTTCTACTTCTATTGGTTATTACCAAGCCCAATTTAACCCCAAAATTTATTTATTTTGCTTTTTTTGGTTGTGTATTGTTTAATGGAATGAGTAATTGTTGTTATACAAATGAATGCTAGAAAATATCAATGTATCTTTGCGGGTGCAGACTTACCCATTTAACTAACAGATTTTGCGAGGCAGATGTAGTATGAAAATTAAAAACCATTTAAAATACAGACTAAACGGATGGGTTTTTTATAATACGAGTTTGTTCGGGTGCGAACTTAAATGGCAGACTCGTCCGTATACCCAGCTCTAGCCATAACCTAATTATAAAATTATAAAAAACACATTAAAAAGAAAGTAGTGATATATTAACCAATATTATCTATACAATCACTTGATAACCACTTCCTCAATTACCTATAAAATAATCATTAGTTAATTCAAATGTTACTACTATTATACTATTATATTACTATAAAAGGATTGTCAAGTAGGTGCATATGAAAAATGGGTTGTCAAACCATCCTTTTCCATAAAAAAATGTTGCATGGGTAGCTTGCCCAATCATTACGGGGTCTGATTTAAATAGCTCTTTAGTCCAGAAAGTCAAAATGCTGCTAAGCACCACATGACAAAAACAATTAATCAAGGGCAGAGAAACAGAAGCAACATTTTGTAATTAAAATGATACAAACCATTCCATCAGGCAGTGATCCCGATTTACTTGATTGGTGTATAATCTCAAGCAATTGGAATGTTTTTGAACCTGGTGCAGCACACACTGAAAAGGGAAGGAAAAAATAAACGATCAGAAACACTGAAGTTTAAATTCCAGATTAAACAAAATATAAAAAAAGGTCAGGTAAAACAACAAAAAAATACTTTATGCACTAGAAGTTGCTTACTATCAAGCACAAAATGATCTGAATGCACATCCAAGAAGAGGGGAGGAACCTACATTTCCAACAACCATTAGAGTCACATTAGTTAAATTCTTGAAAGGTGAGAACAATAGTAACCTACAGGTGCTAAAGCATTCAAAATTTAAAACAAAATAACAACATTGTGCATGATCATGAAGATTGGAAGAGTACATAAAGTGACCCACCATACTGACAGCTTCCTGTCTTGTGATATTTCCAATCTCGTTTTCAAGCTTTAAAAATTCATGGAACCTGCAAGATTTAACATAATCAGAGCACCAATCAGCATAACATTTCAATTTATTGTTTGGCTGTAACATGTTCATGTATTTTCATAAATACAAGAACAAGAGTGCCCAATCGTTTCCTCAAGAGTCACAAGACGAACATCTGAGAACTAATTGTAGTTAAGTTAAATATTTGTTAATTTTAGAATGTGTATTCCTTGGTCCCTAAAAGAAAAAAATAACATGTAAAACATCTCAATATATTACATACCAATCAACATAATGTCAATACAATAACTTCGTAAAGAAACAAAGGAAGACTGTCAGTGAAGAAAAATGACATTTCTTGTATTGCATCATTCCATCATCATGTACAAGTAGATGCATGACCTGATTGATATTTAATGTACATTATTCAATAAATCAATGGCGGCAAATTAAACCGAGTTTCCTATAACCCATTTCCCATACAATTTGATCAGATATTGCAGTGAAGAAATGGCTATTTAAGTTTCTGAACTTCTAAACCTAGTGGTTCTATTCTCACCATCTAATATGATCAGGCACAGTTCCCATTACAACCATAGAATACCAAAACTATAAGAAAGAAAATAAGAAGTTCAAATAATTTTAAACAACAAAAAAAAAACATGTAACAGACCCAAAAAGTTGTTACTTAGAGCATAGAACCAAATGTGAAATGTTCATGAGATAGTGTTGGATAAGTCCTAAGAACTCGTATTTCATCAATCGTGAAAGCCACCTGGGTAACTTTTCTTTTAAATCGTAAGTTTGGTTCATTGTATCCATATCAACATTCATTTGGACACTAATAGAAATGAAACGCACGCAATGATGTCATAATCGCTAGCTCCATCAATGCCACGCAAACAAATATAACTTCTAGAGCATCAGAAACTCCATTCACCTCTCAAGCGTTTGATTCTTCCTAAGCTGCATCCTAGAAAAATTTGAATGCCAAGCAAAATTCCCAGGGTACCACAACAACGGCCGAATAGCCTCAGTCTCACCCCCTTCACCAACCTACAGGGAACAATTCACAACCAAAAAATAAACACTAACATCAAAAAAAGAAAGAAAGAAAACGGTATCAGGTAACATACCTCGTCGCGAAGAGAATGCACGAAATCATTCTCCAATTGAGAACGAATGTCGTCTGAAAACTGGCTACTGCAATCGCGAACAAAACAACACTTGAATGAGAAAGAGAATACAGTAGAATAGATAATAGAATAGAAGAATTTGAAATTGTTAGTGTTGGTTTACCTAGAGTTGATTCTGAAGGTTGCAGGCAATGGAGTTCGGAGAACAGCAACGAATTGGTCCCACTGTTGGTGGTCGACTATACCCTGCTCCTTGTAGTAGAAATCGAAAGCCGCGTTCTCGGTGGCGAAAGGAGTCCACGAAGGATTGTTTTCTGTCGAAGAAGGATCCTGATCCGATTTGGAACGCTTCCACACGTTCTCTCTGTTCTGGCGGAAATGCTTTCTTTGAGTGCGGGACCTACCTCCTCTCCCACCACCGCCCATTGTTGTCGTCTCTGCTTGCTTCTTCTTCCCCGGGCGGTTACGCCGTTCGGTTTTTAGTAGGGTTTTGGCAAATCCTGCGATTAACTCTAATTGGGCCTTGTATCTCAACACCTGACCCAAACACAGTTAACCGTCAACTTCTTGTTTATTTCCAAGTTCCTTCTTTCCCATATAGAGTGAAAAAAAAATCTTCAAATGGGAATGTAATGTTGATTAAATAGAAACTAGTATTTTTTTATATGTTTTTAAAATAATTATTATAAGAATTAATCTTTCTATTCCTACTTATACTACCATTTTCTCAAAAAAGCACAGAAGAAAATGACTTTAATTAGTTGAAAATCATAAATTGTTCAATAAACTGTATTGCGGTTCTAAAATTAACCTTATTGTATTTAAAGAGGTGGTGAAACTTTCATATCCATATGTATATTTTCAAAATTAATAAAGAGAAAGAAACTTTACGTAATTATATCAAATATTTTTAGCAAAAACATGTCAATTAATTAAAAAAGTTATAAATAATTAATGGATCATTCAACTACCGAGTCTTCTAAAATAGGAACAGTGGACTAAAAAATTATTATATATAATAAATGTGTTTTCTATTCTTAACATGTATAATTTCATTTTTAGAGTATTGAAAAAATAATATAACTTTTTTCCTACTTTTAATGATTTTTAATTAAGATTAATACAATTTTATTACTTTTCTTTTTTTTCAGTTTGGTTTTCTAAAAAAAGGATTTTACTTTAATGTTTTAAGTTGTTTTAAATTAAATTGATATATTTGTTAATTTATTATGTTAATTAGTCAACTTGATCACGCAAATATGAAAAATTTACACTATAAAATTAATATTTTACTATTAGATGAGGTGGAACAAGAGAGAATAAACAGAATATAATAATAAATTCTAAAAAAATTTGGAGGGTCAAGCCCTACTCCATGTGAGAAGCTTCACCAAATTACAAAAACATTCATCTCCCCTTTCACTTCATTAACATAATTTTAGCTTTGAAAATATTAACTTCTTACCATAATTTATGAAAGCAGTTAACTAATCAATTCCTGATATCACATCAAAGATTTTCAAAAAGTAAACATTATTTCAAATTTGAGTCATCACCATAACTAAGTAACATAAAAAATAAAAATATATTATTAGTAAAATGAATATTGACGTTGAAACCAACAAATAAAAAACAGCTTTTTAAAATATGTAATTTCAAAGTATTTACAGAATTACCTAATGGGTAACGAGATCAATTTGGGTTCATAAATGCACCCCGCCAATAATATAGGAACCCTCGTCTCATCTGTTATAGGATGGTCATATCATATAGATAGATAGGGCTATCCACGCCATAAATACCCATTTATCCTAATATATTACAAAAATATTACATTTATTTTTACAAAATAAAATTATTTATAATTATCAAACAACTTTGAGTGATTAAATTAAGTTTAAGCTAATATTGTAAGAATAATATTTATTTAAAAATATTTCGAGTAAAACAAGTTTTAGGTGTTTTAAAAATATTTAGTGAATATAAAATGAAAAGGCAAACAAGATTAAAAGAATAAACACAATAGTCTCATCCCTTTGTGAACCGTCGAAGTTAACTTGATAGAATTAATATATCTTAAATAAAAAAATGTAGAAAAGGTTAATGTTCTAATTTTTGAGGTTGATGAAGAGCATGATGATGCATCAGCATCGCTCATATTCATTAGTTGTGTGTAGTGCTTTTAACGGATGCCGATACAGTGACAATGATAGATCACTTATTATTGAAACGTGAATTTGTCATTTTACGATTATAATAATTGAAAAGAGACATCGCATTCAAAAATTATTTTATACACAAAGAGAGAAAGGGAAGGATGGTGCAAAAGAAAGCTACATTATTAATTATTACTAGATTATAACATATCTTACAGTGATTTTTTTGGAATCAGTAACATTCCCTTATTCCCACTAAGGCAGGCAGAGATGAGGACAAGCTAACTTCCAATGAAAGGAAAATCATAAACCATGGCAGAGAGGTTTTGTTTGATTCCCTATCTATCTCGTTAAGGAACATCTTATCTTAAACTGCTTTTCAGGGAGAATTGGTGTGCAAGCTGCAACATTGCAACCATCATCATTCACAAAGCACAGACAAAATCACCGCTTGTCTCAATATCATCGATGTCAGCATCTGCATCAATATCACCAAGGTCCATGCTGCCCCCAACAAATTGCTCACCAACTTTTGGGCCCTCACCCGGTTTTCTAGCCTCTTGAATTATGGACAGTATTTCTTCAATGCTTTGAGTCTCACATGATTCATTCATGTCATTTTGCAACACCCCTTCTCCCTCATCCATAAATTCTACCGGCAAGTTCTTTAGGAACCAAGGGTGCATTTTTATCTCTGGTATGCTAATTCTCTGCTTCAAACAGTGTAACCAAAGTTAGCATATAAATATATACATATACATGCTAATAAATCAAAACTACAAAACTCATGCACAATTAATAAATGTTTATGGTGGCGCTATTTAATTAAAAGTGAATTTTATCTTAGTAATCTGTGATGTTAACTTTGGAAAACAGTACTTTATGAAACTATATGTAAATAATGGTACCTTTTCTGGGTTGGCCACAAATATTCGAGACAAAAGGTGCCTACACTCTTTACTGATACGTACATAGTCTGGAATAGAATAGTGGACACTAAGAATTCGCTGTCAAAATTATCCAAACTGAATTAATAAATTGTGTGATTAACTAGTGATATTAAATACACTTGGACAAATAAAGGTAACTCGTATTATTATTGGACCAACTAACCTGAAGTGTTTTTCTGAAGTTTCTTGGGTCTTCTGGGTCTTCAAAAGGATATGCACCAACCAACATCACATACAAGGTCACCCCACAAGACCAAACATCTGCAACCTAATTATTCTCAAGGATAAGAACATATCAGTGGCAAACATTAGCTCAAAGTGAGTGAAGCCACGATTACATGATTGGAAAGGGAAATTTAGGTGTAAAGTTACCTTCCCATCATATTCTCTTCTTGACAAAACCTCTGGTGCAATATAGGCAGGGGTTCCTACAGTAGATTTTGGCTGGGAGTGCAGAACAGATGACTGAAGAAAGATGAGGAACACCATTGAGTAATTAACTAGATTCTGAGATATTAAATGAAGTTTAAGTTATGATTTATTGCCTTTGAGTAACCAAAGTCACAGATTTTAAGTCGTGGAGCTGAGCTTCCATCTAAAAGTGTGTTTTCCAGCTTAAGATCCCTATGGCAAATTTCCTGTAACAAAATTACTTCTTCAATTCAGCTAATGGAAGTAATCAGACTGAATTTCAAACATTCGTTGAGAAGTAAACCATTTAGATTCAGATTGGACAAGAAAATATTACCATTGAATGGCAATAGCTGACTCCAGAAATCAATTGCTGAAAGAAATATCTTGCCTATGCAAGGAAAAGGAGAAATTAAGATGAATTTCTCTCTTTACAAGTATCTAGCATGTGAAATACTATGCATAAAATAAAATAGAAAAGGACAAAGTCAAGTTATTAAATCATAACAGTGTGTTAGATGCGAAAATTGAAACTATGTGAGTAAAATATATTAATTATCGAAAGCAACTAACATGCCATCAACTTGCCTTTGAAAAATTCATGCACTAGTATTATATGTATTTGTTTAAAGAAGAAACAGTTCTCCTATTTTTGTTTCATGCAGAGTGTACAGTTGATACAATCTTAGTTTATTGCTGTTTTGGAATCTAAAAATGTTTAGTAATACAATGGCCATGTTGGACAAAAGCACTATCTTAAAACCACTGAAGCTTTTCCTATCAACTATTAGAAATGATTTAAAGCTAATCTACCTCGTCCTCACTGAATCTCCCAGCACTGCATATTCTTTCAAACAGTTCTCCCCCGGCAGCATATTCCATGACTATTGCAAGATGAGTTGGAGTAAGTAACACCTTCATTGAATGGCCATTTTATATGTCACAAATCAGCGTGAAAGGCATGAAACGTGTGTTGTAGACGGAAAATCTACGATTAATTAAGTAAAAACAATGTATATAAACGAGGAATAGCAGATTGAATTAAATATTTTGAGAAGAAAAAACATGACATTTACTTTTTGCAATTGCAAACGAGGAACGAGTGTTCCTCTTCTCCAGATATTAGCTTTACTTATATACATTATTTTTGTGGTTTTGTGGAAAAAAAAAGTAATTTTTACAAATCAAATTGAAAAGATTTCTTGATTAGTTCCTTAGAAGATTCTGGAAACTCCCTTTAAGCAAAATCAGAAATAAATGACACTGGATATTGAGATGCCTGAGGGAACTGTATATGGTAGAGAATAAAGCTGAATTATGAAGGACATGGAAAGAAATCATGCTCCCATATTGGCCTCGAATATTTGTTCCATTCTAGGACAAAACTGAATTTAGAAGGACAATAGAGTTTAGGAGCATACAGCACTGGATGCATATTCATTCTCGCAAAGTTGGCAAGAAGTAGCTAAAGAAAAGCAAAGGATTTTCTTTTAGAGAAGGCAAATAACTGCACTAACACCTTTGATATTATACTCGTTGAAACCATAGAGTCTCCAATTCCGTACCTCTTTGAATCTAATGATATTGGGGTGCTTCAAGGACCTATGATTTATAATCTCTCTTTGAACGTGCTCATCAATCTGCAAAACCCAGTAGAACACGTTAACTCACCACAATCCAAAGTACATGTATAGAAAATACGACAACAGAAAAGAAGATTGATGGGCAGAGAAATGATGTTGGAAAATAGAACCTTGAAGCCTCTCTCAATGAACTTGACAGCGTATAATTGACCACTCCATTTTTCCTTGACCAGCTTTGCCACACCAAAGTTCCCTGACCCAATATCTTTGATTATCTCATACCGTTCCATGGTTAAGGTAGTTGGAACTTGAATTGAACAAGTGTATGTAAGTATGAGCAACAGGGTGGTGTGTTAAATGAGATGTGAGCTAGCCAGAGAATTGGCCAATCTTTCTATGTTGCTTTTCTTATTGGACTTGTACTACTTGTTTGCGTGTAGCATCGCATCTTTTTTATGGCCTCCAAATTCCAATGCGCAAAAGTTTGCAATAAAAGATGATTGGGTTCTGGGTTTTGATGCCCTTGTTGCAAATTACAATTGGACTGTCACTATGCCCTCAGACACAGGACTTTGTATGTCAGAAATATATATATATATATATATATATATATATATATATATATATTTAGTTTAGGTAGGTATAATTTATGATGGATGACATAACATATTTCTTGATAACCACCAATCTTTATACACAAACATATTTCATACTGTATTTTGAATATGTTAAAAACTTATTTGAAAATTACTTTATTTAATAGTTAGAGAGAATGTTGCCAGAATAATAATTATTTATATCTTAATATTTCATATATTTAGGTAATTGGATTGTTATTTTATATGTAAAAATATTATTTACATTGATTACATAATTTAAGTTTGTTTCCCGTATTAAAACTAACAATAAATGTGCCACTTCTAAAACAGTTCTATTAAAATAGTTGCACTCAGTTAATAAATTAATTAGTTTGACTTGAAAAAAAAAGTAATTAATTTGAGGATAAATTAAAAAAAATTGTTTTATTGAAATATCACAACATCCAAAGCCTAAAGTTTTAAGCATATTATGACCTGCAACTTTATTCATTAATATATAATAGAATATTCTTATTTAGTGTATATATATCTAGTGTGTTTGTTTTTTTACCTTGAAATGCGAGTATCTGTGCTTTTCTCCTACAAAATAATGTTGTAAAAAGATTGAATTGCATCAACCTTATACTTAATAGTTAACTTGTGGTTGGAATGAGAAGGGAAAGGTGACAAAGAAATAAAATGAAATTTAAAATTTGATGTGAAAGAAAAACTGAAAAAAAATATATATTTTATAGTAATCAATTTTTTCCTTTCTCCTTTTTTTTAAATAAAATAAAGAAAAAATGTCATTATTTTTTCTCTTTATCAAACATGACAAATGTATATATATATATAGGTATAATATTAAAAAATATATAATATAATTGGAAAAAAAATTAAAATGCTAAGATATAGTATGCATACGTAGGTTTATATTAGGTTACTTTTAATTATATAATTTACATGAATTTTATTTATGGATTTTGATTATGATTAGTATCTTTACTAAAGAACTTATAATTCCGTTTTGTCTTTCATACACAATAAAAGAAAAAGAAAACAACTAATTAAAGAAATAATATATAATAACTTAGACTGATATTACTAAAATGAATAAGATCAGAATATGGAATTGACACGTGGCATGACATAATTGGTTAAAAGTAGTGGCAGACTAACGAAGATTTTGATCCATGGATGCAGTGAATTGTATGCAGAGCAAAGGTGTAAGGACAGCGACGCGCCCTTGCATTCCAGGAATACTGAACTAAGTGAGAACGTGAGTCAATTAGCGTTGACTATTTTGAGCGTGAGAAAGGCGAGTAGAGAAGATTGGTAGTCGCGGGGAGTGATTAGACAGGTCACGTCACAACCATGCTTTGCTTAGACAAATTATGAGAAGGGCCTATCTCACACCTCATTACAAATTTTGAATGCATCATCTATCAAATTTATTGTTTCTAATTGATAAATTAACTTTCGTTTTGAACTAATTATGATATATTTAATTGGGATGAGGATTCTATTATTATTAACTTGATAAAAAAAGAATATATCAATTACTTTTCAACCCAAAATGGATTAAATTAAAATATTTCAAATAATAAATGAAATTGAAAAAATCATTATAATAATATTAAAAATTATTTAACTTGAAATTATAGGTTCAAAAGTGGTTTAAAAAAATTGTGAATCAACTCACTTTTAAAAATAATGAACATATTTAAAAGAAATTAAAAGTAATGAAATTTTATTAAAATAAATATATTTTCTGTAATTTATATATCATTATATGTGCAAGTTAAAATTAATTTTATCAACAGATCTTAAATGTTAAAAATATGTAATTTTATATTTAAATAGTTTTTAAAATGAATAAAAATAGACTGTTAGCTGGACGTAAGCTCTAAAAATCATAAACTGTTTGTAATATGAACTTTTACTATTTGGTTTTATTGTTAGACTCAGTCTTATTGTTTCTATTGATAAATATATTCTTAATTAATAAAGATGATATATATATATATATATATACACGAAATAAAATTATATTAATATAATTTTTATCAACTATAATATCTTTAAAAATAATTAGACGATTTTGTTCTAAATTTTTTCATTAAATTTAAAATTATTTTATATTGGAGTATTTACAAAATTTATATTATTTTAAGTTATTTGATATTTTATTCATATACATTAAAATGGATATATTACACATTTTAAAATAAATTAATAAAATATTATTTATTTAATTATTTTTATAAAGTTTAGCATAAACAATTTTATAATATATAATTATAATTTAGTTGTGAGATTTTTTTTCCATTGGATATGATTGACCTGTTTACTACTAAGACTTTACTTATATTAATTTTTCATTTGACATGGTGTATGAACAATTGGACAATGGAATGGTTTTGCCAAATCAGCAGTATCATTATAACTCTTAAACTAATGTTTTAATAAATTAAAATCTTAAAAAACAATCAATATTTAGTAATTTTTTAATTTTAATTAATATTAATTTTAATTTTCTGATATCCATATTTATTTTTTATTTTATTTTTTAAAGATTTTACATGTTTTGGTTCATATTATTAGAAATTGGGATTTGACTAGTAGTTTATTATTATACTCTTCAACATTATTATATATTTGTTAATGTATTTGGTACACATGTGATCTGTTTATTTTACATTTTAATAAATATTAATATTATATATATTTTTATTGTTGAGAAAAAAATTCAAATCTAAACAAGTACATATTTTCTCCAAACTTAATATCACATTAACAATTATTTAATCTTCATTTAAAAAATTCATTGAAATCTTAATTCCTGACCAGATAAATGGAAAGATGACAAATTTTTATAGAAAAAACAAAAAAAAAACTGAAAATAAATATGGACATTACTAAATTAAAATTGATATTAGTTGCAATGGAAAGATAACTGATACAATACTATGTCCCTATTCCATAGGTAACCAAAATCATAGTTATAATTACATTTATTATAAAATTATTAATACTATAGTAATTTATACTCTGTTTCTAAATAAATATTGTTATATTTGTTTCATATTATTTGTCGTTTGCAGATTTCAATGATGTATTAATTATTTTTTATCAATTATACTTTTATTTTAAAAAATATAAAAACAATTAAATAATTCTGAGACTTTAATGTACTAGCTGTTTGTATTAACCGATTATTTTTCATCTTTTTATCTACTTTTTCGCTAATCAATAAATTACATTTAATTTTTTAAGAATATTATTGAAAAAAAAATTAAAAATTTATTATAAATTATAGAAATTACTATTTTTATTGCTTTATGAAAAAAAATTTTAAACAACTCTTATTTATAAATAAAAAAAATATTAGTTATTTTATTGTAAATTTATCTTTTATTTTCAATATGAGTATGAATAATTATAAGTAAGAGCAAACTAAGACCAAGGCATTAATTTATGATTTTATATTTTATTTGCATTTAAAAGTATTAAGAGGATAAATATATAAAAATAAATAAATAGTGGGACTATGGTGACAATAACTTGTATATTTGGTAGAAGGTGTGTATTTATTGTATATTCGATGTATCTGGATTTTATTGTATGTAGTCTCTACCTTCGATTTTGTTGAGATAGATGTTTCCAACTTTGGAGTCTATCACAACCTCAATCCATGTCAAACGAAAATATCTTTGAACTGTTCTTATTTTTTTTTTCATAAAAAATATTTGGTTTTAACGTGGTTTTCTACCAGAGAATCTTGTAGGATCCTTTTTCCATAAATAGATAAATAGAATATTTTTCTTTTTCTTCACATAGGCAAGGACAAGAATTCTTGTTTTTGTTTTCATTGTATATCCATAGATTCCTTTTTCTACATTTTTTAGTGGTTGAATTGATGGAAGAGAATGAATAAAGATGAAAATAATATTAGGTGAATTGGTAAAAAAAAGAAGAAAAAAAATTTAAAATGGTACAATTTTTTTTAGAAGAAAAAGAATAGTATAATTTAATGTATTCTTTTTTAAATAAAAGATGATTAAACATATAATTAATAAAGTAAATTTTGAGGTGTTAGGTTTAAGAAAAGTAATATATATATATATATATATATATTTTGTGTGAGTGAGTTTTAAATATTTTTTTTTTCATTTTTAAAGTCATTTACTTCTATTTTCTTTTTCATTTTACTTTATTTCATTTTAGTTTTTTATAATATTTTTTTATTTTTTTACGATCATATCACGTGTTTGCATAAACAATAAAAAATGAAATAATATAAAATATTTGTTTTGTGTAAGTTATTCTACTTTTCAAAATATATATATACCACAATTTTTTTTAGTATTATCCCAAAAAATATATGCATATCAGTTAAAAAAGGATGATTGATATTGATACATGACATCATCAAAAAATTTTGTGGAATCTATCAAAAATTTGATTACACACAAGTTAAATAAAAGTGATTAATCCCTCTATTTCAAATTATAAGACGTACTTTTTAATTTTTTTATATTAATAAAAATAATTACTAATTTGTTCAACTTTCTATAAATTTTCATTTTTACTTTTATTAATTATTATTAAATGAATTAATTGAAATTTAACCAGAAGTATTTATAAATAAATTAATTTTTTAATAAAATTGTAAATTGATTAAGATTAGAATTTCAATAGTTTTGAAATCATTTCAGAATCATTTATAAATAATTTAAAATCAGAACTACTAATTATTTTAAATAAATTTCAATCAAAATTTTTAATTCTCACCAAATTGTAAATAAATATACTCAAATTTTATTTTAAAATTTCAATCAAAATTTTTAATTTCTACTAAATTGAAAATGACTATATTTAAATTTTATTTTCAAAATTTCAATCAAAATTTTCCATTTTCACCAAATTGCAAATAAAAATAGTGAATTAAAATTAGTTGCTACTGTAACTTTAATACAAAAATTAAAACATAATATTAGTAGATGATGGTAAAAGATGAAGAGTCAGACTAATAAAAGGGAATTAATTCTTAGTTCCTTATATTTAATTTCTCTTTCTACTATTTAATGTTAATATAAATAATAATATGATTAACAGGGATATATAAGAAAAAAAAAATAAAGTTATTGAAATTCTAAAACGCTTTATATTATGAAACAAGATTTTCTTTCAAAGTAAGCTTTATAATTTGAAACAGAGGGAGTATAAAATAACACTGCCTTTTTATCTTAATACTTTTTTTAAAAAATTATGGCATTTTAAGTATATATCTTTTACTTATTTTAAACTTTCTTTTCATACTAGACAATTCAAAAGATAACTTCTTATTTTCTTTTCTTCTATTTTTTATTTCAAATTTTTAAAACAAAACAAGAGAAAGGCTTTAACAATAATTCTCTTTCTTAATGTATGTTAGATATGTTAAAAAAAATTCTTACTAGTAATTAGAACTATTCTCTTATAAAAAATAAAAATAAATAATATAGTTATTACCTTTTTTCTATTATTTTTTTCATACATGTAAGTGTTTACGTAAGAATCTTATTTTGTAAATATAAAAAGTTTTAAATGTTAAATGATATTTATGTTTTAAGTTTAATTTTAACTTTAAAAATAGAAGAAAAAATATTATATTTTTTATTTTTCTTGATTTTTCAGTGAAAATTTTGTTTACGGTAATTATATAAAGTTTTATTGATTAAGTGAATCATGCGTGGAGGTATATATATATATATTAAATAATGAAAATATATATGAAATGTTTCCCTCACCAATTTTGAGGTGAAGATTGATTAAAAGCTATGTGAATATACAAAAAATAATCATGTTGTATATAGATTAATAAACGGAATTAAAATCAAGATATAATTTGGGAATCAAATATATTTTAATGAATGACAAATTCTGATCTCACTTAGATTTAATACAGTATTTTAGAAATTGTTTATTTTTAAACATTAATCTTTTTGGTGCCTTAAATAAGATAAGAATGCATATTATAACAATTTTAAGAGTTGCTTACTCTCTCATGAAATCTTATATTTCCTCTTTTGAAAAATATGCATTTATGTATTTTGTTTTGAAAAGTACGGTTAATTATAGTTCTTTTAATTTAATAAATAAATAATTAAATAAAATTTATTATAATAATTAGATAAACATTTTCATTTTAATTTTATTATTATTACTATTTAAATATTTATTTTTATTGTTCAAATGCAGATGACAGGATATTTATTTTTAATTTTTCTTTATTTCCCATATTTTCTTCTGTTTGAATCAAACTATCAATCTTTCTTTATTTTCACTATTTCTTCTTCCTTTCCCCTACTTTTCTCATCCACAAAAAGACAGTAAAAATAAAGTAATGACTCTTTGAAGCAACGAAACAACCTTTCTCTTAGGACTGTAAGAAAAAATTAAAGTATCAAAATAATCTGTCGCTACCAAATCGTTTTAACTATTTATATTTAAGTTCAAATTTTATCTCTAATAATAAAATTAATAAAAAATCAAAATTGACCTACTGAAATTAACAACGATTTAATAAATTTAAAATTGTAAAGATGATTATGATTTTTAATATGTGAAATCATAAACACACGTTTTTCCAATTTTTTTTATTGAAAGAACATGATAAACATCTATTTTTGTATATAGACATAGACATGTTTTTCTTTATTATTTGTAATTTATAATTGATTAAAAAGAAATTGTAAGACATAAAATAATGAGAAACAGTTTAAACTGCATAGAACATTTAAAAAAAGCATGATGAAAAAATGGGAAAGAGTTGTGTTTGGTGTGTATGGTGAAGAATGGAGTGTGTGAGGAAGGGAGGAGTGAGGAAGAGTGGTGGGACCAGGAGTGTCCTCGGGAAGGGGAAGGTGGTGGGGCCCGTGATTTGGTAGTGTTGGGGATTGGTGGAAGAAAGCGCAGGAAAAGTGTGGATCCAAAAGAAAGAATGAAGGAACGGTGGTGGTGAGTGTCATGAGAAGAAGGAAATGTGAGTGGCTACTTTTTTTTCATCTTCTTCTTCAACTTGGCTTTCGGAAACACTGTGATTGCAGAGCAGCCATCTTTCTGTCATGACACATCCTTTTCATGCACCCTTTCACTTCCTACCACATCCCAACCCTTCCTTTCTTTTTTTTAATTTACCTCTGTGCTTTCTTTTCTACCATCATTCTCTTTTAAATGTTAACCATTTTAATTATTTCAATATATTTTCACTGTAATTTTACTTATTACAAAATAAATTCTCTGTTTTTATCTTTTCCAAAACTATATGTATCCCTTAACACTGTTTCTTCTAATTTACTTTCTTAATTCACTAATAATTTTTATTGTTATTTAATTTTTAAAACTCCAAAATTCACAAAATATTAATCATGTCATTTTTATATAAAAATAATTAAAATTTATATTTTTTTAAAATTACTATTGTATATAAAATTTTTGAATATTTAATATGTCATAATTTTTTAATAAGAATTCAATTAAAAGTTTTATATATATGAATAATTTAAATTTAATTAATTCTTATTTTTCATGTACTAAAATACAGTACAAAGTAATATATATATTATTTTAATTATAAATTCAATTAAAAAAATACGAATATTTCGAATACTTAAAGGAAATTTTTTTTAATATAAAACTTTATTAAAATACCAACTTTTGTAAGAAATGTAAAATTTAATTAAATCTATATTTTAATAAAAATGTGATGTAAAATCAAGGATATAAATGTTATTTATTATACTCTAAAAGTATACTAGTATAATTTTCTAAAACAGATTTTTTAGAATAGAAAAAAAATCAAACAAATAATAAATTTTGTTTGATATTGTGTAAGATTATCAAGGGGGAGACATTGGTAGAAGAGATCTTCCATATCGTATATCTCTCTTACGAAGAAAAACAGTGAAATTTTGTATAATTAAAACCATTAAATTAGGAAATTTATATATAAATTATGATATATTAGTAAGTTAGGGAAAGATATTATTTGATAAAAAAGTGTATACAAGTAGAGACCGAGATTAATACACAATTATAAATTTAAATATTATTTTATCATAAGAAATATACCATCAACACATTATATATATCTTAATATAGTATTTTTTTAAAATATTTACGTTTTCAATACATCACACATTACTTAACAACTATAACATCATGAATTCTTATTTGCATTCATTCTAACTAAATTCAAATCATAATATCATTTAATATCTTATTCAAGTTTTCATTTAACACTTACATGACAACTATTAAATATAACAATTCATATCTCATTATACTCATTCAATTATGCTAAAATAAAACTAATAAGAAAACTAACAAGATAAGTTACAACTTTTATATGAAGACTTTAAATTAATCATGTATGTAATTGCACAACTTCAACTAAACTAACAAATTAACATTTGGTTACTAAAACAAACATAACTTGAGTTCTATACATCTTTTTTTAATTGATATTCAAGTCATTGTAAAACTAACATTCAATGCTACAACGTTTTTGAAGACCACTAAGTCTAGTTCTAAAGGCCTTAATCTACTAGGCTCCTACAAATCCATTAAGCGGATTTGATAACAAGAAATCTTCACTTGTTATGGGGTAATTGTGTTGTTGGGGAAAGGCTGAGCGGATTTCTCATAGTATAATATAACTTACTCTCGGGTTCAAAACAACTGGGTGGTTGGTGAAAGGCTGAGTGGATTTCTCATAATATAAAATTACTTACTCTTGGATTCAAAACAGTGAGGCTATTGGGGAAAGGTTGAGCGGGTTACACAAAAACTTTCAAAGTTTTGTAAAGCTCCAAATTGTTCACACATTTTCAACACTAATTATTATTGTTCAAATTAATCATAACAATCTAAAATAAAGTGAAAAGTCAACAACAAATAGTTATCTATTTTCAACTTATAATATCATATATCTAACTATACAAACCAATTGTTCAATTATAAGCAAATCCAAAAGTAAAATAAAATTCAAAGTTTAGCACATCATTCAATCATACCACACATAGTAACAAGAATTTCAACAAGAAACATCTAATCACATCAGAGTATGAAACAATCTCCGCCATATTTTGCAAACATTTATCATTTCATAAAATATCCAATCTTAAGTTCAATACTTAGAATATATTCAAACAACACACAAATCCTGCATAAAACTCAAGATATTTCAATCAAATCATCTTTAAATCCAGATCATCTACCTTAAAATACTATGAAAATTATAACCAATTTCCTTACTTGTCAAGGTTTGCTTCTCAAGGTTAAATTCTCATAGTCTTCCATGCTTATAGGAAAACTAAACTCATACATAAAAGATTATGATAAACAATCAAAATATATACTCATGTTTTCTTACTAACAAAGACTTTTCTTTACTCAAAAAATGACACATGTAACCACTACTATTCAACTATTTAACTAAAAATCAAATCTAACTTAAGAAAATAAGACAAAAAAAAACTTACTTTAAATCAATTCTATCAGGACAAAATTGTTTTATTTTTCACTAAGATCTCTAAGATAGACTTTGATCTACAAGAAGATAAATGAATTTTTGAAAAAAAAAATTAGAGAAAAATATTTTAGAAAAATGATAAGTTTTATATATTTTTCTATTTATAAACTTTTAAACTTAAATAATAAAATATTCATACTTCATTTAAGTTAAATCTTCCCTATTCTTTAATACATTTTATAGATCATTACAATAAAATTGAAAATAAATAAAATAAATAAATTACTAAAAATAAATCATAACTAAAGAAAAAATAAACAATAACATGTACCAATATTTACTCGAGAATAATATAATAATACAAAAATAAATAACTAAGAGTAAATTATAAAAGTGAAAAATAAATTAAACGATAACAAACAGGTAAGTTGGTGAAAATAAATACAAGTAAATCAGTATATCAGTGAAAGTTAAATTAAATGACAAAAACGGAGAAATTAAATTTCAATAATTATAATAATAAAATAAATAAAATTAATTATATAATAAAAAATAACAACAATTATAAAAATTTATGCTACAGTTAATAAATACGAAATTAACATAAAAATATATTAAGATCGGCATAAAAAATTTAACATTACTTTTTTATATTAATAAGAAAAATATGATAATGGATAGTGATAAAAGATTTAAAATATATAAGTTGGAGAATTATAACTACTTGACTTGTTTTGTAACATGAAGATGATAAAATATATATAAAAAAGAAACTTGAATTGAAGTAGAGGGAAGAGAAAATTTTGTTGAGATTTTTGGGCAAGGAGAAGGATGGAGAAATTTAATTATTTTTAAATAGAAAAATAGAAGAAATATAGTTTACTTCTCTTATTTTTCTTGGAAGAGAAGTCACGGTTCTTCATTCCATTTTTTTCAAAAGATTTAATTATATTATTCAAGTGTATACTTTAAGAGTCATTTTTAAAACTGTTTAAATATTATTCCATTTTATCCATCATACATGTTAATTTACCGTTTCATTGGAAATTCTTTGCGACATTTTTCTTTTATAATTGCGCCGTCATGGACCAAAATTCAGTTGGACGTGATTCTGAGCTTTCCAAAAGCAACGCAAAAACACATTAAGATTCCTACACTCGAAAACGTGGTTGCAGTTTCTTTCAAACATTGCCAATAACAAGAAGATATATTAATCAAGAAAAAACCATAACCATCTACCTCAATATGCTGCATTAGAAGTTTAGGCCATCACATGCTGCAAAATAATATAAAAAACTTATAATATTAAAACGTCACTCCCATTTCTTTTATGTAGAGAATAATACTATCATAAATATTATTACTTATGTGCATAATATGGTGAGCTAACATAAACATAATACACCATATAATATTGAATTAATATTCAATAATCATACATTAACATTATATATATAATCATCATAAATAATAATACCAAATAATCTTACATTCAACCATTAGATCTATTAATATAATTAAATATAAGATATCTTTTGGAAGACTTTAATCATAGTAAATAAGTTTTACCAGAGACTAACACATGATCCTATACTTGAATCAAGTCAAGCTTCTTCAACATAGGATGACATAAAATATCTATTATTTAGAATCAGATGCATATACATATCTATTCCATGAACCTGATCTAAGTCTCCTTCAACTTTTTATTTATGAATTATTATGTTTCCTATCATCACCTATTGCATCATACCACCCTCTATTCACAATCACTCATATAGGGTCTCAACATCCACTTATAAAGAACTTTAACTCTTACATAAGTATATCCTACAACCATATATACAGATGTGAGCTCCACTCCATTTAATCCCACACAAATTCTAAACTACACTTCAAACGTACAAAATTTATTTTAAAACTCAAAGTTAGAAAAGAAAATAAAAAAACACATTCAACACTCAAAAAATTACAAATCACTTATCAGAATACAATTCTGATCAGATTGATTATCTACTCTTGGAACCCTGAATATAAATTTAGTTATTTAATAGAGAATCCAAGAGAAAAAAAAAGAAAAACTAAGATAAAATTTAAAATAAATAAAAAATAACATTAAATTCTTGTATATATATATATATTAATAATTAACTATAAAATCTATTATTAAAATAATAGTAGATCTTATAATATTTTTCACAAATTTATTTTATTAAAATAGTTCACTTTTGAACAAATTACTTTATTTTAAAAAAAGTTAATTAATTCGAGACAAATTAAGAAAAGGAAAATAATGTTTTATAGTAAAAAAAAATATAAGTTAATTTTTAATGTTTATATTAAGTGCGTATTTTTTAATTTAAAAAAATGAGTCAATCTTAAACTTACAAGATAAATAAGTACGATCCTATTTAAAATTAAAATTAAATAATTTTATTTAATATTTTAAATATGAGATAAGTTAAATTAATTCATGTAATCATTAGATCGAATAGCTCGAAACTTAGTTCATTTAATAAAATATATTAGATTTAAGTAATGTGGATAAAATAATTAGTTGAAAGAGATGATTCCACTGAAATATGTTTGTCAACAAATAAAATAGTCATTTTATTTCTTCTTTTCATCAAGCACACTCTTTTTTTATTTTTTATTTCTAACCCATTACAATGAAGTGTAAATGTTTTAAAGACTTGGTAAAAGAGTTTTATGCTTTTGGAATTAAAATAATTTTCATAATGAAATATAAAATATATATATAATTTCATTTTTTAGAATAATTATTTTAATAACATTTATTTTTAATGATTAAACTAAAGAATGTTAGACGAAGTAAATTTCCAAAATAGTACAATAAAAATAAAAAAGTATTTGTTAAAGATAAAAATGAAAGAAAAAAAGCTAGAAGCTATTAAAATATTTTCTTTACGTAAACAATTCCAATTCTTATACTACAATAATAAATTTATTCAACAATTTTACCTAACTTGAAATAAACACAGCAACTAAATCCATTGAAAATGGTGCTATACATGTTATTATCTATTACATCTCATCTTTATTTCACGTGACATCTTAAGAATTCATGTCGCATGTTTGGAAATACTAAAACTATAATTGTATATATTTAACAATTTTAAAATAAAATTTTACATAATTATAAAGGTTAAAATTCTTAACAAAAAATGGTTGAAATTAAATTTTGGATCTAAACATATTTTTATCATATTTATATACATTAATTATTAGATAAAATTAAGAAATGCTCATAATTATATTTGATGGGGAGTGTTTAGTCTGAAAAGAAAATCTATCAAACTATTATATTATTATTATTATTATTGTTGACATAAATTTTAGTTTTCGTTAAGTAAACGAAGTTGTAAAATAGATTCTTATGTAGCAGACATAAAATCTACACAAATAAATTTAGATCGACAGAAGAAACAATGTTTTATTTGGATCAAGAATAAAATAAAGAAAAGTGAAATAAAAATAAAGAAATAAGAAAACGAAAATGCAAACAAAATAAATAATAAAAGTACTTTATTTAAATGGGTAGAAATGGAAGTATTTATTTTCTGTCCGTTAAGAAAATAACCTATCTTTCTTTCCTTTTTTTCCTCAAAAAATGATAGAAATTAGATAATTTTATCCTAAATCTCCCCTTTGTATTGAAAAAAAACGTGATATCTTTCCCAATAATTTTGAGTTCTTTACGTCTCATCTCTCTTAATTCATCATTTCATAGTTGATTGCAATGATCATATTGTACGATTCATTCTCCAACGTATATCCAACAAACCTCAATTTGTCGAGTTTACAGTGAATGATTGATTGCCGTTTTTTTTGAAAGTTAACATATTTGGATGGTGACAACACAATCTTCAAATTTTCAGCAAACTGGGCAGGAAAGCCTAATAAGATAGTTCTGCCAACCTCATTAGGGGGAAGCTGAAATTTGTCATAATCACTAATAACTAATAACTCAATTTTAATGCTAATATTTGCAAGCTACTGGATAGTGAGAAAGTGTAATATTAGTTGGATTTAGCTTCTTCTTTTTAAATGAATGGTGTGTTTAGAGGGTAAAGTTTAAAATTATAACAGTTATCAGAAATTTAACTGTTTATTATAATCTATGAATTGATTTATATATATTCTTTAAAATAAAGGTGTTGACAAAATTGTTATTATCATATCTTTATACTGGTCCCTAATGGTGTGATGTTTCCTTCTTGTAGAAAGCCATAAAAGGATAACAGTGTATCAGTGTCCACATTGCATTTAACTTCAAAGCATTTTTCAGTTACTGTATGAAGAAATGTTGTATTCTTATCTCACAATTCAATGATATTTGCCCCCCCCCCCCACCAGACAAAATGTATGGTTTATTGAGTATTTAAAACAATTTGTTAGTGGAAAATTCAACATTCAATGAAATGAAAAATGTTTAATAATATGAGAAATAAATAATTTGCTATATTTATGAAATTGCATAAGAAACAATTGTAAAGTTTATCTTATTATTTTTAACACATCATATTTCCTCATGCAAATAAAACAAGTTTTTACATAATGTGCGTGAAATTGGGCCGTCCAGCTGCCCTTTTGCAATGATATATGGGGAAGAAAATGCTAAAAGTATATAGGACATTTGTGAAATTACTTCTTTGCAACATTGTCTTACAATCATAAGGAAAATAAGAACAAAAGAGAAAAGTGGAAACTAAAGTAACATTACAAAAAAGGGAAGAAAAATGAAGACTTAATTGATCTATGATTTATGTTTTGTTCTTCATTCCTTTTTTATTTGTTTATAAAAATATATCCATCAATTTCAAAATTTTTTCGATTGAGATCATAGATTCAGTCTATATGTTCATGTAGATCCAGTTTACGACAATGTCACTCCCTTTGGGTAGCATGCAATAATTCGGAACTAACAAAGAGTGCTGCTAAAAGTTGTTGTATAAACAATATAACTTTGGAAGTTACGGTGAGAGAGAATCATATAGCTTAATATGGACCACATCAATTTACCAATGTTGTCATACCTTAGATTTTCCAAGCTCCCTAATTGAACATTTGGCTTGAATTTTCTATTTCCCAACTTTTTTTATCTCTAAAAGTTTGAGCTACTTTGGCAGTAAGTGCTGAAGCTTAAAGTTAAGGATAACCCACCCTCCCGTGGGCATGGCTCCCAATAAATTATATATCTTCACTACTTTTAGAATTTCACAAGAAAAATTCTTCATAGTCACTTTTTACTGTCATATGTAATGTTATCCTCCTTAAAGCAACATGTATATCATTAATATTAGGATGTGATGGATCCCCTCCAACGAAATAATGGACTTTGTTTCCAATCTGCAACCAACTATTAGCACTTTGTTTTTTGACTCCTAGCTCTTTCATCAGAACCCTGATTCTATGAACGTCCTTCCACTTGCCAGCAGCAGCATATATATTAGAAAGCATAACATAAGCACCAGAATTATTAGGATCCATATTCAAAATTCTTCTAGCTGCCAGTTCCCCCAATTTCACATTCAAATGAACACTACAGGCCGCTAGCACAGCACCCCAGATGGTGGAATCTGCCTTGAATGGCATCTCATAGATTATTTTGCAAGCTCTGCGCAACTGACCAGCTCGACCCAACATATCAACTAAGCAAGCATAGTGTTCAGACCTTGGTGGAATACCATAATTATGAACCATCAAACTGAATAGATTCATGCTCTCATCGACTTTCCCAGCACGACAACACGCAGATAGTAAACTCAGAAAAGTTATGCCATCAGGTTGAACACTGACTGTCACCATCTGGTCAAAGTAGGAGCGTGCTTTGTCATAGAGACCATGCTGAGCAAAGGCAGCAATGATAGTGTTCCATGAAATTAGGTCTGGATGGGAAATTTGTCCGAAAATTAGCTCAGACTCAACTATGCCACCGCATTTGCTGTGCATAGTAACCAGATTATTACTCACCGACAAATGTGAATCAAACCCACGCTTAATTACAAGAACATGCACCTGTCTTCCTTCTTCAAGTGATGCAAGACTTCCACAGGCAATGAAAACTGAAACAAAAGTCAAGTCATCTGGTTGCATACCAGTCCTGATCATTTGTGAAAACAAACTCAGTGCCTCTTCCCCTCTCCCATTTTGGGCATAACCTAAAAATTGTGAAAACAAATTCAGTGCCTCTTCCCCTATCCCATTTTGGGCATAACCTACAAATTGCGAAAAGATGGAATGATAAAAGAAAAAATATGCAATCCCACAGTAGAAGAAAATAACCTCCGCCTCCTAGGACTACGTGTTATAGTTTTATTGTTTGCAACAGTTTAGTCAAAATATGCTATGAATGGACAAGGCTTTTTTAAATTGAGATTAGTTTTAGATATATATTGTAATCTAGGTGTGTTTTCTGAAATATAGGGGTGTACACATCTTTTACATAAGAGACTTAGGTTCGTTTGTTTATACTTTTATTACGTGATTCAACATGTTTTTAGATTCTTTCAGAAGCTACTATTTTTAGCTTAAGAGATAAGCAATGATACATTTTGTTTTGATGATTTTAGATTTTTTTTTAAATAGAGAATTTGATCATATTAGAGAAAAAAAGAGACAGATGTTATCTGATATAAACAACTGGTCTTAAAAATTAAGTGTAAATGGTCCTTGTTTGATAAAAAGAGCATCTTTCCTTTTTCAATATTAATATCACTTCATTAGATAACAGACCGAGATGATCCTTTTTTTGTCCAAAAGACTTAAATAGAACTAGAGACTTCAACAAAGTAAGCCATAATATAAGTAAGATTTAATGAAAGATTTTAGCAACAGCATCTACTGTAGCATGAACCTTGGGTAGAAGATGCAGCAACATGGCAACCACATCATAATTGCCAAAACACAGCCCTGAGATGTCCTAACAATGCTTCCTTGAGACTGCTGACCAAGTCAGACTTTGGCTCTAGCTTCTACAGTAGGATTATTTTGGAGGAAGTCCTGAACGCTAGTTTCCTGTGAATGAAGATGACAATTCACCGTCCTCACGTATTGTCTTGTGAAGATAGATGATTCTCCATAGTCTGAATTGAAACTGAATGACATTTTTTAGTTTGTAGGTATCTTTACTTCTTATACACAGCTTCAGGATGCTACTGAAGATTGTGAAAATCGTTTTCAACATTTCCCTCCCATCTATCAGGGTGCCAGCCTTCATTTTTTTTTCACACGAGCCCAGTGGTTTAAAACTTCCTTAAGAATAACCTTGTTCTTAGAATATGGGTTAGACTCTAACTCAATCCCATAAAATCTGCTTGTAAAGTGAGAATAGTATCCTACTTAATATGCTTCGTCCAGATTCTGTTTCTAGTTTATGTGAACTTGTGGTTTTTTTTCTTAATAAACTCCTTTATGCTCAACCTATTGGGTATGATGCGTGAATAATATAATGTAGAAGCGGAAGCTTTTCAATACTCGACTCTGATTTCATCTTAAAACATGGATTTGAGGTTAATTCAATTCTAAGAAATCCACTTCTAAGATAAGGATAGTCCCACACTTATTTACTATTTTCAAGCCCTATCTCTAATCTAAGTACGACTAGGGTTTTTTCCCAATACCTATCTTAGAGCCAAATTCAGACTTAATCAAAGGCATGCTAGAGTAGATGCTCTTGCTGAAGCCTTCCTTAAATCTTGTTCTAAAAAAGCAACCAATAACAAAATGACTAGAGTAGATGCTCTATCTATTTACTAAATTTTTAAAAAATCGAATTAAAAGGAACACTTTTTTCAAAGAGCAAGACATCTAATGATACGCCTATATTATTTTATTGTTTAACATTTGAGAAAAGGAAACTCCGTAAAAAAATATTTTCCAATAAGGTATTGAATGGATGTTTTCCTTTCTCAAAATAAAAATAAAAATCACAAACACTGTTCAGCATCAAGCTGAGTACCACACATATTAGGAATATTACAGCTTCGCGTACCCGTTATGATTATATTCCAAGAAACGCGATCTCTGCATCGAATCTCTTCAAACAAAGCTCTAGCCTCTTCCATCTTCCCTTGTTTACAAAACCCAGTAATCATAGCGGTCCTCGCCACATCATTCTTCTGCGGCATTCTCACAAACACTTCCCGCGCTTCCTCATACAACCCATTCTCCAGCAAACCATTGATCATCACAGTCCACGACACGGCGTTCCTCCGAGGCATCGCTTCGAATAGCGCCCTCGCGCGCCCAATCCCACCCTCCACCCTGGCGTACGCATCCACCATGGCCGTATACGACACGACGTTCGGAAGCGGCATCTTTTCGAAAAGCCTCTGCGCGTCCCCCACGCGCCCGCACCTCGCGAGTCCCGAGATCACGGCGTTGTACGAGGAGGCGTTCTTCTCTGGCGCAGCGGCGAAGTAGCGCAACGCGTCATCGAGGTCGTCGTTTTGGACGCACGCGGCAATGATGGAGTTCCAGGAAACAACGTTTCGGAGCGGCATGGAGTGAAAGAGTATTTTAGAATGTTGGATAAGGCCGTTTTGCGAGTAGGCGGAGAGCATGGAATTCCACGTGACGACGTCTTTCGTGGGCATTTCGTCGAACAGTTTGCGCGCGGCATCGACGTTTCCAGCGCGTGAGAGGGCGGTGATGTTGAGATTCGCGTAGTAGACATCGCGAGTGGAGGAGAAGAGCGTGGCGAGCAGAAAGAAGGAGTGGCGTTGTCGCACAAAGGTTGGGTTTGACAGTGAAAGTGAGACTATACTAGTGAGCATGGAGTGTCTGCAACCACAACTTTCCTAATTCCTTTTGTTTTATATCCTATATATGTCAAATATATCTTACAATAATTATCCAATAATCAAAATACTTTCTTAAATTTCACAATTTTCAATTTTTTACAATTGTGTTTACTAATCACTGATTCATGTAATTAATATCATGGAACTTTTTTGTTGTTGTTTGCCTATTATATGTATACCTCCTAATTTTTAACCATAAGGGAACATTCAACTTTATGATTACAAAATTTCTTTAATTTTTTTTTTCTAATTGAATGAAGAAGCATGCAATTATGATGCCTTTTATGTTGAAGAAGGCAAGATTGACTTACCACCTATTATAACATGATGAACTTATTTCCTTTTTTTTCTGTTTTATTAATAATTTTTTGACATAAACATCTCATTATTTTATTATTTTTTATTTATTTTATCTACTTATATTGTTGTTTGTCTAATTTTTAATATTTTTTATATTAATACATTTTAAAGATAGTTTAATACTCTTTTATTATTAATATTCTTTTAAATATTTTTATATATTAAAATTTTAAATTATAAAGATATGTTATAGTTTTTCTTTTTACTTAATTTTATCATTTTTTGATATTATTTATATTTTTATAATATTTTTATCTTATTTTATGTTTTAATTTTAATTGTGAATGATTAATTTTTAATTATTATAACAATAATAATAATATATTAATAATAAAATAAATTTTTATAAGTGACAAGTAAATTTTAATTGAATAGTCAATTTTTAATTCTCATAACTTACTATCAATCTTAATTATGAGTAAATTTTTTTTAATTTTAACTAAAATGATATTGATAAGAAAAAATATTTTAATTTAAGGAGTTAAAAATATATGAAATATAATAAAAAATAAATTAAGAAAATTTTATTATTTTTTTAATTTATTGTTATTATTTTAAAAACTACATAATAAATTTTTTTATTTTAATTTCATATTAAAGTTACTTATACTTTTAGAGTTTGAATGAAAATAGAAATTTAAAATAATATTTGAGGTATCTTTTTAATTTAAAGTTTTTAATTACAAAAATTAAAAATTAATGAAAAGAAATAATTAAAAAAGTATTACAATAGTAATATATATTATTATGTTTAAAATGTAGTAAAATAATTAAGATTAAAAGTTAGAGAAATAATATTAAATATAGTTAAGTAAAATGGAAAATAAAATAAATTAATAGAATGCAAATATGTTTGTGTTTGTTTTAATTATGTAACAAAAAATTATTAATAAAATAGAGAGGAAAACAGAAGAAACAGGTGATTTCTATTGGATGTTGGAATCACCTTAACTAGAAATCATTCAACCAACCTTCATGATTTCTTCAACATAATTATCAGATACCAATTAAAATTCAACCTGAACAAATGTGTCTTCACGTGAAGGCAAACAAATGTAACTTAAATATAAAAAAGAAAGTCAAGATTTAAATACATCACAAAAATAGTATCTATAAATTTTAGAGTTTCTAATCTTGTATTACAAAGGACACAACTGAACTAAATATCTAAGAAGTTATCACCTATATGGACTAAACCCTTCAAATATCACCTAAAAACACTTAATAGAGGTCTAATATCTAGAACATAGAATGCAACAAGGCTTTGATAGCTGAAGTTTTGAACGTTTTATACAAGTTATGTGGTGTACTCTTTTTTCCCAAAGTTTTTTTTTCTTTATAAGTTTTTCCTCTTGGGCTTTTAATGAGGCACACGTGCAAGAAAAGAAATCTAATTTATTAATATTCATCTAGCCACTTGATATATCATCTTCATCATGTTCATATTCGCTCAAAGTTATTAAGGTAACAAATAGTTGTATCTTGACTGGTACACAATACTCAAGTGAACCTTTAATTTATTAAGGTAATAAGTAGTTTAGTCCTAATTTGTACATCATGCAAAGTTCTGCATCAAATTTATTAAAATAATAAGTGAATCGATCTTTATTACATCATATCAAAATTAAATCTGAAGTTATTAAAATAATAAGTGACTTATTCTTTTTTCCCATATTATACTAAAATCTAACCAAAAGTTTTATCGGATTTTGAGTTTCAAGCCTCCTTAAAGCAGTTTAACATTACTTTTATGCAAGCAAATCAAAATTCAATATCCATGAAATCCGATATCCATATATCTAATGATTTCACGACCAATTACTTTCCCAAATCGAAGCCTCTTATCTTCTGCTTAACTTTCAATAATAGACTTCACAGTATATTTACATAAAATAGTTATTTCTTGTCTAACAGATTGTATTATCGTAATAACGTTATCGTATTTTGTGGCACGTTTCTATATACAGATGAGATGGAGCTCCGAAAATGAATATACAAGATAAGTATAGGTATCATCCTACACAAAAATAATAGACTTTCGAATTTTGACAGAATACGTTCTTCCTAGAATACATCCTCCTCAATCAACGGTGTTTAAATACCGTCCAATTCTGCTAAAAAAAGGTAAAATTAACAATGAGTTCCTGTTTTTTTCTTTTCCCTCAAAGCTATGAAGTATGAACAAATACAACTAACTTTAAACTAACAACTATCTTGGCACGCTACAAAAACAAAATTATCTTGCCACGACCAAACACATGAAAAGTCACCAGGCACTCATGATGACCTAACCTTAACAGAGTAAAGAGCAAACCACCAAATACAGTATACATAGATCAATGAAGCAGGTGGGGTCGAATTAAGCAACACAACAAGCAGAGGCAACCATTACCAACAATTTCTTTTTTTACCAGACAGCCCAGGACCCACATAAATACTCTTGTCCTGTCGCCCGAAAGGTCAACTCATTATGTTTTTTATCTGAGAGCCCTTAGCTTCCCATGCCTGCATGTAAGCCTAACATTTTACTCGTTACTTTTTAAGATCCTATCTTATGTTTCAGTAAAGTGAAAGGAGTCAGCAACGTCAAAGTGCATGGCAAGTTGCACGACAGCAGAACGCACGGCTTCAGTCGATGGTGCAACAGAAGTGGGTAGATGGGGTAAACAAAGTGGCAGATACTGTTCACTTTCCTCAGGAGGGCAGAAAAAAGAGATCACTGATCGGCAGAATATGAATCTGTGTACATAAATGATACCAACATGTCACACAGAAAGTCCATTCAATAACTTCAATTTAATAGCGCTTGAAGTCCAAATAGCAGTTGACATCCCCCGAGACCAATCAATCACCGTAAAAAATTAAAAAAATAACTACATAGGCTAAAAAGTAGAGAGCAAACACCTTAGAATTAGCCGCCTTAAAAATGGATCACTTATAACCTGCGCCCATACTAAATCCATGGTAGTTGATGAGCAAAGAATTATTTCCCACTCAGTGAAAGCATTTGCTATTATGTTCTCTGCTTCATTGTAGACATCCTACAGGTTAACACAACACAAGTTAGACCAACGAGAATTAAAGTTGACCTGAGAAATGTTAAAGATTACTCGTGTATGCTTACTGTATCAGCCTCATTAGGAAAGATACCAATCATTTGGCAAAATGCTGACAAAGGAGCAGTCAAAAAAAAGGTAAACTGGCTTCCATTATTTGAATTTACATCAGATGGATTCTTGAAAATTGGTCTTAAAGGTGAAAGAAATAAAGCAGCCGTTTCACCCCTTTCAGAACCATGTAAAACCTGCAATAATTTATGATGTACACAATAAGTCAAGGCGTGTCAAAGAAAATAACATGGGTCAATCAATTCTCAAGCTTCAAAAAGACAGAATCTTTCAAATTCCTATCAATTCCAATACATATTTACCACGGGACAAGCCAACAAGCAAATATTCTACAATGATCCCTCCTCCCACCCCCACAACACACTCACACCTAAAACGAACCACCAAAGAAAATCATTAGAAAACCCAGAAAGATGCTGTATTTGTCGTTCTTTTTGGTAAGCACACATGAACGGTTGCCAATGGTCCTTTCTTTCCATCCATTTAACTCTGTCCTTCAAGAAAGTTCAAGATTCATATTCAAATTATAGACGAAATTCAACAAGGTAGGGTTTTCTGCGGTTAGTGAGCTAAAATTCAATTTGAAGGATTTCGACAAACATATCTGGTAATTAACTAATTACAAATGTTATCAGGCCATTAAAAAGTAAAATTAGATTCAGGGAATATTCTGAACAGCTCCACCTAATAAAGTTCTTAGGCAACTCATACACAAGTTCTGAGTTATGACAAACCTGCCTTGAATGCATGGCTGTTATCACTGTCAATAATCAAGAAAAGAGGTTTCCGAGTGAAGGGGATAAGGTCGCCAGGATAGAGATTATTTATACCTGATAATTCAAATAAAGCACATGTAATTGCAGAAATAACAGAGATGCTTTTCTAATATATCGTTTAATTTAAACTAACCTAAAAGTTAAGAGAAAATATAACATTTTTTGAACATTTCATGGAACAATCTTAATTTGATAGAGAATAGAGTCAGACCATGTACTTACCACTATTTCCCTTGGGACCAAACCAGAGATAATTGTCATAATAGTTCCTTTCTCTCTTGCCATTATTTTGAGTTTCAGAAAGTCCATAATTCTGTCCATGGGAAGTCTGAGAAGGTACTTTGTGTCTTGAATATTTGGATGAACCTCCAGAATTTTCCACCTGAGAGACATTATTAAGACCAGCGTTCCCTGCACAAATGATCGCTAAAGTAACTAACCTAGTATAACAGGCATGAGTGGAAGATTATTTATACATGTAAAAGATAGAGAAAATGTAAACCTGAGGCTGAAAGGTATACTAGCACAACACTGTCTGGTGGCAGCTCCTCACAAATTGTAGCCATAACCTGCATAACATCATGAAGCTTATATAAGAGATAACAAATTGTAGGGTCAACGGCCTGTGAAAGATTGCATATGAATACGACGCAAACAGCCATTTGTTTTTAATAAGTCAAAATTTTGGCATTGATTCATAAATCAAATCATACAGCTATGAGGAAAAAAAACCACATTTATGTGTGCCCAAACAGATAAGAAAGTATATTATAATAATCACTACATCAATAAAGCACACCAAAGGCAAAAAGAAATATCCAAGTCATGATAGGAGAAGCCATAAAATAGTCATGCAATATCATTTGATATTGACAAGGCCTAGTTACCAGAACAGCCTACAGATTTTAGAAAGTAGACAGGTAAGTATGTAACATAATCTTCCAATAGACTTGAAAACTCACTGCTATCACATGTGTCACAGATGGACGGTACAGGGTAGCTTTTCTAGGATTAGGAGGTATAGTTGGATCAGACATATCTGCAGCAAGATTCATGTCTATTATTCCAGAAGCTCCTGAATGATCAATTGTGTCACCGTTCTCCTTAGGTTTAAATGTATGCTTTTGGTAGAATGTTCCACTAGGCTCCCATTCTAAACATTGTATCATTCTATACATGTCCAATGTTAGTTCAGCAAACTTGACCTGAAAGTGAGAATATATAAAGATTCATAAGCTGCAGTCCCTTTTAGTCACACAAATAATCTAATAATCCAAATTTAAGAATCATCACAGAAATGTGAATCAGTATTAACCTCATTTCGATGATAACTTGTCAACAGGGCATCTTGAAATTTTAAAACCCTCTTTGCATGAAAACGAGCCACATAAGGAAGAGAAGCTCGATGAGTATCAAATGTGGCACAATACCGCATGGGCCTGAAACTAAAGCCCTTATCAACTTTTGTGAAACGGTTAATTTCTTGCACCACTTGCTTCCATTCCTTAAAGTTAGTTTCCTGATAACAAATTATTCACATTCATTAGTCAAACATGTAATATAGTACATATAATTTTTTCTCCACATTAATAATGGAATACAGAGCGTCAACACATTCTATTATAACAAATAAAATTAATGAGATCTTTTTTTAAAGAAAAACAGAAGTTCAATATTAGTATTGAACAATATGAATTAAAAAGTATAAATAAAATCAGACTGAGAAGTGGAGGCCTGACTTTCAATCCAAAAGAACAACAATGAAAGACGCAAAATAATAGGTAAATGATAACACCTGAAGCAGAACAATGCAGTGATGATCAAGGTGTCGGGCCCGAGATAAAAAGATAGAGTAATTTGACAAAAAGAAAATACCAACCATAGTCTATAGAACTGTTGTCATCAAGCAAATAATAAAGTATCTTTATTTTCAGCATAAACACTTCTATTATCTTGATCTTTTGATATACTTATCAAATCAACACATGAAATGCATTTGGGAACTTCAGAACCTTATGTTTTGTTTTGCCAACTGACAGAAATTTTATTTTTATTATTATGAGCTTCCTGGTAAGAATTTCACAGCAGACTTCCAAAAAATCCAACACTAAATTATGTCATGCGTGCATAGGATAGTAGGAACATATAAGGTGAGGGTATGCTCTTGTTTGAGGAACTGATTTTGACCATAAAATTATGAATGCAAAATCAATATTAGATTCAAGTAAAACAATCTTGGCAGTCCATTTTTAGTAGTATGGTCAAGATTAACTCCTACATCTCACGCTCTCATCAAATAACTCTATAAATACGGTTTGAAAAGAAAACCATAACTGCACCAACGATGTTATTCTGCAAAATTGCCCCCGCAGTCAGTATAATAAATTACTCAACACATGTAATGTATTATGGAACCTCAGAATCATTAATTTTGATTTGCCAGCCGACAGTAATTTCTTCCTTTGTTACCATACTAGCTGACATGAACTTCATATAAGATTGAAAAGAAAATCATCACTGCACCAACAATTATTCTAGAAAAAACTGGCCCCCACATATAGAATAGTAGTGTACAACTTGAAATCCACTTGAACCGGAGCATTTATATGGTTCTATAAGGGAGGCTATTTCTTTAAAAAAATTACCACATGCTTTTCTTTATTACTGTAAAACTGAGAACCTTCAATAACCTTGATATATGTCCTATTCCGGAGCACCTCTACTGATCACCTTCACAGTTCATACATACAATAGTCAGGTCAGCTGTAACAAAAGAAATGAACCTTGCGGCTAATGCTATGAGAAATAACCTATCTTTTAAAACAAAGGGAACAAAAATTTGCTTATATTAATATCCATTGGATACCCATCAATTTTATCGTGCTGAATCAGATGTCAATGAAACAAAGATTACATTACTTATTTCAAAAATCTCTACAACGGGATTGCCATCCAACGACGAAACTAACATAATTTAGTAGCATGGATTCTATCCCAAAAAACCGTGAATTCTACCATATTACATGCAAAAGCACGAGGTTAGGTGGGGTCGGTACACTACACAGATCAAGCCAGCATATCATAGCTGTTCTGCTCTATCATACAGGCCAAAACACGAGAAACTAATCTAATCATCCTGAGGTTTTCATCTAGGAACCCTAAATCAAGTATCATACAATGACCAGTAACCAATTGATCTATACAGAGCAGCTTCTTACTTAATCCCTAAGTTAAAGTATTTTCACTTTTCACAAGAAAGGAAACACCAAGCATATTCACTTCGCTTCACTCCTAACAACTTCCTTAGCAGAAACAAAAAATAAATAAATAACTACACGCACATAAAAAGAAGATGAATATTAGTAGTTCACTTTCCTCACCGAAAGCTGAAACAATAAATTAAATCAAATTGAGAAGAGAACGAGAAAATGCATAGATTACCCGAAAGGTACTCTTGCAATCCTCAACCAAAGCCCCAAAGTGTTCCACGAGGTGGTTAACCATCTCGGTACGGTTGAGAATGACAGAAACGAGCAAAAAGCGCGCGTAGAAGCGCAACTCCTTGGAGCGAACGCCGAGATCTTTGGCGTTGGATTCGGATCCTTGGAAGTACCTTCTGCTGAGTATGGCCTCGTAGAAGACGTAGGCCTCGACGAGGAACCTGCACTCGCTCGTCCTAGTGTACTGCCCGAAGTACAGCTGTCCGATTCGGCTCGCGATCTCGCCGATTTCCCACCGCCTCAGCCCGCACTCCACCAGCTTCGAGCGGTTCTCCTGCTGGTACTTCCACAACCTTGTGTAGGCCTTGAACACCTTCTGGAACGCGTGCTGCTGCTGCTGCTGCCGGCTCGCGCCACCACCGTACGCCGCCACGTCGCGAACGCGCCCAAACTTCCGGTCCGCGCTCTCCACCAGCGCGCGGAACGTCTGCAGCGCCCGCTCCGTGTCCTCGGACATACCTGCCGGAGAATCAGGGAGAGATAGAGCCCTTCTTAGGTCTCCGTCCGGTGACGCTCCTCGCCGCCGGTCATCAGAGAATTCAGGAAAGTAGTGCTATCCGGAAAATAGAAACGAAATGTGCGTTTGGGTGTGTGCGCGTCGGAAGAAGAGAGGAATGGTGAAGACTCAAGAGGGCGGTTACGCTTTTCGTTTGTCAAAGACTGTGTAAGAAAACTATATAATATAATTTTTAGTATTTAATGTTATAAATAATGCTATGTGCATGTACTCTTTTCTCACATTGAATTACAAACATTAATATTTTATTTTATTAATTTTCATGTTAATCATCTTTTTCATTACAAAATATATCTATGCTCTTATAAATGGTTAAATTATACAAACAACACTAGTTACCCATTTTAAAAACTTTTTTTCAATATTTGTTTCATCGTTTTAGTGTATATTGTTTAGCCACATTTATTATTTAATTATACTCAGATTAGCAATAATTCATTCAGGTTGAGGAGGGTTGGAGGAAGAAATTCTATTGCTCAGGTTTATTGATAGATATTAATTATTCATAAAGTTAATGAATATTTCGTAACTTAAAAGTTAATGAATATTTTAAGAAGCTAAAGTTTATGTAATTTTAATTTAATTAGTAATATACAATTTTTTATAAGAATAATAGAAATCTGTTTCCACACATTAACATAAAATTGTTTTTGTTAATTAATGAATTCAAAATTATATTCTAAATGTATGAATAGTATTAAATATTTGATATGAAAGGTTATAATTACTTATGGCAGTTGTATCTAATCATATCTTATTTAAGAAAAAATATCATTCATGACAGATACGTGGAATTTTATAAATAGCAAATGTATGCCTCTGATGTATATTTACAATATCTTAGATGTTAGAATATTCGGATATAGACTGTGAAGTTTAATATTTTTTAACAGAGGTGTGACCGGTGACGAGGTTTTCTTTAGAGAGAAAAGAAAATGAAATTTACTGTTCATTTCGCTTTTGCTTTTTTTTGGTTTTCTTTTTCGCTGTTTGAGAGAGAAGCGAATGATGGTGTTTGGATTTTGGATTATTTGCTGAAGGGACTTTCTTTCCAGCAAATTTATTTTGGCTTTTGTACTGGAGAGCCACCAATTCATTTTTTTTCCTCTTTTTTCTACGTGAGAGATGAAAGCAATAGCGAAACTAGGACCAAAACTGAAAAAACTACGACCTTACAAATAAAATCCCAACAACATCAGCCAAAACAAACGTTGCTATGGTGTTGGCTCTTTTCATGTTTGGGGGCAGAGACTATTATCATGAGTTATTTAATTAATTACTTCGTATGCGCAGGGAAGGAATAATGATGCTCAGAAAAACATTTGTGTCTGGTGTCTTTTTCAGAATTTTTAAAACATCAACTTAATTATTATCATTATTTTACTTTTAGATATGCTACTATCTTCTTTTTTTGTTATATGAAAAAAATAGTCAAAGTTTGAAATACAGGTATACATACATTTGAATAAAGAAAAACTGTGTTGGTAAACAAAAGATAGAGTGTTTTAAGTTATTATTTGCTGGCACCAAACTTGAAACCAATTTATTTTTTTCCCACTATGTCAAACTAATGGTGAAGCAACCTTGTTCTTCTCTCTCTCTCTCTCTTTTCACGCTGCGTTGGCTTGGCCCGTATTAAATTGAGGCATCGTCCATTCGTTACACCATAAATGCAGTTTTTGAGTGGTGGACCTTGATTGATTCATAATGATATCCATTAATTTGGAATTTAGTTATATGTCATTTTCAGGCATGTAGCATTTACAACTGATGGAAACTTCACATTAGAGTATATATCTAAAGCTCTGGCTATGCTTTTGTAGTTTTCAACAGTAATACCATACGTTTAGAAAAGGAAAAATAAAAACAGTGTGTACGTTGAGGTTTTTAACTGGCATGCATTCAGAAAAAGGTTTTGTATATTTTATTGTAAGATTTTTGTTTTTGGCAACACAACTTTATGGCTAATTTGCTCATAGTTCCTCCATCATATAAACTTGTGTAATTAATTGTGATGGTGCGTGAAGATTTGTGCATAATGTGGCCAATGATATCAAACAAAATCTTAATCATTCTCTAATTGCTCGCAAAGGCATATGAGTTAATAATTGGGTTATGAAGTCGAATACACCCTAGCAGTTGGTGAATGATGTCAGCAGGAGGAACACCATTCACAGTCTTCATTGGTTGTTTTGATTGGTTCAACGTGCCCAGATTGGAAAATTCTTTTAATAATCGAGAACATGCCCAACCATTGAAAAAAAATCTGAGCTTGGAACTTGGGAAGAACTTCAACATTGGACCTGGGATTCTTGGTAATAATGATTTCTCTTTTTCTTTTCATTCTTTTCCCCCTTTTTGGTCTATGGATGGAGGGTGGGTGGGTGAATCATGAGTTTTGAAGTCCAATTTAAAGTAAGTCAATTTATTAATTTGACACATTTGAAAATGAAGAAACTTTGCTCGTGTTGAAAATGGAAAAAATGGCAATGGGGTGAATGTGTGTGTTTGATTGTAGCCAAAAAGGTTTGTGATGACATTTATAGGAATAACCTAGTAAAGTGTTTTCATTTTGTAGTTTCACTTTGAAAAACCTAATCAGAAATCTGCATAATCGTGGTTATAATGTGCCAAAATTGTTTGGCCTGATTCAGTGAGGAGGGTGATTCAGAAGTTGAGAAGTGGACAAGCATCATGTGACTTGGTTGACATCATTATTCTGTATCTCTAGCACCATCAAAGCCAAACCTTGATGACAGCCACCACACCTCCCAAGTTAGATGTTGTGGGTTCGGATGGTTACTACGTTGTACAAAATTCGTAGAAATCAAAGGGCTCGTTTGGATTTCTTTTAAAATATTCTTAAAATAAAGTTATTATTTTATTTTTTTTAATTTTTTTATTATATGCTTAAAATAACAAATCAAGAAAAAAAATTATAAATTTATAAATTTATAAATTTATAAATAGAAAAAAAACGGAAAACAAGAGAAATGAAGTCAGGTTCCCTTGTTTATTTTATTATATAATTATCTGGGTTTGGAACTCGGTGAAACAAAGGAATGAAAAGTTTTAGCAAATTAACAATCAACTATCGTACATTCAGGTTTGTTAAAAAAATTATTATTTATTAATTAATTAAATTACATAAAGATTAAATTATTTTGAAAAAAGTTAAACTAAATCATTATTTTAATTTAATTTTTTAAAACTGAACTTCTCATTTATTGAGCTAAATTAAATTATAATTTATGAGATTAAAAAATTATGTAGGTCCATAATACTTTAAATCATACCTATATTTTAAAAATTAATTCAGAATGATTTAATTAATTTAAATTAAATCCATTTTTCTCACTCGTACCTCCATAATTTAGGAGTTCTATATCAAAATGCAATTTCTATATTCATGGTATAGTCTAAATGATAAAATATAGTTGTAATAACTAATTTTCGAAAGATAATTACAAATTACTATAATATATTATATAAAATCATAGGTGTGATAATTTCATTACATTTTTGGTCATTAATTTTTCTCATAAAACGAATATATATATATATATATATATATATATATATATATATATATATATATATATATATATATATATATATATCAATAGTGTAATTTTTTAAGTGCACTTTCTCTTAATTATCATTTAAAGAAATTAAGTCTAAAAGGGTAAATTACAAAACTTAAGTGCAATACAATATTTGCATGTTGATTTTCAACCAATAAGTTTTAACTTATTAACTTACACAATAAAATATGACATTAAAAGTCATAGTAATATCTAGATACAAATTTTAATTCTAGTTACTAGTGTAGCTCATTTTATAAGTAGTATTCTAGATGTATTTATATTATTCATTTATGAGTAGTTATATATACTCACCAAAACATTTGAGTCCCTATAAAATACATGAAGCATTAAATATTTTTCCAAGTTTTCTCTTAGCTACTTCCCTGCAAGTATTTCTAATCATTCAATAACAGACCATACCAGTAGTTTACCACTATATTGAAATCAGTGAGATGTATATTAGAAATATAAACTCCACAGCATCACAGTAAAAACAAAACATAATTGGTAGATAAGAGGGTTTCATGAAAATATTGCAAAATTTCCCTTTGTACAGTATATTTGGACAGTGATAACAAACCATCCCTGTGTGCATATATAATGATGAAGAACTGTTGCTAATCAACATGCAGTTTCCCTTTGTGTTTTGAAGAGAAATAGTAGATACCTTGTGGAGTATTGTTAGTAAAGTTGGATTATGAATTTGGTAAAAGAAAAAACTCAAACAATATTGGATCCATTACTTTTGAGCTTCTTAGTTGTAGTGGAAGCATTTTTCAATGGGTTGACTTTCATAGAAAAAGGAACAAAGAAGCCAGAAATCTATGAAGATGAGTGTGACTATTATGTTGTGCCCGACCAAATAATTCAACTTTTTCTATGTTTCCAAATTCAACCATCTCGATAATTGGATCTCTTAATTTTCCCAGCTGTCTGCTGATTGTTAATTAAATAATAGTCTGCAATATGTGTTCATCTCTCTACCCCCATTATTTTTGAGTGGTTAAATTCAATTACTACTATGCGTGTCTCACAGATTAAACTACACCTCTTTCATCCACACAACTTGTTTTATTGCTTATGGATGGTCACATTTAGCTACAATTTCCACCCAACAATTATCAATGTTCTTGCTGCCTGCAATAAAATCTGGAGTTGTTGCATCATGATGAGTGTTTATTGCCCTGATTGGGCCACTGGGCCCATGCCATATTATTTTACCATTTTTATACATATATATATAGATATATCTTCTTCTTTTTCATTTTTCAAATAAAATAACTTTTGGTTTTTTGGATTGAATGTGATGAAACTTAAAAAGTCATGTAATTTGGGCCATAAGTTTCAAAGAAGTCATTTTCCCTTGCTTTATTAGGTAGAACCTTCCCCTACTCACTAATATCGTGTTCCTTTCATGCTACAAACCAGCATTTCAATATATATATATATATATATATATATATATATACACACTTTTCATTCATTCAAATCCTATAGTTGAGAAGCATGTCAACATTTTGGGGTTGTCAAACACTGACGTGAAAAAATTCCAAAAATAATTTTGTATTATTATTATAATTGACACACTTGCTTCAAGAAGAGTTGGAATCAAATACATACTTTAACTATTGATTCGTTGCAACATTTTTTTCAAGGCAAAGTTTTTACATTGTTCAATCATAAAGGATTATACATTATAGAATCACTTGTTTTAGAACTAACCAGTGTAAATTCGTGGTATGTATGGGTAAATTTTTGGAAGAGTTATTTGTAGGAACAAAAAGAATATGTTGATATTTTTATTTTGTTGATAAAAGATCTTAGGTATAAATTAAAATTTCTGCAACAATGTACTTAATTTAGCATATTGTGATAGAATAAAAACTCATGCATTGTATATAATTTTATTCATTAACAGTAAAAATAATAAGATAATAAAATCCACTTATTTTGCAATGCAACTATAACATTTTATGCAGTGTTGGATATGTATAATTTATGAACAAAGTATATATAGCCACGACGAACATGACGAGTATACATTTCATTAAATAACATGTAAAAAATGACAATTTTTTTGGTAAACAAGGTCCTTTTAATTAACATATTTTGATATATTTTTACATTTTCTAAAAAGAACAATAATTTATCCACCATTTTCTAAACTAATGAAATAGCAAACCTAATTATTAAATTACACTTGTTTCTTTTTCCCATGTTGCTATTAAGGTTGCAAGGCTACCTTCTGTGGCTTTCATCCTCCAGCACATGTTTTAAATTGGGTGGGAATGTCATAATAGTAATAATACAACTAAATATCTCTTCATGAAATAATAATTAAATAATACAAATAAATATATTTTCATATAATAAATAATGTAAATAATTATGAAAACATTTATATTTTATCAGTAAAAGATTAATAATGATTAAACAGGAGACATCCATAGAGAATAAATATTGATATGTGAATACAAAATAATTAGTATTATCCTAGTATGAAAACGTGCTTCAAGTCTATAGTTTTTTTCTTGATGCTAAAACAATGAAAAAAAAATTACTGTATTCACTACATCATGTATTACTTATAGTTAACTTTTGCATGGGTAGTTTAGCAAAATAGACTATACAAGTGGGTTAATTAAGATACACTCTTTCATGTGGGATTTCTCCAAACTAAGCATGATTTGCGCTTTCTTGTTGATCACAAATTCACAGTGAGTGATTGAAAGAAGAATTTAGAAAGTTGACACTTGTTTCAAATATTGTGTCTTATAACTTTTTGAAGTTAATCTATTCCCAAATCTCAAGTGCGTAGGTGAAGCATCCGAAGTGACACGGCGTTCACAAATGAGAAACAGAGTTCGAGCATAGGTTGGAGAGTTTGAAAAATAGAGTAGAAGCTCACTTTAGCAATGTTGTGATGCCACAGAAAAAAAAGGCACAAAAAGGAGAATCCAATGGTTAAAGGAAGAGGAGGAGACTTTTTCTACATGCTCATTGTGGTTTAAAGAATCTTGGTAGTGTTCACTTGTGGAGTCAAAAGGAGGGAAGGTAGACCTACAAGTTTGTGCTATCAATCATACCTAATTAATTATTATTATTATCATCAAAGTGAAGGAAGTTTCAAAATTGGGCAGTTTTGTGACTCCTGTCCTTTCTAATAACTATTGGCCACAGGGTGTGGTCCTGTGTCTATTAGCCTATTGGTGATGCTGTTTAGTGCCAAAAATGGAACCATAACAATTTCACTAAGTGCCCAAGTAAAGCTACCAGATAATAAAAGGAACTTTTTAGTTGAATAATACGATTTAATATAGTAATACGTTAACTCTTAAATCAATTAACTTGTCCTTTATATTTTACTGTTGTTTCAATTCGATGTGTAACTTTACCTTGCATAATAATAGATTGCTGTCCAGTAACTGCAGTAACTTTTTTTGCCCTCAATATAAATGTGTGAATTTTTCAGAAAGTAATAATTAAATTTAATTTATGTTTAAGTTGTGATTTATTAATCTATTTATTCAAGATGAGCATGAGATGTTCTGATTAAGTGGAGGGTGAAAAGAAAAAATTGTGAAGAGTATAGTGAAGAATAAGTTGAGCTTAGAAGTGGATTGAAGTACATTTAAGTTTTGGAAATAAAGAGATGAAAAGACTGAACTTAGAACATATGGGAGTGTTAATAGAAGCATTTATTTTCTCCTTCCCTTCAAAGTAAAACAAAACAATCACTTTTTCTTATCCCTTTCTTCCTCCATTACTCCTCTTTCTCTCTAAGTTTTTCAAAATTTTATAAACTTAAAATTATTCAATGCGATTATTTGATACCTTTAGTAAATGTGTTTGATCTATTTATCAAATAACATGACGTAAAATCCTACCTATTTATTTTATTTCTCCCAGTGTCCCTTTTCTTTGTTAATATTGTTTTCTAACTTTAATAATTATGGATGAACACATAATAACAATAATTTGGACTACACAATTAGACTATACCACATAGTAATAAAGGTATACATATACAATAGTTTAAAAAAATTTATATAATCTTTTAAGATACATTTTGTTATATTCTATTTATTTAGTTTTGTAATCCATATGTTTTAATAATTTTATTATAACAACTTTTTATTTTTATTTTAAAGACCTAAAATGGATCAATGAATAAGTTATTAGAACATTATTATTTATAATAATATATAAAGATAATTTTTTTGTATATTTTTTATATTCTTATTTTATTTTTAATATATTTAAAAATAAAAATAAAAATAAATTATTTAAAATCTAAAAATAACTGTAAATATTTCAAGATGTAATCACTAGTTATATTTTTTCATGTTATCGCTGCTGTCAAATTATTTTAAAAAAATAATTAACTCCTAAAAATAATTATAAATACTTAAAAAAAAATATAATTACCTATTTTCTATATAACCACTACTATTAAATTATTTTTTTAAAATATAGAGACGTGTTTCTCCATAGTTTTGTATAATAAGTTTTTTTTATAATAAGTTTTTTTTATAATATATTAAGATATATTAAAAAGTTAGAATTTTTTTTTACAAAATAATATAAAATAAAATAAATTTTGTTTCTGCATAATATATATATATATATTTTTCATTGAAGCAATATTTGTAAACAAAGAGAAGATTGATACAACATTGTTCATTTGAATGATTATTAAGAGTTTAAGTGATAATTTTTTAAGAGAAGAGATAATTGATCAAACTCTTTCCTCACTCAGATAAGAAAGTAGAAGTTAAGCATTTAAGGTTGCTGATTGACTATCATTTGATTATTTAAGTGAAGAAGCATTAGATGAAGACTCAATTCTTATTGTTTTTATATTATTTGAGCCACCAATTTCTCACTTTATATATACATATACTGATAACTAGAAAAAGAATTTTAATAGAGTTACCAACCAAAATTTTTTTCTATTGAAGTAATTTCCAATGTATATATTTAACTTCAAATCAAACTTATATTGATTCAAATGGTTTTAAGTACTCAAAAAGACCATCAAACATAAATATCAGATTACAAATAATTTTTTATACTTCAAAATCAATTTTAAGCATTCATATCTATAATTACCGAAGAAACGTCGTCTCCATGTTATGACATAACATTTTAATTCTAGCCAAAATAAAAACCATTTCTCTAGTACAATCAAATTTCAACTTTAGCAATGAAATAAACAACTAAGTTCCATCATACATCTATTTAGAATTTACTTAATTACCTAATCACATAATCTATTACAAATCTAAGTTAATTTTTCTTTCTTTCCAATGAACTATAATCTTAGAAAAGAAAATAAGATAAAGGTATTTAGATACTCTCAACTCAAAATAACTTTCAAGAAGTTAAACCTAAGAAGCAAACATTTTAACTCAAAATAACTTTCAAGAAGTTAAACCTAAGAAGCAAACATTTTACTATGATATACTTGTGAAAAATTTTAAACCATATACAATAAATATGAAGATAAAAGGATTGACAAGTAAAGAAGAGAAAAAACTTATCCTAATTAAAATTCTCTATAATTAAGCTAAATTTGCTTTGAATTATCTTCTAACTTATGACTTTAAAAAAAGAAAATAAAAAATAATCACCAAGAAACTCTGGAAAAAATATAGAAAGAAGTTAGAAATTTTATGTTTTACAGATATGATAATTTTAAAAAAATAAGAAATAAAAAATAAAAAGTTTTATTTTTTATATATAACTTTTTTAATCTAAAATACCATTATCGTTATTAGTTAAATTTAAATTTTCTTTTCTAATACTTATAAAACAGTTACTTATAGAAAATAAACTTTATGTATTATTATTTTTTATAATAACCTCATTTAAATTTATGGTGGACGTTCTTGCTCATATGGATTTAGTGTTATTTTTGCATAAATTATTGAATTTTTTTTTGAAAAGGAATGAGAGAGTATGATTCGTGATTTAAGTGTTAAGGAAGCTAAAATAAGACGACAAATTTTACTTGATGACAATTAGGTACATTTGACCATGTGCCACTTCCCTTTATTTAATATATATATATATATATATATATATATAAAATTATTTAATTAATAATACAAATGTTATTTGTTTTAAAGAAATCTCTATCTTTGTTTTCTTTATGTTTAGAATGCATGTCATTGTAATGGATGATACTGCATCATTTTCTTTTACAAAATTTTGAAAACCTTTTGACTTAATAATACACTTGAAAGATTACAAAGAAGCTAAAATCAGAATAAATGATTAAATAAGGATATCATGCCTCACTTAGACTTTAAACCATATTGGTTTGCTTTTTCTATTACATCGTTTTAACATGATTTACAACATTATGCAAATATGAACAAGTCTTTCTAATTTTAAATCGTTGTTGAATAAGTTTTTCATTTCAAATTAAAGTTTTTTCTCTCAGTGCACATCGAAGCCAATTGACAGTCATATCATGTGAAAGAGTATCTAATGACAACAATGATATCATATAATAGTTTAAGATTATTAATGAGTAGATGTTTGGTAATATAATATCAATATTAGATTTCGGTTAAAAAATGTGATTTCATTAAAAATATCCAAAAATCCTATATGTGAGAATATTTTATAACTTGTACAAAAACTCATCGAATGAAGTAATTTAAATTTAACTATTTTTTTTATCTGCATACCTTACATAATCTGATTTTGATGGAAGAATTATATATTCATTGGAGTTAGATTCAGATAATTTTTTTAAATGTAAGAGTTTGATATCCAAATGTAACTCCTCATCACTGTTTATCATATAATATACGAGTCAATATTCTATTTTAAATAATTTTTTATATTGACTACAAATATAAATAAATATTTTAAAACTTCGTATTTTGAAAATTTTAACATAATAACGTTAGAATTTATGCATTTTACCAAAAAATTAACTTATTCAAAATTTTTAAAATTCGGTTATTTATATTTTTTATATTACAGCTGTTCCGTTTTGTATGGACTGATTTTATCAAACCCAACCTGGACCATGGTTAATTTTTATAATTTTTTCCAACCCCGTAGTAAACTTTTAATGATTTAAATAAAAAACAGTACGAAAAGTATTTTTGAAATTTTTCAGAGGTAAGTTTTACTCTTTTGAATATTTTGATTCATTTGTAGTCTCTTTTAAATGAATAATTTAAAATTCTCAGAAGAAAAAAATAGTTTAAATAACATTCGAGAGACAAAAAAAACTACATTTTAAAATTAGAAAAATAGAAAAGTATATTTGTTTTCCAAAACAATAATTACGCAAAGAAAAAGTGATACCGGAGTTAAATATTATGAAAAGAACAAAATTAGACATTAATTATAACAGAGTAGAGGAAGAAATGTAAGAAACATTTCTGTTGAATTAGTTGCAGAACTGACAGCAAGAGGAAGATACGGGCCCTGAAGGCCCAGATTGATATCAGTAATCCGCAAGCAAACGGAAATAAGGCGCGAAGCCCAGGGGGAGGTGTCGCGTGTTGCGTAGTGGTGCCGTTCGAAACTTTACCAGAAGCTAAAAGTTAGTCATCGCCACCTCCACCTCCGCCACTACCATACCACCGGAATCCGATCCGATCCGATCTGATCCATCAAGTGTTCCATCGGAGAGAGATGTGGGTGTTTTACATGATCTCTCTGCCCCTCACTGCGGGGATGGTGCTTTTCACGCTGAGGTACTACGCAGCTCCACGCGTCCCTCGATACGTGCTTTTCACCGTTGGATACACCTGGCTATCTTCCCTCTCCATCATCGTCCTCGTCCCCGCTGATATCTGGACGGTACTTCCTAACCATTCCAGTTCCATTTCGTTTGGAAATTTAAAAGATCGTAGGAAGAATTCAAACGACTAGCGTTTTAGGAATTTCATTTTGAAATTCAAATTAATGATCAGGAGGTTTTGGAATTTAAGTTTGACGCATTGCCAGTGTAGAAAAGTTGTACTATCGTTTAGTTGTTGATATATAGGGTGTGTTTGTTTTGTGACATTTTCACTTCGCAAAACATGTTTATGCTAATCCTTCCCCCACGGTGGATTTGCGTTGAATGTGACTGTACGGCTTCTCAAACATAGCGTAGCCATAGTCTTACTCTTTGAATGAGGTGTCAAAGCAAGATTATAATGGGTTTAGCTGAAGGGGCTAGTGTCCCGTGACAGGGCAAACCAAGTTGGGGGAGGTTTCCAAATTTATTGTTCAACTATGGCTTCAACATGATTTCTTCAGAATGAGTGCGAAACCAAAAACTAATCTTTGAGGACATATACATTTTTGTTGGAACCAAGGTGAGGATAACACCCATTCATATAATATAAATTGTGGATAACTCTAATCAATATGGGATTCCAACATATATATATATACCCATGCATATAACTTAAATAACTAAAACAAAAAACAGTCACAACTGTGAATGAAGGAGAAATACACGAAACTATGAGTGGTATGTGTCTGTGCAACTTCACTTCTGGTATGGTTGAGCGATCGGAAATAGTGTGATTCCACGGTTTTAATTGTTATTTTGACTACACTGCAATATTCGATTGACAAATATCCATGTTTCGTGTACTATTCTTTTGAAAACTGTTTCTGAAACTTCCTTTAACAAACAATGTTTTGTTTTGTTTTAAAAAACTACACTGAAACCAAATTTTAAAAACTGCACTACAAACAAGTTTTGAAAGTAAAACATTAGAATTACTTCAAACAAGCCCTTATTCATTTAGCCCTGGATAGACTGACTTTGTAATAATAGTGTAAATACAACAGCTTCTGATTTCAGACAAAACTATTGTGCTACCTTATGTTCTGGACAGGGTAGATTCATGAACTTCTATTTGCATCTAAGCTTGTCATTTTTTTTTCTTTTTCTACTTCAATTTGGACATTGATGGGCTAATACATAATATATTTCCCTCCCTTCAAAAGGAAGATTTTTAGAATTTAAATTGTTAAATTATGAATAGTGTCATGGATCGTTGAAGAAATATATGTGCAATAATTTCTTTTGTATATTATTGAGTGTTTCTTTCTTTGACACCTACAGACAATATCTTCCTACCATGAGAATGGAGGCATTTCTTTCTTCTGGAGCTGGTCATACTGGAGTACCTTTTTGCTTACATGGTATGCATCATGTAAAAGTTTTTTACCATTATTTGAGAAAGGCCAACTTTTAGCTCCATGTACTGGATGATGGTTCAAGACTTTCTTGAACTCCTTCTGATTATCTCGTCATTGTTATTTTTGTTTGTGTTTGCTTGGCAATACAACATTCCTCCAGTCTCCTTTTTTGAATCAATGAACTATGAACTTTGTAATGTGGTATAGAATTTAGGTGGGAAAGATGAAAGAAACAGAAAGACAGAGAAATAATAGGGGAAGACAGAATAAAACAGAATAGGGAGGTTTCAGGGAGAGAGGAGAGGGTAGAGAGATCAAAGAATATGTGCACTGCACTTTTGTTGTTAACATTCAATCTATATTCAGCCCTGTAGAATACAACAGCCTACCTTATTTATAGGCAGCTAGCAAACAACTACGAACTAAGAATAGCTGACTTACTAACTAACTTACATCCCTATCTTATTTATATTTACTTATCATAATGAATATGATATGATTTGGCATGAGCTTAAGATTAAATAACTATTAAATGCGAGAATGAATGTTGTTTATTTAAATGAAAACTGTCAAATGCAAATTCCTATAATTTTCATCAAAGCATACCGATTCATAAGATTATTTTCTTTGGGTTGTGTTACAGATACAAGAGAAGGAGTCGAGAGGTAAAGAATAGAGAAAAATTACAACCCTTGTGTGATAGTAGATTGAATGCTAAGTCTTAATTTTATAAACCTTAATTGCCTAACCTACTCTGTAACTGCTCTTAACCACATAACTAATTACATAACTGCTGTAACTGCTTTTCCTTTATTCTTGTACCTAGGCCTCATCAGGATGACACTTCAATAAGATATCTTTTATTTTTAAATTCTTGATTACATATAATGCATGTATGTTGACATTTTTTTGCTGTGGAATAAACTGAGGCTTTGAGCCAACTTTGCGAGTAGTAATGACTGACAAACATGAATAGTTATTATGAGTGCTTGTTAAACTTATATTGGGTGTATGTGCTATTATGCTATTTGCTTTGTCTTCTCGTATGTTTGCTTCTATACTAAATATTACAAGTATTTGAATAAAACATATGAATCAGAAAGGCAAATTTGCTCATGTATTTATGTCATTTTATCATTATCAGGGTTGTTGTGCCCCTTATTCAGGGTTTTGAAGATGCTGGGGACTTCACTGTATCAGAAAGATTGAAGACTAGTTTACATGTTAACTTGCTCTTTTATGGAATTGTGGGATCCATTGGCCTTTTTGGAATTATTCTTCTCATTATGATGCATCGGCACTGGTTGGTTCTCAACCTCTTTATCTTGGTTATTTTGAAATATATATTGTTGAATGAAATTTGGTTTAAGATATTGCTTCCTAGAGTTCTCTAATTATTTATTTTTTCGTGCTAAAGATTCCTATTCCACTTATGAGTTCTGTTGTTCCCTCACATCCATAAAAAAGGCAATATTTGGCTGCATTTCTTGTCCTGGCTGATGTATTCCAGAAGCTTTCCCAAATACTATTTCTTCTGCTTTTTGTAATTGTGAATAACGATTTGTGCTAAACCACTTTTTATGAGACATAATGCACTAATCTGTTAAAGACATTCAGTAACAAGTCAGACTTTATCAAATGTAGTTTTTTTTTTTTTGTTTTTTTTTACATTTTTGCATTTGCTCCTAGAGACTCAAATTTCCTTGCTGGGAAACTTAAATACTATGTAAACTAGGCCTAGTGTTTCAACTTTCAACACATTAAAAAGCCAGGACATTTTGGGAATCATGGATTTGCTAAAGTTACATATAATACAAGCCACCTCTTTCGATGCACTGAATAGGTTGTTTGTATGGTTTTCATGCCATGGATACACAAAGGCCTACCTTCTGTCCAACTATATATTTTTCAACATGATGATAGTGATATACCTTTTTCACTTCTATGCACATGTTTATGCTTCTTGGTTTCAACTGAAGTCCCACTTTGTTTCTTTTAATAATTTTTTATTCTTATTAAAACAGGAGTGGAGGTCTTTTGGGATTTGCCATGGCTTGCTCAAATACTTTTGGACTTGTTACTGGTGCATTTCTTCTTGGCTTTGGTTTAAGTGAAATTCCCAAAGGCATTTGGAAAAATGCTGATTGGACAATCCGACAGAAAGTTCTTTCCCACAAAATTGCTAAAATGGCTGTTAAGCTTGATGATGCTCACCAAGAACTTTCAAATGCTATTGTTGTAAGTAGTCCGCATGAGGCAGGGAAATTTCTTTTGTAGTTTTAAATTTTTATCTCTTATATTTTCTCAATCTGTACATGCGAGCTTGAAAATTTTGTTGATTTCTTGCAAGCAAAATACTAACTTATTAATTGATTGTGATTTGTGTCTTATTTTTCCTTTTCTACGCAATTCTTATTATCTATAAAATTGAAACATCTGAACGTCTATTTTCCAGCCACCCCAATGGCAACCGAGCTAGTCAGTCAACTTGGCTGTCTTTTGCTTTGAATTTATTGTTATTTGAATTTCTAGACTTGCTATTATTATTATTTGTACTATTTTTTTCATTATTTTTGCAGTGTAATTATATTTCTGCATTTTATTTATTTATCTATGTGGATATATTGTATTTTTTTTGTCTGCAATACTTCCGCAATAATCGGCTATGACTTCCAACATATTTTTGTAAAGGATTTTGGGTTGCCGATATTTTCCGTATCCAATATCCATAACACCGCACTAATCATGTGTAATTAATATGCTCTTTTTATATAAACCTGCAGTGTAGTGTCATTTAGACACAGTTTCAACATTGTATGTCTGTGTCTTCTTTTTCATTCAACAAGAGTAACCTTGATTTTAACGATGATGTTTATTTCTATAGATTGCTCAAGCCACATCCAACCAGATGTCCAAGCGTGATCCTCTGAGACCTTACATGAATGTAATTGATGATATGCTAACTCAAATGGTACTGAACTTAGATTTCTTAATTAAATATTTTGAGTACACAACCTGGATCTTTGTTTGGATATAACCTTCAATATTCCAGTTTAGGGAAGATCCATCCTTCAAACCACAAGGTGGCCAATTTGGGGAAAGTGATATGGATTATGACACTGATGAGAAGTCAATGGCAACACTTAGGCGTCATCTTCGAGGAGCAACTGAGGAATACTACAGGTATAAAAGGTAAGCAAATAATCAACTCAATCTTTTAAGTGGGTTTATCAAACAATTGTTCTTGAATCCTCTTTTATCCATTCTATGAGATTTTCACATATTTAGATATTGTATGCATATGATCTATGCTAGTTGTGATGAATAATTTTTTTTTTGTTCATTGGCATTGTCTAATACTTTCACCAAAGTCTATTGACTAGGCATATATTACAACTTGATTATTTGGTTAATATCTTACTTTTGCATTCTTGTAGTGAGTATATAACTTACGTGTTAGAAGCCCTTGAATTGGAAGACGTGATAAAGAATTATGATCGCCGCAACTCATCTGGATGGTTTGCTTTTGATCTTTTCCTTTTTCTGTTTTTTTGTTGCCCCCTTGAAATATCCTTCTACAGTAAATATATTAAAGGTTTTACCAGGTGACCTTGTTCAATTTTTATGCTTTCCTACAGGAAATATATTTCAAGCTTCAGAACTGCTCGGACTGGCAAGTTTGGATCTTTATGTGACACTTTAGGTGAATGAAGAATATTAACCTATTTGTTCTTAACTCGAGTAAATATACTTTTCCCATGAAGCTAGAAACATATATATTAGTTTTAACTAGCAATATTGTGTCTGTCTATCTTAGAATTTGGACTTAAAACCTTATTTAATCCTGCAAAACCGACTTATAAAGTGAAAGATTATATAAGTTTTATAAGTAATGTTTAAGCCTTATCTCTAGCCCATGAAATACCTTAATCTGTAAGAGTCGATGCTCAATGCTTGTACACTATGATTCTTCACTTAGTCTTTTCTGTCAACTCGGTCACAGGTGGCCCTTTCGTGACATTGGTAAGTAACTCTGTTAGGAAACCATCACGGAGACTTTTCAACACACCCTTCATAAGCTTGGAGAATGACATTGTAGATGACCTAACAATAGATCTAACTTCTCTCTATGATGCTTCACTTGGCCTTTCCAGTCAACTCGGTCATAGGTGGCCCTTTCGAGACATTGGTGAGTAACTCTGTTAGGACACCATCAAGGAAACTTTCAAACACACCCCTTCATTCCCACGGCTATTAGCTTGGAGCATGACAGAGCATGACATTGTAGATGACCAAACAATAGATCTAGATTCTAGGATAAGTTCTGGTATGATATTATAATTTGGACTTACTATTTAACTGAATCTCACAAAACCTAGCTGGTAAGGTAAGGATTGACCAAGCTTTATAAGCACTATTTAGGTCTTATCTCTAGTCAATAAGAAATTTCTACCTTTATAAGAGCCAATGTCCCGATTGCTGCATACTTTGATGCTTCACTCGCCTTTCCCTGAATTTGTTCATATATAGTCCATTCCAAGACATTGAGAATCAACTGAGAGGCTGCTATTAATGCAGGCTCACAATCAAGCCAACCTACTGACATATCGATTTCCATGAGTTCCATAATCATGTTACCCTTTCTTTCTATGAAGATATCAATAACAAATAATGCAACATATCTGGGTTAATTGTGCTGTTACTTCCTGCTTAAAAAACCTTTTTATGTAACTATTTTTTCAGTATATGTTTAAATGTGGAGTACTTGGGGAGAAATGCATGTAACTAATGAAGTACTAATTACAGAGGTAGTTAGCAGTGATTAATTCTTGTCCTAATTACAAATGAATAATATTCTTATGTGCTAAATATGTTAATAGATTTGGACTAGTATTTTAACCCTACTTTAGTTAAATCTTATTAATTGCAAATTTTGTTAAAAATAAACACAAAGAAAGAAAATTAACATTTGAAACAACTCAGTGCAACTCAACCAAAATATCTTACTCTCATTGACAGTGTTCTTTGTTTATAGCTCTTGAAATTCTTTGGCTAAAAAATCTTTGGCTCTTGAAAATCTTTGGCATTCTCACCCAACATGCTCAATTCCCTTTACCAGTACCCAAGACTCATCACAAACTCCCAAATTTCAAGGTAGCAAGAGCAGATGACAGCTCCCATGGTTTATCCTGATCTATGCTGAAGCATCATTGTTCTCTCCACTGCACCCATGGCTTCACCTACTTGTAGTGATTATATTGGTCATTGAGCATCCCTTCCTTGTACCCATTGAGTGGAATACTGCACCTCAGTCTTATACCAAACTGGCCATCATATGCTCATAGAGTCTCCTCATTCTGATCCCTGAATCAACTTCCATCCCTGCAACTCCCTCAGTCACATTCTGGCCTACCTCCTTGGTCATGGCTGCCCCTGTACAAACAAAATTTCTTTTGAATCTTTTTCATGCATCAAATCCAAGAAAAGACAAAAAATATACCGCTAGCTGTTGAATAGAAATTGATAAATCACCAGGCAAAGAAAACAGTTATAAATAGAATTGATTCAAGAAACAAGGGGAAAGAGAGGAAAATGATAGAAAATGCAGTTCTGTTGGAACCTAATACAGCTGAAAGATGGATATATGTCAGTAACACTTGACACCTAGTTTAAACAGAGTAAATTATACTCATCTTACCTGTCGTTTTTTTGAATTTCACCTGATACCCCTCTTTTTTAGAGCCCTATAGAAAACCCTCATAATTGTTTGAAAAATATTATTTGTACACCCCTATAAGACTGATTGTTGCAAACATTTAAAAAACAGTAGTATTATGTGCAATCCAAAAAATTTTAGGCGGTACTATTGTAATTTGCTCTTAAACATGATATTTGGGAGATAATATAGGTCTTGTATACAGACAACTGATTTTTTTAATATGTCGAGTGCATGAAGAATATGAGCTAATCAAGGACTAATGGGCCAAATTGACAGCTATTAACAACAGTCATCATTATAGTTGGCTAGCATTTCAGTACGTTCTAAATGTGGTAGTAAATTTAAACTGTTTTTCTAGCAGTACACAATAATGGATTTGACTTCTATAAAATATATTAAAGTGATACAGAACGAGTGCATCCACCATTGATTCAAGTGAGTTAATTTTACAAGATTTTATTTGAGATCAATGGGTTTAGAGTAGAGTAAATTAGTATTCATTATTCAATACAATTATGTATATTAAATAATTCAAGTTTGTTTATGGAGGTTTCCCTATGTTTTGAAAGAACGGAGATTTGAATCTAATGTTTGCAAACCTGGTGGGAAGTGTATGTAATTTGGCGTACACATATATGCGGTCTTTGGCTTCAAAGATTCTTAAACTTCATTTGCTCTATATTTTCCTTTCTCAGTTAGGTTTCCTGCTGCATTAATGTTGCATAATGACATCACGTACTCCTTCCTTTTATGAATATGGAATATAATAGCTAGAGATATTTGGCACAGGCTTCTGAATAAATGGTGATTCTTTGCAGAATTTTTATGGCGATGCATTTTAAGAAAGCAAGTTCAGAAAGGCTTGGGTGTTATACTTGGTGTCATGTCCGTTACAATTCTTTTAGCAGAGGCTACTCTTCTACCTAGTGTTGATCTATCACTTTTCTCGATTCTTATAAAATCTGTTCGAACAGAGGAAGTGCTTGTACAGGTAGATCAAATTAATAATAGATAAGTGTTTGTAGTAAACGTGGACAGCAAGATGCTTATATATATTTAAAATCTTCATTTACCTTGTAAAAAGAAAGTTTGGGTGAATATTTAATTCTAGGATATTGAAAATCTTATAACAATTTAAAGTAAAGTGAAGTCTCTCAGATCTCATGAACTTCTTTCATTGAGTAACATGGCCTTGTTTGGTGCATATTGATCAACTGCACGTGTTTCTTTTTGTCGGGTCCATGCCTATGGTTTTCTGGCAAATTAAACTTGTTTTTTGGTTTGAGGTTGTAATTCAATCCCTGTGAAATTGCTACTATCATCATATATAGTTAACAAAAGGTTTGAAATTAAATTCAGTTTTGGAGTTGGGTTATAAATGAAATTAAAGCAAACAAATAACTCTTGTAATCTGTCAGTATGCATCTTTTCTTTGATGAAATGCTTTATACCATATTTAAAATGAAGACGGGCTGCCTTTTGAATCCTATTTCTTCAATTTCTTGCTTAGGCGTTTGCATTTGTTCCTCTCATGTACATGTGCATCTGCACATACTACTCATTGTTCAAAATTGGAACGCTGGTGTTTTACTCATTGACACCCCGGCAGACCAGCTCAGTTAGCCTGCTTATGATATGCTCGTAAGATTTTATTCACTACCACTACTGCTACTTATTTCTGTTTCTTGAATTGCTGATTCTATCTTGCACATCATTATTTTCTCTCATTTCCAGTATGATTGCTCGTTATGCTCCTCCTATCTCGTACAACTTTCTCAATCTTATTCGCCTCGGTTCTGATAAAACAACTATCTTTGAACAGGCAAGTCTTATTTCACGGTTTTCATATTGCTTTTGTTTAATATTTTCTTCTAAACTTATTTACATATAGATAGTTAAAAAGTATCAGTTTAGTGTAAAGAAGGTATAAGAGAGAATTAGCAATAAAACTAATAACCTAATAATTTTAGTTAAGGAAGTAACAACCTCTGGTTGCTTTGCGATGTGATTTTCTTCACTATACTGATTGAGTGCACGGGATATTGTAAGTAAAAAAAGACATTACACTGAACCATTCCTTCATCAAGTTTACTGACAAAATTGTCTTCTTTTTTATTTTTTCCATTTTTCGTTTATTTTATTCTACCTGATATATGTACTTATATTTCTAAGTGTCTGATGGTTTTGTTGTCTTATTTAGTCTCTACCTGCCTATACACAAATGTTCACGCTATACCAAAAAATATTGACACCTGCTTATCAACACTTTTTGCTTTCTTTCCTTCCTATTAGTTCCTTTTGTTAATTTGGTGCATTACATGATTTATTGCAGAGAATGGGGAACATTGATAATGCTGTCCCTTTCTTTGGAGACAGGTTTAACAAAATCTATCCACTTATTATGGTTGTATACACCCTTTTGGTTGCAAGCAACTTCTTTGATAGGGTATTTGATTTTCTCGGGAGCTGGAAGAGATATGTTTTTGAAGCTGAAGCTGAAGATATGGATGGTTTTGATCCATCAGGATTAATTATCTTACAGAAAGGTATGCTAGCGAAGAATTCTGTAGTTGTCATAAATGATAAATCATGTCTAAATTAGTGAACCTTGAAGAAATGTGGGATTTGTGATAATTTCATGAACTGATTTTCACATAATCTGCAGAACGGTCTTGGCTTGAACAAGGACGCAATGTAGGCGAGCAAGTTGTTCCATTAGTGAGGAATTTTAATGGAGTTGATCTTGAATCTAATGACAATAGTACGGTATGTCCATCATCCTACCAATAAGAAAATGGAAGCATTTTTCTCTATTTTCATCATTCATGCGTCATTATCATGAATTTGATGGCTTTGTGGTCAAAGTTCCAACAGTTCACTCACACTATAGATATGATATGGTCAGGTGAAAAATGATGTTGAAATGAAGGGAACCTCCGGTTTAGTTAATAAAGAAACAGATGGAAATCAACCTAAAACTTCAAAGGAAGAGACAAGGAGATATAGCTCGAGCAGGGAAGCCATCAGCAGCAAGTATGCTGCTGTCAGACAGCAAAGTGGATTAGGATATAAATCGAAGGCAGAAGAGAAAAACTTAGCATCTGCTAAGGTTTCCCTGGTTGATCACGACAATACTCGTTCTAGAAATGCTGCTGGAACTTCAGGCCTGGCCTCGACATGGCAAACAATGAAAACAAGCTTTCAGAGTTTCAAGGCAAACTTAGGGGGCAACAGGTTTGCACCTATTCGGCAAATACAGGAAGATAAGATCTCTCGTGTGTCCTCGTCTGAGTCCCTTGATGATATATTTCAAAGACTGAAACAGCCTTCATTGCACCAAAATATTAACAATGATGAGGATAATTTGATGGGGCTCAATATTACTGGCCCTCGTAGATGATATCCATTATTTGGGGGAGAAGTTGCAAGTGGTCTATGAATGACCATGCAAAACCATATTATCATGTACAGTTTGTTGTTTCCTACGGTAGTTTATACCAACATTTTAAAGATAGATAGTTTACCATACAGTAACTCGTACTAGTTACAAATCAACCTCACATTAAATGTAGATGATCATAGAGAAGGAATGCTTCAAATTGCACCACTATACAGCGTTGCAGATATTTGTTCTGTTTTTGTTTATAATCTCATTTCACTTGCCCGCTCAGCGTACCACACCTCCATACAGCGTTGCAGATATCAGGTTTTGCTTGTTTGTGCACCTCGATGAACTTTTCTTCCTATAAAAAATGACAAGTAGAACGCTTGTGGACCAATGGGAATAGGGGGGTGCTGTCATGTGGTGACTGAAAAATTGCAGTGGGTAAAAAATGAGGTATTTTAATCCCAATTATGTTGAGGGGGTGGTGAATATCGAAATGTAAAGTAAAACCACTACAATTTCTGGAACAGCTAATAACCATCTTAACCACAGAAGAAGACAATGGTCCTCATAATCATCCTCTTATTTTGAGTCGAGTTTGTTTAACTTTGATTTACATTACAGTATAAAAAACTGAAGTTTCAACAAAAATCCCTCTTTGAACTTGGAGAATAAGTCTATATTAAACTGATGCGTCGGCACCTTTTTTTGAATAATCTTGTTATTGATACGATGGTTATCAAATTTGTTTCTTGGAAACCAATTACAACTCAATTAAAATCTTCCACAATTATGTGTAGTTACATCAATTAAAAAAGTGGATATACATTAACAAATTAAAAATGCCAACTCTTTCCCTCGCTGATGGTCCTGGAATGCATGAAGGCCTCCTTACTGTTCTTTCTGGTCAATTTGAGCAGCTTGGACCAAATACCCTTTTTCTTACTACCCCTGTTGTTTTCATTGACTTCCCTATCTGTGGTTTGGCTACCTGAAGCAAAGGCAATGGAGTTGCTCTTCTTCAATCCATAGTTGAAGCTAACCATGGAAGAGACAGTATCCGGCAGGGTAGAATTATGACGGCGGTGAGGGTGAGACGCATAAGAAGGAAATGGCTGAGGTTGAGGAGGAGGAAGAAGAGGAGAAGGAGAAGGGAGAGGATAAGTTGGATTGTTGATGTCATAGAGCTTCAAGAGTCTGTCTCTTAGGCAAAAGGGACAAACACCTTGTAGTTGTTTGTTATTAGGATGGTACTTGCACCCTCCTAATACTGCTTCAAACTTCATATCTTCTCTTGTTTTCTTTTGTTAATGTGTTTTCTCTCAATTTATAGATTCATTACTCATAGTTCCAACCAATGTATAAGAAATTCATGACCACTACTTTCCTCGAAGTTTCTTGTTCATTACAACCAAGAATGGCAGCGAATCAACTTTTATGACTACTTCCAATTTAATCCTATTTCGTATGTTACTTTTTTTCCTTACATTATTTTTTTATGCATCTTTAAAAGAAGATTACGCAAATCAATTTAAGAAAATTGCATACGTAATCACACAGGATTATTATTATGAATAAATAATGGTGGTCAAAATCATGTACTTCACAACATCTATAAGAAACAAACACAACTTCAATATGGTGGTTTAGTAAGAAAATATCTTTATCTTTGATTCAGATATTTATTTATTTGTAATTTAAGGCTTGTTGACTGGTTACTTGAATAATTAATCCGGAATAATTATAAATTAGTAAAGAAATCTGTTGTAATTAAGAAATATCATTATTGTATATATATTTCTGATTTTTGGTCTATTATTTATTACTAAACAAAATTGCTAGAAGTTAAGGATGTGATAATAATATACATTTATGACAGCGTCTATTATTAAGAAATAAATATGCTATAAATTAAGACACAAATATGTTGTTAATATGCATATCTCTATAAATTAAGACACTATTAGAGTGAGTAAGTATAAATATCTTCTTAAATTTCATTTTATTTTTCTTATAATGCACAATAAGACCTCTTTTATTAAAAGGAATGATTATTTGAACTAATTAACTTGAAATTTAAGTCTGATTTTTTTATTGATGCATAAATAAATCAAACTTGCATCCAATTAATACACTCTGCTTAAAAAAATTATAAAATCAAACTAATATATTAAAAATGTTGGAAATATGTTTCATAGAAAATAAACTAAATGGAGCCGAATAATTTGCATTGTGGGTATAATTATAATTTGTTTTCCCTCCTTTTATATGTGAATGATACTTTTCCTCTTAAGAAACTTTCATAATTTGTTTTTCTTGAGAGAAATATATATAGATTTGTAATTGAGTACTGTACTAAGTTTGAAATTAATGCATATGTAACCAAAAAACAAATGAATTAGAATTAAATGAAGTGTTTGAGGATTGACAAATCAAATGGTGTGTGTGGACAGTATTGTGTGAAGAATGCTTCTTCCAAGAAACAAAGGAAGGGTACTATGATTTGTTCTTTGACTGTGAAGAAAAATATGTAGCAAGTCAAGGTTGTGCACGTGAGGTGATTACATTAATATTTTTAGGTATAGGAAGAAGAATGAAGAGAAGATCACAGGAGCAAATATGTTATATTTTATAGGATAAGTGTTATTCAATTATTATGATGAGTTGTTCTATGCACATTGCGCAATACAATGGTTCTCGTTTATTGAAGTCACCATTAAAGAAGAAACATACGTAAAAGCCAATTTTGTAGGAATGCATGGTTACATTTTCAACCCATCCAGAATGATATTTTAATTTATAGGAGTAATTTTTATATTATATTATTTAAAGTATTAAATATACAATAATATTATAATTTAAATTATAAACACTTATAAGTTAAATTCTAATCATTAATAACAATTGAATAATTAATATGTAATTAAAGTTACTCATTAATTAATTTAAGATTTAATAATATATATATATATAAGAAAAAATAAAGGTTAAGTATCTTGTCCCAACTATATTATAAATTAAAATACAATATAATGTATCGTGTTAATATTTAGAAAGAAAATAAGTTTAAAATTAGGTAATTTAAATTAATGAAAAATAATAATAAATTTAACTAGAAAATATTTAAATATATTGGATTGAGTTAATCAATTAATATATATTTTATTGTAATATCAAAACAAAATTTAATTATATTTGAAAATATATATTTCTTTAATAAAAAAATTAGTTGAAAATAAAATATATTGTTTTTTAAAATATTATTTATTAATTACTAATAATAATTATAAAAGACAAAAAATAAATAAAATTATTTTAAAAACCAAATCATAAATTAATAACGAATTCTAAGACAATGTCATTTAGATCTATAGTAAGAAGAGACTTAGAAATTGAAAATTATTATAAACCTTTTCAGGGACAATAACTTATATATAAATGTTAGTGGTAAATTTCAAACAATAAAAAAAATTATATTAATGATAATTTTCTTAAAAAAATTATAGTTATGTAAAAAAATGATTTTTTAACCACCAAAATTAATTTGCAACATGTCTACTAATGTCAGGTGTTTTGAAAAGAGAGAGTAAATATGGTAAAAAATTATTGTTGCTATTTAAATGAATTTTTGCAAGTTATTTATTACCATTAACCAACAAATTTAGTTTAACCCTTAAATATCATTTTTAACTATGTCAATTTTTTTATCTCTTGTACATATGTTAGTTTTCTTTTTCTAATTCTTGTAAATATTTTATTTTTTTTATTTTGATTTTTGTAAATATGACATATTTATGTTAATTTTACAAATATACAATATAAAGTCTTTATTTAAATAAATAATTATGTGATTTGTTAACTTAACCTTTTTAATTATTTGACATATAACAACTAACAAATTATCACCATTGTACTCAACCAAAAAAAAACCTAAGATAATATGTCAATGAGAATGAAGTTTCTAAAATGCATAAAGTAAGATAATATATGATGTTAAAAGTAATTAATACAATATTTTAATTTTAAAAAACTCAACAATTTATAAGAACTCAACATATGCTAAAGACTTATATCTAAGACAATATTATTATTAAGTTTGCGGGGTTTATAATTTTTCATTTTTTCTATTATTTGATTTATTACTTCTTCTTCTTTTTTACTTTTAAATGTAGTATTTCAAATAAGGTCATGTAATTAGTCTATATTTATTTTCTAATTAATATTTATTTAACAGTGAATAAGAATTTGCGAGATTATCAGAAATCTTTTATATGATTGCCTCTTATGAAAAATTATGTATTTTCTCTAATCGTCTCAAATGAAGAAGTGAAAAATAGGTATAAATGCTCTTATATTTTTTTATTAAAATTTTTATATAAATGATTCTCTTAAAAATATTCACATGCAAATTATTTATATATATTTTATATTTGATTGAATTTTTTTAATATTTAATAGAAAAAACATATTTGTAAGGGTATATATTTTATAAGAACAGGTTTATATGTAAATTTTAATAAATCTTATTACTCTGGACACACCCATTTCTAAATTACTTAATAACAAAATTTTGGAATCTTTGTTTTTCTGAGGGGTCTTTAGAGATTGCAACGTTAACCTTTTGCTTCCTGCACCCGATACTTAATAACTGTACCTCATACCAAATACTAATGATAAGAAGACTAAAACATCATATTTTTAATGCATCTGTGCTATCTTTCATATTTCCATTGTCTTCAGTCGTGTTTTTCTTTTATATTGTTTAAATATTAATTTTTAAAAAAAAAATTCTGCAACAATTGTTAAAAGATTGTTTTGGAAAACATTTCCTGATGTTATTCAAGAAATCTTGTTTTAGAGAATATTTTTTCTAAAAATTTTATTATGAAACACTTTCAGAAAGTTTTTTCTAGATTTAAAATAACTTATTCCAAAATATATAATTTGAAAAATTTATTGAAAACTGTTTAAAAATACTTTCAAAATGCTTGTTTCAAAAATTTCCAAAAGAATACTATTAAGAATTATAGAAATACAGTTAGTTGTTTGTAATTATAAAGGTGTGGTAAGCAAAAGCCTTCTAAGATAATAAAAAAGTGGGCCGAATGAGCTTATTGAATGACAACATGCTGCCTAAGAAATGTATCAAGTTCAGGACTGCTTCTTCCTGCACCTCCATATATTTCTCCCTGCACCTCCAAGCGCACAGTGGAATGACGAAAATACCCTCCAACCCTAAATCACATGCACCTCTCTTCCTTCTCTTTTTCCTTCCGCTTTCATTCTTCCTTTCGCACTGCATTCTCTTCCGCTTTCATTCTTCCTTCCGGCACCGCATTGTCTTTCAGCACCGCATTCTCTTCCGGTGCTCCCTCTCTATCTCCTTCTTGCATTGAGTCCCTCTCGTTGGCCTTGTTGTTGCATTTGGTGGTGAGAAGCAAGCCCTTTAGAGTGCACACCGACACCGACACAGGTGAGTTGGTTCATTTCGTGGTTTTCATGTTTTTCCAGTTTTAGAGAATGACTTCCGACTTATACAGACCGGAAGTCATTTCTGGATGCGGAGTAGAAATTGGCTTCGGGTCTGTACAAGTCGGAAGCCAAAAAATTTCGAAGTGCTTCCGGCTTGGACAGACCGGAAGTCATTCCCACATCCGAAAATGACTTCCGGTTTGTACAAGCCGGAAGCAATTTTTTTGGCTTCTAGTTTGTACAGACCGGAAGTCATTTTCGGATGCGGGAATGACTTCCGAGTTGCACAGACCGAAAGTCATTTCCGAATGCGGGAATGAATTTCGGTCTGTACAAGTCAAAAGCCAAAAAATTAGTTGACTTTCGGATTGTAAAAATTGGAAGTCAAAAAATGACTTCCGGATTGTAGAAACCGGAAGTCAAAAAGTGACTTTCGGATTGTAAAAAATGGAAGTCAAAAAATGACTTCCGGATTCTACAAACCGGAAGTCAAAAATAAGAGTAATATTGGAATTTTAATATTTTTGGGAGTGCAGGAAGAAAAGTTAGGGGTGCAGAAAGAATCGCCCCAAGTTCAGAATATGTTTGTGGAAATACTTATGATTTTCTAACAATTTTAGTATTAATGAGAATCAAATTACACTTTTATAAAACAGAGTTTGATCTGGACCCATCTTTATTGTCACACAACTTTCTTTTTATATTTTCGGAGATAACTTCTTCTGGGAGAGAAAAATAAGAATAAAAGGTATGATAAAAAACGTCGAAGTTATTTAACATTAATTTCTTAAAATTTTATTTTTTAATGTATGCATAATTTAATTTTAAAATGTTTTTATGTTATTTTTTTTCTAAAAAATTAATAATTTTCATGTTTATTAATAAGAAATTATTGAGTTGTCCAATTAGCTAAATCACTGAAATTTGTAAAGGTATCTAGTTCACATTTTGTGAGAAATGTAAATGTTGGGCTTCAAAGTAATGGTGTGACTGCTAATGTAAAGTACATTTCAGTGTCCTCATCTTGAAAGCATGGTGGGAACGGATTATGTTCACACAGCATGTTCTAAGAGAAGGACATAAATTATTTGTACTAAGAGTGATGATGATATATACAAATCTTGCATCTGTATCTGGTTGTCTTAGTTTTTGAATAAATGCTTACTAACTACTACAACACATTGAATATGGTCATAACTTTTTGCTTTTTTGGTATGCCATATTTATAATATAGAAAATGACATTTTGATAACTATATAAATGAATTACAACATGTTTTTTGAGGATGATATAGTTACCAGAAGAAGTAATTTTTATAATTACAGAAAAATAAAAATATATATACTTAAAAAATTTGTATTTTAGAAATCTTATTATTAACCTTTAAAATAATGAAATTGATGACTAATTTAATTAAAAATTAATTTAGAAAATAATTTAATAAGTAGTTAAAATTTTTGTAAAAATTGACAAAAACATAAAAATGGAGAGTTGAATTATATTTTAAAAAATTTTACAGTAAAAAATAATAGTTCGTGTGTCAAGTAAAGTAAAGTTAAGCAGACGAAGTTTAACTTATACAAACGCATATAATCTGTTGGTTGAAACATTTTGTTAAAAAAACTCTTTAAGATTTAAATTCTTCCATTTTCCTTAGCAGTAATTATAACATGTAACGAAGTTAAGATTTAAGGAAAGAGAATATCGAACTTAGATTTTTATACTCGTTCGTGTGATAGCACAGACTACATCCAGTTCTCAATCAACTTGATTGGGTTCCATTGACAAACTATTACTGCAACAAAAAAAATATTCTTTCAACTTTTGGTCACTTTGGCTAACCCGTCAAGTATTTTTTACCACAAGCCACTTTTGGCTTAACTAAGTATTGTTTCAACAAGTCATTTCTAGCTAACTAACCACTTTACAAGATATGGAAGAGAGATTAAACGCTCACAGAACTAACTAATTAATCTAGTCTTAGAGATAAATACAAGATAAGGCTTTCTTCTAGAGTTTGCTATGTAACACTAACAATGTTCTTCTAAAGCTTATGAAAGATTGAAGAGAGAAAACAAGCAAAGATTTTGCACTTGAAAGATAGAGCACGTTGTTGTTTCTTCTTTGAACAAGATCCTTTTTAGTGCATGAGAGCAACTAGCCGTTAGAGATCTGTTCTGACATCTTTAGCTTTAGGTTCGTTTTGAACATCTTCTTCTTCTATTGTCTGATGAAGGCTTCATGTAAGTGCATTGAATGCATTTCTCCGTGCATTAAATGCATGTTTCTTCTTTTAACCCAAAACCCGATAATTTGTAGTAGTTATCCTTCATTAGACAATGAGATTTTTTTTCTTTCGGTGAAAGCAGACTTCCATACATGGCAGGTGTACTTCAAGAATTGACAAAGCTTAGGCACATTAGGAATTTAGTGAGAAAACAACTTTGACTCTTCTCCTAAGAGTGTGTTGTGAGAAGACATAAGATATACCTTTGTACCTTGATCTTCAGATCAACCAGAAGAATGTTTCTAAAACATAAGGAATAAACATTTTAAAGTTAAGCATTTTTTAAATGTGTATCATCTGATGACTCATCATCTAATGAATATAAGAGGTATCGTCTATTAGACGATACATGCATGTATTGAAAACCGATATCTTTTTTTCTTTTATACATTAAACATTAAATATTCTTAAGCATAACTTCAAAATGATAGAGTGTTGGAAACTTTAGTAACTAATATTAAAAACTAATTTAATTTTTTATTTAAAAACAAATTCAGTTATTATTATATAAAAATTAATTCATTTTTTTATCAATAACCAACACAAATATAATTTCTATTTATTTTATTAATAATAAAAACTATTTTAAATATTAATAATTTATAATTTAATCCCTTATTTTTAAATTAGTCTATATTTAATGAATTTTTTATAATGATATTAATATTAAATAATTATATAAATTTGTTAAATTATTATTGTAAAATCATATTATGTTCATAAATTTAAAATCTAAATTTTATAAATTTTTTATTAAAATATATTGACATGATAATCTTGAACTTATAATAATAAAAACTATTATTATTTTCAAAATATATATTTATGTTAACATTTAAATAAATAATTGATTAAAATATGAATTTTATAAAAATTTTGTATTGAAGAAAAAATATCTATAAAGTTTTAAAAACGGATTGAGATAATAAAATCCACAAAAACAGAAATTAAGTTCTATGTTATGATTTTTAAATTAAAAACAATGTTATATTTAGACTAATATATTTATACTTATATGAAGTATTTTCACTTCTTATCACCATTGGTATTTCATGAGAAGTTTTGTGTATCATTCTCCTGTATTATTCGGGCAATCAACTCAAAAGGTTGAGTTTGGTAAAAAAAATGTTTGTGTAGCAAAATGCTATTCATGATTTTAGTTTTGGCCTGACAAAGCTCAGCTTGTTGATTTCTGAGTAATAATAAATGTTCGTATTTACAGAGTCACTTCTCTATTTCGCTCAACCAAAAAGAAAAGAAAATCATTTATATTAATTTTTCTCATTGTTTTAAATGATTTGGAAGTTCCATGTTTCTTCTTAAAATGAAGAAATCTCTTTTTAAAAACTACAAAATATTAAAATATCAACAGAGAAATCGTAGCAGTTTCTTTCATTGTTCAACAATTCGGAGTCAAAATTCTAATTGGATTTTCATCAATCTTTTTAAGTGTGAGCATCGCTTTTACCTGTTTTTACCATACTTATTTTAGTCTGTTAAGAATTAATTCTGATACTATTATTATATTTTTTTTTAGAGAAATGTAGAGAGTACGACACCAATAAACCAAAAATCATTCTATATAATATAATATAATTTAAAGAATTGATATTATCTCTTATCTAAAATGATGAATTTATAGAATTTTTCTTTATATTTTTCTCAATACATTTATTTATATCAAGACTCAAATTTACAATAATGATTGAGATTTTTTTCAACTAAATTATATTTCAAATTATCTAGTTTACCCAAACATATAATTTGTTTATATAGTAATAATTAACTTTCAATTACTTTATTTTTAAAGTCTACCTCACACTATTCAATCCAAGAAATTAAACTTTTATTCTCAGGAAAATTGTTAAAATCAAATGCTATTAAAAAGAGAAGGATGTTTACTTATAAAATAAATAAATTCAAATAAAACATTTTATGATTATTTTTTTTCATTTTCTATCTCATAATTCTTCCTATCATAAATTTCTTTCAATTATTTTTTCCTATTTTGCTCTCAAATGATAAAAGTTATTTTTTTCAAACTTGTAATAGATGTGAAAAAATTATATAAAAAAGAATATTTCTCTAAAAAAAATTGATGGATACCCTTCCAATCTTAATTTGATCATCCATTGAACATAATACTCAGTTATCCTCCAAATGACTTACCTAATTTGTCATTAAAATTACTCTTCCATTTTGTCTTAGTATATACTATTTGACCATATCCCACCACTCATACTTAAGTAATTTTGGTACACAATCATATACCATGAAAATTTCATTAATACCATGAAAATTTCATTAATACCAGGTATGCTCCAATTAGAATATCAATATAAAATTTCATCTTGAAACTAAGGACTAGAAACTTGAAGAGTTTTGCTCCTCAAGTCTTCTTAAAAATCAAACATGTATCATACTAAAATATAAATTTAACTATAATTTATATCAAAGCCAACTTGTTAAGTAAAATTTACTATATTACATATATATATATCTTCAATAGTGTGAGACTATAATTTTCCTATAACAATATTTATAATTATTTTTCTATAATGTTTAAAATATTTATAAATATTATTGTAGGAAAATTATGCGGTATCAAATTTTGGGTATGATCTAATTACTTTTAGGGTATTTTTAATATAAGAATTATAATATGAATTTTTAACTTACTTTTTATAGATTTTGTTATACCACTTTAACTTTTTAAGTTTTATAGTTATTTTTATTTTCAATATATAAGATAAGATTCATACTTTAATTAATTAATATATAAATTTAAGATAAAAAAATAATTTTTTTATTTTTGTGAAAATTTTAAATTTATTGTCACGTTAATACATTTTAATGAATATTTTTATAAAACTCATATATTTAACTTATTAATTTACATATAATCTATGTATTGAAGATGTTTTTGTGGCATGAGTATCTTTTCCATTAATAATTTTTACTCATAAGTACAATTTTTTAAGACACCTAAATGCATAAGAAAGTTATGATAGTATAATAAATAGTTTAAAGATCAAGCATTGTTATCTCAAATGTCTTTAACTATAAAATCCATTATAAAAAGTAAGGAAAATTAACCTATTAATAGTTTATAAAAGGTATCAACAATTTTTTAGATTTTATTATTATTATTATTTTATAAATTAATTTTTTTATTATTATTATTTATAAATCATTACATTATTATTATTATTTAATTTTTTAATTGTATTATAATATAATTAATCATGTTAACATAATTGATTATAATATAATTAACTATGTAAGGCATATAGGTTAACATAACTCAATCATGGTTTCTGCATTTAAATATTTTTTATTTTGGTACTATTCCTGCATTTATTTGTTATCATGGTTGAAAACAAAAAGAGGGTAAAAGAGAAATTTATATTTATATTTTTGACATTTAAAATCTAAAACTTTAGGATTGAATCCAATGGGCCAATACAAGTGCAGGCTGCTAAATGTTTATTACTCTCTTCTTTTAGTTTCTATTTATTTATGTGATGAGCATGATTTGTTGAGTGTGTGTGGTGAGTGTTGATGCATGAACTGGACAGAGGACAGAGATGAAAAGAAAAGAAAAGGATGTGTTGTGGTGAGTGCTGACATTAAAATCTTTTCAGTGACCCTGCGTGTCCCATAAGTTATCACTCCAAAACAAATATTAATTCACCTATTCAATCTAACTCTTCTAAAAACTTGACTTTAGATTGTTTAAGAAACCAACTCCATCTGCTAAATTCAATACTTACTTCTATCTTGTGAGTTATAACATCTATTTAAGATTAAGGTACTTAATTCCCTTCTAAAGATAAAATAAAGCAATTTCCCAATCCCTATGCTATGAGATGTGAAAAGTATTGGGTGGATGCATGCAAGAGTCATTCTTGCTTTGTATTCTTTCTATTTCACTTTCATAATGTCTCTCATCAATGTAATGTTTAGATGTGACCTAAGACTGACTCAATATGGTTGTGGGGCCCACTTTCTACTTTCCACCAACCTTCTCTATCTTCTTTCTCCCCTCACCCACCCTTCCTGCACTTCACAAACCAGTGCCTAGGGTTTGGAGGAAACATGGTACTATGTCTTTTAAAATAATACTTCTATCTCCTTTATATATTCTCATTTTTATACTCTTTGCATATCTTATATGCATTCCTAATTTATTTATGAATCATCAATAAGTTAATATAAAAATTATAAGCTATTATAAAATCTCATAATTGTATATCAATATGTAGTAAATTATAAGCTATTAATATAGGTATATATTATAGTTTGTTCAAAATGGCTCATGAGTATATACATGCATAATAGGACTTCCAAAATAGATTTACATTTCTCAAATGTTCATGTAAGTTACCTTTATAAAATAGTAGTGTAAATAAGAATAATTTTTTTAGTTTAATTTATTTACTTCGAGATTCATGTAACTTAAACTCATATTAATTCACTCATAAGTTATTAATAAGTTAGTTTATTTTGATTTCTATATTTTTTAATTTTTTTTATTTAAATTACATATTATGTTATAAACATAAAAGATATTAATAAAATTGTTTCAAATAATATTATATTAATATGTATTATGTTATTTATTAAAACTAAATTTTAGACTTTTAGATAATAATATATTATGATTTTTTATAGATATTTTATATTTTTTAATTTTTAATAGAAAAAAAACAGTTTATTGGCTTGAGGATCTAACATAGGTTAGTCTAAACAAAAAAAAACCTATTTTAAAACATAGGTTAAGTTTGATTGTCAGAATTCTTTTAATTTAATTTGTTTGGTTTGACAGACTAAGTCGGACTATTCATTTTGACAGTTTTAATAAATATAATATGTTTATATAAAATTTTAATTATAAAATATTTTATATTATTGATTGTGATATGAATCAATGTGTGATTTCTATAATTTATTAATTATTAAATATTTATTTGTGTATTAGGAATGTTTTAGTACAAGTGGTTTATTCTGTATAAGAAAAGTGAGTTTGTTGTGTATTTTATTGATAAATTTTATTCTTTGGATTGATATTGTTAAGTAGTGACATACCATGGGTGACATGATTACATGCTTTTTTTATTGTACAATATATAGCTCAAGTGATAACTTGAAACTTGAACGAGAAAAAAGTCAAGATAACTTTTTCTCCTTTGAAACAAATGACGCTTAAGCAACAACTTGGATGTTAAAGAGTTGAGTAAGAGTGGTAATGAATGAGTTTTTGGAATATGTGAGATTATGCAACTACATGTCAACACTCAAATGGTGGAGTAGTGACTTAAGTGTTGAGTAAGTAATAAGTTTAATACTTGTATGATACAACAATTGTATCATTCCACCATTAATGAGGCTCAAACATGGAATAAGTATTTGATTGAGGAAGAGAAAAAGTTAATTTTGTTCTTAATCACTTAAGCATTGTGAGATCTCCAAACAAGGAAGTATTTATCAATTTCAAGAAGTAAAGTCACTCAAGCAACACCTAAATGATGGTTATGAGGATGACTTATATAATAGACTAATTAGACTAATTATATATATAATGAAAAATGTACAAGAATGCATTAATGATGAGATGCATGCATTAATGTGATATGTACATTGATATATATTGTGATATTTATATAACTTGTCTTTTATGGGAGTAACCCTTTTATGGATATGTTGTCCTACGTGGGTGTGTGTAGTTCCTTTATGAGTGTGTGGTTAAGATACTTGGAATGATATTGGATCCCAATAGTTATAGGATTAAATGTAAAACTTATTTAGGAAAAAAGATGTTATATGTTTCACTAATAATGTAGCTAGATAAAATTTTAGGTGAGGAAAATCTAAATTCGATTCTCATATCATCATTTTCTATAATAGATGTAGAAAATCACCCTCACCTAATAAATAGGAGATGGTTTTACTAATGATGTTTTTAATGAACCAAATGTTATTCTTTAGTAAAACATGTTTAATACGTAGCTTTTGAAATATATCATGTGTGACAAATGTAAAATATTTTTTTTTAAGTTAACTTAGTGTTATATGGTGTGAATTGTTACTGATTGTATTTGGTTTAAGAATTTATATTGGATAGCATAAAATTTATAAAGTAAAATTATATGTTTTATTTTACTATAATTCTTTATATATATACTAATCCAAATCAAACTTAATGATATTTTCTACATCATTTCAAAATAGACCTATCTTATTTTTTTCATGTGCAAACTAAAACAATCTCAATAATCACTCATTTATAAATATAAAAGATAAATTAAATATAATAGTTTTCCTTAAATAAAATAAAATTAGAATTTAACTAAAAAGTCTAAAAAATAGTTAAACATTCACAAAATTAATTACTTATAGCGTAGAAAAAACAAAAACACAAATTACAAATTAAAAGAGAATCCAGAAAACCAAAATTTCTAACTACTACAAAGCAAGGAAATCTTGATTATTCACATATGGAACTAAATTTTAAAGAAAAAGGCGTTATAGAATAAAAAGAAATTTACTATGTTTCATAATCTAATAGAATAAAAATGTTCTTTGTCTTACTATATGAAACAAATAAGAATTAGAGTAAAAAACAAATAAAAACATAAAAATTAATACAAGAAAGAGAGACATAAAATTTGTTTTCTTTAGTTGAACATGTTTGTTTTATAATTATATTTTTTAAAATAAAAATTGAGTAGTAAAAAATTGTATTTTTTATAGAAATTACTCAAATGCTAAATATTCAAATAATCTTTAGTGATTTAAATATAAATCATAGTTAAAACATTTTAAACATAATTATTTTAAAATTTAATTTGCAAAATCTTTTTGTTTACACAACTAAGTTATTATATTGCATTGCACAAGTAATAAATGTAATTGGGGTACTATACCAGCACCTATTCCTATTATCTATTCATCTTTGGCTTCACCTTACCCAACAAGTCTTAATATTTTATAATTTGTAGCACTTGGTGCAGTTTTATGATCCTTGGCTTGGCTCTATATTTCAACTTGTCATTCATCATTTCATGTCTTCCAATAAACAGATAAGTAGTTATCTTTATGGGCCATAATTCAACCTCCTCAGAGCCGTCGTTTAAGCAAATTTTGTAGTCGTCGACCACCTTTGAAACTCCACATAGGATATATAAAACCCAAACATTTAAAAAAATTATAGTAACCTTCAATTTTTTCACATTTTCTATCCAATTCTCATCATCTTCTCATTATGGCTGCTCAACTTGTAAAGTGACACTTTTTTTTAACATGTTTGGGGTTGGGGGCACAGTGGAATTTTGAAAAGAAAATAGTATCAAATATAAAATCAAACTCTTATAATTATTATTTTCTATCATATTGAATACATTTATTATTAAACAAAATTAAACTAAGATAATAGTTAAGAAGAGAAAAAATTAGTACAACATTTTTTAATATATTAATTATTTTTTATTTGTTGAAATTTGTAAGAAATAAAACTTTTATTATTATTATTTTTCTATTATATTGAATAAAACTAATAGATGATTAACTAAATTGAGGCAACTATTTTTAAAAAATAATATAAATTTTTTCCTTTAACTTGATAAAAAAACAAAATTTTAATATAATATTATTATCTTAATTCTTATTTATTTTATTTTTATATTATTATTATTACCATGCATGCCTAACCGTTGAATTAAATTTAAATAATAATAATAAATTATAGTTGAGGTGGGCTCAACAACCACAATTTCACTTTTTTTTAATCAAATGTGATGTGATTTAATAAAGGCATTTTCACTACATTAACAAAATTAGAGTGATTTTTCCTTGTAATATCACCATCAGAAGGGAGAAACTCACCCTTGTAGATCACACCTACATAAAGACATTATTAAAGTTTTTTTAACCTTTAGATACCTAGTCATCTAGTCCAGGTTAAATTAAACACACAAAATTTAGGACTATAATTATTTATCAGGAAAAGTATTCACGTCATATAACTAAAATAGATATTATCTTAAATAAATTTAATAAAATATTTAAAATACATTAAATATATTTATAATATAAATATGATAACACTTGTTATTATTTTTTATAGAAATTTAAAATAAACTAAAGTATAAAGTTTATAAATAAAAGTTAGACATTATTTTACAATTTATTCTAAAATGTATAAGTTTAGACATCTTTTATTTTTATATATTTTTGTTGAATTTTTTTATTATTATATTTCTATTAAAATAAAGTTTCATGAAATTAGTGAAAGTAAAATAAGTTGGATCAATCAGAATTTAATTGGTTAAGTGATTTTATATAAGTTATTTTCTTCTTTTCCGGATTTAGGTGGTTAAAAGGGAATATTGTTTGAGTAAGAATTTGTTCTTACGAACTTATCTGGATTGCTTAGAATATTTTACAAAAAATTGTTAGATTAATTCATTTCAATTTAGGTAAGGGAAACTAATGTCTTAGTCTTTGACTATATGTTGATTGTATTAGTTGTATGAAATACATGGATCTGAATGGTATATGAATATTTGAATTAGATGTGAGATCAATATTAGGGTATTTGTGATTATAAACATGTAATCATATTGATATTCAGTGTAAAAACATATGAAACTTTTGTTTAGGGTAGAAATTTTGTAAAATTTGTGTTGTTTAACTATTTGAGGTTGTTTTTAGGCTGAAATGAATAATTATATTTAATAGAAAAGTGAAGATCTTATAATAAAACACAAGGATTTAGTAAAGATAGTTTTTAAATGTATAAAAATATAAAATATATTAACAAGTTATAGACGTTAACTTTTTATTTTTATTAAAATTTTATCTCTTTAAATTATTCATTTCAAAACTCTTTTTAAGATTAGATAAAAATAAGATATTCTTGTTCTAATAAATTATATCTGTGAGAAGATAACACGCTGAAACTCAAGTTGGAAGGCAACCTAATGGTAAGTTGTAATTTTTTTGTTTATCTCTCTTTCTTTTGGTTAATTAATGTTTCTTTACATTTAAGATTCATGTAATTTCTTTTTTCATAATTTTCTTTCCTTTTGTTTCTATGAATGCTTACCATTACACCAAAAGTTATAACCGTTAGTTATGACGCAACTCTTACTACTTAAGAGTATAACAATCCAAACACGATGATTCGATTGTGACTTGACTCACATAGTCGTCGCCACAGGACAATTGATGTCACCTACAACATTTTGCTAATTTTTTCGTATTTCGCATTTCTTGTTTGAACCACCAAAACAAAAAACTGTTACAAATAAGGAAGAAACTAATAGGTTTAAATAGGAAGCAACGTAAAATAAACCAAATTTGATACCGAAATATTCGGTTTGATAACCCGCTATTAGTTCTTCTTCCGCTTCCGGTAAATCAAAAGGTAATCTTTCACATTCTGCTAGTGTTATTCCTTCAAGCTTCTTGCATTTCCTAACCCTAGTCTGAAGTAACTATCTACTATGTTTCTTAGCTTGCTAAATTTTTGATTGATGCATTGAATAGTTCTTTTGACAGTAAGAGGAGTATTTTCATTAAAAACATGTATTGTTTTTGTACTTTTCTTCCTTTTGCATATGTTTTGTGCCCTTGTTGTCACAACTTAGTTAGGTGATCCATTTTTCTTACTCAAGCAAGTTTGTGCAAAGGTGCTTAAGTGAGTTTATTGATGAAAATACTACTTTTGTTTTCTTTGTGCAAATTTTAGTTTTCTCCACTACCAACCTAAAGAAGTATTCTGATCTTTCTCATTGGGTAAAAAGGTAATACAAAATAATGATAATTTGACAAAAGTGGTGAAATCAATTTATCATGCTATCATTTCGGTGATGGATGACTTGCGTAGTTTAACTTTACACATGACTACTAAAGTGTAAGCCTCATGCCACTATCTTTCTCCTAAAAATTATGCAACTAGAGTTATTAATTTGGCCCACCCCACAAGGCTAGGCCTTAGCCCACATGGGTTAGCACCAAAATAGCTCACACAAGAAAAGGTCCACAGGACCAAAATACCCATAAAAGTCTCATGGGTCAAGATCAACTCATGGACTTGGGTCAAATTAAGCTAGATCGGCACCATGTTAAGTTGGTTAAGATGGACCCACGTAGATTTAGTCAGGTAGGACGCACATCAAGTCCATGTCAGGTGATTTAAGTTGAGACCATGTTAGTCTAGTAAAGTCGGGTCTATATAGACTAACTTAAGTCAGACTCATGTTGGCCGAGATAAATAAAGCTTACGTCAAATCGAGTCCAGTTAGGTTGATGTGGCTCGAGTCGAGTCTGTCCAACATCGATTAAGACGAGTCTAGCAGATGTCGACTAGGTCGAGTCAAACCGACGTAAGTGGAATTATGTTGGACATGTGTCCGTCAATTTAAGTCAGGTCAATATCAATCGAATAGAGTTGAGTTAAAGTTGACCAGATCGAGTTGAATCAATGTCAACTATGTCAATTCGGATCAACATCGATTGGGTCTAGTCAGATTAACATCGATGAAGTCAAGTTGAATCCACGTTAATCAAATTTTTATATTTATTTTTATTTTTTATTTTTTATTTTTTGTTATATCTTGAAATTGAGATTTATAAAATTCTTTTGTTTTTTTGTTAGTAAAAATTTTATGTTTTAGGATAAAAGTAAAACTCGTGCATTGATCAATGTTATGTAGTAATATTTTATTATTTTATTTTATGTATTTTGTATTATGTTATTTATTTTTTATTTTTCATTGTGAGAAAAGTTACTAAATAATAATCTAAATTTTTTAATTTAAAAATGAATTATTTATAAATAAATTATCAATAAAATATAACGATGTGAAGTATTTTTGTGAGATTCATTATATTGATTTTGGATTATATTAGAAAAAATTAAAAACAAAATTATATGTATACATTACTAGTGACTTTGATGAGTTGATCTAATAATAATTCTAGAGCATTGTTATTGGGGGCAAGTAACCAGTTAAGGCAGAATATCTTGCTAGATGAAGCCATCACAGCATAGAACTTAGTGCCTATGAATGGGTCCCAATTTTCCCCCCTTTTTTAAGTCTTGGGCCCACTTGTCCCTATCATCCAGCTGACAGCTACTTTCTTTATGGGCCTTACCTAAAAGAGCAACCTTTATGACCTTCCCCATCATTTTTTCTTATCAGAGTACCACACTCACCAATTCAAATTTCTATTACTAAAATACTCTAATATTTTACACTAATCTCATTTTTTTTTATTTTAAATATTCACGACAATTTTTTTGCAGAAGTACATTATATAATGTTTTTCAAACAATTAAACATGTTAGTATATAATAAGTGTTTGTATAACAAACCTAAAAACGCATTAGAAAAAGAATACAAAGTGCCAGACTAAATTAAAACTCACTAAAATATTATAAAATTTTAGTCCATGAAACTTGAAATAATTTTGTTTGAAATTTTCAGTTTTAGTAAAATGGGTATGAATATTTTTCTTTCATTTGTGTTTAAAATCAAAATATTCAATAAAAGGTGTTTAATGAGAGAGTATATAAATATTAAAAAAAATAGGGATGAATGGGCCAAAACTGGGCCCTTTCTGAGAATCCTGGTGCAGTCTATTTCAACCTAGGACGTCATCACGCACTGCCAGTGCCAACACCAGAACTGTATTGGCCATGGCTTCACACACCAAGCTTTTAAAAAGTTTATGCTAAATTTGAGATGTTTAATAAAAGTCCAAAAAAAATGAATAAAAAAAACAGGTTCAGATAAGGTCTAGGTAGCACTGTTGGCTAAAGGGCTAAGCTCTCAAGCTCAGAGGCAGAGCTATAATCATGAGGGCAAATTAAAAAAACTTCGCATCACCTTTAGTTCAACCTACTCTGGCCCACAAAATGAATCAGAAATTACATTTCTACATTTTGTGTGTGTAACCTATAGACATGTGATTCCGAAAACTGTTGTGAAAATATATTTTGTACTTCGTTTTCTTCAAAAACTTTTGCCCCCATAGTATGAGCAATTCATTTAGCATTTTTATCAAACAGAAAGGGAACAATTGATGGCGAAGGTACCAACCAGATAGGTTTTGTTTTTGACACACTTGACCACATAGCTGTTTGTTCCATGCGTTCTGCGCGAAAAATGTCGTTTTAAGATTTAACCAGAAAGTGCCGACATTGCACAGATCGAGGAAGTGCGTCATTTTGTGAATATGTTAGCTTTTTGTTTATTAAATATTTGGTTTGCTAAGTGTTTTATGTTCTCTTCTGTATTCTTCCTCTGAACCAAACATGTGCACACTATTACTATGTGTCGGCAGGTTTCATGACCACAATTTTGTTATCTATTCACTTCAGAATTTGTTCAAACCCATTGTTTTGTTTTTTATTCCACACTCGATGGTGACAACTACTGGGTATGATTTATCAATCCAATAAACTATGGAACGAAATCTGTTGAGAAAGCACAAAATCTAGTATTTAATTCTTGTTCTAATATCAAACTATTTTCGGGGTTTAACCATTGTGCTGTGAGTTTCTTTATTATTTTTTTCAGACATATATTACATCGCAGCCAAATACGAAGTTCATATTCTATCAAACATTTAAATATTGTTCATATAATTTATTTATTTTATTTAATAAAAATTTAAACACGCAACTGAGATGACACAACTAATTCTTGATCTAAGTGATCTGTTTTTTTTCCTCAAATAAAATATTCGATTTTAGCTTTGTGAATGAAAGGAATAAACATTGAAAAAGAGTATTTTTAAACAAAAATAAAGTAATAGTTATCCTTTTCAGATTTTAAAATTTGTGATCAATTTTACATTCTTTATATTTTTCTTATAATGAAAAAGATTATGCAGAACAACACCTGAGTAAAAAGTTACTAATAAAAAATAAAAGAAAGAAGCTAAAACTGAAGTGAAAGGCAGATAAAGCAAAGGTGGGTGGGATGGAAGAATAAAAAGAAGGGAAGAAAGGGACATAAGTGAAATTTAATAGTGATAAGGATTTGATTATTTTCCTATTTAGCTTCATTAGTGCAATCTCTCCTATGCATTGCATTACTTTTCAAATGCATGTCCCCACCCTCCATATATATACAAATTATGTCGGAACCAGTATTTTCTTTAAAAAAAAATTATACTAAAAATTATTTCAATCACAAACTATATATACAATACATTTATTTATTGACTTTAATAATTGACTTTAATAATGTTTCTTTAAAAATGGTATGATTAATTAACCGATAATATAAACTGTTTTATATTTTTTTTAGGATCATTATTTTTTAATTATACTAATTAAACTGATTTAGATTATACTAAACTAGTATGTCAGGAATATAGAAATAAATTTTTATTTATATTATTTATGATTATTTACATTGTTAAGAATACAAGTATGAGAGTGAGAATAAAATTACACATTAAATAAAAATAATAAAAAGTGAATTATATATAACTAAAGAAAAGACTCATATACATTCAGACTTAAAGTTTTATATTAAAAATCGTGTCATTTTTCTTATATATTAGTTCCTTAAAAATAATATTAGAACTTGATTAAATAAATCGAACAATAGTTAGAATAATCTTTTATATATATATATATATATATATATATATATATATATATATCCAATAAAAATTAATAAAAACATAAAATCATAAGATTAACAATTAAGGTTTTTCAAAACCTTTTTAAAATATGTTAACATATATAAAATTCAAAACTCAAAGTTTTAGATAAAATTTTAGGTTGTGAAAACTCTTTTTTTTTTCTTTTTATATCCACAATTAAATAAAATATTATTTGAGTATGAGGATTACAATTCTGTTTTTGTCTAAATTTCGAAGTAAATTAGTTTTTATATTAAAAAGTTTGATTAAAAAACAAAATTTTTATTTATTTATTTATTTTATTTAAATAGTTCTGATATGTTTTATTTACTTTAACAGTATATGTTACCTGCTTTTTTTTAATATTTGAAATTTGATCATTTATAAAAATTGATTAATGTTATAAATAAGTATAATTTCAATTATATATATATATATGTATATAAGTAAAATTATATGTGAATCATTGATTGAAATTATCTATTTACTCAAATATTTAAAAGATATATTCTGCATTCACTAAATGTTGAAATTACATATATTACACTAAATGGTAAGAAGTCATGAAGGCCTATTCATTAAATGTTCAAATTACATATATTACAAGTTATGAAGGCTTAAAGTAAATAAAGTCTTTTTATTTATTGATAAAACAATTTATGTTAAATTGTATCATAATTTTATTTAAAAATTATTTTTTAAGTTTTTTTAATATAAAATTATCTATTAAATTGTTATAATTAATTTTATTTAAATTTTTTTATCAATAAATAACAAGGTCAACCTGTTTAATTTTTGTTAAAATATTATTGATTTTAAATAAATTTTTATTATCTTTAACTGTGAAAAACTCCTTTCAACTAATGTAATAGATCTTGAAATAGTTAATATTATTCTATAAGTTATATATGTATTTGAAAAAGAATATTTTCTTTTTATATAATTAAGAATGTCAATTGATTTATTATTTTTTAGTCTATAATTTATTTTTCAATTATAAAAATAAATTCAATTTATTAAAATTCAACAAATTATCATGTTTCAAATATTTTTCAAGATTTAAACATTTTTCTTTCAAAAGTATAAGGTCTATACTTTAATTTTCTTAACACTAAATAAAAAACCAAAAAATATCTTCATATATTTTAAACTGTTCAAATCTACTCTGACGTGTGGTAATTGTTTTATTTACCATGTACAAAAAGTAATCAATTCTAAATGATTCTTGAAGAGATTTTACAATTTCTTTCTCAACATTTTCATCAAATTGTTTCTTTCTATAATTAATACATTTTTCACCAAACTTAGGCTCTATATCTATTTCAAAAGCAATTTTCTTGGCAAAAATCAATGCATTTTCAAATTCATTTTATCTGTACTTTTCAAAAAATGAAAAAAGACATTTTAATTGTTCAATAGCTAAAAATTCTACCATTTATAAACCATTTAATAAAATACGTCACAATTCTTAACACACATATATGCAAACTTAACCCTCAAGAATAACATAACAAAAGAAGAATGAATATGAATAGAGACAAAACTTACCCGAAACAGAAGTTAATTGGGTAGAAACGTTGTAGATCACATTTGTAGGATTTGATTTTGAAAGAAATTTATTGAAGAATGTGAATTTGAAAGGGAGAAATCAGAGTTTCTAAGAAGTTAGTTGGAAAAGAGAAGTAAAGGAAAAAGAAAAATAGAAGATACAAATCAGAATTAATTATTAGTTAATCAATGTCTTCTTCCTAAACAAAATTATAATTTATTGAAAAAATGTTAACGCATTAAATATCACTTTTAATACCAATTACAATTAATAGTCACTCATAATATTTTAATTAAATTTTATTGTTAAATATAATTTTACAATTAATTTAATAAAGTTATATAAATATTAAAAAAAATTAGAATCTCTTTTCTAAAAGGTCTATAACAAGAACTTTACCTGCTTAGGCCTTAAGTCGTCCCTTATATATTGAGAATATATAAGAATTGAGGATCAAGAGAGATTATTGAAAAATATATATATAATATCTTGAAATATTTTAATATATAATAATAATATGGAATAATGATAATAAATAATTTTATTAATTTTATGGGGTTTACATATTTCAAATTTAATCTTATTAATTATTGTTAATTAAAGAAATTATAGTTGTTCTAAATTTGTTAAATAATCTTGATAATAATTTGGAAGTTGAGTATACAACATTACGTGTAAAAGGATAAATATCAGCTAAATTTTTACAATAACTAATTAATATTTTTACAATTATGTCTTTAGTTATTGAATTATTTGTCAAAATTGTATTTTGTATTTAAGAAAAACTTTAGACTTATTTTGTTTTTATGTTTTATAAACTAGTGTAAATGATATTTGATGATGTGCTAAATTTTTCTTTTATCTTTTTATTTTCTTTTTTTATAGTTTCGTATTTTATTATCATCCATCTCTTAAGCTTTTATTGCTTTTTTTTCTTCTATTTTTTTTTTACAAATATTTTTATTTGTCATAGAAGATCATTTATATCTGTTTATAAAGTATAAGGACAAAATAAATCTAAAATTTATTTTAAATACTAAACATAATTTTGACAAATATTTTAAAGACTAAAATTTAAGAGTTGCTTCCGTAATTATTTTCCAGTAATATACTTTCTTAAAAATGTTACTAAAATTTAGGAGTCACTTACGCAAAGTCGATAATTTAGATGTGTAAAGTATAATAAAAACTTCAAATGCTAAATGAAATTTTTAATATTGATTAAATATAAGTACAAGTACATGTAATATTGATTTTGTAAAAGTATGAAGATAAAAGTAACTATGTATATACTGATTTCTTTTCTGTTTTAATATGTGTTTCAATACTATATCTTTGTTATTGTATTTATTTATTTATGTTTCGAATTATTAAAATAAATTTAATTTATTAATAATATAAAAGTTTATATTATTTTTGATTTTTAGTTTTATAATTTATTTTAAAAATACTTTTAATATTTTTTATTTTTTACAATTATTTAGTCTTTATTAAATTGTTACTTAATAATACTTTAATTTAAAATTCATATAATTATAATTCTTTTTATTGATATTTATAATTGAAAAGAAAATATTATTTTAATATTAAATCTTTTATAATATTATATTTTTTATTGGAGTTTTTATTTTTTATATAAAATATTTAATTAATATTTAAAATAATAAAAAGTTAATACAATAAATATATTTATACTCAATAAAAATAAAAATATAACAAAAACTTATCACTCATTTAATATAGAAATAAAAATGAAGATAAAATTTTATTAAGAGAAATAAGAATAAAAAAGGGAAACCTATGTGAACCTCTTATCATGTCTAAAAGTTTGATAGTGTCGTAAAAATTGTGAGCACAGGTTAAAAATCTTAGTAATGATCCAGTGAAACTGCTGAGTTTATGCAACTCTTTACACTATTTTACTAATATTTACAACGTCACAGATTATAAAACCTTAGACGGTGCATAAGGAGACAGAAAGGTATTCTCTAGCTAGCTATATTTTGTGTGCATGTTGATATTCCCTCTCTATTTTATTTTATTTTTGTAGTTGTTGTTGTCAGACCCAATTAAGTTTATGGACAGGATTAACCTGTCTTCTTAGATCAAACTTAGCTTTAATCATGAAATATTAGTTTAGTGAGAGTATAATAAGCTATTGTGGCGTTGCGCCGGATTAAGAGTAGTTGGTGGTAGCATTTGATGCAGAAGTTTGCAGAGTGGGCATTAAAGTGAAGGCCCCACCCAGAAGGAAAAGGATAGATAAACAAATATTATAGGTCACCACTAAGGACCAGTCATTCTCAATAGCCATGACGAACCTCTTCCTAGGGCTCATCATCTTACATCAAACCCTAATTATGTTATCTTCAAATACATAATGGGGTATATTTTTATTACCTTTTCTTTTTAAATGCAAGTTTTTAGGACTAATTTTATCCAGCTACTTCTTCTTTATATTTCATTCATCTTCTTCTTCAATGCTTCCCCACTCATCACATCTCGAATCATTTTTGGACTAAATTATTATGATCACATCTTAATTGTCTCTCGGTGAAACTTATGTTAAATATCATTTTTTAAATTATACGAAAAAAATATTTTTATTAAAAACATTTTCATATAATAAATATTTTAAATAAAATAGTTATATTTTAAAATATCAATTAAATTATTAATTTTTATATGTTGACAGACTTAAGAGATTAGTAGATTTAATGTTGGTTAAGTTTTTTTTTGAAAATTTTGGTTTAAATATCATTTAATTATACAAAAATGATTATTGAAATCATTTTTTATATTTGTTATTTTTTGATTTTATTTTGTTAAAAGTTGAATTTTTTAATTTATTTCAAAATATATATATATATATATATTTCAAGTCACCTTTTATATATGGATGACAATAAGTCAGATAGGGTTCAAGTATTGCTTATCCGCTATCGACCCGTCTAAAAAAATCTATTGCTATTCATAAAAAAAAATATTTGTGGATTTTTTTATACTCGTATATATATATAGATTTTTTTTAATTTTTTAATTTAAATTTTTTATTTTTAAATAAGATTATTAAAAAATAATTAGATAAAATATAAATTTAGATAAAAGTATTAATTTTAAAAAATTTATGTAAATAAATTTAACATTTTAAAAAAAATAAATTTAAATAAGTTGGACTATAAAATATAAGTTTTAAAAAATTAATCTTTATTCATTTTTATGGGAATAAATAAAAATATACATAATTAAAATTAAACTCTAAAAAATTCTTAAAATATTAATATTTTTTTCACCAATAACTTTAATTTAATCACTTAGTTTTCTTAAAAATATTTAAATAAATTTTATTAATAATAATTAGTGGGTACCTGTAGAACGCGTACCATGATACCTATACCTGCCCTGTTAACAATCGGGTAATTAAAATACCTGTATCTGTTACCCGTAGATGTTCGTTTAAGATATTCATTTATACTTGTTACAAATTTTACCCGCAAATATATGCAGACACAAATTTTTTTTGCCATTCCTACTTCTATACATCATATAATCAATAAGTCATATATAATCATATATTCCATTTATAATGTTACCAACAACAACACACCATTAATCATTGGTGGCTTCAATAGAGATGTTCACCACCCTTTATAGGCTTCAAACACCACCCTTAAAGAATTTTATCATAATACTAGAAGTCAAGCATGACAACCATAAATAAATATCTATAAAGAATATATATATATATATATATATATATATATATATATATATAAGTCACCTTATATACATCATATAATTAACAAATTATATATATAACCATATATTCCATTTACAATGTTACCAACAATAACACACCACTAATCATTAGTGGCTCAACATCTTTATTTCCAACACAACATTGAATGGATGAGCTCCTCTTGCATTAGCGACCTCAACATCTTACAACAAATCATATCATACATTTCTTCAATTAATTATACCTCTATCCAAGGCACATATAATTCAATATTTACTTATATACATCATATTATCAATATTCATGTAAATATAACCTTTGAAAAATATCTTGTCATCATAAATTGAACATGTATAAATCATTCTACAAATAAAACATGACAATTTCATTATTAATTATCGCTCGTTACATGACTTAAGTGATAGCACAACTTAGTCCAATCCATGGCTTGACTGACGTCACCACTTGAACGTCTAAAATGACACTTTAGTGTATGAAATCCACGTGAAACACCACCTTTAGGACATGTGTACAATGTCCATAACCTCACTTGAGCGACCAAACATTTCGCTTGAGCATCCAAACCAACTCTTGAGCAATGCTCTTTCAGGGGAGAGAGATTCATCGTCTTGCTCGAGCTACAACCCTTCGCTTGAGTCATGTGGGACATAGCTTGAACAACCTAAGGCGGTGAATGTAATAATTACACACGTTTAGCCTTCATTTGAGCAATACTCATCGCTTTAGTAATATACAATCGTAACCAAACTTCCATCAGCCCAACAAAAGTTTTGTTCTGTTCAAATATCATAGCATCAGTTCTACACATCTATAGGCTCACAACTATGTATATATCAACCTACAACAACCTATATTATTATATAGATACAATAGTCATGCTAGAGAACGTAATAATTTAAGAAATAAAAAATAATAATTCTAAAAAGAGAAATTTTTATAAATTTTAGAATGAATTAAGAATAAATATCTGATTCCTTTATAAATCTTATTAATTATTCACTTTAAAATCTATTATTAAAATAGTTAAAATCTTATAAAATATATTAAAAAAATACACTTATAGATAATATAAATATTTTTTATATTAATTTTCTTAATTTTTACATAAACTTTACAATATAATAGGAAGATTCATTTAAAGATCTTTAGTGTTTTTACTATGAAATAATATTTTATTACTAGATCATCATTATAGATATTTCTATTGATTTTAGATTATTTAAATTATTACTAGATCAACATTATAGATATTTCTATTGATTTTAGATTATTTAACAGATTAGAAAATATGTTAAGGTAATCAATTCTAAAAAAATGTTAATGTATTTTTATAAATGTAGATTAATTTGTTTAACGTGTGATGTTATAATATAGATGCTATTTACAAAAATTAAACTTCTTTCAAATTTAGGTTATAAGATTAATTGAAAGTATGTTTTATTGTGAAGTTATTTATAGAATTTTAAAGCTAAGAACTAAGGTATGTTTACATGACATAAAATTTAAAATATTTTTTTGTTTTAAAAATATATATTTATTTTAATAATTAAATAAAATATTAATTAAAATAAGAGTCTTATATAACTCTTATATTGGAATAAAAATTATAAAAATATTTTTAAAAAGCTGTAACATAATGGAAGCTAAAAAAATAGAACAATATGGTCATATTATGACCTCTGAAATTGATATATATAGGAAATAATTTTATTTTGAAAATTGTGATATGTTAAAGCAGTAAATCTGTCATATAATTTATTCTATGAAATAAAAAAATATTAAATTATTTTTTATTTTTTATTTTCCTAAAAAAGAAAAATGGACTTATTTTTCTATTTCACATGCGAACTTATTATTGATAAATATTATTAAGACTTTAATATAAGTATGATAATATATTTTGTTTTAATTTTTATGTATTTTAAATATTAAAAATCTATAAACTTATGTTTTGTTTTATTTTTTAGTATCATAAAATTATGATATTAAGTTTTTTTAATATTATATTATATTATTTGATTATTATAATATTTTTACTTATATCAAGTTTATCTCAATTTAACAATAGTTGAATAATTAAACATTTGTTTTGACCAATTTAATGACCGGTGTGATGACATCTTTTTTGTTTTATACAATTGTAATAAATAAACTGAAAATTGATAATTGAATTTAATTTATGTTTAAGTTCTAATTCAATTAATTATGTGTTTAAGATACATATTTATGAGTTAGTTGTATGTTTAAAAGGCCTGCGATAACAGTATTTGAGTAGAGAATGAGAATAGTAATTTTGAGTAGTTAAACAGTAAAAGCATATAACTTCGGCTTAGGGCCTGGGGAACTTAGTGAAAGAGAGGGTGCAAATAGAAATTAGAAGAACTCCTTCCTCTTTTACTAACCAATCCAAACTTGTATTTTTTTTCTTCAATCTCCTTCTTCTTCCTCTCTTATAGATTATTAGTCTTCAAACCAGTTTAGAGAAAATATTGAGCATCAAGTTGGAGTGTTATGTCAGGTAAGTTTAGTCTTTCACTTACTCCTTTCCATTTTTATCTTTCCTCTATATAAAACTCATACAAGCTTAATAATGTTGGATTTAAGCCCCATGGGTAGGATTAAGATCTTTGACGTAATCTAGAAGTTTTTGGCTCATCTTCATGTTCAAATTCTAGTTGCCTTAAGGTTTAAGAAAAATCAAAGAAAATTAGTTTTTGTTTTAATTTCTAATTTAGGGTATAAGTTACATGTACAATTTGATAGTGTAATGACTTGATATCCTTCTAGATTCCACATTAACTAAATATAATGTCAAATTATAATATATAAATGAGTGTAAATTTCACCTTATAAATTAATTTTGTAAATTTAAGTTAAATTTAAAGTCGACTTTCTAATATAATATTAGAATAATCTATTTTAGTGAAATTTGTTGGACTTATTATATCATCTGTTATTGATATTAATGCAAAAACATGATTTATAACATGCACATTGATTTTCCATAAAAGGATGTAAAATAAAGAAGGGTGAAGATTTTATAAATGTCATGTCAGATGTTACATTAATTGTTTTAGAATTGATGTAGTATATGACCTATTATATTGATTGTTAAATGAAGAGATGTATTTATTATGTATCCATCAATTCTCTCTTCCTTTAGTGTTTGACCCTTCGTATCTTTCATTCTAGAATCATGTTTTTATATTTACCTCTCTTCTTCCACTTCTTCTTCTTTCCTCCACTTCTTCTTTTCATCCATATTCTTTCATCGCATGAACACCTACAAGTCACATTTCATCACTATCTTTAAAAGTTTGTGTACGTCACATTGCCATCTCCAAGTTGTCATGCTACAGCCTACATGGAAGGAGTTGTGTCACGACAACCACTGTGGCATTTTCACCATCACCATCACCTGAAAGAAGAGTTTATGTTACCACCTTTCTCTTATTACCACTTTTAAATATTTATAATATTTAATTATTTATTTTATATTTCTATAAATTATATTAATATTAAATATTATTTTAATTATAAAGCTTATTATTCAGCTATCATACTTAGATATTAATCAGTAAATTTTCGTGTTTACTATTTTAATTCAATATTAAAAAGTATTTTTGGTTAGCAAACTATATTTGTTATGACCGGTTCAAATTATAGCTGTATCCCTCCACATAATCAACAACCAATGTTATATGTGTTAGGAATATTTGTTTAATATTTTTTTTATTTAAATTAGTTTCTAGGAAATTTTCTAAATTTTATTTTAGAATATCTTTTCTATAAAAATAAAAAATATATTTATTTATTATTTAGATTTAGGAAGTTAAGATTGAAATATTGTTAATATTTATTATTTTGTTATATTTTTACTTTATATATAGAGTACATGAATAAAATAAAGTACAACTTCTCTGTATAATATATCTCTTATATCTCATACATATCTATAATATATTTTCAAAATTTCTAAAAATCCCATCAAGATGTACCTTTCTAAATCCTTTCATATTTTAACTAATGTAGAATGTAAAAAAAACTGATATTAAAAGTTCTTTTCTCAATAACGTGGACCATTATCGAACCACAAAAATATCTAATTTCATATTTAATATGTTTAGTTATTGACATAAGAGATTTTATTGGAAATCATATACCCACTAAAAATAAGACCAACATAAGTAGTATCAAATCTCAAGTTGATTTTATAATGTTGAAATAGTCTTAAACTTCATTTCCTGATAATAAAATCAAATTAAATGTGTGAAAATACGAAAATGTTAAAACATGACTGTAAGTTGATAGTTTAATATAATGAACAAGTAGATAAAAATTGTTGTCGTTGAAATTAGTTTTGGTAATTCAAGTTGTTTTTTATCTGAATCTAAATGAAATGTTTAAATTTTATGAACATTGGAGAGGTATTGTAAGTTGATAGGAATAAGAGATTTAAAAGAGGAGAAATATATTAAAAAATTATTTGTAGAAACATGAGTAAAGAAGAAGAAAGAATAAAAGAATAAAAAAAGAATATGATTAAGAGAAGAATGAATGATGAATGATCTTGAAGAAGAAATTAGAAAGTGTAACAGAATTTATGATATTTTAATGAAATGATGTAAAAGTATTTTAGGAGGTTTAGTGATTTATGAAATCTTGCAGTGTTAATGTGAAATTTGGGGCAAGATATATGAGGGAAAAAGGTTGATTTAAATCTACCTCTAAGATCCCTATTACACTTTGTGAATCGTTGTTTTGGAACCTTGAATCATGTAAAACTATCAAGGCTCTGGCTCCAATCATATGTCGGGCCAAAGATCTAACACCAATGGTAATTAAACCCATGTGTACGTATCTACCCTGTTGGATTTGTAATTGTCTTCCTGTTTGTGGAGATATCAAAGGGATTATCTCATATGTATTGTCTGGGAGGTGGAAATCTTCTACTCTCCTATATCGATAAAGACTAGTTCGCTCAGGGCTTAACCATCCTATATCATATAATCTTCTAGGGTTAAGGGAATCAATCCTTGAGTTTGACCCTATGTCTGTATTTTGTTGTATATCGACTAGGTCTTCTAGTCTTCTTACGTTAGTGGATCTTTGTCTGTTTAGGAATCTATCTAGAATTCCTGGGTGTTGTATAAGATTTTGGCTTCTAGTTTGATGTTCCCTTAATCTTCTGGGATTTCCAGGGAATCTTTGTGTGTTGACTGGATTTGGTGTGTTATTCATATTAACACTTTCCGGTTGGGTTTGTGTGGTTGACATAGTAGGTTGTCTAATCATTTAAAAATTATTATTACTGTTTGTGGGGACAGCTGTATTATTTTGTACAGCTTTTGTTTTTGTAATGACTTTAACAAATTTCTGGGAACTTTTAGAAATTGTTTTTGTGTGGTTGTGTGTCCCTAAAGACAAGTTTGTAATTTGTTTTGTAAGACCATCTATGTCTTTTGACAAATTTGTTTCTCTAGTGGAATCCACTAGATATGTGAGCTTCCTAGAAACTTCTTCTAGTAGTGCTATTATTGTATTATTTTGTCCAATAAGGACTGTGTGTACGTGATCTACCTCTGGGGAAGGTTTTTTATAACCTACCGGAGGAGATTTTGTGATTTGTTCGGCCGCAGCTAGGGCGGATTTGTATTCTTTGCCCAAAAAGGGCTGTGTGTTCTCCATTAAAATTTTAAAGTTTGTAAAAATAATTGTAAGAGTGCTTGTAAGAAAAGAAAAGGTAGTAAGCAGAGGAAACAGAAAGTAAGCGGAAAGCAGTTGGTAAGGAGCAGGCATCCACAGAATACACTGTAAAGTAATAACCATAAAAGAATATAGATAATCATAAGGCTTTAATAAAAACTTTAACTCTCTTTTTTTTTTTTTTTTTTTTTTGCGAAAAATCAGTTGGTGGCGTTGTTGTGCTACGGTGAGGTAGCTTTATGGGGGGAGTGTGAAGGTCCGCTAATGAACCATTAGCTCCATAATTTTCCAGCCTAGAAACTGAATTTTCAGAAATATATGTGCAAGTGGTGAAATATGTGTAAAAAGAGTGCCGCAATATGCAACGTGTTCCTCATCCCGCTCAGGTAGCATCAAGGGTCTTATGGTCTGACGGCCCTCCTGGCCTTACCAGCCCCACTACAAAGGGAATCCTAGCGAACACAAACCACTTCAATTTTACACACATCAAAAGGATACCAAGAACGTTCAGCTCTGATACCAGAAATGGAGGGGAGAAAACCTGCACTTAGACATAACCTTCATATGAAGAATAAGTAATCATATTACTTCCATGTATAGGATAAACACAAGGCCATTAGAAGAAGCAATTAGTTCTTTTGGTACACAGTTTCTACCTGCCCAAGCCTTCACAAGAAGAAACGAAGGACATTTATGGCAAACACATCTTCCCAGAGAAGAAAATAACACTATTACAGCCCCATCGACTGCAATATTACATAACAGATCTAGAGGGCTGAGCCTAAGTTTCACAAATTACACAAACGTTCCTTTAGCAGACCTAGAACAGGAAGGAACAACAGAAAATAGGTATAGTACTTCAGCTATCCCTAACAGCGAAAATATTTCTATGATGAATATCGTAGAATATGACGAAGAAGATGACATGTCTGACGAAGAGTGGAATCGTCATCTGGCTATCATAGCCGAACTTAGACAAGGATCTTTAGATCATGCAACAAAAATAGAATATACTAATGAGGAGGAAACTATCATAGACGATTTCCTTAATTTAGATCTAAAAGAAGAGTCCTCAAGACCTTCAGAAGATAATCTATCAATAATTTCAGAACCAGTATCAAAAATTGGTTTTGTTATTGAAAGTATAGGATCAGTGAATCCAAACAGTTACCGACTAGATCACGATGGTACACAAAGCTATTCAACTGGTTTCATACCCAGAGAATCACCCACAAATGTCACATTTTCTGACAACCAATACGTTACGCACGGAAAAAGGCTTCCAGTTGAGCCAAATTTTGTGTTACCAAACCTGTTACTAAACATAGGAGGAATTGATCCCCAACTACTTCCAACATACATTGAACAATGGACTGCAACTGTAATCCGTGATTACAGCATCCATTATGAAAAGGAAGTTCAAACTTCTCAAGATATGATCACCAAGGGTGAGACATATTTAGGAGACATAGCAAGAGCGTGTTGGGAATCTTTCAAGAAAAATTACCCAGCTGAACTAAACACGTTAGTGATCGAACCAGGTCCTAACATTTACAATTTTTGTTCATTAATACAGAGATTATTAACCTCCCAATCTGCAAATGATGGGAATACACTTAGACAACAAATATATCTAGGTCACCTAGAAAGGTTGTCAATCTCTTATTTTGGAAAGATAAAAGAATTCCTACAAGATTACTTGATGTATGCTTCCATAGCTGGATGCTTTCATGATATAAATGTGGGAGAAAAGATGTTTCTTAAGCTCCCCGGAAAACTAGGACAAAAAATTAGAGAGTCCTGGAAAAATGAAGAGGTTACTCCTATGTTGAATAATCTCTCGATAAGAATCCAACACATCATGAAAATGATGGAAGATACATGTACGCATATTGCGATACAAAAACAATTAAAAGATTCCGATTCAGGAATCTGTAAACAAATATATACTCCCCAACAGTATAATCAAAACAAATCAAGATATACACCTAGAAGAAAACCTAGGTATACTCAAACTTACGAGACAAAACTACGACCAAGGATCCCAATCGATCGTACAAAAACCAACAAGGTCCGGAAAAACTTATACTATTAGGTCTTCAAATTCCAGAAAACCTACATTGAACCCTGACAAACACGTTAGGAAATACCGAGACGGTAAAAATTACAAACAAGCATTAAAATGTTATGCTTGTAATCAAACCGGACATTTCTCTAGAGATTGCCCAAATATAGCCAATCTCTATACCAAAGAGGCAGAATTAATAAAATCCTGCCACATGAATCTTCTTCCCATTGATGAAGATGTATCTACTGACTCTGAAATCTTATCAGTAGTCAGTATAACAGAATATGATGAAATCGACACCAATAAAACATGTAAAAATTACGATTTAATAAACGATTTCACACATAACGAATTCATTAATTTATTTCCCAAAGAAAATGAATTCGAACTAGATAATAAATACAATGAATTAGGTGAAATACTAGATGATTCTGGTTATTACCTGATGAACACAACAATAACAAATAATTGTAATCACATATTACAATACTTTTTAGGACCAGGATCTATTCCCTGCCAATACTGTGAGAGATATTTTCACAAATCACAGAGAGCTCATTGCTCTCAGTGCTATAAAAATTTTTGTATAAATTGTATAAAAACACACCTACAAATAATAGAAATACCAACATTTCTAGAACACAAAGAAAATACAAAAGATAAAAATATAATAGATACTAGGACCTCAATCCTAGAAACTAGACTAAATAACCTCGAAGAAAAACTTCTTCGATTAGAACAAATAGTTCACAACCAAGAGACTATAGTAGTCTCTAAAAATGTACAAAACAACATGATGGGAACTACGGAATGTATTCCATTAGTGTGTAATGAAAAACAGCTAATTTCCATTAAGGTATTAGTTAGGATAAATTTCCCTAAGCAAGACAAAAATCCTGCTAGAGAAGAAATTATACAGGCCCTTTTAGACACCGGATGTTCTGAAACGGTCATATGTAAAACAAAAATACCCTCATATATGATTACTAAAAGCAAACAAATACGTAGAACTAGGACCATGTCTGGACTAGTTATGATAAATGATGAAGAAATAAATAATATTTCTCTACAATTTAGCACAAATTGTGACCTATTTGGCCAGAAAATACACATAAAAACCATGCGAGTGGAAAATTTAGTTCCCTCAAAACAAAATATGATACTAGGCCTAGACTTTATTTTAGGCCAAAATAGATCAATTACTATAAATAAAGATTATGTAATTATCGGTGACAAATCACAAATGTCCCCATAATCGGTGGAGACAGACTATATGGAACAACCTCCCGAGGTATGTTCTTGTAAAAACTCCGAATCACATGAAGAATGTGATTGTAAAGCTGACGACTTAGACTTAATGGATTATTACTATCCAGATGAAATTATGGACTCTTTCTCGTCTATAAAAATATCCAAAACAATAACCTTCGACAATATCCAACAAATTCTAGATAGGTTAAATAAAACAAGTATAATAGGTGAGGACCCAACAAAATTTTGGGACCGAGACCCTGTCACTTGTAAATTAAATATAATCAACCCTGATTTGATTATAAAGACAAAAGATATACAGTTTAACAATTGGGAACAAGAAGAATGCCAGATGCACATTAATCTTCTTTTAAAATTAAAGGTAATAGCTCCAAGTGAAAGCCCACATAGGAGCCCCGCCTTTATAGTTAATAAATCATCAGAACAAAAAAGAGGTAAATCTAGGATGGTTTACAACTATAAAAGACTAAATGACAATACTGTAGAAGACGGATATACAATCCCGTCAAAAGAGATCCTCATAAATCGCATCCAAAATGCGAAATGGTTCTCAAAATTTGACCTTAAAAGTGGTTTCCACCAGGTCAAAATGGATCCAGAATCCATAAAATGGACAACCTTTTCTTGTTCTGAAGGCTTATACGAATGACATGTAATGCCATTTGGTCTTAAAAATGCACCAGCAGTCTTTCAAAGAAAAATGGATAACATTTTCAAAGACTGTAAATCTTTTACTTGCGTCTATATAGACGACATACTTGTATTTTCCAAAACAAAAGAAGATCATTATCTTCATTTAAAAGATGTTTTATACAAATTAGAAAACCACGGATTGATAATATCCAAAAGAAAAATGGAAATCTGTAAAAATTTTATAGATTTTTTAGGAACAGAAATAGGAAATGGGACTATAAAACTTCAGCCTCATATTTCTAGAAAAATCCAAGATTTTCCTGATAAAATGGAAAATATAAAAACCTTAAGATCCTTTTTAGGACTCTTAAACTATGCCAGAAATTTTATTCCAGATTTAGGAAAATACACTTCTCCTTTATACAATAAGACTTCTTTAAAAGGAGAAAGAAAATTTAATTCTGAAGACATGAGGTTAGTTCAGAATATTAAACAAATGGTAAAAACTTTACCCACATTACAACTACCATTCGACACTGATTACTTGATAATCGAAAGTGACGGATGTGAATTAGGATGGGGAGCAATCCTCAAGAAAAAGAAAAATAAATACCTCCATAAAAATACAGAACAAATATGTAGGTATGCCTCAGGTAAATATACTACCAAACCACAAATTTATCAAACAAGCACTGACTATGAAGTCAATGCTATCATACACGCTTTAGAAGCATTCAAATTGTTTCTAATTAATAAATCAGAAATAACCATTAGAACAGATTGTGAAACAATTGTTTCTTATGGAAAAAATCAAATTAATAATGATAAAAAACCCCACCGAAGGTGGTTACTTTTCAGAGAGTACATGAATTCTGGAAAAACTATAAATTTTGAACATATTAAAGGAACTGATAATATGTTTGCTGATATTCTTTCCAGGTATATATTGGAAAAATAAAAACCATAAACCATTTCCATAACTTCTTCATGGAAATTATACACATCGAAGATCCTGAAATCCCTCCAGGATTTCAGATCATAATACAACCCATAAGACCCCCAGGGATTAGCCCAGTTTTCAGTGCCAATCCTGCCATCGAAATATCCAAACAAATAAAAGGGTTCAAGAGAAAAGTAGCCAGACTCAGGCTACAAAAAACCCAGCTATTCCAGCACGACCCTCTCCAATACATCCAAACACTAGCCTCATACAGAGGACAAATTTTAGTCTTAGAGAAAAACTTGCAAAGACTAAAACATTTTGTTACATAACCTGTTTTGTTTCAGGTACAAAGTACAAAAGTACACAAACAAAACACAAAAGTGCAAATATAAAGGGCTATACCCATATACAAATGGAGTTCATCCAAAATACAAAGAAAGGACCTCAAGGTCCTAAAACTGTAAAATCCCCATTCATGGCGGAACAGTATACAAAGTTTGGCAAGCAAGAATTGCCAATTCTTACAAATACCTATCATTTTAATGGTAGAGAAAGCACAAATGCCAAATTAAATGTCTTAATCGACAATATTTGGAACATCCCTAAACACACAGCTCAAAATGAGCAACAAATTGTTAAAGTCAAACAAAGCATTATAAGTGCTTTGTATAATTTTTGTAACACAGACAACAAAGGGGTTGTGTTAACTTCTCCAGCCTCTCCCTCTGGAAAAGGTTTTACACACTTCGCCCTAATAACAGGACCCAACAAAGGAGTCTACACTTCGTTCAGAGACCTCTCTGAAGCCAAACAAGATCAACTTTGGTCAAGCTACAAAGGCTTTTACTCTGTAGAAGAAGCCCAAATGGCTTTAAAACTACAGACTATTGACGAAGGCAAGATAAAAGCAGCACTAGCCTTTGAGCCTAAAAACCAGACACAAACATATGCCGCTGCATCCAGCAGCATCCCTCCACAAATAAATCCCAACATCCTCTTAGCAAAATTTGGGGTTATACAAGAGTTTCTATTTGAAGCCCATTCTGGAGCCCACAACTACAACAGGCTTTATGTAAAGACCCAGACATACTTCAATCACAGAAACGCATGCACATAATCCTCAGACTACTGTAAAACAGTAGATACAAATTGTACCTGCCAGATAAAATTTATTATCAGACAGGCCCAAATAAATTTGAGGACATTCACCAGCCAGCTCTACAGAGATGTTGTTATAAGCCCTGAAGCTCTCCTAGAAACCGGCTGTTTACAAACTATTTCAATTCCACCTACTGAAAGATTCCAGGCTTTAACCCCTGAAATCAATATGGTGGTTAACGAAATACAGGCGGAGTACATGAATGATGTCCTCCTAAATATAACCTCTTCTCCCCAGAGTGCCACCTCCCCAAACAGTACGGCAACACATGTAATAAAGTTGTACACAAATGCCAGTTTAAACAACCATATATCCCCAGAAGATGATCCTTTTAAGGGATTATGTATCAATAAAGACCAGTTGTATCAATATCAACTGTGGAAGGCTTTCATAGAAGGATCCAACTGGAAGTTTACTAAAAAGGATGTCCAGGAATTTATCCTCCTCAGAGAGACATCAAATACAAAAATATATTGGGGAAAACATATGGGAAACAAATTTCATCCTTTTCCCATCGAAGGCAGCCCAGTATTAGTAAAACACTTTGAACGAGAAAGGATACACAAAGAAGTATATGAACAAACAGGGTGTCACGGACAAGGGACCCCAGAACAATCCTTTCCATCAGACAATGAAGAAACCGAGTTTTCAGACCAGATGTTAGAAGAAGAACTCGGAGAGTTGACTTCCGTAGCTGTAACCCGGAAGTAACATTGATAAAAAGTTTTTACCCGTGACAGAATAATTTTACTCATTTAAGAGTAATAGACTGAAGGGTAAAAACTGGACAAGTAGGTTACAGGTCAACAAGAACGACCGCTCTCACAAAGGGAACGCCCGTTCCCATCCACAGTGTACATTTATTCTATAAATAAGACTCGTAAGTCTCCTATACAGAGCAGAGCACTGATTACAAAAACCCCCTCTCTCTCTCTAATCCCTCCTCCTTCTCCCTAAACCCCCTTCTCCTTTTGTAACTATTTTCAGTATCAATAAAACGAGGATTTTCTCAGCACTCCCTTTTCCCCTGCTAAGTAAGTAGCTCCTTCATGGAGTAGTTTTTCTTTCAGGCATCTGCAGATGCCTTAAGTATTAATCATTAAAAGATGCGATAATCATTTAAAGGCTTAATATACCTGTATAGTCTTTATGTTTCAAGCTTGAATAAGCTTATAAGAGAGTATCTAACCGGCTTTGCCAGATTTATACTCTTATAATCTTAAAGGAGCTTTTATTTTTCTGCCAGTTTGTATTTTCTGTTATTCTTTTCCTTTCTCCCCTCCATTTCTGAATGATGAATGATCTTGAAGAAGAAATTAGAAAGTGTAACAGAATTTATGATATTTTAATGAAATGATGTAAAAGTATTTTAGGAGGTTTAGAAGGTTTTAGAAATTTCTATAAACGTGTAAGTAAAAGTTTCTAAAATATTCAAAGAACATTGTAGAGTGAAATGGAGTGATGCACGAAGTCACCTAATCACCTGATATGTTAAGTATCAACAAATAAGAACTACATAGATAAAATCAGAAGAAATATATTAATATAAAGTGACGTAAGTGCTTTAATAGTCATTGTTGGCTTCTTCTATAAGCAAGGTAAAAAAATTCACCTACTTTATCTGCAGATGTACATATAAAAATCCATAATTTATTTTTTCATGGTAACCTTTAACTCAGTTGAAGAGACACACACTCTTGTCACCATGCATGAAATTCTTTGATCTTCTTCTTTTGATCATCTAATCCATGATTGAGCAACAAGTCTCGTAGGTATAAAAGATTGAGAGTGATGAATGAAAATTGTGCAGGCATGGAATGGAAAGAGCTTTTGGCAGTCATTTTCTTATCCGTATATATTGTCCAACTCCCAACACGCCTATGTTACTCCTACTAACTTAGCTTCACATCATTAACCGTTTAAATAATACATCACCAACTACTTCAAAATTCCCGTTTATCCTGTGCCCTCCTCACTCTATATCATAAGAGACATGTTTCACACTAATAAACAATGATAAAATATCTATTTGTTTCTCAAATTTTACTCTATTTTAATTACTAAAATTTACTACTTTTTGGTATATAAAAAATGGTATAATAGCATGTGAAGGATTAAATAGAAGATATTTTAAAATTATAAAGACTAAAACGGGGTAAAAAAAATTAAATGACTAAAATTGAACTTTAACAATTTTAAAAATACAAAATATGTTTTATTAACAAAATATATTAAAAATTTAGTATCGAATTATTTTTATCAATATTATTTTTTAAGAGTAAATGATAAATTCAGTCTCATTGAAGTTCCGTCTTCCTATCAAATTATATTTTGAAAAAAAAAAAAAGTACCACAATTATTTAGGATTTTCTTTAAGTTTCTATTTTATTTTAATTTTAGGCCGTAGTCAGCAAATTTAGATGATAAGAGTATTCCCACAATGAGTAGAGAATTACACTTTATCCTATAATTACATCCTATTCAAACATGTTTTTCAATATATATATATATATATATATATATATATATATATTAATGTTCAATTAATATAGAAACAATCATTAACTCCGTTTGTCTTGAAGTAATGTGTCTATCAGTAAGATTTATCTCTTCTATAATAAAAATCCTACAGCATATAAAATATTAAACACTACATCAATGACACCTTTCCTTTACAAACATGTAAAGAAGAGAATAAAATAAATGAAATTATTAGTAAGAAATGAACTATTTATCCACATTATGAAATAATTTTCAAATTATTGAAATTAAAAAGATAAATTTGAAATTTAGAAGAGAAAAGCAAACTTACTTGGACTAAAGATATATAAATTTGACAATACATAGATATGAATGGTTGTAAAGTATAACCTAAATTATATTATTTGAGGTAAATGTGATAGTATAGGTGTTAATTTAGTAAAATTGGTTGAATTGAAAGGAAGGAAAAGCGTTAGTTTAAAAGGTAGGAGATGAGGAGCGTGAAGAATGTGATGATAAAGGATTTGTAAGAAGCAGTTATAGGTAAATATGAAATGGATATTGAAAGGTATGAAAGAAGTATTTAAGTTAACCTTAATGATAATTATGCAGGAAAAGATGTACTAGTAGAGAAATGAGATATTTAGTTTAAAAGGGAAGAGAAAATGTTGAGGCTCCTGAGAGGTGGGAAGTTGATAAGGTGGGATGAGATGGAAAGAAGAAAGCTTCGAGTTTTGTTGTTGCAATGTTTACGTGACGGTTGACCCTTTCAAATTGACATGTTCCATGCAAGGGAGGTCCCACATCACATGCCTCTACCAACACAGGAATCAAACCTAGGGGCTCCTCTTGGTCCCACATCTACCTAAGGGGACCACCCTCTTGCTTCTTCTTTTTTAATAATTTACCCTCTAAATCAAACATATCTAAAGGAAAAGGAGAATACCTCAAATCAAATCAAGGATCAAGAATCAACCACAAACAAGCTTCATATGGAATCTTATAAAATAAATATTTAGTAATAATAATATCAGTGTCATGAGGATAAATCAGAAATTTAAAGTAAGGAGACAAAAAACAGCGTCCCATTTCCCCCATTCCTCCAACTTGGACTGGGACCCATTCCCAATTGGTGTTTGGCGTTTCTGAAAGGCCAAGGAAAACAAAACAGTGTTTCCCCGTAACACCACATCACCCTTTAATGCTTTCCTTCCCAATTAAATATTAACACATGCTCTATGCCCATACAACTCAACTTCCACTTCATCATCTTTTCCCACACCCATCACCGTACACGTGTACAATTTCTACAAAATACAACACCTACCCGTACACACCAAGCTAAGTGCAGACTATCAGAGAGAGAGAGAGTGGCATGTGCGACCCTGCAAAACAATGAAAGCGGAGCTATCCACTGTGCTCTTGCGCATCGCTCCACCCGTACACCCCCACAGTTTTGTTTTCTTGTTTTGGTTTTAAGAGAAGAAAATAATAATAAAAAAAAAGCGATTTGCATTTTCAGGAAGCAAACACTGGATACGTGTCGTGCATGATCTTATTGGTTCTTCGTGGGGGTTGCTTTCTCTTACTCTTACTTTTTATTTTATTTAGCAATATTATTATTAAAGGAAATGTCCTTCTTTTAAATAAGGAGTAGCTTGACCCTGATGCATACGCTTCCATCATGCTTGATAGAAAATCGAAAATAGTCTTGGCAGGGCTTTTATTTTTTTATTTTATTTTTTAGCTTTTAACCTTTAACACAAAAGCGAAGGATGTTAATGTTACGAAGCAGATCCAATCATACGGCACAGCTTTTTAGGGACGGTCTCTTTAATCATGTTTTGTCTTTTTCATTTTTAGCATCAGATTTTATTAAAGTAGAAGAAAAGGTCTTCAAGGAAACCAAACACCAACATATCTACTGCTACTACCTCCCAAAATTCATCCACCATGCCAAATTCCACAACATTTCTTTTAATAAACAACATTATTAGAACCTGTCTAAGTCTAATTATCTGGAATTATACGTCCGCATAATCCTTAAATTAATAAATTCATTATTGCAACTCTTTAAATCATTAAAATGTCGTCTTAAAGTGTTTGAATTAATTAATAACCATTTTAACTGATTGCTATGTTAGTCTTCATATTTCACTATTTTAAGACTTAAAATCACAATGACACACCATTTCTTTGCTTTGAAAAATTACTTTTAATAAGGTATCATCATCTATCAAGACCAAGTCTCTGGTTTGATGGAATTTAATAATAAACAGTTAAGTAAATTTTAAATGTTCCAAACTAATTTTTTGCTTCCAGAATGCAGTTAAATAGGGAACCATTCAAAAGACTTCAAATCTTTAAAACCTAATATTTAGAAACATCAATATCAAAATGACAACTTCCACATTGAATAAGCCTTCAAAATATCATAGGTAGCGATATCAAAGGGTACACAAGACCAACAGTTGCATCACGCAAATAGAATAAAGAACTCAAAGAACACATTTGTAGCATAATAGTTTGCATCAGAAGAAGGAAACTCACTTGATTGACAAGATATAGTGTAAAGAAAGCAAATTAATTGAAGTATTCACATACAAAAAATACAATCACTCAGAAGTAGAATAAAAACACCACAAACAAGGTCAACTTTCTAGGAGTTACTAACTGATTCTAAAAGTTGTTAGAGAATATTTTATTGAGGAAATTCACTCCAAACAATTGCATAAATTCAAAAGAAGGAATTTAAATTGAAGGAGATGATTATTTGAAAAAAAAAATCATAAAACATAGGAAATAGTAAAAAAAAATGTAATGAAGGGACATGCCACTTTGATTAAGTTTCAAATAGTCATAACCAGTTGTATTGAGATCAAACACTCTGTTTAAAGAGCATAATTTGAATATTATGTAAGGAAGGAAAACAATAATTCTACTCATCGAGTTACAATGTGCTTGAAAGAGAGAGAGATATTTAGCTTATAAGATAAACTTACTATAGGAAACACTCCATCTTCGTTTTAATTAAAAAGAAAATAAATTTAATTAAAACAAAGCTACCATGAAAATAAATTTAATTAGATTTTTAATTATATTTTATTTACGAATTTTTTGATGAATTTTTTCACATAATATAACATAAATTTATTGATGAATTTGTATCGATAGATAATAATTTGTCAATAAATTATTGACAGAATTTAATATATCGATAATTATATATATTTTATACAAAATTTTTCATCAATAATATTCTGTTAATAATATATAATTTTTTAATAGTGTATGATTAAGACAACATATGATGAGCCAGGAGATAGTTAGTTATATATAATGAAGTGATTCAAGCGTGTAGGTTGTTGTGATACAGGATCGATGTTGGAATGATAAAATAATGTTGTAAATGAAAAAATTTAGCGATCTATGTTGTGTGAAAAATTCAATAACAGAATAAAAATCAAACACTTCATCCATCTCAAGTGTGTGCTGTGGGGGACAAAAACTTTGAATATCTTGATTTATCATTGTACTAACAATTAGAAAATTACAAATGTTTGAAATTAGCCTAGGCCTTAAATGGATTTTGAGAGTCTCCCAGCCCGCACTTAAAAACGACAATTATAGTGGTACAAGTATTTAAGGGAAAGGAAATAAAATATTATGGTTATATTGGATACAGTTGTTGTTGGTGACCTGATCAATGATGAAATCTATGAAATGTCCATCAATGCATCATCAAGGTCATTGTGAAACTCCAAGCTGATATTGGAAACACTGGTGGAAACATTCCCGCAAGACAAAAAAATGGTATATCAAACACTCCAAAAGCATATAGACTTCGAATCATGAATCCTGCATGTTCAGAACGGACAGGAAAACCCCAAGGTAAGTTCCTTCACTGCTTATTCAAAACACTCGTTTCAACAATCAGTTTTGCGTCCACACTAGAAACTATGCAATGGATAATTTCATCAACTTCCTAAGTCTATCTTCTTCTTCCAATTATTATTCTTCTCATTTTGTCTTCTCTGATTTTGACAAGTTTAGAGCTTATCTCCTGTAAACTGAGGCATTTTTTGTATTCACTTTCTTTTTCTTTTTTCTTTCTTTCCACTTTTTAACGTCCTCTTTCTAACACTTATACGAGTATGCTTTATTTGTTTTGACGATCTCACCCTTTTAAAAAAACTTATTAGTTTTGATCTCATCTTATTTTTTAAAATTTTATTTTATCTAGATTCATTTATTATATTTTTTCTTGTCGTTACTTTCTTTTTTATTTTCTTAAATTTCATCAAGTAACTTGTCAAGTGTGTTTTTGTTGTTCACTCTATAATTGCTTTTTTTTTTCTTATCTTCAGTTTATTGTTTTTTTTTTCATGTAAAATTAGGTCTTCCTCTATTAATGTTTTTCTTGTTCACGTGTCTTTTTTTTTTCTCTCTTTCACATATGCTAACTTTTGACAAATATTACTTCTTTTTCTTTTTTTTATTAATAAATATTTTGATATATAATTAAAATAAACATGTCAACATTTTATTTATATTTTTTTTAGATTTTTTACTTGTATTTAATATTATTTGTTTAACCTTTAATCTTTTTTATATTACTATATTTTAAATATAACACGGTTAACCTTACTTATTCTCTTTCACATGTTTTTCTCTTAATAATCTTTAGACTTTTTTAATGAAAGGCTTTATATTAAAAAAGTATATGATATTCATTCTTTTTTAGTCTTATAATTTCATTTCTCAACATTATTTATATCTTTATTATGATAAATTTTTCAAACACTAAAAACATTATGTTTGACTTTAATATTAAAGTAATATAAAAATTTAATAAAATCATTTGATAGTATATATTATTGTATAACTTTTAAAACAATAACAATAAATTTGAAAAGTAATTTCTTGAAAAATAATTCTTGAAGTTTTTTAAATTAAATTTTTTCATTTTATAATATATATTAATAATGAAATATTTTTCGTATCAATAACTCACTTGTAAATTTTAATTGTGAGTGAAATATTTTTAACTTTAATTAAAATATTATTAGTAAGAGAAAATATTTAAATTTAAGGAGTGAAATGTGTATGGAATACAATAAAAAAATTAATTAAGGGAAATTTCAAGAATTATTTATTTTTTGAAAATTTTGTTTTTCTAATTTATTGTTATTATTTTAAAAGCTACATAATAAATTTTATTATTAGATGATTTTATTAGATTTTTATATTAATTTTATTTTAAAGTCAAAGTCATGTTTTTACCACAATAAAAATATAAATAATGTTTAGAAATGATGAGACTAGATAGGAATAAATATGAGATATCTTTCTAATTTGAAGTTTTTTATTAAAAAAAATAAAGAGACTAATAAAAGAAAATAATAAAGGGAGAAGATTAAATGTTAGACAAATAATATTAAATGCAAGTGAATAAAAATAAATAAAAAATATGTAATCACTAAAATGTTGACATATCTGTTTTAATTATGTGTAAAAAATTAGTGGGATAGAGAGAGAGAAATGTGAGATACATTATCTTTATCCTTTTGTCTTTATATAAGCACATCAATTTTTTCTCACATCCTTTTATTAAAAATATATTATATCTAGTTTCATATATTTTTCAGGAAATTGTTCTATTTGGATTTATTTCTATTATATTTTGTATCTTGTTAACTCAAATTAAATTAATTTATGTATTTTGCACTTATAACAATAAAAACAACATATTTATAATTGTGACCACAGTGTTAATAACACATCACAATCTTTCTTTAAAAGCTAAATCATATAAATCCTTTTCTACTTTCACTCCTTAATAGAGTTATATGTGTGAGTCCAATAAATAGTAGAGTCAGAATAATCTTTTTATTGTTCAATAAATTTAACCACTACATAACAAATAGTTTTACCTCTTTGGTAAAAACTATATCTATATCACATCATCAAACTCAAATCACATCCATTTACATTTTACAATTCATTATTTATAATTATATTTTCATACAATATAATTCATCTAATATAATCAAATAAATAAGTACCATTCTCTCTCTTTCTCTCTCCCTCTCTCTTTCTCTCTCCCTCTCTCTTTATATTTAAAAGAAATACTTTTAAAAATATCTGAAATAATACTTTTTTTAAAATTTTATTGTGAGAAAATTTTTTTGATTTGACCAACAAACCCTATGTTTAATTGAAAACTAAGCTAAAAGCAAGTCCTATTTATTCTCTTAATTTTGCTTAAACGAGATATATCTCGTTTGATCTAAAATTAGGATAAAGAGAAAATCTAACTTACTATTTTAACTTTACATAAGCGAGATATTTGTTTAGCTTTGAGTGAAATTTGTGCACATAAAAATTATGCAACTCATACAAATTTATTTACCAAAGAATTCACAATTAAAACTTGTGCTTTCAATATGTTAAACTAGTTTAAAAGGTTTCCATCTTTTCATCACTTATATTTCATGTTCTATTCATTTTAACCTAATTTGATAAAAAAAAATAACATACACTTAATCTCATCATCTATTCAAAATAAAACCTATCTCGATGAAAGAAGACTAAAATCAAAATAATTTCTCAAGGTTCAACCACTTAATTGATTTTTTATTAGCAATTTGTATAATTTTTTTTCAATCAACAATACAACAATAATAGTTAACATTTCGAACAACCTTTTTTATAATATTAAAATACAATTAAATCCTCAAAAACTATCATATACTTGTATTTTTACATGTTCAAAATAGATTGATCCAACAATTTCCATCAAATTTATATCCTTTATGAAATACATCATGACTAAATCACATCCATCTAGCTAGTCTAAATCTTATATGTCAAAATACTATCAAATTTTAATTAATTTTCTTCATATTTCAACCAAAGCTTCCACAAATCTTATTTTTATATAGAAAACTCAAACTTGCTTGTGAAAACTTATCAAATTAAAAGTACTACTACCCTAAACTAGTAAGGATTCATTTTTGTCCATTAAACCACACATGCAAGCATATCTTTCTAAGCATGCAAATTAGCCTACATGTAACCAAACTAAAAAAAAGGGATACAAAAATTATCCTAAAAGTTCTAATTGAAAATGAGTGTTAGATTTCTTAAGAGAAACTCATATTTTAAAAATAATAAATAAATATCCCATAAATCTAAAAATAAGTTAGAAGAAAACTGATTTAGAGAGATAATGAGTTTTATTTAAAATAGAGTCTAAATAATTATTTTTTTGAATAAATCTTTTAACTTATTGAATTAATAAAACGTTTTAACCATTTATACTTTGAGACAAATTTAACTGAAAATTCTTGTACAATTTAAATAGGTTAAAGTATTTAAGTGTGAGTGAGTCTATCACATTTATTGAGTCAACATAATTTTATTTATGGATATTATATAATTATGTGAATAGATTTAATGTGTATTTTATAGTTTTTTATAAAATTTATTTATAAATAATAATAAATTATTAATTTAAATTTTTTCTTTTAATTATTATTCTTTCAGGAAATTTTTATCTAACAATATATATTTAAATTTGATATTAAAACAAGGCAATAGTGGTAAATAAAATGTAATTGGATTGGAGCGACAGGAAAAAGGCTAATGGCAGATGATGATGATTTTGTCCTTTGTAGTCTTGAAATGCTGAAAAAGACACTGACGACCAAAAACGTCACCAACCCAAGGTTTTCGTTGGAGAAATGTCACGGAATCTTCTCCCCTGCGTAATTTTCACTCTTCTCCTGCATCATTTTCAACTTTATCTTTAAACATTAAACTAATATAATTGGTAATTCCTTTCACATTTTATTTTTCAAAAAAATTACCCATAATTTTGTTTCAATAAAAAAAGTTTAAATAATTTTAAATGACTTAGGCTTTGTTTTTTTAAGTACATTTAAAATGAAATTACTTCTATTAAAAAATGAAAAAATATAAAAACGTTTGTAGATTAATAGGATAGAATAAATATTTTAAAATTAATATATTTAAAAGATAGTTTGTAAAACAAATTGTTAAAATATTTTGATATTTTTAAAAAATAAAAATTGAAGTTAAAAAATATATTTTAAATTAAAATAAAAAATTATTGTCAAAACTAAATAAATAAATAAATTATTTTTAAATAATAATATATTACAATAAATTATTGTATAATATATCAAAGTCAAATTAATTTATTTATTATTTTGAAATTTTTATTTTATATATATAATATTTATTATTATTTCTCTATACAACATTTGAAACTTTTGACAGAAAAAATAACTTCGAGGATGACTAAAATTCGAATAAATAAATAATTTAAAAAAAAAATTTTAAAAATTATTAAAAGATACTTTTTCAAAATTTTATGATATTTATTATTACTTTTAAAAATTTCATACACACAAACACAACACATATGTGTATATATATAAATAAATACATATAATATAATAAATATATAATATGTAAATATATAAATATGTAAATATGTAAATATATAAATATATAAATATATAAATATATAAATATATGAGTGTATGGATATATAAATATATTAATATATCAATATATATAAATATATAAATTATCAACATATTATTTTACTGACATATTTGATTTTCCATAATATTTTATTAACGAATTTCATCGACGGAATATTTTACCAACGAATCTTATTTCGCGTAATATGACGCGAACTTTAGTGATGAATTTTTTACCGATGTATGGTGATATACCGGTAAGTTACCTACAAAAAGTTTTTCGTTTACAATTTTCATGTAGTATAAAATTAATTTAAACAAAGATAAAACACTCATTTGATAACATGGGAATATCTCTAAAGTTAGATTTCCTCGAATGAGCATAATTCCATAAATATTTGTTTTATTTCGTAGTCTCTTATGAAAGATATTCCAAATTTGAAGTCATTTATCATAATCCATATATCTCTTTCGCAATATTTTCTTCACTTTAAGCGATATATGAAAATATCATAAATCTTACATTTCAAAATTTAACAAAACTAATAATTTTATACATAAATTTTAAATTAAATTACCTCAATTCTGTAAGATCCAAGAATATTTTAATAATAAATTTTATAATGAATTAATAATGATGTCTATATAAAGAATTCTAACATCATTATAATTCATTCTAAAATCATTTCCTTCAAAACTCTCTTTCCTCCATCTATATTTTTTTTGCAATAAAAGAGTTTCTAAATGCTGCAAACTTGCTAGATTAGAGACACAAGGAGGTTGTAAAGCGTAGATCTCATCTGTCCAATCAAAATTTGAAACAGGTAAGTGATTTAAAAGATTTTGGTTGTTATATCAATTTCTTCTCCTTTTTTGATGGGGTTGAGAATTAAAAGGAGACTCTACCTGTTCAATATGTAGTTTGGACTTAACTGGAGTAGGTACAGGTGGCAGGACAACTTGAAGAATTATACTTCATTTCATATAAGGGAAGTTATCTATGTGTAGTTGATAGTTGTTGTAGTTTTGATTATTGATGATGTTGATTTGATTAAATGAGAACGAAAAATCAATTATTGTGATGAAATGTTGACATATATTGCTATATACTCTGTTTACTAGCTTGAGATTGTGGAAAATTGGTTTATGGGAGTTGTTTGGAGCTAGAAAACAAGTGGAGCTAGATAGATATGCAAGATCCATCTTTTTATTTTTTTTTTTATTTTTATTGTCTTAGTTAGGGGTAGAGGGGGAATTAGACTTCAATTTCACAAATTCTCCCCTTTTCAAACCCTAGTTCCAGAGAAAGTTCTCTAACTTCTCTATTGAACATTCTCAACTCTCGACAATCTTTTTCAAAATCAAAGCTCGTCTCTGTGAGGAAGGAAGAAACGTTTATATCCGATCAAATTCAGTTTCGAGTAAATTTTTTTTGTCTCCATGTTCTCTCCTTTTCTATTCCTTCGTTCATGAGCAATAAAACTGTTTGTATGTGAGTTAGATTTTATATTTGAGTTTTGAGTGGATTTGGAATGAATCAAATTGTTTTAAAAAAAATAAATTGTATTATATTCTGATGTATTAATTGTCTTTGTGTTAGGGCTAGGTTTTTGGTTTTGCTATTATAAGTGTGAAAAACTTTTGGAAATTAGAATTTCTAGTTCCTTAGAAGAACTAACTAAGGTAAGGGAAGCTACTGTGAGAGTAATATTTAGCAAATTTTAAATTTTTGTATGATACTAAGATGTTATAATCATTGTATGAAATCTCCAACAGGTCTAATTTTGGTTGTAAGGTATTAAAATTTTGGTTGTGAAATTCTTGATGAGCACTGAAATAATATTTTTAAAATAATTGAATAAACAGTGACATTTTTTACTTCTATGCTTAATTATGATAAAAAGAAAGGGTATATTGTTTTATAATAACGATATATAGTAATTATTAAGATAATCAATATGAAAAAAGTATTATAACAAATTTTACATTTTTTTTATTTGCACTATTAATTATCCAACAAATAATATAAAAAAAAGAGTGTTCTATTGTCTTTTGTGTAAGGATCCTTACATAGTTATGAAAAAAAGTGTGTGAAATATACCTACAAAAATAAAATAAAAAGATGCTAAAAAATTATATATATATATAAATATAGATATATAAATATAGATATATAAATATAGATATATAAATATAGATATAGATATGCAAGATTCATCTTTTATTTCTTTTTATTTTCTTGGTTAGGGGTAGAGGAGGAATGAAACTTCAATTTCACAAATCCTTCTTTTTTCAAACCCTAGTTCTAGAGAAAGTTCTCTAACTTCTCTGTTGACCATTCTCAGCTTTCAACAATCCTTTTCAAAATCAAAGCTCGTCTATGAGATTTTGAGGAAGGAAGAAACATTTATATCCGATCAAATCCAGATTCTGGTAAATTTTGTCTTCTCTCCATGTTCTCTCCTCTTCTATTCCTTCGTTCATGAGCAATAAACTGTTTGCATGTTTAAGTTGGATCTTATATTTGAATTTTGAGTTGATTTGGATAGAATCAAACTGTTTTAGAAACAATTGTATCACATTATGATGTATTAATTATTTTTGTGTTAGGACTAGGATTTTGCTTTTGCTATTCTAAGTAAAAAACTTTTGGAGATTGAAATTTCTAGTTCCTTAGAAGAATTAACCAAGATAAGAGAAGCTATTGTGAGACTAACATTTAACAGAGATTTTAAATTTTTGTATGATACTCATATGATATGATCATTGTGTGAATTCTCCAACAAGTCTAATTCTGGTTGTAGGGTATTAAAATTTTGATTATGAAATTTTTTCTGAGCAATGAAATAATATTTTTAGAATAATTGATTAAACAGTGACATTTTTATTTCTATGCTTAATTATGATAAAAAGAAAAGGTATATTATTTTATAATAATGATATATAGTAATTATTAAGATAATCAATATGAAAAAGTATTATAATAAATTTTACATTTATTTTTCATTTGCGCTATTAATTATCCAACAAACAATATGTGAAAGAAGAGTGTCCTATTGTCTTGTGTGTAACTTGGTAAGTATTAAACACTCCTTATATAATTATGAAAAAAAATGTGTGAAATAGACTTAAAATAAAATAAAAATATGCTAAAAAGTTATATATATATATATATAGATATGCAAGATCAATCTTTTATTTCTTTTTATTTTTATTTTATTAGTTAGGGGTAGATAAGGAATTAGACTTTAATTTCACAAATTCTCTGCTTTTCAAACCCTAGTTCTAGAGAAAGTTCTCTAACTTCTCTGTTGACCATTCTCAGCTTTCAACAATCCTTTTCAAAATCAAAGCTCATCTATGAGATTTTGAGGAAGGAAGAAACATTTATATCCGATCAAATCAAGTTTCTGGTAAATTTTGTCTTGTCTCCATGTTCTCTCCTCTTCTATTCATTCGTTCATGAGCAATAAACTGTTTGCATGTTTAAGTTGGATCTTATATTTGGATTTTGAATTGATTTGGATAGAATCAAACTGTTTTAAAAAAAATTGTATTACATTATGATGTATTAATTGTTTTTGTGTTAGGACTAGGATTTTGCTTTTGCTATTCTAAGTAAAAAACTTTTGGAGATTGAAATTTCTAGTTCCTTAGAAGAATTAACCAAGGTAAGAGAAGCTACTCTGAGACTAACATTTAGCAAAGATTTTAAATTTTTGTATGATACTCATATGATATAATCATTGTGTGAAATCTCCAGCAAGTCTAATTCTGGTTGTAGGGTATTAAAATTTTGATTATGAAATTTTTTGTGAGCAATGAAATAATATTTTTAGAATAATTGATTAAACAGTGACATTTTTATTTCTATGCTTAATTATGATAAAAAGAAAAGGTATATTATTTTATAATAATGATATATAGTAATTATTAAGATAATCAATATGAAAAAGTATTATAATAAATTTTACATTTATTTCTCATTTGCGCTATTAATTATCCAACAAACAATATGTGAAAGAAGAGTGTCCTATTGTCTTGTGTGTAACTTGGTAAGTATTAAACACTCCTTATATAATTATGAAAAAAAATGTGTGAAATAGACTTAAAATAAAATAAAAATATGCTAAAAAGTTATATATATATATATATAGATATGCAAGATCAATCTTTTATTTCTTTTTATTTTTATTTTATTAGTTAGGGGTAGATAAGGAATTAGACTTTAATTTCACAAATTCTCTGCTTTTCAAACCCTAGTTCTAGAGAAAGTTCTCTAACTTCTCTGTTGACCATTCTCAGCTTTCAACAATCCTTTTCAAAATCAAAGCTCATCTATGAGATTTTGAGGAAGGAAGAAACATTTATATCCGATCAAATCAAGTTTCTGGTAAATTTTGTCTTGTCTCCATGTTCTCTCCTCTTCTATTCATTCGTTCATGAGCAATAAACTGTTTGCATGTTTAAGTTGGATCTTATATTTGGATTTTGAATTGATTTGGATAGAATCAAACTGTTTTAAAAAAAATTGTATTACATTATGATGTATTAATTGTTTTTGTGTTAGGACTAGGATTTTGCTTTTGCTATTCTAAGTAAAAAACTTTTGGAGATTGAAATTTCTAGTTCCTTAGAAGAATTAACCAAGGTAAGAGAAGCTACTCTGAGACTAACATTTAGCAAAGATTTTAAATTTTTGTATGATACTCATATGATATAATCATTGTGTGAAATCTCCAGCAAGTCTAATTCTGGTTGTAGGGTATTAAAATTTTGATTATGAAATTTTTTGTGAGCAATGAAATAATATTTTTAGAATAATTGATTAAACAGTGACATTTTTATTTCTATGCTTAATTATGATAAAAAGAAAAGGTATATTATTTTATAATAATGATATATAGTAATTATTAAGATAATCAATATGAAAAAGTATTATAATAAATTTTACATTTATTTCTCATTTGCGCTATTAATTATCCAACAAACAATATGTGAAAGAAGAGTGTCCTATTGTCTTGTGTGTAACTTGGTAAGTATTAAACACTCCTTATATAGTTATGAAAAAAAATGTGTGAAATAGACTTAAAAAAATAAATTAAAAATATGCTAAAAATGATATATATATATATATATATATATATATATATATATATATGCAAGATCAATCTTTTATTTCTTTTTATTTTTATTTTCTTAGTTAGGGATAGATGAGGAATTAGACTTTAATTTCACAAATTCTCCCCTTTTCAAACCCTAGTTCCAGAGAAAGTTCTCTAACTTCTCTGTTGACCATTCTCAGCTTTCAACAATCCTTTTCAAAATCAAAGTTCGTCTATGAGATTTTGAGGAAGGAAGAAACATTTATATCCGATCAAATCCAGTTTCTGGTAAATTTTGTCTTGTCTCCATGTTCTCTCCTCTTCTATTTCTTCGTTCATGAGCAATAAACTGTTTGCATGTTTAAGTTGGATCTTATATTTGGATTTTGAATTGATTTGGATAGAATCAAACTGTTTTAAAAAAAATTGTATTACATTATGATGTATTAATTGTTTTTGTGTTAGGACTAGGTTTTTGCTTTTGCTATTCTAAGTAAAAATCTTTTGGAGATTGAAATTTCTAGTTCCTTAGAAGAATTAACCAAGGTAAGGGAAGCTACTGTGAGACTAACATTTATCAAAGATTTTAAATCTTTGTATGGTACTGAGATGTTATGATCATTGTGTGAAATCTCCAATAGGTCTAATTCTGGTTGTAGAGTATTAAAATTTTGGTTGTGAAATTTGTGATGAGCAATGAAATAATATTTTTAGAATAATTGATTAAACAATGACATTTACCTTCTATGTTTAATTATGATAAAAAGAAAGGGTGTATTGTTTTATAATAAGGATAAAGATATATCGTAATTATTAAAATAACGAATATTAAAAAAGTATTATAATAAATTTCACATTTTTTTCATTTGCACTATTAATTACCCACTAAACCATATGTAAAAAAAAAAGTGTCCTATTTTCTAGTGTGTAACTTGGTAAGTATTAAACACTCATTTATGGAAAAAAAGTGTGTGAAACAAAGGTAAAAAAATAAAATAAAAATATGCTAATATATATATATATATATATATAGATATGCAAGATCCATCTTTTTATTTTTTTATTTTTATTTTTCTTAGTTAGGGGTAGAGGAGGAATTGGACTTCAGTTTCACAAATCTTTCCCTTTTCAAATCCTAGTTCCAAATAAAGTTTTTTTAACTTCTCTCTTGAACATTCTCAGCTTTCAACAATCTTTTTTGAAAATCAAAGTTTGTCTCTGAGATTTTGAGGGAGGAATAAATATTTCTATCCAATAAAATCCAGTTTCGGATAAATTTTTCTTGTCTCCATGTTTTCTCCTCTTCTATTCCCTCGTTCATGATCAATAAACTACTTTCATATTCGAGTTGGATCTTATATTTGGATTTTGAGTGGATTTGGACAAAATCGAATTGCTTTAAAAAAAATTGTATTACATTCTGATGCATTAATTATTTTTGTGTTAGGGCTATGTTTTGTTTTTGCCACTATGAGTAAGAAACTTTTGGAGATTGAAATTTCTAGTTCTTTAGAAGAACTAACCAAGGTAAGGGAAGTTAGTGCGAGACTAGTATTTAACAAAAGATTTTAAATCTTTGTATGGTACTGAGATGTTATGATCATTGTGTAAAATCTCCAGTAGGTCTAATTTTGATTGTAGGGTATTAAAATTTTGGTGTTGAAATTTGTGATGAGCAGTGAGATAATATTTTTAGAATAATTGATTAAACAGTGACATTTACCTTTTATATTTAATTATGATAAAAAGAAAGGGTATATTGTTTTATAATATGGATATATCATAATTATTAAGAGAATCAATATGAAAAAAGTATCATAATGAATTTCACATTTTTTTTTCATTTGCACTATTAATTATCCATTAAACCATATGTCAAAAAAAAATGTCCTACTGTCTAGTGTGTAACTTGGTAAGTATTAAGCACTCCTTACATAGTTATGAAAAAAAAGTGTGTGAAATAAAGGTAAAAAAAATGTAAAGATGCCAAAAAATTATAGATATACAAGATCTATCTTTTTAATTTTTTTTCTTAGTTAGGGGTAGAGGAGGATTTGGACTTCAATTTCAAAAATCCTCCCCTTTTCCAACCCTAATTTCAAAGAAAATTCTTTAACTTCTCTCTTGAACATTCTCAGCTTTCAACAATCTTTTTTGAAAATCAAAGCTTGTCTCTGAGATCTTGAGGTAAGAAGAAACATTTCTATCCGATCAAATCCAGTTTCGGATAAATTTTTCTTGTCTCCATGTTCTTTCCTCTTCTATTCCTTCGTTCATGATCAATAAACTACTTGCATATTCGAGTTGGATCTTATATTTGGATTTTGAGTGTATTTGGACAAAATCAAATTGCTTTAAAAAAAATTGCATTACATTCTGATGCATTAATTGTTTTTGTGTTAGGGCTATGTTTTGTTTTTGTCACTATGAGTAAGAAACTTATGGAGATTAAAATTTCCAGTTCCTTAGAAGAACTAACCAAGGTAAGAAAAACTACTTTGAGACTAGTATTTAGCAAAGATTATAAATTTTGAGACGTTATGATTATTGTGTGAAATCTCCTACAGGTCTAATTTTGGTAGTAGAGTACTAAAATGTTGGTTATGAAATTGTTTATGAGCACTGAAATAATTTTTTTTAATAATTGATTAAACAGTGACATTTTTACTTCTATGCTTAATTATGATAAAAAGAAAGGTTATATTATTTTATAATAATAATACATAGAAATTATTAAGATAATCAATATGAAAAATTATTATAATGAATTTTACATTTTTTCCATTTGCACTATTGATTATCCAACAAATCATATGAAATAAAAAAGTGTCTTATTGTCTACTTTGTAACTTGATAAGTATTAAGCACTCCTTAAGTAGTTATGAAAAAAAGGTGTGTGAAATAAACGTAAAAAAAAGAAAATAAAAAAATTCTAAATAATTATATATATACATATATATATATATATATATATATATATGATCCATATTTTTATTTTTTTAGGTAGAGGAGGAATTGGACTTCAATTTCACAAATATTTCCCTTTTCAAACCCTAGTTTCAGATAAAGTTCTCTAACTTCTCTCTTGAACATTTTCATCTTTCAACAATCTTTTTCAAAATCAAAGCTTGTCTCAGAGATCTTGAGGAAGGAAAAAACATTTCCATCCGATCAAATCCAGTTTTGGGTAAATTTGTCTTGTCTCAATGTTCCCTCCTCTTTTATTCCTTTCTTCATTCATGAGCAATAAACTGCTTACATGTTTGAGTTGGATCTTATATTTGAGTTTTGAGTGGATTTGGAAAGAATCAAACTCTTTTAAAAAAAATTGTATTACATTCTTATGCATTAATTATTTTTGTGTTAGGGCTAGGTTTTTGTTTTTGCTATTATGAGTAAGAAACTTTTGGATATTGGAATTTCTTGTTCCTTATAAGAACTAACCAAGGTAAGGAAAACTACTGTGAGTTAGGCTAGTATTTAGCAAATATTTTAAATTTTTGTATGGTACTGAGATGTTATGATCATTGTGTGAAATCTCCAGCAGGTCTAGTTCTGGTAGTAGGGTATTAAAATTTTGACTGTGAAATTTTTCATGAGCACTGAAATAATTTTTTTAGAATAATTGATTAAACTCTAACATTTTTAATTCTATGCTTTACTGTGATAAAAGGAAAGGGTGTATGAAGTTATATAAACTTTGTTTCTTAGAATGAAAGAAACAAGATTTTAGGAAACTCGGGTGTTATCTTTTTAATAGTTTAAATTTTATGCTTTAAATATGTTGATATGTTAGTAGAATATTGGATTTAGAAATTTAGTTAGTGTGATAGTTAAAAATTTGTAAGTTATATCATAAAGAATAGTACGTAGAGTATCAAAGGTTTAAGAAGAATTTAAATTTTACATTATTGGTAAACTAAATGAGTACAGGAAAAGAATCCAGAATGAGTGAAATTTATAGATAATTTGTATTAAAGGTTGTTACGTAGTAAGAATTTTTTATAACCTTATATAACTATCTTTTAGAGAAAATAAGTTTGAAAGTTTATTATTGCCAATTAGATATAAAGAGAAGTAATAAAGAATGAATAATAATTAGTAAAATAAGATAATATTCACTTTATGAGTGTGTGGTGGTGGTTGAAAATAGAATAAGAACTTGGTAGAGAGTTAGGTTTGTGTTCTACACTCTTCTACCAGTATAATGAATCTAATGGTAGTGTAATAATATTAGATATTTATTTGTAAATAATTGTGAACTTTGATAGATATTATGTAATATAAAAACATAAAAACACACACACATATATATATATATACATATTATTTACTGAGAAATATTATGTAATTCATGAATATTAAGTAGTTGACTGTATTGAGCTAATAACATGAGTAACTTAGTTTTATTGATGTAAATGTATAGTATGGCATGTAGTAAAGTATGATTATGGTTATTCCAAGGTGGAAATATTGTACTAAGTCTATGATATATTGAATTTGGGATTCGGTGAGAGATATCTTGACTCTACTGTATTATCGGAATCACATAAGGTGGTGAGATATGAAAAAGGATCGAGTCTTGCTAATCCTTAAAAATTTACCTAGTCACATTAAGGAGTTATGTACACTTGTGAAATATGGAGTGAGAATGTCACTTGTAGAAAATATGACAGGTGCAGATCCTATGGAATTTATTTTCATCACATATGAATTAGAAGTAAAATAGAAGTGTTAATTATATGTCTCAATAGCGAAACATATGTTAAATTATTCTATTTAATTTGTGTTGTACATAATATTGAAATTATATTGGATATGGTATTAATAAGTTTTATGAAATTTAAATATTTTTAACAGTTTATCTTGAGCATATAATGATTTTTGAAAAGAGTCCCCTAATAGTAAAATAGGTTTTGTTATATGATAATAACATTATTTTTGTTTTTTTTTACTTTTGTAATTATGTATATAATTTTCTATGAAAAGAAAATGTTATTTTATTAAAAAACATTTAATGATATTTATGTGTAACATATATATATATATATATAATATTTACAGTAGTTATAAGTTTGAGACGTTACATTATAAAGTATATCTACACATTTATCTAATATTTTTCTTTTTGGATGCCATATATATATATATATATATATCAGTCATTTTAAACTAGTATAATTTAATCTTTATTTTATACTTGATTTTTTTAATTTTATAATTTATACAAAATATATTTAGCAAATGATTCAATAATATTTTTCTTTTATCTTTTGAGATTCTTCTAAAGGTAAAAGGCATATATCTTAAAAAATGAAAATGAACTACATCAATACATTCTTTAGCATGTATTTTAATTAAAACTTGTTGGAAGTGATAAAGTTGTGTGAATTTACTCTTTATTTATTGAATATTCATCATTTGTTATTTTTGATAAATTTTAACTAATAATGAAAATTTGTTAGAAATAAGTGTGATATTAATTGTTGCTTAACTCTCCTCAAAGTTAGTATACACTATAATATAATTGTTTAAATATTCATCAAGAAAGAATTCTGATAAAGCTAAATTAATGTAAAATGAACTTTAAAATTTATTACAGCTTTAGCCCCTTAATACTACTACCTTGGGGGTTATTTATATAAAAATGAGAGTATTTCTTTTATCCAAGAAACATGGCATCACTTTTAAATATATTAATTATTTAATATTTTTGTTATTCTTAATGTAATTTGAAATTCATTAGTAAAGTATTGAAAAAAAAATTGTTTTATCTACATGAATACTTTAAAAACAAAATATGGCTAAGTGTTTGATAATAAGAATGTAAAATTGAAGTACGTTGAAATAACTTTTAATTATTTTTAATATAACCATAGTGTTCCGGACCCAAGAAAAAAATAATGTAACTTTTTAAAGCCTTATGTATGTAAATCATCTTCATAATATATCTATTTTATTATTTTTTTCCACATATTTTATTTAGTTTTATATGAATTTTTGTTCTACACCAATAAATGATATCTATAATATACACATTTTATCATGAATAAATTATAATGAGATTCCCTTTATTTAGCCAATATTATACTTTCTTCTTTCCATTTTACGAACCATTGAAATTTATAATATTGTAACACTCACACTCCGGATAATGTTTATTAATGTAAAATTGTCACATAAACTACACATGCCTGTTTAATGTAATTTCATATATACTTAGAATATTTGTATAATGCCTTTGCATATTAAAATTATTTATATATATTTTTCTAAATTAAGGATATGTTTAGATTTACATTTGTAGATCTCAAAGGATGTTTATGAACTACCTAACCCTATTTTCTTTATTGGCAAGCTACCTAATACTGTGCTATATGTTTGAATGTTTTTTTTTTTGCTGTATTGAATGGATTTTTTGCAATTTTCCTTTCTCTTAAAGCAATATGTTTATTTTGTACCTTGGTAAGATTCATAATTTGGATACAGTGATGGTTTTAAATTTCATTATCTATAAAAAAATTCGATGTCTACTAAAAAGTTTAGAAGATAAAAATGAAGAATATACCTTAATTTCTATTTTACGTATTAAATTAAAAATTATATATTAATTTAATTAGTCATTTATTTATATTTTTAATTTATATTTAGAGAATGTATAGTTGATTATTTATTTATTTTATTTTATTTTAATTTAATCAATATTATTATTAAAATATTTTAATATTATTTATAATTTAATTTATTTATTATCACTATTTTTTATTAATAATGAGATATTATCAATTCAAATATACTTTAAAATAATAAAATAAATAATATTTATATTATATTTTTAAAATTTATATCTATTTTACTAATTATATATTTAATTAAGTTTTAAGTTTTTAATAAATTTAAATATTTTTAATTATTCTATTCAAATGTTTCATTCTAATTTGGTTGTTAAATAGGTAATGTGAATCTAACCTTGCTTTGTAATTATTGATGTTTATTCATGTAAAAAATAAAAATTAATTCAAATTAAGTTTTAAGTCTCATAAGTTTCATATTTTTAATTGAGTCTCTATTAAAAAAATTATGTTTTTATCTAAAATTATTTATATGTTTTAATAGAACTCTTTCTATTTTATTTTATCATGAACTAAAATAATATAATTATATAATTTTGTAATCTCACATACAACACAGTAAAATATTTATTAAATAATAATATTTATTATTATTTAATTATTAATCTTTCTAAAATAAATTTAAAAATTATTAACAAATTTATTAATCAAGTTATTAAAATATTTAACTATTAAAAAATTAAGTTATTTTAAATTTCTATACAGTTATTGTTTATTATATAATTTACATTATTCAAAATTTATTGAGTTTGAGATTTATTCACCAAACATCAGCTGTTCTTGGACATCCACTTCCTCAAAAGTAGTATCACCACCATTACTCTCCTACCTGCATTAGTGTGACATGTTGAACTCTTTTATTGTCTCTCTCAGGTATTTCAACAACACACACTTCTTTTCTCATTTACTTTTGGATTTAGGCTTGAGCCTTACTCTTGGGTTTAGGCTTGAGCCTTACTCTTGGGTTTAGGCTTGAGCCTTCATCATATGTGAAATCTAAGACTCACAAGATTGTACTTTCTCATTTATAACATAATTATTTCTTCTTTATTATTGATATATGGTTGTGATAGTGACAGCGACGATGATAACTTAAACTCATCTCCCATCACAATATGCAAAGTTTGAAAAAATTACTAAAGAAGTAGGGATATGGAGTTGAGGAAGTGGTTTTAAAATTCCCTGTTAAGGTAGTCCTTAAGAACCAATAACCTACACTTTTGAGTGAAAGGATATTAAATTAAAACATGTAGTCCTTAAGAAGAAAAAACATGCACTTATGAATGAAATGATATTAAATTACAACCTAATTACAAAATAAGGATTAATGATAGATTCTAATTCTACATAAAGAGTTCTTATAATATTATTATTCAATAATAAAATTTTAAATAATATGAATTATATAACAATCTATAATTTTATAGTAATTTAAAATAACTTAATTTTTTAATAATTTGATTAATAAATTTGTTAATAATTTTAAAAAGTTTCACAATTAAATAATAATAATAATAATTTAATAAATATTTAATAGTATTATGATTGAGATTGTAAAATTATACAATTATGTTGCTTTAATTGATAATGAAATAAAATAACAAGAATTCAATTTAAAAGTAAAAATATTTTAAATACATAATTAAAAATAATTTTGTAAGAAACTTAAATCTTATTTTGAATTTATTTTTATTTTTTACATCAAGATCATAAAATGTAATAATAAAGACTCAATTAAAAAATTTAAATATTTTAAGTATTAAAAGAATTTAATTAAAAACATCCAAATTTATTAAAGACTTAAAACTTAATTAAATTATTTATTTTAATATTTATAAAATTAAAAAAATATTAAAAATAGACAAAATTATTAAAGACTTTAAATTTAGTTAAATTATTTATTTTAATAATTTATAAATTATAAAAAAAAGTGTGCTAAATAGGCTTACTAACGAGCCAGCCAAGGAGACCTAATTTGTTGTCATTCCTAGATTTAATACCCTCTCATTTCTCACATCACATTCAACCTTAATCTTACTTCATACTATTCCTCTATATCTACTGCTTTCTATGTATAATCCAACTCCTCACCCATTGTGGTTCAACCACCAAGTTCACATCAAAAGCTTAGCTCATTTCTACACTCCTGGATTCAATACTTAATATTTCACTCTCCAATATATACACGCAATTTTTTTAAAGACTTTATTGTTAGTCAAATTTTAAAAAATTGACAAAATTTAATAATTCAAAATAAATAAACTAACCTTAAAATTTAATGTAATTGATGAATTGATGAAAAGAAAGTCGAAATTCTGGTTAAAAATAATATAAAAAACACTGAAGTGCATCTAAATATTCCTCAAAACCCCATAAATATATAATTTTAACCTTTTAAACTTAGTCTCATTTATTTTTTTATAGAAAAAGAAACTGAATGTAAATAGAAAAGTGGTGAGAGATAAAGAGAGGCAGAAGCAGAGGACAGGTGAATTGTGGATTTTTACAGCATAGATAGATAGATTTGATTTCATTAGGACCTAATCATTATTATTATTATTCATAAATTACCCGCACGCCCAAGAGATTGATGATTATTATTATTTTTACCCTTTTCTCCTCATCAACCTCTCTTCTCCGACCCCACCCCATGCCTGCTTCAACCCCTTCATCTCTCTCTCTCTCTCAATCTCTTCAATTTTTCTCTCTTCTTCAATCTTCACCATGCCAACGCTTTCTCTTTTTACAAAGCTTCTTTCTCCATTACTATACACCCTGCAAAATAATGCCTTATTCTTCTCTCTATTCCCTCTTCTCCATAAGGTGGTCATCATTCTTCTTTTTCTCTTCTCTGTTCCGCTTCTTAACTCCACTCCTCTGAACAGTACCACTGCAGCGTCGGCGCTTGTTCATCCGAGAAGAAATTGCACGCCTCGTCCGCGCTCAGAAAATTATGCTCCTCCATCTTCACGTACTGCGTCGGAAACTGTTTCTGGAACTGGAAACAGTTCATCGGAGAAGAAGACGACAAAAAGCTCTGACTTTGCATAACCCCAGAAGATGAAATCGTCGCGTTGTTCGGACTGTTGTCGTTGTTGTTGGCATTCTCTTCGTTCAAGATCGCGCTGGAGTCGCTGTCTGAAGACCCGTCTTTGAAACCTCCTAAAACCTCATCACTCTTGTTAAAGCATTCGTAACTCAACTCCTTAGACTCGGATCCAGGAATGGCGGTTTCGCAAAGTGGGTTACTATCTTGCAGTGTTATCATCTCTTCCTTCACCGAAACATCGCTTTCAGTGTTGCTCTCTTCTTGCAGCAGCAACCTTGATTTCAATTCCTTTATCTGCCAACACAACAAACCAACCTTTTGATACTCTTTCCAGAAAAGAACTCCCCTACTAAAAATTAATGACAAAACTTTAAAAAAGTCAAAAAATTAGTGATGAATGCAAATTGTTTTTTTTTAATTATATTCTAGAGTCATGAGATTCTACCTCTTTGAGTAAGGCTTCGTTGTCTTGTTGGAGGGTGTCGTAGTTAAGCTTGAGGGAATCATAATTGGCTTTGAGGACTCCATAGTCTCTTTCCAATTGCTTTGTTTTCCATCTGGCTCGACGGTTTTGGAACCAAACCGCTACTTGTCTTGGTTGCAAGCCAAGTTCTTGTGCCAGCTTCACCTTTCTGTCAGGTTCGAGTTTGTTCTCTACTTCGAAGTTCTTCTCCAAAGCCTTCACCTGATCTACGCTTAGTCTTCGTTTCTTCTCAGCGTGGTGTCCTGGTTCCTCCACACACCCTTCATCGTCTAGTCCTTCCAACATGGACTGGAACTCCCTGCCATACACGTGGTTGTTCCGCGGGCTGTGTTCGTCTGAATGCAAATCGGACATAATCATGGTTAGTGCAACTGGTCTTGTTGTTTTGTCTCTTGAAACAAACGCACAAAGCATAGTATGCTGAGTAGTACAAATTGTAATGCAAAAACAAAGGAGAGAAAAAGGAATTCAGGTTAATTTAAAAAAGAACAAGAAAGGCTTGTAACTGGCATGGTTGATCACCAAAAAGGTTAAGAGACAAGACAAGGCACAAACATGAAACATGCATCATGGATCTATCTGTCTGAATTAATTTTGAATAAACGGAAACAGAGTTAAAAAACGAAGCCTTAATTGAATTAACCTGTTGGTGGACAAATGGTCATGAGAGCACCCAGAGAATCGGAGCTTCCAAGTCTCTTCATGAGTGCAAAGCACGGATCTTATTAGATCAAGGAACTTAAATTTGATCCCTTTATTTTGTTTAGGCAATGTATATTAAGATCTGAAGAAGAAAAGGTGAGAGAAGGTTTGTTTTGTTTTGGTGTTTTACTTAAAGGGAGGCATTGAAGATGAATTGTGGTGTCTTAAAAGGGGCCAATTTGCAGAGGTAGTAAACAAGCACTCATCTGCATAAACTCCCATGCTTTGTTCCTTCTCTACTGACACCTCTTCTCCCTCTTCACCCATCAATCAAACAATTCCAACTAAAGGAAGAAAACAAACGCACACAAGCAAGAAGCAACAAGTAACATGCAAGAAGCAAGAAGCAACTAGGAGTGACCAATGTCTTTCTCACTGGACAAAGTGGTCTCTTTTTACTCTCTATCTACACCATCAGTGATGAAGTGTGAATGGGTGGGGGAAGGTTGGAAGTGAAGAGAAGAAGGAAGAGAAAGGGAACAAAAGAGTGAAGGAGGAGAAGGGTGAACAAGTTCACAGGCGAGCTTAGGTGAGAGTTTGTGTCTTTAAATAAACCAACCTGGGTTAGAATCTGACTGGGGTTAGGTGACTGCTACTGCGGTTGGCTACGAAATGAACCTAAATTCAACCCAAATGCAACTTTTTTGGGGTACCGGGTTAGCCGGTTACGCTTGAGTTTTCTCGAGGAGCGGTATTTGGGAGGTAGCGCAGAGTGTGGACAGATGAAAATGGAAACGGCGTGGCTTTCGGCAGCTTGCGTCCACTGTTTAAGCCGGCTTAAGGTTCTTACGTCACCCAAGTAATAATAATAATAATAATAATAATAATAATAATAATTTATTCTTGTTATATTATACTATCACGCGCTTGGGCTTAGTTTTTTATTTTTGTTTTACTTATCAATATAAAAAATTAAATAAATATATTCAACTTTCAGTAAAGAGAAAATTATGTCTAATTTTAATTTTAATAACAATGATTTTACATTTTATCATTAAATTTTATTAAAAAATCATACAAAACAAATAATAATGGAAGGTTTATATACTTATTTATATATATATATATATATATATATATATATATATATTGAATTTGTAGAAAAGTTTAAAATTCAAAAATTTAAATATATTATAATCATTACAAATTATTATTATTTTTAATCATATTATATATAAATATTAAATTTCTAAACAACATATCAAATGCAACAAATTTAACTTTCATATAGAGAAGAATAAAATAAAACATACTTTTATATGGAAGACTCACTCTTCAAACCAAAAATTCATAAACAAAAAATATAAAGAAATTCAAGATATTTTAAGATCTCTCTAATTATGAAGAAATCAAAAGACTTACACCAATAATAATGTCTAATAATATGTTTTAATCTTCGTTTGAACCTTTTGAATGAAAAAATTTCACTTTTCAACTATGAAGCCCACACACTCATACGAATACGGACATTGTGACACTTGTAATTTCTAAAATATAAGACACGAGAACACATATATATATATGCATCATTTCTTGATCATCAACATTGAAAAAATACTTTAACTTAGTTTATCTAAAATCAAAATTAACAACTTCTAAGAATTTCACAATGAGAATAAATGAAAATGTCTCTAATGGTACATATATAATTTAGATGTTCATAATTATACAGGGTTTGAACATTTTTTTCATAATTATAATAAAAACTTACAAAATAAATTTATAAATTTTTTATTCCTAACAGAATTTATGTTGTCTATCATCATTAATTGTTGAAATCATATCTGAACTCTATCAAAGTTATGTCAAAAATGAAAAAACTTTATTGAAATTGAATACTTCATGACGTTTCAATACATCAAAGGTGAAATAACATTTTTATTGCTTTTACTAAAAAGCCAAAAACATAACTTTATTTCAAATCATTATCAAAACTTGAACAACAACATTACATTGTTTAAAGTGGAGAGTGAGTTCTTCTAAAAATCATAGAAGTAGTTGCAAGAGCTACAATGATTTCCATTACAATTTCTTAACTAACTATTTTACTCCTTTGTGAAACATATTTTTTTTGTAGTGTTCATATCTTTTTATTTCTTTCAACAAACATAGCACTTCTTAGCATCTTCCACCTCTAAAGTTAAATCAAACCAATATCACAATTTGAGTTCTGCACTCTTCTTCAAGTCCTTTTGATCCATTATACATACAAACATTCTGCTACATTAATCTATTGCATTATTTGATTTTTTTTCCATTGCAAATATTGTAGAAAGAACTTCAATTATCTCATGGAAATTTTTCAAAAGCTTAATAAATGCTAAGACATGTTTCCAATCATTAGTAGCTAGGGGCCTTCACCCTATTTTTTTTTGTAGTTTATCTAATATAATATATGTGGAATTCCACCTTCTGGCATCATCAAGATCCACTAGTTTTTTGCAATCAATTTTTTAAAACTCTGCAGTCTCTAAAGTTAGCTAACTTTGTGGTGATGAGCTTACAAATCTAATAACATTCTTATACTTGTTATTAAATTGTACAACTCTTTTAAACTATCACCCACAATTAAATTTAGCATATGAGCATAACACCAGTATGAGAAAAATTGTTCATCATTTTCCATTCTCATTTTTAAATATGTCATAACCACATCATTAGATATCTATTGTTAATGTTAAGTGTTGACATGTTTTTAAGTCCCTATTTTCTTAATACTTTTTAAAATTTCCTCCTCCTTATCTCCCTTATAAGGGTAGGTAGGTAAATTGAAAAACTAATTATCCCTTTTTTATACTTCCGATAATTGTTTATGAAATGTGTAGTGAGTGTCACATAGTTTAAGCTATAAATTGATGTCAACAATTAGTAGTGCATTCTACTCTAACACAATTTGACTTTAAAAAAATGCAAATGACATATGGTGGGTAATACTTGTATTAACGATATAATCTCTATTTGAGTAATAATAGATATACAAATAACAAGATGAGACATATATGATTTAACCACAAATCTTGTAGTATTATATTGTTCTAGCCAAAAGATATGGAAATCCTAAGGTTAAAATATTTGGTGTGTATATTTTTTCTTCTCATGCATATTAATGCTCTTATTTATATATAACGGGGTTTCAACCCTATTTTTCCTTCTCTTACTTATATTGTGATTGTGATAGTTTCTTCCCCAAAATGATTATGTGAATGAGACCTGGTTAATTTTTGAGATTTATATTTATATATGATTATATTTATTAATAAATATCTTCTTCTTTATAGCATAATTATTGTCTTTTAAGGAGATTTATTGTCAATAATTAGGCGAACATAGGTGATGTGTTATTTAAAGGGATCAACAATATGCATATCATTACATAATCATTCTAGGCTTGAGAGTAAACAAAGAGACTACAAGTCAACTCGACAATATGCTTACCAATACACAAACTCATAGTCTTAAGTGTAAGCAAAAAGACTATTATGCCTACCAATACACAGACCTTGAGTCGTAAGCAAAACTATCAATCAAATCGACAATATACCTAATAGTACAATTATATTTAAAGAAATTATCATATGCTTTCATAAAACTACCAAAGAAGCCAAATGCACAATTTTGATTTCTCTATCATAAAGAAGATTATAATTGACTTCAAAATCATGTTAAAAAGCTTCAAAAGAGTATATGTATACTATGATCTAGGTTTAATGAGTTGGTGTAGGTTGATTCCATAAGTTCTCATGAGATTGAGAATGAGAAAAGATCAAGTTAGTAAACAAAGTAAAATAATTTGAATTATAGAGAAGTTTACTTTTTGATGTTTGAGACTTTAAGATTGCATTGTTTCTTTACTTTAACATGTAACGTGAATAGTAGTTTCACTAAAATGTCCCTTTGTGTTAGGACTCTTCTTTCATATTTGCTCATTCTCATAAATAATTTTGATTTTACATTTTGTTAAAGATATTAATAAAGCTATTTCATATAATTTGATAACTAATACAATAATTTTTATCTCATAAAAAAATAATTTTATATTTTATTAATTAACTATCACAATATTTATACTTTCTAGAATGGTAATTCAATTTGTTTTTCATATATATATAGTTAAAAAAATATTAAATTATTTTTAATTTTTAAATTCAGTTAACATTTTGTTAAAATGACAATTAGTTGGTATATATATATATATATATATATATATATATTTTAATAATAATATAATTAAGTAGTGCTTTAAAGATTGATTCATGTTAATTTATAAGAACAATTTTAAGATATAAGTTTAAGACTTGAGATTTATAAAATCTATGTATTGAAATATTCATATATGATAATAAAAATAAAATTTCGTTTTTTAAATAAGATCTGAATCATAAAATAAAATATTATTCATTTATATTAAATGAATTTATAATATAAGAAAATTAACAAATTAAAATATAAATAATATATTATTAAATTATATCTTATAAATTTTTTACATAAATATAAAATTTTAAAAGTGATATAACTCGATAAAATTAAAAAAAAATAAAACTGATATTATAAGTCTTGCAACGAAAATCTCATTAAAAATATAAATAAAGTACAAATATGTAAATTGATTAAGAAGGAATGAAAAAAAAGTAGGCAAAAAGTAACTAAAAGTGGCACTTGTTTTATTCAAATAACCTGTTGCTTTTTGAATTACCATTATTTCATAACACTCGAAAATGGCGTGATGGTGAATTATCGTATGGAAGAAATTAAGAACTTCTTTATAAAATGAAATATAATTAACCGGTAATAATATCCATTTTAATTACTACATAAATAAACTTCTATTATTTAAGTTAATAGTATTTAACACAGAGATAAGTTCCAAGTATTTAACACTATTTCAAAGTGAAAGATGAGTTGGTCATATAGTACAAAAATAGTATTGGTATATTCCTTAGATTATTAAAAAAACATCTGAATAAGTTATTTGATAGGATGAGTTAATAACTAAAGCATTTAAAAAATAAACTAATAATTACATTTAAAAATTGGACACATTCAACCAATTATTACTAGAATCACATAAAAAAATATTTTAATATTTTAATAGAAATAAATTGTTAAGATAAAAATTGTTTATTAAAATTATTTATAATTTAAAAATTATAAAATGTGAATATATATCTAAATTTTTTTATTAAAAGTTATTTAAACAAATAATTATCAAATAATTATAATTATAAATAACTTTAAAAATATTATACAATAAATATTTTTATACCATCTTAATAATTTTAATAATAAATTATTACTATAATTAACTATAAACATAAAATAACATTAACTATATATATATATATATATATATATATAATAAAATCATCATAATAAATTATTATAATTAACTATAAACATAAAATAACATTAACAACATATATAATAAAGTCGGCATGATAAAGATCAAATTAAATCATATTAATTAACTGACTCTCTATTTAGAATATCATCTGCATATGTAGTATCATTATCAAAAGGTATAAGAGAAACATACTTATTTTAATTCTATATTAAATTAACAAAAAGTAATTCATATATCACTGAAAGATATTCTTTTATAATATTAATTTATAATTTGTTCGTCCTAAAAATTTTGAAATACTGAAAAACGGTGGCTAGTTGAAACAACTTTTAATCCGAAAATCAATATTTTTATCCAAGATTCTATCAATGGTTTTAAAATATAAAAAGAATCGAAGTCGCCTTCTTATTAATAAAAAACCATATATTAAGAACTCGTGTTATTAATAAAAAAATAATAATAATCATATAGACATAATTATATATGTTAATATTTGTTTATTTTCTTTCTAGGACCTATTCGTTTTGTTTCAGTTCACTCCTGCATCGAGGCTATTAAGGTAAGAGAGGCAAAAACATGTTATTTTTGTTAAAATAATCTCTAAAAATAATAAAAATATTATAATAGTATGTAATATTCGTTTAACACAGTAGGTGAATTTAAAAGAAATTAATATATTTATGCTAAAAATATAATTAAACAAGATATAGTTATATTATTACATCACCTGTTTACTGATACGGATAACTTTTATTGAATGTATGTACTATAAAAATTTTACACACACAATAAATATATATAATTAAACTCGTAAATTTATGTAATTTGTCATATAATATATATATATATATATTCATTCTCTATTAATGGTGATATAATTCCCTCACCTACTACCCAATCTTGTGACTAAAAACTGGTTGTTTTGGCATCACTGACACTGACGAGCTAGTTATCTTGTTGAACTTGAAACAGTGTTTCATTCACTTCAAATTTTGCTCTGTTTTCTGCTCAAAATGAGAATTTAACACTCTGCATGAGGCTGAATTTGCCTGGTCATGCAACTTTGAACAGTTCATCACTTGATGATGTATTAAAACCTAGTCCATCAAAAATGGTTTCTTAACTAACAAAGTGGAGTTTCAATCATCATCAAAGAATTAGGCTACGTTGCATTATGTAGGTAGAGATGGAACTACTGCCAATTCATTCGGCAAGGCTATTGCGTTTTCTACATGGATTGAACTGATATTTAGTTTATTAATATACTTGTTATACTTGATATTAAATAATTATTTTTTTAAATATGAAATATCTTTTGTTAGAATTTTAAAGCCTGAGATTGGATGAAAAACATTTATCATGATGAGTCTTTTAATAAATATATGTATTTTGACATATCAATCTTCAACTTCTCCACCATTACATCTCATTCAACCTCTCCCTAACATTACATTTCATTATAATATATGTCGCAAGTGTAAACTTTGTGTAGTTTCAAATACTCTTAGGATGATTTTAATGAAGTTATTATAAATTTATTTATTTGGGTATCAAGATTTAAGAAAGACATGACAAGAGTATTTAAGTGTAAGCGTACAAGTGTTTAGGGTTTGGTGTATGGAGAAAGTTTTATAATTTTGTTTCCTAAATATGAAACATATAAAGTATTAACGAAATTTTAGTCCAAGATCTTATCATGATAACACTCAAACAAAAATGATCACCAGATTTTAGCTTCAGTGAAACACCCTGCAGATTTCATTGATAAACATGAATTGCTTGGTCCTATTAGAGAGTAGGAGTGTAGGGTAAATTAGACAGTGAAAGATAGGTGTAGATGGTGGACCATGTTGGAGGAATAGGTAATGCAAAAGAAATAACTCTCCAATTGACCATTAATTTCGACCAAACAAAAGACAAATTGACTATTAATTGCAAATAATGTCATTCTCTTATCAATACAAACCTTACACATACACTCCTCATCAACTACTTATCATTTAAGTTGTTTAATTTCAACAAGTTGAGTGTTGGATTTGAATACCTAGGTCTTCCACCCTCACTTCTTTACAAATTTATTACAACATCACATTTCTATGACAGTTGTTTTTCAGGAAAATAAACTATTTTATATACATGTATATGACCAGTTCAACCTTTCCAAAAATAGTTTTGGTTGAATTATTTAACTCTCCATTTGTTAAATCTGGGTATCAACTGATATATTGGTTTGAATATCTCTTTACTCCATGTAAAAATTACAAAATTTAGATTTTTAGTTCCTATAATTTTTATTTCTATTTTCTGTAAAATTTTAAATCAGTATTTTTAATCCTTATAAAATATATGAAATTTGGTTATTTTTTTGTAAAATATATGAAATTTGGTTATTTTTTTGTAAAATATATTTTTAGTTTTTATTTCTCCGAAACATGAAAATCATTATTTTTTATATTATTCATCTTAATATAAATAAATAAAATTTATTTATGGATTTTAAAATTTTTCACTGATTTCCAATGTGTTATTTTATTCCTTTCAACATATAAGCATATAATTAATGCCACATAATACTAAAGATCAGATATAATGTTTTACCATTTTAGAGGATCAAAAGTAAATATTATTTTTAAAGACCAAAATCATCACTCACACTAAAATATATAAAGCCTTAGTTATAAGTAATAAACAAATTCTTCTACTAAATATTTATCTGGAGACATTTTTCTTAAACTTTGTCTTTCATTATTTTTGTTAGTTTTATCAATTTTTATTTATTTTATCTACATATCTGTTGACCTTTTGAATTTCCAAGTTTCATATCCTTTATAACCTTTTTTTATAGTTTGATAGTTATATTTTTCCCCCAAAGTGAAGAAATATAGTAATTATAGTAATGTGGGAAACTACTATATATTTAATAGATATTTAGTACTATTTTTTATTTAGTAAATTTTATCATAATAATAAAAAATATTGGGAAAATATTTCTTTTTATTATTTAATTGATATATTATTTAATTGATATATTAAGGTTCCATTTGACAACTCATACTAGTCCATATATAACAAAATTTAAATTTTTATAAATTAGTTACATCACAATAGAGTATAGAGTTTCCAAAATAATACATATGGAACACCTATGAATAAACAAATGCATCATTTTTACTAACATTTACACCATCATCAGTTCAATAATATTCATGTAAGGATAAAAGGTGATGATACATATACATTCCACATATTATATATATCTTTATATAATATCTCTCTTTTCAATGCATTATTTAATAAAAATGTATTTAAATTTTTAATTTAAATAAAAATAATTACATTGAAAGCATTGATTAAGTGTTTATTTTAATTTCATGTATATTGTGAAATATTTTTCAAGAATAAACTAATTTAAATTTAAACATCATACAATAATATATATAATAGATATGATTCTTATTATACTCTTAACAAATCATAGATCACAAATATATATGAATTCTAAATTACATCCACACTAAATAATGTATTTTGTCACTGATGTCTTTTGAAATACTTGTATTAATAATGTCTCAATAAACACTAACACATGGCCATTGAAAACATCAGGTAAAAATCGACATAGTTTCTTATGTTGGGGTAGTTCTTGCACCTACTTTTCATGCTTGATGCATAAACCTCTTTCAGTTTCACATTACTTGAAGTTTTAACCTACGTGATCATATTACTAATAAAACATAAAATGTTTCATTTCCTTAATAAGTTGCATACTTAATACATTAACCCTTGGAGACTGATACCATTCCATGTATCCCTCACCATACATGCATAAAAGGGCAAGACACTCATGAGATGTCACATCCAAGAAGAGCACATATAATATTAATATCTCACACATATAATATCATATATATACTTAAACAACATAATGCATCATCACCAACACGATTGATTTTTGTTTGAGAGAGTTCCTCTCGCTTAAGCGACCTTGTTTTCTGTAACTGAGAAAAACTTCTTAACTTGAACGGTCTCATTTTACTTGAACGGTCTCATATTACTTAAACGAGAACTTTAGAGATAATAATTGATTATGTTTCTTCTTTGCTTAAACACCCTCTTCTTCACTTGTGCACCCTTATTTGAGCGTTGTCACAACACTTTAATTATATATTTGTAGGATCTTTTTCACAAGTTCTAAAACATAAAATGCACAATTTCACTAGTGTTGAGCGACTAGTCATCACTTAAGTGTCATAATGTAGTAATATGATCTCCAATATCTCACAATCCATGTCTTATTACCATAATTCTCGTTTAAGCAATTCAACTATTATTTAAGCGTCATCCCTTTTAAATAGAGAGTTGTCTTGACCTCCCACTAACTTAAATTACAAAGCTTTCACTTTAAATATATATCACTTAAATATCCATATTGCTACTCCAATGATATGACTAATAAACATAATGATCACATATTGGTTGAGTAATTTACCATCGGTTGTAAGATATTGCACCCAAAAACATAATTTAAAGAGAATACCATTTCTCAAATTACATATAATTCAACAAGAATAATCCCACCAAAAACATAGTCAAATTCGTAAAAAACATCATATGTTGATCGTCAAGTTCACATGTGATTCGCATTTGCAAATTTTGTAGAAAGGTCGACTTTCCTCACCATAAACTCGTTAAATTGAAAATACATTTTCGTCCATAAGTAGTTGGTGGTTGAAATTCAATTAAGGGAAGTTGCACGGAAATAAACACGAGGCGCCCATAAATATGAAGAAGCATTTTGGATGTTTCAACAAAGTGAGGAAATGAAGATATTGAAAGGGAAAGTTTTTGAGTGTAACCAGAATATTGGTCGGAGTTTTTTTTTTTGGGTTGAAATGTATAATGCTATGTAATATTATCATTGTAATGTATTACATGTCAAAAGAATGTAAATAGAGGATTATAATCGAAGGAATTAAACTTCCTTCTTTTAAAGTTATACAAAATGAAATTAGTACACTTTTAATTTTAAAATAAAAAATTATTTTTCTTAAAAATCAAATAAAAACTATATTCATTTTAATTTTTAAAAAACATTCACTTCACTAATATTTCTAATTTCTAATATAACATGATTTCTTTTATGCTTGTAATAAAGTGATATGTATTTCTCCTGTTTAATTCAAAAAAATAACATATTAAATCAAATTTAAATAAAAACTCTTAATATTTAAAATTAAAATTTTAAAAATAAAAAAAAATAAAAGAACTGTTTATAAAAATTAAGTTATTTAATTATCATATATTAATATCCGAAAACTATTGTCACTCAATTATAAATTATCTTATAAAAATATAAACAATAATATTTTTGAAAAAAATTGCTTCGCTATAAAAAATAAATAAATAAATATTAAATTTATTAACTTATTATTATATTTAAATATTATTTTAATACAAATATAAATATATTATAAGAAAAATATAAATATAGATATAAATATAAATATAAATATATATATATATATATATATATATATATAAAATAAAGAGTATAGGAATTATTTTCTTAATAACATAAAAATATGAATGTTCAGTTTAAAACTAACAAAAATATGAACGTCACTTGAAAAAACATCTTAAGAGAAGTAGATGAAAATTTCCATAAGTAAATAATTTAATTTTTATATTTAAGGTTTATTTTTAATTCACATTTTAACCAAATTTTATTTAATAATTTATTTTAAAATAAAATAAAGGAAGTAAGTAAAAATTTATTGAAAACATACAGGAAATAAATGTCATTTACTATAAATATATTTTCCTAGTATATTTATTTTTAGAGAGATCGTTTCGTTATTTCTCTCTTATCATTAATTGTTTTCTTTCACCTTAAGTTCTATCTTTAATTTTTTTTTTCATAATGATATATTTGGATAAACATTATCATAAATATTAGTAAACAAATGAAAAATTATAAATTAAAATTATCTTATATACGTATTAAAATCGGAATTTAAAAAGTATTTAAAATAAATTCTACAAATTAGCATAGTATAACTAATTTTAACCAAAGAAAAATTCATTTTTCTTTTCTTTTTATTATATCTTCTATGAATATTTATAGAAAAACACGTACGAATATACTCATTGTTTATCTTAATAGTAACAAATAGATTGATATCTCATTGTATAAGTATTGTTTAAATTTTGATCTGACTTACAATATACTACAAAAAAAAAATCTATTGATAATGTTAGAAATGTATTGAAAAATATATATTCAAGACTTATTAAATTAGAATCATTGACAAATCTTATGAACCCATTTTTTAAGTATGAATATTCAACTCATTCATTTAAAAGTATATCTTATATTTTAAAAGTCCAATTTCAACAATTGCAACATTATATTGTGAAAGCCAAGACTCCAGCATGATAAGGTCACAAGTATATATACCTAAATAAGCTAATAGAGTTATACTTGTATGTAAGTAAGAAAATTTTAGAACACTGAAATAGACCATTAAATAAATGTATATTTTTTTAAGAAAAATTAGTGACAAAAAATTAATGTAGTAAAATTAGCAATAGTTTTCCTATCTTTATATTTTTGCTTTTATTTTGAATAAACTTTACCCTTTTAAATAGATTTTAAAAAGTTGACTTGTTTAACAAATAGGCTCCACTCTGATGTAGCTTAGGTTTTAGACTCCTAATAAGAGACTTTACCTGTTTTCTATCTAATCAATGAATTACGTACTAATGGAGAAATATAGTAAAAAGAAAAAAATTGTCTTTTGGTATTAAGAAGGAAGATCACTTGATCCATTTTCATTATTTAATAATGGATTGGAGGGGGATATATAGATCATTAGCTATATTAATTGCAATAACTAACCATCCAATTCATTTACTTTTGTTTTCTATAATAATGGTTCAATGAATTTTATTAAAATTAATTGATTGAATATTTGCTATATAATTTATTTTGCTACCTAATACTAACACATAATTATAAATAGAGACATCACTTATGACACCAGATGTTTTTTCGTTTAAGTTGTTAATAAAAGATTAATTATTTTATAGAATGAAATAACAAAATATCAATGAATGCATTAATAAGTAGTCAGATTTGAGAGTTACATGTTAATTAAATAAATAGTCGTATATTGAAATTAGGATTTATCTAATAATTAAGGGTGGTAAAATGGGATTTGGCATGTTTACACTCGATTTTTTTTTAAATTTAAAAATAAAATAAAAAATAATTTAAAATATTAGTTTTTTATATTATATTATTTATGAAATTTTTAATATTTATAAATTAAGTTTTAATTATTAATTATAATAAAATAATTTATCTCTTAAAAATAATAATCATTTTAATTTATTCTATTAGAAATTTTAAAAAATATTTATATAATTAAATATTATTTAAAATTATATATATTAAAATAAAAATTAATTTAAAAATACAAAATAAAAAAAAAAAAAAAAAGTGGTGAGTTGACACGCCGTCCCACAACTCACCTTTTAACAAGTTATCCCAAAAAATCTAACTTGTATGTTGGTGCTGGATTAACCCGCTACATCCTATTTTTAATGAACTACCGATGAAACAGACTGGTCCTTTTACTACCTTTAATAATCATCATTCTAATATAATGTTTAAAAGCATTGCCTAATGAAAATAATAACACATAAAAAGTATTACAAACAAATATTCTATTTATTTTAGATTTTAAATTTTGCTAAAATATAGTTAAAAATTTAATCAACCGTGTTTTAAAATAAATATTTTAAAATAACACGATGCATTTATGATAAGGTACCACATCGCAATTAGTGAAACGCCAATGAAAATGTTCAACGACCATGTAACCCTTTTTATCACGAAACTCAATTTTTCTACTTGAATCCATCTTCACTACCTTCACATTCTTTCCCCCTTTCAGCTAAAGCTTCACATTATTTTTTTCAATACAAATAAATAACTCACAAATATCATACGGAATTTGACTATATTTCCCTCTTATAGACACATTTTTTAAATCGTAAATGTCATATTTATTCCCTTCAAACTGAATATTGATATTTATAGACATCGACCGTGCAAACAATTTTATTTTATTATTTAATTACAAATTATTATATATATAGATATACATTACTTAAATATATTTTAGTTATTCAAATATGAATTGAGTTTATTTTGGGTCTTTTAAACAATTAATTTTCTACTTTTACAATAAGTTAAAAAAAATCATTCAAAGTCTATCATAATTAAGATTAGTTGTTGATCCTCTCTATTCTCACAATTAATATCCTTGGTGTGAGAAAATGTATTCTCACATTTAATATCCTTGATGTGAGAAAATGTATTTAAGATTCCATGTTAATTAAAAATGAGACTAAAATATAATATATAAACAATTTTAAAATTCAAATTACTCAATCAATTTCAAGGTTAAGTTAGGATTAGATTACACTATCTTTCATATTATTAAAAATAAATACTTTCTAAAAATATGTGGAAGTATATATTTTATGATAAAAATGTAAAATTAAAGTAAGTTATCCTATAAAGGACTTGTAATGCATTTTTTTCCTATTCTTCATTATAATAGAAAGATTTTTTGGAGTAGTTAGACGTATGGTCGCTAAAAATCTTTTTGAGGGGTTAAAATGGGAAAAAATGAAGTATTAATAAAAGTTCTCCAATTTGTTGATGACACAATTTTCATGTGTGAAGTGAAAATGTAAAACATACTTATCATAAAAAGTATTTTTAGATGTATGGAACTTGCTTCTGATCCTAAGGTCAATTTCTTAAAAAATAGGATAATTGGAATAGATATTGATGAGGCAAGTTTAGTTAGGTTTTCCTCAGTTCTTAATTGTAGCTTGATAGATATACTTTTTTCTTTCCTAGGCGTAAATGTGGGGGAACCTTAGACTATATATTTTTTTGCTTCGTTTTGAATAAAATTAAAAAGAGACTGGCCAAATAGAAAGGAAGGTACCTAAACTTTGCGGGAAGAGTTTTCTTAACCAAATTTGTCATAACATCTTTACCTTTATGTTATCTATCTTTCTTTAAATTGCAAGTTAATATGGGAAAACTATTAGAAAAATGCAAGTAAATTTTTTATGGGGTTGGGGAATGAGGAAGGAAAGATAATATGGATCAAATGAGAAAAGATGTGCAGACCTAAAGAGGAAGGCGCCTTGGAGATAAAAGACTTAATCTTGTTCAATAAATATCTCCTAGTTAAGTGGAAGTGGAGAATATAAACAAAAAGGGAAGGTTTATGAGAGATATCATTGAGTTTAAATATGGAACTTTGGAGGGAATTATCAAGAGACATTAAATCAAAGAACACTCTAGGTGGTGAAGGGATTAAGGGGAGTCTGCAGTGAGAGTAGAAGGAAACTGGTTTGATGATAATTTTTATGGAAATTGGGTGATGGGAAGAACATTGTTTTGGACTGATAATTGGTGTGAGGCATTCACTGAGCAACCCAATATCCTAGATTGTTTGACAATGCAAAATGTAGAAACTCTAACCTTAAGTTGGATCAGTATTGAATTAATTTGGAAATTGCAATGAGAGAGAGAATGATTCAAGTGGGAAAGACATAAAGTAGACGAGTTAAAGCAAGAAACTACACAAAAATGTCTTCTTAGAAAACGAGAGGATATATGGATATGGAAAGATAACAATACTTCGTCCTTCATAATTAAGTCAACTTATAAGGAGTTACAGAATGAAATCTTAGGAGATGATGTGGATGTGTTTAGTCTTTTGTGGTTTGTAAAAGCCTCACCATCAACACAACATTTGCCTGGAGAGCCCTATCGAACAAAATACCAACCAATGATAACCTAGGTAGAAGGGGTATTTTACAGGGAAGTAATATGCATCCATTATGTGGTTCAAATGAGGAGAGTAAATCATCTATTCATAACCTATAAAATAGCAAACCAAGTTTGGAATAGGTTCTTCCAGTGAGTTCGGGTATCTAGTGTCCAACACTACTAACTTAAACAACATTTCCATGTGTTTAGTCTAACCCAACTTAGTAGGAAAATGAATATGATATGGAGATGTGTTTAGATACGTATCATGTGGAATATATGACTCAGATAAATAATGTGATTTTTAGGAATGGTGTAATAAAAAGAAAAGAAGTTATGATAGTTACACATATCAAAGTGTGGACTTAATTAACCAATAAATATCTCAAGAATAGTTTCTCTTATTTGAATTGGTATTTTAATCCAATTGAGTGTATTAAGTTATAGTCTAGTTTAAATAGGTGGAGCAATGGGAAGCCAACATCTTTCATATATTATTCTAGCCTATCTAAAAGTTTTGGTTACCGAGAAGATAGAATTACAAGTCTTATTAGTTGGCAATAAAGTTCTATTTGTTTTACCGGAAGATAATGTAGCACTTAAATACAAATAAAATATACAAAAGATAATACATGAAATAATTTGTGATAAGGAGAGTTTAAACAAAGAATTTGTACACAACAATAAAGTATAAAATGAGTTACGGATGATCCATTGCAAAATTTGAATTTTGGTTTTCATGCTATTTAAGAAATCGATCTCAATCTCTAGTTGATACAAATTGTATGTTTACATATATCCCTCCCAATGATCTTGATTTGTAATTTATATTACTGGGCTTGATCTTGGATGTAGGCTTAGGGACAAAAGATGTCTGACGGAAACAAGACAAGTGGAGGTTAGTAACTACATTCATCGACTGATTGTGGAAAAAATTACAGTGAAGTGTATTCTTTGCAAAGTAAGCTATGTAATTTAGTTTTGTGCGAATAGAAATTAGAATAGACCTTATTTGAATGTTAGTAAACAATCCTGCTTTGATTTTGTGTAGGGGTATTATGAATTCGATTTTTTTTTCTTTATTTTGTATTTGTAAACGGGTTTGAGCAGACTTTAATTAATTTATTCTTAATCAATTGAAAAAAAATAAAGAAATTATAGTGTTAGCCATTTGAATTTTTTAAAACAATTGTTTGAGAGGTCAAAACAAATGTTTTTTAGAATATAGAATTAAAAGGATAATTTTTAATTAAAAAGATATATTGTTAGAGTACTAAAAACAAAGTCACCCAAACTTTAATAAGCTAATAGTATAATAAGATATAAAAATAAAATTTGAGTAAGTTGGAATAGATGAGCTTAATGAATGTAGGTAGAGAGGGTAGAGGGAAGAAAAAGGGTGATGATAGGTAGAGGATGATTATAAGAATGGGGAATGGTGGTGAAGAAGAATTGTGTGATGGGAAAAGGAAATGCATGCATGATGGTATTAATAGGAAAGCAAAGTGCATGAGACCCCCACCCTAGGTTTTCCCCAAACATATATATGGCACATGTTGTGAGTATATGAATGAGGCTTGGTGAGTCGAGCTAGGGTTTGTTGTGTGGACAATTGTAGTGGCAAAGTGCACCATTCCACCTACGCAATTTCGGGCCTTTTCAAAGCAGTTACCGACCAGAGACAGGCAAACATGCATGAATGGAATGGGAATGGGAGGAAGAAACCAAGTATGGCCATCACTTCTCTTCGGTCCCACTCCCTCGGAAGAAAACAAAAAACACAAAGAAAATATGCATACTTTATGTCCAACGGGACCCACTTTTGTTCATTGCTTTCAACACGTGTGTGCTGGCCCATTACATTCATACTTAACCCCACGGGAAAGGAAACTGTGATTCAGAGAATATTATAATCCCCTATTCAATTAGGGTTTTCAGTTGCCCAAGAGATTTCTTAATCTTTTTGTATCACTCTCTCAGGTATCTTTCCTTCAAAAGTTCAACAGTTAGTACTTCAATGCTTTTGTGAATTTCTCATATTAAAAGTTGTGGTTAAAAAAACTGCATATTTTGTTTATATGAAAATTTTAATCAGGGATCCATTGATGAATGCATCTATATATCTTTCAAGGATTATTGTAAGTATTTAGTGAATTACTATTATTTCACCTTTATTCACTAACTCACTGGGTTCAAATTCAAAGCCTAACAAGCAACTTTGCAGGTTGCAATCGCTGTTATGTTTTTTCCTTAATTAAGACTGCATTTGACAGTGATTGGTGGTAAGATTGGAGCCAATTACGCTGCACCACTTCGCTTCCATTTTTACTTTCAGACAATTTATTTTACCCCTCATTTATATTGTCGGTGATGTTAGATTTTAGTTTGAAACACTAAATTAAAGAGTTTTGACCGTTTATTTTAATTTTAATATTTTTATTTTTTATAAAAAAATTATTTGGGTAATTTATCTTTTAAATTTGAGTTACTTTTTGGTGAAAATTTTTTCTAAAAAAAAATATATAAAAAATATATGACATTATTTTTAATATAAAATCTTAAAATTTAATATTTATAGATTTTTATTTTTTATTCAATGCAACTTTATCATTTTTGTTTAATATAAAATTTTATCTATATTTTTTATTTCTATCATTTTAATCTTTTTAATATACAGTTCATTTTTAAATTTGAAACACAATTTTAAATTTCTTTAAAAGATACAAGATAAAAAATGACGAAATTTACTTACACAAAAATTAAATACACATTAACAAAAATAATCTTAAACTTTCTGAAAATAAAATATAATAAAGATTTTGTTTAGACTTACACTAATAAAAAATAATAATTTAGACTAGTAAATTTTTTCTTTTTTTAATATTATTTCATAAAAAACTTACTTAAAAGAGTACACTATTAAAATTAAAATGAACCTTTTTTTATGTTTGTTGTCTTTTTAATAAAAGAATAATATATTAGTAAAAAGAGTAATTGGAGTACTCTAAAAGCAACGGAAAAGAGTTTTTTAAGTTGGGTATGACATCACGTTAATTAGTTTAAATAGACTTCCTCTTAAACTTACCTAAAAATGTTGCGGCTCACTTTTCTTTCTTTGCAACGTTATCAAATGATTTTCTTATTATTTTAAATTGTTAAAGAAAGGAATGGAAGGATTAGAATACTAAAACATGGATGATAAGAAACTTTTATTAGATATTTGTGTAATAATAAGTTTAAATTTCTAATAAATCCATCAAATCAGTTTTTTTTTTGTTTTGTCTTTTTAATTGCCAAAGAAAAGATGAGAAGAATGAAAGTGTAAGAGCATATAATACCAGAGTGCAAGAAATTTCTTATTAAATAATTCTGTAAGATTAATTCAATAAACATTAAATTTTGTAAGATAAAAGAGATTAGTACGACATTCTAACATAAATAACAGATATAATAGATGCATAATAAATGAGTTAAAAACAACTTTTGGCTCTTTAATTTTTCCTTCTAAAATCGAAAATAAACTATAAAATTTACGATATACGCTATAATTCATTTTACATAAATAACTAATTAAATTCTTATATAAGTTATATAATTTTGAATGAAGAGTGGTAAAAAATTCTTTAATGTCTTATGGGATTTTATCTTTTGTCATTATTTTCTATCAATTTTTAATTAATAAATTTTAGTTTCCAACTTATATATTAATTAGTTTAGTATGATAATATTATTATTATTTAATAATTAGCTGTTTGCTGAGATAAGAGATTCACCATACAAATTTTATTTTTTTAAATACATAGAATGCTTTTAAATCCATAAAATCCCTTCAAATATTATGATTTAATATTTGTTAAATCCTTTAAAATTTAAATTACAAAATTTTAATATTTTAAAATCATCCCATAATTTAATATATTTTTAATCTTTGAACTATTTGATAAAATTATATTTTTAAAATAAATTTTAAATAAAAATCTAAAAAAAATAAAATACAATTTTAACATCAATTTATATATGAAAATAAATAATTTGTCTATTTTAATACCAAAACACAATTCTAATAAATAATTTAGAAATTAAAATATATTTAACCCATCATTAAATTATAAGATCTTTTAAAATCTATTAGACTTTTTATGTATAAAATTATTCTGAAATCTTCATCGAAAACATTCCTTTAAACGATCTAATTAAATTGTAAAAGATATTAACAATTATTTTTTTTTCTTACAAAATGTTAAAAAATATATCGAGCAAAGCAGGGCAGTGACAGTAAATCTAACAAGATGGAAACATAACAGACAAAAATGACCGAATGACAGTTTTACAAACTGATATGCCTCAAACAATGTTTTCCACTTTCCTGCACTGTGTCTCACATTAAAATTTGGAGAAACATTCACAAAAAAAAATGTTAGAGAAATACTGCATATACCTCTGCCTCAGAGACATGCAAACTTCGATGTTGAGCCATTGTCTCATAAGATTAAGAGAAAGAAAATAAATGAATGAGATTTTGATTCTTTAGGCATCTCTACAAGTAAATATTTTTTGGGTGAAAATCTACAAAATTAATTTTATATGACTCCATTTTACAAATTACAAAAATTAAACTTTGAACCTAAATCCTAAATTAACTAAAAATTATATAAAAAAGATTTTAAATATTTTTAACTAAAGACTAAATTAGGTACAGTTAGATCCGATAGATCTAAAACACCAAAAATATATTAATTAGACAAATTAAGTGCGAGGAATCCAATTACAATCTTCAAGTAATGCTCAAATTTTCTTATTAAATCATAAAAAAGACTTGTATAGATTACCTAACCATAAGAATGACTTGCTACTTCAATTCTAATGGCCTCTTAACTCCATTCCTTGCTGATTTTAGTGTGCTTGATTTAATAATTTCGCAATTTTAATGTGTTCAAATGAAAAATAATGTCTTCATAGATTATCAACTCATATTTACATCTTTTAATAAATTGTAAAACCAACATATTAGTTGGAATTTGTCTAGGCAATATAATGTTATGTTTAAGGGTATTTTCATTGCATATCATAATATAGAGTATTATTTTATTTTTATAGGTTTCACAACATTACATTATTTTTAAGATCTATTTATATTTTTTATTTGAATGCAATTGTTTTTTATAAGACCTATACTCGAATGAATATTTTATTTAATTGTTGAGATAAATATATACTTTTAAAATAAAAATAATAGTTTTTTATTCTTATAATATAAGATTTTTGTGAATATATTTTAATAGAAAAAAAATAATATAAAACATATATCTAATCCTTATAGCCCTTTGTAAAATTTATGTCCACTTTCAAATATGTCTTCGCATTACAAAAGAAAATAGTTTTATTATATTAATGATTTATAAAATAATAAAATTCAAATTAAATTAAAGATTAATATAAAATTTAATTTAGTAAATAATAAAAATCTTGATATATAATATTAGAAATAAATTTGTATTTTAATTTAGAAATTAATGAAATTAATTTTATAATGTTTAATAAAAAATATATAGTTTTTATTATAATAAAAACTATTTTAGATATTAATAATTTTGAGTTTGTAAAATAATTTTTTATTTAATTACTATAATAATTAATTATTTTTTAAAATTAATTTATATTTAATAAATTTTTTTGTAGTGTGGTTCATAACTTTGGAAAGCTGGTATGACTTACAACGTATGCTTAAATTGCGAAACTTGTTTAAATTGAACGAAATTATTTTTGATAAATTTAAATAAAAATATTAAAGTAATAAAAAATTACTGAGTGATAAATTATTTTAAGTACATTTTTTCTTTTGGGAAAGCTCTTAAAAAAATGACATAAATGATTTTTGTTTTTTCAAATTTGCTTCCATTGTATCATTTTCTTATACAACACTTTATTTTATTTTTTAAATTGTACATTTAGTCCTCCAAATATTACAATTATGAAATTTTAGTATCTCAAGTTATAATTATGTTATGTTATAAAAGTGTGATTTTTAATGTCTTTAAGTTTTCATTATGTCAATTCAACCCTTTAGATATTACAATTTCTTAAAAATTATATAAGTGAATAACAACTTAACAAGTTGATAGGTTCCAATTAAGGGATGAATTAAAATTTTACAAATCCATAGTTAGGAGATTCAATTTTCTCAATTGGAAACTTAAGACTAAAATTTCATATTTATTATAGATATACTCAACTGGCACAGTTAAATATTCTAATATTAAAATATACTATTATAATACTAGAGACGAAAAAAATGGAATTAAACTTTTTTTTCTCTTGTATTGTATCTTATTCAGTGTACGTATATTTTTTTTTACCAAAATTGAGTACAAATACAGATATTCGTACAAAATTATCAACTCCAAAGCTACTCACCTGCTCCACCCTATCGTATGTGAAGGAAGGAACTTGTTCTTAGTTTAAACCCTAGAAACATTTTTTTACTTATACAATTACGTCTTATTCACTTCAAACGTGGATCGACTTAATAAATTGGAAATCAATATGATATATGGTGTATATTTGAATAGGTCACTTTAGACACGAGGTTTAAGATTGATTATAGAAAGATTTGAGAGATGGAATTATTGAAAGATGATGTGTGGTTTTGGATTTCACACAAATCTACCAGACCATCCATGTAAACCCAAGACTTAAGAAAACACCAATAATGACTAATTGGAAGATGCGCTTTATTTATTGAGATTTCATCCCAGAAAGCTTATTTGAAAGACAAACTCCATGTTCATGTAGTACCTTGTCAAATAAAACTCATCATGATAAAAAAAAAGCTTTTAAATCATCTGACATTAAATAACCTAGCCTAAGGTCTTAAAATTCCATAAAAACTTATTTGCTAGAACAGTAACAAAACCACGTTACTGATGCTGAAACGAAACAGAAGCGATTGCAGAAAAGCTTGGTTGGGGAACAGAGAAATGGTATTTGTTGGAGAGGTATAGGAGGAGCTCCGCTTCAGAAGCCATATGTTTGGTGAATCGAAGGAAGGAGACAAGGGACCTCGTTTTCGTGAATGCAATGACATGTCCATATGTCATGAACCTCAACCCTATCCTAAGATTCATTGCGTAACAATAGCTCTTCAATAAGCTGCAATTGCATCTTATTCGACACAATTATTCCTGTCGCTGACTCTATAAAAGCATCTGGCTACGTAAGGCTGTGTTTCTTTTCTAACACTAATCATTTTTGAATGGAAACCCCACCAATCCAACTTCAACACCTGGATTTAATAACTTCTCCATTTGGGTATTCACCCCTTCCCTCATCATTCATACAAGCTCACACACCAACCATCAAAACTAAATTCAAGAAAAGGGTTTTGTCAACAACCCAAAAATAGATTAAATAAATCATTTATATTACTACTTAAAAAATTAAAATAATTTCATAAAATGTTCAACTTTCCTTAGCTTTGCACATGTTATGATATAATCTTTGTTCCTAAAAAATTAGTTAAAATTTCTTCCCATTCTCAATATTATAAATTTAATATATGAGTCTTACTTATATTAAAATATACTTATCTAACAAGAAAAATAAGAGTCAAGATGTAGAATGAAATATTATTTATTTATGTATATACCAAATTATTAAATGAAGCACTGTAAAATAAAGTCTTAAAAATATGTGATATCATATAACCTTAAAAAATGAATTAAGACAATATACTATGAGCTTTGCAATCGAAATATCTAAGTGCCAACGCATATATGATATGAAAAATGAAATTAATACTAATTACTAATTTTTACTTTGACCAGTTAAAAATAAAATTGACATTGTTAAATGACCACGTGACTTTTATTTTTGTTAATTTAAAGAATCTATTTCTTATAAGGTTTTCTGACATTTATAAAAATAAATTTGTTCTTATCATCTATGTCGTTGTCAAGAAAACCCGTAAAATAGAGGACATAGACATGGAAGTCCAAACTCTCACTTTCAGCAAACTAATAATTGCGGGGTGACAATTTCTTCCACTTATTTACTTACCATTCAATTCATCTTTATATAAATTTAACCAATCCATCCAATTATAAAAATAAAATCAATTATCAGCTATTGGATGAATGATGAATCATTTAACGCATTTTTTTAATACATTAGGTTAAGTAATTCAAAGTTCATTGGTGGAATACACGACTTTAAGGACAAGACTTTGCAGCATTTAGATACAAGAACGTGCATAATAATTAAACTTACTATTGATAAGTGACTTTGAACCAGTTATCAATAAGATGCAATATCTTATTTTTGAGTTAAGTTATGTATAGCATAAAAAAAAATCTTAACTATGATAAATAATAAGCAATAATAGAATAGAGATTCACTTGACTTTCAATTTAATAAGAGAATAAAAATAAAAGCTCTTATATTAGAAATGTAATAAAAGATAATCAAATTATTATAGTTCTTATTTATAAAGGATTATCAACATATTTGTTAATAATAATAATAATTCATTTATAAGATATTTTAATCATATATTCTAAGTATATCTTAGGTAGACTTCTATTTATTTATATTTTTGAAATTTACATATAGTATGTTTCTTTAATCGCTACAAATATTTCCAAATTTAATAATTAAAAATTTATGGTTGATGTGATTTGTGATTTAATTATTACAAATTTTAATCAACTTACCATATTTCATGACATGATCGTGTAAAAGTTGCGTATATAAAATTTATTGAAACAATTCATGGAGAGGTTGGATTATTTTTTTGAACAAATCAAGCACATGTTACATTTTTTAATACATTTTTCACAGATTATGAAAATATTATTATTTTACTGGCATATCATATTTAAGTTGATTCCATTGCGATCATTTGAGACTTTTCCGTGAAAAAAAATGTATAAAGGTACTGGAAACAATGTTTTTGCATAAAGCAGAAAGAGTTAAAAGGAACGTTTATCACGTTATGTAGCCAAATTTCGGCAAATTAAATTAAAATTGTGGTACCAAACAAGACCAGATTAGAGCTACGTGGAGAAAGTTTGTCCAATTAGGGACATGAAACACCGTCGTGGGTAGAACTGCCAAAAGCAGAACAGACTCGCAAGTAGTCCTTTCTATAAAGACAGGATCTGTGATTTAAGATTTGTTTAGGAAGCAAAAGCTAGTCTGAATCAGTAGAGAAAAATCATTTCATTTCTAGGGTGCATGATTTTCAATTTTCAACTTTCACTGCATCGCTCGTATTCAGACCAACAAAAATTCAAACAATAAATTTATTCCTCACAATTTTATTCTGAAAAGATGGTAATTATTAAGCACCATAATTTCCAACTCCAAATCTAAGTAAGACTTTTGAATGTATCATCAACAAAATCTATGGGTATTTCTGTTCATAATTATTGGAAAAAAAAACGATTGATGTCTAAAATCTAGAGTCGTGGCAAAGTGTCTTGCGGGCATTAGTTCCAACTTCTTCTGAAGACAGAGACAGTAAACTTAGGACCCACAACCTTGGGAATGCGTAAAAACGTTACCTCCTTGGCCTATTGTCCGATCGTACAGAAACAATAGCGCATAGGACAGTGTAAGTTGAAGTTGGAGAGACAAAAGTTGGGGTTGCATGGAGAGGGAAAGTTTGAAAATTTGGGAAGTTGGAAGTGAATGAATATGAAATTTGAGTTGGGGGGAATGAACTAATTAAGCAAAGCTAACCCTACCTTGGCTAAGTTGTGAAATAGAATAAGGGAATCACATGGGGTTCAGTAAAGTGGTGTTGATTAGTTGCAAGGGTTTAGAAAGTAAGAAAGAGAGAGGGGCTTTTGAATAGGACCTACCAGATACTGTGCATGGAACAGAAGAGAACAAATGATGATAGAGAAATGGAAGAAACGGCGAGAGAAAAACAAAGAAGAAATGAATTAATAAATGAATCCCCCACCCCACCATGAGAAAAGAAAAGAAAAAGGAGAGTTGATTTTGATTAGGTGAGAGGGTTTGTCTGACAGCGCATAACACCTAGTGGTAGGCAACTTTGTTCTCTTTTTTAACTTCTTAGTGCTATCCAAATCAAACACAGAATAAGCAAAAGTTACGGCAAACAAAGAAAACAGAATCTTGACGAGGCCCTCCTTTTCCATTACCATTTTCTCTTTCTCTTTCTCTTTCTTCCAACACACTGCAACAAATCATCACTTCAAAACATTTCACAGCTTTCTCATACCGCAATTATCCTCCTTTGCACTCACATTACATCACCTACAATCATATTCAAATATCTGTTCACATACATTTATATCAATCTTTACAGCTTTACCACAACCTTCAAACATCCAAGTCTGGATGGATCTGTATAATTTTTTTCGAATAACATCGTTTTTTCTCACCACTACACTCTCTGATCTATGATTTAAGTCCATGTTGAAGGTGAAAAATGAAAACTGTTCAAATAACTTCAGCTAAATAATATAGATTACGGCTTTATGTTTTACTTCAAAATGAACTTTGCAAATTCTCCCAAACAATCAGCAAGTGATAAGGTTCACCAAAACTTCCTTTTGATGTACAAACACCAGGTTTTGCAATTTTCTGGTCTGTTTGGTTAAGTAAAACAAAGCTTACTCGTGATATAGTACGCATGATTAGAAGTGGAAATTGTAGTTTTGGGATATTAGGGTACAGAAGTTCCTACCATGTTTTACTCTATTCTTGAAATAAAAAAATTCCAACATAAAAATTATAATCAATTTTGTTAAATTCAGATCTGTAAAACCAGTTCCTGATAGCTGATCACATTAGTAACAGTAAACTCATTGAGCAACACATCATAGTATTGAAAATTCAAGAACAAATTTGGTTGCCTCATAATTCATTTGGTGTTACATGTTCTCTCTTAAAAGGCCTACCTATAACACATAAGATTAAAAATTAATGGCAGAACAGAAGTGTATAGGAAAAAGATATGTTAAAAATATGAAATTTTCTTGCTCAAATCAAAAGGAAGAAAGTTTGTATCACATGAATTAATGTTTTAAAGAATAGAATGGTGGATCTCCTTACTGCAAACCAAAAAATGAAGATATACAAAATAAATAAAAGACATGAATCCGATACCTATAGCCACATTTTGTTTTCCTTAAACCGTAAGCTCATTCCACCAATGATCATTCAATTGAACCCTCTCCATCAAGTATCCAAACAAATAGAAATATATACTTCATTCCATTCATTCCCTTCTCTTTGCGTTCCTTTGTGAACTATTCAATACCGTGGTACCCACCCCCAAACTACCATCACAATCAATTACATCAGAGGAGGTCATAAACGTAATACAGCACAAAAACTAACTTCACACGTTTCTAAATGATTATAGATTAAAAAATGGTTATCTGTATTTTCTCATGATGCATATCTGTTTTCTATTCTTCAGGTCATACATTTCTTGTTCGGTCATCGTAGCAACATTTTGCGATTGCACCATCATAGGTTTTACAATTTATTCTTAAACCCTAAATCCTAAATACATTAATGACAACTTTTGATTATCATACCTTAAACACATTACAATTGAAGTAGTTCAATAAAATGTAAAACTACGGATAAAATAGGCCGATGTAAAAAACAAGGATGTTTTGTTCTCTAAATAAGGTATGATCTTCATAATGCAGTTCCTCATGCGAATCAACATCTCATTGTGCCTGATCACTCAGGGGGAAAAGAATAAGAAATTAAATTAGAAGTGCCACATATTACATCTTATAAAATTTACTTCAGGTTGAGAAAAAAAAAATACAAAATTAGCCTCGCTCATGAGAATGAAGCATTATGCTTTCCAAAATGGATAAGGATAAAAGAGACAAGAATTTTAGACAGTCTGAATCTGTTGCTACTAAGATTACAAAAATTGAGCCTGAGATGAAAGTTATCCGAAATCAAGAGAAAATTACAAAGATTACTCTCGCGCAAGGTTAATTAACAAACATTATTAATTTTAGGATTAAACATTGTATGCTAAATGAAACTAAATTGGAATTATTTGACCATAATCTTCTGAAACCTCATGGCATTTGTAGCAAGGAAACTTGAATTTATTTACAATTGCACTTAAGAAAGATAAAATGAATGTCTTGTGATCAAAAGGATTTAGTATTATTGGTATGGAATCTAACATTGGTGGTCATTCCATAAAATTAGAATCTGAGTATTTATTGAGTGTGTTGAAACTTTCTATCTCTTGAGCTTATTGATGGATTTCTTTACCATCAAAGGATACACATGCTTTTTCATAATTTATTATTTGTTTAATCAAAATAGGATGCTTCTAACATATAATTTACTCTTTTTTTCTTACTCTTTTATCAGCACATTAGAGTAAACTAGAACACTTATAATGATTACTTTTTACCCAATAAAAATATGATTCTTCATATCTATAAAAGTAATTTTTGAACTTATTTGACATAGTTGAAAAATTTATAATTGTGAAGTATTCTCTTATAATAATATCCTAAAAATCTTTCTTCCTCGTTTTTATCTTATATTTGCTCCCACTAATAAAATTTATTTTGTGTTTACTCTTATTTAATTTTCTCATAATATCAAGAGCTTAAAATTCTTTGAAGTAATCCGAGAAGAAAACAAGAAAAAAGAGCATTTTATTTATTATAAAGCTTCGAATGCAATTGCCATAAAACAACCTTCATCTATCAGTTTTTATGAATTACACAAAACAACTTATTTTTCTAAGTTGGATTTAAGATTATGATATCATCAAATTTTAGTCAAGGAGAAAGATAATTAGAATTAGGTTTATATGATGTCACTTCAACTAATATTCCTACAACATTTTAAAGCTTAATGAATGCGACCTTTCAAGTTCTTATAATGATACCTGCCTTGGTATTCTTTGAACATATATATTGTTTTATATACATTCTTGGTACTTCCATTAGAGGTGGTGCTTCAAATCTTGCAGCATGACAACAAAGTAAATTTCAAAACAATTAAGTTTTTTTTTTAATTCTGCACCATAGACTTAACCTAAAGTCAATTCTCAAATATACAAATCAATTTAATTCAAATTTAGTTATATTTATTGGAACACGAGTTATTCTTTAAGAACTTTTATTAGATCAACTAGAATGTAAATGTATGTAACATATTATGAAAACATCAATTCATTGATCCTTATATACATGGATTATGAATATTCATAATAACTTAAAATTCAAATCCGAAATTGAACAAATGATCGATGTAATTATGCAATTTAATCAAATATTAAAGTCAAACAAATTTACAAACTAAATCTACCTGTTATCCAAACTAATATGTTCATATTTATCAAATTATCAATTGATCACTTAACTTAACTCAACTTCTAACTTACAACTTCCAACTTATAAAATATAGATCATAATAATGATTTAATAATTTTGGAAATAAATAAAGAAGAAGAAGAAAATCAAATTTGATAATTATGAAATGAAACTCAAATCATAGTATGCATGAAGCTTGGAACTTGAATAGATTGAAAAGTTTAATCTTTCATTGAGATTTTCACGAATGAGAGTTGAATAAAAGAGAATTGGATGAGAGAAAAGTTGTAAATAATTTTTCAACTCAAAATTTCAAAACACTAAAAATGAATCTCATAGTTTGTCTTTCAACTATATATAAATTTTTTATATCAATATACAATTTGGCCCACTACAAATAATTAGATCGTTATTAAACCCATTAAATAATAAGAAAGGTAAAAATGAGAAAAAAAAATAAAAATAATTTTTCCATTAAATATCATAGGCTTCTTAATTTCTAATCATAATAAAACCTCTAACTACAACCAAAACTATAATCAACAAGAGTTAAAATGATAAAAAAATCTCAAAATATATAATATTAATACTATATACATCTGCAAAATCATCTAAACACACTTTGAATTACAATAAGAAAAAACTTCATGAACCACTAACATACATCCTTACTATATCCTAATTTTAATTTTTAATTTTTTAAATTATAATACATTGGTTTTATGAAAGTGGAAGTGTGGTGTGGGATATATATACATGTACCCGTGTATCACCACCTTTTCAACAAGTATATTTGGGACACACTGTCTGAGGTCAAGGAAAGACAATGGGCAAAGGTAAAGTGAGCCGTTTTGATTGGCCTGCTGTACCTTTCAATCTTGAACAATTAGAAAACTATCTTAACCTTACAAAATAGAAGATTTATAAAGAATTCTGCTTTATCATGACCCACACAAATTAGTCGAAGAAAGAAAATTTCCATTGGAATGATCATATTGCCACAACCTTTGTAGATTTTTAAAACTACATTACTTAGGCCCTAGTCTTAGCTTTTCCTAATTTTTCTCAACTTTCTGTCTTGAAAAATGTTGCTTCGCGATAGGGATAGGATGTTAAGCCAAAACCACTATCCAATTGCCTTTTATCTAAGAAATTGACCACTAGAATGCAGAAGTAGTCAACCTATACCAAGGAATTTTATGCTATAAACGATCAGTTAAAAAATGACCTCCTTAACCAAATATTTGTGATTAAGACGAATATAAAAAGATTGAGGAGTTAGAATACTGATATTAAAATTGTTGGGTTGTGACTTCACAATTGAATATAAACCTGATAAAGATAAATGTGGTAGCAGATTCATTATCAAGAATTGTTCTTGACCTGGTTTCAACCTAGATTTCAACTTATTCCTATATCGAAAGAGGCTCTATGTAAACTGAAGGCTTTGTGCTCGAACAATGAACCAACTCTTTCCAAAAATATCCTCTCTTGAGGATCATATTTCATTTCAAGAGAAGATGTACAGAGAGATCTTATCTTGATCAAATTGAAGATGAATTTATACAAGCCCAAGAAGAAATATATACATCTGAAAAGGAAAGCACTCGAGTTTGTTATTGGCGATACGACGTTAGTAAAATTACAACCTACAAGCAACATTCTGTGGCTTTAAGAAAGAATAAAAAAATGATTTTTAAGGTTTTTTTGGCCTTTTTTCTGTCGTTGAAAAGCTGAAACATGTGGCTTACAAAATTGTTTTTGCCTTCTGTCACCAATATACGTGTTTCATTCATCTCAATTGAAGTGATGCAGAGGAGAACGTTCTAATTCGTATATTTCGTTACCCATTGTTACTACTAATTAAGACCCATTACACAGCTTTCATGCATTTTAAATTCCAGAGTTGTAAATGGGGACAAGAGTAGGTGCAACAAAAAAATGGTGCAATTAATGGGAAAGTTTTGGATGCATCCCAAGTGGGAAAGATCATTGTGCTAGCATATGCTAATTTCAACGGAAAAGGTTGGGATTAATGGAGGAGGAATTAACAAGTAAGAATAGTGAGAGGACAAATGAGACAAACACTGATACAATTAAAGACAAATTACAGAAGATCCTTAACAACACGAAAAGAGGCGTGGTGCAAGGATCAAAATAACTAATTCAAGGCTAAGAGAGTACCATGTGTGGTCAAGGCACTGGTATGAGTATTCTTTGACGGAGAGAGAAAAGGAAATGATTCAGAATCTCTCTTTGGATTTTTAAATTCTCGTAACTTTTTTCTCTGTATACTGCTACTTGTTGATTGTAGCCTTCATCCATTGTATTGTATTGTATGACTCACATTGTTAATAATACTTACAAAGAAGTTTTTCATCAGTTTTATTTGTGATAATTGTTATTTATTTCTTAATTGGTTCATCCATTTTTTCCAAATAAGTTTGGAGTTTTATGATTATCATCTTAAAAGCAATTTATGGTCTTTTTTCGTTTCAGCAAGAAGGCTATTTATAATCGTCATAGAATAAATTATAATTTTTATTGATTGACATTTGAAATTCTAATGGTTTTATAGTACTTTATTTAGGACATTATATGTGATAAACACTTATTTTTGTATAATTAAAATTTATAATAAATGAGTATTTTTAAATATCTAAATCATAAAAAATGAGAAAAGTGAGAATTTCCCTTTACTTAAGTTGTCTGTTCCAGAGCCTATAATACGGATTATGGAAGTTGATTAAATATCCTATATGAATAAAGGGTATTTGATGCAAATAAGTAATGCTTGATTTTGTTTGAAAAAGACGTCAAACACTATTAAGGGAAAGAAAAATTCAGTGGACCCTATCCCTAAAAATGATATTCTACTTTCCAAAACAAAGCAAATTTTGTAAATTTTGACATTTCTGCTTACCAAAGGTCACGTAAAAATTTATTCTGGAAAGCACATAATAAAAGCTATAAACAAACAATGCAAATGGATTTGTAAATGGTGACGAAGGGACAATTAAGTGCCACCTCATTGGAGTTACCGATATACATACATATAAACAAACCAATCGCGGAACCGTTTGTTGTTGCTGAATCTCTGGTGTTGTTCGCTCTTCTTTTCTCACGTACCTTTGTCCCTGTCCTATCTATCACACACTATGGCTTTCATCAATTTTCAATGCTCTTCCATGTCCCTCCACACACCTTCCAAGTGAGCCTTCAACCTTCGATTAATCAACATTTCTTTTATATATCTTTTTGTCGTTATACTCTCTTTTCTTTCCACTACTGGGCACTGCTTACCTTTTTGCATGCCACATGCAAGAATGTACCCTATATGGTTTTTTCATGCGTATCCGTAGGAAACATTGGGATCGATATTGAAATTAATCAAATGGATTACAAATCCTACATTAATCTCTGTTATTGTATCTGTACCCTATAATTAGAGAGCAAGAGGGAGATCAATGTGAAGTAAATAAATGGCGATTCCTTGCATTTTATTGAATCATGAGTGATGTCAATATTTGCGTGTAAAATGAATTAAGCTGCGAGTCCTCTTTTCTTTTTTAAGTGCTATTATCGCATTCTAGGACTTATAATTTACATGCACTTCTGATAGTGATTTAAATGTTGGCTTGTCATTATTTGAATACGTTAAGCCCAAGGGTCAAGTTTAAGGTGAACCTGTCCTTAGGCAGAAGGTAGGTAGGTAAGGTGTGATTTTTACAATACAGTAGAGTGCAAGAATTCATACCAATGCACAAATTCCCAAGGTAGAGGTTGACACCGCCAGAAGGTTTCTATGTGAGGTTGAAGACATCTTATATAAAGGCTTGACTAGACAAATATATATATATATATATGGTGGCTATGAAACTTTGCAAGTGATACAGTGGTTATTATTTGGAAATTTGATAATTTTATTAGTTTACTTGGTACTAGGAGATTAGTTTGCTGTTATCTTAGAAGAAATTGTGTAACTTTATAATTTGACTGTTATCATGGGGTGAGATGATTCCCAAACTCTTCAGGTGATGTTTGGCCAATTTACTTTAGGTTTGTGGAAACAACTTAGCTCAGCCAAACTTCTTGCAAATTATTCATTCTAATGTTCTTTGAGAATTGTTGTTACTTTGTTCTGCAACTTTCTTTTGTGTAATTGAATGGTTGCTTCTTCTCTTTAGAAGGCAATGTATTGTAAGTGGCGTGCCTCCACTCGGATATAAATCTGATTTCATGTTGGATAGTCCAATTAGAAAAGTGAAATTCAGTTTCAAGGGTGATAAAGTGAGGGCTGTAACATCTGGGGAAGGAGATCTGCTATCTCATCCTAACTACACTAGTCCAAGACAAGATGACCTAATTGACACACTGGTAGAAGAACCTATTAGAATTAGCCCGCAACTTGATACATTTGCTTTCGGAACAGTCTCTAAGGAGATAAATCCTGCAATCAATGGTTTCTTTGCTGATAGAAATGAACATGAACTGGATTGTTCTACACAAGGCTTTTCTTCTATCCCAGAGGCCATTGAAGATATTCGTCAAGGAAAGGTTGATTAGTCTGTTGATTTATTGATCAATTCTGTAACCAAGGGCACCATGTTAAAAAATTCACTTATTTGGGACAAATTTGCAGTTAGTTATTGTTGTAGATGATGAAGATAGAGAAAACGAGGGTGATCTAATAATGGCAGCATCAATGGTAACACCAAAAGCAATTGCATTTATTGTCAAGTATGGAACTGGGATAGTGTGTGTGAGCATGAAAGAAGAAGACTTAGAGAGGTTGGAACTCCCGTTGATGGTGACGCAGAAGAATAATGAAGAGAAACTTTGCACCGCATTCACAGTGACAGTGGTACATAGTTTTTATTCTTGATTCTTGATTGATAAACCTCTTGGAAGCAAAAGTAGGATAATATAAGAAAATTTTTGTTTGTAAAGGGCAGGATTTGTGTTCTCAAGTATAACATTGACCATATTTCTTATCTGATACCAAAACAACTGCATCATATTATAGGATGCAAAGCAAGGCACTACGACAGGAGTGTCAGCTCAAGATAGAGCAACAACAATCCTGAAACTTGCATCAAGAAATTCGAGGCCCGAGGATTTCAATCGGCCAGGTCATATATTTCCCCTCAAGTACAGAGAAGGAGGTGTTTTAAAGAGACCTGGACACACGGAAGCTTCAGTTGATCTTGCTGTGTTGGCTGGCTTGGAACCTGCTGCAGTTTTATGTGAGATAGTAGATGATGATGGTTCAATGGCCAGGTTACCAAAGCTTCGCCAAATGGCAAAGCAAGAAAACCTGAAAATCATTTCCATAGCTGATTTAATAAGGTAATTTCTAAGAAATTTCCAGTTACAGAATTCTCTCAATAACCCTGCATACCACATGCTGAATTACTGCATCATGCCACATACTCATTTAGCTTAAGGAAGTGTAACAATAATGATATAAAAGTGATGAATCATGTAGCTACACAAACCGCACACCAGTACCTGCACCATATACCTGGTAACTAAGATCACCAGATTTTTCATGCAATAATCTGTTTCTATTGATCAACTGATAGGTCTGCACACATTTCATCAGTTGTGATTTGTGACACAGACTTGGTCCAATGTTTAGAGTCACCACTGATCAAACTGCAGTTTGGATGCGCCCATTTTTAGGACTTTTGAAAGTATGCCATCTGAAATAATCATAAGGAAGATAGACTTAAGAACTTTGATGGCGCATCTCTAATATCTGCATGGTTTGAAATAGCAGATACAGAATGAAGAGGGAGAAGTTGGTAGTGTGTGCTTCAGCTGCACTGGTACCCACCATGTGGGGACCTTTCCAAGCTTATTGCTATCGGTCATGTCTAGATGGGATTGAGCATATTGCGATGGTTAAAGTAAGCAACTCATTAATATTTGTATGCTTAACGGCATCTTGAATTGCAACTTCCAAATTACAATTCCCTTTTAATCAATCAGATTTCTTGATTACGTTTACATCGTGTTCTCATTAGAGACACTTACTTTTCTGTGGCAAGGGTGAAATTTTGAGAGATTTGAGAAGTGTTATTGTGTTGGTGACAATAATAGCATGGTTGATATTAACAGGGTGAGATAGGTGATGGGAAGGACGTACTTGTGAGAGTACATTCAGAATGTCTCATTGGTGACATTTTTGGGGCCACAACGTGTCAATGTGGAAACCAACTAGTGTTTGCATTGAAGCAAATTGAAGCAGCAGGTAGGGGTGTCTTAGTGTATCTACGAGGACATAAAGATAGATGTATTGGCTTACACCACATTGCCCATGATTACAACTCCGAAGATGACAAGTACGAGGAATTGCATTTACCTGGTGATTCTACCGAGTACGGTATTGGAGCACAGGTACTGTTTGGTTTGCTATATACTATGTTTTATTTTACATTAGCGTGTCTAGAGATTAATCAACTTCTTAGGACATACAAGGTATTCTACAGCTTAAAATCAGAGTTAAAATGAATACAAAAGTGATGATCTATTCCAAACATGCAAGATTTTCAAGAAACCAAATAAATCAGTAAAGTAAAATTTGAGATTACCAAACTATTAATACCTGTTAGATTTCATCTAAAACCACTTGATATTGATTGGAGTTTAGCTAAAAGATTAAAAGAGATTGTAGGTATCAGATTCTATCTTAAAACTAATTGAAATTAAGTTGCTCATAGTATATAAATCGAACCTAAACAATTGAGGTATAAATATAAGATTTTTCAGCAGATCAAAGACTACAGTGGAATGGCAGATGGAAGTAAATTTTAACAGTAAAGTGGAATGCAAATGAAAGCAAAACCAGAAAGCAAAAAATTGGAGTGAACTATTGTTTCATGGCAAACTATTGTTTCGTTTGGCTGCATAAGCATTATTTTTCAACTAATTGAATGATAAATATCTATAGCAGATACTACGAGATCTAGGGGTTCATACAGTAAGCTTAATGACAAAAAATTGGTGCTGAATACGAAGGATCCAAAGGTTATGGCTTTAACAATTACAGGAAAAGTTCCTCTTTTGACACCCCAACCGGACATGCCCAGAGAAACCATGAAATACTTGAAAATTAAACATTTAACTTTGATACTTTTGATTGGTATTGGATTTCATCAATCATATGAATACAATATTATATCTTGTATAAGTAGCAAATTTTTGGTAAATTTTACTTGTAACATATCATATTTTGATATATCAACACTTATAAAAAGTGTTGCTGTTATTTGATTACTCTTATGTGATGAACATTTGTTTTTATGTTCTCTAGATATTTTTTCTTACATCTTGCATTATTTAACTTAAGATACTCTTTAAAAATATAGCTGATAAGTTCCTTCAAAGCTATTACTAGAAACTTAATAAGCTATATTTTGTTTAATAAGAAATATTTGGTAAATAATAATATTTTTTTATGACATAATGCTTAGAAAGAAAAATTGTTATTGAAATGTAATTACTAAACATATTTAGCTATTTAAAAAATCAACTTTGAATTCAATTAACATCTAAATACAAAATAACAATTTTTAAATCTAAATAAAAAGTGTATTGAATATTAAATTATACAGTAAAATATAAAATAGTATCAATATTTATTATAATAATGTTTAATTTCATTTAACTTTTCCAATTTTCCACTTTTTTTAATATTTGTCTACTTTGTTTAGAATACAATACATAATAAATAGTAAATAAATAAGAGTTTTAAAAGATATTAAATGTTTAAATTAAACTTTAAATACAATTTTTTTCTATATTTTAGTGCACCATGTAGAACCCGAGAAGTGTATAATAAGAATAATAACAAAAGTGATTATACCAACTAAAAAATCCAACAAAATAGTGTAAAAAATATCATACATATAGAAATATAAAAATTATCTATATTCTTTATTATAACTTTATATAAAACTATTCATTTTTATTGTTGTTGTTATAGTAAAAACAAGTTAAATATATACATTTAGACAGTTAGATATAGGTTTTTTTTAACAAACATACTATTTAAAAGATTTTTGTAAAAGTTCTTTTTTTAGTTAGCAGAGAATAATATGCAAATAAATGAAATAAGGGAAATTAAAGATATTTTTATACTAGCTCGACTGTAAATGCATATTACAATGTTCAGTTCTTGATAAATAACCCTTTTGTGTTATATTACTATCTAGTAAAATGTGAGTCGTTAATGAGAAATAAAAGAAAGAATATGAATAATAAGAAAGAAACAATCGGAATTGATGACAAGAAGATGAGAGATGAAATATGCTCTGCGCGACCTTGCGCGCTTTACTCACTTTTTAATGTATGTAGGGTTTTAGATGTGTAAGAAATATTAAAGGATAGAGGGAACTAATGTGTAATATAAAAAAAAAAAAAAAACGTAAGTCAGATGTCAAGTAGTTATTAGTCTATTCTGTCAATATACAGAGACTTTTTGGTTTACCATATGATCCATCATTTTTTATTAGAAGAGTAATGTTATTATTAGAAGAGTAAATTTTGTACATATGTAACTTAAGAATGAAGAATATTGGCATTATTTTAAAATAAAGCAAAAAAAAAAAACTGTGGTATTTTTAGTGGAAAAAGAAAGTTTCCTTTATGAAAAGGATGGTGTAGTGTAGTATAGGGTATAATGCCCCCACCACCATTAAAGTTAACGCGGAAACCATAAAAAAGGTTGATTGATTTAGATTGGATAAGAAACCACCAAGTAAATTCCGGAGTCCGAGTCTCCCAAACAAAACGAAATGGTCCCATCAAAACCATTTCACCATTCAATCATGCCACACTCTTTGCCAAAACAAATGCCACATTTTCCACATAGATACAACACTACTTCACCCCCTCAACAACACCTTCCCTTCTGTTCCACCAATGGATTCTCAACCTAAAGACCGACATCCTGGCCGTCATACCAGAACAGCTTCTCCTCTCAAATCCCCTATTTCAGGTTTCGTTGATTCGCCTCTCAAGATTGGAGAACATCATAGACATCTTGTTCAAGTATCGTTGACTGTGACGGCATGCATAGCTGGCGTCATCATGTTTCTCTTCACCGTGTCCGTACTCATAAGGTACTTCTACTCCAGGAGATATAACCGCAATCCGAACGGAAGAAGAGACATGCCCATATTGTTCGATTTGAACGGAGATTCTCCACCTTCGGATAACGATGATGACGTGGAGCAAGGCGACTTGGCGGCTGTCCACCACGTATGGTACATCCGCACCGTCGGTCTCCAACAATCGCTTATAGACTCCATCACCGTCTTTAAATACAGAAAAAACGAAGGAATCATAGACAGCTCCGAATGTTCCGTGTGCCTTGGAGAGTTCGAACACGACGACACTCTTAGGTTGTTGCCCAAGTGCAGCCACGCGTTCCACGTGCCTTGCATTGACACGTGGCTCCGGTCGCACAAAAACTGCCCCCTGTGTCGCGCGCCTGTGGTCCGCGATGAAACTGGACCCGTCCATCAGAATGGTCAAATGGATTCAAGCGTGTCCGACCATCAGATTCAAAATCATGAGGTTCAGGTGGAGGATTCTGATGATGGGGTTGGATTAGAAGATGGTGGTGGTTCTGGTGAGTCCTCTGGTGGAATAGAAACGCAGCCTCTGAGGAGATCGGTTTCGATGGATTTTTCTTCTGCTTCACATTCAATGGTGTTTCGTGATGTGGGGGTGGATATTGACACCCCTTATGGCGAAAAGGTTAGTTCGAGTAACAAGGGTATGATTCATATGAACATTATCGAGAAACATGGAAGTGGGAGTTCAAGTTCAACTACCATTCACAAGTTGGCTTCAATTGGACGTGCGTTGCAAAAGGGACCAGTCTCAATGAGAAGATCGTTTTCACATAACAGGAAATTTTTGTTCTCCACTCACTGTAGGAGTCAGAGTTCTACTCTTCCATTGTAATGACTTCAACACTGCATCCACCTCCCATTGTAAGGTCAAGTTTCAAGATCAAGGGATTTTGTGCTGTGTAATGAATGTTGATGTAGGAAGATGAAGGTTTGTCATGCCTCCACACATGTCTCTGTCTGTGTTCCCTAACAGACAAACTATGCTTCAGATTTACCCTTATCAATATGTTATACGTATATGATTATAGAAGTATAGTGATATACGAAAAGTTTGAGAATTTTGACCACTGTTTCGTCTGATTCTACATGAGCCTCTGGCTATGCATAGATGCTCTCTTTTTTCTTCTACAAGATTTCACATCGAACCTTCCCCGCTTGATTGCCTCTGTTTGGTGAACTTGCATGAAACACGCCTTCCAATGGTTGACATGAAAATTATCACCTAAAAAAATGCTATCTAACGTTTTTTATACAGATCTAATAGATGAATAATACATGCATCAGGTACTATTTTGCTTGATACAGATTTATTGACTTTTATAGTAAAGATCTTATAAATTATACCTACAATAATGAATGTTAAAGAAACTTTTATCAAACTAAAAGTTCATTTGCTTCCTTTATATTTTGTCTCTTACAACCATCAGTAGACTCCAAATATTTGTCCAAACATTTTTTAGGTTTACTTTTGAACTTCAGATAACTTAAAATTTCATCCTTGGACTTAAGGGTAAAACTAATTAAAGAGAATCTGGAAGAGTAATCAGTACATGAAAGTTGATAATTGATAGCTAAACACTATTCAGTTAACTTATTAAATTATAACAATTTACTAAAATTATTTATTGAAATATATAGCTAAAATAAATGATAAAAAGTAGGCATGTTCATATTTTTATATATTTTTTTGTATTGATAAGAAATATTTTAGAGTATTTATAAATTTAGGTTTTAAATGTTAAACTTTATAACTTTCATTTACATACAACCATTTTAATTGTATTTTTTTTTTTACTTTTTAATTACTATTTTTTCATATTATACTATATCTTCAGACGTTTTCAATTAAATTTAAAATAAAATAAAATAAAGACATCGTAATTCTAAGTAGACGATAATATTATTATTGTAATTGATATAACGATTAAAGAAGGAGTAATATATCAATCTGTCTAGTGTAAACAAAAATAAAATAGATATTAAATAATATTTAAGTATACATAGAAGGACATGTATGTAATGTTTTGTATTGTGAGTCAATATGTGTAATAAAAATATTTTTCTCAAATTTATACAAAAAAGGATTCAGGATTTAAGTGTAGCATGCTATAAAATTAAAGTTTCTGGATTTACTGGATAGCGTATTTTTAAAAAAAATAAGAGAAGTTTGTGTAAAAACTAAAAAATAAAAGGAATGCTGGAATGATTTACTCAAAAGAACATAAATTTAATTTTCACGAAAAACGTATTTTTCTTCTTGAAACCTTTTCTCTTTTTAGTTTATTTTTTCTCTCACAAAATCTAAAATACATTTAAATGGATATTACTCATTTGCTAATTCAAAAATAATTTTATATTACGTATGATGGGAGAATTTCATAGTTGGTTCTATGGTGTAGTGGTTAGCACTCAGGACTTTGAATCCTGCGACCTGGGTTCGACTCCCGGTAGGACCTTAACTTTTGAAAACTGTAAAAATGAATTTTTAGTATAATTAAATCAAGATTCCACTTACATAATATATAAAATACTTTAAAGTATTGAAATAAAATTATTCAAAGTAATGATTTTGTATTTGGAATTCATGTATTAATGTCATCTAAATTTTTCAAATCATTTTTCGTTGAAAAAAAATAATGAATTATGTGCAACAGTATATATAATTGTAAAAAGTAATTTATGAAAATATATATTAAGAATTTAATTGTGAGTTTAAATAAAAACAAATATATTAAATAATATATAAGAAAGACTTAGAAATTTATTATCACTATATTTTTTTATTTGAGCAAATTTGCTTTATAAAACTTATATATCTTTGGTAATTTATTTTTATTCTATTATATTTCATTTGTCTTTTTATTTTATTTAATTATAATTATAAATTTATTAGTAAATACTAAAATATTATCATAATATTTTCATCTACAACCAACGAGTGATTTAATGATCTCTTAATATCTGCCATAAAATGGTGTTACATATGTAAAGACTCACTTTTAATACTTGATCTCTATAGCACCTATGTAACTGGTAGATATGATTTGCTAGAGTTGTCATTAGTTGTGATTTTGCAATGAATATTAATAATATTATTCGTGTAAAAAGGTATACTTTTTATAATGATTTTTTGTATCTTTTTATTATATCACTATTTTATTTTATACTTTTTTTTCTAATGTTATTATGAAAAGTAGTGATAAAGTTTGTGAAAAATAATATTAGAGGTTTATAATGAATGCACAGCAAATTGGGTAAACAATGGCAGTAGTTGGAAGAAGACTATTCTGCAATATTTATGATAACAAGAGTCCGAAAAAGGATAGACATTGAAAAGGGTTTGAGTTGGTGAGCAGAGTGAGTGGAAAACTTCAACCTAATTGAAGGAACTTTGCAGGATCATGCCTCCAAATATTTCTATGATTTTTTCTCCTTTTAGACAATCTAATGCTCTTTGATGCAGCAGAGTAAGTATCGTATATTTACATTAAATGTAAGTTCTTATTGTTCCATTCAGCTTCAACAACCATGGATCATCTTAGACCATCTTCAGTAGAAGTTTTCAAATCCTGTTCTTTTTTTTATGTTGGAACTGAGTTTTTGGAATACATAGTTGCTTCTTGATTTATGTTATTTAGTATTAAATATTAATAAAAAAATTATTTTACCTCTCTAAATTTAAATAATAATTAAATATATTAAATAAATATTTTTAATACTTTTTTTTACTTTAATATCTATTTATTTCAATTTCAAATTTTATATTTGGTTTTTCTTTTTAAAATATTTGATTTTTTCTATCTTTTTTATCAGTAATTCTTATCTTTTTTTTCTTATATAAATTTACATTTTCATTCAATTTAACATTTGTTTTATTTTATTTTTTTATCCACCTCATCTTGGTAAATTTTATGATAGTGATATACCTCTTATAGATGTTAAAATATAATTTTTCATTTATTTTTTTATAAAATAAAATCTTTTCAAAAGATATTCATCTTTTTTATTTTGATCATTGTCTCTTCTATTTGTAATCAATTCATCTTACAGAATTTTTTTTTTAAAATTACATTATAATTCTTATTTTAAAAATATTAGACTTTTTTAAATCTTTAAAAACTCTCAATCATGAGTGGTGTGATTTGTATATTATTATCTACAAGTTATTCTTCTATAAATTAGATTTGTTAATGATAAAACATGATGCTGCAAATAGTTTTTTTTACCTTCAACACATATATATATAATTATAAGAATCTTCTTAATTAGTTTAGAATTTTTTACTTAATAATTTTACTTTTTTAGCAATATCCAATAATATATTTGAGTATTTCATAGTTTTTTTATATTCTTTCATCCTTTATCATTCAAACTTCTTTATAAAATTTAATACTTTTGTATCTAAATATTCTTGTCTCTTTCATATTCTCTTAATTTTTTAAGATTATAATTTTGGTGAAGATAGTAAAACACTAACCCTAAACAAATATGATTTGGTCTTTTTACTTTTTGTTTTGATTTGATCTAAAGTGGGAATTTTAGACAGTGAATAAACAATGTAATCATATTCCACAACTTATCATCAAGCTACTCCTTTTAAAGAAAATTGTATTTTATTTTTTACAGATCATAATTTTTGCCATAAAAAAAATCACTTATGAAAATTTTTCTTTTCCTTTCATTTCCCATATCTCATTGAAATAATGAATACCTGATTAAATTTTAAAAATATAAAAGATATATTATTCAAAAAAATTTGTAATTTATTTTATTTATATATTTTATATATATATAAAAGTGTAATAAAATATTAAATATTAATGGTATTTTAATTTTATATTTTAAAATTTAAATAATAATTAAATATATTTTTATTTTATATAAAAATAATTTTAAAAAATTAAAAATTAATTTAAATAAAATTATTAAACAAATATTTTCTGATATAATGGTACGGTGTAAGAATAGTTCTTGGAGTCACATCTTCCAGAACTAGTTCTTAAACCACGAAAAAAATGGATTTTAATATTTTCAGTTAACTTATTCTAGAGGAAAAATTAAGAATTTTTTTGGAAAATGTATTTTATCTTACTATATATATTATAATATTTTATCGTATTCTACAAAACTAGGATCTTCAATAAAAAAATCATATTAAAAGTAAAATGAGAGGTTATAAAATTCCAAGAAAGAATAAAAAACTAGAAATAAAGGAATTCTTACTTCATAATAATTAAGATCAATACAAATAAAAAAAAATATTTTAGAAGGAGAGAAAGTAGAAACTAATAGAAAGAAAAAAGGAGAAAAGAAAATAAAAAACATGTTATAAAACCTTAACACTTAATGTTTATGGGTCTTTGTTTTTCTTTTATACATCCCAATTTTATCATTTCTACTCAATGTGAAACTTTATGTCCACTCTCACACTTGAATACCTAACAGTCTCTCCCTCAAGTGTGAGACTACCCTAACTGCTGTTGGGTTTACCACAACGGTCCCTTCGATCCCTCCAAATTGGTACACTCCCCTCAAGGGGATTCTCAACCATTACTTTAGTAGTGACCCTAACTACTGTTAGGTTTTACCACAATAGGACATGTTTGCCCTTGTCTGAGCTGGTCACCAAGACAACCAGACTCTGATACCACTGTTGGAAAATTTTCTAAGAGAGAGAGGGTATAAGAGAAAAGATGACACCACTTCCAACATAAAACCTTAAGGCTCAATATTTATGGGTCTTTACTTTTCTTTTATACACCTCAATTTTATCATTTCTACTCAATGTGAAATTTTATGTCCACTCTCATATTTAAATACCTAACACGTCTACATATATAACCTAGACTATTACAAACGTGAGATAGGATTGTTAGGTACTTCACAGTGGAAAAAGTTTAACAAAATTCAACATATAGTAGATTAAAAAGTTGGTTGTTTTATGTACAATTATTTGTGTTAAATATAAGTGAATATTTTTATTTATTGTTTTATTAATATTTTATATTTCCAACTGTTCTATTGAGGTTGTCGAGATAATCACCTTTATATTTTCTTTTCTTATATTAATTTTTTAATAGTTATAATAATTTTTTGCTTTCTATGAGATACTTAAATTTAAAATTAATAATTTTATTTATTTATAATTCTTTTAAGGGATGACCCACACTGCACCTCTAGGCTTGACTTAATAGATGGCAATGTTCTAAACCGTGGGGCACGCAATGCGTGTCGATGTTGTTGGATGCATGAAAGGTCTCAATTTTAAAGTTTAGTATGAAACTATGATGCATGTCATTTTGTTCATAAACTAAAGATTATTTAGTGTATGCTAGGTTTAACCTATTTTAAAGAAAAAATTAATTATTTTGTATCAATTTAAAAAACATTAATATATATGTAATTTTTGTTTCTAAAACAACCAATACTTAAGTGGTATTTAAATTTAGATTTAATAGATATTTTGACTCCAATATTTTGTAAGAATTTGTAATATTTTCACACATTTAATTTTTTCTCAATTAAGTTCTAAATTTTATTAAAATTTTTAATATGATTTATTCTGTTAAATTAATGTTAACAACGTTAACTATGACACGTGAATAATAACAAAAGGGTACTAATATAAACATGAATATAAACATTATAATTTGTAGATTTTTGAAAAAAATAATCATATTGACAGATTTAATAAAATTAAAGACCCAATTAAAAAAAAGTTTGGAATTCAATTAAGAAAAAAAAAAATTTAAAACTCAATCAAAAGAAAATTTAGAACTCAATAAAAAAAAATAAACATAAAAAACATTACAAATTTATCGTCACAATAACTAAAAATCCAAAATGAAAAAAACTAACAAGTTACGTCTATGTGAAGAAAAACATAAAAAAGAGATGAAAAAAAGTCAAACTTGTTTAATGTGTGATGTGACTCCAAAAACCATCTTAGAAATAGCTCACGAATTTCCCTAAAACTAAATTTTTACTTTATTTAGGAAAAGCCTAATTTAAGTGTCAAAGAAAATTGTTTCCTATCAAATATTGTTAGTTGTATATTTTCTAGTCTCAACCAACCTTCTATATTATGAGAGTGTAGAGAAAAGAAATAGAAGAAGTGAAGAAAAAAAATTAAAAATTAATTATTATTTTTTAATTAAATAAAATTATTACTATTTTTATTATTGATAAATTTTCATTATTAATATTTATTATTTTGACTTTAATATGGTTTTACTTCTTAAATTTGGATCACTTCTTCTTTTAGTTCTCTAATTTTCTTTTCATTTCAAAAGTAATTCTTTTTTCTACTCAATACTAGCAGGTTAGGTGACTAAGGACATTTATGTTACTAATAATACATGTAATTGAAATAATAATAATACAGAAATTTATTTTTTAATTTTTTTAACTAAATATATTTTTAGTTCATTAGATAAAAATGATTTTAGTTCTCTAAATTTAAAATAATTTTTTATTCTTTCAAAATTAAAACTATTTGTTTAGTTCGTTAAATTAAAAAAATTAATATCAAAATTTAAAAGTAAGTTTTAGTTATCCAAATCCAATGATTTTTTAGTCGCTTTTAAATATTATTCTTAGTGCTCTAATTAATATATATATATATATTTAAAAAAGTCCAAGTTAAATCATCATTTCAAATTAATATATTTAAGTTTATTCCATTTCAAATTAATATATTTAAGTATATATATATATATAAATAAATTCGTATTATAAAATATTTGTTTGTATAGTTTAGGTTTTAAATGATTTTTAATTTTTATAAATTATATTTATCCTATAAAATTTGTAGGTTAATCAGGTTAATATGTACTCACGAAGATACATTAAAAAATTTTAATATTAATTTGTATAACAATAATTTACTTAGTCCATATCATAAAACCAAAATAAATGGATTTTTTATTGAATTGAGTTTGATGATAACCCATAGTATAAAAAATAATAAATTTTAGATTGAATTAGACTTGGTAATAATTTATAGAAACAATAAATATTAAATTTCAGATTAAATTTGACTCTGTTTGGTGAATTACGGGTAACCCACATATAGTACAGGTTAAAACCACTTAACCCAAAAGTTGTACAACCCGAATATAAAAAAATTCATACTGAAAAATTACTAAAAAATACAAGCTCACACTCATGCAAGTTTTGGATGATACGAATGTTCACAAATTTTTATCCAAATACTCAACTCTATCTCTAACATAATCAGATGTAACTCTTCTACTGATAAGATCGAGGATAAAAATATAAAAAGGAATTGATCTTAAATATTTATGACAATTTTTTATAAATAAATTTAAGTAATTAACATAATTTTTTTCTAACAATTTTAAAGATACAATTCATCAAAATTTAAACTATCGAATATTTTTTAAAAAATCATAATTTTAAATTCTTAAAATTTAGTGGAGCAATTATGTTTACATATTTTAGTCATAATTATTATTCTTTAATACTAAAATAAAAACTTAAATCAGAATTATATACATAATAATGTGATAAATAAAAAATAAAAATAGATTCTATCGTTACGATAATAAGAGTAGTACTTAGAGCTAAATATACCAAGGAGTCCACATGTTTAAACTCACATTCCACAAAAACTTGCACCATAAAAAACTTGTCAATTTACCTTGTATTTTAAACTATATTTAATTTTCATAAGCTACATCCTTCCTGCAAAACCCTTGGGGTATAGGGATTAGTAACAATTTACTCAATCCATTAAATATAAATAATAAAAATAAAATAAATAAATTTTATATTGAATTGGACTAGTACTATATGTAAATTCAGTGCTAACAAAGAAAAAAAATAAATATTTTTTTGAGATTCGAAGACTGAAATACAATTTTTAAATTAGAAGATTAAAACAATGGCCAAATTTAAGCCATTAAAAATAGTTTTAAACAACTTATTTTTATTAATAATTAATAATATTTATTGTTTTATTATTATTTGTATTATTTTATTAATAAAAGAAGAAAGTTTCATGCACAATTATACATGAGATCGAATTTTCTGAAATCTTCGAAATCAGTAAATTTTGGATTAGGAAGATGTTGATAGATTTATATATGCAATAAGCACGTTCATTGTGCACCATCATGCTACAGTTTCAATTGATAATAATTCTATGCTTCATGAAAAAATTAAGCATTTCAAGATAAGACATTTTCTTATAAGATTAGAGCAAAGAAAAAGTGAATTTTATAGCGCAAAACAAAAAATCAAAATGCTAACATTTTAACTAAGAACTTCCGAAAGCTATATTTGAATACTAGAGAAAAAATTTAGACTTTGTACTTCCGACATACAAGAAAAGTGTTCATGATGTAACTATTGGAGCCTAATAATAAATTGGTATATATAAACATACACATATCCATCCATATATATATATATATATATATATATATATATATATTGGGGAAATATGCAATTCATAAATACGCAGGCAAGGGAAGAAGAAAGTTTCAAATGTTCCACATGTTTTCATAGATGCTTATTGTCTGAAGGCAGAAAGAAAAGAAAAAAAAAGGAGGCACAGCACAAGGGAACCTTACCAGCTGTCTTAAATTGGCTAAATATAGTATACAAAAATGTCATTCCTATTTGTTTTGAAAATTGTTGGTACAATTATGACAATGTTGGATGTGTATGGCAAAATGAAAATTTTCTTTATATGGACTTGATAACAGCATTTCATCAAACAAAATTGGGATGAAAAAGATTGATATTCAAAGCCATCTCTTATAAACCAATATGTAAAGTCTCTTGACCACCTGGCCAACTATGAAATAGCCAAGAAAAAGAAGTAGCAGAAGTCCGAAATACGAGAGAGGCAGATAGGAGAATCCCATGACCTTCCCAATGGGTGTGAATGGAAGTGCAATTCCAATTGCAGAAGTCACTACAGTGGAGGAAATCACAGGCCAAGATGCAACCTCCTGTATGAAAGGGATTTTCTCTGTCCTGATCAAGTGAATGATGAGGGTCTGCAAGAGGAGACCTTCAATGAACCAAGCTGAATGGAAAAACTTCTGTGTCACATCAGTGTAAGCTTCGTAATAAAACCAAAGAATCATGAGTGTTGCCACATCACACAGAGTGCACACTGATCCATTCCACAATATGAACATGGACAAGCCTCTTTCCGAGGACTTGTGAGGTGTCTTAATATACTCTTCATCCATCTTGTCCCAGGCGATGGCAATCTGTCCCACACTGTAGATGAAATTTTGGGTAAGAAGCTGTCTAGAAGTTAAGGGCTCATACTTGAATAGCAGTGTTGCCATGAGGAGTGAAATGACACTTCCCAAGTTAGCAATCACTGACATCTTAACATACTTCATTGTGTTGCCAAAAGTGAGTCTACCATGCTCCACTCCCGCAACAAGCACGTTCAGGTCTTTCTCAAGTAAGATAATATCTGCCATGTCTTTTGCAATGGCTACTCCTGAATCCACAGAAATGCTTACATTCGCAGCATCTAAAGCCAGTGAATCATTCACTCCATCTCCTAAGAAGCCAACAATATGGTTTCCAACTGTTTGCAAGGATTGCACTACCTGGAGTTTCTGAATTGGAGTGAGACGTGCTAGTACCGTGGCTCTTTTAACTGTCTCATGGAAAGTGTCTTGGTCAAGTAACTCTAGTTCAGGACCAGTGATTACATGAGTGGTGCTTATGCCAACTTCCCTGCATACCCTTGTTGTCAAGGAGAGGGAATCACCAGTTAAAACCTTTGCTTTCACTCCCTTCTCACACAAACGCCACAGTGCTTGGTTTGCTGTGTCCTTAGGTGGGTCGAAAAACGTTATAAGGCCAAGGAACACCATGTCTTTTTCGATATCCTCGTCTTCTCTCTTGTTTCCATTACTTGTTTCACATGTTTGTGGCTGCAATGTCACGTGTAATCTGAAATAGTCACTGAGGTGCTCCTTCTCTTATCCTTTCATACTAAATTTTTACATGACCTTGTCATGCAGACATTGTTTCTATCACTCTCCGTAAAAACATCTTGATGAGGTTCCACCTATTTAATGCTTATGCAGAGAGAGACAGCCACAACTTTGTCATGTAAATATTCAACATGAGAGGACCATTCTCTACAAGAATGAGAAATAATGTATTATTGAGGACTACCACGTATCCATGGTCTTAGTAAATTTTCATGCGACATAAAGCGCAATTTATTAATTCTTTATCATAAATTGTAGCACACAGTCGTGTATTATGTATAAGTTGACCATGATCATAAATACGTGGTGGTCCTGAACCATACTGTAATTTCTCCTATGAGAATAGTTTTGATAGTGTTCTTTTTAGTGAACTTTTCCTATCTAAATGTGAAGGGAAATTTAAAGAAGACACAAGAAGTGATTCTAATCCTGTTAAACTGTCTTGATGCAAAATCAATGTCATTGGTATGAAAAGAAAGATTAAAAAGAAGAAAAGACACACCATTTCCAGCTTCCTTATAGCTACTCCTATAATCCTTAATCCTTCATTGCTAATATCTTCTGAAAGATTTAAAATACGCTGATAATCATCTGAAGAGAAGGGGGAAATTTCATCTTTATCGAAATTCTCAATGAAAGAACAAACTTTCAATACTTCTAGTAGTGCTCCTTTTGTTACCATGAACCTGCCAAAGAATTGTGAGTGTCTCTCTTCTGTTTCTAAGATGACAGATACTCTTCTTCTTATGAAGTCAAAAGGAATTTCATCTATCTTCTTCCACTTAGATGGCTGAAACTTGAATCCATTTGAATATACAAATGCCAGAATAGCATCATCCAGAGGATACTTCTGATCAGTCTTAAAGTAAGAGTTGAGGAAGGCATAGCGTAAAACTTTTTCTTGGGGTAAACCCCTGTTGTCAAGATGATTAACCATTATTGCATGATTCATTGTAAGGGAACCTGTCTTGTCAATACAAAGAATATCCCTGCAACATAAAAAAATATAGGTACATAGAAAAAGAATTAGCTAGAAAGATGTGCATATTAGGATTAAAACAAGCCTCTTTGTATTCCCTACAATATTTTTGGACGTTATGATTTCATTCATCATTCTTAATAATGATGCTGCATTGCATCTTTTCTTTCTTTGAACTTTGATGTGCCTTTTTTATGTTCTTTTGGGGATGTAGGGGTGGGTTCAATTATTGATATGCTAGAAGGTTAGCAACACGTATACATTAGCACAATTGATTACAAGTTAGAACACCATTTAGACCTAGTTGTCATTTTCTCTATGTATTTTTATACGAGTTCATACTTGTTATGTTTCTAAATTCACAATTCGTATATTTATGTCTTGATAATGATAGATTCTGTGTTATAGGTTCTGAGATATAATCTTAAAACTATTTGACATTTAGTCAAGTTGTCCAAATATATATGTCATATCAATCAATTTATTTAGGGTAAATTAATACTTACATTGATCCCATTTCGCGTATAGATGTTAAACTCTTTACTATGCACCTGTCTTTAGCCATGGCCAGTGCTCCTTTTGCAAGGCATGTATTAACGATGAGGGGAAGCATTTGAGGATTCAGGACAGATGCAACAGAGATGGCAAAAAGAACGCTTTGGGTCAAATTAAGAGAAGTAGTGTAATTTACCACAAACATGATGGTAACAACCACTAGCATAACAGAAATAAGAAAGTAAAATATCCATCTGAGACCCTTTTCAAATTCATCTGGTGGCTTCTTCTTCCCAACTTTTGAAAACATGGTGCTCAAGTAAGTATTGGATCCAGTTGAAATCACTAGGCCTGTTCCAGTACCTGATACCACGTTTGTGCCCTGTGATGTTAATAACTAATCATTTCTCAGCAAAATTCACCATTAAATCAGAAAATCTCTAATCGGAAATTTAATATTTTTGAGAGCTACAACATCTTAAAGATATAGGAAATTACAAAATTGTAAATAGGTAATTAATGAATCGAGACACGAATTTGGATCCTCGTGAGTTAAGTACATCAATAATATTAGCATATTACTGTGATTTGAGATTCTTAATGCAAAAGACGAGACATAAATTACTTGACATATATCAGAAAAATAGGATGGCCTGTTTATGGTTGTTTAAGGTACAGCAAAAATGATCTTCGTCAAATAAGAGAAATAAACTTGCCACATTTTAGTGAGGAATTTGAGTTAGGAAACAATGGAACCTCAGAGGACATTGTTTAGACCCTTAATTGAAGATTGGTATGGTGTTCCTTGTTTCATCTATCATTGAAACAATTTAGTAGTTTACACACACAAAGATTCACTGATGGTTAATGTCTCTTAGCTGGTTATAAGGGTTTGATTCCCTTTAGCCTAACAGTAAAGAAGAAAGATGCACTATGTAGACATCTGAACAGGAAACAGTCTCTTTAGCCTCAAGCAGATTATTGTCTTTTAGTAGAAGTCTGATCTTTAAACTTTTCAGTATCTACTATTTCTACAGTTTTTGTCTTGAAGAAGCATCCAAGCCGAGCTCTAATGCTGTTAAAGTTTTTACAGCTAACCAGCATTCACGTCTCTCCTTCTCTTGTGTTTCAAAAATCTATAGGGCAATGTTATGCTTTACTTTCTTCTTAGAGATAAAAACAAATTTTATGGTTCAATACTAGCCTGAAGAAGAATGATGATAAAGAAAAAAGAGAATCACTACACAGCAAATTGGTTTAGTCCTTGGGCTTGGACTTGGCATTGGAGGAGTACTGTCTATGGAGTTGCATTTGGATGACCTCTTGACCAAAACATAATAGAAGGCTTTGGTCCTTTCCAATTTTATAGAGTGTTCAAGTTCCACCAATTTTTTTTTTCATAAACTGAAGCTACAACTTGCATTGAAACAAAATACAGATAGGGATGTGTTACTGACTCACCATAAAACAGATGTTTTTTAAATCCAATAAAGGAGTAGTGTAGTCTTCTCTGATATCAGCAGTTTTGTCAGTTGTCCAAGATTCCCCAGTTAGTGAGGCCTGGCTGTTATAACAAGGTATGAAAAACACCATTTGTTATTTAGTTATCTAAAATGGCAAAAGGTTGAATACAAGTATCCACTGTCATTTACTAAACATGCAGATTTTCCAATTGACATAACATACCTTACAACAAGTTGTTTAGAAGATAACAATCTGATATCTCCAGGAAAGAGGTCACCAGGTTCAAAAATCAAAATGTCACCTGGAACTACATCCCTATGATCAACTTGAACAACAAGCTCTTTCTGAACAACTCTACCAGCGCATCTTTGAACTTTTATTGGACATTTTACAAATTCTGAAAGCTTCATTGCTGCTTTTGAGCTGCTGTATTCCTAATATACAAAAACGAAGGTCCAAGATTAGAGCCAAAGGAAAAGAAAGCCACATTCCACTACTTCAATGCAACCAACTTATGAAGAAGAAAGTGAAAAACCTGATAGAAACGGAGGGTGACACTGATGAAAACCAAGACGAGCATGATAAATCCATTTGGACTGTCACGGGCAATGAATGACATAACTGACAAAACAATCAGAATGATATTAAAAGGGTGGAAAAGAGCGTTCCGTAGAAGATGCCACCATTTTGGAAAGGAATGCTCAAGTGGAACATTTGGCCCATTTTCCCGAAGTCTCCTCTCTGCTTCTGTGAAACTTAAACCTGCAAATAATCGAAAAATACCTTTCATAGGACACAAAACTAGAGAGTGGTGTTTAATTCTCTTAGAATTTGAGTTTGATTTTAACTTAATGTCACAAAATTAGCTTATAAAGCATCCCCTTGAAGTTGCAAATTAAAGCAAACCCCAAGAGACAGCAATTATGGTGGGTTAATGTGATCATAATGGATTTTAATATCATCTTAGAATTTGGATTTGAAATGAACTCAATCTAACAAAATAAGGATTGTCCAAGTGTCATAAGCATTATTTAAACCATATCTCTAATTAATGATGGACTAAATCATCATCTCCAGGTCACAATTGAGCCAACAATAAAAGAGACTGCAACTAAGACGAGTTAGGAATGAAGGATTTTAAAACGATTTTCAAACAAACTCACCAACCATAACAATAAAAACACTCTGATGTCTAGTTTAGGTGTAATGAAACTAGTTTAGTGGGTTTGAATAGTTTATAGAAAGTTACAAGGTCAAACTTTAGTAAAATCATTTTATACATACAAAAGAAATTAATAGTAGACATGTTTTGAGTATCAATGCACAATTCCCATAGTAGTGCATAGTGAAGACACTTGCCTCTTTCAGTGGACCTAACGTACTCAAAGACCAAGTACTTGTCAGACTGAGCAAGGGTATATAACCACGAGCAGACTTTCTCCTCGTCCTCAGTTTTTGAGCCCCCATCAACTTTTCCTACAATTGAACTCAACCCAGATAAGCAGAAGACCAAAAATAATAACTTGGTATATAATATAACAGTAACTACTAACTCGTAACCAGCTAGAGAGAAGTATGAATAAAAGGGAGGGAAAGGGGAAGAAGAAAAGATGGTGAGGAATACTTGAAGGAATGAAGCGGCGCAAGAATTCAAAGAGTGAAAAGGGAAAGCGATCTTTGTGGGAATTTGGCCGGTTTACAAGAGTTTCCCTAATAGTATTGGAATTAGGAAGCATGTAACTGCTGGTGCCATTGGCAAAAAGATTGAAAATTTTGGTTTTTCCCATGAGGGCATTGAAATAATTGGAGTGGAAGAGAAGGAGAGAGTTGAGAAAAAGAGTGGAGCATGTGGATGTACTTTTACATGTTGTTGTTGATGTTGTTTGATGGACGGAGATTTGAATAGAAGGTGAAGAGAGCATGCAATTTTTGTCCACCTTGTGTTACTTCCCGGACATGCCTCTAACTAACGAAACAAGGACGACAGTTAGGTGAGTCACCATACTGTTTGCTTTGCTTCACTAATGAATCAACTGGGTACCTGTTTTCACATAGCACGCTTTATTCAAACAATTTAAAAAATACTGATTTTTTTCTCAGCAAAGAAAGGCTTATATATATATAACTTATTCTAGTTTTTAAATTGACTAAAAGTTGATTCAGGTGGTTTCATATCCAATGAATAAGAAAAGATCATTCCTAATAGTTCTAATAACTTCTGAACTGACCTACTACAAGAACCTATAATAGTGGTTAAAGAACATTTTATGGCAAAATATGGTATAAATGCTCGCTAATTATACCATGACTTGCCTTGTCCAACATTATCCCTTCAAAAAAGTAACTGCATCCCTCCATTTCCCTATTTTCCAACCAAACTATAGTTGACCACATTACATACCATTTGTCACTCTGTCTATTAGTTTGGTAAATAATTCATGATTTAAGAAATGCAGGAGAGGTTCTAATGGCATAAGCGTACTCAAACACACTCATCCATAACATTGCACTCTTAAGTAATCTAATTTAGAGCATTCAAATATTATTTAAGAGATTCAACTTTACTCCATATAAAAGGGCTAAACTAAGTCCCTAGGTTCAACAGAAACACCCCTACAAGCCAAATTGATTTTGGAGGGAGTTTACCTTGTAATACTTCCATTCAAAGAAGGAAAATGATACTTCTTAGGAAAACATTCACTTCATAATTAACATATTAAGATTTTATTTATATTTACTTTTATTTTATAACTTAAAATATTAATATGTATTATTATATTATTAAATTGTAAAGTGATTGTTTTATTTTTTTAGTGTGTTAAGTTATAATTTTTCTTTAAAGAAATACACTTGGTATCCTAACTTTGATGTTCTAGCCACCACTTTATTCTCATGGTTTCTCCATTGGATCACGATAGACGAGGTGTACCGTGCTTCCAAATCTGAGTCATAAACAAAGTTATTTTTAAAATATAATAATAAATAAATAAATAATATTCTCAAGTGCGGTTGATTAGGAGTATGTAGAATTTTTTTCCTTCTCCATTTCATATTAAATAAAGTTTTTTAAGCTGATTGAGAAAAAAAAAACATGTATTAATTATGTCTTAAATAAAATTACTTACATTGATTTTTTGTCCTTATCTGACCACTAATTAATTTATGATTCTAAATGTGAATACAAATTGATTTTGTTAGTATCAGTTTTAGAAAATGAAATATATATCAATAATTTTTACACAATAATTTATTTGAATTGTAATTTGTAGATTAGGATTTCTTTGAATTGTATTTCCTTAAAAATTATAATTGTAATTTCGATTAAAATTTGACATCAATTGAAGATTCAATAGAATATAAAAAATCAATTAAAAATTTAATTTACTGTAAAAAAATTATGTATTACTGATGAAAAAAATTTCGTTGATAATTTATAATTATCAACGAATAAAATTTCATAGATAATTTATCAACGAATAACAAATCTATAAGTAAAATCTATTGATAATCATTCACACTTTTAGATTTTTGTAGAACATTTATCTTTTAAGAGACTGATTCTCTTTCATTTGAGTTTTATCTTGAATTTCAAGAAATTCAAATGTTAAGGAACTCCAGTGGTGACTCTTTAATTAGTTACATTACTTTTTAATATATAAAAAAACATAATTTTGGAGACGATGACTATAAATTAAATATTATTATTTGCAATATGTGACAATTTTTTAATGTTGAAGGGCATGTTTTTAATTATAATTTGATTTAAAAAATTATTTCTATAATGAAAGAAAAAATTAGAATTAGAAAATTAAAAATCAGAAAAAAATCTATTCAAATTAAACTGAATTATTGTAAATTTAAACTAATAGGAGCGGATCACGAACACCTAATTTTACTTCAAAAGTTTGATTAAAAGGTAAAAATGTTGTGAAAGAATCTTATACATATATGATCGCACATCCCAACTTGTGAAATGCAAAGATTAATTAATTTGAATTTTTGGATTAAAATTATCTTTTTTTCATTCTTGCTTCAAGGAAAAATGATATATTACCCAAAATATTTATTTTTCTTTTAAATAAGAGTTTAAATTCTATGATGTTTAACAAAAATTTAAATTTGATCTTTAACCAAAATTTACTAATATTTGAAATACGATCCAATATCAATATAAACATATCATAAATATTTTTTTAAATTTATAAAACAATATTAAATATTACTGTTTAAAAATTATATTTTTCAAAAGTACATAACATGGAGTTGACTCAACCGCTCTGAAAGTTAAAAGACTAATTTTATAAAAAATTTATTTTCCACAATTTTAAAAATTAATTTAATTATTGTTAATAAATATATTTTTACTTTTAAAAGTATACAAAATTTAGTTCCTAATTTAAGACCTTCACAAACACAATATAATGTGGGTTGGTTTTCATTCAAATTTCTTATAAAATCTAATTTTTTTAAATTTAAGACTCGTGTATTGAAAATATTCTTAAATAAAGTACTTAGTTTAATTTCATTTATATTTTTAATTTTATTTTATTTTTTACGTTTGTTAATTTTTATTAATTAATTTAGGAAAAATATTTTAACACAAATTTAAAATTTTTAGAAATATAAATTTCTTTTAAAATAAGTTCTATTAAAAGAATATAAAAAATTCTCAATAAATAAAATTATATTTATTCAACATGTCTATTATTGTTTTACTTAAACATAAAGATGATAATGTGGGTGGACCATGTGGACCGGTTCGTAGACATTTTACCTCGTTAGTCCATATAGGTTTGTCTTACAATTTGTAATCTGAGTCAAAATGTGAGTTAATTAATCTTCTTTATAACTTGTATTATATTTTTTTAATTTTTATTATTTTGTGTATTGAATATGATTAGAAATTTTTATTTTTTATTTTATCAATATCATATTTATAAGTATAAATTTAATTTTTTATTTTGTAATCTAATCTAATATTATTATTTTCATGTTACGTTTTTTTATTATTTGTAATAGATAGTAAATTATTAATTTTTATATTTTTTTTTATAATTGTTATACTGTTAAATTTATTTTATTATATTGAAATTAAAAAATTATAAAAAAAATTCTAATTTTTTTATTTTTAAAAAATGATGCAGATATGCTAACAAGACTATAAATATGTAAAAACATACTAAACTTTTTAATCCGTGATTTCTTACGGATTAGCATGGTCCACCCCATTTTTTACACATGGACCAAAAGAAAAGAGGCCCGGGACGTTTTATTACTCCGTACTTAAACATCGGTACACTTGCATCATAAATATATTGTGATTCACATTTAACATATTCATTCACTCAATGGGGTTTATATATATTGGGTTCTTGCCTTAAGTTAGCTCATTTTTGTTTTCTTTTCCTTATAAATAACAAGACAAATCTTTACTCTTTCTTTCAAGAGAAGCTTTACTCTCTCCTCTTCTGAAAAACCTTTACTCTCTTCTGTCATGTTAGTGTGGAACATCGTTGAATAGAAGCTGTTTCTATATCCTCATCTGCAACAAATGTTTCTTACAATTGTTGCAACAAATGGAGTATTTATCCTCATCTGCATATATACTATTACGCTATGTTTAGAATTAGATAATTTAAAGCATATATTATGCATATGTATGGTTAATCCTTGTATCGAGTTTGCACTTGCTGCAAATAAAGATTAAATTTTGACAATTTTTTCTTATCCTGTATGTTAAACAACAATAAACAAACAAACAAACACTATTTGTAAGAATTAGTTAAACGCAGATTTGAATAAAGTAAGTTAATAATATTTAGATACCACTTATGAATGTTCAAAAATACTTTCACTTCCCCAGTGAAACAAATTTTCCCTTCTTCAATTCATACCTTGGAATTCAGAAATCTGCATGCACACATAGCCTTAATTTGTTCCTCAAATGGACAGATACAGCAAATCAAAATAGAAATCCTTTTTTACAACGAAATATCTACACAAAAATTATATTAAAAGACAATTAACTTTCAAGAAATTATTAAGTATCATGCAGTCATACTCATGGATGAATTCCAAATTTGTCTACTCGTTGCATCAAATTTCATACTGAACAGTATTCCCCTGTGACCCTCTTTAGTAGCAGACAAAATAAAAGAAAGGAAAGGGGAGGACAAGAGTGGAGCAACCAGGCTAGAAAGCTAAAAACATACACATTTTTTAGCCTCCACACAACACGCTTTGCCCCCAAAGTTCATCTCACATGCAATATGCAAAATAATAGATGGAAATAAGATTTAGTGCTAGTTTTGTGGGTCTGCTATAATATGTCCGACATTTATTTTTTCTCTTTTATTTTGGTGAGGCAATTCTTGTCATAGAGAGAAAAAGCATAAAAGATGCCTGTGTGTGTGAGTATATATATTAATTTAAGTTAAAATAAGAGCTTAACAGTGTGTATGAATTTGGAGTTTTGTGGTCCGAAATCTAGTGGCCTATGATTGAATGATACTGGTGGGTAATGACTGTACGGAAATCGCTGTCCCAAACTTTCTGCATCTTTCAATCAAAGTTAATTAATCACACAAAAAATAGAGGAAGAAGAACACATCCAATTATTTACAAATTGATTATTGTTTTCAGGCATAGCTGCTCCAGCTTGATTTTTGTCCTCAAACAAAAAGAAGGCTCAAAGAATTAACAAGAGAATAATGAGAAAAGGTGGGGGCAAAAGAAAGAACTATCCACTGAAAGCGTGTGCATGAGTTGTTTCAGAATCAAGCAACGGGGTTGCATTAGATAAACCTTTTAGTTGGCACCCCAAAAATATTGAACCCCATTGGCTAACTCCACACTAATCGACACATGTAACTGTGATCCGTGAATTTGTGCTTTCTTTTCAACAAGTGTGCATGACGTCAACAGTTAAATATTAAGATCAAAAACAAAAGTGGACAATTATATTGTATATTTTCTTTCTTTTTTTCATTATCAAGTATCATCTGTCGGAATCAATCTTTATAAAAAAAATCTGAGACATATTCTTTGTAGCTTGAGTTCTTGGTATTTTTGAATAGTAAAAATTGAATCTCAACCACTTTAATTGGCATTAATTTAAATTGATAACAATATTATATATATATATATTTTTGGTTATCAGAAGAACATTAATAGACACTATTACATTATTTTTTATGAGAAGAAAAGATATTAGTGTATGTTAATTACATCAGTGCATTATATAAACAAACCCTAAACCAGGCTGATGAAGAGTTAGAGTGAAACAATAGCAAGAAGTTAGATATACATGGCCAGTGGCGTCACTACAGTTGACTGCGAGAAACAAGTTAGATCATGGAGGCTGCTACGTTCTCTCATGCAACTCCTAATTCCCACATGCAACTGCGCCACCATTATAGAAGACCGAGATGTGACAAACGAGTGCCGCGAAAACCCCAGCAAATATTATTCACCATCACTCATTATGAGCTCCACCACCATCATAGGCACGATCTTCGGATACCGCAGAGGGAAGGTGAGCTTCTGCATTCAGGCAAACGCCAACTCCAACCCAATTCTCCTACTAGAGTTGGCAGTTCCAACAACCATCTTGGCGAAGGAAATGAGAGGAGGAACACTGAGAATCGCTTTGGAGAGTGATAACGGAGGTGACAGTGAGGACAACAATAATAACAACACAAACGCACTTTTGTCCACTCCTTTGTGGACTATGTACTGTAATGGGAGGAAGGTGGGGTATGCCGTAAAGCGTAGACCCTCCAACACTGATTTTGAAGCGTTGAGGTTGATGCGTTCGGTTGTGGTGGGAACTGGGGTGATGAAATGCAAGGAGTTGGTGAGCAAAGAAGATGGTCAACTGATGTACCTTAGAGGGAGCTTTGAGAGGATTCGTGGCTCAGAAAACTTTGAATCGTTCCACTTGATTGATCCAGAAGGGAACATGGATGAGGAGCTTAGTGTTTTCTTTTTAAGGTCCATGTGACCTTTTTCTTTTATTTAATTTTTGTTTGCACCAACATGGCTTAGCTTTTTGAGCTGTGCTTAATCATTATGGTGAAGCAGAGAGAGCTACAACATGTAGCTAGCTACCATGGCTTTAATGTGGTTTATCCTTCCAACTCTTTCTTTATATTTAGCCTCCTAGTGTTGATGGTTTCGGAGGAGAACGCAAATCGATAGAACTTTTTTTGGCCTTCCCCTGAAACTATTAATTGCTTGGTTTTACTGTTCTTAATTGCAGAATAAAAATGAATTATCAGTAGTATCTTTCATTGTCTCATGTTATTCTAAAACTAACTTAAACTCTTATTTTTCTAGAGCTCCGTACTCAATTAGAAGATGAAAAGATTGAGATAAAATTATTTTTTACATTATTTAACTAATGTTTTTAGGTATATATTTAATATATTTGTTTAAATTTAATCTTATTCCCATTATGATTAGTTATGATTAATTATCTTGGTTGGTTGTTGTGCAGTGGAGTAGTAGCGGGAGTGTCATTTCAACAATTCAAGACAGAAATGTCATTATAATTGTTTTTCTATGGATATATTCGATCTAGTCAAAATCGACATTTTATTCATAAAATTGTAAGATCAACTTTTAGTATTTGTAATAAATTTTTAATTTTTTTTTTCAGTAATATCCTTGTTATTAAGGTTAAAAGAGTGTATTCTTTTTCTCTTTGTAATAAAGTATAATAAAGAATACTCAATGTATTTTCTCTCTACTTAAAAAAAGAAAACTTTCAATTCTAAACAATACAGTATCTCTGTATGAAACATTTTTTTCTCATCTCTATCAAAATAAGTTTCTCTCTATAACTTTAAATCTTAATAAATTTTGAAGAATATTTTTATTCTCAAAAAAATTTGATATCACTCTTAATTTCACTATATATATTGAATCACTGTTCAACTTCAAGATGATTTTCAATTACTTTGTTAATATCATATTTTATTTTATCAAATAAGTCTTTAATTATCTCTATAATATAATTGTTAACTTTTGTCTTCATTTTTCTGTGTAAGTATCATTTTTTTTATAATTTCACTACAACATCTTCTTTCTTTAAAAATTAAATACATTTTATTAATTAAGGAAAAGATAAATGAAAAGGTGGAAACAATAAATTATTTATTAAGTAATTGGTTGATATAAGTATTAAGTCACTTAAAGTATCATAAAAGGAATCATTTAATTGTTGTTGATATTTTCAAAAGTAAGGATATAATTGGTAAAAACTAATTAATGCAACCTTAAACTCTATAAACTACAAATAAAAATAAATAAAATTACTTTTCTAAAACGACTCGTATTTAGAAACAGAGTGAGTACTTATGGGTGAAATCGTAGAGTAAAATCGATAAGAAAAAAACTAGAATCGTAGATTTTAAAGTTTTCACAAATGCAGATGAATGTGTTTTAATTTCATTTTAGTGGATTTTAATTTTTTTTAATAGATTTTAATTTCTTTAACATTGAGCATTATTTGTTCCTACTTCTTTCAATGGTTTTTAAATGGTTAACGTTGAGCATTGTTTCACTAATTTAGAAGGTGAACAGTTTTTAATTTTTTAATGGTTTTTAATATTTTTTTAATGTTTAGTAATATTGTTTCCACTAATTTAGAAGCTGAACAATTTTTTTTAAAGATTATTTTAATATTTAATTCAGAAGATTATTTTCACTTTTTTAACCGTTAAACAATTTTAAAACTTTTTAAGTCTAATAAAAATAATTAAAAATTAAAATCTTTCCTTTTCTAAAAATAAAATTAAAACTCGTTCTTCTTTTTCATAACTTTGCTTTGCACGTCCAGTTGATTGATAAGTTAGATATCATTTTAACAAAATTTGTAAAAAGTAAAATCTACTATCCGTGTTACGATTTACGATTTTGTGAACCCTTCACGATTTTAAATAAAATCTCGATTTTAACTACTTTGGTTATATTCATGTTATAAAATTTTACATATATATATATAGAATTTTAGTATTTTATTTGATAATTAAATTGACCAATAATTTTTTAGAAAATAATATAATATGGTAAAATAAAAATAATAATTAAACTATTTATAAAACTATTTTTTATAATAAATACATTATATATAATTTATAACGATTTTGAGAATTTTTATAAATTTATTGATAAAATTTTGCAAAACAAACAGCCTATAAATCCTAGACTGTTATTAAAAATAAAAAAAATTGAGCTAAGTTTTTTATTAGATTCATGAAAATAATTAGAACTAATGTTAAAATTATTTTATCGAAAAACGATTCCAAGAATACAAATTTATATATATATATATATATATATATATATATATTATTAAAAAAGTTCTACAATTACCCTTCAATCCTCTCGTCATCCTCGCTCAAAATTTTGTTCATTCTATTTGTTTATGTTTTCTTTCTTTCTTCTTTTATTATATTCTTTACTTGTAGAATATATTTCTCCAAATGTTATAAAATACAAAATATATATATATATATATATATATATATATATATATATATTATTAACACCTAAATCTATATTAGCTTAAGTATCGTCAGTTAAATCAGTTTTACGTATATCCTTAATAAACTCACATATGTTTATTAATCTTTCATTTTATTTGAAGTTATATACTATTTTTTTTAATTTTATATTTAACTTATTTATACACAGATCTTTTTTATTTTTATTATTTGATTTAGTTCTAATAATATTTTATATGTTTTTTATATTTTATTTTTTATGATTGAATTTATTTTTAATAATACATAAGTTTTTTGGTTATTTATTTTATTTTATAAGATCCAATTATTTTAATAATAAATTTTAAAATGAACTATTGCTTATTTTATAAATAAATAATAGAGGTTTATTTCTTCATTCATTTTAAAGTGAATTATTACTTACTTTATAAATAAATAATAGATATTCATTTCTTAATTCATTTTCAAATTTATCAATTTTAACAACTTTTTTTCTTTACATTTTTATGAAGATATTTAAAGTATTGATCATTTAAAACATGTCAGGCTAAAGCCCTGTGAAACTGGTGAAGGATAAACCAAGTTGGGTTTATCCTAATTTTATTTTGATAAATGTTTTGATAACTAGTTGGTATTTGAAATTTTCTATTTCTCATTTTTCTAATTGGATTTCTAATAAGAGATTTTGTTCATATAATATAGTTGAAGACTTACTTAGACAACTTAAATGGATTGTAAGAAATTGGAGGTTGCAATACTTCAATTTAAATATGGATGGTTAAGTTCATATAGTATTTTGAACTTAGAAGATGTATCCATAAGTTGTTTTAAATTGATAAATGCACCATTATAAATTTATAAATGTGTAGTATCGTGTTTAGATGTTGAAACTTGGGAAAAGCTTATATTGATTCTTTTTAAACTTTATGTTGTTATTATTTATTGTCCTTTAGTTGTATAATAGTTTTTTATTTTGTCATCTAATATTACTGGTAATATTTCTCATTTATATTTTTTAATTTATTTATATTTTTATTATTTAATTTGTTTTCAATTATATACTAGTTTATTTATTATGTTTTTTATTTAAATTATTTCTAGTAATATATTGGTTCTTATCCAATTATTTATTTAATTTTTTTTCCTTTTATTTTGTATTATATCATCTAAAATATTTTTAAAAATCATTTTCAAGATTCAAGCTACAAAATTTAATAAAGGAAAAAGAAAAAAGTAAATAAACTTAATAAAAAAATTTGTAAACTACATAATTATATATATAATACATTTTTAATTATTCTTTAATATTAAAAGGTAAATAAACTTAATCAAACAAATTCATAAACTACATAATTATATATATAATACATTTTCAACTATTCTTTAATATTGGTTTTAGATGTGTATAAATTATTTTAAGACAATACATAATATATCTTAATAGTTATCAAGTCCAATGATTTTTGAAATTAAATCTTAAAGAATGTTTATGGAACTTTAGAAAAAATCTTGAATTCTCTTGTGATCAATTAAGACCGTGTTGACACGTGGATGTCTACATGTTTGAGAAGTTACAGCTTAATACAATATGTAATGAAAGACAAAGATCATGGTGATATGGAAGGAAGTAATTATTAAATAAGTGAATATTCTAATAGTTTAAGTAATATTCTAGATTAGAATATTCAGTCAACAAAATTGAGACTCTTGTGTATTTACTCACAAAGGTTAAAAAATAAGTATATATCTCTTTTGTGAACTAAAGATGATTAATATTTTTGAAAAAAAAACTTATAATCGTATTCATGTTTATTGTGCGATATAAGTTTATTAAAAATAACGTTTGAAGCTTATAAAAGTTTCACTATTTTAGATATTTTCTTTCATTTATGTGTGTAGTGTGATTAGAAGATATACCCACTTAGTAACACTTAGTAAAAATTACTTTGAAAAGTTATATAAGTTACCTCTCATATATTAACTAATGAATGAATTGATTTTAATATCTCTCAATTATATTAATTTTGTGGATGATCTTCCAGTTTGATAGAGTGAGAATTTATATCATTTGTTTATATGTTCAACATCTATCTTATTAATTCACAATATTATCTTATACTTAAAGGTTTGTATGTAAGATTTTCTTAAAAAAAAAAATTCAATCTCAATTTTCTATTCACATAAATAAAGTACTTTTAGTATTAAAGGTGTTACAATAAAACCTATAATATGATAGGAGCATAGAGAGAGTTGGGTGTTGGATGTTATGTTGATATTAACATTAACATTAAAGTACATCAACTTTTTAAAAACCTCTTTTCCAACATCTTTATGGATAAATTTGTCAAAATGTTATTTTATATATATATTTTTAAATTAAAACTCAATTATTTTAAAGGTATCCGATTGGTTTTGAAGTGGACATGAAAAATATGTCAATCAGTCCCTTTGATATATATATATATATAAACACATTTTTTTATATTTCTCTTCTCTTATCATATATTGTATATTCCATAAATTTATATTTTTTGTGTTTCTTTTAAATATGTATATGGTATTGATAAATATATTTTAGATGTATACAACTCATTTTCAATTGTTTTATGAGGGTTATTAACTCAAAAGAGAAATTACGTAAGTAAAAGATATGAGAGATGAATATGATAGAATTAAAAATTTGTTTGAATTATTAGGATGTGTGACATATAACTTGTATTATTTAAAGTGTATAGTTTGAAATGTAAAACTTTAACCTAAATAAGTTGATAAATCAAATCTTAAATTAATATTATAATAACAATTTATGTTTTTAAAACCATTATAAAATAATTTGATCCTCTAGTTTATGTTTATTTTTTTTTACATATCTACTTTCTCTAATCCAAATAATCAAAGATCCTAAAGTATTTTTACAGATAATTGACACCTCACAATATTCTCCTTGTAACTGTTATTCGATGAATTTATGTACAATTAATGTTACTTTATACCATTAGGATTATTTTTTGACACCTGATTTATTTTGGGTGGAACACTTTTGGTAAGAATCAAGTTTGAAATGTGCGCGTTTACTGTAACATGTACCCAACCATACAACAATACAAGTATTTTCAATTCCGTATATGCTTTTCTTGGGAAATGTAGTGATGACCATATATGCTTTATACTGTGTCAAAACAAAAATCAAATATACTTTTCTCATACTCACTTTTTATCTCCAACTAATAATCTAAAATAAGATTTTGTTTACTAATTTAAATAAAAATTAACATTTAATTAACGTAAACCAAATATTCTTTTAAATTCATTACTCTACTTAAAATATTTAAATTATAAACTTATTTTATTTTATTTTATTTTATAATTTCATCTCATCATCGTATCTAAAAATTTTAAGACCTTCTTTCAATTTTATATTTAAGTTTTATTTTTGTATAATATATTAATTTTATTTTATCTTTTAATTGTTTTAATTTATAATTTACTATTTAAAATTAAATAATTATAAAATTTCAATATTTTAATTTAATATAATTTTTTAAATACTACTTTAAAAGATTATTACTAAGAATCATAAATTTAAAATATAAATTTTATAAAAAAAGTTATTGAATTATGTTTATATAATAACAAAAATAAAATTCAAAATCTTAATTAAAAAATAAAAATAAAAAATTATTTATTTATATTAAATATAATTATGATATATAAAAAAATTAATGACTTGAAGTATAAATAATATATAAATATTTTATAGATTCTTACATTTTAAAAAAATATACATAAGATCTTAAGAAATTAAGAATTATGTGACATGATAACATACATAATGATTATATTATTAAAAATTATATTAAAGATTATATTGTTAATTATTGAGTATGTTAATTATAAATATTATGTTTGAGGTGATAATAAACTAATTTATTTTTACGAAAACATTAACAATCAAACTGGTTTAATTTCTATCAGATTACACATCATTATGTCCTGTGATTATTTGGCTCTATTAATTAGGAATTTTGCATTGTTTCTAGTGCTTAAAAGAAATGTTTCTTTAAAAAGATATTCAAATATTGAAATAAATAAAACATCTAAAGAAAAATTACTTTTGCTTTTGAATAAATACAATAATAAAAAAATATTTCTTTTTAATTCTCCTTTATAAATTTCAATGTTACATCAATTATCTTTTTATCAATTATATCTTTATCAATCAATTATTTTTTATTTTTCATATATTTTTTATTAATTGATAAATTATATTTAATTTTTTAAAAGTGTTATTAGAATTTTATTTTTAAAAATTATTAAGAATTTTAAAAATTAATACTTTTATTGATTTATGTATCAAAATTTTAAACATTTATTAATAATCACAAAGAAAGGAATACATAATACAAAAGATTTTGAGGTGTGAATTGGAAGTATTCACATAACAATTGTAATTCACAACCTTACTATCAATAAAATGTTATAAATAGTTAGAGGCTTTAAGTATAATTTTTATTAGTAGGTAATTATTTAATTATAGTTTAGGTAAAAGTTAATTGATGTGGACCAACTTTTTGAGATGGATAGACTCATAAACCTTAACATTATATGTTGAATATAATGAGCTCAAATTTTCATCTTCATCGAAATGAGAAATGTTATGGATTGAAATCCAAGAACTGGAAAACTCTTTTTCATATTAATCCTTAATTGGATTATCATAACAATCCAAACTTCTAGGTTTAGATTATCATAGCAAACTAAGACCCCTCCAATTTGAACATTGACAAAGAATTCATCCACTTACCTAATTGTTTCAGACAATGTAATTAAAATTATATTTAAAATCGTGAAGGGTTCACAAAATCGTAAATCGTGAAATCGTAACACAAATAATAGATTTTACTTTTTATAAATTTTGTTAAAATAAAATCTAATTTATCAATGAATTGGACGTGCAAAGTAAAACAAAATTACAAAGAAGAAAAAAGAGTTTTAGATTTATTTTTAGAAGAAGAAATATTTTAATTTTTAATTATTTTTATTAGACTTAAAAAGTTTTAAAATTGTTTAACATTTAAAAAAGTGAAAACAATCTTCTGAATTAAATATTAAAATAATCTTTAAAAAAAACTGTTCAGCTCCTAAATTAGTGGGAACAATATTATTAAATATTAAAAAAAAATATCAAATACCATTATAAAATTAAAAACTGTTCACCTCCTAAATTAATAGGAATGATGTTCAACGTTAACTAATTAAAAACTATTAAAAGAAGTAGAAACAGTACTCAATGTTAAAGAAATTAAAACTCATTAAAAAAATTAAAATTCATTAAAATAAAATTAAAACACATCCATTTGTGAAAACTTTAAGATCTTTCATTTTACATTTTGTTCGATTTTCCTCTGTGATTTTACCTATTACACTGTATTACAATTATAAATATACTCTAAGATAACTAAAAATAAAAATCGTATGATATTACGATTCTAACTAAATTGGTTTTAGAAGCATTCACTGATTCCTTCACACACATACATGCATTACAGGGTGATTATTTATGATTGAAAGAAGAAAAAAGGTTAAGATAAACAATTAAGATCGATGCTATCTACAAACTAGACTATCATGATTCTTCATTATGACTCAAAATGATGTAATAGGGAGGAAAACACTCCTTTAACCACTAAACGCATCATCAAAAACCAAAACATTATGTATCTTGCAACTTCTCACACCCTAATAATACCACCACCTAAACCAGCAGTACCATTGATATCAATGGGTAAATGGGTACAAAAATCAATACATTAATTTGTTTGCCTTTTTTTCTTATTTTTAAAACGCCTCTTAATAATTTCATATTATTTATAACTTTATTGCCTTTTAAGTCAGCAAATAATTTGTAAATAAAAGAAAAAGCGTAGAATTTATGTGTATTTTATGATTTTTTTTAGTGTATAACCATTGTGTTTTTATTAAAAACTATTTTTTTTAACACTGGGTACTAAGAGAAATAAAACATACTCAAGTCACAAAATTAATAAAAATGTCACAATTAATTAACAAAAGATAATATGCGACTTCAAAACTAATTGTAGCATTATATATATTTCTTAATATATAATTTAAAATTCAAAATAAGATGCATTAGTTTTGAGGTAGTAGTTTTTTTTCATATTTATATTTTATCCTTGATATATTTTAAAATAAAAATTTATAATTTATAATAATATACAATGAGAATTTTTATTTTTCATCTCCATATTTTATATCTCTATTTTATTTTTAATTATATTTTAAAGTAAAAATAAATCTACAATAATTTATAATGGAAATATTTTACATTTAGTTATTTGAACTATTTATTTTATATTTAGTTATGTTTTAAAATAAAAATAAAAAACTATTTAAATATGAAAAATAATTATAAATCTTTCAAAAGTATAACTATTTATTTTTTACGTAATTATCATTTAAATTTTTTTAATAAACTTAGAGGTATAAAGTGCTTCTTTCCTACTAGTATATATAAAATTTTATCTTTTTAAATTTTATTTATTTATTGTTATACTAGTTTGTAAGGGTATATTAGATTTTAATAGAGTGAGTATTAAGTATCACAAAATTTATATTCACTTTTTTTATAAGATTTCGTTTAATAATTTATTACAAACAAATAATGTTACTTCTTGTGTTTCTAAATAAATATCAATAAAATATTAATTTTTATCATTTGTAATAAATTTTTATCAATAATACCTTAGTTAGAAATTGTCTTAATTTGTCTTTTCTATGTAATAAAAAAAATATTTAATTTATTTGTAATAAAAAAATTTTGAATTCTATGTAATAGAGTCTGAAACATTTATTTCTCATATATACCAAATTAAGTTTCTTTCTATAATTTTAATTTTTAAAATTTTTATAATTAAAAATTTTGATTTAAAAATTATAAGAATATTTTTACTTCTAAAAAAAAAATATTATCTCTCTTATTTTCATTCTATATATATTAAATCTAAACTTTATAAAAAAAATTATTATTTCATAAATATGAATATAAAATATAGATTTTTATTATATGATATAAATTTAAATATTCAAAATAACAAATTCAAAAATTTAAAATGAAAATGTCCATTTTATTTTAATAAAGAAGAAAATAATAAAAAGGTGAAAAATAATAAATTATTTATTAAATATTTAATATAATAAATAAAATAATTTACTTGCTTTAAATAAAAATATAATTTGTAAAAAATAATTAATATAATATTAAAATGTAAAGAACATATAAAATTAAATAAAATATTTCTCTTAAACTACCATTATTCAAACACAACTTAATGTTTTATATAAGATTCTAAAAGTCTTATTTTTTTTATCGTGTTAGTATACTCTAAAACATATCTTATAAAATTTAAATCTTAAACTGGTGATCCTGAATATGACTTTTAGTAAGAAAATGCGAGTTCCTCAAGATAATAAAATCCAACTAATTTATTTATTTATTTTTATAGACAAATTTCAAGTTGTTATTAAGATAAGCTAACTAAAATATCAATATTATGGTTATTAAAAATTATTATTAAAGGTTTTGACATCCTTATATCATTCCCAATAAGATATAATGACAAAATATATGATAAGTATATAAGAGATTAATAATAGGTCATTTCTATATAAGCAAAACATATAATGATAAAATATATAAGAGATTAATAATAGGTCATTCCTATATAAGCAAAAGAGCAACATCACATAATATATATTATTCCACAAACAAATTTGAATGCTCTAAGCAGCTTCTTTACCTTATACAGAAAAAACACATTCAGAACAATTACAAAGTTATTTCTCTCTTTCAACCTAATCCAATCGAATGGACGAATCTTTCAATTGCCACTGCTTATATATATATATTACTCAGTGACATATGAACAATCAATCGTTATTTTTTTTTTCGTTGACAAGTCTCCATTATTAGATTATTTTTAGAAGAAACTACCGGTCAACTGTTTCTTTTTGCTTCCTACACTTTTTTATCTGCAATCCAACATAAGTTTCAATTCCAAACCATTTATCCCCAAAAAATTTATATATATTACCGTAAACCTTTATTAGTATATTACTGACATGAAATTTCAATTTTATCCAAAAAATTATACAAAAATATATATAGAATCACATCTAAGTTTTTTAATTTTGTATAATTTAAATAAATATGTTTTTCATTTCTTTATATTTATTAACTATTTAACTCACGTTGAATCTTGTCATACAATATTATTTTTAAAATATTCTTACAATACAACACGTAAGTGTGTATGTGCAATGTTCCAGAGTCATCAACCACTCGATGTGAACATGTCCAAAGGTGAAATAGGGCATACAAATTTTTAAAAAAATATCTAACTCACCATTATGACAGAGAAAGCAACGTGATTTCATAATCATAAATCATATCATATCCCACAACTAGGCCAAAGCCAAACGCTCCCTTCCCAATTTTCTAGTATCGAGATTTTCAAATACCATGCCCCAGCTCTGGTGAATGTGTTTTTGTTTGTGAAAGTGTTTATCGCGAAAAAAACATGACAAAACTCACGCACCTAATTGGGATAATCAAGGACAAAGCGTCGCAGAGCAAGGCGGCGCTACTCTCCAAACGCACCACGCTCTCCTTGCTACGTGCCACCAGCCACGACTATTCCGCGCCCCCAACGAGCAAGCACCTGGCCACGCTACTCTCCTCGGGCGACGGGCCACGCGCCACAGCCTCTGCCGCGGTGGAGGTCCTGATGGACCGGCTGCAGGGCACCAACAACGCCGCCGTGGCTCTCAAGTGCCTCATCGCCGTCCACTACATCATCAGCCACGGCAGTTTCATCCTCCAGGACCAGCTCTCGGTCTACCCCTACTCCGGCGGCAGAAACTACCTGAACCTCTCCCACTTCCGACACACGACCGACCCCACCACGTGGCAGCTCTCCTCCTGGGTCCGGTGGTTCGCACAGCACATTGAACAGCTTCTCTGCGCCTCCCGCATCCTCGGATTCTTCCTAGGAACCTCGACCGACAAAGAGAACAGAGAGGACAGAGCGTCGGGTCTCGCGAACGCCGATTTGTTGACCGAGTTTGACTATCTGGTGGCTGTGATCGAAGGGCTTTGCAAGAGGCCGGAGCCCAACGGGAACCTCTTGGTGGAGGAGATTGTGAAGCTGGCGCGTGGGGATTGGGGCGTGGTGCAGGCTGAGGTGCGCGTGAGGTTGAGCGAGTTTAAGGAAAGGTTCGGGGGGTTTAAGTTTGGGGAAGCGGTTGAGTTGGTTTGGTGTTTGAAGAGGTTAGAACAGTGCGAAGAAAAGATGTTGGAAATGATGGATGAGGCAAGAGAATTGAAATTGTGGGATATGGTGACCCTTGTGAAGGACATGGCTGAGATTGAGGTTTACAGAGAAGAGAGTAAGTTGCGGAGAGACACCTCAAAATTAAGGGTCAGTGAGTCCGATCGGTTTTCGGGTCGGGTTCTCAATTCCCGTGACTTTCTGCGGTTTCCCTCCGGCAGATTGTTGTAACATTTTTTTAAGTTAATGTAAATAAGTGCCACAGCAAAGAAACCAAATTCTTATTTATTTGTTTGTTTATTACCGTTTTCTCTTGTTATTATATGATGATTTTGACCTTTGGGGACATGTTTCTTGTGATTTGGGATTGCATGTGCTTTGAATTATTGTAGGGTTTGTGAGAAGAAGAAGAATTTCCATGTAGAATAGCAGTGGAAGCAAGGATCGTTTTAACCTAAGTACTATTTGTTACTTTTACATTAAAAACAAAAAGTGTGTTATTGCATCGCATCATTATTATTTTTTTTTTTCTACTTCCTTCCTATTAAAAAATAGACTTTAAACATAATTCAACTCCACAAAACCGGCTTGTAAGGTAAAGATTACATCCACTTATACATCTCGAGCGTGAGACTATAGATTTATGGGTGGTCCAATAGCGGCCCGATAACAGATAGTCCAACAACCTTGCTAGGATAGACTTATATGGCTTTGATACCATATTAAGAAGTGGACTTTAAGCCTAACTCAATCCCACAAAACCAACTTGTAAGATGAGGATTGCACTCACTTATATACACTAGATTGACTTTATCTCTAGGCGATGTAAGATTTTCAACCCTTCCTACCCCTTCAATATTATGATTGAGTTCTTTGTATATCTTATCATCTTTCGTAAATAAATAAGCTACCCCAACTAAAAAAAGCCAATAGCACCACATAGTGTCTTATACCAATTAGATGAGTGATGAAATAAATAGGCAATATAAAGTCCCACCTACCACCAAAAAAAGTGTACCATTTTTATAATTTAATTTGAAATAAAATTCATCATAAAAGTTTTTTTATAACGTAACAATCAATTATAATTTTTAATCAATTTAAATAAGCGCAACTCAACTTAACCCGCTAAAATATAGTAGAGTTAAATTGAGTATATGGAGTTCATGAGTTAATCACAACTTAGTACACAAATTAATAGATGTAATGATAATTTGTTTTACTTTCCTAATAATTAATTTAAAAGTCATATTTATTTTTAATTTCGAATTGATTATTGATATGAAAAATCAAATTGACACTGTATCAAATTTAATGGCTATTGGTATTGTAGAATAATTTTATCTTGTTTAATTTAAGTAATTATTGTAAAAATCAAGAAATTGATCATATACGATGATTTGTGATTGAATGGCAGTGTAAGACTCTTTTATAACGTGAATGCATAATTTTTTTCTCTTGAAAAGTAAGCTCAAATAAATAATATATTGATGAACTTTTTATAATTAAAAATCAACACCATGAACATTGAGGCTTTCTTTAAAAGGAATAATTATTTCGCAGGTAGTATTGCGTTGCTCAATAGGTTTTTGACTTATCCTAATACGTATTATGAATGGTGAGTTTGACTTTTGCTTCATTATGCATTTGGTGACTGGTATTTTGGATTTGAATATTTAGAATGGAGGATGAATGTTAATTTTTTTTAAATAGATTATTTATATAATAGTAGAACTGGGCCACTTAGCCCATAAAATTATTTAAAATTGGAATGAGTTGAAGCAATATTTTGATATTAAATATTTTAGTTAATAAACCAGTAAATTCATCACACGTTGTCAATTGTTATCTTAAAATAATTAAATTAACAGCCAATTAAATGTGATAAATAAATGGATTAAAAAATTGATAACTTTAATGTTTCCTAAATTAGCTAATAGATTTGTTTCCTTCCCTCTTAAAAATATGAATTACAATAAAATAGAGGTATTTAGTGTTACTCACACATGGTTTCACCTATTGGGATGGTTCATGGTAGAAAAAAAAACCAAATTGAAATCACACTCCAACCATAAATACTTTCTACCCTTTGCAACAGTCTCCATAAACTAAAAATAGAACATTTCAATATTGTTAATTTAAGAGTAATATTCTGATCAAATTTATATATTGATTATAAGTGGGAAAATTTTGGAGGTATAAACAATTTACTTAACTCTAAATAACATAATTTAACGTGTTTTAACTTTATGATTAAATAAACAATATACTAAATGCATGACAATTAATAATGAAAATGGGTTCTTTAAACATTTTTTTATGTATACATTTTCGTTAACTTTTACTTTCCATTTTATTTACAATAAACAACCAATAAAAAACAATTGTGATGAAAGATGAAGTGTTTTTATTGTATAATCATAATAATTAATAAAAAATAATATTTTATTATAATTTTACATTTTCGTAATTATTATTTTTTGTAATAATAGTTATAACAAAAAATTTAATTGCATCTATTATTTTTTATTATCATAAAAGAATATAGACATATATATTAGTTATACGTGTCTTTTAATAATAAATTACGATAAGTTTTATGTTCTATTTTAATTTTGGATTTTATCTATTTTAGAAATTGTTTGGAGTAAGATTTTGAGAAGATTTACCTAACAAGTTTTATAAGTTTTTCGAAGTAAACTTTTAGCAAACGGAATTCTAAAATAAACTATTCAAATACATATTTTAAATTGAGAAATGTGTAAAGATAATTTGAAATGATTAATTTAGAATATTGCATGAATATCATATTTCTTTTTTGAATTGCGTAATTTAGAACGGATTGAGTAATTCAAGAATTTTTTAGATTAAGTAATTGGAAAGATAATGTTTAAATATTATCTCCCCTTCCTAACGTTGCATAAACGCGAGTGAGTCTAGTGAAAAACAATGAAGATGCTAGTTAGGTAGGGCATTTTAGTCTTTTTACTATTATTATGAAGTGCAGTTACTAATTATGAATGTGCAAGAAGTAAATGCAATCCATTACAATCTTGTTTTTTGTGTCACCGGGCTCAATACATATATATTGATGTGGCCCATAAAAAATAAAAGGTGTTCATTAATTTGTTTGAACTCCAAATAGGAGCAAACCCTAACCATTCATTTATTTAAATTTAGAATGATTTTTTTATCTTCTAAATTTTAATTTCAATAATTTAGAATAATTTGGTTTTTCAAGCAATATTAAAGAAATGACTTTAATTTCAAGTGTAAAAAAGTACAATAGCTGAAGCTTATATCTGGTAAGCAAATAACACTTCTTATTCAAGTCATACATTTTGAATGAGAAAAATGTTCAATCAATTTTTGTTCTTTAGCAACTTCTATTGCTCAAATAAAATGTCATAATCAAACAATGATTATGCCAAAAATTATAATAAGTTAAACTTAATATATTATTTCATTTTTTTTAAATTACTTGAATATTGATTTGACAGTTAAGTGACAAGAATATCTATTAATTTTTTTCATTACTAAAAACTTAATGATACATAAAGATAGATTAAAATATTTTTAAAAATATAATAGGTAACTCGATTAAAATTACATTAAAAACAAAAAATAAAATATTTTTCTTAATTTGAGTGAAAAATCCATAAGGTTGAGTGGGTTAGTAGTGTTGTTGTGATGCTTCTTGGTCTCTTCTCAATAACTTCTCAAGACTTTCTCCATTTGACTGCCCAGACCTTCTCAATACAATAAGTTTTGTATTCTTAATATATGTAGATATATATTTACTGAAAATATATTTAATTATATCAATTTTTTTAAAATTTTAATCAATTAATTAATGTATCTAATTAAATAAATGGAGAAAAATATTATCTATATATACATATTAAATTATTCAATTACAATCATTAATTAAATTTTTTATTTATAATTTAAATGATTATTTTATTACATACTAACATTTTTCAAATAATACAATATGAAAATTATATATTTTTTATTTTAATAAATTAAATTTAATATGTTATGCATATAATATAAAATATAAAATAAATGTGTCAACAAGAATAGTGAACTGAATTTATTATCTTGTCTCATCGAATGAACAGCTACTTTTGCGATTTTTAGTTTTGAATCTTAATAAAAGTTTTTTTTATTTTGTTATATTTTAGTATTAAGTTTAACACAAATTTTAAAATTTAGCGTGTATTATTTGATTAAAAATACATTTGAGGAAATACTTGTTTACTTTTTTAAATATTTATGGAAATGAGAAAAATAAGATATTCTTAAATAAATAAATATAAAAGAACATATCCAAACAAAAATATAAAACAAATTATTTAAACAAAAGTATAAATTTTATGTTTACTCATTTACATAATTTTTCAAACTATTGTTTGTAATTAAGATTAATGAATTTAAGAAATAAAATTTATGATAAACAAAAAAGTTAAAATAAAATGTAAAATACACAATGCATAAAAAGTTTAATGGTATATTGAAAATAAAACAAATCTTAAAATCGAGCTTGTGAGAGACACTAAAAGGATATTAAAATTTAATTTGATCTGGAAAGACATTTTGTTGAAATTTATGTGTTAAATATTTTTATTTAATTGATGTTAATCAATATTTCATTTTAATATATTAAATAGAAAGTTTAAATTATCCTAAGTTTTGTATGTGTGAACATTGGTCCCACAATTAATGAATGTATGACTATAGCACAAATTTTGAGCTAACTAAAAAATAATTGAAGTACTATGAATGGAACGATTCAAACTAAGTTATCAGGATCGTATTAGACTCATTAATTTTGTGAATTTAAAACCACAAAGACGAAAAAACATAAAACAAGACTTTTTCAATATGTATCAATATATCAATTTTTCAAAATACGAGTTTTTTTAATTGAAAATTCACGAATTTATTTCATTTAAAAAAAAAAGAAGGTTACTTTGAATTAAATTAGCTGTTTCTCAAAAAGTATTTTATAATTATAAATAAACATACATCAATTTCTATTTTTTTATTTCTAAATAATAATCCCTAGACCATTTAACGTTATTTAGTGAAAAATATAAAATTTTATTGGAAAGATAAAATAAAAAAATAATACATTTTCAATATTAAGATTAGTTAGTTGCACATTTTCATAAATAGATAATTTCATTTTGAAACGTAATCATTTAAAAGAGATCTACAAGGTTGTTTGAATTTTTCAAAAAATCACAAATCTATTCAATTTTTTCAAAATAAGAGATTATTTTTAATATTTTGTTATAAAATGACATTTTATGATTTTAAAGAAGTATAAATTAATTTCTAAAATTAATTCTTAGAAAGATTTAATAATATAAAAAGAGTACACATTCCAAGTTTTAGGGATGAAGTTGCCACCTAATTTTTAGAACTTGTAGGCTACATTTTAAATAAAACTCTACAAGATTTTTTAATCTTTCAAAACAAAAAATTATTTTGAATATTTTATCAAAAAAATAATTGTTTCTTTTAAAAAAATATTATGGTAAAGGAATATTTTTTAATTTTTAAAAATTATCCCTATTCTATTTACTATTAGAGTTTCCAAAAAGTAATCATTTTTAAAAAAAATCCACAAGTTTGTTTCTATTTTTTAAAATAAGAAGCTATTTTTTAATATTTTTCACAAAAGTACCTATTTCTGTTTGAAAAATATATATTTTATGACAGCAAAGGAACATAATATATATATTTTAACTTCTAAAAAATAATCACAACATTAATTAATATTATTTAGTTAAAAATTTGATTGTTGGGGGAGATAAAACACGAACACAGGTATATTATCATGCTTAAAATATGAGGTTTTGTTTGTTATAACTTTTTTCTTATAAGAAGAATCACTTTCTCTTCAAACGTAACTATTTTTAAAAAGATCCACACGTTTGTTTCAGAATTTCAAAATAATAGGTTATTTTGAATATTTTGCCATAAAATTAGTTGCTTTTTTAAATATATTTTCTGATGGTAAAGGAACATAAATTAATTTCTAAAAAAATATATCTAAACTATTTAATTAAAGTAAAGTATTTCGATTGGAAAGAACAAACGAAAACACTGTTGTAACTTTTTTTCCATAAAGAAAACACTTACTTCCAAATGTAATAATTTTTTAACAATTCACAAATTTATTTTAAAAATTTTAAAATGAAAGACGAGTTTGTTATAGAAGTTTATATTATTTTTTAACACTTACTCTTTTATATAACTCTAAGAGATCTTAATTGGATAAAGTATAGAACAATAATAAAATGACATTCTCGTACACAACAATTTAATCAAATATAGTAAAAATACAAAATAACAGAGCATGAAATTTATTTTTTTAGTTGTTTAAAATATCCCCATCAATGATTCCCTCTGCTTTGTTTTTTCAGTCACATTGGCAATTATTATAATCTAAAGAATAACAATAATAACGATGATGATATAATATTAGGGTTTTGGAAGCAAGACGTTGGTTAAAGCGTGACTTGGTTGGCGGTTCGAGGGCAGGCCCACATCACAACGAAGCGGGCCACAGTAAGAGACAAGCTCGTGGTGGGGGCCCACAGCACAACTAGTTACCACCTCATTGCTAAAGGTGACCCACTCCTAACGTGTTTCTCTTCCTCATACTTGTCCATTTTCTCATTATTACTATTTTAAAAATAAATAATAATTAATTAGGTTAATTTATGCTCCTAAATGAAACCCTACAAAATACTAATAATTAATTAGGTTAACTTATTCTGATAAATAAAATCCTTTATCAACGCAACGCAACATCTCCTTGTGCCAGTCTTGGATTGGACTGTTCCAGCACACGCATAAGCCAAACACCACCTTTGCCGCTTCAATTACCACGTCCTCTTGAAAACGACGACGTCGCCTCAGCTTCACCCTAACTTATTACGCGTAACACTTCCTCTTCGTCATCACAAGTCTAACCAACACAATTCTGACACGCTCTTTTCACACTTTTCTGAATGCATCATGCGTTTTATTATTGGCTAATTTTATTAAAAATTACGCAACCTAATTTATACGTTTCATTTCACGCTTAATCAACTATGTAACTTTTAACTAAATTTAAGCTAAATTAATTCAAATTTATACCTGTTTATCTTTTAATTATTTCTTTAAATTAAACACTAGTGTTTTAAGATGAGTATCATAACAGACATTTGTATTGTAATTTACTTATTGGTGATTTCTTTTAAAGGCATTAAATTTTGAATTATAACTAAAAAAAAGTTATACTAGTTCAATTGATATTAAAATAAAAGCAACGGAAAGAAAAAAATAATATTTAGTGTCTTTTGTGGAAAATTTCAGAGAGGATTCACTTATTATGTTGACATGTATTTATTGCACGCAAAAGATTGTTATATTGTCCCATACCTAATACCAACAATATTGATGGACGAATTATCACATTTTTTATATTAATGATAAAATTAATAATTAAAATTTTATCACCATATTTAAATTACTTATATCAATTTATAATATTAAAAATTAATTAAATCAACAGTTTCAACTCTATAATTCACCTAATAATAACTTTTCACAAAATTTTAATTTTTATACTAAAATTATTATTAAGTGTGATTTAAATAAAAAACCATTCTAAATATTATAACTCACTATATACTAATTTAAATCAACATTTTAAATTTAACCTTTCATATTTTAAATATTTTTATTATTTTCATGTTTGCATAATTTTAAAATAATGATAAATTATAATTATTACGCATGAAGATATTTCATAACATTTTTCAATAATATTTAAATACTCAAATTAAATATTAATAATCATTAATTATAAACTCTTAACTTTTATTAAAATTATTTTTTGATATCAATTAATTACTTTATAAACTATTTTTTAAAAATCATATTAGATATATTGATTAATAGATAAGTTTGTGTAATTTTAAAAAAATAACAATAACATAACTTAAATAAAAAAATCAAGTTAGAATTCAACTTCTAAGAACCAAATTTGGCACAATTTTTGGGTCCCCCCAAGGGTGAAATGGAAGAGAGAAATCGTATTACCAGAAGTTGATTTCTGAATATGTACATTTAACTAATGTAGTTGAGTAAATAAATTGGTAAATAATTTTTTTGGATAATTTTATTTGAAAAAATATATTGAAAAAATAATTTTTCTACCACTTGTTGTTGTGTAACGAATATTATAAAGCAAAACCGGGCATACATACGCTGGCTGACACGTGTAGTGTAGCCTTGCAAAATTCTGAAAACGCCAACCGAATAAGTACCCTTTTCTTCTCCTGTCATTTTTTTGATAAAAAAAAAAATCAAAATGTATCTCAATAACAAATCCCTCCTATTATTTAAATAATACAAATCACTATTTAGTTATTTAGTTAAGAATTGAGAGAACCGATTTCTGAACTTACAATCTATTTATTTAAAAAATCATTTCAAAATTTGGTTAATAGTGTGTTAATGGTTTAATTTTTATTAATTAAAATGTTACCTTTAAAGATTTGCAGAGAAAGGACGTTGATAAGGAAAAGAACAGATAAGGATATATATATTAAAGATGATATTATCTGATTAAAGCTAAAAATATATGATTTAAAATATTTGAGATGATAAATAAGAGTTGTGAATGATTTATAAAGGATGATAAGGTATAAGGATGCAGGGAGAAGGAGTTGAGGCGAGGGAGTCAATAAAGAGAAAAGAAGAACGCGTGGAGAAGAGTAGGGAGTGGGAGACTGAGTAAAAGTAGAGTATGGTGAAGACTTTAGGTTATAAATTAATGTTGTTGTGATAAAGGAATAGTATATGTATTGGTAACAAGGAAAAGCGGCATCGAGAATATAAACAAGAGATTAAGAATAACATAGGGAAAGTGGAATCTCAATCAATCAGGTAACGGAACTTTTTTTATCAGTTCCGTTCCATAGCTAGCTTAGCTGTGCGGAGACGACAACTACCACCCATTTCCTAAGATACAGAGAGCCCATTACCTCCTTGTTTCTTCCGTCCTCCACTTTCTTCCTCCCAACACCCAAACTATAAACCTCGGATTTTCCCTTCTCCCTGTCTTTTAACCCCCTTCCCACGCGCTTCTTTCCTTACACGCTAAGATTTCAACCGCCGATCTGCTTCTCTTTTCATTCATTTGTTGCACGCCGAAATGTGGTGGATGATGGGCGAGGCCGGAGGGAATTATTGTTCTAAGAAGAGCGATGATCTGTGCAGCAATGTTTGTGGTCAGGTATATTAACCAAAATTGTTTTTTATTAAATTAAATGTTACTTTTCCGTTTGTGGTGTGGATACAAGTTTTTCTTGCTGTTGTTGTGGCTTCCGTTCGCCTATTTAGTTCATGGATTTCGTGATTCGCTGAAGCAAACCCAAATTTAATGTTTTTTCCTTGGATAACTGTTTATGTGGATTGTCGTGTAATCTATATCAGTGGGTTGTCAGGGAAATTTGCCCCTAGATTTGCTCTTTTTCTGTTGTTTGTTTTTATTTTTATTAAAAAGAATTTTGTGTGCGTGAGAGATTTTCGTGATCTGAATTTAGGTATGCGATAAAGCTGCGTTTCTGATGTTTTAGCGGTTGTTTTTTTTTTTTGTTGTTTCTTTTTCTTCTAATTTTAGCAAACCTGCGAAACTATTTTTTGGGATTGTAAGTGATCGCAAAGGAAGACGCCCTTTTCCCTCTTCATCTTTTTCTTCCTATTTTTGGAAGACATTCATTTGGGAGGGAAAGGGGTTTCGTTCCTTTTGTAGCCATAATTGGATTTGGACGGGTGCAAGGTTTCTCGCACGAACATCTTGCAATTGGGGATTTTCTGGGGCTTGTTTCCTACCTCTACACGATTCAGCTCTGGCTTTGTGATTACATTCGGGGATTGAAGTTGTATGATGCTTGAAAATTTTCACCAATAGAGAGCAGCATTGTGATTTTTATAAGATTGTATGATTCAATGAAGCTGCATTACATGTTCATTTCATGATTTTTCATTCTTGAAGGTGACTTTTTTTGTACTGTTTTCTCAAGTGTTTGTTCCTTAATTATGCAGGAATCAAGTCAAGTTTCAAGCATGTCAAGGATTCGCTGCATTCTGCGTGGGTTGGATGTTAAAACCTATATGTTCATGTTTGCCGTTGTCCCAATGTGCATCTTTGGATTCTATATACATGGGCAAAAGATCTCCTACTTTCTGAGGCCGCTATGGGAAAAAGCGCCAAAGCCTTTCAATGTCATCCCTCATTACTATAACGAAAATGTCACCATGGAGAATCTCTGCAGACTTCATGGCTGGGGAGTCCGGGAATATCCTAGACGTGTTTATGATGCTGTGCTGTTTAGTAATGAGTTGGAAATACTGACTTTGCGTTGGAGAGAACTGTACCCTTACATAACAGACTTTGTTCTCCTTGAGTCAAATTCTACGTTTACGGGATTGCCCAAGCCTCTGGTTTTCCAAAGCAACAGGGAGCAGTTCAAATTTATCGAGCCACGATTAACTTATGGGACTATTGGTGGGAGATTTAAGAAAGGAGAAAACCCATTTGTTGAGGAGGCGTATCAGCGTGTAGCATTGGATCAGCTCCTCAAGATAGCTGGTATTACTGATGATGACTTGTTGATTATGTCTGATGTGGATGAGATACCAAGCGCTCACACTATTAATCTCCTGAGGTGGTGTGACGAAGTACCTTCAATCCTTCATCTGCAGCTGAAAAACTATCTCTATTCATTTGAATTTCGCGTGGATGATAAGAGCTGGAGGGCTTCAATTCACAGGTATCAGACTGGTAAGACACGGTACGCACATTATCGCCAATCTGATGACATGCTGGCCGATGCTGGCTGGCATTGTAGCTTTTGCTTCCGTCGAATCAGCGATTTCGTTTTTAAGATGAAAGCCTACAGCCACTATGATAGAGTCAGGTTCTCTCATTATCTAAATCCTGACAGAATTCAGAAGGTAATCTGCAAAGGGGCCGACTTATTTGATATGCTGCCGGAGGAATACACTTTCAAGGATATCATTGGTAAAATGGGACCAATACCCCATTCATATTCTGCAGTTCATCTTCCTGCCTTTCTTCTGGAAAATGCTGAGAAGTATAAATTTCTTTTGCCCGGAAATTGCAAGAGAGAGAGATGATTTTGGAAAGTCATTTATGATACTGGCTTCTTTCTGAGCTTGTAGCTTGTACAGCTCAAGTGACTCTCCTCTCTGAGTTTTTAACTGTGGTTGTGATGATTGTGTGTCAGTGTCACTCATACAGCTGTATCTTTGTCCAGTGAGATATTCTTTGGGAATTCATTAATTTCAGATAAATTCTTTGATCTAGAGGGAATTCTGTATATAATTTAGACCTGGACTTCATTCAGGGGGAGCAGCAGCATTTCTCTACTTATGAGCGACTGAAAGTTCTGTTTGAGAACAGGCTTGTCTTCATGAACCGTGTTTATTATTAATGTGATTGATCCCCAATACACGAGAGTAGTCTAAAATCCCCCACTTTTTCCTGTTTGGGAAGTTTTGATTTGCAGACCAATTATTTTCTTTGTTTATGCTCTAAATATCTAATTCGATTGGTTGGTCTACTATATTCATGACAATGCTGACTCAGTTCATTGCATTATATAAATATACTTTGGTTGCTGTATTCCATTAATTTCTTTTTCTTCACTATAACGGTATTTTCCTATTTAGAATCTCCTGAAATCTAACGAAATTTATTTTCTATTGTGTATTTTGTTAGACTAGTTTTGGTTTAGCATAGGTGCATCTTATCCTTCTGAAATTTTCTAATAGATTAATTTTAACCATTTCACATTAAGGCTTGTGTGTGTGCCATCAATGGCTTCTAAAGTTTTCTGATAGACTAATTTTAACCATTTCAAAATAACGCATGTGTTTATCATCAATGAAGTGCTGTTGCTGGAACTGGAAATCAAAACGGGCTTTTGTTCAGCCTTCCTCATGGGCCCTTTGGCTGTACCTAGGGTTAGCATAAGGTTAGAATCTTTATACCAGGATTGTTAAGGGTGATCAGAGAGTGAATTTCGAGGTGTGTTTGTTGTAAGCCCTTGCACGAGCAATCATCTGTGAATTTCATTTTTCTATATTTAATCTATAATTTCAAGTTTAATATATAATTCTATGATTCATTGTATCCACACATTTCATATGGGGGAGATTTTGTCGGTGCTTGAATGTAGTCTAACATGTTTTCATTCCTCTACTGTTACAATTTTATTTTGTATAATTTTGAGTGTTTTTGATTCAAGAGGAGTGAATCTTGGGAGAGTTTTTTATTTATACTTTATTCTTATATTTTACTTTCGATTTCTTTCATTAAAAAATTTAAATGGAAGAGAAAGGAAAAAGAGTGGATATTAATATATCAAGATAAAGTTTGTACCCCCACATGAAAGAAGATATTATATTTTTCGTTTTCAATTACGAAAGATGGGAATAAAAAATAAAATTAATAATAATAGTTAGATAACAAAATATAATAGATAATAATATCAAAATACAAGTTATATTTGTAAGGTATGATGTTCTTAATGTGTTGTTGCATTTTCATTTTTAAAATATGATTAAATATAAAAGAAAAAAATTGTAACGTTTCAAAAGTTATATGAAAAATTCTCAAATTTTATATAAAATTACTGTACTAGTCAAGTATTAATTAAGTATTTTATTATCATTAGATAATACATTTTTCAGTCTACATTTTTTTAAAAATTTGCTAACTTCGAATAATATTTGGAGAAGAATTTGCTCATAGTACAATCATAATAGTGTTACCTACATAACAAGGTGAGCTAATATAAAAAATTTCAATCACTAAACATACAAATCATCTTAATGACATCACAAACTTCATATTTAACTACTAATCCTGTCATGACCAAATATAATGTGTTTTCTAGAAGACTCTATTCATGATAAACAAGTCTCATTTAAAGGTTAATACCTGACCCCAACATGAATGAGGCTAAGGTTTCTAGGATCATAGTGGTACAAAGCTCCTACTATTGAGAGCCAGATGTACATACTCCACGAGTCTAATGTAAGAGACTTTAGCTTATCACCACCTGATGTCTAGTCTATATGACTAAACCATCAATGAAGATGAGATATCTTTTATCCATAAATTGTCATGTTTACCATCATTACCTGATATATAATACCATCTCAGGTAATGTACCACCATCCCAAATGGGTCATCAACACCATCCATAAGGATCACATCAATCATCTAAAGGGTTTTAACACTCACAAGTGAGTATATTTCAACCATATATCTTATTGTGAGCTATATCAACAATCACTTACTTCCCTTGATAGGATAGCAACATGTATACCATTAACAACAACATACACTGATATACAACATATACTGATATACAACATAAAATTTATCATACATGCATATGAACATACCATCATCATTATCACCTTATAAAACATTGTTTAACACACCTAAGATCACATACATCATTAGACCTCCATTGCTTGAGTGACAACCTCTCTTGAGTGACCATACATTACATATGTGAACTCACCTTCACATCACTTTAGCAACGACCATCACCTGAGCGATATCAAGACTGAAATCGCCCCAAGTCTAGGTCTCTCTCGTTATTTGAGCGACCATTTGTCGCCTAAGCGATATCAAGACTGAGAGCAACCCTTTTCCATACCTCTTTGTTGCCTAAACGATATCGAGGATGAGAGCAACCCTCTTCTCAGACCTCTTTGTCATCCGAGTGACCAATATGTTATTTGAGCGACATTGAGGCTAAAAGCAACCCTTATTAAACCCATTCTATCGCTTTAGCGACCAACACGTCGTTTGAGCGACGTAGCTTCAGTGAATAGAGAATAACCTTGACATCTCCCTCGCTTAAGCTACCATCATCGCTTGAGCAACATCACTTATTGATTAAGCGACCAATCCATCACTTGAACAACCAATTGAGATGGAAGTAATGATTACCCACCGTCTTATCATCGCTTGAGCAATGTGCAGGTAGAGCAACCAATATTCAATTCATGCGCATAATGTTAACTTCCCTTACTTGGATTGAAGCACTACACTTCAAGTTTACTTTCCACTTTTACAAAGTTGTCTTTTAAACTCTTAATCAGTACAAAAAAGAGAGGAAACAAATTTAGACCATAAAGATTCCAAACTACTTGTCCATTTAAAATTATGATAAGATAAATTGATTCTACTATTTACTAACTCCTTATAATTCTAATATGGTAAGAAATTATTGATCAAAAAATTATTTATCTAAGAGAGTGTAGAGACTGAGAATTTTTTTTTTGAAGGAATACATTTTTGAATGAACTATAATCACATTAAATATTATTGATAATTTAATTTAAAATCTATTATTAAAATATTTCCAAATCTTACATAAATAAATCTCATTTTAATATAAAATAATTTCTCATTTCTTTTAGTTTATAACTTTTAAGATAATTAATTCTTTTCTAAATTTATTATTTTTAAATAAAATTACCAAGAATTAATAATAGTAATAATATAAATTATTTATCTCAAATGTAAAATGTAAAATATAATATATATAATATATAATATATGCTTAAAAATATTGATTATATAGTTTAATTATGAAATGACTTATATATCTAAGAGTATTTATTTATTAAAAATTTAATCATATAAAAGAAGCATTTATTCTGTAAAATATTAATACTACAAAGAGACTAACTTTAAGGAGATAATTAGGAAGTGAACTCACCTCAAGATAAGGGGCTCATTCTTATTCTGTACCTCACAATTTCACAACGCATGTTTCGTTCCTACTCATTTATTAAATATCAGTAGTTCTTTTAGTTTATACACTATACCATGAAAAATATTTAATTTTTGAATAATTAAATTTATATAATAAATACATTTTAAATATATGCACTATATTTTACATTTATAACTAATAATTTAAATCATGATATAAGATTATTTTTATCCATATTTAAAAAAATTAAAAATTCAGGTTAGAGGATAAAGATAAAAGATTATGTAATTAAAAAAATCTCTCCACGTATAAATTATAATAATCACAATGAAGATAGTGTTAAAACTGTCCATTATTAACGATTATACTTTTTCTTTCACGGAAACATTTTTTTTTATCGACAAAAACATTTAAAGGATTCTTCTCATCCTTTTGTATCTTTCAATATAATACTTTTAATATTTTTAGTTTTAAATTGAATTTCAATATTTTTTAAAGAAATCATCAATAATGAAAGTATCATTGTATCACAGTATAAATAATGTATGATAAAATATAAATTATAATTAATATATAAAAAAATGGTAATTGTTAATAATAAATTTTAATTGTGATATGATCGATATATTTGAAGTATTTTATTTGATTTATATATATATATATATATATATATATATATATATATATATATATATATATATATATATATATATATATATATTCACCCTTCTAATTGTCTTACGGGTCCAACCTAATTGCTTTGTAGTAGAGAGAAGGAATATTGGTATCTCACTTAATTTCCTCCACAAATTAGGAATCAAATTTAACTTTTTTCTTCAATCTCCTTGGTGATGGATACATGACTTGAAAAGAGAATTACATGTGATCAATTTCTTATATACACAGTGATGACTTGTGTTTTCTTATCTACACCATCATTCATTTATGAAAAACTCACCAATTTATTAAATGCATCCAAGTTACACATTTTTAAAAAAAATGAAAGACTGCATTATTTGAATTCTTTTTAAATATATTTATCACAGAGAGTAAAAAATATTTTATCCTTTCATTAATTTTTTTTATTAAGTCGTCCTTTATAAATTAGGACAAGCTATAATTATTTTAAAGTTGCCTGAAGATTTTTCAAATTAACGTTGAATCACGTTTATGATTATATTTATGTTAAATATTTGAAAGAAAAAGATTTATCCTTTCTAATATTGTATTTTCTAGCTTGAGTGGAATCGAAGTTATCTAAAAGCTTAATTATAAGCTAATTGAAGTTTGCAAGTGAAAATTTATAAGTTATATTGTTGGTTGAATTAAAAGTGTTTGATAAAATTAATTAATAAGTTAACTAAAAGATATATGTATTTAATTATTTGAATCTCAAATTAAAATAAAGAAAGATTAAAAACAAATTGAAGGGTATAAAAGAACTAGTTGGTGTTAACAGATAATGTACTTTTACAAACATCAGATTCTGACGTATCTGCCATGCCATTGAAATAAAATTTCAGATTGTTTTTTTGAACAAATTCGTGAGAAGAATCGAATTTCATCCGAGTTGTGCTATCTTCGAACAAATTAAAGTTGGTGGCACTGGAATTTCGAGCAATCAAAAGTACCGAATTGGATGCTGCATGCAAAATATCTCCGAATATTCTCATGCATGCAGCCACAAAAAGGGTGAGAGAAGAAGAACTAGATTCTGTCTGATCATGATCATCGTCATCGTCGTCATCATCATGGAATAATAACAATAAAACTATAAATAGTAGCTGAACTTAAGATGAAGCTGCAGCACAACTGAACCATTTCTACACGTTCCTTCTTAGAAAAAAAATGGCATACCAAAACTACAATTGGAACAATTATGGGTGGCGATGCCCCTCTGAGGAGTCCCCAGTGTACGACCCTCCAGTAGAGGATACATATCCTAGGCATCACAAGGGTCATGTGAGATTCAGAACCAACTATGAAGACACTGTAGCAGAAGCAGAAGCCAATAACTTTGAGCAAAGTTATGAAAGTACTGGGTTTAACAATAATCACAGGACTTACAAAAGCGTGGATCAAGAAGCTGAGGCTTTTATTCAGTATGAGCACAAGAGGATGGAAATGGCTAGGCTCATGTCAACAAGGGGTGCCTGAACTTCTGTTGTATATATACATATGATATAGCTATTTATGCATATATAGGGGCTTCATGTGAACTGCTATACGGTTAATTTGGTGACCCTTAAAATGGTTAAAAGATTTTGGGGTGATACTTTTATGTTAAGTTTTACCAATAATTCATCCCTCAAATTTTTTACCTCCTTTTAAGATGGTATCAAATTCACTATCCACATCTCATATCGTAAATCAGAAATAATCTACAACTGAAGTACTCTGGACCCTTTTTTTTTTCTTTCTCTATCTTTACTTCCCAAATAAATGCATTAAGGCCTTCCAACTTTTCTTGGAGTGTTTTTTAACTGCAAAAACAAAACTTGTGTATAGGTTGCAGATTACAAGCAGAATTAATACAAACTTTCTTGGAGTTATAATGGGTTGCTGGCTATAGATTTTCTCCAATTGCAGTCTATTATATATGTAGAATAATGCAAACGACAAGCAATATACGTTATAATTTTTTTTTTGTTATGAATAAATTCCAAGGATAATTGGTTCGTCTAAATAAAGATGATCTATTTGAACCTTTCAGCTCAGCAATGCATATATGCACAGTGCATAGAAATTAATCAGTTTATCGAGTTTGGTATGTTTCAACCGAAAATGTCCCTTTTGCAGTTCTGTCCAAGAAAACTCTAATCACATATTTGCTCTTAGTCTTTTCTCTATCTGGGTTAATTTTTTCGTTGGTTCGACTTCTACTATCATCTTCTAGTTGTTTCTTCTTTTTAGACAACTTACTGGTAGGAGAAAAATTAAGAAATTCTCATGTGGTTTGTTGTCTGCTTTAAATTTGATCTAAGTGCGCTCTTGGCATTGGTAATCAAGGAGAAAGAGAGCCAATATTATGTTTATTCTAACTAGTGCAGTAGTAAACAAACAAGCATGGAAATTCAATCTTTGTGATTAGACATCTACAAATAAGTTTCATATGGGTAAAAAACAAGTTATTTTTAAGTTCTGCATCATTGTGGGGATAAACTTCAACTTTTTATAAAGTTTTTAATGATTTTCATATTTAGTGGTGTATAATATATGAGTGCCAATTTTGAGATATGTGAGAAATTGTTGTGAAATTTGAGATATTGCAAAAACAATAATCTCGCATTGCCTAGTTTTCATTCTTTCAAAAAATTTAAATCTTTGTGGATAGGAGTAGGGAAAGAAGCAATATTATAGTGGTTATATTTGCTACCTTTTGTACTTTAGAAGTATTTCCTTTTCCATTTTTATAACCTCCTCTGCTAAGAGATTCATCCATAGAATTTGAGTTCTAAGAGTCAAATAATTATTGTTTAGGCCCTTAGGAATTTAATAATATGGTCTTGTGTTTTATATTTAGAAACATTCCCAAGAATACCACAAGTGCATTTAGAGGGACAGGAGCAAGTAGTGTGCGATTGATGGAGAAACAACCAGCATATTGGCTTTTTGCCATGTTGGAAAGAATGAGCCAGTACAAGTGGATTAAGTTAAATCATACAATATGTTGTGATGTCATCTGCATTAATTAGTAATTAATTGCATAACATATTTTAAAAATTTGAAATTGCTTGGATTATAGTTGAATTTAACATTTATTTAATAAAATAGTTACTATATATGAGCTATTCCATAGATAATTTTAAATAACACAGAATGCACAAATTGTTCTAAAGTTGACGCAGAATTATGTCATTATTTAGAAGAGTGTTAACTATGTATTGGAAGTTTGATCTATTTTGTCCTGTTTATTGAATAAATTTTATCCAAACATTTCCTTACAAATTAAACAATGAAATATTAAAATAATGATATCGAAAACAGAGACAACCTAATTATGAACAAGCAAATTAGAAAAATCAATTCCCTTGGACTTGTAATATCCCTTTTCCGCGTTAGTGAATCTTCCCTGGAACATCCTCCACTCCATGCCGCACCTCTCCTTCACCTGCCACCATTACCAAATGGAATCAACCACATATTTCAGAATCAAACACCATTGAAAACAAAACACAACTTTATAAAACTGCTTCTTCATAAACTTTGCTAACAGTTATAATGTAAGGAAAAGAAGCAAAACCAGAACGAGTACACATTGTATACAGAAAAATCTTACTAACATGTTCCTTTTAAGCCACTATTCTTCATTATTGACAGAAATTTGTAGATTTTAATAAATTTTAACTAATAATGAAGTATGTTTTAGTCATTGAAAGGTGCATAACATACTGCTCGCCATGCAGGTTTCCCAGTAGTTTGTGCTTCTCCCTAACAAGCACAAAGGAAAACAAATAAGTATTATATACACAGGAACATTTGATTTAGGTAATTAACATTGAATATAAGAGGAATAAATCATGGAAAATTAATTACCTGATTTCCTAGTGAAGGAATACCTTGGTGAACAATCCACTGAGCATCAACAACTCCAATTTTCTCATGGGCCGGCTACACCTTAGGAGTATCAGTTCACCATTCTATATGGCATATCAATTTCATAGAAAGGGGAGTAATCAGGTAATAGACTCACCTCAACACATTTTCTGAAAGAAAAATCAAGACCCCATCCATGCACAAATTCATTCTGCAATTAGTAGTGTGTTAAAATCATAACTTATTAGAAACCATGAACAATTAAGTAATTCTAGCATGGACCTTTGGCTACAGAAATTTAGACACAACACAACAAATCAAAGTTATGTTGATATTTTTATTGGTCTGAAGTGGTCTTGATATGCAAGAATTGTTCTCAATAACTAATACACAGAGATGTCTGAAAATAAAATAAAGAGTAAGCATTGAACCTGAATCATATACCACACACAGCGCCATGCATTTCGTGAAAACACTGGAGCCATAATCTCAACAAACCTGCATGTTGACACTATCAATACAGCATAGTGGAAGCAGATAAAAATGGAATAAGAATTTGTACACCCCCAAAAAAATCAATAATTATTTGAGAGTTACTTACGCTGCACAAGGAGGTAGAAGAGGGTACTTACACCTTCCTGCCTCCACTGCTTCTCTAGTAGAAATCAAAGAAATAAACAGTCAAGACACTCGCATTATTTAACACAGCACAGGAAAACTGGTAGGAATTTCACATCACTTACTTGTGAACTTCACTATTTTCTCTTTTCCTTGTCATATTCCAACACACTCCTTTTGTACTTTTACTAGGTTCCAAGGCAGGCTGTGATATCTCCAAGCCAAACTTCCTCACCAGTTTTAGGTATCTGCAAAAGAGGGGCACTCAAACTTCCTTAACAATGCCAAAATTCAAAGAAAATACTCAGTTACATACCATATCTACTACTTACTCTTCTGCATTGAAATTCTCAACCCCTAGGTCTTCATCCCACATGAAAATATAGTCATATGGTGCCACAATGTCTGGATGTAAAAACCTCTTGGCATACCACCTACGAGGAGAAAGAAATAACAAACCACTTTTAAGAATGGTAAACAATATTGGCTGAAAATGTCCATGTGAAAATTTAAGCAGAGAATTTTTTTACCATTTGGTTTGTTTGGGAACACTGACATGAATCGCCTGTTTTGACCACTCAAACTCATCCCATTCCGTTGTTCGGCCATCATAATGAAATAGAAGGATTGTGAAATCCTTTGAAAACTGTTCAAATGACATATCTAGGTTTAAACACGCGTCCACAAGCCTATGCAGAGGGAGAAAGACAGAGAAAGGGAGAAAACCTTTTTCACAGCTGCATCTATATTCCTTTTCTGCTCATACCCAACAGTGAAGGTCACAAGATACTTTGGTATAGAGGTTAAATCCTGCAAATAGAAGTTTAATCAAATTCTCTGCATAAACCAAAAAGTATTAAAGGCACCCCTAGTCCAATAAACCGCACAGCATCAAGCAAAAACAGAAAACTAGAAAGGAAAAACACATGTAGCAGGCTAAGTTTTTTCCTCACTCCGGATTATTTCAATCTTGTATTTAGAGAATCGTTTTGTTCTCTCGGAAGAAAGCAAGTAAACAATCTTGTCCAGCAATCCTAAACTAAGATGTTACGAGTCTGCATTTTGCACAATAAGAAACTTATTATGATGCTTTAAGTCACGGAATTTTCTCATTTAATGGATATGGACTATACTTTTGAGTTATACTCCATCTTGAATACGCCATAAAATAAGACTTCTTTCACCCTTTTATTAACTATTGCATAATGTTTAACAACACCTTTAAACTGTCTTTAGCTGCATTTTATATAAGAAAACTTATATCCAGATAGTATCTTTTATGCTATCATGACTAAAGTTTCACTTTGATAATCTATATAATAAAATATTTCATTTTAAATGTTAACGTGCATTACCAAAATTAAACTCTGATTGTAGAGCACACGAAATATATAATTCTGCATCTGAGTTTTATCTTCTTTTATTACTTATGGTTTAGCTACATTGAGCACATAAACTGTTGTAGTATACTTCACCTCACTAGGAATACCCGACAATCTTCGCAAGAAAAAGTCCGATTTTGCTTGAACAATCCCAGGAGGTAATCTTTCTGCCCCTCTTGGATTTGTTGGAACCCAAATCTGCATACAAACATGAAAACAAGTAGCAATTGTCTGATCATCATCATACAGACTTTAACAAGTCATATTTTCAAATACTATGTAATATACAGTTGAAGTTCTTCAGCAATTATATTGATTAATAAAAAACAAGAGGATAGATAGGAAAAGAAGAGCCAAGAGGTTTTACGAATCTTGCTACATTTAATTTTCCTTTTCCTCTCTTCGGATAAAATCGTATAATGATATCTTGTTTTATTGTTACATATTCCATAATCGTTTGATTTGATCACGAACACTGCTTCTGTTCACAAGGAATTCTGTTTTCCATGACGGTTTCTAATGATTATAGTATAGCTCTACACGGGAATAAACATCTGTGAAGGCAATCACTTTCTCACACCGTTTACTCAGAATCTAAATTTACCCTCTACTCCCTCAGGAGATCTTAACTGCTACAACCCTTTGAAGCATGATGATGCTAAACCAATAAGATGCTAAACCATTCTTTGGTCAATGGATATCATTTCAACTATACAATTGAATAAAATCTGTTTTCCCCTTAACTTACTTGAATCATTATACACCCTACAATTTCCAAGTCCCTCACATGGATGACAGGAAGAGAAGCATACCTTTGTTGGGTCACTTTGAAACTGATCTTGGGATGAGGTGCTGCTATCTATATAGTTTTCCTGTGCACAAGAGAGATGAAGCAGGCCATATGGTAGATTCAACTGCAAATTTTTAAGCACCATTAGAGTTACTTCCATGAACAAGTTAACTAACATCAAACCATATAAATAAATGCCCTCTCAAGCATAGGGTACATCAGAAATAAGATAATCAATTTCTGCACCTTTGATATGGAGAGTGGTGGAAGTGATAATCCTATAATTAAGCCGAAAAATCCGCCTACAAAAAGTATCACAATATGTCTCATACCTTCATTCGGCTTCCTAACACCAAAACTGCTGGCAACAAAATTCAAATGTCAATTCAAGGTAGTAGCTGACTTCAATTATACCATATGTAAAATTTCTTAAGAACAAGCACAACAACAAAGTTATATATCTCCAAAGATTAGACCTGCGAGTAGTGGTCACCATTTTCTGTTTGTTTCCTCCATATATGAAACTAGGATGATTATTAAAAGCCCTGTTGAAAGTGAAAAGAAGACAACTAAATGGTTCAACAAATGCAACCAGGTTACCATTCAGAAGAACAAAAGAAAAGCACAGACATACATGGTAAAGAGAGAAAAAGATCATACTTCGGAATATAGCACCAATCCCAAATAGTTATTTAGTGGGACTCACAAATCAGATTAGTTATACTTCCACTGTGAAGATGTTCGTTCCACTTCCACAACCCAAGTGGAAAAGTCATCATAAAATTTTCTTATAGTTTTTTCCAACATATAAATAAAGTGGCAACTGTAGAAGTCTGAACCCCTCTAGAAAGCACGTTTCATAAGTGTGATACAAGAAATAGCAAAAGGAACCAAATTAAAAAAAAGAAGCCATTGTTGAAACTGATGAACCATAACTAAGTAACGCATGTGCTTTTCCCCCAAATAACTTCCCCAAGTAACTTGTGCATTTTCTTTGACAAATTAAGATGCGGAATCACGTTATATCCAAGCTTAGTGGCTCAGGAATTAAAAAACTATGTGCACTTTTTTTCTAATACAAGAAACACACCACCTTACTATTTTTTTTCAACCCAGTTTTTATTATTAAGTGAAGTTTACGAAACTCTTACTCTTCCTAAATGACACACCATTTGAGAGCTATAGAAAAACACCGTTTGAGAATTGGATTTTTTTATATAGTAATATAGATAAGATGGGAATGAATTAATTTTTAATATCTTTTTAATGAATCAGAAATGGATTATTAATTTTTTTTATCAATGAAGCGAGAGCCAGCAGATAATTAAGTCTATTATCTTTATATTTTGAAGAAATTAATTTGTAACTGCTAAGTTGAAAATTTTCTTGATATAAGCTTAAAAAATATTATTTTATCATTCATTTTAATCAAATTCAAAATGCATATCCAAATCATTCTTTTTTTTTGTCTGTCAAACGCTATTGCATAAATCTAGTTAGTATTATTTAAAAAATTAATTTTAAAATTTAACATTCTATATTAAAATAAAATATATAAAGGCATTTTGTTTTATATTCATAATTTCTCTCTCAATATAAAAAAAAGTTTTTAATCCATTAGTATCTAATAAAAAAAATGATGCAACTTTTGATATTGAACGAAGCGCATTGCTGAAGAACGGACCTATGCTGATGTGAGGGGGTGTAAAGAACTTTCTCACTTTAAGAAAAATATATATTAAGAATTTATGTAAGTTACTCCTTTATTTTTATTGAGTTCATTTCAATTTCTCATTTTTGTTGTCAAATTTTATCTTTTTTCTGGCTAATTTTTTCTTAGGTTTCATTCTAATTTTACAAGTAATTATACACTTTATTCATCCAGATATTATTAATTTTAATTTATATTTTAAACTTTAATTATATTATATATATATATTAACTTAAAATTTAATATATTATTATATTATTAAAAATGTGTTCTGGCTACTCCTATACTATCACTTTATAATATATACTTTTTCTTCTTATTTATAAAATAAAATTACAGCTAAATTTTAGTCCTCTATAAGCTAATTTATTAGCTTTCAGTAAATATTAAAATTTAAAAGATTTTCTGAAGGTGTAATTTTTGTGCCATTAATCTGGTTCTTAAAACAACTAACTATTACTTTCAAAATATCAATTAAGTCTCACTAAAATAGTAATCAGTGATTAAATTAAGGATTAAAATAATGATAATGAATTAAATTTAAGGACTAAAATATGATAATTAATTAAATTTAAGGATGAAAATAATAACAAACAGAATACAATTTAAAAAAATTATGATAATAAGCGATTAAATCCAAATACTAATCTAACAAAGTAACATGTATCAAATGATAAAGTTTCGGAAACAAAATGACACTGACCATTTTTTATTGAGAAGTTTGCATTTTTAAGATAATTAAAGTGTACTAAATTTGAATTTTTTTATTTTTTAAAAATATTTTATTTCGATAGCACAATTAAAATTTATTTAAGTTTTTATAAATTATTTTAATTATTATTAAATGAAAACAGTAAAATAATAAGTAATTTTATTATTTGTTTCCTTGGTATGAATCTTTTATTTCAGTAAAAATCTATTTTTTTATATTACCATACCAAACTAGCACACATAAAAAAGAAAAATGAAAGTTTGAATTAAAAATTAGTAGAAAATATGACAAAAAGAAATAAGATAAATATAAACTCATACAAGAAGAAATAAATTTATATTTGAAGAGTCTTTTCACTCCTCTTATAAAGCTCATGTAAGTTTTATATTACTGACAAAGAAAAATGTATTCTAGTACATCATCATTTTCTTAATTTATTTATTTATTAAGCAATTTTTTAATATAATTTAAGATGCCATTTGTATGAATTCAACTATTATTTATCAATTCATATATTATGTATTTACTATATATACTACAATAAAAAAATTATATCGTATTTTTTCTTTATAAAGTTCAATTTATATATATATATATATAATATATTTAATTTATATTATTTTCACATAAATGTCTAATAAAAAAATTTACCATCATAACATACTCAAACATTCTATTTTTCAAAAAGAAATCTCTATTCATTTTTTCCTTTGCTTTTTTATTGAATACCTATTATTAACTACATTTTCAATTCATATAACATGGTGTAAACTTGTTTATATGAATTGAAAATTTCAATGGAAAGCCACCATATTTTATTGTTATCTAGAAAAATATTTATGTAACTTTGTTGAATACCATAATATTTGAAATTTTTAAAAATTTATACGGTATATCACATGACTTTTTTATAAAATAAATATTTTGAAATTCGAATTGAATATACCCTAAATCTATAAGATAGGTATTTTCTAATGACAGGACTGAAAGTCATTTTTTGAATTTTAAGGTTTTCCGAAATTTATGTCTAAAGATTATACTGTCTACCAACAAAACAATGTTAACGCCGTTTTGCTAGAATTGAAAACAATTTATCTGGTCAAACATGTTTTGTAATGCAAGTTAACATATTTTCAGGAAAGGAAAGCATGGTGTAGATACGTTACAAAGCTACCAACACGTGATCCTTAATATTTGGCAAACTTGGAGGACTATTAAAGCAGACAAAAGTACGATTCAAGAAACCTCATTCACCTGCTGCTACCTATCATAATCTTGCAAGTTTCTTGGAACCAGAAAATAAATATTGAGAAAAAAAGTCTCAAACTCGAAAACCACACCTAAACACAGGCAGAAGGTAGAAAAGCATTTTCTGTTCAAAATTCCACCGGAAATTGTTGAAAAGCACTTGGTCATGCTTTTTAGACAACTTTCTTTGATTATAAACATAAAGAAAAGAAACGATACGGGAGAAATGAAACTAAAATATCAAATTTTAAACAGTTATTTGCCAAGAAAAATAAAGAATTTTCTTTTGACTATCGTGAGAAAAATTCTGCTCTAAGTTAATGCAAAATTTGTAAACAGTTATCAACTAGTAACTACAGATTAACATTAATATGTATAATAAATTTCGTAACTTCTACAATTACTTTAAGTTACATTTCTGATTAGCTATAACATAAAAAAATTCATATTGACAATACATAATAATAGTCAGACTCGTTTTTGACATTTACCTCTTTTTTATTTATAACATAAACGCAATAAAAAATATACTCTTAGAAATACAATAAAAGTTTATTTATCTAATGATTCAATACTTTATTTGTATCCGTTAAAATGTAACATGTTCTCTAATATATCTTTTAATATTTATACTTTCTATCTCTTTCCATTTTGTAATTTTCCTTCCTATTTAACTTCTAATTTGACAAATAAATTTAAACAGGTTTAACCGTTTCAACTACGTAAAGGGCTTCCTCATCACATCCAAATGGTGTATACCTTTACACGGTCTTGCATTCCTATTCCCTGCAAGCAAACGTTCCTAAACAAAGAATATTATAATCAAATACACTACTTACACTAAGTTTCATTTACCTATGTTATCTAATTCTTTAACTTTCAACCCCGGAATCCCACATTGAACTGTTGTTTAGGACTCTGAATTATAAGTGCAAGTAACTTGTGCCACGAACTTAAAAAATAAAAAGAAAAGCTATATATCATGCAAAATCGAACTCAATAATGGTGATGATTGTGTTGTGTACAAGTCAACTTCTGCCGTTGTCCACACTAAGGATTAGTTGAATTGAACATATCTACTCCCACGGCCTTGTAATATGCATCTTCTGCATTTGCCAACCGACTCTGGAACATTGTCCACTCCTTTCTACACCTCTCCCTCACCTGCCACCAACACCATGGACATGGTTCATCAACATGCATATTATTATTTAGTAATCAAAGTATTTGCATAAAATAACAAGCATATTATTGTTCAACGAGTATGCAAGCAAAACATTATATGGATGAGAGAGAGACATATAAAACTGTATGAAACAGGTATAATATAACATACCCCTTGCCATGGTGCCTTCCCAGATTCAGATTCCCCCTACAAAAAAAAAAAACACAGGAAAACATACATATCTTACATCGGCAACATGAGTAAAACTATTGCGACTGCCAGTAATAATCATGGAAAACAAATTACCTGACTCCCCAGTGAGGGAACACTTTGATGAATAATCCACTGAGAATCAACAACGCCAATCTTCTCATGTGCAGGCTATGATAGTAAGAGATGTTTGTTTAATGGTTAGGGTTTTGTAGGATAGCAATTGCAATTAAAGAAAATCAAAATTTGATGAATTGATGAGACAACAGACTCACCTCAACACATTTTCTAAGGGCAAAATCCAGGCCCCACCCATGGACCAAATCATTCTGAAATGCCCAGAATGGTACAATCATAATTAAAGAGCGCTTAAACAGACATTAAACAACTAGCCAATGGATATTTGAAAAAAGAATAAGAGTAAACATTTAACCTGAATCATATGCCACACACAACGCCATGCATCACGTGAAAAAACTGGAGCCATAATCTCAACAAACCTGCAAGGGTAACAACATTGGACACCGTTTGGCATGAATAGATACTACAACAAGAATACTGTAATTGATACTTACGCTGCACAAGGAGGCAGATGGGGATCACTGCACCATCCTGGTTTCTCTTCCGTTTCTCTAATTGAAATCACAAAAGTAACTTATTGCACATTCTTTTACATAACATGTACCAGAAGAAAACTAGCACTAGAGTCTTCTCTTACTTGTGAACTTCACGGTCACCTCTTCTCTTTGTCATTTGCCATGTCAACCCTTTATTAGGTTCCAAACCAGGCTGCGAAATCTCCAATCCATGCTTCTTCACAAGTTTTAAGTATCTGCGAATGAAATAAGAGCATATCAAACTTCATGAGTAAAATAAAAATAAAACCTCAAGTATATATAAGTACATGTATTTGGTTTTGATCCATTATCAATTGCAGAAATTTCTAACACTGTCATCTAATCGCATACTACCACATTTCGAAGGTAAGTCATGACTAACTAACTTAAAGACAAACGCTTTAGAAAAATTAACAAATAATCAGATGATATTGTAAAACTTTACACGGATATAAAAAAATTAAACTGTGTATTGTATCCTATTAAATACTCACTCCTCTGCATTAAAATGTTCAACACCCAGGTCTTCATCCCATATAAAAATATAGTCATATGGTGCCACAATGTCTGGATGCAGAAACCGTTTGGCGTACCACCTAGAAGGGAAAACAATTAAATGCTTAATATCATCACGTAATTGATATTTAGTTAGGCAAACAATAATGATGATAAAAGTAGCTATGAAGATTTGGCATCCAATACTTAAGATTGAGAGCAATGGTTCTTACCATTTAGTCTGTTTGCGAACACTCACATGAATTGCCCGCTTTGACCACTCAAACTCATCCCATTCAGTTGTTTGGCCATCATAATGAAATAGAACTATTGTAAAGTTCTCTGAGAACTGTTCCAAGTAACAAAACTACTTTAAAGACCCATACACAAGCTTAAGCATCAGAAAGAGGGGGAAAAAACTAACAGATTACCTTTTTCACATTTGCATCAATGTTATATCTCTGATTATAACCGACAGTGAAAGTCACAAGGTACTTTGGCTTTGAGGTTAAATCCTGAAAGCAGCAACTTAATCAAATGCTCAGTATATAGACGATATACCACAATAAAAACATCAGGGGCCTCTCCAGTTCAAAATTTTACAGACTGGCTAAATAACAAACATAAAAAAAATATAGCTAAAAAAAATGCACATGTGCATGCACCAGACAGTATTCTTTCCCAAATTATCTCAATCTTGTAATGAGGGGTTACATCAATTTTCCTTCATCAAAACAAAGAATCTGATCAAAACATATAAGTTTGTGTTTGGATGCCCATTGACAAAATTGATTTTCCATAATTGGTTATGGTTAAAATTGATTTTGAAGTCATGTGATTTATGTTTGGATGTTTTTATTATGAAAACAAGTTAGTATTAAAACTCAATAATTTTTTAGCCAACTGAAAAACTATCCAAAGTTGTTTCAACTCATAATCAATTCTAAATCATAATCATTTCCTCAACATGAAACCAAAATATGAAATTTATCTAAAATTACATTAATTGGTATCTCAACGTGAAATCAAACACGCATAAAGTCTTTTTTAAGAAGTTTATTAACAACATTACCAGAACTTTAATATGTACATATGCATTGTTCTACGCATGCAAAAGAACATGTTTTCTATGTTTTAGCACCAGATGCTCCCAAAGAAAGAATGAAAAATAAAAAAAAATAAGAAAATTGTTTTAGGATACACACCTCACTGGGCTGGCCCCACAATCTACGCAAATAAAAATCTGTCTCAGCTTCAATAATCTCAGGAGGTAACCTTTCTGCACCTCTTGGATTTGATGGAACCCATATCTGCAATACAGAATCGTGAAATTTGCAGCAATCATTATTCAGACTTTAATAGACAAGCTTCCGAATATTGCATAATACAAAATCATAGAGCCATTAACAAATGAATCGCGTGGCCTTTCTGCACCTCTAGTTGCTATGTGTTTGATCTTATTTAATTTTTCCAATTTTGTAAAATCACCACAGCAATTTCCTACTCTCCTCCTTGCATTTGAATCAATGTTTTATCAATTAATAAAGGCACATTGTTTCTGCTTGTAAGGAATTTTGCCTTTCACATTTCAACTTCCCTAGGTTGTTAATGGTCAAATAGTTTGTGGGTGTGAAAGAGAGCGGGGAACACACAGAGTGAGAGAGCTTTTCCAAGCATATGTTAACTTGAGTTAAACAATTTATGAATCAACAAATTTACTCAATAATGCATAATGATTACTTTTAGGCTCAGCAATCTGCTGCATGACTGAAAGGAAGATTTACACTAAGGAAAGCCAACCAATTTTAACATTGTTTGTTACTACAGCTGTATTTCCTTAGAAATAAATAAATAAATAAAAGGGAAGCAGAAGACTAGTAACAGAAATGAATAATTTCAGCACCCTATTTACTCGGAAACTCAAGTTTCCATCCACTTAATCTGGAGAGCCTATCCACTACAACCCATTAAAGCATGATTCTCAAAACCTCAGATTTAAAATTGTAAACTGAAATTATTAATTGATAAAACTTACTTCATTCTTCTTGCCCACTTACTCATTACACTTTCTATACCATCCTTCATTCAACAAATAATGTGCATGAAACTTTGAAGAGATTTTGAAACCCGTTCCAAATATATTATTCAATTATAACTTTTTCCTACTTAACAAAAGAAGTTATACAAGATATTAATTTTCCTTCTCAATAAGTTGTACAGATATTAACTTTCTTGTATCCAGAAACTTTAATGCCCTTAACAAGGCTGACAAGAGATGTGTACCTTCAACGTATCATTTATTAACTTCTGTTGTGATGAGACACCGTTATTATTCTTCACAGAAGACGGTGCATTACCAACTGCATATTTCTCTTGAATGTAAGAAATGTCAATGGCAGGAAGCAGGTTAGTTGGGAGATTCAACTGCAAATTATTAAAGAGCCAATTAAGTCCAACAACATTCATATTTAACCATCTAATGTTGAAGCACAACATATGCCTAACAAGAAGGTACTAAAAGTCTGCACCTTTGTAGTCAATGCTGGAAATGACACTCCAATAAAGAAGCCAAAAACTATTCCAACAAAAGTTGTCACAATAAGTCTCATACTATCACTTGGTTTCCTATTGGTAGAACTGTATTCAGCAAGATGCAAATGTCAATAGAAGTGAGTTTCTGATGTAAACTAGCACATTAAAAAATTTCTTAAAATGATGAACACCATAAACAAAGTTGGTCATCCGTGAAGATTATACCTGCGTGTACTGATCCCCATTATATCCAAGCTTTTCTGATTGTAAGTTCATAAAACTATACACAAGGGCTTCTATTCTTCACTAGTTAGCAAGGCACACATCCCCGTATAAGGAACAAATATACTTGTTATAAGAAAAGAGGCCCTGAAAAAAGTACAAAGAACCAACTAAACATGTTACAGAGTGGAACCAGAAATGGTTCAAAAAAAGGAAAAATATACACCAGGGTATGAGACAAAAAGATTAGACTTCAGATACAATATCCCTCCCCCGCCAAAAGAATGTCCTGTTAGAATATTAGAAATTATAAGTATAATTGATAGCTTTACTGGACTGGGCTGTCACTAGTTGTACCACACATACTTAGTTAATTTGGTAAAATATCTGTGCAATTATTATTAGAAGAGAGAAGAAAATATTTTATTTATCTATTCAGTTTTAACAACATAGCCACTGATGTATAGACAGAACTAATGCCAAATAGTCTATCGTCTACGATCTGATCATAATTTTGTTCAAATTTGATTCCAAACAGATTTATTATAAAATCAAATCAAGGCATAAATAAGAAATAATTGATACAAAAGTAAAGAAAAAGTTGTGACCCCGCTTAAATGGAACTCAAAATTTGGGCTCAAACAGACCGTTGATCCTTATTACTTACAAAAAAAAGGAACTTTTCTTGGAGCATTCCTCAAGCGCCTTAAGATTCTACAGAACACTCATTCAGGTTGAATATAGACAAAAAATTCAATGATGTTATTTACCATGAGATTCCTCTTGAGCACTTCCTCAAATATCCCTTCTTGATCTCCCTTATCTCTTCCCAGGACAAAAATATACAATCTACTGGCATATCAGTGCCTTTTGGGGCCTTGCTTGTACATGTACATTCTACTTTTCTCTATAGACTCCAACCAAACCAGCTTAATTGATTTTGATATTTATTTACCATGAGATTCTTCTTGAGCACTTCCCCAAATATCTCTTCTTGTTCTTGATCTCCCTTTCCTCTTCCCAGGATAAAAAACCATACAATCTACTCCTCATATTAGTGCCTTCTGAGGCCTTCATTGTGCATGATTTTTGTCATGAAATTTATGCAGCATCTCTTTCCATCAGTGTCCCTTCCTCCTTGACCATGCCACATTCTGACCATCTCACCATCAGTCTGTGAACGACCCCATTCTTATTTAATGTTTTCAAAATCTCATCTGACCATCTAATCATATTTTTGTTGTTTCTCAAGCAGTTATTCAATAATTTCAATGTCTCATCTACTACGTTGTCCTTCCAGCTTCTCTAATGGGGGGAAACATTAAACTTTCAGGTTCGTCTTACAGTATGTTTAAAAATAACAAGCTAAGACCTTAGCAAACTTCAACTTTATGGGAAGAATTAGAATATCAAATCTGTTAGTGTTTTAGAGGTCATACGTATATCACTAATCCCATTGACTTCACCATGTATTAGTCGTACTTCATTAATACTAGAACTACATTAATGATGCAAGGATTTTATTCCTCCAAATTAAAGAATTTAGTTTAGAACCAAAACCAAAAGTGAGGAGTTACCTCCCTAATGAGAAAATAGATTCAAACAACTTCATATTTCGTTATAAATCACGTGAATACATTTTGTCACAATCTAAACACTCAGTCACGTAAACTATCAGCTTAATTCTTCCCTTTTCCACATAACCCCGGAATTTCAACAGTCTGTCAACTTGAATCCTCCGATTATTAAGGTGTTTCACTCCCTCATCCTAATTCTTGAAAAATTAAAATAAAATAAACCATAAAAGCAAGAAAATCACGTGCTGCTTTTCTCCCAATAACCACCGCAAGCAACCTAGGAATATCCCTCAAAACACTCCGCGATTAAGTAACCATGTGTCATTTTCCCCAATTACAAGGAACAACCAAGGAAAATTAAATAACAGCAAGTGGCAGAATAGTATATATTACACAATTTCTAAAAACCACAAAGGACAATATAAGAGGGGAGAAGGAGAAGCGCACCTGCAACTGGAAGCAAGATCTGGCAAAGAGAGTGGGTTTTAAGAGGAAAAACACCACTCAGGGTGGTTGCTGGGAACCGAAATCTGAGGTTTGTGGCAATGGTGGTTGTGATGGAGTTCTTCGAGAAGAGGAACAATGGTGAAAAAGAAGGGATTTGGCAGCAGGAGTAAACGAGAATTGTCCTCGGAATCTTCTCTCTTAGGTTTGGGTTTGTGACACCACCAAACCCAACATCGATTTCGTGTTGCTTTCGGCACTTTGGTCTTGGTGTGTTGGTTCTGCTGTGCAACTTCTTTCTGGGAAAATTACTGCAAAATTTTTAAACAGACGAATATTTGAATTTATAACAACTACTGTTGCCGTAATTATTTTGTTTTCGCCTGAATCTGTTGCACAGTAAGATCTGAACGGATAATTGTCACTGCGCCAAATTCAAGCGGAAAAATGGTTAACTCACACTTTTCAACTATTTTTCTTTTCCTTTACGGCTCCTTGACTCCTGGTTTGTAAAGTCACGTCCAGATTTATATTTATTTACTTAAATAATTTACTTGTTCTTTTATTATTAATTAGTAACAAAAATAATAAATTAAAATATACAAAAATATAACTATACTTTTTTTAAATTTTAAAACACCTTCACAAGTAAACCATTTGTATAATAATTTTTGTGTGAAATTTACCTTTTTGATAATTACAATAATAATCTACAAAGTCAAACATCTCATTAATGTAAATTAAGGAAGAATGAGTATTGATTAAATAGTTAATGATTTTGTTTCTTAGACTGGGAAACTAATTAAAAATATTAATTTGATTTGATGGAAAAATTCACATAAAATAGGAAAGATACACGAGTCGTATGGCCAAGAAAGATAAAAATTAAATATAAAAGTTAATATTTCAGTTTCAGAACAATGACCATACTTTAACCTTTCATTAACGAGCATTGTAACTATTCCAATAATAAAGTAAATAAATTATTATATCCTTGTGATAATAATAATAATAATAATACAATTAAATTTGATAGTCCTCTGACAAAGAATAAGAACCTAATTAAAAAACCAAATTTCAAATATACGTAAATTAAGGAAATATTAATATTGATATGTTGAAATCAGAAATTTTTTATATATTTTTTTAATTTAAAATTATTATGAATTTGCGTAGAATGTTATTTTTTTTATTCTTTATGTATTAGATGTTTGTAAAAACAGTTAAAAAATTGAACAGCTACAAATATTATGTGAAAATATTGAAGAGTTGTTTAAAATAGTGTAACTGTAGATAACATAACTGCCATCATTATTAACTTCGTTTTCACTTTTTCTTTCCTTTTGTTTTTCATTTCATTTTCCCTCTCATTTTTTTTAAAAAAAGAAAAATTTATTTTCTTCTGGGCTTTGTTGTCGTCTTGCACGAAAGGATCTACGCATCCAACGAATTGGACCTGTCACCTCACCATATACGTTCCACCTCATAAAAAAATATTCACACTATATATATCAATTCTGTCCTTATTATATATTTTTAATCTATATTATTTCACTAGCTTTATTTTTTTTAAGATGAATTTGAGTCACTAGAAAAGGATAGATTTAAAAATAAAAGAATAAAGTTGTTTCTTTTAAATAAAAAATAATAACTTATAAAAATTTATAAGTGATTTGTTTGATATAATAATTTAAAATTAATTTTATAATTAATAATAATTAATTATATTAAAAGAATTAATTAAATTAAAATATAATTATTATAATATAAACGTTTCTAAATTAATACATTCTCTACTTAAATCTTTTCTTGATTGTGGATAAAGTTTTTAAAGAATTATTTTCTTTGTTTTTGGTGTTTTTAATTTTTTAATTTCTATATTTTCTAACTTTTTTTTAATACTTTTTTTATTTCTCCTTGAAACTAATAACAGATAAGTTCTTAATCCTCTCACCAGTAGAAACATAGGCGTGACGCGCATGTGTCAACTTTTTTAATAATAAAAAAATTCATAAAAGGATTTTATAATTTTTTATAGGTAATTTTTTCGTGTGTATGTAATTTTTAATTTTTATTATAAGTAGTTAATTGAATTTATTTTTTTAATTTAAAAAATATTATTTTTATCATTTTTTTGAATTTGAATTTGATTTTAAAAAAGAAATAATTAATTAGATTTGAAAAAAAATAGTAATTACAAAATTTAAAAGGTTAAATAATTATAATAAATTATTTTTATTAATAATATATGCGAGAATAAAAAAGAAAAAATTATGTACACTAAATAATAATTACAAAACACAACTATTTGTTTCTTTTACATAATAGTTAAAAAAACATTTACTAGAAAAAAACCAACTTTAAATTCTTCACTTATTCTTTTGAAGTCACATTCTATTTCTTGGCTTACAAGAACTCCCTTTGACTTGGAAAAATAATTTTTAATATTAAAAAATTGTAATTAGTCATATAAATAAGTCAAATGAAAATTATGTAGAAACTTTATATTCCAAAAATATGAGGTGTGGGAGGTTGCATTCCTTAAAAAAATCCTTCACTTCTCATTTTCTTAATTTCATAAAATGGGTATAATAATATAATTATCAAAAATAGCTTTCAATGGAATATCCTTTAAAATGATTCTATTCTAACATGCATAAATTACTGAGTTAAATTTTTTTTCCCAATACTCTAATGATCAATACAAAATTTTCATTTATATGAACAGAAATTTAGCAATTCATTTCAATTTAAATTCAAACTTAAATATAAATTAATATCTAGTAATTCATAAAAGATAATTTTCTTTACCTTATGATTATTTGTAACCTAACTAGTTGATATGAAAAGACCACTTGACGCCGGATATAATGAACATAATTAACTAAAACTTCATTCATAATTGAAAGAATCACTTATATTTGGATTAACAAAACTAAAAGTGAGCTTAAACATTAGCAGAAAAAGAAATGGAGAGATTTATAGAATAAAAATCACTTACTAAAAAAAATAGAATAAAAAAATCACTTAGTTCAAATTAAAATATAATTAAATGAAAATGCTCTCAATTAAATAATAAAAAAGAAGATATGAAAAATGGAAATGAAAACTTTTATATTATTTTCAATAACAACAAAAAAATTATCCTCAAAATATATTTTGTATGTTGGTTAAAAGAAGTAGGACAAGCTCATATTATATATATCTTTCTAAGAATCTTATAAAATTTTATGAACTTTGAGTCAACATTCTTAATTTGATTGCCTAGAAGAGTGGTGAATGTAATTTCTAGAAAAACATGATCACTAACAAATAATTTCATAAATCTTCTCATAATCCAATATGATTTTTGTTTACTAAAAGAAGTATTTAGTCTCACTTGAATCATTTTCACATTTTCATTAGTTTTTTGTAACACTTCAAGTCTAATCTACAAACTCTATCTATTTTAAAATTAGCATAAAAGCATCTCGTACTTCTTTCAATACAATGTTTGGTAAAGAGACATATTAATGTTAGCTTGATAATTAGCATAAGTACACTTATAGATGAGCTCCACTAGTAGAAAAATTTCATCTCAAGTGCTCAAATGATCTAGTACATAAGTTTTTAGTAAATATTACAAATATTAAATTATTTTTTATGATTGCCTACCAATCTGTAGAAGATAAGTTGAATGTATTTAAAGTCCAACACCCAAGGCTTCTTAAAGCATATGCCAAAATCTAGAATTGTAGCGAAAATTTTTCTATCTAATATAATCCTAAAAAACATCCTATGTAATTCAATGATCTCACTAGTATATATTTGTTCCAGTTTCATGCATAGAAACTTTTAGATAGGTAGGTTAGAAATACAATTTTCATCAAATGATCCATTATAACTTAAAATGCATGTTTTCTCACTATTTGTAGCAAGTGGATGACAAAATTCATCAAAATACTATCTCACTCCCACATAGGAATGTCCAAATGATAAAACAAGCATCTAGGTTGTTGGTGCTCAACCTTAGACTTCTAATTGGTCAAATAAGTAGCTACATATTTGGCTACATCTATCTCTCTTCGTGTCAAGCCATCAATAATTCTCATAACCTTATGATAACATTATTTATTTCAGCTTACTATTTTTCAATAGACAAATCATATTTCTAAACATCATAATATCATATGATCTCAAAGAGAAAACCTTAACTTGATCAACACCTAATAGATCCAACATACGTTTCAAACTAAGATTCATTGACATTTTCCTTTACCATTTCCACAAAATCATTAGTTATAATACACATGTCATAACTAATGTAATTACAAGATATTAAAATCTACAAATTCCTATTGTTGAAGTCTTTAATCCACTTTAATTTTGTAACCATCAAACCAGATATATAATATTATTTTTACTATAAAAAAATTATTTTTATTAATCATATTATTTATTTATAAAATGATTAAAATGGTCGCTAATTGAATTAGAAACTAATTTAAATATAATTTAGTAAGTGATTAAATTCTTTGGTAGTTAATGTTACAAATTAATTTAGATTTTCATTTAAAAACAAATTTAGTCATCATTATATAAAAACCAATTTCATAAAATTAATAGTAAAAAAATATATAATAAAAATTAATTTAGATACCAGTAATAATAATTTATAAAATAATTTTTAATTTAGTCATTATAATAAATAATTATTTTTTATTTTTAAATTAATTTATATTTAATAAATTTATTGTAGTGTTTTATTCCACACGTATCGAAAATCATTTGCTTTATTCAAGTAGTACACTTACAAAAAATCATAATATGGTAGGAATTTCATCCACCTTCACTTTGTATTTCACTATTTCTAATTAAATAATATATATTTTTTCATCTTCTTTAATGTTTTGTGAAAGAGAGTGTTGCTATAAAAATTAATATTAACATCTACTTAATAAAATGATTGTTTACAAGTTGAACAGTGTTGTTGAATTAATAATGATTTAGAATGTATGTGTATGCCTTTATATCAAAACATTTAAATAATACAAATAGTATATGAAAATATTGATAAATATAGACATTAGAAACGAACTTATGATTTAAAACTTTTTAATTAAAATTTAAAATAAGAACTACCATCAATAAAAGTTATAATGCACAAATTAAATAAAATTAAGGTAATTTTTATAGGTTCTTTTTCACCATATTTAAATATTTAATTAGTAATTAAATGTAAATGGTTGAAGGATAAAATTACCATTTCATATATTTAGAAATAAAGTTTAATGAAATGGATTCGTTAAATTTGATTATATCATGTGTTAACACTCGTGAAATTTTTAAAAAAATATTATGCATTTAACTTTTTCTACAATCTTTCAATTTTGTATCATAGCAAAACCACAACAATAATATTTAGATAAATAATAATAATAAATAATAAGAATAATAATATTAATAATAATAATAATAATAGTTTTAATAAAAATAGTAATAATGATAAGGATGTTCTTCTTTTACTTTACAAATAATTATAAATTATTAGTTAATAATTTTTTTATTATATAACACATACGTACTATATAAAATAATTAAATACAGTTAACATTATATATAATATGTATTTTCATATGATAAGATTAATTTTCATATTTATATTATAATATCCAATTTAATATGTATAATATATAAAATTTAATTAGATCAGATAATATTGTTGAGCAGGATGTTTCCAAGGTAACGTTTGAATATTCAACTTTTCATAAAAATTAGGCAAGAAAATTATGGGTCCAAACCAAATCAGGTTTAACTTCATTCTGTAAATTGGCCGTGACAAATCAACAACACACACACACACACATATATATATATATATATATATATATATATATATATATATATATATATATATATATATATATATATATATATATACTACATTCTTATAAAATATTTCCAACATGCCCATATATATGCCATGCAATTTTAATCATAGTCGCTACGGTGATCATGAAGTTCATAAAGTACATAACAAAATCATGTTTTTATCTTTTTTAAAGTGTAGAGACAGAAGATTTAAACACAGTCACAGATAAAAGCACTAAAAGTTGACATTACAATATTTATATGGTTGCTGAAAGGGAAACTGAAGTTATATATTACAAAGAGGCATATAGAGCCTTTATTTTGAAGAAACAGTGCATGCAGAAAGGAGGTTGTACGTACTTCACATATTAAAAGTGCTTCCAAAACGCAAACAAAAAACTTTATACGACAAACGACAGGTCTAACTTTGAGTAGACCAAAACATGTGATGTTGGCCACTGGTTATTAGTTTTTCTTGGATGGTGGATAGTGGCCATAAGGTGGGGGGTTGTAGATTGGTGGCTTCTCCAGTGGTGGTGGCTCGTAAACTGGTGGTTTCTCGTAAGGAGGATCGTAAATGGGTGGTTTCTCGTGAGGAGGGTGGTATAGTGGAGGTGGGTACACTACTGGAGGTGGCTTCTCATAAGGGGGTTCATACACTGGTGGTGGTTTCTCGTAGGGGGGTAGGTACACTGGTGGTGGCTTCTCATAAGGAGGTTGGTATTCTGGTGGTGGTTTTTCATGAGGAGGTTCATATTCTGGAGGTGGTTTCTCGTGAGGAGGTTGATATTCTGGCGGTGGCTTCTCATGAGGAGGTTGGTATTCTGGTGGTGGTTTTTCATGAGGAGGTTGGTATTCTGGTGGTGGTTTTTCATGAGGAGGTTGGTATTCTGGTGGGGGTTTCTCGTGAGGAGGTTGGTATTCCGGTGGTGGCTTTTCATGAGGAGGCTGGTATTCTGGTGGCGGTTTCTCATGAGGAGGTTGGTATTCCGGTGGTGGTTTCTCGTGAGGAGGTTGATATTCCGGTGGCGGTTTCTCATGAGGAGGTTGGTATTCTGGTGGCGGTTTCTCATGAGGAGGTTGGTATTCTGGTGGCGGTTTCTCATGAGGAGGCTGGTATTCTGGTGGCGGTTTCTCATAAGGTGGTTCGTGTTCTGGAGGTGGTTTCTCATGAGGTGGTTTTTCGTGAGGAGGCTGGTATTCCGGTGGTGGGTTTTCATGGGGAGGTTGGTATTCTGGTGGTGGTTTTTCATGAGGAGGTTCATATTCTGGTGGTGGCTTCTCGTGAGGGGGTTGGTATTCCGGTGGTGGTTTCTCATGAGGAGGTGGATATTCTGGTGGAGGTTTTTCATGAGGTGGTTGCTCATGAGGAGGTTGATGTTGTGGTGGAGGATGGTGATGTGGAGGATTGTGATGAGGTGGTGTATGATGAGGTGGTGGATACTCAGGTGGTGGCTTGTGATATGGAGGGTGGTGGAGTGGTGGTGGTGAGTAGAAAGGGGGACTATAAGATGGTGGAGGTTCATAGGTGGGTGGTGTCTGAATAGGAGGAGGCTCATAGAAGATGCGTGGCTTGAAAGCAAAGAGTGGAGTGGTGAGAAACACCACTCCAAGGAGGAGCAACAGAAGTGAGTGTAGTACAGAAGTCATTTGTCTCAGCTCAAAGTGAAGAAAAAAGTGATGACATTTGAAAACTATTTATAGGAGAAAAGGAGACATGCAAAAATGTTCTGTCAACCTCGTCAATCTTTACTTATTTTACAATATAAATGTTAAAATAAAATTTCTAAGACATGTAAAAAAGGTAGTAGGTAGTACTCTCTCAATCAATTTTTCCATTCATTTGAGTTTAAATACTACTAAATTTTAGCTTCTAAACTGACTTGGTATATTAGTTTTTAAAATTATTTCTTTAAATAAATGGTGAATTTTTTTAATTCATTTATTTAATTTATTAAACTTAATCATTTATAGTTATATATATATATATATATATATTTAAACATATTTAATATTTAAGTTATATATACATTGTGTTAGCTTTGCAGTAGAGGAATCAAATTTTCAAAGACTTGTTTAATATTTTTTTCTAATATCAATTATAGGCTTTCTAGAGTCTTCAATTCATTCCGGTAAGAACTATGGTCCGAGTTATTGTGCAAAAATCAGGTTTAAAAATTCAAATACTTCTTTCAAAGTTACTATGCAGCAGAAGTTAAAAGAATAATTTTTTTTATCTTAATAATAAAAAATATTATTTTTATTTGTACATTCCAATGAATACATGTGTAAATTAATTGAAAAAATTGGATGAAAATAAAAATATAATTAACAAAAAATAATTAATATTGCATTAAACATTAAGAACCACAGTTAAATATAAAAAAATCTGAAAATTTGATAACTAAAAAAAGTTATAGAATAATGATATAAGAGTGTAAATATACACAAATATCAAAGTTGAATTTGCATACCAGAGATAATGAAAATTAAGGTGAATGTGGTTATCTTTGTTACAGACAGCAAAAAAGCTCATTCATTTATGTTTTTTTATTTGTTATTTTATTTTTTTAGCGTGATTTTGTAGAAGGAAAAAAACTAGTAAACCTCTTACCCATCACTCACTTATATCTTATAACTAATTTTTATTTTTTTTACAAAATTTTAAAAAAATATTACTTTATTTTTAGAGGTGTGGAACACGATAGCATTATCGTGTATCACCCTCCTTTGTAGAATAGTGAAAGAGAGAATGGTGATGACAAATTGATTTATATAAATAAACGGGTAGTTATAGATGCAAGAAAAAATTAGTTTAAAAAATATGAAAAAAAATAAAAAATTAACCGTGAGTGTCGTGCAGTGTGGTTGTTGAGAGGTGTTAAAAATTTTCCTAAATAAAATGGTTTATATAAATGGACATTGTAAAATAGGTTGCATGAGAACTTGCAAGTTGCACCAGTTAAAGTAGTTAAAAAAAAAAATAACATGATACTATAGTATGTGGATATGTTTTGAGAAAAATTATGACAATTTATTCAGAAAAAAATAAATATTTTTACAAGTTAAAATTAATTTAGATAATGTTTACTATATATATTATACATATACAGAAAGAGATAGATGGAGATGGTTTTTAAAATTCATAATTTTAATGTAAAATGAAATAAGTTTTTAGTAATTCAAAAATTGATTTATATTAAAGTTGATAGCTCAATTTTTTAAAATGTTTTATACCATTAGTTAATAAAATATGTGAAATAGATTCTGACAGTTATCATTATCTTTTAATTAACTATTAACGCAGTAATTTTAATAATATCACATATCGATACTTACACGTAAATATTTTACTAGAATAATTACAAGTTAATACTATTAGTTCAAGAGTAATAAAATTATTTTTAAGATTAAATTTTGAGTTTAAAATATTAAAACAAATTTAAAATTATCAATGTCTATAGGATCAATTTTAAAAACATACAACTATCAATTTTAATATATATCGTGAAAGTTTTAGGGAAAACTTGCACTTAATTTAATATAAGTTTTTAAATTTGTTTTTATTTTATTTTTTTACCTATTACAGTATTTTTAATAAAACGTATAATTAATTGAGTATTTCTAATATTTCATTATCAATATATAAAAGACAAACTTATTATTAGATTTATCAAATAACATGGTTAAAATGATTTATTTTCATATTTTTTAATGATTAGAATGATTGAAATTTGAGACAAATGGTTGAGGTTTTTTTGTTTATTAGTAATTAGTAATATAACTCTAATACAATATTAGATTATTTACAATTATTTACAAGTGGGTTTAATTTTAAGGATTAATTGAGATGGATCCGAAAAGAGAGAGAGAGTGTGTGTGTGTGTATATATATATATATATATAAAAGATTAATTGAAACAAATAAGATATTTATTTAAAAAGAATAAATTTTAAAAAAAGTTTGAGACTAAAATTAAAGTCTCTACAAAAAATCAAGTTTAAAAAAATTAAACCTATTTTCCCCTAAAAAAGCATCAAGTTTCTTTCATCAACATGAAGTAGGAAGTTCTAGAGAGGTCTAAATTTTGTCATTTTTATTAGCAAAAAGATTTTGAATTCTTATTTTGGTAATAGTTAGATTAGAACTTAGTAAAGGCTTCTTTTTTACTTGCACGTAACTGACAAGTATATAATTAAGGTCATAAAAGCATATTTTTGTGGAGCTTCTATGTAATAGCTTGAAGATTCCAAACCTAAGAAATATAAAAAAAAATGTGAAATTATATTTATATTTAATGTGTTGCTACGTTGGCCTAATTTGGATTTACAAGGTTTCAAGAAACTTTATGTATCCATGAAAAAGATTTCACTCAAAGAGATCATATCCTCTTTGTTATTCTATTCACTCTAGAAGGAAATAAGCCTTTTTTTTATTGTGGGTTGAAAGTAAAAGAATTTTAGTTTACATCAAAATATAATTTGGATGAACTCTTTTGATTTCATAGTTTAGGACGTAGCCATATTTAGATGCATGCATGTTTTGTCGGAGAAAGTGACATGTTAACTAATCTTTCAAAACAATTGGAGCTAGCATTCATGGTTGTCTTGCTTGTTAATGAAAGGTCAAGAAACTGTTCAATTTTTCAAATACTTATTAACCATCACTGGAATCCAGCAGAACACAGATTAACAATCAACAAGATTTATGGTGTGATTGGGGTCTTAGTTTAAAGCTAATAATCTTGCAGCAATAGTTTTTTCTTCTTTTTTTTACTCACAGAAATAGTTGATATATGATAATCTGTATTAGAATAATTAATAACATATATAAAACTGTATTAATTATACTATTCATGCATAGTCTCTTTTTTTTTATCGTAAAAGTCATTTGTAATAGTAAATGGTAATTTTATTACTTTACAGAACAATGCACATATACAGTTGATGTAATTTTAGTAAGTAAAGGTGTTTTAATTTATTGTACTTTTAATTATTAATTTTCTGATTAGCAATTATTATTAAGCATTTTATCATCTTTATCAGGGAAATCCATGTCATTCTGATTGAAATGAATAGTCAAAATTTAAGAACTCAGTAATTTTGTTGTACAAACAGAATCATCTCCTTCTGATTGAAATTTATATAATTTTTTTTTCACACACTGAGGAATCCATGGGGTTAATTAATTTAAACTGCTTAATACAGACACACATAAATATATTCATATATAATTATTTCATTAATGAGTATTATTTTGGCTTTATCTTTTGAAAGTGTACAAAACATTTGTTTAAAGAGTCAAATCCATTATTTTCGAGGATTTCTAGATTAATATTTAGTTTTAACATTATATTTTTACGACTAGGAATATGTGCACCGAATAGAATAAACACTTATGTATATAAATACATGTTTAAAATATAAAGGATATTATAATTAAAATTTATAATAAATAATCTAAATTATTGGTAAAATAAACTTTTCGTCTTTTATTTGTAATTTTTATTTAATTTGAAGTTTGTTTCTGGCTGATAAATTACGGATAAATTAGACACTAAGCTGATTAGGACTTGATAAGTTTTTACTAATAAACTAGTTTTTTTAGTAGAAATATTCGATAAACTAATTGAAAAATCAGTTAGTAAATATAAAATGATACAAAAAGATATAATTATATAAATTTTATTTTATAAATGAAAATTATTTTTTAAATAAAAAATATATTATTATGCAATTGTAATTTTAGATTTTTTTAAAAAATAATTAATGTTTTAAGTATCTTTATTTATTTTTTAAAAATTGTATGTGTTTTTTATTTGAATAAATCACTTGATTTAAATGAATTGGTTCAGTAAGTATTAATTAAATTATATTTTATTTATTTATTAGAATTTTAAATTGATTTCTTTCTAATTTAAATAGTGTTACACTGAATTTTTTATTTATAATTTTTATTGTGTGTAATTTTCACATAACATCATATCACGAAACATTTTTTATTTTAATTTGTAATATTATGTTTTTTAATTTGAACTGCATAAAAGAAGTTAAAAAGAATTTAACAAATATTAAAATTAATGTAATAATTAATTGTATCTATAATATCGAAATAGATATTAATAATAATAGAAAAATGAATTGAAATATAAGAGATAGTAAAAGAAGAAAATTAAATAAATTACAAGCTAATTGAAATAGCTTATAGTTTATAAGTTAAAAACTTTTAAAATGAATTACTTTAAGATAAATAGAAAGAGTTTTGTATTGATCAGATTAACGTATGAGCTAATAGCTTATTTATTGATCTTACCAAGCAAACTTTTAGCCTAAAAGTCTTAATTTAATTGCATTTTTATTTAAAAGTGCGCAACGTGGTGTGTTAAATTGGGTTTATCTATGTTTAGGCAAACAAAGGTTGTTTTCGGTTCTTCCACTTGTGAGGAATGCCTATGCTACACAATTCATAGTATTGTTGATGATAGGGGAAGAAGGAGAGGAGAGAGAAGAAGAAAGCGAGTTTGATGAACACGCGAGTTGTTGGTCGGTGGACATGATACCATTCAATCAAGGGACTACACCATCTACTTTTAAACAAAAATAGGATCAAATTATAAATTTTAAAAATAATATTACTAAATTGAATAAAAAATAAAAATAAAGGAAGAAAAAAACTCCTTTTAGTTATATGTTAGCTTTAGAATGTAAACAATTTAAATTTTAATATAAGATTAATTTCAATTATTCACACCTTAAAATTAAGATAAAAAAAAAACTAAAAGTTTGATGATACGATTGTGAAGGAATATTTAGTAGCTATGAAATGCATATCCAAACTATGGAAAAATGAATATTTAGGATGTTAATTAAGAGGATGGGGTGAGCGAGTATCACTCTTTAAATTATTTGTTCTAATTTATAACATTGGAGTAAATTACTATTATTATAATATCATTGTGTAATTAGTACGTGTAATGAATCGGAATTAAATTATTTGAGGAAGTACTTTTGATATCGATTCAATGAATTTTGAAGGTTTTTTTTTAATATATAAGGATATAATTTCGAAAACCATAAGGCAAGTGAGATTATGTTTCATATATGATAAAATGTAATATTTCAATCAGTTGATTTTGAATAGTATAAGGTATACAAATAGTTTAACTATTTTAGTATATGCAACTTTCCTGAGAATTTGAAGAAGAAAAATGACTCGATAATAGGATAAATAGGAGTCATTCCAAAACTGGAGACTTTCTGTTCTTTATATTGGATTAAGGGTTCTAATTGTACAAAAACTGAAGCTTCATATAGTTCCACTCTTATAAACCCAATAAGTATTCCTGTGATGTAATATGCATACACTTTAATGTGTTGAAAAAATGTTTACATGACACACAGCAAAGTCATAAAATTAATGCTGTACCAAAGAAATCTTTAGGAGCTATTTACAGAGATATAGTTATGTTCAGCAATATCGAAGAAAGAACTAGTAATATTTACCACCCCTTAATTTCACAATCTTGTACCGTTGAGAATGGATGTATTTATCTTCAATCGGAACTTGAAACTCATGCTATACCCTCTTGGGTGTGGCTGCTCAAATCAGATTTTACAATTGAAGAAGGAAGCCAGAGTTCCAGACGTGTTCCCCCAGCTCCAAGAGGAGCATCTTTAATCCGAGGCGAAACGATGCGGACGACACAACCATAGCTCTCTAGTATCTCACGGGCAACAGTCAGCCCAGCAACAAAGTTCCAAGTCATATTGTCTTCAATCATATCATCAGACAACAGTTCTTGTCCATAAGGTGTGAGTGAGTGCATCTGGGTCTGCATACATGTTCATAACCGCCAATTAATTTCTATTTTTACAAAATTCAATTCCACTTGCAATAAAACACTCGATGGAAGAACTGTTTGAATAGAAGCAACAAGGACTGGGCTTCAAAAGTGAAGGGTTTCCGCAGTTTGAAAAATGGCAGAGATTCAAATCTATGTGCACTGTGTCATGAAGCAAGTGTTCGAATATCTACAATATTACGGTAATTTTATGGAGGCTTGCACATATACAGGAGTGCTAGCGTGAATCATGCAAATCATACTTGGGAAAATGCTGCAATATTTTCTCAAACTAAATATGCTTAAACTAAGACGTTGAGCAGACCCAAGGCTTTTAAATTTTCCCAAGTTTCGAACGGAGATGCTTCAAATTTGCAAATTGCGTGCACATAAAACAATTTCCAGCTTGTTCAAAAGAAAACCAAGCAAGTACAGCAGGAGTGCGAGTGTACTGAAGTTACCATGTAGTGCATATCAGGTCCATCATCATCAATAAGTACAAGGGTGCCACCAGCTGGTGCTGCAGTAGATACAATTTCAACCTTTCCTCCAACATGCGTGCGTAGTAAAGCACCTTCAATAAGATTGCTGAAAGCCTGGCGCAGTGCAGGTTCTTCTACAGCAGCTAGCAAAGGTGATGAAAGTTCACTTAATTTCACTAAACGTTTTTGACTCTGGGCCAGTGGTCTCACTGAATCAACCAAGTCAGTCAATACTTCAGAAACGTTGCATGATCTTCCTGACATTAACAAATAGCATAAGCAAAACAAAATGCATACAAGAAAATAAATTACGAAAATAAAAGAAATAAATATCTAAAAGCCAAAAGCATAGCCGAAAGCTAATGAAGAAATTAAATATATAAGATATTATTGATGCAAAAAGAAAATGTGGAGTTACGAGTTTATTTAGGTTGAGTGGGATATTACAGAATCAAGAGAATATATATAAAGAGAGAGGGGAGGATCAAGTTGCTCCAAGAGTAACTTTAAGAGAGTTACTCCTCATCTTAACCTTAATCTAAAGAGTTCTAATAAGTTATTCATCTTTAACCATTAGATTAAAAGAATATCAAGGGTGAAAACGAAATATAACTCTTAAAGTTATTATGAAAATAATTTGATCACTCTTCATATATACACACACATATCGAGAGAGAGAGATGAAAATGGGGTGAGTGATGACAGTATAAGAAGAAGCGTGAGCATTTATTAACCAGTGAAACCCACCTGATTCCATGTTGCAATGGAGCAAGAGCCAAAGGTGGTAGTGGCATCTCTATATCGTGGACAGCAGCACTTAGAGAAAGTGACTCACTAGAGTTTTTCGTTTTATTTGTAGGGACATCATGCTCTGGGGAGCTATCTAGAAATTGAGATCTTGCTGATTCAGCAAGTATGTGAGCAGAACCATTCATTTTCTTGATCGCTTCTTCATTGTAGCGCACTATATTATTCTACATATTGAAAAAAATATGAACATCAGATGTACTAATTTCTGCAGGTGTTTGCTTCCCCTTTTTGTTTATTCTAAAATGCTTACTGAGTATTCCCTCCATAAGAAACTGGTCAGGACAAACTTTGTTCAAGAAAATGTACTTCTAGCATGTTTGGAATTGGCCACTCGTAATATGCTTGAGTTAATTAATAGACTGATGACAATACACAATCAATTAAAAAACTTATAAGATAAATAGAAATAAATCATGTTTGGTTGGAGTTAATTTTAAAGGAATCGTCACTTCTTTTTTCAAAAATTCTATCGAGCTGCAAAAATAACTTCAATCCACCACGCACTTAGAATTGTTGCATGACCAAACCTAAATTCTTGAATTCCAATTGGTTGTTATTATTATTAAATTAACAAGTCACTTGGTTCCTTAGGCTTTTCTTGTTTTGTGCTTACATGGCCAAACTTGGTATTTCAATAAGGGAAAGAACATTAGCAATTCAAGACAACAGATTTAGGTTAGCAGAGGTGACTCACAATTGATAAGAGAACACATGAGTAAAGAGAAATTGGAAATCCCACAATTGAATGCAAGTGGGGCCACAGACCTAGGCAATTTTATCACCGAACTCTTCCCATGCTTCAGGATTTTAGTTTCTAATTTCTCTTCCTCATCTGAGTAGGACAAGGTTTTAGAGAATCCAGTTATTGCGAATTAATCCCTCAAATGTAATATTTAGGACTCAAATCCCTTTATTTCTTTTGTGACAATACGCACTTCCCCATAAGTACATTTTTGCATGCAACAATTATAGAGAAAGAGACAAAATGGGATGAAGACTCAAGATCTTCCAACGTACATTGAACATCAAGTCATTAATAGATTATTGGTAAATGAAAAGTATTTGCATGCAAGCATGATAATAAGTAGAAAAGAAAGAAGTACCTTTGTCATATAAACAGCATCCTGTAGTTCTTGGAGAACGTCCCTCAAACGATCACCTTGCACCAAGAGGTCTTCAACAATGTCATATGAAATCTGTGCAGTTACCAATTATGAGACATTCTTGACATACAAAAATCATAAGGTATGGACAAAGATTCAATATCCTTTCAGATTGAACTCTTTTTCATTTTGCAGCATGTTCACACTAATTTTCTGAACTGATCTATTTTCATTTAGTAATTCTTTTAGCCAACACCTATATTATTGCATTAAAAACCATAAAAGAGTTCAATTCAAGGCCTCATGAATAAGAATATAGCCAGCAATCTCCAACTCACAACCTAAAAAGGTAATTTATGATAGATTAAATGTGTGCAATTGTATCACAGACTAGACATGCTCATATATCAATTCAACTAATGGCTTAACCTGGTTTAAATAAAAAGTTATTGTAAACGTAATGTACGAATACTCAGTTTTTAGAAAGTGACTAATGGTAATGACACAGTTGTTACAATAAAATAACGACTATAGTACCCACTCGACAACCGATCTCACCCCCCGTAAAAAATAATGATCCCCACCAGAACAGGGTTTTGTCCACGGGCTTGGATCGTATGGCCAGACCCATAGCATTGGCCCAAACTTGATTCAGCTTGGATCTCGTCCAACTGACTATTTGGGCTCCCCACTTACACAAATGTAAATGTATGTGAATTTACATTTCATCAGGTACAATTTAGAACATATTCAAACCTGAGTTCTCTTTGTCTGTGTAGACAGGATTTTACTTAAAGTTTGAATACTGGAAAGAGGACCGCGGATCTGTATAAAAAAGAGACATTAGATCAAGATTAAAATAAGATAGTAAAGGAATGCAACAGTAGTCAGTAACCCATACTTGCTCAACCAGATTACCCATCCTGACATTATTTTGCCATGTTGATTGCTGAAGTAACATTGCTTTCTGTAAAAGGAGCATAACCAAGAGTTAGAAATTTAGGCCCACACGAGGGATTAAAGATACTATTATAACAGTCGTGAAACCATACAAAAATGTTATAGAGAAATAAATTAAAAGACTTGCATTGCACGCTAAAATATAACAGTAACTTAGTCTTATCGTCCTGCTCAACTATTAGATAAAATAATTGTGAACTTCAATGCAACAACTCTCAAAACACACATTCAAGTAGCAACTGCTATGAAATACAAATTTCCAGGCAAATCCCACAAAATTTGAGGTGTCAAACTTTCAACCATCTCATATTTGAAGAGTAATTAGTTAACGTCACGAATTTTCTTATTTTGTTAAAGGGGAAAAAAGATGGCAGTTTATAAACCTGATCCATGACATATGCCATAGCAAGAGACTGTGAAATGTTGACAGCATTTGATCTTTGCTCAGAAGTGAAGTTACGCATATCAACTGCTTCGTCATTGACCCGAATAGTCTGAATTTCCCTCGATTTCTTATCTAAATCCAAGAAGGGAGGCAACGAATAAGGTTCCTCAGACGTGTGGTTATCTGGACCATCACTTTGAGGTTTCTGACACTGTTCCTGCTCCACCAACGGAAGCTCAGCAACCAAGAAACCAACAACAAATGGGTGCTTCACCATCGGAAGAACGACAGCGTTGCATTCAGGAACAACATTAACCTACAATTAAAACCCACAGTTGCATTACATTTATCCCACCCAACAAGAACAATCAGGCACAGTAGAACGGAAGCAGAAGCACACTGTGTGCTCAAGATAATAAACACACTTGCAAATTGGAAAGTGTGGCCTCGGCAGCACGCAAGCCTGCAGGAATATTAAAATGACCCACAAGAATGACAATGCCCTCCGACTCTGCATCTCCAGGGTACAGTGCAACCCGTCGCAGTTCCAACCGATCCATCACATAACTACCAGCTGGTCTAACATACACCTGAACAACAAAAACAACATAGCTCCTTAATCACATCACTCAGTTCAAGTTTAAGCAAACAAAAATTGTAGTCCTCACTTAGAAATGTCCATTTAATTCCTTCAACGACTAAAACTTCAATTTAGTTTCTGAATTTGTAAATAACGTGAATATTATAGAAAGGCAAATTAGCCCCTATCATATTAGCAACCATGGGTCCATCAATTTGACGAATGAAATTGGACTTATAATTTGAACCTAAAAAACGAATGAACAAACGAGGCAGATAATTATAGAAAGAGAGGAGCAACCGAGAGTAGGGCTTCGGGAACGATCCTGCGAAAGAGGTGGAGCTGGTGGAGGCAGAGTCGATGGAAGTCGGTGCTGGGAAGCACGAGTCCGGTTTGGTGATGGCTCTCGAGGCGGTGGGTGAAGTGGACGGGGGAGGTGGAGGCCTTGCGAATGGCGGAGGCGAGAGCGGCGGCAGAAGGCAGCGTGAGGCGGAGGGCGTCATCGGAATCGGAGGTAGGGTTGTGGTTGAGGGTTTGGAGGAAACAGGAGGGGGCGTGCGCGAGAGGGAGGCTGAGAGAATTGGAGAAAAGTCGGAGGTATTTGGCGTTGGAAGCGCAGAAGTTGAGGGATTGCGGAGGAGTGTGAGTGTGCGTCACACCTGCGCTCGCTGCACAGACAAGCATTTCCCTTTTGGATTGATTAGTTTAGCAACACCAAAGTTTGAACCAACCACAAACAAATGCTCCCTTCTTCTTCTTCTTCTTCTTCTTCTTCTTCTTTTTTCTTCATATTTTTATTATTAGTAATTTATCTGTTTGCGACACGTTTGCTGCAGCTTGTTCCAATGTTCACTCGTGAAACAGAGCACAAGCTTTTGTTGGATATGCCTAAATCATGTTCTTAACTTAACGATGAATGCACACACACTTTTAAAACAAACAGATTAAGTAATAATACTTGTTTTAATGTTCTCAGTTGAATTATGAGATAGAATAAAAAATGATAAAATAGAAAAACAATGTATTAACTGTTAAAAGAATTTATTACAAAAGATTATATACAGGGTTTTTGTGTAGGGAAAAAAATACTTTGTTACTGAACTTATAACTAATTATATTTGTGGAATAAGTTATAATGTTCGTTATGCTTCTTCTTTTTTCTTTGATGAGTGAAAGAAAGAATGAAGGGAAGTGACCTTAACGAGATAAAACTTCTTAATTTGCGTCATCTTAACATATATCAGGTACTTGTGAAAGTTCATAAGGGCTTCATCAAGATATTTTTAATTATAATCAGTAGTCTTTTCTTTGTTTTCTGATGATGTTAACTAGACATATTTTCTATTAATGTTACTTAAAGTTACTTTATATGAGTTGAGAAAAATTTTAATTCACTTTCATAGAAAATTTGAAAAAAAAATGTTAAAAAGTTATTAAAAGAATTGAAAGACTTTGAAAAAAATAATATAACTAAAATAATTCTGATATTACCTTAATCGATGTTAAAAAAAGTTCTTTACATCAACTATAAAACTTTTAACAAATTTGTATAAAAAACCAACTTTGGTCTTGATGAAAAAAAAATATTCATCGATATTTTCAAATCATTAAATATTTAATCTTATTTTTTATTTAACAGTGATTAAGATACTATATTTAACTAAGATAATCAAAATTTAATGAATTCAAATTTTTGTTCAACCAAATGTTTGAAATATTAAATAATTTAAAATAAAAATTAAATTCAATATATTTAAATTTTTAGAAATTGAGATGTTGTGGATAGAAAAGTAAATATTCCAATTAGTTAATTGCTTATTCTAAACATTTTGCAACGATCATTACCATTATAATTAGCTTAAAATATCTTTCTTAATAAATAATTGTTTAAACATCTTTATCGATAAATTAATTGCGTGAAAAAAATATTTTACAACCAGTAAAATAAATTACAATCACTTTATTAAATATCACTCTAAAATAACCATTTAATAAAAAAAATTGTGAAACAAAATAATATTTAAAATAAGGGCAGTGAAATGAATCTGGTTGGTGTAGGTCTCCCAATTTTGACCCACAAAAAATAGATAAGATGACTCACTTGTTTTATTTGTCTTTTTTTAATTTATATATATATTTAAAAATATTTTGTAAATTTTTAATTGGTTAATTAGTATTTTTTGTTAGACAAATTAAAAAGAGCCTATTAGTATTAATCCACCTAATACCAAATTAATAACGAATTTAGAGGTCAATTGAGACCTTCTTTTAACCCCCCCCCCCCCGACTTTATAATACATTGCGTTGTTTAGAGGAAAAATCACGTCTGAAAGCCATACATAACATTATACTCAACTACGTAATAAGTGTAAATACATCATACTCATTCCCCAGTTTTTGTGTACAGTCTTTATGTTTCCAGCTTGTATAAGCTTATAAGAGAGTATCTAACCGGCTTTGCCAGATTTATACTCTTATAATCTTAGAAGAGCTTTTATGTTTCCACTACTGTCTTATTTTGTCTGTTTTTATCTCTCCCCTCCTCCTGGTATCAGAGCCGTTACGTTCTTGGTATCTTTTTGATGTGTGTATAATTGAAGTGGTTTGTGTTCGCTAGGATTCCCTTTGTAGTTTGGGCAGGTAAGGTCAGGAACAATCCTCCAAAGAATGTTCTTGTAAAAACTCTGAATCACATGAAGAATGTGATTGTAACAACTTATACTTAATAGATTATTATTATCCAAATGAAATTATGGACTCTTTCTCGTCCATAAAAATATCCAAAACAATAACCTTCGATAATATCCAACAAATTTTGGATAGGTTAAATAAAACAAGTATAATAGGTGAGGACCCAACCAAATTTTGGGACCGAGACCCTGTTATTTGCAAACTAAATATAATCAACCCTGATAGCCCACATAGGAGCCCGGCTTTTATAGTAAACAAATCTTCGGAACAAAAAAGAGGTAAATCTAGAATGGTTTACAACTATAAAAGATTAAAGATAACACTGTAGAAGACGGATATACAATTCCGTCGAAAGAAATCCTCATAAATCGTATCCAAAATGCGAAATGGTTCTCAAAATTTGACCTTAAAAGTGGTTTCCACCAGGTCAAAATGGATCCTGAATCCATAAAATGGACAGCTTTTTCCTGTTTTGAAGGCCTATACGAATGGCATGTAATGCCATTTGGTCTTAAAAATGCACCAGCAGTCTTTCAAAGAAAAATGGATAACATTTTCAAAGACTGTAAATCCTTTACTTGCGTCTATATAGACGACATACTCGTATTCTCCAAAACAAAAGAAGATCATTATCTTCACTTAAAAGACGTTTTATATAAACTAGAAAATTATGGATTAATAATATCCAAAGGAAAAATGGAAATTTGTAAAAATTTTATAGATTTCTTAGGAACAGAAATAGGAAATGGGACTATAAAACTTCAACCCCATATTTCTAGAAAAATCCAAGATTTTCCTGATAAAATGGAAGATATAAAAACCTTAAGATCCTTTTTAGGACTCTTAAACTACGCCAGAAATTTTATTCCAGATTTAGGAAAATACACTTCTCCTTTATACAATAAGACCTCTTTAAAAGGAGAAAGAAAATTTAATTCTGAAGACATGAGGTTAGTTCAGAATATTAAACAAATGGTAAAAACTTTACCCACATTACAACTTCCGTTCGACACTGATTACTTGATAATCGAAAGTGACGGATGTGAATTAGGATGGGGAACAATCCTCGAGAAAAGAAAAATAAATACCTCCATAAAAATACGGAACAAATATGTAGGTATGCCTCGGTAAATATATTACCAAACCACAAATTTATCAAACAAGC